>OX421939.2:9378494-10651212 GCA_949128155.2 Xanthia icteritia
CGGACGCGAGAGATCCCCGCCACCGATCGTCTCCACGAGGACACGGCGATGCTCTGCCCAAGCCGGGCAGACTTCGACCGTTTGCTCCACCGTGTCCTCCAGGCGATCCACTCAGTGATGATACCCGGGCGTTTCCTCCCACTTTATCCGGAACAGGAACCTCCAGAACAACCGTGTCCGGTAAGGACCTGCGTCAAGCGGAAGGTGAGGACGCCGTGGCGCCTCTCTAGCCACTCCTCAAACAGGGGACTTATCGCCGCAATAGTAGCGTGCCCAGCACTGGGTTGCGACAATCCCACTCTCCATGACGTCAGGAGTTACGCCCCGGCGTTTCGCCTCCCCGCGCCACTCCCAAATGTGCGCGAGGACTTTTGCCTCCAGATCCCTTGGTGGAAATCCGGCAAGGAGACTCGCTGCCTCACCGGAGACCGTGTGGTATCCCTGAACCAGCCGGATGGTGATGACCTCTGGGACGCGTTCAACCAGCGGGCTGGCCGCCGCCTCATTGAACGTGCCCACTTATCCAATCCACTTTTAAATCCTATGCGTGTTTCTTAAATTGTATCTAAACTATTATATTTAACAATAAAAGCGAAAACGGATTGATTTTGAATTTTTACAAACGTCAAACGACCGACCATAGGCGACCGGCATCCTTTTTTATCTCGTATTAATTTATCTTGTCATTGAAATGCCAGTGATGTGATATAATAAATATCAACTATTTTTTCAAGGAGTATTTAATACTCTTTTATTGTAAAAGAAACCAATTTAATGTATTTATAATTATTGTACTGACAACAATTGTGTTTTTCGGGTAGGATTTTCAAGATGCTGTGAGAGCTAGCCCGTGTTTAAAGATGCGGTCTTTTTTCCTTATTAAATAATGTCGTAGGTCTATAGGTAACATGGGGCCCCTCAAGTTTTAGAATATTATACTGCTTTAACACTGAATTTCTTACGACTCATAACGAATACCTTCAAAGACAGCACGGGTTGGCGTGAATTCGAACCAACGTATTGCCCAACGTCGTCATTCATTACCCAATGAAACTCCAATCATTTCCGCTTCAAGTGATCTTAAATCCTCCGAGCCAACTAGACGAATACAATGTATCGTTACCTACTTTTCTAAATACTCATTATAAAATGTTTTTGTCCTTGACATTCCACATGTCTGAGAGAAGAAGTACGAGCAGAGAATATGAGCTACACCAGGGATCATCAATAAGTTTTATTTAGGGTTCATATAAAAAAAATATATGACTCGTGGTCCGTTTGGAAGGCGTTACCTACTAGCAACCAAGAATAAAAGATGTTCCAGGATTTTGCGTATTTTTGTGTTTTCTTGGAAATCGGCTCTATTACTCCCAAAACTAGCTTCATGCGGCTTGCGTCTCGCGTTGTCTGTTGTCGTGACGACGGCAGAAAATACAAAGCGTAGGCTTAAATCAAATACTCGATTAGATTAGGTTTTTATTATAAATACCGTTTAGGTACTTAAAGTCTGTACAATATAGTTCGGCGGTCCGGACACGGACTGCGGTCCGCCATTTGGTGACTCCTGAGCTTCACCATCTGTGAAATTGTTTCATATGTTGTCAGGTAGGCATTTGGTTAGCATAAGCATTTTTTTTAATAATTTTTGACATATCAAACGTACGAAGGTAACCGTGCGTGCTAATGTTGTTTAAGTCTTCAATATTTTTATCAAATTTATTTCGATTGTAGTTTGTAACTACGCGTTTTGCAACGAGTGCAAAGGAGATGTTCTATTTTCGCCCATAAAGTGTACGGTAATGAAAAAAAAGGAAAAAATTCCACGAATTGAGGAAAAATATTATTTCCTGAACATTCCCCTGATTTCTCGGCACAAAAAATAATAGTTTATCAAATTATTGCCATATTCTATTGATCATGGCGTCGCCGTCGTCTTTCTTGCACACCGCTTTCTTCCAGAAGTCATGTTACATTAAAACATAATAATATCACGTAGACGTTATTAATATAAACATGAAAGGCATGCATTTCTGTGCTATTAAGGTTAGATAAGAAGATAGCTACCTTAGACAACTTTTTGATTAATTAGAAAGTTTGATTAATGATTAAAAAAACTACTTTTGAGGATTGTAGATTTGTAGGTACTTCTGGACGTAAAATTCAAACACATTGTTTGCATTACATTATGATACGCAAATAAATGAATATGAATTGGTATTTGACATCAGATCTGTCAGTCTCGTTCGTCTCTACTTCGTGGCTTTCGGTGTTATTTTGCGTTATTTTGTTTTTTTGACAGTTCTAGGTTATGTAATGTAAACATCATCTGTCCAACCAACCTGTCATGGCTGGCTGTCGATGGTCCTATTTCTCCTGACAAACGTCAAACATTTTCTGTTTTTATTTAGTGCCTGATTGTATTCATATCTTGTTCGTTTTCACGGTTTAATATAGGAACATATTTCAATTATTTCTTTTTTAATTTGAAAGTTACTCAATATATAAAAATCTGATGAAACCCTACTAAAAAAATCGTAACATCGATAGCACCAAAACTTAAAGATCATACTACCGCATCACCATTCAGTCAAGTCAAGCCATTGACGATTTCTAGCAGTCATTGTTATTTGGCTAATTTTGAAACGCGACATGGTAGCATGGAATTTGTATTTAAAAAAATAAATGAATAAATTGTGTTTTATTTCAGGCAAAAATACCCATAGTGAGAGAATACTAATCACAAAAAGCACAGAAATCATTAAAATATCAATAAAAATAAAACACCATAGTAGAACTCATTGAAATAAAATATAAAATAAAATGTCAATATTAAATAATCATAATAAAATTCCAAAATTACGACTACATTAAAAATTCATCAAAATATCAATAAAATGTCAATAAAAAAAATACGAAATAAAATGTCAATAATAAATAAAAATCATATTAACATTCTAAAAGCAAATATTCAACAACACATTAAAATTAATTAAAAAACCATCATTTTCATCAATAGAAATTGACTGAATACATGGAACTAGTATGAACTATCCTATACTATTAAATATATTTATATTATATAAATATATAGATTATATTATATATAGATTATATATACCCATAGATTCGCGCTTTTTTGAATTAAAAGTGCAAATTCGTGCCTTATATGTTATGGGGTTTGGTTTCCGCACTTAGTCCTTCAGGTAGATCATTGTACGTGGGTACTTCTTGCCTTTTTATGCCTACTGTGTAAATAAATAAAATATGATAAATTAACATAATATTTCATCAAATTATATATATATATATATTTCACTGCATATTAATCTTAATTTGCTGTATTCAAAATATTATTTTATGTTTATTATATCTTTTAAATAGCCCGTTCAGCGGTTTTGCCACTGCCTATTTTCCATAGATATTTGTACTTATTATCAAAAATACGTAATTTAAAGTATTGTTACCAACCAACGCGCGACGTAGAGAAGTTTTTAAAAGAAGCTTTGCATAGTCAGTACCTGGCAACAAAGGTCAGTTGGACTTGATAAATCTAAATGAATCATCTCTACAGTTACGTTATTGTAGCATAAGTTCTTACAACAAGTCTGTTTTTTCGTCGCAAGTGTGTTGAAAAACTTCGTATGAAGAGCGTGTGCATTGATCATTACACATAAGGCGGTATAATTCGCGCAAGACTCAGGCGAGCGCGATAATGGAGCCGAGCGGGTCCAGCACACTTATATCACAATGTTCTATTTTAATTCATTCGAATCGGACATTAAATATCGAAGTTATGACGAGTATTAAAATGTAATACGCGAACCGTTCGGCGCCGCCACGCGCCGCTACCACAGCGACGTTCCCTACCCTATAGTACGTTAGGTTAGGTTAGGTTTATTGGTACGACGTACGCGGGTACGAGTCTAATGCCGCAAATATAGTTTTTAGAATTTTTGTCTATTTGTCTGGATGTATCTTCCGGATTGGCGCAAAAACGACTGAACAGATTTGGATGAAATTTGGCGCACATATAGTTTGTAACCTGGATTAACACATAAATAGATAGATAGATAGATAGATAAATCGTTTATGCACACAAAAGACAGCACAACATACAAAAGCACGATTAAATAATAACTAATTAGCTATTAGGAAATAGATGCAAGGTGCCAATATACAAACAAAAAAAGGAAGAAAACAAAACATTGTGATAAAACTATTGGCCATGACACACTTTAAAATAATGGATGAACGAACATAAAAAAGTGCGGTGTGCGTCTCAAGGTTGCACCAAATGGGAGTCCAGCCCAGCATGTGCATGTGCCAGGCAAATATATATACCTGACGCTGATATTCTGCTGAATCACTGCACTGACATACGTCGAGTGGATGAAATTAATATGCGAGTAATTGAAAAATGGAATGTGCGGAGTGAAATGTAAGTATACCCGCAATTTAAATATTGTATTCTACAGTAAAGTTTAACAGTTTAGCAGTAATATTTATATACACAGAATTGAGGGAATTCAAAAATTCAAGTACTAAATATGCTGCCAATTATATAGCGCGATGTAAGAGGTCCACTCATCACCACTCATCATCTTACCACTGCATAAGCGCAGACGCATTGCAGATATAACATACTTATTTAAAAGCGCAAATGGTGATTGTCCTGAGCTGTTTAGGCAGTTTAGGATTAGTTACACACTGCAAAATGTTTCGCAAACCTAGCTTGTTACATGTCGCTCGTTCAAAGTCCGCGTACAGGCAGAATTCGTTTTAATTCCGTGTCTACAGAAGTTTTATTAAACTGTCTAGTGAACATGATTTGGATATATTCAAAACCAGCGTTTTTGGCTTAAGCATTTGTTGGTGAAAAGCTTCTTTACGGAAAAGTTATTGTTTGCGTCTAAATGTTTAATTTTTGTTCGTATAAGGCAATCGTAGGTATAGTATTTATTTCCTACTTTATGTTATAGGTATTTTGTGGTTATTCCACTAATCCCCATTGACAATCCCCATCATTGCAATGGGGAGTACAGAACTTTTTTTTTTCGTTTCTTATTTTTTATGTTTATCAATGGTTACATGTATATGGCCTTCAATTGTTTAAGAACACTATAAGTTAGCTGTAGTTTTTCCGAATTAAATCAAATAAAAAGCAAGATAGCCGCGTCATGTTGGTCTCGTTGCCCAAGGTGGAGTTCAGGCGATGAAGGAGCCAGAAGCTTGCCATAGGATCTCCTCAAAGATAGCCCCATTGTATTTGAGCTCGTTGGTTTTGTCTTGACAAAAACTATAGCCGAAGGTGAAGTCTAGGGTCTGATAATGAAGCCGTAATGTGGCCACAGGAACTCCTCATTAAACAAGATAACCTTGACGTGTTCGGACTCGTACCTTACAAGTGCAGGTGATAAGACAGATATTTAAAAGAATTCTAATGCGCAAAATAACAAA
The DNA here is from genome assembly GCA_949128155.2 of Xanthia icteritia. Taxonomy (NCBI): domain Eukaryota; kingdom Metazoa; phylum Arthropoda; class Insecta; order Lepidoptera; family Noctuidae; genus Xanthia; species Xanthia icteritia. The sequence continues at coordinate 9,383,952 of OX421939.2, forward strand.
ACAAAATCTTTTTTTAATGCTTTTAATTAACTAATTAATTCTAAATAAAACTTACGTAAACATAAAATTTTAATATTTTCTTAAAGTTTGAGGTGATAACGTCCTTTAGACAAAGTTAAACTTAATCTTTTAAGAAAACATAAAAGTTTTATGTTTACTTACTTTTTAAACAAAAGCTTGTAGATTAAAAGCTAGCTTTTAAATGAAAAGGTTGTTTTAAAAAAGATTTTACGTAGGTATATTTTATACAAACAATAATTTGGTAAAGTATACAATAAACAACTGCAACTGCAACTATATATTCTAGGTAATAAATCAATAACTGACCACATGCACATAATTCAAAAACAAAACCGTTTACGATCAATTTAAGCAATTACTTTTAACTGACTTTCCAGTGTGATAAATGTGAAAAGTATCAAAATGAAGTGTGTTTACATACAGTGACTAAATAATTTATACATAGTTCATCCAATCCCTGGTCGAGAAGTCGATGGAACTGTAGTTAGCATACTTTAAGTGAACCCACATCCCCGTACGACTTCATTATTAGTTCTTCGTAATATTGTACTGCGGTGAATACTAGAACACATGTATCGTTTTTAAAAATTGCGAAGCTGCCAATCCCAAATAGATAGCTTTTCGAATACACCGTTGCACCAGACCCCCAGGCCAGACAAGTTGTTAACATTAGAAATATTGATTATTGATAGCCTTCCTCGCTGGCATTCCTGGCTGGATCGACGACACTCTCCTCTTCACGACCTTATGGTAATAAGAATGGAAGAAGAAATTGGAATCGGCATTATAGCTTCGAATATGTTTTCGGGACATGATTTGGATCCTAGACAATTTGCTTGGAAAGGCGAACTTGGGTTGTGTGATACCTCTTTGATATCCTTCCTCGCTGGCCCCGACAATCAAATAGATACTACAGTGCGGGCTTCTTCCTTATGGTATATAAACAAAAAAGAAATGCAGGATTATGATATAATACATGAGACTGATTGCGAAGACGACGATACCGTACTGGCGGACTCCAGTATGGCATCGTCGTCTTTGTAATCAGTCCCATGTATATCGTAATCCTGCATTTCTTTATTATTTTTATATCCTAAAGAAAAAATCCGCAGTCTAGTATCTATTTGATTATCGGGGCCAGCGCGGAAGGATATCAAAGAGTTATCACACAACCCAAGTTCGCCTTTCCAAGGAAATTGGGTAGGATCCATATTATGTCCCGTAAACATTTTCGAAGCTATAATGGTGATTCCAATTTCTTCTTCCATTCTTATTACCATAAGGTCGTGAAGAGGAGTGTCGTCGATCATACCAAACGTGATTCTCATCATCTGGCACATATGCTACTTATCGATCGTACACTATGTTTGTTATTCTCTCAGGTCCGTTAAGCTGTTGTATGTTTTCGGTAAGATAGGAAGAACTTATCAATTTCCTAAAAGGATTATAAGATGTTAGAATACGACTATTGTCTAATAAGATCCCTGACGCAATAAATGTCTTTTCTTATCCAGGAGAAGAATTACAATCCTGTGCACGAAGCGTTGGGAGCAGTGGTGGCCCATTGGTTACGACCGCGACTTGTAGGTCGTGGAGTCGACCCCAAGCAGGCAGTTTACTTGGTGTAAAAAAAAATTTCATCACTACAACCTACTGCTCTCAAAATGGTGAAGGGAAATATCGTGAGGAAACTGGCATGTCCAAGAACCAAAAATTTAAAGACATGTGACTTCTGCCAACCCGCACTAGGCCCGCGTAGTGGATTATGTGGCCCATTCCCTTTCACACAGAGGAGGCCGGTGTGCGAGCAGTGGGAACATTATAGGCTGATTATGCACGAAGCGTTCGTTTTTTGCAACAAAAGGCTACGCTGTTGAGGGATTTGTCTTCCAATCCATTTCTTAAACATATTTAACCGGCCGAGAGTGGCTAAAAGGTTAATCAATACGAATATCACCAAGTGGTCCACCTGTAACAAAAAAGTAACCATCAAACAGGTTTACAATGTTGATGAATACCTTAAATGTGTAGAATATAGCAATAGTTACACGCGTCAATGTGTGAGCACACACTCTCGCTCGAGTAGTCAGCCGTAAACCAATGGTAACACTTGAACTACGAATTTGCTCTTGCTGCTGTGCTGTTGAAAACCAGCGTCAGATACTAGTTGTCTGGCATTTATGCTGAACCTGGCCTATTTGGCACAGCCGTGAGGCCCACAGTACTATTTTAAGTTATTTGATTTTTTTTCTGTTTGTTCTTGTGTGAATACTGTGTGCCTTAACCTGAGTCCAATAAATTTATTTTCTTTCTTTCTCAGACATTAAGGTACAGTAAAAGTCAAATTGTAAGCGTGGGTGTGTGGGTTATGTGGTGACTGCACGAATCCTGCCTTGGTTAAAAATGATGTAATACAAATTAAAAAGCTAAAACGCTTCCAATCTAAAGAGGCTATTCCACTCGGCTGAATTCAGTCCTTTGAATTTAGTTTAATTTAGAATGCTTCCGTATATCAATTTGCGTAGCGTATTCGCAAAACTTTTGAGGTCGGCTTCCAGTCTAACCGGAGGCAGCTGCATACCAGTATTTAGAAAGCTTCCGTATACATTACACTGAATTAGGTACTGAATGCGTCTACAGATTAAAAAAGCATTCCATGCTGTTCTGCTCCACTTTTGAGGAGGCTAACTTGCTAAATGCGGTTACACTTTTGCATAACATAATCATCCTATTACACTGAATTAGGTACTGAATGCGTCTACAGATTAAAAAAGCATTCCATGCTGTTCTGCTCCACTTTTGAGGAGGCTAACTTGCTAAATGCGGTTACACTTTTGCATAACATAATCATCCTATTACACTGAATTAGGTACTGAATGCGTCTACAGATTAAAAAAGCATTCCATGTTGTTCTACTCCACTTTTGAGGAGGCTAACTTGCTAAATGCGGTTACACTTTTGCATAACATAATCATCTTATTACACTGAATTAGGTACTGAGGAGGCTAACTTGCTAAATGCGGTTACACTTTTGCATAACATAATCATCCTATAATGTTCCCACTATTGGGACAGAGGCCTCCTCTTGGTGAGAGGAAATGGGCCATAAACCACCACGCGAGCCCAGTGCGGGTTGGCGGATGTCACATGTCTTCGAATTTTTGGTTCTAGGACATGCCGGTTTCCTCTAGATGTTTTCCATCGTTTAAATATTGTGAGCAAGTTGTTTTCCAATATTAGCAAAATAATCATTAACATAGATTATTGACTCTATGGGGTTGTTTTTATGTTTAATAATTCTACGTTTTGACTTTTTAATCTATTTGAGTATAGGATAGTTTTTATATTTTTTCAGAGTAATTTGTTGTTAGATACTGATTGTGCAAGTACATTTCTTTCATATTTTCTTTTCGTTTTTTTTTTAATTAAATTGTTACAGTAGTTCCTGTATCTAGTATAAGATATATTTAATATTTCGTTATGAGGATCATTGCGATTTTGTTTTTGCAATTTATTTCGGTTTTTGATACAGCGAAGGATGCCCAAGGTAATCCACGGCTTTATGATGCGTTGATTGCTTGGAATATTTTTTATATTAGTGTTTTCATTTACAACGTACCAACCATATCGATTAATAAATTTGGATCATTACAAAACAACAAGTCTGACAAATTCCTTTCCTGTAAATCTTTTAAAGCTTGTTCATAATTTAGAGTAGTAGTGATTCTATTTACGATTTGAACATGATGAGCACAATGATCTCTTTTCAGTGATACAAATTACATTTTTTTTAATATTCTTTTTCTTTTTAACTTACCTATTTTTCAACCGTCCACTAGTACTGATCGAGGGCAATAACACGACTGAAAATAATTTAAAAAACCTACCTATACCTTTATAGGTAAGATCGCATTATGTTGTTTGTTTTGATTACAGAAAACCGGCCAAGAGCGAAACAGGCTTGCACAATATTAGAGTTCTGCACTAAAAACAATACAGACATACGTCTGTATTGTTTACAGAAATACGTCTGTATTGTTTTTTAAGGAGCCAGGTCTCATAAATAATTAGTACCTACCTAAGAATTTGGAACTGCTGGGGTGGTTAACAGCATGTCTTTGTATTATTTAAACACATCAATACACTGAACAAGAACCGATAACTAAAGTACGTGAACATATTTTTTTCCTTTTACTCAGATAGGTATGATGACATGGTCCTAATCTTCTCTTTTATTTAAGACTAGCTGACTCGACCTTTCTATGTGATATAAAAATCACATAGAAAATAAAAAATAAAAACTTAAACCCCCATTTCGACAAAAACGCCAGCTCAAAAGATATAAACACGACATCGATGTCGAATTTTTTCGGTTTTAACTGTAAGCCCAGCTTTTTGCCTAGACTTGCAGGCACCTAATACCTAACCTAAACCTGCCATATTTTTGACAGAGAGTGTTCAAGTTTATTAAAGTTAATTATTGATTATATTATTTAAATGACTCTCTCATCTCTCTATACTTCTTATAACAATGGACGTAGTTCTGCCAAAATGTACCAATCCACATCACCATCTTTTTGCGCTAATGAAGTTTTATTGCCACTAATCAAATGTTGTACCTATAGGCCGACCGCTTAACTGAGACGATTCCTGAGGTAGCAGAGCGGCGCGGGAGGGGTGTGGTGTCGTGATGCAAGAGGTCAGTGAGGACTGTCACCCCTCCCGCACCACGCAGCTACCTCAGGAACCGTCTCAATTAAGCGGTCGGCCTATATTTGTGAATACGTGTTTAAAATAATTTTCTATGCTTCCAAGGTAAATTAAAACTATTACGTAAACATAAAAAAAAAAATACAATATAAGATTATTTTTTCTAAACTAAAGAGATTTTTATGCCGTTTTCATCATAATTTAGTTAATGAATTGATTCCGGTGGGTTTATGTGTGTAATACCATTAAATATTTAACTTAGATTTACATATTCAAAATCTTAAATCTACTCAAGAGTTCCTTAAATGACGAAGGTGAGCACGAAGGAAGGATTTTTTTTTTATTCATCCCCTAACGGAGTGAAATAAGGGATGAAAGTCTGTATGGAAGTTCGTAATTTTTTACTATGGCAGATCTATTAGGTATCACGTCTTGTAAAACAGAGAAGTACGAGTATAGATGTAAGTATTGACATGTCGCCACATCTAAGATTGCAGCCGTGTGAAAAAGACGCGGGGGCGCTAATAGTGCTACATAAAGTAATAGGTCCCATCGAAGAAGTATAAGAAAAAGTATAAGTCCCATATATATATACACCGTAAGGACTATTTCTGCTTGCAGTGCTCGGCCGTTATAGAAATGTGGTCATCGGATTCAGGGGATTTGGTTTTCAAACTGCTTAGATATGAAGCTTCGATATTACCTACCCAGTTTCAGAGAAAATCGAGAGAGTGAGGGCCCAGGAGAACGGACTCCAAATTGATTTCCAGTGGTCCGTTTTGGTTAATTTTGGTACGGAACTCTAAAGATATAAAATACATGCATATAACTTTGCTGTTTATGAAATACAAAATGTTTGCATTATTATGGTATACAGATATTTATGTTGTTACGTCAGAGGAAATAATTCACATTTTTTGTTGAATGCATATGTCTTCAAAAATGCCTTTAGGTACTCGTACCAATACATATTCAAAATTCATCTTTCCACTACATTGCAAACTTTATACTGACTTCAAAAAAAGGAGACCGTTATGTATTCGGTTCAATTTGGTTGTTTTTAGGGTTACGCAGTCAGCAAGGAACCCTTGTAGTTTCGCCATGTCTGTCTGTCCGCGGCTTAGCTCAGAGACTCCTAGTATTAGAAAGCTGTAATTTGGCATGGGCACATTGCTCTCAGAACAGATGGCCGATGGAGCCGAAAGGTTCTGGAGTGGCGTCCGCGTACCGAAAGACGTAGCGTGGACCGATGACATTGTGAAGGCCGCAGGAAACCGCTGGATGCGGGAAGCACAGAATCGGTCGAAGTGGCGGTGCTTGGGGGAGGCCTATGTCCAGCAGTGGACGTCTGTCGGCTGAAATGATGATGATGATGATGAGAATTAAATAAATTCTAATTCACTAACCCTCTGTACATTGTGTACATGTCTGTAAGCAAGTAGTAGATACCTACATTACATAAGATTTTACATTTTTATTTTATTTTTTAGAAATTGTTAAATTTTGTTGTCCGAAGTGACAGTTTGACACAAGAAAAGTTTTATTTTGTTTGAGATTTGTGTATTGAGTGAAAATACAACAAAAAGTAATTAGATATTGGTTTTTGTCTATCAAGTGCTGTGAATATTAATTAGCAATTAATTTAAGGTAAAAGTTAGTAAAGAGAATCTATCAAATCTCAAAACATTTTGTTTTTAGCATGTTCTTTCCAAAGTGACCCATTCCGTGAGCCCTTTTGATTGTCTTCTTCTTCAGCTTCTCCTTTTTCTTATTTCTTTCTTTCATATATTTTTAAACTTCGTCCTCGTTTTTATTTTCTTAAGCTTCTTTGACATCTTTATCTTCTTTTGGTTTACTTTTCCATAGCCAACACACACTCTTACACTTCTTTTTTTCCTTTTTCCTGCCTAAAACCAGGGGGCTGGCATATTCTGAATAATTGGGTCTTATTACGTATTGGGACAAACACTCATCAATCTTCTGTTTCACTTCTTCTTCTTAATCTTTGAAAGCAAACCTACGCTAATAATTTGACACCATTCAGTACAATAATCATTTTGCGTGACAAGGATAGAAGATAACTTCAAATGCCTGTAACTTCTCCATTTTCCCACTGTTTTTTTTTTCACAAATTTTGTTTTTCAGTAACGGTATTCATGATATTTCTACTTTTTTAACAATTAAAAATTCTCACTCATATAAATAAGACCTCAGTCTGGTACACTTAATTCCCAAAAGAAATTTCTCCCTCCAATATCTTAGCCCACCTTCGGTCGCCAAAAATCCCGGTTGACGAGGTGCACCGAATGCACCGCTCGCGTGGTAAGGAACCATACGACATGTTTCTCGTCGTGTGCTCCCCTACCGAGGGGCATCACCCCCTTTTCAACGTCAGATCCATGTGCAATCTCATGGGCGTTACCATCGACAAGCCCTGGAAGAATAGCGTATTAGGGCAATGCCACCGTTGCCAACTTTATGGCTATTCCCAGAGGAATTGCCATGCGAGACCCAGGTGCGTCAAGTGCTTCGGCAACCATGGCACCTCAGACTGTACCCGATCGAAGGACCGTAACGTATGCCTAGCTGTGTGCTCGGTGGACTGGCATCTGTGACTATAAGCTCGCGTGGGACCGCCGGAGTCCCGCAACGCCGCGCCGGAGCTGTGACAAAAACCATGCCTGCTGCATGCACGGTGTATGCTTGTTTGTATGTTTGTGTGAACTTCCTGCGATATGATGATTCTGCTTTTTAATTATTATGAACATGAAATTTATGCCTAAAGATGATTCCGATTTACAAAATTGTGAGTTTTGAATGTATGATAAATGAGTGTATGCCAAACGATTTTCTGCGAAAGTTTATGCTATCCGCTGTTATGCAAAATAATATTATGACATAAAAAGTTCTGCTATAAAGGGTCAATCCCTTTCTACGGTGGTCATGCAACGAGTGCTGATACTCTATACCGGGAGTAGTAAAGTGAAATGTACTACTAGTAGGCTTAAGTGAGCTTGAATTGAGCTGTCAAGGATCTCAATCCCTAGCATCCGATGGAATGACAACTCACTTCACCTAAGTTGAAATTTTTACAGAATAGACCGACTGATCATAAACATCTTTGCTGTAAAATCTTGGAAGAAAAATAGACATGCAGCTGCATAAAGCATTAATATTATTTAGGATTACGTTCTACCGACACGCCCAGCGGCGGCGCCATAACTGAAAATTATTTCAACTAATTCTTCGTTTTTTATATGAAGAAGTTGTGTTAAGAACTACTATATCAAAATACACCCAATACTCCGAATCGAAGGCAAAATAAAGACTGATGTAGTTGAGGTTTTTCTTAAACTGTATTATGTTGTTGTTCTTTACTTTTTTGCAGTTGACACTGGTTTTGTTTTGACTTGACACCAGTAGGAGCGCAAGTTTTAAAGACCGATAGCGTTCAGCTTAGATTGTTGTGTTAGCAATCTGGCAATCATCAAAGCCGTAAAGCTGATATCAGACTGACTGTCTGATATCAGCTCGAGTGACTGTCCATTTTTGTTTGCATTCCACGTTCACACGACACATACAAAACGAAGCAGTGTTACGAATATTTCGTCCAATAAAATTCGGTTGTAGAATGTTCCTGTAATTTCGTCGATGAACCAATAGAATGGAAATCAATCATCATGAAATAAAACGTAGATAACACTCAAGTGATTAACCAAATCACTTAGCAATGAATTTCAGTCAGATTTTTAATGCTCCTATTTTCTATGCCAAATAAAATTTTGTGAAGCAATCGAATAAGAAACTTCTAGCACCCGTTTTGTTAGAAGTTTCTTATTCGAATGTTTCACAAAATTTTGCAAAAAGAAAATCTCTTTTTTATCAAGTTACTACGAGCATGGAAACAAAGCCTCGCATACCTACTTAAGAATATTACGCTTTCATAAAAGAGACCCGATCTCGTACCTACATTATGAAATTCCATTCAATTACTGGAACATATTACACCCGCGTATTTCTCCTACTTTCGAAATCGCTGCGTCGACATACGTAATGCCGATATCTAGCCCATGAAATCGACATTAAGTAGGTACTTTGAGAGCACTAGTTCATTTATAAAAGTTCGGACATTTCTGTAAAAGAAAACTGTAAACGTGAATTTTTCGCAATACATCGCATTTTCTGTATCTCGCTGCTAATAAATTTAATGTGAAAAAACGCAATGAAGAATTAGGTATTTTGTGGTACGTGTGTCTCGGGGGTATTATAAAAAGTAAATATCATGTGTATTTCAAGCGGCTAGTAGGTAGTAATATTTCAAGTTTCCGTCTGTTGAAATTAGAGAGCACATATTCCGTAAAAGGTATCTACTTTATCAAAGTCGGTACTATGAAAAGGATACCGTTTCGATTTCAAAGCGACACATCTATAAGGGCTTAATTAAATTGTAATTGTTTATCTAAAAAGTAAAATACTGATAAATTATGGGTGCAGTATTTTGTTTTGCCCTTATTTCGAATAGTGTAAGAATTACACAATTTAATTCGTCATTACGGTTAAAAGTAGCACTGTTAATTAATTAACAAACTCAATTTCACTCACATAATTGTACGTAACATATAATGTCAAACAAAAACTCTCTCAATTGATTTGATCTCTCAAATTAAACAAATCATGTTTTGGTATAAATTATTCATATTCTGCTATAAACTGTAACCAGGAATATTAATACCCGTATTACAGTAATATTTAATTACTCAAACTACATATATCTTTACATTAGCACACGTTAACACCACATAATTTCATCCAACAAAAAAAATACATTTATTACCAACTCCAACTTTGCCCGCCAACACGACCAATTAACACCTTAATAATTAACACAAGATGGCCGATCCGAAACGGAGGCCCGCTGTAGAATAAGCTTCTAACAAAGTATACGGAGGTAACGAGTGGAGGCCTTTGATCTCTCGTCGGCATCCGTCTCCTTTGCCTTCTTTGAGAACTGATTGAGCGCACCATTCTGTGTGCATACGAAAACGTCTGGCGTATACTTGCCGGGGATTTACAACGGTTCTTCACAAAAACCGTTTACATTTTGGAGGCTTTTACTTCGTAGATTCAATGAAGTGTGATTCGAAAATCTGTGGGAATGTTTGGATATTGATGTCTTCTTATTTTATTAATGGTTTCTTTTGATTTTCATTCCTGGTGTTTATTATACCTTTTAATTTATATTCAAGTTAAGTATCTATTTTTTTGCGTTGTATACTTTTGATTTGTGGTTTAAGATTAGAGAAGTTTGCTTGGAAAGACGTGTCTTTAAGCTAGCTTTTACTAAGGTGATTTTGTATTATTTAACATGACTTTGGAGACATTATCCGATTTTTTTTATTGTGGGCACATTTCAAGTAATTAAAGAATTACATGAGTAAAATAACAAATATTATAGGCAATGACTAGGTCCATTTAATTGTAAACGAAATTATTTATAAAATGATGACGATTGTACAAATAGATCGCAAATATCGATAAAGTTTTCAACTATATAACATTACAATTTGTACCACAAAATGTAACTAGTAACGATAATAGTTTGGCTTTAGAATTGTTCTACAAAAAAAAAAAGGTGTTATTATTTTTTTCACTTTTTAGTTGTGGTACCTACCCCACACAAATTCGGATACCACTACTTGAGCTCTGTTAATAACAGTGACAAGAACTATAACATCATTAATATAGACTAAAGTGGGAAAAATACGTATTATTGAATCTAGTTCTAAAACTACCCAAGCAAAGTTCAACAGTCGAATTGAGAACCTCCTCCTTTTTGAAGTCGGTTAAAAACGACGTTCGTTGAAACCAATGAGACATACAGTGATATTATGTGAATACGTTAGGTACTTAACAAGTTTAAACAAATTTATCAGTCTACTTATTATTATCAAGATGTAATATTGCTAGCTTGTCTTAGTTGAACTACATAGGTATTTAATATTTCAGTGTAATTTTCCTTTATTGTAAAATGGAGACGATTTTCATATTCCTGATAGTTTATCATCCATTCCTGATCATGACCATTTTGAACCATCATATAACGAGACTAATAGGTACTAATGATTACAATGCTATAAATGTTAGTAACCAGGTCAGTTAAAAAAATGTATATGATCACCATTTAGGTATGATCCATATCAGTGAATCCGAATCAACCTGTATGAACAAATTCAATGTACTGAAACAAGCTTTATTCAGAATCTAAATTTAAAAAAAAAACAAAATTCAAAAGTCATTTATTCAAACTAGGCTAAGAATCAGCACTTTTCGAACGTCAAAGTTACATATGACAGTACCTCAAACCGCCTACCCTCCACCACTTCTTAGTGCTTTAGCTGGGAAGAAGAAGTGGCGCAACAAACTGCCCAGCAGCACAGCTGTTTATTCAGTTAGAAAAAAAAATGGATTCTATATAATAGTATGCAAAATAATTTACATTGCGCAACACAAACCATAATAATTTAAATTATAAATGAATAGCCATATGTCAGTAAGCAACCTAGAGAGCGAGTTTGACTAAGGCATTTGATTCTAAAAACGCGGAAATTAAGTAATTTTCAAAGAAAATTCCATAATTGAATTTAAAAAAATGCTCTTAATTGGGGTTAAATGCTCTTACTTATCTGCTTTATTTAGCAAAATAACCTTTTCTTAAAGCCTTTGTAGTCAAACATAGGGTTGTAAAAGAAAAATAGCAATTTAACCTCGTGCCAGCATTGGTAACGGCCGCGACTTACGAGTTGTAAGTCGTAGGTTCGAACCCAGGCAGGCTTTACTTTGTGTAAATTATTTCATCACCACTGCTCTCAAAACGGTAAAGGAAAACATCATGAGGAAACCTGCATGTCCTAGAACCAAAAATTCGGAGACATGTGACATCTACCAAACCGCACTGGGTCCGCGTGGTGGATTACAGCCCACTGCCTCTCACCGAGAGGCGGCTTGTGTCCCAGCAGTGGAAACATTATAGGCTTATTATACAATTATATAACCTCGTGCCTGCTCAAAGCGATAGGCAGACGTAAACTATGCTTCCCGTGTAATAAGGGTTAGGTTAGGTTGGGGCGACGGATCTGGGGAAATCCGTCGCCCCCTACTCCTTAGGACCCGAGATGATGGCGCGTAGTGTTCCACGCGCGCCTCTCTAAGACGTAAGGGGGGAGTTTAACACCTCACTCCCCCTAACTCGAGGTGGCCCGCAGAGGCGGGCCGGCACTAGCCGGGGATCGCGGAAGTCGCATTAGATCCCGTGATCCCCGGTGCAACTGTGAGACGGAACACCGGGGTGGTTTTAGTCAGGAAGAGTCTGACAGACCCCTCCGCCCTAGGGAGGGCGGAGGACATCCATGAGGATTTCCCCCCTTAATCAAAAAAAAAAAGGTTAGGTTAGGTTAGGCTCGACTCGGACACAAGAGTCCAGACCCTAGGCTATAACCGAGATTGTAAAATTAAAATACTTTCAAGTTAAAGAGTGCATATATAAAATAAGTTCTTGAAAATTACAAAAATGATTATCTAGCGAGTACTTAAGACACAAAAAATAATTTCAATCAATTCAGAACTCCATCAACTAAATAAATTAAAACTTTTGACGTCATTTAGAGTAATTTATGTCAACAATTCTCCGCTCCTAATATAACAATGCTGCCAAATGTGACTGCCAAAATAACTAAAATCTGGGCCGTGGTAGCCCTGGATGTCCGCAATGACGAACTAATTTATATAAACGCGACGCAAAACAATGCCAAAAACAGTCCCAATTTCTATCTGGTGTAGTGATATATACAATATACACATATTATGGAGGGACGTAAGCGTCTCTTCACACAAACTGACGATAAAAACTAGAATGTTGTTTGGTATATCAGTCAAGCCAGACGAAGCTACACATATCATGCGAGCTTACAATATTGCATTCTTACTAAATGAAGTAAATTAAATGTTGCCTATTTGCGTTCTACCTTTTTAATGCTAGAAGCACGTTGCTCGACTGTAAAAGCTCGAGCAAACTGGCGCGACGCGACTCTGGTGGAACAATTTCTATGAAAACTTCACGGAAATTGTTCTACCGGTGTCTCGCCTCGCGCCGCGCCGTCACGTCGCACCGGTCTGCAGAAGCCTTAAAAATAAATCGTACTTCTTTTTTCCCCATCAATAACTCTAGGTACTGTATTCTGGCTACGCCAACACATTCAAGAGTCTTAGTCTTAGAACTTGTTCCTACCAATTTCTAAAAATATTTTGTTTGATTCTTTGAAACATATATTAATTTTTTTCAGTAACGTAAAATATGATTTTACTTATAACGGTTGAATTCAGTTGTGAGAAGAACAAACGTGTTTTGTGTAAACTTTCCATATTATGATACAAGTCAAATGGATTCTTTTATCATAAAGAAAAGAAAATATAAATGTTTGCCATAACTTTATTCATAATTTATGACAGAAGAAGCTAAAGGATCCCGCAGACAGTGCGACACGACATCGCGACACGACATCGCGACGCTACTCTAGTAGAAAAAAATCCATGAAGTTTTCATAGAAATTGTTGGACTATAGTCACGTATCGCTGTCGCGTCGCAACTATCTGCGGGAGCTTTAAAAATAAATCGAACTTTTTTCCCCATCACTAACTCTAGGTACTGTATTCTGGCTACGCCAACACATTCAAGAGCCGTATTAGTTTTTTATATTATTTAGGATTCACAAAGAACATTTATTTCGGGCTTGAAGTTTGACAGCTCGGTTTTACGGCAATATTTCAATATTGATAATTTTTGGTTCATATAAGTGTTCAGTGAATATTCTTTGATCCCGAAAGCAATATTATAAATAGGATGTTTTAATTTGTCATCGCGACATTCGACTCGATACATATCTCTAAATAACACTCTTATCTCTAACTAAATACGACCCAAGTATAGTGCGAATTGCCCTTCATATTCTTATGCATCGATTAATGTTACTGAACTGACACTGGCTGAACTAACACTCGTCTTTGAAATGGGGCAAGAGCCATTCAGACAAATAATTGACTGTTTCATTTAAAGTAAAACAAAATTAGTTTGACTTTATTACAAAATAAGCTCAGCGTGGCGCTTTCGGCATAACATTCAACTGATAGGTAAGTACTTTTAAACATTTTGTTCCCAGCATCAAACTTAACGTTTTATTCCGGCCAGCCACACTTCCATTGAATTGTCGCTTCAAGAAACTTCACGTGTTCCAATATTAAAAATTGTATCTGGATTCACTTTTGAACACTAGCTTTTCGATCGCAATTCACGGCCTAGGTGGAAAGCGTATAAGTGTGAGTTTAATCCGGACGCTACGGTAAAGCCTTTTTCGTTGAACTGTGGACTCGTGAAAAGAGATTAGGCCTAGAGAGAGGATGAATATTTTTATGGTTTTATATAAAAGTATGAATAAAGAAGTTATTTTTCATTCGTATCATATTTACCACCGCAAACTAACAGTGTTATCATTATCACCCACTGCTAACGAATCTTCAACTCCCTCAATACATAATATGATGTTATTTAGTGAATTCCTGTTAATTGTTTATCGTCATAGTTTATATATTTTTTTCTACATTAGCAGCTTCAAAACATGGAAAAGCTACCAACTGATGAATAAGGAGAAAACAGGACCCCAACATGAAAGAACTACACATAATGCAGCTAAAAAAGCACAGCACAAAATAAACGCGTTCCATAAAACGCACTCCACAGTCTCAGTGTGGAAAGCACCTAACACGGCGTTAACGACACTTATGAAAGCCAAACAAGGGGACAGAAAATAGGACTATGTAGATGGAAGTAAATAAGGTAATTAGTGAGGTAGCTTGTGTCCGGCGAGCCTTTGTTTTCCGTCCAGTATCTAATAGTCTCTTCTCGGTAATGTGATGACTTACTTCAGCAAATGAACGGACATGGCGCTAACTAGCGATAAATACAGGATACTGTTGAGGCTCTCTCTGGCTCCTGAATAGTGTTAGATTACATTGTTTGCTGAGAGAAGTGGTAGTGACAGATTCTAGATATTCTGAAACTGACAGCTTCTGAGAGCACCATATATACTGAGGTTGTTCAGAGATGATAAGTTCTAGGAATCTTCATTTTCTATTGCCAATGTGGAAAGTAGTGGCGGACACGATACAGATGAGTAGAACTATATAAATACGTCCTTCATTTTTTGATGGAACCAAAAAACAGAAAGCAAGCGAAGCGTCTTTGTGTCAAAGAGAAATGATGATACAAGATACAGGCATATCATTAAACATCACAAAAAAGCACAGTCAAATAATATACAAGCATTGTCAACTCAATCATTGCACTGGCAACACTAATTAGAGTAGTCACCGTAAAATTATCAAGACAAAGTCACCCATCTTTGCATACAAGAAGACACTAACTTCTCAGAGCAATTAGCACTTTCTATAGAATCTACATAGTCATAAATACAGAGAAATATTTGTGTGAGAGGAAGCAAGCAAATGTAATTAGTCCACGATGTTGGAGTAACGCAGCTACAAAATAGATAGGTACGGAAGGTCCGCTCCATGCAACGAGTGAAAACGTACGCACACAATATACGCTAAGGAGTCTATAACAAAAAAAAAATAAAGAAAGAAAGAAAGTACATTTATTTGGCACGACACAACATATTGCTTAGCACGATCCTCCGTTATGTCAAAAATACTTCAGCGTCAATTTTGAAAGTAATATGTTGACGAAAACACGTTTCCATAAAAAAATCTCGATAGAAAAATATTACAAAGTTACGTCAAAACCAAACAATAAAACCAATAGTATTAAAAAAATACTTCAAATTAGATCATGAAACTTTGCATGATAACTGAACTATAAAGCAAATACTTCGTGTTTTGTTTTTTTTTTATTACCATTATTTTTACCGTAAAAATAAATTACCTAAACCATTGATGCCTTGGAGCCTTCTCCTTCAAATTCAAAATATTTTATTTCACATAAACCTACATGGGCACTTATGAAACGTCAGAAGCTAGGTGCACGGTTCCAAATGGTTGTTTCCTATGGAGAAGAGCCGGCAAGAAACTCCACGGTTACTCTTTTAAAAATAAGGGGCTTTTACAATATTTTCAAATAACAGTGTTATTAGGTATGGAAGGACAGTGTAGGTCTTGCCGCTCAATCTCGCTCTCACTCAGCAGATAAAAAGTGAATTCGAGCTGACTCTGAACGTAAAATGAGTGCAAAGAACACTCGCAACTGGCATTCGTTTGACATAGTTTAGACCGTCACACATTTGCGGCTATGTGCGCTCTTGTTTTCGCTTGTTGTATGGAGTCGGCCTTTTTTTTTTTTTTTTTTCGGTTGGAAATTATCAAATAACTTCTCCCGCTCTGGGTGGAGCGGAAGGGCGTGTCAGACTCTTACTGACTAAAACCCACCCGTGTTCCTTCCGTTGCCTGTACGTTGCCAGGGGCTACGGTATCCATTTCGGACTTTCCCGCAACCCCGGCAGGCATCGGTCCTAACGGACCCCTTCACTTCTGCTGACATCTCTTTGAGACGCGCGTGGAGCACAATGCGACGTCAACCCGGGCCTGGTCCTTATCGGACGGCGAGCTACCCATTGCTCACCGTCCGCAAGCCCGCGCCTACGATGGCCGGGAATCGGCCTGCGATTCCCGACGCCCAGGGCGTCTCCTGCGGCGGCTAGGGGCGTGAGGGCGCGAAATTTGCCTCTCCCTCACGCGTTCTGCCTCCTCCTTCGCGAGCATTACTGCTTCGCAGAAGGAGGTGACGGCCTCCCATGCCCCCTCGCTCCGTACCATGGCCTGGACCAGGGCTGGACGCGTGAGATCCCCGCCACCGATCGCCTCCACGAGGACACGGCGATGCTCTGCCCAAGCCGGGCAGACCTCCACCGTATGCTCCACCGTGTCCTCCGGGCACATTTGCGGCTATGTGCGCTCTTGTTTTCGCTCGTTGTATGGAGTCGGCCTTCTGTCTATTGTATCTATTTTGCGCCCCAGCTTCTGTAGTTTGCATTCTCTAATTGTCGCCTCTGCTCTGTACCGGTCGAGATAGCAGGTAATGCCGTTTGTCAATTGGTTCTGTACGGTTTTATTGCTCCGATTATATCTATACGGGTGCACAGAAACACAGGATAAAATTGGATTCAGGTTTTGCAGATTTCTAATCAAGGTTCCCGAAAATAGTGGATTGGTTTTATTTGAAATTGTTTTTTGTGCGATGTTAAAGTTGGTATTGTTTTTAAAAGAACAAGATCACTGGTAAGTGATCTTGTTCTTTTATATTGGATAAAAGTGAGGAGGTACTATAAAAAAACATTCAAATAGGTATATTTGCCTGTTTTTTTATAGTACCTCCTCACTTTTATCCAATGTGGGATCAATTTCAGCCAAGGAAATTGAAAACACTTAGAACAATAAGCTATCAATTGGATCAATTTTCCGTAAATATCGTCGCATCTATTGTTTCATCGAACCCAACTTTACATTTGTACACATGAACTAACAAAACTTTTGTTTTCGACGCTCAATTTTTTCCAACATATTTTTATCTAGAAATATGGTTAGCAAATAAATGTTTTTTGGCACGCCAAATATTTTATATTTGACACTGGAAACTATAAACAGTTCATAGTGTACGTGCTCGATTTTGGCCGAATGTATCTACCCTATATAAAAATAAAACAGCCATAGCACAACTAATATTGCCACCCACTCCATTTGAAATAAGATAAGACATTTAAACAAACCTTTTTTACAGTCCGTTCAACCGATTCTGACTTCTATACCGTACACATATGGATGGAATTAAAAGCAAAAAACCGGCCAAGTGCGAGTCGGACTCGGTTGTTATAGTGGCAACTGAAATACATCATCTGTGAAAATTTTAATTGTCTAACTATCACGGTTCATGAGATACAGCCTGGTGACAGACGGACAGCGGAGTCTTAGTAATAGGGTCCCGTTTCACCCTTTGGGTACGGAATGGATTTTGTACGTTTTTTGAATCAAAATCGGTTGAACGGACTGTAAAAAAGGTTTAGTTAAATGTCTAATCTTATTTTAAATGGAGTACAGGTACGATTGGAACGATGGGGCATCGGTATACATAATTTAAATATCAACAATGCCAAGAAAAAAACAATTAACCTTTTTGACTTCGACTTGACTCTTTAATTTGTTTGTGCTGAGTTGCTGACCCATTTCTGCAAAAAAACACCTATTAAGAGGGAACAGGGCCTGCAAATATCCATACAAATGTATTCTCCTTTTTTCTTCCTGAATAATGTCTCTAGAGCATTCATTTTCTTTCCCTAAAAGCAAGGTCTACCGTAGACACGTCCCTGCTATTTCCTTTTTTTCAGCAACTTATTGGTAAAATATGATCCCCCAAAAATTACAAAAAATGCCCCATTTTTACCGCCGTGATTAGAGGACTACCAGCCAAATTTGAAAAGTTTTTAACATTAACAAAATGATAGGAACCTAGACATACTCTTTCAATTTTTTTTAAATGTAAAAAGTAATTGAATCGGCTCGGTTTACGAGAAGAAAAAAGGGGAATACGAAACGTCGATCTCGTCAATTTTTTTTTGTGATATAATCGGTCTGAACTGCAGCTGTCCCTATCGCACTCTACGGAAGCAGACTTGAGGTAAGACGACGGCAATAGTTTCTTTATATAGGTACCTATTTTTCAAATTCCTCGCAGTTCCTGTTCCCTCTTAACAGCGAGTTTTACCATTGATCGAGTAAATCTATTAAAACTTTGCTAAGGCGCAGTAATAAGCAATCTTAAGGTATGGATGGAGGTGAAGCGACAGTAGTACGTCGCGGTATAAATACGGTTGAAAATGGCGATGCGTTTGTTTTTGGTTGAATCTCGTGTCCGCCAATAAAATGAAAGATATTTCGAATTTAAGTTAATTTAAAAAAAAATATACACCAATAAGTTAAAACATTGAGCATTTCGAGACGAACAAGTATTTTCGAGGTCACTTTTGCGTTTGTTTTTTCAAGTTGCTAGGTTATTTTTATTAAATATCTTTGTTTAGATTTTTTTTTATACCCTTCACTACCTATACACTGTATTTTTTGGGCTTGTAATATGTAGCATTGAGGATAACAGTGCGACGAAAAAGTGGACGTTTTACGGTGTCTCTGCTTGGGTAGCACCATAATCATAATTATTTATAAACAATTGTAAACCAATGGTAACCAATAACAGTGTACGTGATATAGAAACTGATCGTAAGACATACGAACACTGAGCAGTATTCATCGATGTAGTAGCCACTAATAACAGCTACCAGCAGTCGGACTATTCATTACACGGGATAGGCCGATATCATAAAATAGATAGGTACAGGTTATCATAATAATCATAATCATAAATCTTTATTTATCTTAACATTATATTACAGGCACTGGTTAGTAAAATGCACAATCTTAAATCGAGAAAGGTGTTTGAGGTAGGAGGGTCCTGAGTTACAGATCACCCGGCTCTCTTAGGCCCGTATTACAGAACCTCGCTCAAGACTCAAGCTTTACTTAAAACTAGTTTCAACCAATCAAAAGACTTTAAACGAGTTTTAAGTAATGCTTGAGTTTTGAGCGAGGTTCTGTAATACGGACCTTAGATAGGACATGTTAATTTAAAAAACTATATTATTATATGTATTATTAGACATTTCTCGGGACCCAAGATCCTGGACCTCTGGAAGAAGTACGAGGGGCCGAAGTCAACTAGCAGAGACATTTTAAAAGAGTAACGGTGGAGTTTCTTGCCCATTCTTCTCCATACGAAAACTACCTTTTGGAAGGGGCAACTAGAATCAATTTTTTTTTTTTTGTAAATTTTTGACGTTCAAAAGTGCCTTATACAGGCCTACTTGAAATAAATGATTTGACTTTGACTTAGAGGCCCGTTTTAAAAAAAATTCAAAATTTAAAATATTTTATTTCACATAAACCTACAAGGGCACTTATGAAACGTCAGAAGCTAGGTGCACGGTTCCAATTGGTCGTTTCCTATGGAGAAGAGCCGGTAAGAAACTCCACGGTTACTCTTTTAAAAGTAAATGGTATTTACAATGTTTTCAAATTACAGAGTTAATAGGTATGAGAGGACAGTGTAGGCCTCAACAAGTACCAGGTACTTAGCAAGATAGAAAATGGTCGACAGATCTACAGTCTGTTAAGCCTACAACGTTCTCACATTCACAAAATCTAAAAGAAAAGAATCTATATAAAAGCAAAATAAAATAATAAAAATAAAAACCTATTTAGACCAAATGACATAATTGCCACTACAGCTGTATGTAACAAATCTAATTTATTATAAAAAAATATATATATTTTAGGTATATAATTTAGACGTGTTTAATGAAACGAGGCACCAACCGACGATTATCCGTGTACGCACTATGCAAGTGCACCCAAGGACAACCCCCGGTTGGTGCAGGACTATTGCAGGATATGGAAACAAAGATATAGGATTATGGGTTTGGGTGGCTAAGTGAACTGGTTATCTAGAACTATGGTATGATAGGCATCTACCAGTACTAAGTCAAAACATTGAAACAAATAGTTTTGACAGCTGTGCGCACAGATTGCTTCTGCGGCGTTTGAGTCGCCGACGGAACGAAATGTAGCCATTTTAAATATTATATCATTTAAGAAGTATTGTATTTATTTTATTTTATTTTTAATTTTGATTTTGTTATTTCACTATATGCACCGGTTGACGTCATCACGTCAATGCCGGCTGTCGCTGAAAACCAGCGCTGGGGCTCTGTCTCGCATAGGGTCGCAGCATTATGCTGAGCGATGGCCGTTTTGCGTGGATGTCACGCATATTTTCCCCCAATTTGTTATTCTCGTGTTTTTTTCTTTGCGTCATATTTACCGCAAATAAACGTATTTTCTTTCTTTCTTTCTATCTATGCGTGCATTCACGCATATATGCCTATCCGCTTGTCGTATAGAGCCGACCTTCTATGTGGCGATATGGTAATCTTGTAGACGTCCGTCTTTGAATAGTGAAGAAGAACCTTTAAATGCCTGTACACAGCCCTTCTGTACCGATACAGTTCCTAGAATAATAATTTATGTGATATTATTGAATGGCTTCTGGGTAAGTACTAACAGCCGCACGGGTCGATCGATCAAGTTAAGCTACGCTTACCGCGGTTGGTCCGTGAATGGGTGACCATATTTACATACCAAGAGCCCTCCGTGCCTCGGAAAGCACGTTACGCCGTTGATCTCAGCTGTCATTCGTGATAGGAATGTATGTTAAAGTTACATGAAATGCTGAAAAGTATTTTTTTTCTATGACGAATTATTTAGCGTTTATTTGGCTGATATTTAAAAGTAACAGTATAATTAAACTTTTGTAGTTTTAAAGCTCGTTTTTTCTTTATCGTGGAATCGTTAAAGAAAAACGCGCTTTATAAACACAAGCATAAGAAAAAAAAAACAATAAGTCTTTTAAGCTATTTAAAAGAAGTTATACCTACGCTGAGCAGTATTGGTGGACGTATTAATAAGATTATTTCGTACCAACCAGCAGAGCGGCTCATGCCACTGTCTCTGGAAAGATGGGTTTACGCGTCGATCTGTATATGGGCAAGCCTCTTTCCAGGCGTTCACCGCATCGGTCAAGCACTGCACGTGAGAGTCGACCAGGAAGGAGACAAAAACATTCCCGGTCAACTTTTCAGTGCTGTGGACAAAGGACAGGAACTAAGCTAATACTGATAATTTTGCGAACCCGGAGGCCACCAAAACGAATGGGTACTGTGCTGCAAATAATTTGGTCAATGTTGTCCAACAGATGTGGCTGCAAAGTCAAAGTCAAATAATTTATTTCAATTAGGCACAAAAAAGGCACTTTTGAACGTCAACATTTACAGAAAAATAATAATTGATTCTAGTTGCCCCTTCCAAAAGGTAGTTTTCGTATGGAGAAGAATGGGCAAGAAACTCCACCGTTACTCTTTTAAAATGTTTTCACAATATCTTGTATACATCAATTATATAATTATATGTGAAGACGATGCACCTAGAATAAGATTACTATACCACGTTAGGTAAAAATAATGAAAAATTAAGGAATGACAGATAAATTAATCATGTGATAGATGCACGGTGCTCACATATTTACAAACATGGTAAAATTATACGATATTCCAAACATTTTTACAAGTAATAGGTACTAATAACTCAGTGTGTGAGTTCAAGTAATCACAGAAAATAAAATCAATATTTAAAAAAATATATATATATATTATACAATTAAATTAGCAATCAGTTAGATTTTGTCTAGATTCTAAATTGTCAGCATGTTTCCAAGCATGTTCCCAAGCTGCTTCCATGAAGGGGAAAAACGTAGAAAATATAATATACTATTTCGGCCAAAACAACAGTATCTAATTCCCGCGAATATAAAAAAGCACATATCAAATCTCCTATGCTCGGGCCGCTAACTTGCAGCTGGCATGTAATTTCCCGCGACGAATGTTGGCTGACGAGCTGACATCTGCTAGTTACACAAATCATTGTGGCCTGTAC
Organism: Xanthia icteritia; assembly: GCA_949128155.2. Classification (NCBI taxonomy): domain Eukaryota; kingdom Metazoa; phylum Arthropoda; class Insecta; order Lepidoptera; family Noctuidae; genus Xanthia; species Xanthia icteritia. Next base: position 9,406,335 of record OX421939.2, read on the forward strand.
TCTGAACGACAGCCTGCAATCTGTTTCGGCTATTGTCTAACTGATGTGCAGCACTTGGTGCCAATGATTGTAAACCACTGTGGTAGCCAATACGACTGTCACACGTTTAATCATGGCTTGGAAAAGCAATTAAAGTTAACTTGAAACATCTAATACATAATAATAACTCCACATAATATTATGTAACCGCAAAGCGTCCGTCATTATACATTCTGCGAATCGGGATCTGGCGCATTCGACGTTTCCTGTTTCAAATATTGTGCGTTAGAATTTTCGGAAAGTAATCAAGAATACATTATGGAACTTAAAACTAACTTGGAAAATCAACAGTTTTTGACTGATATCAATATTGACTTGAAAAGTTTAATCAATTGGTATTTCGTACTGCAAAATGGAGAGATGGACATTAAAAACCATCACACTGCTTAGCAATGTCTTACAACTCCATTTATTTAAAAGCAAAAGTGAAACTTTTGTTAATTTTATTTTCTTTTCCCCAATCAAACATTACCTACTCATGTTTTAACCACAGAACCTACTGGTCTGCAATTAAATCCATCATTTCGAGTTGAGTGGCGTGGTGAGTGCGGTGCAGTGCGTCGTTCATTCCAAATTCCTGGTGCTTCGTCGACCGAGGTCCAATTCATAAAGTGGATCATAAGCGGACCACTATTGTTCCGATGTCAGTTATCGATCCATAGACTTTATTGGCTTTTCGTAAATTGCTTGCAGATATTAGAAATTGTTTTGGTTATTATGGGTGTGCATGTTGATTGTCACTTTTCATTTCTTTAATTGTCAATTTGATAGATTATTTATGACAATAATTATCATCACCACATTTGTCTCCACTGCTGTATCAGGGCCTTCTCATAGAACATAGGTACCTACTGGCTAAATGAGTTTTAATATGAATCTGCCAAACTCAAACTCAAAGCATTGATTTCAAATAGACCAATTCATACACAGGCACTTTTGAATTGTCAAGTGGTCGGTCAGTCAGAAAGATGTAGCTAGTTGCCCATTCCAAAGCGTAGCAGGTACCTATGGAGAAAAACGGGCAAGAAACTTCCCGGACACTCTTTTAAATAAAAAATTGTTACAAAATATTGGTTACATCATTTATGTTGAAAATATACATGTGAGAACGATGCAGAACATTAATATCGGCGAAAAAAAAAAACAATATTAAATAAATTATTAAAATGGGCCGTGGTAGTTAAAAGATGACCAGTCCCCACCGACGGCACCCGTTCACGAACCTGACGCATGGATTAGCACCAATCAGCTCAACTATTTTGCCATTACTTGTTTTCGAGCACGAAAAGTTGAAATCCTTTGCGAAAAAGCTGCAACAAGCCAATTCATCAAAAAGTGGCAATAAGTCGTAGTTAATGTTAAGTGAGTAACACATTTAACGCAAGAACCTCATGACTCCATTGCAGAGTCCCAACAAAGTTAGCCACGTAGGTAAGTTAGATAAATAAAACTAGCTCGCACAATGTTCTAGAATGATGCATGCTTCTAAAACTTCTGGCCGGGAAAACTAATTTAAAGTTTGAAGGGCAACGTTATTTATTTGCATGCGAGTCAGTGTCCTGCTAGTTATGTTTATATTGGAGTCTTTTTAATTATTTTGTTTTAGTAAATTCGTTTGCGGGTGGTGTTCGCTCCGTTTTTTCAGACCGGTTTAGTTATGACTGGTTTAAACCAGTTCTAACTAAACTTTTATCATTTTCTTTTCGAAACGCAAACAGTATTTATACACTGATACGATTTGTGAGTAATATTGATACCTGTGAAACGGAATTCCGTATTATGAATGTGGCCGGCCTAAGATATTACTACTTCTTATATCTATCGACTACACACAGAATACATGATAACTACAAACACGACAACTTGTGAGTCTCAGTTTCTAAACTAAGTAGCAACTACTAAGTGGAGTAGTATGAGCCGAAGCAAGTACAAGACAAACGAAACTCAAGTAATTAGTGCTAGCTATCTGTCATGGAGTAACACGATGCACGTTTATCTTCAGTGCTCGGCTCTATAGACAATATGAACTAGGCACAACTAACGACATCTGGCGAACTAGATATTAGATGAGAAGGCAGTATGTGTGGGGGAATTGTATTGCTATATTAAAGACCCACTAATCTACAATGAGTGAGAAGTCGATTTATAATTACACCATTTTATTAAGATGATGTGTGTTTTAAACGGTTATAAATAAAGAAAGAAAGAAAAGAAAGAAAAGAAAGAAAATACGTTTATTCTGCACAAACAAAACGCACATTTAAATAAAATAAAAACACAAAATACACAAATACAAAAGTAGCAAAAGCCTCGTATTCAGCCAAGAAACAAACGCTATTTATAAAATTGATTCATTCATCGGTTGATGTCAAGGCCACAGACAAAGACAATATTACGTAATTACTGTAACAACATTACATACTCTGTGGTTGCGACATTGGCAAATGACAACAAAAACATAACAAAAACAAAATGCCGATTTCAGAGTAAACTACTTTTGTAATAAATAATAAGAAAAATTAAACTGTGCGTCGCATCTGTGCAAAAACAGGTCATTGCTCAGCGAAATGCTGTGACTTCGGATGAACCTAACGTCAACAGCGCTGGTTTTCAGCAATTACCTAAAAAATAAAAAAGTAGGTAAGTATGTCAAAAACTGTTAAAGGAATTGATAGCTATAAAAAACATTAAACATTAACTATTTCGTTATTTTCGCATACATTTCATTCCCGAGTCCCGTTTCAAGATAAGTACCTATTTTCCTTAACACTAGAAGAGTTTTGAAACGCCAAAATGTTGTGTGACAATAAAATAAAAAATAAAAATAACCAATGTTATTTATCGAAAGTAAAATTTTGACAGAGGTTGAGCACAGTGTTAGATACACTAAAATTATACATAATAGGTTGTAATTTTTTTTTTGTGACCTTTTAATGCTACAAAAAATGTATATAGCAAAATATAAACCCTGTCTCATATACCTATATATATAAATTATCATCTGGTCTCGCAACAATCATTTTCAGGATGCCATTCCGACTGTAACGTAAACTTTGTAGTAAGGATGCTGCTTCCTTACGCATAATGGCATGAAAGCCATCCGAATGTGCTTCCGCAAACAAGCTCGACACACTACAACGCCACGGCAGCCGTAATAGTATCCTGAAGGCGTTGTTATATTGCACACGCAGGACGCTGTAGGCTCGGCTCGCGTGTGACACCCACAGACCGCTAGTGTAAAAAGACTGGCAGAACGCCTTAAATAAACTCACTTTAACATCTACTGTACATCGAACGAACCTGTGGGCAAGCATATTGCCCCTCACCGCCAACGCCTTGCGTTCGCGCTCTATGTCGTCGTCATCCCGTAAGTCACCGGTGGCAACGGCCCAGGTACTTAAAATTATTCACTAATTTCAGTACTGCGCCTTTGAGATATGCCGAAGGTACACAGCGAGGCCGTTGTTTAGGCGCTCTGAACACCAAGAGCTCACTCTTCTTTTAGTTGTATTTAAGGCCGTGCACCTCCGCATACATCTCGCAGGTCGACAGTAAATCTTTCAACCCACCTATCGATGGTCTGAGCAGCACCATGTCATCCGCGTAGCTAATGTTATTAACACAGGTGCCATCAATGTGGCAGCCGACAAATGTTGATGATGTGATGTGGCAGACTGCCTCATCCAGAGGCACCTGAGGAGGTGGCTTTAGGTTTAATATAGTAAAGAAACAGTTATCTACTAACATTACTAACATAGCAGATAGGCACAAATTGTTACTAACTAATTACTAACAATCTATGGACTGTAATGTCTGAAATAATCTTTTTTTTATATATTCTAGGAGGCCTGTATCTTAAAAAAAATATTGTTGGTATGTGTTTTTTCCTGGGAACATTCTTTAATGCAATTTCAACTTGTAACCAACTGCACGTGATCTTTTGTTGTTTTGTTACTATACCGCCAACTTTAATTGACTGCTCTGTGCCACTTTGGTAACCTTAGAAAGATCATCGTAAACCGTGATTTTAAAACGAATAACACAGTAATTTGATGCCTTATTGCCTTTTTGCATTAAACTTTTTTCTTAACAATTAATATTGTGTTTTTCAAATATAAAATAGAAGAAGCAAAGACTGTGGTATATTATATTTCACAAATGCATGTTACGATACTCTGCAGGAGTACGGTAGGAAAGAATCGATTTATCTGCCTGTACGCGATGGTACTTGAAGGTATCCCAGAATATTGCTACACTCAAGTACTTCTAGTAAACGTGGCTCAAGCGTATCCAATACTCGTGAAGCTTCTGCCATAAGTACTGCGAATATTCTGAAGTATCGACATATAGGGGATATTCTTTGAATTTATACAGGGTGGCATCGACGCGAAAACTGTCCCAATGGATTCAGTACATTCTGAAAAATTTTAACGCCGGGGGGCGTTAAAATTTTTCGTCGGTTATTTAAAAAAAAACAGCTGTTTCATAGAAATGTGCAATACCTACGCGGTCAAAATGTATGGAACAGCATTTTTTTTAAATACCCTTGCGTTGAAATTGTTCAGAATCATGGCAACAGTTTTCACGTCGATGTCCCTGCCTGTCAATTTACCGTTTTATAGTTATTATATACAATTTTCAAAGAATGACAGCTTTGATTTTAATATACGGACAATTTAAGTTTGTAGTCAATTTGCTTAACAATTACTTTCCCTGGCATTAATTTTATTCCTAAAACTACATCAAGAAATCAAGGCAATCTTGATGACAACCCCTGACAAAGAATAACAGTTGTGATTTGAATATGCGGATAATTTAAGTTGGTAGTAAATTTTCTTAACAATAAATTTTCCTGAGATTACTTTTATTCCAACGACTACACAAAGAAATCAAGCAAACCTTGACGTTTATAATTAGGAAAGTGTCGGTCTGTACTGTATCTCTCCGAAAGTTCGGCTTAAACTTTTCAATTAAGTAAGTAAGTATTGAATGTCGGATCGGGAAAAAGTTAATCAAAGTTCGCAACTCTCTGCTCTGTTTGGAACAGAAAGTAAACTTATTTTAACTTATTAAAAGGTTAAATCTTTCTCTGATGGCGTAAACGAGCGACGTTTTAATGTAAATTGTAATGAGACAGAAATAAATGAGTGTTTTAGAAAAATAATTTAACCCAGAGTTTAATCAAAGCATATGCTAAAGTGAGTTGTTTGTTTATAACGCTTTCACGCTAAAACGGCTGAATGGATTTAGATGAAATTTGGCACATGGATAGACCATGACCTGGGTTAGGACATAGGATACTTTTTATCCCGATATTCCCAAGGAATCGAGAGTGATGCGGGTCAACCCGTGGGGCGCAACTAATGTATAATAAGAATAATAATAATACCAACTTATTATTGTTCTGCTGCAAGGCAAAAAGATCTTCTCGTACAGAGAAGACACGAGTATTGATCACGATGCTTCAAAGCTCGACCGAAATCTCGGGCTCGGCATTCTCGGCTACAAATCGAACCGAGAACTGGGTCTCGGTTCTCGGCTAAATATCGCCGAGATTCTTGGTCATAACCGAGACTTATTGTACGGTAATAATTTACTGCATCGTCCAACCTTGTAAAGTACTTAAGCCTACTGCAAAAAAGTTTTTATCAGCGTCGCCTACTAGTGAAGCAAGTGAACAACTTTTTAGCAGAACTGTACCCTAATTACGTAATACACGATCAATCGAAATTTGAATCGTTTGAAACAAATTGCTAATCCATTGCTTCATAAGTTCGAAAAAAAAATCTGCTCAACAATTTAAATAACGCAATGAATGTTATTGAACTCTCAAAATGAAACAAATTTGTCGTAATGGTTTACAAAATGTGTTGCGTAATTAGATAGGTCAGTTAGCTATACGACGAGAGGCGACACTCTTCTCGATGGGTGAAAACGCCGATAAAATTGCTTTTATTATTTTACAAAATAATTTTGTTTAATTTTGAATATTAAAATTATTACACTCTTAAATATTAGGTCCCATTAAAATAGATGGACAAACTTATAGGAAATCATTCAGACCACCAAAATAAGGACAATGGTAAAAAAATAATAAGAAAAACACATTAGATACTTACAAGAAAAATAAATCAGCTAACGAAAATACACTAAACATGTTGGTTGCCCAACGCCATTTATTATTTTAGATCGAAATAAAATCACTTTAATCAGTGTTTTTTTTTCTTGGATATCTTTAGTTAGACGTACTGCGTTTAAAAATATAATATGTATTGTACGCTGTGTTAAAATTTGTCCATCAATTTTTATGGGAACTTGTGTATGCAAAATTTGCGCATTTTCATTTTTTTTACGATTTTTCTATTCGCGGCCTCGGCCGAGATTTTATTTTATTCTCGTTCTCGGTGTCGGTCTTAGCTGAGAACGAAAATCCTGTCTTTCCGTTGCCCCTTACCACACTTGCTCAAGGCGGGTTTGCGATTTTAGACTTATAATAACTATAAGTACAGCCGGTCCATTCTGTAATAATCTCACGGTGAAAACGAAGGTGAAGTGAGCTTGAAGCGAGCTGTCATTCCACCTTCTGCTAGGGACTGACAGCTCACTCCGAGCTCACTTCACCTAAGTTTTCACGGTGAGATGGTAACAGAATAGCACTGCAGGTTTCCTCAATATATTTTCTTTCACTGATATCAGTAACGTATAAGTTAAACTCAGAAAGTAAAACTCACAATTTGATTTATAATTGTATTAAAATATGATACTAACAAATTAAATTATTGATTGGTTTAGTGATAGCAAGAGTATTGAAACCTTCGATGGCCGCGAATCTATATTAATTAATATTATAAAGAGGTAACATTTGTTTGTTTGTAAGTTTGTAAGTAGGGGGTAATCTCCGGAAGTACCAGTCGGATTTGAAAAATTCTTTTTGCATGGAAAAAAGAAAAGAAAGAAAGCAAATGCGTTTATTTGAGGTAAATATGACGCAAAGAAAAAACAAAACCCGAGAATAACAAATTGGGGGAAAATATGCGACACATCCACGCAAAACGGCCATCGCTCAGCATAATGCTGCGACCCTATGCGAGACAATGCCCCAGCGCTGGTTTTCAGTGACAGCCGGCGTTGACTTGATGACGTCAACGGGATAGCCCAATTCTTGAGGAAGGTTATAGGCTCGCGGATGAAATCGCGGGCAGAAGCCAGTACCTTATGATTCAACAAAGCTGCATCTAAAGAGCTAATATATTATTATAATTCCAAACAACGATCTCGTGAAGGAATTAATAACATCTGAAACATTCATGTTACACCCCGAAGTAACCAACGTAAAAAATATGAGCCTAACAATAATATTATCAAAAGCAGCGATGTATAAAAATGATGAAAGGTTTCCCTACATTTCCCTTCGCTTTGTTGATACAGTGACGTCACATCAAAGTGAAATTTCCCTTATAAAATTATGCTGTATAATATTCACTGTAGGAAACTAGGAACCCACGTCATTTGCGTTGTATTTTTTGTTCAGTCATAATTTTAGGCTGACACATAATAAAAAAAAATATATATATGACTGAACAGACCGATTCCCGGCCACCGTAGGTGCGGGCTTGCGGACGGTGAGCAATGGGTAGCTCGCCGTTCGATAAGGACCAGACCCGGGTCGACGGTGCGTTGTGTTCCACGCGCGCCTCAAAGAGATGTCAGCAACTGAAGGGGTTTTAAATTACGAAGATACAAGACTTCACGTCATTATTCATTTCCTGGATTATAATAAAACTAGCTGCGCCACGCGGTTTTTCCCGCATAAGTCTCGAACCCGTGGAAATTTAGCGTGAAAGCGTAACAAACAAACAAACTCACTTTCGTACATACATTTTCGAACATAGGATACTTTTTATCTCGATATTCCTACGGGATCGAGAATTATGCGGGTGAAACCGCGGGGCGCAGCTAGTATAATAATATTATGAATGCGAAAGTGAGTTTGTTTGTTACGCTTTCACGCTTAAACGGCTGAACAGATTTGAATGAAAGTGGACACATGGGTAGACCATGACCTGGATTAGGACATAGGATACTTTTTATCCCGATATTTCTACGGGATCGAGAATTATGCGGGTGAAACCGCGGGGCGCAGCTAGAATAATAATATTATAAATGCGAAAGTAAGTTTGTTTGTTTATTTGTTACGCTTTCACGCTAGCGCGGGTGAACGGATTTAAATGAAATTTGGACCATGACCCGGAGAAGGGCATAGGCTGCTTTTCCATCCTGGACCGCAGACGAAGTCGCGGGCAACCGTTAGTAGAAAAGATTTTACAATCATTAAACCTACCTATGTTTATTGGTCAATTTCGTGCTATATATAATTTCTTTTAATATTTTCCTCGAAATAGGGTCTACACGTGTTAATAAATAAAAACTACTCTCCAACAACCTAACGACTATGGTACACGCGCCGTCACTAGCCAAATATGACAAACTTTAACAAACATCAAACATGGCGGCTGCTAGTGATGTCCCTGAATAAACAATATGTATAAAGGTACGCCCGAAAAGTTTGAAATGTCATTACTTTCGAAGGGTACCTCAGATTCACGACCCACATTCCTCAAAACGTCACTGAATCGGCCATGTTCAAACAAGTCGTAAGTTAACGTTGTTTTAGGACTAATGAGCTCTTTGAATTTTCGTCACGATACCCCATCGATACTATGGCCTGTGGGACTGTTAAGAAAACACAAATCAAGAACTTCGAGATTTAGAAGGTTTGATTGTGTTTTACGTCAGTTTGTGTGATTTTACTGAAGTTGCTGTTATTGGGTTGGGTTGTTTACTTACGTACGTTAACCGGTTCTGCTTTATCTATATTGACTGCCATTTTAAAGGCTAGGCCAAATGTTTATAGAAACTTGACATGTTTTGCAATATTAACGAAAAACGCACTGTGTTTTGCAACGTAACTGTTGAACCCAGCTTTACACAAGATTTAACAGAATAAAAAGCAAACGGAAAAAGCTAACATTACTGGCAGCCTAGTGAAACAAAGGCTATAAATGCACTACAACTCTAAGTATACTACAGTTCATGCTAAAGGGAACTAACCATAAGCGCTAGAATAACGCATTTGAAAAGCAGTTTTTTATTTTATTAATTTATGCATCGTATACTCGTTTGTCTAGTGTTTGTCACAATAACCGTGCCGATAAAGCCTGGTATTGTTTTAATCACGATTCAATAGTCTCTCAGTTAGTTCTTGTAACCTCATGAGTGATTAATATGGTTCTTTTATTTCCTGAGTAGTTATAATTTGTAAACAGCCAAAGAATTGCAAAATTGATTACCCAGAATATATGAACATAATATTATTATTATTGTGGAGACAGGTCATCAATATACCTATGTTTTTTTTTGTGTATTCCTTCCAAATATATATCTGCGAAGCAGTAATGTTCGCGAAGTAGGAGGTGGAACGCATGAGGGAGAGGCAAATTTCGCTCCCTCGCGGCCCTAGAAGCGCGAAGGTCCGAAAGGGATACCGTGGCCTCTGGCAACGTACAGGCAACTGAAAGAACACGTGTGGGTTTTAGTCAGTAAGAGTCTGACACGCCCTCCTGCTCCGCCCAGAGCGGGAGAAGTTATTTTTGATAATTTCCAACCCAAAAAAAAAAGGCTACGCGAGTGGTATTTGTAAACTGTAAAGTCACCCATCGCTTACGGTCAACATATTGGAATAATCTGTGGTGTTCTAATATTGTATTTCATAACGCTTAATTTGTGTGTAATGTATCAATATCAACCGAAATCGAATGTGCAAAGTATAATCGAATTGGATTTCCCTTAAATAATATTCATTTATTATTATTATTAAATTGGTATTTTTTAGGGTTCCGTACCTCAAAAAGAAAAAACGGAAACCATTAAGGATCACTCGTGTGTCTGTCTGTCTGGCTGGTTGTCAGTCTGTCACGGCTCCAAATCTACTGGACCAATTTAGTTGAAATTTGGTACACTTATGAACTTCTGTGACCCAAATGCGGACGTGTAACGTAAATAAATGAATTTTGAATATGGGGATCACTTTTTGGGGGCAAATTGGAAAACAAAAAAAAAAGTTTTGCAAACTGTATCGTGTGATATATCAAATGAAAGAACTTGTTATTAGGATCTCAAATATATATATGAATGAATATATATAGAGATGAGAGTGGCGGTACGTAGGCTGAATGCCAAAAATACCGCCCCAGGACCCGACGGCTTACCTGGGAAAGCCTGGGTCCTGGCCTTGGAGGCTCTCGGGCCTCGACTAAGGGGGCTCCTAAGCGCATGCTTGGAGAGGGGCCAGTTCCCACTTCGCTGGAAGACGGGGAAACTGGTCCTCATCAAGAAGCCGGGGCGCCCTGCGGACTCTCCGTCCGCTTACCGGCCCATCGTGCTGCTCGATGAGGTGGGCAAGCTCTTTGAAAGAGTTATTGCAGACCGCCTCGTCGGGCGGCTGGTGCGGGTGGGGCCGGATTTGGCGGAGAGCCAGTTTGGTTTCCGCAGGGGGCGCTCTACGGTGGACGCCATCATGTGCGTGCGAGCCCTCACGACGGGGGACGCTGTGGCCCGGGGTGGGGTCGTCTTGGCGGTGTCTCTAGACATCGCCAATGCCTTCAATACCCTGCCCTGGAGTTGCATCAGGGAGGCACTCCGGTATCACCGGATACCGACCTACCTCTGTCGTGTGGTCGAGGCCTATTTGACGGACAGGGCCGTCATTTACCCCGGTCACGAGGGAGAATGGAACCGGCAAGAGATGTCGTGCGGTGTCCCACAGGGATCGGTCCTGGGGCCGCATCTGTGGGACATCGGATACGACTGGGTGCTGCGCGCCGACCTCCCTAGCTGCGTCAGCGTCGTATGTTACGCTGACGACACGTTGGTCCTGGCACAGGGGAGGTCGCACCAGGCGGCGGCCGAACTAGCGACACACGGGGTTGCGACAATCGTGGACAGGATCCGGCAATTGGGACTCGATGTGGCCCTGCACAAGTCCGAGGCCATGTGTTTTCATGGTCCTCGGAACGCGCCACCGTCGGGTTCCCAAATAACGGTAGGAGGAGTTCACATCGGCGTCGAGTCGACGATGAAGTACCTAGGACTCGTCCTCGACAGCCGGTGGAACTTCGTGGAGCACTTCCGACGTTTGGCTCCCAGACTGGAGCGGGCCGGGGCTGCTTTGAAGCGGCTCCTGCCCAATCTAGGGGGTCCAAACGCCTCCTGCCGGAGGCTATACGCGGGGGTCGTGCGGTCCATGGCCCTTTACGGGGCACCGGTTTGGGCGCGTTCATTGAGGCGGCGGCCAGCCCGCCGGTTGAACGCGTCCCAGAGGGTCATGGCCACCCGGCTGGTCCGGGGATACCGCACGGTCTCCGGTGAGGCGGCGAGCCTCCTTGCCGGATTACCGCCATGGGATCTGGAGGCAAAAGTCCTCGCGCACATTTGGGAGTGGCGCGAGGAGGCGAAACGCCGGGGCGTTACTCCACTGCCGCGAGAAATCGCGGCACAGCGGACAGAGCTCCGGCGGGATCTCATGGCGTCATGGAGAGTGCGATTGTCGCAACCCAGTGCTGGGCACGCCACTATTGCGGCGATAAGTCCCCTCTTTGAGGAGTGGCTAGAGAGGCGCCATGGCGTCCTCACCTTCCGCCTAACACAGGTCCTCACCGGACACGGTTGTTTCGGGAGGTTCCTGTTCCGTATCAGGCGGGAGGAAACGCCCGGGTGTCATCACTGCGTGGATCGCCCGGAGGACACGGTTGAGCATACGGTGGAGGTCTGTCCGGCTTGGGCAGAGCATCGCCGTGTCCTCGTGGAGGCGATCGGCGGCGGGGATCTCTCGCGTCCGGCCCTAGTCCAGGCCATGGTACGGAGCGAGAGGGCATGGGAGGCCATCACCTCCTTCTGCGAAGCAGTAATGCTCGCGAAGGAGGAGGCAGAACCCGTGAGGGAGAGGCAAATTTCGCGCCCTCACGCCCCTAGCCGCCGCAGGAGACGCCCTGGGCGTCGGGAATCGCAGGCCGATTCCCGGCCACCGTAGGCGCGGGCTTGCGGACGGTGAGCAATGGGTAGCTCGCCGTCCGATAAGGACCAGGCCCGGGTCGACGGCGCGTTGTGTTCCACGCGCGCCTCAAAGAGATATCAGCACAACGGAAGGGGTCCGATAGGACCGATGCCTGCCGGGGTTGCGGGAAAGTCCGAAAGGGATACCGTGGCCCCTGGCAACGTAAAGGCAACGGAAGGAACACGGGTGGGTTTTAGTCAGTAAGAGTCTGACACGCCCTCCCGCTCCACCCAGAGCGGGAGAAGTTATTTAATAATTTCCCACCCAAAAAAAAAAAAAAAATATATATATATGTTTTTAAATATTAAATAAATACTTTTAAAGATATTTAAGAATATAGATGAAAGTTGACCATTCCCTCCCTTATCTCTGAAATTACTGAGCCAAATATTTTGAAAAACATATAGAGAATGGTTCTTGACTCATAGATTACAGGAAAACCTATAAGAAGTCTATGGTCTTGAAAATAACATGGTAAATCTATAAATTAAAAATATTATGCATTCAAACTTACATTTGCAGTTGGAATGTACAGAGAACATGTTTTTCAACTACAATGTTAAGTTAGTTCTTGGGATAAATTCATCCCAACTACGGAACTCTTCATTGTGCGTAGTCCAACACGCACTTGGCCGCGTTTTTTATAACATCAAAGGTAGCCTTTAAAACACCCCTCCTCGGGTGATGTATCCTCACTAAAATTTTTGCTGTTTAATTGTCAATTTTTAAGTTGCTTAACGTAGTACCACAAGAGCAGGAAATGGACTATTTTTTAGGAACTTTCAAAAACTTTCTATAATCTGAGTTTTATCTCCTAAGCAAAGTACTTATGGCGATAAATGACCATTAATTACAGCTCTATTTTAAAACTAAGTGCCATAATCGACTTCACATAAGTATGCCTAAAGACTACGAACCACCAACCTATTTCATACAAACTCCCCACATTTACGTCAAGTACCAAACACTAGCGAACGTTCGACGCCTGATTAATTGTCCCTGCTTTACCATGAAGATACTTACTTAGTGACATGTGACTAGTAACTCTAGTTAGTAGCTACGACCGAGTTGGTAACTAGTTCCCCCGCTTGACTTCAAACTTCCGCGCAACGATAAAGAGCAGTTGCATCCTATATTATTCTTTCACTGACATACATTACCAAGTGAGCAAACTGCACCATTTGGTAGATTGAAAATATATAGGTGACCTTTAAGTCTTTGAATAATTAGGTTTTAGTGCACCAAAGTGAGAAACCTGTCTTTTAGAGGGTTATGATTTTGACCGGTATGTATGTAGGTATGTATATTCATCTGTTCCCTCATACGTTCTAAACTCCTCATCATAACTTGACAAATAAGGTATCGTTGGAAGCGTCTTGATTGTCTGTGTTAAAGGCTATGGGACGTCACATTAACACATGAATATGGCGCCCTCTAGAGGATGTAGTCACGAACTAAAAAAATAAAAAAAACATGCCGTGTTGCGTATCAAATGAAAATTTAGTACATTCTAAAAATATATATATTACAACCTCAAATTAATTTAAATAAAAATAAAACTTATAAAAATTAAGATAAAACTACGACAAAAAAGCCAACAGACAGAGAAATTAAAAATCTGGAGTTGCATGACGACCCTAGATTTTTAATTTGTCCGTCTATGATGTCTTGTTTATACCTTTTTAGTTGGCTGTTTTGTCGTAGTTGGGTTTTATGTATTTTTTTTTCTAAAATATACGCTTCAATATAAATAATCGAAAGTAGAATATTTCACAGGAATAGATCGTGACGCAAAACAGGATGTTCTGCTCGCGGCACATCTAAAGCCACGATAGAAAACAAAACTCCACAATTCGTACAGACTTTACCAAGCCTACTTTATGAAAGGTGCTGAACCGACAGACGTTGCCCTGTCCAAATTTCAACTCCTATAAGGTGATGGGTGGTCTTCTCATTAATTCGTCTTTAGTTTAAGTTACTAACAATAGTGTTTTAAGTGCAAACCTGTTACTAACAATTTATGGATCTCGTAGTTGTCCGAAATAAAATGATTTTATTTTATTTATTTTTATTTATAAAGAAAAACACTTTCAATTGTTCCAGAATTCTCCAATTTTCCAGGCAACTTTTCCAATATTTTTTTCCCTAAAAACCTTATTCAGTCTTATTCAACGAACATTTTAAAACAAAGATTAGCTAAATCGGTTCTTTCGTTATCAAGTGATACGCTTACCAACGAACAGCAATTCATTTTTATTTATAAAGATTACGATTGACAATCATCACAAGCTTGTCTTCTTATCCGTCAAAAGGTACAAAAAAATACCGGTCCAAAAACAAAAACAGTTTATTTTCGAAGCATTAAAAGAACGCATATTTCAACGCTTTCCCTATTGTATAAAATAATGCCATTCAGTTGATTGCAATTGCTTGTTTTGAGTGTTGTACTTATATAGAGGGATTCCGCACGGCCATTAGTGAATTCCTTTTCAGGGAACCGCGCGAAATTACATGCAATTTGCGGAACTGTTTTCCGCGACCGAAAGTTTTCAACATTTGAAACTTAAATACGAGTATTAGTGTTTCTATAACACTCCAACTAACTTTATGTTTTAGAAATTCCTTTATAAAGTGTGCTTTTTGTCGCTTAGTTTAAGCTGTTACATAGATGGAATTCTGTCTGTATGTCGATTACGGAGTTTGCTAATGATTTTTCAAGTTTTGTTTACTGACATTAAGGTTAGAAAGTTGTTTATTTTTATCAATAAATATAGTTACCAAAACTAACCATGCAACCAGCGTGTTTAAGACTGTGTTAACTATTTCAGGCATGAAAATTCTGTCCTTTATTGAACTAAAACTTACAAAGATACAGTTCAAATAATATATTTTTTACTATATATCTACGGAACTAAAATTGTTTGCACATATAACCATCAACACATCCTCGGAAATATTTGCCCGGCTTTCGGCTTACTATATCGATATTACTTCTATTCCCGGCCTCCTTATCTGAAATGGAGCCGTCCCCGGCAAACTGTGACATTGTCCATATCGCTACCATGATGTCCATAAAAAAACATTGTTTGCCGACAAAATATTTGAATAGTGTGTCACTCACTTTTTTAGTTACATTGTGGAAGATTTTAGGCATATTCTGCAGTTTTCGTCAGCATAAAATAACTTATAGAAAAATGTTTTTTTATTCGTAGTAACAATAATTCAACCTCGGTAAAAGCAAATTTTTTTCAGTGCACAAACCCGATTTAAAGTATACCAGTCAAAGGTCTCAAAATCTAGATAGGAACGTTCTGACGTGACAAGATAAAATTCTTTGACTCTGGTATGCACACTGTCTTATTTTACAGCAATGTCATAACTTTAAATCAAGTTTTAAAGCACTTCGTCATACATACGTACTTGGTCAACGGTGAGAACAAGACAAACAACAGTTTCCTCGAAGTGCACAGATGCATGGCCACCG
Source organism: Xanthia icteritia (assembly GCA_949128155.2). Classification (NCBI taxonomy): domain Eukaryota; kingdom Metazoa; phylum Arthropoda; class Insecta; order Lepidoptera; family Noctuidae; genus Xanthia; species Xanthia icteritia. The sequence continues at coordinate 9,421,970 of OX421939.2, forward strand.
TTTCCCGTCACTATAGTCATGCGCTACTATCAAACATGACATAAAGCATAATGTGTTATATTCCAGACACTCGATTTACTATCACTGTATAAGTTAAGAAAAATATACAGTATTCGTGCATAAATGACACAAAGAGCTTTCAATGAAAGAGACTGTCACATAGACACTAGAATAATAGAGACGACCCTCTACCGACTGTATCGCCCGAAGTGACCTTAGGGCCCGAACAAACGTACCACAACCACAAAGACACTACAACGACACCACGTGGACGGGCGGTAATTTGTATGGCAATGAATAGTCTACCCGGACGGATAACGACCACATCATGGCGATGGCGTCGCGTCGCAGCTACAACGCAACCACAACGCGACGACACTATCACAGCCGGAATCGATCAGTCTGCAAACGCTAGCCACAACGTAACCACATCGCAACTACTAGCGACAACGCAACCACAGTCCAACTGCAAAAAGTTGCAGTGATCACTCGTACCCACTGCTTGGCCACATTTTATCGCTGTGATGTGGTGTGGTTGAGATACGTGTGAATGTGCCCTAAATGCTACTGCGCTGTCACTGTCAAATTGTTACCCTAGAAATGCTGTTGAACCTGTAATCTTTTCTAAACTCTATAAACACCGGCCATGAGCATGTCGGACCACGCACAATGAAGGGTTCCGTAGGTGGGATGAATTTATCCCAAGGACAAACTTAACATTGTAGTGGAAAAACATACATTCCAACTGCAAATGTAACTTGTGCGCACAATATTGGGAGATTTACCATGTTATTTTAAGACCCTAGGCTTCTTATAGGTTTTCCTGAATAAGTATAAAACTATTTTCTGTATTTTTTCGAAATTATAGGCATTAATTTCAGTACAGGCATTAGTTTTGACAGTAATTTCGGAGATAAGTGGGGGGAATGGTCAATTTTCAATTATTTTCTTAAATATCTTTTAAAGCATTTATTTTAGAATCATAAAAAAAAATGTATTTGAGATCTTTGCCATAAGCCCATTCTTTGTCACACACTAAAAAACAAACAAAACAAATTTTCAATTTGCCCCCGAAAAGTGACCCCAGTATTCAAAATTCATTTATTTACGTTACACGTCCGTGTTTGGGTCACAGGAATTCAGAAGTGTACCAAATTTCAACTAAATTAGTCCAGTAGATTCCGAACAAATTGGCTGTTACAGACGGTCAGACAGACAGACACACGAGTGATCCTATAAAGGTTCCGTTTTTTCCTTTTGAGGTACGGAACCCTAAAAAACAAATCAAGTACATCAATTTTAAATATTTATATGCCAAGCCGCTTGATCCGCTGCGCGCTGCTCCCAAGATTAATAATTAGGAAGATCCTGTGAGCGGGTGAGTCGCAAAACTTATTCTTAAACGCGTTGTGCCAGATTTTCGACCAAATACTGAACCATTTCGGTCATACAACATGAATGTAAAATGTCTAGTACCTTTACCAACAAAGTACATTGTCAATCTAGAGAATATTCTATCCTGGATTTAACAGTGACCCAGCAAAGCAATTGGGTAGGTTTAAAGGAGTTGGTCAGACATTGACTGTGTTTGGCTAGTAAACGTGTGGAGGCATAGTTAGGTTGTCCTGTATAGTGATCACATTGACACATGCTCTTCGGCACTGAATCAGTCGATGCTTTAAAGTTTAAGGTCGTGTTGCCCTAGCGACAAAGTAGGTATTCAGGCATTTTTCTAATAGAACAGAATAATTGCCGTTTGAACGCAAAAGACATTTATCTCTGTTCTCTTTTGGCAAACATTGAATATCACTCTTGGGGATTGGGTCCATGAAAAAAGATATTACGTTCAGGATAATTCATGATATAACTAAACAAATTAGGCATCGAAGCACTACAATACAACTTGTCGTAAAAACCTAATACCCAATAAAAAGTCAGACTTGTTTTTATTTTATTCCCGGACCAGTATGGCAACAAATATTACGTATTGAAGTTTCACCAGTTTTTGCCGGAGATCGGCCAATCCATTATTCGTCGCGGCCATATCTCGAACAGCCCCAATAGGATTAAACCCCGCTCCATTAGATACTGTTTTACTACTCTTTTGTTTTATGATCGTATTTTTCCGATAATTTATTGAAAGTGGTCACAAAAGAGTCCTTGTTCACTTATAGAGATTAGCATTTATCAGAAACGCTCGGACAGGAAAATGTTCTTGAAACTGAAAGTGTGTTCAATATTTTATGATTTAGAACATTTTCAAACTTGTTCAACATTAACAAGTAAACAAAGTTGATTATTATTCTGAGATCTTTTGATTATGGAATATTTCACTTTATAACTTGAAATTAACGTTACCAACCATCCAGTCGAGTACTCTTATATCAATATTAATCATATTAGAACATTGAAGTGCGTACGGACAAAATAATCGAAAATCGGATGGATCGTTAATACCAAAACTTACCATAGGATTGCCCGTTCCTCCTGCACTTAATAAACCGTAAAGGTTTTCTCGTTGAGGTTCATAAAGTGTTTACTATTTAGCCTGCGTACTTATTTAGGTTTCCTGACCATCGAAGTGAAGTTGATCTAAATCAGCCAATAGAAAAATAAAAATTACTTTAATTTCGGAAATGGGTGGCATAAAACGAAAAAATCAAAACCAAAGATACCGACTTCCGACATTAAAGTTATATATTGTTTAGGTACCCCGCTTTGTAGGTATTATATTACACAAGGATCATATTAGTCGATTTTTTTCTCTTTTTCTCAACTAGGTGATAAGTTGTATGTAGTAGTATACTAGGATCATAATGGTCGATTTTTCTCCCTCCTACACTCGGCTTGTGTGAAAGACTATTAAGCGTACACTATTTTAAATGAATTAACAATTTTGTTTACTTTTTTTGCATCTAGCGAACATTGTTGAACGTACAAACGAGAATTAATTCCCGGGATACTCGCTAATGTGCAATCATTAAAAAATAATGCGAGAAGCATCAAGATTGACTACTTCTGTTTCCAATCAAAATTATTTAAGTAAAATTATTCGTAATTGGATTTCTGTTTTTTTAATTTGCTTTCGGTTTATCATAAAATAGTTAAACAATAATGTGTTCAAAGGTTGGATAAACACATGTTAATAATTTAACAGTAAAATGATTATTGTTGTAAGCCATATTGCATTGTTTCATTATTTGGGATAACCAATCAAATGCGATTGCAGCGATTATAATTCAAACAATAAAATTTTGTGGCGGGCACGACGTATTTAACTGTTTTTGACAGCTGTTCAACGTTTTTTCATTTTTGATTGTCATAATTTTTATAGTTTTTTCGCCGTCGTTGTTGTCTATTTCAGATGAAAAATATTAAAACACAAAATATATTATTTTCAAGACCATTTTTAATTAGGTACTTTATCTTTCTAAAACTTTCGTAGATCAATCTTAGCAAAAGTTTGTCTGTAATACTATTTCATGTTTTGCAATACTTTACGTATTGCGTGTCTGAATGAAATGTGTCTTACGAAATAAGATGTATTCAAACAGCTGTAGATATTTGCAGTGCTTTCCAATGCACAAGATACGGTAAGGTAATTGTAACAGAATGTAATGAGTTGAAATGATTTTTCATAATTCTGGAGATAAGTTTCAATTTAGAAGCTGAGACACGCGCTCAATCATATCTTTAAATTCCGCAAGTTTGCGGGTTTCAAACCCCATGACAATTGGTCAAGGCTATGTTACCGAAACTTAGCCATAATTAAATTACCACTTCTCATAATTACCATAGTGGAACTAAGGTTAGATTGCAGCACAGAGCACGGAGACGCGACTTATTGGATGATTCGCACGAATTTACTCGCCCGAGACTGGCAAATCGACACTTTACAATACTATTATTTTTTCTACAGGCGATTCGCACGAAGTAATTTATTTGTGGGCTAGTCGACTAACTCCAGAAATACGTATTAGGCAATTGACACATTTTGAATTCTAAATTCGTCACTCACATTTCGCCAGTTATGTTTAACTCCTATGTAATAGGGGGCGAGCCATCAACCGGGCACAAACCCTGACTCCGGACTGCTACTGAGAAATTCTTGATTGAAAAACCCAATAGCACTTAGTCCGACCTGGACCTTATGCTCAGCAGAAGCGCATGCGACCACTGTATGAACGAGGCAAACAGAAACATTACGAAAATAGGATCCTATCAAAAACATATCATGTAAAAAAAAAATTGGTTGCCTGTAAAGTCGGTATACGGGCGAAAGTTTTACGTGACAACGACTTTGCGTGCCTTTCACTTTTTATGTCTGTCTCTCTCGCTCTTAGGCGGGCTAACCATGCCCGAGTGGAAGGCGAGTGAGAGGCACGCGTTGCCTCTCACTCGCTCTCATTGTGAGCGCATAACGTGAGCGGAGCGTAACGCAGTTTCTTGAAGTGTCACCCGGCAAACCAATTTATAAGACGTTGTCACGTCAAAATTCAAGTCTCGCAACGCAGTTCTTCTACCGCAAAACGAAGTCAGTTAAAAACCAAGTCAGTTAATTTATTCAGTACCTACCTATATATGGGAGCATCTATCCAACAATTTTGTCATAAATTTTTACCTAGTTAATTAACTAAAAACATTTTAAACGGTAATTGTATATTATTTATATAGAATTACAAAGTTACTTATGTAGTTCGTATATCTAGAAAATGGGACTGAAATTCCGGTATATTTTTATTATTCCTTGCTTTATTGGCTAAACGCTAATTGTTTTCAAAATTTGTAGCTTGTGTGTCTGCTAGAAGTACCTTAGAATTTTGATGATCGGTGAGTGAGTATGTCAGTGACAAAATTAAGGATCTGTAACCTGCAATCGTTCTTAAAAAAAAAAAAAACTTAGTTATTCTAAGCCATAGGTCATTGAAAATTCTGGCTTTTAACTTTATCCACAACGAAGTTACAGGGAGTCGAAAATGTCCTAAATATCTTCGAGAAAAGATGATGATACGACTGTGCCTTGCCTTTGTTTGTTTGTTTTGCTCGACTTGGCAGGGCACTGCCGTGGCCCCAGATAATTGGTCCTCGAGTTATGACAGAAAGGCGTTGTGTTATACAACGTGTAACGGAAAGGGTATATACATACCAAGGGCACGGCTTCTTTGGATGATATCAAACGATATTGGTAGGGTTTTTTAATCCTATCTTTACATGGTCGGAAGTTATGAGAATTTTTAATACATTGATACCAGAAACCGAACTTTTCAAATTGAAATAAACACATCACTAGCACTGAGTCAGCTGATCGGTGTCAGCGAACTATTTGTAAGTAAAAATAAACTTCTTACTCCTGGTATTTCTAAATAAAAGGTTCCGCACGTTTATTTATTTTTTTAAATATTATTACTGACTTTTCCTAAACTTTGATTATGTTTGTGAACTAGCTAAAGTATCAAAATTTTACGAAATAATATTTGGATACATTACACACTTGTTGGTTTTTTACGTAGTTGTCCTTTTGTAGAAAATTACTTTAAAAAAAAAACCTAATTCAAAAACAATATTGCTGTAAATTTCCTAACGTTATTCCTAACCTATTATTTTGTTGGCCATAAGGATGAACGATGTTTTGCCGACAACGCCCCACTGCGACCAATTGGTTACGATACGCGAAATTACAGTCAAGCCCCACTGCGGACTATCGGTTACTCACGCGGCTCAAATCACTATTTTTTCTGCTAAATAATGGCTATTATCGTCTGTGGGCTGTTTCAACCTATGGCCTGACGGATATTCCCTCAATTAGACCTAAAATAATCAAAAAATTGCAGGTAAAACCGAAAATTTCTGAATATTCCAGAATTTTTGAAATCAATCAATCAAATCAAATCAGTCAATGTCAAACTGCGGGGCTTGAACGTGAAATCGATTTTTATCCGATTCACAGATCGAATCCCATGCTCTTCTAAAAATTCATTCAATTGATTAATTTATAAAACACAGCTATGTCATTCGAAATGAGATCTTCTATCAAACCGTCAAATGTTTCAATCTTCGCTTAGTGCTAACATAAACAATGCGGACTAGTTAAAAAGTGTCGGCATATGGTAATTGATCTTGCTTGAAATAGATAAACATACCTATTCGCTGTTTATGATTGTCAGCACAACACTGGGCAAATACGAACAATAATAATGAGCCCTAATCATAATATTTTTTACACATACGATCCAGGAGATTCGATTCACCTTACTATTGAATCGATTTGCTTGAAGATCGCATTAAAACGAATTGTTTAGAAAAATCGTCAGCTCGTAACATTGAATCGATCACAAAAATCGAATCCTTACGTGCATGTAGGATTCACGTAAGGATTCTTTGCCATTAGAACTTAGAATAGAAAAAGGATTTAGTAACAATTTATGTCCAACTGAACCCAAAAAATCATTTCTATTCACTTTTCCGCAACATATTCTTCTCCTAGTACAAATAAAATCACAGTGGGTTCCGTTCATAATTTTTAAAATAAGGTTATTTTGTTTAATAATTATGAAAACTATTTATCAACAAATTAATAGTTTTTTTAAATTACAAAATAATAGCACGTACGCATAATTTTTGTCTGTAGGAGTAACCGAAAGAATTATCGGAATTATCTGTCGGTGCTGTTTGAGTGGTCAGGGTTTTATTGGTTTGAGCACGTCACGTAGTCTTAATATTTATAAATTCAAAAGAAGTCAATAAAAAATGTCGCAAAATTGCATCTAACTGTGGAAAGAAATTAATAAAAGTACTAGGACCGCATGAGTAACAGGAATTATTATTGCCGAATTGAAAATCGTTTGCTCACAGAACCCTAATTACGTCGTTATGCACACAATGAGCATCATAATGTGTGTAAACCTAATGGGTTAGGGTTCTAGGGTCCGTGAACCAATTGCAGTCCGTGTAGTTTCAATTACTCCTGGTAAATACAACTTGTAATTCAGACTTCTAACGAGATAACGCGGCCCCATAGTTATGATTTTTAATGGATGATGATTTTTCGGAGTTGCGTGAATTTCCGGGGTTGCGGGAATGCTCTAACGAGATAACGCGGCCCCGGAATGTTAGGGCAACTGAAGGAACAGGGTGGTTTTTAGTCAGTAAGTCTAACACTTCCTTCCGCCCCACCCAGGGCGGGAGCAGAATCATTGATGATTTTCCTACCCCAAAAAAGAATTTGAATTACGTAATTTGTCTGCTCTGGTGTGTTAAATTTACTTTAAAGTTTAACGGAGGTTAGTTGAAATTATTATTAGGATGTAAAATAATTTTGAATTCTTGAACAATATTATTGTTTAATAGTAGTTAGTGGACACTAATAGGACAGCTACCCCATAGGTATCTAAATTTAACGAAATAATATTTAGGTACCAGAATAGCAGGGAATAGGAGCTTTATTTAACATTATTGTTATTGCTTTGCTTTGCTCGTCAGTCGACTGTTCCGCCGCGTTTCCGTTTAGTGCACTCGTATCTATCCCTGTGATCAGTCAGTTCAGTACGGCTACACCTAATTGACTTTTTTTGTTGTGTTTGCAAAATGTCGTTAAGTAGGTAATAGCGAATATTATGAAATGATGATGTGTGTCGGAGCAGAACATGGTAATTTGCGAGCTGCCCGAGAACTGTACCGTCGCCGTTTTATTGAAGGTAGACCAGATGCTGAGCGTCGACAGCTGCCTTCGTCGGCATGTTTTAGTCGGATGGTACATCGGCTGTACCAAACTGGGTCATTCCACGCACCTGCTTCAGAGGGTCGCCCGAGTACTACCGATCCAGAATTTGAAGAAGCCGTATTGGAGCATTTTAACCTCAACCCACGCACTAGCACACGTCGAGCTGCGTTAGCGCTGGGTGCCTCTAACCATATGCAGGTATGGCGAGTGCTCAGCAATGACGGTCAGCACCCATACCACTTCCGTCGCACCCAGGAATTGATACCGGCCGATTTTTTGCCTCGCGTGACCTTTTGCGAGTGGTACCGAAACCAATTAGAAGCTTCGCCAGATTTTGGTTCAAGAGTGCTATGGACCGATGAGGCATCCTTCACGAGAGCGGGAATAAGCAACATCCACAATGAACATGTTTGGTCTCACACGAACCCTCATGCTTCGACAGAGTCGTCATTCCAGCACCAATGGCGACTAAACGTGTGGGCAGGTATAATTGGAGACGTTGTGGTAGGACCAGTTTTCTTGCCGCAAAGCTTAAACGGCCAAAATTATTTAAGCTTCCTGAGAAATGAATTAGACGATGTCCTCACAGTGCTACCTGCTAGTGTTAAGTTATGTTAACCTTGTGATGGATAATAATTTAATTTTTCAACACGACGCGGCGACGGTGCACCGGCACACTTTGCTCGAGATGTGCGCCATTATTTAGATGCGCGCTTTCCCCAGTGGGTTGGGCGTGGTAGTAGAAGCGTGGCTTGGCCTCCGCGATCCCCAGACCTAACGCCGTTAGACTTTTTTTTGTGGGGGTACATTAAAAATGTAGTGTACGCAGTGCAGTGTGATACGATGGACGAAATTAAAGTGCGGATTAAGGCCGCTTTCAGGACAATAACACCAGACATGCTACGCAATGTTCGGGTGTCCATGAACAAGCGAGCGGCCTTGTGCATACAATACCAAGGTCACCACATCGAACCCCATCTTTAAAAATGTAAGTCAATTTACTAAATTAAGCAAGGCTTTATGATTTTACTGTTTACTCGGTAATAAGTAAATAATAAGAGATGAAACTAGTTAACCTACCTAAACTTTGTTTCGCTTTTTTACGTAACTCTTGTTATTTCAGTTTTTACGTGCAATTTCTGGTTTGATATTAACGAGAAAACTGTAAATCAATAATTACGCATTAATTTTTACATCACGGTAAAGTAGGTATGGCGTATTTATTGCGCGCGCGCGCAATTGGCGGCGCGCGGCGGCGCGGCATCTTTTATTTCGTCAGTTCGCGCCGACAAAGAATACCGCCTGCGGTAGGCTACTACAGTACTAGGCGCGCAGAATTACGGAAGAGATTTATCGTGATATTGGCAAGTAACGTGGAAAGTTATTGACCTACGTAGTGCGGTGACACGTTTGTTATGATTTGAATTTAAGAAACATATGAAACCGAAAATTTGGTATCAATTCTTAAAGTATGTTATTTTGAGTTGAAACTATGTATAGTGATTCTATACCAGCTGTTATCTATAGTGCTTAAGGATAGCAATAGGGTTTCTGTTACACGCTGTATAAATACCTATCTGGACATGTGGTGATCTTATTGGTGATGTTCTTCAGAAAGGTCGCAACCGGCATGCGTGTACGACCAAAGTAATCACGAAATCCGTAATTTCGACCGAAGCTATGGGCATTTCGTACCTACTATTTATTATGTTGGTAAGTGATACATTACCAACATAATAATTAGTTTGGGGCGCAAACTAAGAATGAATGACAACACGATTTGACAGTTGTCCCTACTCCCTTTGTTTATGTATTTGCCCGTCCGAAATAGTAGATTGTTTACCTAGGGAGTAAACAACTATTTTTAGGGCGAGACGAGGCGAGTGTATCTTTGAATCCAGAGGGCAGCGAGGGATTCAAAGTACATCACTCGAGCTTAAAATAGTGTTGCTCCCGAGATGAACACTGTAGTTTTTATCACCCTCTATGAGAAAAAGAAACATGTGCGGTCCGACCCCCATCTCTCACGTATGATTTAAAACTTAAACAAAAATTTCACAGCCGCCGTTTTGACCTCTTTATCGACTTTAGCACCTTTAAAAACTATGAAAAAGGCACACAAAATGAAAAAAGAAAATCGCAGCTGCCATCTTGTATTTTCATTTTCTCGGTATAGGCTTTAGGCTTGAAAATCATGAAAACAATATCCACGATGAAAAATTTGAAAATTTTCGCAGCCACCATCTTGGCTTTTCATTTATACCAAATTCACACTTTCTCTCTTGCCAGCCTCTTACTTGTTCATAAAATGTTCGTGATTGATAGTTTTGGGGATTGGAACTTTTAATAACAATATCCACATTCCAAATTCAAATCACTTTTAGTCCCTAGGGATTAAAAAGCTATTTTAGTCCCTGTTTACGAAGAATAAACTAGCTCTTTTTGAAAAGATGAGAAAAACAAAGAAGAGATTTTGACACTTGTTTTGACGGATAAACTACTTTTGGGCGAGCTCGTATCTTCGTTGTCGAACTTGGAGAGTAGATCCCCTGATGTATCCAGGACGTAAACGAAGCATCCATGCAATGCCACGGTGTGCGTGCGCGTCCAGACGTTTGTCGTGGTTCGTTCGTAGAATGTGCGTCATGCGCGTCTTGTACATACATACGTACGTGACACACAGCGGGTAGGTATGTGTATGTATCGATATTACGATGACACTAACACAATTAACACAGACCACAGTCAACAAGACACACGAACAAGCACACTGGGTTTAATACTGTACACACCCACGAGGATGTAAGGATCGCAGGTGGCGTTCTGTAGTTTCTGCCTACCCCCATGCAAAGATCACGCCATCTTTCCATGGGGGTAGGCAGAAACTTTATGTATGTATAATCTTAATATAATAATAACAATAACTTTATTTGCATAGTAAAAGTACAACCATATAATTAGGTATTTTTAACATTTGGTAGGTAGATACTACAAACGTAAATAAATAGGTTCCTGCACTTAAATACTAACCAATAATGTGATATTATATTTCTTACCTTTCTATCGTCTTATAAGTGTATAATGTATATGATACCTTACCAAACGTAAGGTTAAGTTTTTACGTTCGTTAAACCTAATCGTGCATAAAGACTCCCGCAGACAAGCCCGACGACGCGACGCGACACTGGTGGAACAATTTGAATGAAAACTTCAAGGAATTAGTTCCACTGGTGTCGCGTCGCGCCTCTATGCGGGAACCTTGATTATAACAAAATATTGATTTATGTACCTACATTATAGGTACAGCTAGGGAAATAAATATTGTTTGCAAATTGACACCTTATGCTAATTTTCTGTGCCAATGCATATAGTGATTTGAATAGTTTGTTGACAAACAAATTTTCCTCACTTTAATAAAGCAATTTCATAATTTTTGTATCATAATTGGAGAAACTTATTAAGATGCAGAACATCATGTTTCGGGGTCTGGAGAATTCTTAATATTTGTCAACCTCTTGTATTCACGTTTTAAGGCTCTTGCAGACAGGCACTACGCGATGGTGGTACTTGTTGAAAGACCTACACTGTCCTCCCATACCTAATAACACTGTTATTTGAAAATATTGTAAAAACCAATTATTTTTCTAACGTTTCATAAGTGGCCATGCAGGTTTATGTGAAATAAAATATTTTGAATTTGAATTTGAAACGGTGCAACGCGATTCTGGTAGAACAATGTACATGAAGTTTTCATAGCAATTGTTCTACAAGAGTCGCGTCGCGCTGTCACGTTGCGCCTGTCTGCGAAGCGAGCCTTTACGAAACCCACTCGAGTAAAGACGGCGATCTGTTTTTTTTTTCAGGTATTATGATTAGGTAATATTAATATTGACTGAATGCCTCGTTGGTCACAAGCGCTACTGCTGAGCATAAGGTCCTGCAGGGTTCGATTCGCAGGTCGGGCAAAGTGTTATCGGGTTTTTCCATTTCGAATTTCTAAGTAACAGCCTGGAGTCTGAATTTTTACCCGGTTGATGGCAATAGGTTCGCCGCCTATTACATGGGAGTTAAACATAACTGGTTATACCTAGGCTACTAATACACCTCTACATAACCCTTTGGCTATTACTGTTATGTTATGTTATGAATATTACTTATATTCTTGATGAGCTCTTTGTCATATTTCCATGTTGCGATAATCCACTTTACGTTCCACGAGCTTATTGGTCGATTCGCACGTATTTACACGCCAAAAAAAGTACACTTGCCAATTATTTTTTCTTAATTTTATTACATAAAATTTCAAATGTGCCAATTACCTAATAAGCATGCATGTCTGGAGTTGTCGATTCGCCCACAAATAAATGACCTTCGTGCGAATCGCCTATAGAAAAAATAATTTTATTTAAAAGTGACGATTCGCCCGTTTCTGGCGAGTAAATTCGTGCGAATCGACCAATAAGCCGTTCCACGTGCTTGTCTAGACGTTTATAAATTGTGTTTTATTAGAACAACAACAAACGCGTATGTAAGAAGTAAAGATTAAGTAGCTTTAGTTAATATGAATCATAAACAATTTAGGTTGTTTATTTATATAGGTACCTATTGAGAGTCAATGTCACAAATCGATAATTTTGTAAAGAGGTAGGTTTAATGATATCAAACAAGAGATTTTTCATTAAAAAGAAGAACTTAACTATTGAACATGGTTTCCGTGACCTATGTGTTGTTCATTATTTAATATTTTAAGCACATAAATGTACGGAGGCGGACTTAATGCCATAGGCATTTTATACCAGTCAACGTTTAGGCGATGCAGAGACAAATAGTACAAAAACAGGTAAGTGCAATAACGAAAATTGAGGAATAAATATTTATTTAAAATACTATATAAAAAACAAAAAACTATAAACATAAATATATTTACCAAATTACAAGAGAGAAGAGATAAGGCGCGTTATTTTATTATCGATATTAAGTTATTTACATGCATTAAAGCATGCTGACTTAAAAAAGAAAATAATGCCTACACTTTACCAAAAAGTTCATCCACTAAAATCCATGACAATAACCCTTCTGCAAAACTGAGATAGCTTATATTGCCCAAATAAAATACCACTCATCCTGTATAACGGGCCCCCGAGTGTGTAGGGTTGACAATGCGCGCGTTACAAAAGGGGATGTTGGGGAAAAACGACAGTGCGGACAGGCAGCATTGAGGACGCGCTCTGATTGGCATTCGGTCGGCTTCGGTGGCACTGATTAACGAATTTCGCGCGTTCCTTGTGGTTAGGGTTGGCAACAGCTGATGATTATTGTGACTTTGAACGGCAGAAGCGATCTTTTATAATGGTTTTTGTATTAAATGTGTCGTGTTTGAATTAAGGGTTGTCGAAATGAAAAGGTTATATAGATTAATTCTGCCATTTTAAAGTATGAATCGAAAAATTGCATTATAAAAAGGCCGTACTGAAAATATTGAAGTAATAGGGGTTTGTTTATAAAAATTGCTTAAAGTTAAGTAATAATTGGCGACTACTTAACCTTACACTTATTGACGTTTAGGTAAACGTTTCTTAACTTTAAACAACATTTTAAATAAAGGCGTTATTTTTTTATTACTATGATCAATAGCAAAATGCTGCAAACCATAAATTAAAACTTTAGACTATTCTAGAGAGCCATAAAAGAATAAAGTAATTCATTTCTTCCAAAGTTTGCATCGCAAAAATATTACAATGCCGATACTTGTACAATTGAGCACAAGTTTAGGTACATGGAGAAATATCCGTTCTCGGCGTATATTGCCAGCAACAAAATTATATTACTTTCTTTAATATAAACCATAAAACTAAGTAATATTCTTTCAAAAAGACCTTTCCAAACAAAAAAGATTATTTCGAATAAATCTAAAAAACTACTTTGACGCTACTGTAATCAGAAAAGCTCAAAAAAGTATTTATTCTTTTCTCAACTTCGCTCATATTTTTGCCCCCGCCGTATAGAAACTCATATACCCGAAAAATTGTAATTTAAGTGCAAATTGCGGGTCTCAGATTACACATCCTTACGTCCAAGCATAATATTCGCTGAGTTTGTAAAAGAATTTTATATTTTTAGTTACATTTCTGTGGGGTCATTAGTGTGTGCTGAGGGAAAAGATGAATCTTGAAGTAAAGTCATGTACTTGAATAAGTAATTTGAGCAATAAATTAAGCCTTTTATATTTGAATTAACAAAACATGTTTTTGTTTGTTGGCGTCAGAAATATTTTATATTTATTTTTATTTGACCGAAATCTAGAGATATTTACAAATGATTCAGTAACTACTTTATTCAGAAGGTTTTATACAAGTAAGATTTTACAATAAATAATCGATGAAAGAGTAACGATGAAAACAACGATGTTTCTGTACCTATAGAACATCAAATGGTACCTTTACCAAAGCACAGATTAGTACAGATGGGTCAATCGCATAATCATTTAAATAAAAAAAACGACTCTCGGAACGACACAATAAAGTGCAATTAGCTATCTTATTACGCAACACGTTTTCGTAAACGATTACGACTAATGTCTGTTTATTTTTGACAGTTCAACAACATTCATTGCGTTATTTACGTTGTTGAGCAGATTTTTTTTTTAAATATGATGCAATGGGTTAGCAATCAGTTTCAAAACAATTCAGATTCTGATTGATCGTGTATTACGTAATTAGGGTACAGGTTGCACAGCGCTAATTATCTACCGTTATATTCACCTAGATGTTGCCTGTTTCTATCACGTAACTCTTATATCTTTTGACTACGTTACGCTTACTGAATCAGGATGAAAACAAAAAAAAAATTTTTGTCCGTCATGTAGATTATGAAAAAATAACGTATACGTATTTTTTTCTTTTTTTACGTTATCAAAAGATTACGGCGATACATTGAGTTAAAATGTGCCATGACGTCACGAGTATGTAGATTTTATACATACTTGTGACCGCCACTCCCTAACTTGCGTTTTATCTATGTCATTTGTTATTAATATGATAAAGCAAAAAATACGAGTCCAATATTTTGTTATCATCTTACTAACGGACTAAATAGAATTCCTTTTTTTTGACCCAGGCATCATACCTATTCGACAAGTCGAGCCCGCCGCCTACTTGTCTTTATACCTAAAATGTGGAGTGACCCATCTGTTTTAATCTGTGCCTCAAGTAAAACGTCTTGCAAACACTAACATAGTTACCAGTACCTACTGAAGCGTATGTATAGGCTCCAGTTCGGGCCAAAGCAGTCGGCCCGCCTTTGATCCCTATAATGCTATTAGGAACTGAGACCACTTCAATCTGAAACGCATGGACCTCACTTCTGAGCTACAGTGACCATTTTCATTTCGAAAATTCAATGAAGGTTATATAAACGTTATTCAGCAGACTTTACAAAAGTAGGTAATTGAAATGTTTGGGTAGCTAATTAGACGTGATTAATTTTATAAGACTCGTGGATAAATAAAAGTGTCACGGATTGATCAAAAGTTAAGCTAGTCCAGTTCGTGGATGGGTAGCAATTAGGTTTAATCAGCTATTGACTCAGTGTTTTCATAAGAAAAAATCAAAAGTCATTTATTCAAACTGGGCTGAGAATCAGCACTTTTCGAACGTCAAAATTACATAAGTCAGTCCCCCAAAAATACTTGATTCTATACAATATGTATGTAATACCTATATTGTATGCAAAATAATTACTCAACATAAAACATCAAATTAAATTATTTGCCATAATGTCAGCTTGATCTAAATCTTCAAGCGAAAATAAAAACGAAAAAACGTAAACAAAAATTAATACCCAAATAAAAACTTCCATGCTTAAAGGGCGTACCTGCTTACATATAGCTATCTCTAGCTGAAACTGGAAGTTATAAACGATAAGCTAGGACCATCAAGGTAAGATAAATGAACAGTAACTTACTAATAACAATAACAAAACCATGATCAGCAAGACGACCAGTCACCACAAACAGCACCCGTTCACGAGCATAACGCAAAGATCATTGAGGGAAGGAGGCAACCCGATCCCCGACGCTACCGCAAGCAGTCACACCTAAGGGAGCATGACGAATTTGCTGCCGGTTACGAGGCAAGAATAATATATGATCAATTGTCAAGGTCGCTAGCTAACCACATATTGCAAATATGTGGTTAGCTAGCGACCTCGACAATTCATAAAAAACCGGCCAAGTGCGTATCAGACCACGCACAATGAAGGGTTCTGTAGTTGAAATGAATTTATCCCAAGAACAAACTTACCATTGTAGTTGAAAAACATGTTCTCCCAAAATAAAGAACATGTTTTTCAAACTGCAAATTTAAGTCGGTCGATTATTACTCGATTACCTGTAAAGCCTACTCAGCTGTGATAGTTTTTCTTTTAACTTCGTAATATACTGCTGTGAATTTTTTCACAAATCCAAGAATAACCATTTAGCTAGCAAGGGGGGGGACACGTAAGCTTAACATTTCGCAAACGGATCCCTGAATGAAAAATTACAGCTTTCTAGTACTAACAGTCTCTGAGCTAAGCCGCGGACAGACAGACAGACGGACATGGCAAAACTATAAGGGTTCCTTGTTTACCACGGAACCTTAAAAAAACATTGTAATTAGTAGAATATGTCAACTAATTATAATTCTGGAGAAAGAACAGAAACATTTTCTTGAATTAATCACAGCGACCAACTATTCTTATCGTTTAAGTAGTGGTTGATAGAATAGTATGGCTTTGAACAAAGGTTGGATTTTACTTTGGCTTTAAACGCATTAAAAGGTAAATCTAACAAAGAAGAGGGTAGCTTGTTATAAAAGATTATACCAAGCCCAAAAAATGAGTTATTAACCTTATAAAGCCGGTAAAATGGAGCTCGTAATTTGTCCTTGTTTCTGGTGTTAATATTGTGAATACCACTGTTTTTAGTGTATAAGTGTATATATTGTCTAATATATAAGATGTTGGCGAAGATGAATTGTGATGCCACCGTGAGAATACCAATATCTTTAAAAAATCTCTACCTATATCTTTAAATTGCTCGAACAGCTCGTTTTTAAGAACAAATATATTTTGATATATGTGGGCCCCACTGAAGTTTCGCATCTACTGTTATGCCCATAAGAACTGCCGAGTCTACAGTTTCAAGCACCTCTATATCTAAGACGATGTTGGGTCCTAGATATCGAACATTTGGTAAGGCGAATTTTATACATTTCGTTTTCTTGGAATTGAGAACTAAGTTATTTGTTATAAACTAATCCGTAACCATTGAGAGTACATTATTTACGTCGTCAAAATCTTATGTATTCCTGTCTACTTTAAAATAAGAGAGGTATCATCTGCAAACAGTACAACGTCACAGATATCCTTTAAATAAAATGGTAAGAATAAGAATGGACCCAGTATTGAGCCTTGAGGTACACTTAGCCGAACTGGTGGCCCGGAAGATTTCACACCATTAACATCTATATAATGAAACCTACTATGTAAATAAGAATGTATTACTTTGAGAGCTTTGTTTGGATACCGTAATGACGTAGTTTACGCGAAAACATGTCATGGTGCATGCAATCAAAGGCTTTGGAGAGATCACAGAAAACTCTAATAGAATTTTGCAAAATTCTTTTGCTATTGCAATTTGCGGAAATATATCTAGGACAGTGTAGAGGTTACGGGTGGTTGGATATCCGAAATTCTAATGTCTGGATGTCAAGCAAAATAAGAAGCGATTTCCATCATGTAAATACACGTAGCAGACATGAAATTATAATACTCAAATTTAGATTAACTAAAACAAGGAAGTCATTTCTTATAAACAGTATCCGCTTTTATAACAAGTTACCTAAGTCGGTTACAGAACTTAGCGATGGGAAGTTCAAAACCCACATCAAACGTGTCCTTATCAAGAAAGCATATTATAAAATTAAAGACTACGTTGAAGACAGGGAAGTTTGGCAATAATTCTTTCGGCACATTTGGCTTCCCTGGTACCTCATAAACAGCAAATTATTTAGGAGTCTATTAACTGCTCCCAAATTACCATGTTTATATTTTTTACATTCCTATACCTACAATTTAATTTCAACTATTTATTTGTGGCTTTTGTGGATATGATAATTATTCAGATTTGTTACAGTTGTAATAGCAATCACGTAATATCGTTAAAAATACGTTTTTATTTTTATTCATTTATTTATCTTTCTATATAGATTATTTTCTGTTTTGTAAATGTGAGAACGCTGTAGGCTTAGTGGACTGTAGATTTGTTGACCATCATTATTCTGTTAAGTACTTGTTGAAAGACCTACACTGTCCTCCTATACCTAACAACACTGTTATTTGAAAATATTTAAAAGCCAATTATTTTTAAAAGAGTAACCGTGGACTTTCTTGACGGCTCTTCTCCATTGGAAACGACCAATTGGAACCGTGCACCTAGCTTCTCACGTTTCATAAGTGCCCATGTAGGTTTATGTGAAATAAAATAATTTTGAATTTTAATTTGAATTTTGACCTCTACCTAATGTTAGAGGTCGAATCGCAGTCTAGTTAGTCTGAAGTGTGACCCTACTGAGGATTTTTTTTATTAAGTTCACCTTACCGAAGTTCTTTTTTCAAATCAAGGCGGTACTAATACGTTCAGCGAAAATAATCGTTATTAAGAAAATGCTCTTATCTAATATATATTTTTTCCAAATCATTAACACTATTTGTATAAACGTGATCTTTGTTATAAAATCATTAAAACTCGCTTAGTGTTGCCTTAAGTTGGTAAACAATTACTGTCCCTGAATTTACATTAACGAAGAATACTCCCCAAAAACGAATGTATTGAGATAAACTTTGTGCTATCAAATTCCTTGTTCACTAGAATTATCATGTCCAATGAAGTCCCTTTTGATAAAGGTCTAATCATATTAGAATAGAGACTAAATTGTGAGATTCCTTGTCATTGTAGTTGAGTCTATTCATGACAGGTTACAAGATATTGTTCTAAACTATAGACTAATAGAGTAGATGAAGCAATCCAATCTCCAGGGTAAATAATTTTCTAGTTTATTATCACTATCATCTATCAAATTAATTATCAGTCTTATAAGTTAACTGCTCCGAATGACTGGCATATACAGTCAGGCATAAGCATAATTAGCCTATAATATTCCGACTGCTGGTACACAGGCCTCCTCTTTCTGCGAGATTGGGTCGTAATCCACCACGCGGGCCCAGTGCGGGTTGGTGCAGATGTCACATGTTTTCGAATTTTTAATTCTAAAACATGCCGGTTTCCTCACGATGTTTTCCATCACCGTTTTTGGAGCTAACAGTAAATTGGACAGAAAATTGGTGTCATGTCATCATCAAAAATATAGTTACGTAGAAGTTGTAGGTCGTTGGCCACTGCCTCTGATCTGAAGTTACGCCACTGAAAAATAATACAACCTTAATAGCAATTTCAAAGAAATAAAACCACTTTTCACTTACAACTTAATCCTAATCGTCTTAATTTTTCAAAGGCTCTACTATTAGGCAATAATGGGTTTAAAAGCTTAGAGATTTGAATAAACAATAAATTCGTACTAAATCCAGTCCATGCTGTAGTATTAAGGAACTTCGATCGCTATTCACAGTGATTAACGAACATTTTGTACGCCGCATTGTCTTTACATAAAGCATTCGGTAACAGTAGTCTAAGTTTGGCAGAGAAACTAGTTTTTATGCTCACAGTTCAGCCAAGAAGTCTAAGTATTCCAATACTATGTAAATCGGTAGCGCTTGAAACCGAATGCTGGAAACTTTGAGATGGGAGATTACAAAAGCATGGATTCTAGAACCGCAGAAATGCAAGTTCATTACGAATGTTCTTTTCGATGTTTTTTATTCTAGCTCGCTAGTTAAGGACCAAAGATCAAACCTTATTAATATACCGTCGAATGGTTAGGATTACAATGGTTCTTAGTCAAAATAATTCAACATTGAAAAATCTGATGGTATAATAATATAATCGTTTCAAGCACAAGGATGAGAAAAGTCTTTGCCACATACTACCTACCTGCCTAACTGTGTACCTGCTATTTTTAAATTTGTCCACCTGCATGTGGAATCTCATGTCAACTTCCAAAATACAGTATTTGTTGCTATTCTAGCCATCCAGCGTAGACAACACAAATCACAGAGTGTTCCCTAAACTTTCCCTAATCACACTTGATCTTTCTTTCAGGAACCCAATCCGAAGGAGTCAAGCTTGACAACATCTTACAAGAATTTGTACAGACTAGACTACTGAGTTCGCTGTCTTCAGTGAGGCGGTAGAGTAGAAGACGCTTGTGGACAAGTGACAAAAGACCCGGTGCGGTCTCCGAGCCTCGCCGACACAGATTTACGGCGAAGAGAATCCTGTCGAGCTTCCATTAAATTGAACCGTTAAGAGCGATTTATTACAAAAACTGCAGATGCAGGGAATAACGTCTTCTTTATTGGGAAGGGTGCGCTGTTTATCTTAATTAAATCAATATTAAAGACATAAAGTTTCGTCAGTATTATTTTCATACGACGCGCGGCGAAGACAAAATCGCATGAAAAAATCTAGCAGAGTATTGAGTTAACTTCGAATCAGTGCCTATAAAAAAACTCTACCGGCTTTAATAATTGTAGCGTAGCTCTAGCTCCTTTGGTACTTTGCAACTCAACTCTCTTTCGTAACGATTTCTAGCTGTTAGTAGGTGCTTACTATTTATTATATTATTGCTTTCTCTTACTTATAATAAATCACTAACGGAATACTATCAACGTTTATGGCTAACCTTTAAAGTTAGACAACAGTGTAAATCAGATTGACAAAAACGTTTTCGCGCAATCGATTCATCCATTAGAACTAACACTCAACAATTGCAAAACAAAGGCAGAGCGGTCTGTACACTGTACAGCCACAAACAAACTTCAGCTTTGTTTTACAAAACAATTGCACGAATACCGATATTAAGGGATCTCGCGCACTAGACGGCCACGACTCCGGCCAGCCGTGGCCGTCTAGTGATATTGTATGTGCGGCTAGTTGGCCGTTGCGACAAAGTGCGCGATTCGAATCGGTTTCAATAGTTTACCCGGTCGCGGTCGTGGTCATGGCCGTCTAGTCAGAACACGGGAGTTTTTTCACACACAAACTATACCACGCGAGATGTTTTATTTCAGCATTTTAATTGTAGTATTGTGTGTGTCAATTATTAAAATTTTTGAATTGTAGTCGTTTTTGCACAACGCAATTATAAAAAAATCAATATTAATTAGGGTTAAGGGACATCTCGCCCACGCAAAAATTGACCTGCTGGACAAATGTCTACCTTAAAACATTTTAAAAAGTAGACATTTGGCCCGCAGGCCATTAACTACGTAGAATAGGTTAATGTTGCGATGGCCCAGTGGTTAAGGTCTCGCCGGGCAAGTACCAAAATGACTTTTTCAATTCATATTTAAGTACTTTCTGAGTTTATCTTGGACATTACTGACATCGGTGAAGGAAAACATCATGAGGAAACCTATACCCTAATTACGTAATACACAATCAATCGGAATTTGAATTTTAAAACAAATTGCTAATAATCTATTGCTTCATAAGTTAAAACGCAATAAATGTTGTTGAACCGACAAATTTGTCGTAATCGTTTACGAAAATGTTTTGCGTTGCTTGATTATATAATTATATTATATTTAATATATGTCTGAAATCGCCAATCCGTCTTGAGCAAGAATGGTAATCACTGTTCGTGAATTCTCTATATGTGAAGAAGCCTTTGCCCCAGTCACCCCAATTATCTTTAACTTAATAAGTATTATGTTTTAAAGTTTTTTCTTCATGATATTTTGTTTACGTGGCGAATTTTGAATCCGCGCGCCACTTATTCTACCACTCACGAACCCCCCCAAAGCATCCGAGTTCTTCCGTGACAAATCTTAAAGTGAACTTGATATTATTCTATATTAATTCAACTTTTTAGCAAGCATTACTCTACCTATGGTACAATTGTCATTAATTATCTTAAACTTAATAAGTACGAGTATTATGTTTTAAAGTTTTTTCTTTATGATATTTCATTTACGTGGCGAATTTTGAATCCGCGCGCCACTTATTCTACCACTCACGCTGCCTGGTTTGGCCGCCATGTATATTCACCGAGATATCTCTGGTAGCCTATAACAACCTAACGAAATCACTGAGGAATTTGTGAAAACTAATCTGAGGAGTCTTGGTTATATGTTAAGCAAATTAAAATATTGTGAGTTTTTTTTAGTGTTTACTTTGCTACAATTTACCCTCAGCGGGTTCAAGCCCCCCCAAACCACAATCCTAGATCGGCCATTGCTTTGTCCTACAGGTAACGGTATATTAATAGGCTGGTAATGGAATTGACTAGGTACCTTTGCATTTTTCAGCAGTCATGCTAAATAAGTTTTTTTATAGAAAATCCCAACTTAAAGACCAAAATAAGCTAATGCTACAACACCAAGCTAATGCAAATAAAAAGATGCCCATCATTGTATTTTATTAATCTAATTAAGGTTCAAAATTTTAAAAAAAGCTCTTATCTTTAAGTACTCAATGACAATGAAAATTGCCTTTTAGTTTCATATTAATTATTATCAACTTCAAATACTAAAGAAGTCTAGTGGCACTATTTTATTTTGATAAAAGAAGTACTTGGTACTTTACTTTAGCGTCTCCATTTCTTTATTGTTTTTCTTACGCATGCTCTTTGTTAAAGTAATAACTTCAAATGGACCGCTACATAAACAAACGATAAGTAAAACTCGTGTCTACGTTGTTGTATATTGAGACTTCTTTGTTGCCAAAGTCGTGTAAATACTTACTGTGGCTGGACTGTTTCAATTAAACTATAAATCAACTGGACCAACAATGTTGAAATTATGAGCGCAAAGTTGATGTTGTGCGGGTTCTTATTTTTAAGTAGGTATTTTAAGAAAATTGCCAAACTTAATGTTATGTGGGTACCTACATATTTATAAGTGATAAATATGTAGGGTATACTAGTTTGTAAGTTTAAGGTTAACGACTGCTGCGTCAGTCCAATATATGAGCTTGTTCGTAACGGTTGCATTATTTCATATCCACCCCCTCTCGGTTATAACAGTTGGCGACGAGGTCAAAGTACAAGTTACGCGTACTTATCGTATTTTAATATGGCTAAAGTATCTGCTACAGTTTCGGTCGGCACATTAACAGTGTTTAACCATGAACATCAAGAATGGCAATTATACAGAGAACGACTCGAACAGTGGTTTCTTGCAAATGAAATTGGGGTAGATGTGGATAAAGCCGGTATTAAACGTCGAGCTATTCTACTGAGCAACTGTTCGGAATCAAGTTACAGATTGATTCGCGATTTGGCTATACCGCGGCAGGTCGGTACCTTGAGCTACGATGAAGTAGTTGCTTTATTGGATGGACATTTTAAGCTAAAGAAGTGCACGTTCGCGGAAAGATACAAATTCCACAGTGCCACGCAACATGTCGGCGAAGGATTGGCAGAGTGGGCGGCACGAGTACGTGGTTTGGCAATACACTGCGGGTTCGTGGCGTCAAATCTTGATGAACAGCTTCGCGACCGTTTTGTGCTGGGCATGGCACCAGGACCAGAGAGAGATAAATTATTTACCAAGGCGATGTCGGAGTTGACGCTCAGTAAGGCCTTGGAAATAGCTGAGGGCGTACGCAGTGCGCGTATGGGGGCACAAGAAACAACTCGACAAGCGGACATAGGTACAACACTTCAAGTGATGAAGATGGACACGGCAGCACAGCTTGGCACAGCTTGCGGCAGAAGCGCGCAGCGGCGCGTGCATGGGGCAGCAACACCCACAGCTAGCGGCGAACACGCTCGAGACGGCGGCGGCGCCGGCGGCGGCAGCGGCTGCACAGCCTGCGGCTACGCAGGCCATCAGGCATCAACGTGTCGGTTTGTGCGGTATAAGTGCAAAAAGTGCGGTGTTCAAGGACATCTTAAGCGAATGTGTAAACAAACTGTAAAAAAGCAACATTATGTCGAGTGCTGTGGGGATGAAGACGATGATGGTAAGCATGTGTGCTATAATATCCGCACCATCCGCGGTGAACCGATGCGGGAATCTGTTTGTGTCAATGGAATCAAACTAACTTTTGAAATAGATACGGGTTCACCAGTTACCGTTATTTCCGAGCAGATGTATCATAAACACTTTGAAAACGTAACGTTGGAGGTCAGTGATGTTATTTTGCATAGTTACAACGGTGATAAGTTACATATTGTAGGTAAAATAAATCTCATGTTTACTTATAACAACAAATCATTCACAATAGGAGTATATGTTGTACGGAATGGGGGCCCACCCTTATTAGGCAGAGATTTCTTTTCTCGTTTTAACTTACAAATATGTTCAGTGAATAACTGCAACGATTTTTTATCAGGAAATTCTTCTAAATACCCACAGTTGTTTGGAAATAAATTAGGTTGTTTTAAGGGCGTGAAGGTAGATTTACCGTTAAAACCAGACGCAAAGCCGATTTTTTTTAAGGCTAGACCGTTACCTTTTGCTCTTCGGGAAAGCGTAGAAAAAGAATTAAACCGTCTTGTAGGGTTAGGTGTATTAGTACCCGTAAAATACGCGGAGTATGCAAGTCCAGTAGTGCCTGTTTTAAAGCGAAATGGTTCTATACGCCTCTGTGCCGACTACTCCGTGACTATCAATAAGCAGCTACTTGTCGATAAATATCCATTACCTAGGTATGACGAGCTGTTTACCAAATTACATGGCGGCAAGTATTTCAGTAAATTAGACCTTTCGCATGCATATAACCAATTATGTCTTAATGAGAAGTCACAAATGCTCACTTGCATAAACACACATAAAGGGTTATATAAGTTTACTCGCTTAGTGTTTGGTCTGGCTAGTGCGCCAGCCATTTTTCAGCGTAACATGGAAGCATTATTATCTGGATTAGAGGGTACTTTGTTATTTCTTGATGATATTTTAGTGTGCGGGGCGGACAAAGATCAGATGATGAGTAGATTAAATGAAGTTTTTCGTAGGCTACAGGAAGCAGGGCTAGTTTTAAATATAGACAAATGCAGCTTTTTCCAAGAATCCGTTTCCTACCTGGGGTTTGTCATTGACCGTAATGGTATACATAAATCTCCGGAAAAAAATTAAAGCTATTCTGCAAAGTCAAATTCCTACCAATACGTCAGAATTAAAATCATTTTTAGGAATGGTTAATTATTACCGAAATTTTATTAAAAATGCTTCAACCATTTTAAGTCCACTGCATGATTTACTAAAAAAAAATGAGCCTTGGTCATGGACCAAGAAACATGATGAATCAGTGACATTTATTAAACGCGAATTGGTATCTGAAACCACCTTAGCGCATTTTAATCCGGAAGCATTGTTAATTTTAACGGTTGATGCGTCGCCGAGCGGGTTAGGCGCCGTTTTATCACAAGTTGAAGGTGGTATAGAAAAACCTATCTCGTATATGTCACGTTCACTTAATGCAGCAGAAAAACGCTACAGCCAAATCCAAAAAGAGGCTACTGCTATCATATTTGGAATAAGGAAATTTCATCAGTACTTATACGGTCGAATCAAACCTTTTATTTTAAGAACTGACCATAAACCTTTAGTGTCAATTTTTCATCCAGACAAGGGAATTCCTGAGATATCAGCAAATCGTTTACAGCGTTACGCTATTTTTCTGTCCGCATACAATTATAAAATAGAATATGTAAGCAGTGTTCATAATTGTGCAGATTTCTTAAGTCGATCGGTAGCAGAAGATTTAAAAACGACTGACACAAACACAGCACGTGATGAGTCATTAGTCGATAAGTCTAGTTATGTGCGTTTTGTTTACGAAGGTGAAAGATTTTTGGCGCTAACGGATATCAAGGATGCAGTTAAGCTAGATAAGGTCATAACAACCGTCATCGACTATTTGACAAATGGTTGGCCAAATAAAATTAAAGAACCATTAGTTAAGGATTATTACAGCCACCGGTTGGAATTATCGGTTGAAAATGGTTGTCTAATGAGGGGTCACAGGTTAGTGATTCCTAGAAGTCTGCGATATAAAGTGTTAAACGAGTTACACTCAGGTCACTTAGGAATCACAAAAGTGAAAGAAGAGGCACGCAATAGATTTTGGTGGCCGGGTATGTCTCTCGCCATTGAGCAGCACATCGGCGCGTGCGCCGTGTGTGCATCGCAGCGCGCCGCGCCCCCGCGCACCCCCCTCACACCATGGCCTTTCCCTGCGCAGCCGTGGCATCGTGTACATATCGATTTTTTAGGCCCGATTAGCGGCAAAACATTTTTAATTATAGTGGATGCGTATTCAAAATGGGTGGAAGTATTTGATGTTTCATCGGGTGGTACTTCGCGAGTAGTAATAGAAAAACTATGCGAAGTAATGTCACGATTTGGTTTATTTCATACGATTTGCTCGGATAACGGCACTTCTTTTGTATCGTATGATTTTAAACAATTCTGTTCTCGAAATAATATCACTCATTTAACTTCACCAACATATAATCCGGCCAGTAATGGACAAGCGGAGAGCTATGTTAAGATTATTAAAAAAGCAATTAAATCATACTTGTTATCAGGTTCATGTTTAAGAGATTTAAATATTAAAATATCAGAATTCTTGCTGAACTATAGGAATTCTAAGCATTCGACCACAAATAGATCACCCGCTGAAGTTTTGTTTGGTCATAAGTTGAGATGTAGATTGGATCTCCTGACTCCGACCACCACGACGCCATCCAACGCAGCACTCGACACAGTTGTTAAAGTCAAACAGTGTTCGCAGATTAACAATTATCGTGGTAACCGTAACGTATCGTTCAGTGTGGGTGACCAAGTCTTAGTGAAACTTTATAAAGAACAAAAACATTATTGGTCACGTGGTGTTATTATTAGAAATGTTGGCAAAACAGTCTATTTAGTACAACTGGGTGAATCGGAACAAACCGTCAAAAGACACGCTAATCAGTTGCTGAAATACAGAGGGAGGGAAGATGGGCCAAGCGAAGAGATCATCCCCGCATTTGTAATGCCATCACATCCGTCGAGGTCCGAGCAGCTACCATCCGAAGTCTCGGTAGAAGAACTACCAGTTGAGCGTACTCACGGCGACCATTCCGCTGAAAAGGAAGTGATTTCGGCAGGTCCCTCTATAGAACCTGAGCCAGACACTCGGTCAAAACGAAATAGAACTGTGGTAGATTATAAGAAGTTTTTCTGACTAAAGGTGGAGGGATGTTATGTGGGTACCTACATATTTATAAGTGATAAATATGTAGGGTATACTAGTTTGTAAGTTTAAGGTTAACGACTGCTGCGTCAGTCCAATATATGAGCTTGTTCGTAACGGTTGCATTATTTCATATCCACCCCCTCTCGGTTATAACACTTAAGTGGCAGGGCACATTGCTCGCAAAACAGATAGCGATGGGGCAGAAAGGTTCTGGAGTAGCGAGCGCGTACTGGAAGACGTAGCGTTGGAAGACCCCCACTAGGTGGAACAATGACCCGGTGAAGGCCGCAGGAATCAGCTGGATGCGAAAAGTGTTGGAGTATAGCAAAAACAAATCAATCCTACTTCAACACTATCGTCTTTCTCTTTCTAACTCATAAATATTAGTTTTTTTATCCGAGCCCGCCCTTAGCCACTTGATGAGATCCTTACTTTCTCATAGTGACTGTACTATACTTTTGGCCTTGTGTGGGATCACACGTCTCACATAATACTAGTTAAACACACCTTCCATATATAAAGAAAAGAATAATAAACGTATTATTGAAATCCTTAGAACGGTCTTTCCTTTGGTGTCCAACCTTTAAACCTAACAGGTTATGGGCCCAGAAGCGCTAAGCCAGAGTGAAAATAATAAATAATATAAAGTGAAATTAAAGGACACTTAATAATAAAAACTCTCTGTGCATTTACCAATATAAATAAAAAGGTTATTTTAGTGAGAGTGCTTGAAAATGGATTTAAGATTTAAAAGAAACATTAGACAATTTGATGGAGATAAGTATAGTGTGTGGAAATTTCGAATTCGCAATCTACTATGTGAAATGGCAGTACTGATCGTTATCGACGATGAAGCTCCTTGTCACCGAACTTATGGCTACATGTGCACCGAGCAGCTACAGCAGCATGATCACCGCAATGGAGACATTGACTGAAGACAATATAAAATTAGCTTTTGTAAAAACGGCAAAAGGGACATTTGAAAAAGCATTGTTTTTCTTAAGATCTATTGAAAACAAAAGAACCAACAATAAAACGGTTCAGTTAGTGAGCTCGAAACCAGATAATAATTAATTAACATGAAACCAAATAATTCTGGATTTGCTTTTATGACGGACGGGGATAAAAATGACGGTAATGACAGGCAAAACGAATCGAGAAGATTTGGCACTAAACTTCACTGAGCAAGAAAAACTAAGAAACATTCCTGTAGCGTAAAATGGCACGTTTATACAAGTGACGAAGAAAGGTAATCTCCCGGTTACAAGTGAGATGGGCGCACCGTATGCCTGGTGCGCCCATCTCACTTGTAACCGGGACAGGAT
This sequence comes from Xanthia icteritia, assembly GCA_949128155.2. Taxonomy (NCBI): domain Eukaryota; kingdom Metazoa; phylum Arthropoda; class Insecta; order Lepidoptera; family Noctuidae; genus Xanthia; species Xanthia icteritia. The sequence goes on from OX421939.2 coordinate 9,450,360, forward strand.
GTACTTTTCTGTTCCTATATATATCCTAGGGTATATGAGAGTAGGTTGTAGGACCTACTATCGGTAAGGAAAGTGCAGCAAGCAGGAATGACTGTCGTCTTTGATAAAAACGGCAGTGTTGTTGTGTACAATGATGGTAAGCTGTTAATAAAGGGTGAGTCTTTGAACAATCTAATCGGCGTTAACTTTCTGCTTTTTAAACATGCTTTAAATAGCGGATGCTCATTAAATAGAGTCGTAAATAATACTTATGAATTGTGGCATCAAAGGTTGGGCCATATTGGCAAATCAAAATATGGAAATAGAAAGAAACTATTTTCTGATATTGATTAAATTGATAATATTATGCCAAGTAATAGGTAAATTGTGTGAAGCTTGTATTTTTGGGAAACAAGCATGTTTGGAATTTAACAAATCAAAACATAATATTTGAAACGATCTCTATTTAAAGTGCACACAGATGTCATGGTCCTAACTCCTTCGTCTATTGGTGGCACTAAAATGATTTTGTGATTTATGTGGATGAATACACATGTTTTTATTACGTTTCGGGATTATGTCGCAAAAAGCGATGCTCTTTTTTGTCTGAAAATTGTTAACTTATGTTGTGATAATGAAGGGGAATGTATATCCAATGAAATTAAAGAGTTCTGTGCGTGGATAGGTATTAGCTACCACTTAACAGTGCAATATACTCTGGCTTTGAATGATATTGCCGAACGTATGATTAAAACAATAACAGAACGAAGTCGTACAAAGGGTACAAGGGTCTAAATTAGATCAATCGTTCTGGGGTGAGGCTGTGTTACTTGTTTAATAAATATCAGTCTCACGAAAGCACTGAGGTTGGACACACCTTATGAGTTATGGCATAATACTAAGCCACAACTGAAGTAATTAAAAGTTTATGGTTCTACTGTTTATTTTGTTAATAAAAGTAATAAAACGAAATTTGACAATAAATGGTCAAAGGGAATTTTCGTTGGTTATGAACCAAATGGTTATAAGGTGTGGGTTGTGGTAGATGAAAAGTTTGTTGGAATCAGAGATGTGGTAATGGATGAGATTTATTACTTATCAAATTGGCCAGTGAAACCTGCGCCCGAACGGATTATGGCTAGACGTAGCATAACTCTGTTGACAACTCTGATTTTGTTCACCCTTTTGAAAAGAGGTGTGAATCTGATAAAGTATTCAGATTGTATAAGTAAACAAACGGAAACACGGAACGGAAACAGTTTATTGGAGTCAGAGATGTGATAATGGATGAGATTAATTTCCATTAAATAGGCCAGTGAAACCTGCGCCTGAACGGATTATGGCTAAAAATAGTAATAACTCTGTTAACAACTCTCGACTTTGGACACCCGTTTGAAAAGAGGTGTGAATCTGATAAATCATTCAGATTGTATAAGTAAACTAACGGAAACCATACCTGCAAATCTGTATTTGATACAGGGGAGCGCTTGAACTGGTCTTCATATCACAATGGCAATGAGTTAACTTTATCTCAAGACAATGTTACATCCTATAATTTGAGACAAAGTAGTAGGATCCAAAACATGATCACAGTTTCTTATAATGAGAATGATGAGGACAGTATTTATGATCACTACTAACTTTATGTTGTGTGCTGAATCTTTAATATTATAATTCCTCAATCACATGTAGAAATTAAATCCAGGTATGATAAGCGTCTACGGGACAATGCTATAAAGAGGAAATTAATCCCTTTATTGAAAATGATACCTGGTGTCTAGTACTAAACCAGAGAATAGAAACGTTATCGATTGTGAGTGGGTATTTAGAGTTATGGTTTGGAAAACCCTTGAAGTATAAAGCGAGATTTAGTGGCTCGTGGTTTTAGTCAGAAATATCTGATTGATTATAATGAAACGTTATTTACAGTTAAAAATGATGAGTTTGGAAAACCCTTGAAGTATAAAGCGAGATTAGTGGCTCGTGGTTTTAGTCAGATAAATCTGATTGATTATAATGAAACATTTGCACCTGTCGCAAGGATCGCAAGTTTTAGACTAATATTAGATTTAGCGAATCTGTTTAATTTGTTTGTTCACCATATGGATGTAAAAATTGCATTTTTGAATGAGAAATTGAACGAGGAAATCTTCATAACTATTACCGAGGGTATCCCGGCCGCAAGTAATATGGTTTGCAAATTAAATAAGTCATTATATGGATTAAAACAGTCTGCACTCTGTTGATTCCAAGTGTTTGAGTAAGCTTTGATAAAAGTGGGTTTTCAATAATCATCGGAGGACCCGTGCATTTAAATTTTTAATGCAGGTCATGTTTTAAAACATATTTATGTTTTACTTTATGTGGACGATCTTGTGATTTCAACCACAGATATAAACATTATGAATAGTTTTAAAACATACATAATGAACACTTTTAAGATGGTAGACTTAAAAGAGATCAAATGTTTTCTGGGAATCAAAATAACCAAGTCTGAGAACAAAATTACTTAGCATCAGGAAATGTACATAAAAACAATTCTTGAGAAGTTTAACATGAGTGACTGTAATTCCGTCACTTCACCGCTTGAAAGTAAACTAGATTACGAAGCATTAAATTCGTGTGAAATAACAAGTGCCCCTTGTAGACATCTTATAGGGTCACTCGACCTGACCTAAGTTTTTCTGTTAACATCTTAAGTCCATATGCAAGCAAAAACAACCATACATTATGGTCTTGTATTATTTTTAAAAGGAATAAATCTCAAGTTAACTTTTACACGAAATGATTACAAAAATATTCTAAGTGGCTTTGTTGATTCTGACTGGGGTAGTAACGAAATATAAAGAAGAAGTACTACGGGTTATTTGTTTAAATTATTTGTTCAATACACATTATGCTGGCAAAGAGGCAGCATAATGTGTATAATAGTGGCAACTTCATCCACTGAAGCAGAGTACTTACATGGCTCTCTATGAAGCTGTAAAAGAAACTCTATGTTTAAAGTCATTAGTAACAAGTATTGGCATTGCGATTCCAGATTCTATTTGTAGTTATGAGGATAATAATGGATGCATAATCATCGAGAACAATCCTATTAGTCACAAAAGATCTAAACACTTGATATTAAGTATCATTTTTCTAAAGAACAGGTTGAGAAAAATGTGATTAAAATGTTTAATGTTTCTACAGATAACCAGCTGGCTGATATCCTGACAAAATCATTGCCCGCAGTATGTTTCACCGAGATGAGACTGAAGCTCGGGGTGACGTTGTAATTGATACACAACGTGGATAAATAAATGATAAGGATATGATAATTATTAGAGCTTGGTTAAGATGTTGGTTAGATGAATAACATTAATAGTATCCAGTTATAATGGATGAATTGAATGATGATGGTCTGATTAGGTTTTTCTGGGTTTCCCTAATCCTGCGCAGCGAATGTTTGACCATGATGATTGTATTCCCAGAGAGAGAGAAAGGAAGGTGTGTGATTTTGTAATTGTAATACACAGATGTTTGATATAATAATATTACATCGTAATTAATTTGAAACGGATTTATTTTTGAGGGGGCGTGTTGGAGTATAGCAAAAACAAATCAATCCTACTTCAACACTATCGTCTTTCTCTTTCTAACTCATAAATATTAGTTTTTCTATCCGAGCCCGCCCTTAGCCACTTGATGAGATCTTTACTTTCTCATAGTGACCGTACTATACTTTTGGCCTTGTGTGGGATCACACGTCTCACATTATACTAGTTAAACACACCTTCCATATATAAAGAAAAGGATAATAAACGTATTATTGAAATCCTTAGAACGGTCTTTCCTTTGGTGTCCAACCTTTAACCCTAACAAAAAGGACAGAACCGGTCGAAGTGGCGGTGCTTGAGGGACGCCTTTGTCCAGCAGTGGACGTCTTTCAGCTGAAATGATGATGATGATGATTTTAAGAGAGAAATAGATTCTTATAGGAATATATATATTATGATCCAACCAAATCCTACTCCGTAAATCATAAACGGTATACTAAATTAATATTCCCGATCTTTTGGCGGCATTTACACAAGTATAGCTGTACCTCGACAGAAAGCTATTAGATCTGGTCGCGAAACCGTTACCTTTGCTACAGCTGCAAGTCGTACTAACCTTGGTAGTACTGCACCTATGAACCGTCTCATGGAAAACTATAATAAAATCGCTTCACGAACCAATACCATTGACATCTACTCTAACCCTTTACGAAAATTCCGATCGAGACTTCTAACTAGCTCGAAGTCTTGAGTCGTCTTTGCAACACGAGCCGCCTATTAATAAAATTATTGTATTTACTTCTATGCCCTTCTTTGTCTCCCTTGTTTGTATTTCCGATCGAAATTGTGAACATAACTCATTTTTATTTTACTTTATTTTATAACTCATTTGTAATTCAACTAACGATATCTTGCACGTACTATCAATTTCTCAATTAGTGCTGTGCACTTGTGTAAGTGACGAATTGACAATTCCTAAAACTGCATGTGATTTTTATTTGTCATGTATCAATAAATAAAAATAAATTACGAAGAATAACTAAAATCTCCCGTCTATCACAATTGGATACGTATAAAAATTTTCATTCCTGTGCTGTTGATCGCTGAGGAGATCTCTCGTATGAGCCAATCCTGGGTCAGTACTCAGTAGACAGGTCATGGTGGACTTTAAAACGGGCTACCATAATTATATGCGTACTCTATCACTAACTACAAATGCATAGATTTCGGAGGGAGTAATTGATCAGAAATCAAGTTCAGCTGTGGTTGTATAAATCACAGAGGTATATAAAACTTATGTAATGTCTGTGCTGTTTACCGCTGAGGATAAACGCGCCATAATCTGGCTGCTGGACCTCTTCTGAAACCAACCCTGGGTGCAGCAGCCAGATTATGGTGAACTTTAGGACGGACTATCATAATTAAATCCGTATATTACATTTAGTGTCTGTATTTACCGCTGACGGTTGAGGAGTTCCTTCCTCTGGAGCCAATTCTAGGTGTAAAATTAGGTCATACATCATAAAAATGTATTGTCTTCGAAACTGAACCAACATGTAAAATTTCAACTCCGCAGGATAAGAGGAAGTGGTTTTAATGCGGCTTGCATGATTTGATCCATACATACTAACAGGCAAGTTAAATAAAAGCTTGTAAACCTACCTTCATAATTTTTCTAGTCTTCCAGGCTCTAATAAAGTAACTACCTTTTCATTCTCCACTCAATAAAGTCCAGTACTTACTTTAACTTTCGTCCAATGAACGGTTAATTAAAGACAAGATCGTTTGTAATAAGTAAATTAGCAATCACCACGAAGCAATTTAACTCGGGGACCTAGTCCCATTATTGTCTCCGAAGGGCAGGACCAGGCCACTCAATTAGATCGTATTTCAGAATAATGGTATTGAGAAGTCGTTCAGCTTCCGTTAACTGCAATTTTATAGTTCTTCCTGTGGCCACCCCTCGTTTTGTGGTCAAACTTTTCCAATTATACTATTGAATTAATGGAAAATTCATAAAATTACTTACGTTATGAGCGTCTTTGTTTACGTTTATAGACGTCGTTTGTTTACTTTCTTGAGTTCAAGTGTGGGGCACGTACGGAAGTTTGTGTAATAGGTTCAGACTACTGCGTCGGAGGAAAGCTGAATCACTTTATAACTTACATTGGGTATACTTAAAACACTTCTCTAGCTTTGTGCCGAGTATATATGTTCCTTTCCAGTATTTTACTTTGCTGATTAGCTTAAAATACATTAAGCTTTGCATGTTTGTAATAAATTCACACAAAAACCTTATTTTAAAAAGACTATGCAACAAACTTTAAAGTCAGTAATTCAGTATGCATGCAAATTAACCTCAACAAAATTAAGAAATCCGCAAAACGGTTACCATTTTCTTTAAAACAAAGCGACAGTTCTGCAATGCAGACAAAAAGTAGCAAACCGAAACACATAAAACGAAAACCTTATAAAACATCCGTTAGTACGAAGAAAATACGTCGGTGTTCAAATCACGACTTTCTTACGAAGCTGGGGAATATTTTTATTTCCTAGATTAAAGGAAAGATCGACATTCCCATGTACATAGTGTAGATACCGAGTTATTCCCGACGGGCGAAACAAAATCATTTCATAACTGCGCGCCCGTCTGCGCTCACCCTTTTTTATAGCTCAGATGAATTATGACATAAAATATTTATCTCCTTTCGGGGATATGTAATGGTTGCGCTCCTTTTTAGATGATAATGCAGTAAACTCCTTTTCATAAAGCTAGCATTGACAAGTCGTCGCTTTGAAGGAACAGTTGATATTAATAAGAACTGGTAAAGATTTTGGTACTGAATTTATTTTGTCCGATGTAATTTACTTTGTAAAGCGAGATAGTCGATAAGTCACTAATTCGTGCTTCAATGCAACGCAATATTGATATATACGTCAATATAGTATTGATATCAAAAGATTATCGATCAGTGACAGCTCGGCCCGAGTCAACTAAACCCGAATAATAATACCAGATGTTTCACTCCTGATTACGGTGATTTGTACGGTCAGGCAGAAAATCGATATTTTAAAATAAATAATTACGAATTTAATTTTGTTTTCCGAAAATTTTGGTTTATTTACATACAAAGCAGGAAAACATAATGCTCTTCAACGCCTATTTCAATTATGATACCTATGTAAGTAGCCTAAAGGAACGCTCGTCTTTTTTAGTCCAGACAATTTAAAAAAACGAATCGAATCGAATAATAATACCAGATACTACGTCGCCAAAACGCCTAAAAAAGTGGTGTCCGAGGGCCGTCGCGTCGGAAGGGCACGGAATTTTTTTCGCAGAAATCGACCTTTATGTTCTAGACTATTGTAAATTTGCCTAATATCGGATCCGATGTTTGGCGACTTTTTTAGGCGTTTTAGCGACGTAGTATAATAATATGGTATTATTATTCGGGTTGCGTTGACTTGGGCCGAGCTGTCACTAACCCAACATTATTTGAGGTGTATCGGTTTCTACATATATTATTATATTATTATGTAGCTACTTCCAATGAATATTATTTAGGTAGATAATAATATTATAATCATGAACATTTATCAAGAATTCTTAATGTTAATGCTTGAAATGTATTCTCTTCAACAATATACTGAATAAAATGGAAAAATCTAAAATCTCATGAATATGTATGGGTGCAAATACGTAGCTTGGCAAGTTTATCCTGCAGTACCTAGGTATAAGGAAAATTGCTGACATAACACCTTATCCAACCCTTTAGGCAACCGTAAAGCCTGTAGCAATCCTGTGCAAATTCTTCATCTTCCCTGTAGCCTGTTACCTACAGGGTAGATGAAGAATTTATAGCTCAAAATACAGCACTTGACGATCGTAAGATCCGAGAAAAATCTAAGATAGCAAAAGCTCTTTCTTTACGCTATAAAACTAAAGATTTCTTACCTTAGTATAACGAGTTTTAACACGAAAAGAAGCCAGCACGTTCATTCCATACGCAAAATAGCATACGCAAAAACGAATAAAATTGGCAAACTAAATAAAAAAAACCGGCCAAGTGCGTGTCGGACCACGCGCAAGGGTTCCGTATTTTGGATGAATTTATCTCAATAACAACATTAACATTGTAGGTGAAAAACATGTTCTCCCATACATCAATATACGTAACGGTTAATTCTCCAACTGCAAAAGTAACTTTGTAGTCGCATTTTATTTTCTATTTGTACTAACTATTTTCGGACTTTCAATTTACTTGTGCTGTGAGATCTTGTATCTTGCCAAATTTTCCCTATAGGTTTTGATTTATTTGCGAGTATCAAAAAAATGTCGCATAAATGGCCGTCTTTTTTATTGCATTGACTTAGAACCTTGATTTTTTTAGAGCTCCAAGGGACCGTAAGTTCACGTATTTGATGTAAATAACAATTTGATAACTCCACGCGTTCCTGAGAAAAAGGAACAGACAGACAGGCGGACAACGAAGTGATCCTATAAGGGTTCCGTTTTTTCCTTTTGAGGTACGGAACCCTAAATATTGCTATGCGAGCACCATGTTAATAAAAATATACTTAATAATTATTGCTGAATTTAATCTAGCAGTGAAACCAAACAGCGCTCATAAAAATATCGAATAACGAAATATAAACACAATTTATTTTTAAAATACAATATGCAGAGTTTAATCTATAAATATTATTTCATGTTACACAGTTGTGCCTGTAGAGTGAATGAATTTTTCATCGAAATTAAAAGAATTGTTTCATCAATATTATCAGTTTATAACGGTCAATTGCTGGATATTGAAACCCTCGGTATATTGGCACTGACTGATAATAAAATTATTTATTTATTTATTTATTAATAGGAGAACCAACAGCTAAAACAAATGGATAACAGTTGATTAAGAAACATAAAGCCAATTACAGGTTCTCACGGGTAAAAACAGAAAAATTAGTAGAAAGCTTATGATCACTAACAAGCACGATAAAAAAGATTAAGAATATATATATATATATATATAAGGTACAATAAGTATTATGCACTATGCACTTTTAAAAAAGTCAGCGTTCAGCCGAGCGCGTGCAGAATAGGCTTTGGTGGTAAATGGGTCAAATGAAAACTCTTTACAAAGAATATTAAAGTCCTTACTCTTATTTATTTAACAAAGCTAATGTGAGATTTGACTGCGAGAATACTAATCAGTTTGTTCAATCGTTCTGAATACCTCGTTTGGAAGTTATGTAGGTATTACAAGGGTCAGCAGAGACCGATGACTGAAAGTCGATTTTATTCACTATAGCATATGGCTGAAATTTCTTACTGCTATATTTAAGTATGCTATAGTGGATAAAATCGACTTTCAGTTGTTATAGAATTAGTCGCTTCGCCGCAACTCCTTCGGTCTTCCCTGGCCCTTAGGCCTATCGTCCACGACACTACTCAAAAGTGTCGTACAAAGGTTTACTTATTTCCATGGGTTTTCTTTATAAAAGTCGAAAAAAATACGATTCTGTCGGTACGATCTAGGTACGCAGACAACAATTATTACAGCTTATCTTAGCTGATCGACGTCTATTCCAAAAGTTATTCATCAGTATAAAATTAATCAAGCATGTTTACAACATCATAATGTGGAAAATTCCTTTACTGGGTACCACCACACTACCTTATTGATTTAGGTAGATCTCCCACTAAAACCACAAATGAATTTATATCTAAAGATACATAATATAATTTGGTACCGGTGCGGTAGTAGTATCGCTGAACAGGTGAACCTCACCGATCAAGTACCTATTGCAATCAAACCTTTCATTCATTTCGATAATTTTGGTCAGGTTTATTTATATCGTGACGAGCGCGAATGTTGAGCCAGTCCTTGGTTTGATTCCCAGGTTGAGCTAAAAATTTGGGTGTACCTACTATGTATAGACCTTTACCTTATCCTTCTAGGAATACAGCCGTGATGTTATTTTATGTCGGTAATAAAATCAAGAACTCGAAAATATAATTATCCTTCACTTTCATTTCAGGGTAGGTACCGCGTTCTTCATTACTACTGCAGTAGTATTATTCCCCGGGCCCAACATTAGCTCGATTTCTCAGCGAGCCGAATAAATTGCAGGTCATCTGCGGGAGCATTTGTCACAAGTCAGTAATTTGTGGGAATGCGTGGTTTTCTTCATATTCCCTCGGAGTAATCCTCAAGTGTAATTTGTCAAAATTTCAACATTTCGTCGGCGCCCCGAGGATTCCCCCTACCCGAAAGTAAGCCGCTTTGATAAACTCAAATGTATTATTTTATGTCACACCGTTGTTAACATTAGTACCTAGATGTTATGATTTTTGTATGTACGAGTATACCTACATTTTTATAGATATCTAGGCAAGTAGGCATGACTACACTACCACTACGATCTCTGAGTAGAAAATCAATACGATTTGGTATAAAAACCGGATATCGAGTTTCAAAACTTTTCAATCGCTCGCAAACGTGCATGCCAGTGGTCAATATTTTAACAAACGTTTAGAATGTAACAATAAAGCAAGCCTTAAAAACCATACGTGTAAAAATATCACTCTCATTTTGTGTGCGAGCCGGTTGTATACCTAAAGTACTATTTTTGTTAGGATACCCGTCCCAAAGCTTGTTATTAAGAGGGAACGATGGCTGCGAGGAATTTTAAAAATAGGTATTTGAAGAAACTATTGCCGTCGTCTTACCTCAAGTCTGCCTCCATAGAGTGCGATAGGGACAGCTGCAACTCAGACCGAGATCGACGTTTCGTATTCCCCTTTTTTCTCATCGAAAACAGAGCCGATACAATTATTTTTTACATATTTTTTTTAAGAAAGAGTATGTCTAGGTTCCTATCATTAGCTTTTATGTTAAAAACTTTGTGAATTTGTCTGGTAGTGATTAGAGAATCACGACGGTAAAAATGGGGTATTTTTTGTAATTTTTGGAGGGTTATATTTTTTTTACCAATAAGTTGCTGAAAAAAAGGAAATAACAGGAACGTGTCTACAGCAAGCAGACCTTGATTTTAGGAAAAAAAATGAATGCTATAGAGGCATTATTCAGGAAGAAAAAAGGGGAATACATTTGTATGGAGATTCGCAGGCCCTGTTCCCTTTTAAAAACTTTTGAATGCTTGATTAATTAAAAGTGAACGATATTAGTATTTAGTGTAAATAGCAAGAAAAGGAATAGGTATACTTTTACTGCTATTTACACGACCGAGTTTCTCCCACCCTGTAATTTTTAATTTATTATTCACGAAAATGTTGTATACTATTACTGCAGAAACCGGCAAAGGAATCTATGCTTAAAGTCACAGTGGCATTGCGATAACATCACTTGAAATAAATTCAATATATTCGCGATTTTTACATTAAATGAAAGCTGGATTTAATTCCCTGACCCATCGCTGTCAGAAAGTGAATGGTTCAATGAATCGTGAAAACCGCTCAGCCGTTACCATAACAATTAGATTGTTCCGACAGTTAATATGAATTGTGCTTAAATTACTTTTCAAATGGTAGTTACTAGTTTTGCGTAAATTGCTTCTTATTTTCGGACTATCTAAATGACGCAGTGGGTTTCCTTATCCATGACTTTATTTATAACAGGGACACCTAACTAAAAGCTAACCTAAGTAAATTTATTTGTCATTGCTTCATTTTTCATTCTTTTTACCTATCATGGTATAGTAATCTTATTCTAGATGCTTCGTCTTCATAATTATATAATTATATAATTAATGTATACAACATATTGTTTTTTAAAAGAGTAACTGTGGATATTTTTGCCCATTCTTTTCCATACGAAAACTACCTTTTGGAAGGGGCGACTATAATAAAAAAAATGTTTCGTTCAATTTTGTTGTTTTCGTTGAATTTTGACGTTCAAAAGTGCCTTTTTTGTGCCTAATTGAAATAAATTATTTGACTTTGACTTGACTTGACTTTTTATTTGTTCGGTTTTGTGATTAATACTAGCTGCGCCCCGCGTTTTCACCCGCATAAGTCTCGATCTCGTGGGGATATCGGGATGAGTCCTAACATAAGTCATGGTCTACGCATGGGTCAAATTTCATCAAAATCCGTTCAGCCGTTTTAGCGTAAGAGCGTAACAAACAAACAAACTCACTTTCGCATTTATAATATTAAAGTTAGAACTAGCTTTTGCCCGCGTGGATGGTAGAAATTATTTCACGGGAACTTAATACCGGGAGTAAAAGAATCCTATCTCCTAACCCAGGTCATGGTCTACCGATAATCCATTCAGACTTTAAAACGTGAAAAGGTAACAGACAGATACCTAAATGAGAGGTAATTTCGAATATACAATGTCAATATGAAGCATGATGGATTCGAATGTTCTATCTAGATCTAACGCCTAAGTACAAGCCTGTCTGTAGGCTAGGGTCTGTCTTTTCTTACCTTATTCTTCAAATAATGTTCGTAGCGAGCGAACCCATGGACGAAGCTAAGACAAGATTACAGTGAATAATACATTAATTAAAAGTGAAGATTTATCTTTGCATTGTATAAATTCAATGTCTTAGCATTGTATAATTGCATAGCACATGTGTGAGTACTATGTACTGACTATAAAGCTACCATTTAGGTACTGGGTATGTCTTTCATTGACTTGAATGTGCCCTGGCGGCTGAGATTATGTCATGCTCACTCTAATGTCTCGCTGGCGGTGGCGCGTGTGTTGGATCATTTAGCTCCCTTCAAAATGGTTGAGCTGAATGGTGCTAATCCATGCGTCATGTTCGTGAACGGGCGCCGTCAGTAGAGACTGGTCATCTCTTAGCTGCCATGGCTTATTTTAATATTTTAATTTTTGAATTGTTCTTTGTTTTTATATTTTTATTACGGATGCTTTTAACGTGCACGTCTTTCTACATTGTCCTCACAAATGTATAATTTCAACATTAATGGTGTAACCAATATTTTGTAACAATTTTTTTATTTAAAAGAGTGTCCGTGGAGTTTCTTGCCCGTTCTTCTCCATAGGTACCTACTACGCTTTGGAATGGGCAACTAGCTTCATATTTCTGACTGACCGACTTCTTGACAATTCAAAAGTGCCTGTAAATGGTTTAATTGAAATAAATGCTTTGAGTTTGAGTTTGAGTTTGACATGGCTATGTGTACATTTTTCTCCAGTCCCTGAGGAAGTTCCAAGAAGGTTACTTTGTTTTATCAGAATATTCCCAACTCGTCTACGAGATCTACTTTTCTAGAAATACATATTTCTTTCACAATTTGATAAAACTTTGTGACGCTGGTTTGGATTCCGATACCAAAGGTTTTGTGAATATTTTTGTTATAACAACTCTACTGAACAAAAGCATCTTATTCCTTAACAAATAAACCATTTTTTTTTTAAATTAATAAACATAAGACAAAATGAAACTAGTCCTTCGAACTAAAATAAATCTCAGAAATAAGTACAAAATCCCTAAACTTATTCATTCTTCCGCACTAAATAACCTCTGAATAATAAAAACTGGAGCACTACAGGAAAAATATCGAGAGAAAGATTACAAATCGTTTGAGAACCAAGAGTAATGTGTCACAGAAGTTCTCTGCTGGCATGAATCGTAGAGCACTAAATAAAAGAAGGGAAAAAATACTCAAAAATTTAGTAGCGAAATTTTACGAATTTTCGTTGGCATTGCCTAAAGGTTATTACCCTACGTTATAAGTGTTCATTTCACTGTAGGAGTTTATACAAGCGTCCCAGGGTTCGAAGTTAATAGAGTGTAATGTTCTTATTTGCATATTTTCATCAATGAGTTTTCTCCTCGATGTTTATCGTGACTTTCATATACATTGCTTTTCCTAAGCACTCTGCAATTAGGAATTGAAGAGCTTTTCGGCAATGTATGTAAACGGTATTGGTTGTTGTGATTTTCTTTTTCTGTAGTTCTTCCTCTTCACCCGTCTATCTCCTCAGCTTAGCACATTTCTGTCAGTGTTTTGCCAGGTCAAACAGTTTTCCTACATTAACCATAACTATTAAGTTAACAGTTATCCTTTTCAGGAAAAACCAAGACAAATTTCAATTGAATTCAGAATCAAATTTCTCGTAGATATCTTTACAAATAAATCAGAACATCTGAAACCCCTTTTGGAAACAACAATAAACAAACACCTAAGTATAAACTCTGCAGTGACTTCGTCAAATATAATTCCGTTCCAAGCCCTCTTCACAATAAGCCTATTAAAATGTTGCTTCTAGAATTTCTGTGACGTAACCACGTAAATATCCATCAAATCAGACATTACTAAGGTTTGTAGTAAGTCAAGGTAAATAAATTAACAATAGAGGGGGAAAAAACTATGTATTATTATTATTATTATTTATTTATTTCAATCATCTTGGATCATAGGTACAATTAAACAGAAGTAGCCCGTCAGTCAGATAATAAAAAAATATTCGACACGTTTTTTGCTTTATCATATTATTAAAAAACGGTTTAGATAAAACGCATTAAAGTTGGGGAGTGGGGGCTCGCTACGTCACAAGTCAGCATAAAATATACCGGGGATTGACGTCATGCCACATTTTAACTCAATGTATTTTCGTAATCTTTTGATTACGTAAAAACAGAAAAAATACGTGTCTAATATTTTTTAATAAACTAACTGACGAACACAAAAAAAATTGTCAGCATCGATGATCAAATTGATGTCTGTCTTGCTCGTTAAAAAACTATTTCACGTAATAGGGTTACGTGAAATAGTTTTTTTAACGAGTAAGACAGACATCAATTCGAAGAATTATATCGGACGGAAATAGTTAAACAAAATACGTATTTAAAAAAAAATGGTGTTATAATAATTTGAGAAAAACCTTAACCTACACGTCGAAATGAGAAATATACAAACTCTGTGAAGGGTTTAAACCAGTGATTCCCAAACTGGTCTATATAAACCCCCAGGGGTCGACGACGACCTGCAAGGGATACATGTCAGCGGGAAAAAAAACGGGGGTCCATGAGATATAAATGGGGGTCCACGATAGTGGATCTCATTTAAGCAGGTCGTGACTTTAATTTTGGCTTTCCATGAATGAAATAATTCATATTTAAACACAGATATTACGTACATATTTACTTCCATAATACTTTATTATAAATATAATAAATAAACTGGATCCTCCAACTTTATCTATACAAAAGATCACGGAGATTGGTTGCTTAGTTTTTATCTGAAAACGTATCATACAGACCTACCTTACTACTACGGTTTTGTATACAAACTTATTCTCGCAATCATAATATTAGTACCTAGCGAAGTAAGTATTTAAGATTTTAATGTTATTTTTACATTCAAATTTTAAATACTTACTTCGCTTACTTGTTTTTTTTTCATAAATGAAAAAAAATGATAATCTTAGCTGTAGCATAAATTTTCTTGATTCAAGAAAAATGTTATGAAACCCGAAACTATCTTGGACGAAGTAAAAATTTTCTTAGTTCAAGAAAATTTTCTTGGCTCAAGATTTCCGGGCTTCCTAACTTTTTTCTTGAGTATTTTCTTTTTGTTTTTCACACTACACTTCACTACAGTTAGAAATTTAATCTTTGAAAGTGAGTAACACTATACCAGCTGTCAGAAACACATTTGAATTTGATGAATTTTCAAAAATTAATTATTAGGTAAGCAGGGGTAGGGGTCTACCCAAAACCGAAAAAGCATGTTTTTCGGCAACATAAAAAAGTGGTCGACAACATAAAAAAGCTTGAGGACCTCTGGTTTAAATTAACCTAAACTTTTACTCAAGTTTACTAAAGTCAGTAGACATAATCATAATATCCCCTTTTTAGGGTTCCGTACCTCGAAAGGGAAAACGGAACCCTTACAGGATCATTCGTGTGTCTGTCTGTCTGTCCGTCTTTCACAATCAACTTGCTCCGAACCTAATAGACCGCTTAAGTTGAAGTTTGGTGCACATATCAATTTCTGTGACCCGAACAGGGACGTGTAACGAAAATAAATTCATTTTGAATAAGGGGGTCAGTTATCGGGGGCAAAGAGAAAACATTTAAAAAAAATGCAAACTTTACCATGTGACATATCAAATGAAAGGGCTTGTTGTGAGGATCTGAAATATTAGAAAGAAAAAAAATTTATGAAAATTGACCATTCCCCCAATGGTCAATTTTCATATCTTTAAAATAATTTATTTTAAAATTCTCCTCATCTCCAAATCTACTAGTAGTCAGATAGAAAACGCCGAACTCATCTAGCTAATTTTTAATATTTTTTTTTTAATATGACTTGTAAAAGTGATATCCTATTTGCAGAATAAACAATTTCATTTCATTTCACTGAGCCTAAAATTTTGATTACCTACACGAAAACCTATAAGATTATGAGATTTACGCACATGTACGCACAATATTGGGAATTTTACCATGTTATTTTAAGACCATAGGGGAATAACATGGTAAATCTCCCAATATTGGGCGTCCAAACTTATATTTGCAGTTGTAATGTATGGGAGAACATGTTATTCAACTACAAAGTGAACTTTGTCCTTGGGATAAATTCATCCCAACTACGGAACCCTTCATTGTGCGTGGTCCCACACGCACTTGGGCGGTTTTTTTTTAATGTAAGCTTAAAAATAAGGTGACTTAAATCGTATCACTTAAATCTTTGTTTTCTTTATAGTAAGTAGCATAAACACGAATGTGACACTAAATGGAAATACGAATCTATATTAAGCAGCAAAAAGCTAATATATGCAAATGCTATCATTTGCTCTCGACTGACATCATGTCTATAATAAACATTATTTAGCTACATTGCATACACAGAATTAGAATTACAGTTATTACTGCGCATCGAAACCTTTGCTGTTCATCTAGCGCCCTCTAGGCAGCCAGACACGCAACCAACTACTTATCGCATAAATCATATTATTAAACTGTAATGGGTAATGGGAAACATTGTGAGGAAAAAAGGCGAGTCCTAGAAAATTCAAAAAATTGGAAAACTAGTGACATCCACCAACTCGCACTTTGCATGGTGGGATTTTCTTTTTGGGTGGTAAATTATCAAATAACTTCTCCCGCTCTGGGTGGAGCGGGAGGGTGTGTCAGAGTCTTACTGACTAAAACCCACTCGTGTTCCTACAGTTGCCTGTACGTTGCCAGGGGCTACGGTATCCCTTTCGGACTTTCCCGCAACCCCGGTAGGCATCGGTCCTATTGGACCCCTTCAATTGCTGACATCTCAATGAGGCGCGCGTGGAACACAACGCGCCGTCGACCCGGGCCTGGTCCTTATCGAATGGTGAGCTACCAATTGCTCACCGTCCGCAAGCCCGCGCCTACGGTGGCCGGGAATGCCTGCAATTGATTGATTGCATGGTGGGTTACGGCCCACTGCCTCTCACAAAGAAGAAGGCTGACTCCCAGTGGGCGTATTATTTCAGGCTAATTATTTATAAGCTTAATCTTCTCAGATAGATCTTCTCGTTCCGACACGAGGGAAAAATTCCGAAATCTTTAGCATGAAAAATACTCGTAACAACATTCATATACAGCCAACATGTGCCCGTGTACCAGTTATCTAACCGATAAAAACTCAGAGTACTCTCTTAGGAGACTTTTCAACTTTTGAAATTATCCTCAAGTTTTACGCACTCGGTCTTCTTTTAATGAGATTTCTTCTAAAATTATATTTAGAAGTCTCTAACAACGGAACCCTATTAGAGAAGATTTTTTCTTACGGTTTGCGGCATAAGTTTTGTATTACGATTTCGTTTTGAAACGAATAGAGATCCTCAATGTCTTTATTATCTTTTAGATTTTTTGTTTTATATTTATGTAGATCAAAAGAGAAACAAACATACAGGTGAAAAAGGTCGTGAGGTGACGTCCTAGGGAAGAATTAGAGCTGCTCAGGGGTAATCAATTCACGAGGCTTTATTCAGTAATGGACGTTCGGCAGCTACGATGATGATGATGAACGTCAGGTTTTCGTTTTCAAATTCAAATTCAGAATATTTTATTTCACATAAACCTACATGGGCACTTATGAAACGTCAGAAGCTAGGTGCACGGTTCCAATTGGTTGTTTCCTATGGAGAAAAGCCGGCAAAAAACTCCACGGTTACTCTTTTAAAAACAGTGTTATTAGGTATGGGAGGACAGTGTAGGTCTTTCAACAAGTACCAGGGACTTAACAGAATAATGATGGTCAACAAATCTTCAGTCCACTAGGCCTACAGCGTTTTCACATTCACAAAATTGAAAATAATCGACATAAAGATAAATAAATTAATAAAAATAAAAACGTATTTTAAACGAAATGACGTGATTGCTATTACAGCTGTATCAAATCTGAATAATTATCATGTCCACAAAAACCACTAATAAAGAGTTGAAATTAAATTGTAGGTATATAATACCAAATAATAGGGTGATTATGTCAAGGAAGAATGTACAAAATGTAAACAGGGTAATTTGGGAGCAGTTAATAGACTCTTACATTATTTTCAATAATTTTTTCGGGATTGAACTACAAAAAAAAATGTAACTGCTTCATCAAAAGCAATCCCAAAACAAAACTCTAACGATAAGATTTATACTTGTACCACAAAGCTTCAACTCAAACATTTGATAAGTGAAGTCAACATCAAAAACTACTCCATCGTTCTTTATCTGTGCCAACTTCACGGCGAAGTGCCCCCGCAATGCAAAGAGTTTCAAAAGGTTTAATTCCCATTAGAGAACTGTCGTTTATACAGTTATAGGGTAATGGAGTTACGTTCCTGGTTCCCGGTAAACGGGTTCTTGTAGTTCCGCCACCGAGTTTATGTCATCACAGATAGGGATTAAAACGAAAACATTTTGAAGTAAGTTTTTCTATTGTGCGCTCAAGTTGCTGAGTGTATTATTGTTCTAGAGTTCTTTGGTAATGCATTTCGCTTTTTATTAGGTTGAGCACATTTACAAATAGATTATTTACATAGCAATAGGGATGATGACTAATAATATTTTATACCATTCCCCCTCTAAAAAGCTTAACACACCAATACTCCTTGTGCAAAAAATACTCGACATACAAACTCCTTGTGCAAATAACTCCTCGAAATTTGATTGGTCGACATTTTCGACAAGGAGTTTAGCATGAGAATTAAAACTGTTTTGTGTTCTTTGCTGTCATTATTAATTTGGCGCTAGGTATTTTGGAATACTGTAAGTTGTACGAACACAAATTGTTCCAATTTTAATGTGCATTTTAATTAATTTAAGCTTCCTTTTTTCTTCATTAAATGTCTATTTTCGCTTAAATCTTTCTTTTTCTCGTAGTCATGGTACAAAGTATAGTATGCAACACTTGAATAAAACGGACTTATATCGAGGGCCATGAATCACTCGCGTCGCTCAGGATTCTAAAACTTGAATCACTCGCTATGCTCGTGATTCAGTCGTTAGAATCCTTCACTTGCTCGTGATTCATCTATGGCCCTCGCTTTAAATCCGTCCTTTATTCACTAATTTCATAATATACTATTTTTTTACCGTTAGGTAAATTATTAAAAATATTGGACCCGTATTTTTTCTTTTTTTATGTTAACAAAAGATTACAGCGATACATTGAGTTAAAATGTGCAATGACGTCACGAGTATGTAGATTTTGTACTTACTTGTGACGTAGTATATAAGCATAAAATACGTGTTTAATATTTATTTTATTTTCTGACTGACAGACTAAAGAGAATTTCTTTTTTTTGACCCAGGCATCATTCCTATTATAAACTAAGCTTCATGTAATAATGAAACATAACATTGCAAGTTTGCAACTGAGTAAAACAGTTAAACACTTCGGATTAATTGACAGCAGAACTACTATTCCAACACAGCTTATAACTTGGTACTTTCAACTGCTCCCGAATATAATCACACTTCAGGTCAAACTTGCGTAGTCCCTAACTTAGTATAAACGCATTGATGAAGTGCTAACTTAAGTTCGGCCACCATACGTAGGTACATTAACTGAGGCACTGGCTTTCATACTAAACCAACGCAACAGCGATGAATCAGTAACGACTGCGGTGAAGTAACTTCACACCAGTATTTCCTAAAGGGTTGGGCAGAGTTGTACCTATAGTTCACCCACATTTCGTCAGCTATATTTAAGTTACATGTAATAGGGGGCGAGCCTATTGCCATCATCCGGGTATAAATCCAGACTCCGGGCTGCTACTGAGAAATTCCAGATGGAAAAACTCAATGACACCTTGCCCGACCTGAGAATCGAACCCAGGACCTCATGCTCAAAAGTAGCGCTTGCGACCACTAGACTAACGAAACATTAAAAAGATATCATACTTACCTATATAATATGTAGGTCTCGTTTCTATCTTGTCCCCGTGGTATCGTAAGAGAAAAACTAACTTAAAATGTGGTTTTATGAGGATTGTGAGCTCAGGTTATGTTCTTGGCTACAATCTCTCAAAACTCTTTGTATAAATTTAATCTGAAACTAGACACGTAGCCTGTACAAATAAACGACACTGCAGGAAATGGGCCCTTTTAAATCTATACCTACTATCCTAACTTAATATTATAAATGCAAAAGTAAGTATTTTTGGTAAGCTTTCGGCTGAACGGATTTGGATGAAATTCGGCACATGCGGTATGGTCTGAGTAGGACATAGGATACTTTTTATCCCAATATTCCCACGAAATAGAGACTTATGTGGGTTAAACCGCGGGGCGTAGCTAATCTAATCTTCGGAACTACTGATCCGACTCCGAAGTTCTGAAATTCTTTCACTAATGGAGAGCTAGAGTATTGCCGAGTGTTATAGGGTATATTTTATGTTAAAACAAGAAATATCACGCGGACAAAGTTGCTGGCAGAAGCTTCTAGACATGAGGATTTATCAGAGGGTCAATTTTCGAACTTACTGTTCAAAATCTTGTTTTGAACAATTCTAAGTCAGTCAATATAAAAAATTGAGGTGAATGTATCCATAACATAAAAAAGGGTCATGTTTGCCTAATTGCTGCCAGATTGCTCAGGTTTTCCCAATTAATCCTAACCACGTTATCTTATGGCAAAGGCCATTTTATTTTATTTTATTTTGCAGAAATATTTATTAACAAACCAATTAAATACTTTACATATAAATCTTATATACAATCTAACACCAAATTAAATGACTAACTAACTGTAGGCGTCAAACGACTCGTGGCAAGTAGCAAAGCGATTTATTTCAATGTACTACCTATATCGTAAAAGACATTAATTAAGACTAGTGCATCGGGTATGTTCGTGCTGTTTCGTATTGATGGCTTTCATGCCATCATTCACAAGAGGACGGTATCCCTGATCTACAGATTGCGTGGCAGCCGCAACGAAATCTTAAAGACAGTTGCTGATAGGGTCTCATGCCCGCTTTGGAGGTCCATTGTAAGCTCAGTCTGACTTACTTGAACTGACTCTGACTTTTATTTTTATCATCAATATTTTTTCAATTTAATTTTTAATTTATTTTCAATTATTTGTCATTTTTTTTAAGAAAAAATAAATTATATTGATTTCAAATTTTAATTAATTTATTAATAAATTCAGTAATTATTTTCTAATTTTATGTTAAATACCTACTTAAATACATGAATTGATCTCCTCATTACTAACATAGTTTTTAGGTAATGTAATAAGTATTAAAAAAATATGGACATTTAAATAGTTTGAAATAAACGAATTTTATAAATAAATAAAAAGTTGTTATATGCCTGCAAACTTTACTCTTTTGCTACACCCATTCAAAGTCAGGGAAATGAATTGTTAAGCAAATTTATTACAACTTAAATTGTCCGTGTATTCAAATCACAACTTTAATCAATAAATATAGCAGAATTGCATCATTCACGTCTAGGGTTGGTACGTGTAGAAACAGTAAAGTTAAGGACCTTGCTGATAGGATGTATGTCCTCATTACTAACATAGTTTTTAGGTAATGTAATAAGTATTAAAAAAATATGGACATTTAAATAGTCTGAAATAAACGAATTTTATAAATAAATAAAAAGTTGTTAGTATGCCTGCAAACTTTACTCTTTTGCTACACCCATTCAAAGTCAGGGAAATGAATTGTTAAGCAAATTTATTACAACTTCAATTGTCCGTGTATTCAAATCACAACTTTAATCAATAAATATAGCAGAATTGCATCATTCACGTCTAGGGTTGGTACGTGTAGAAACAGTAAAGTTAAGGACCTTGCTGATAGGATGTATGCTACCGAGACCTACAAACGGTGGCTGCAAATAGCCGCGTAAATGTTTTTAATTTTTATGATAGTTTTAATTTTAAATATGATTTTTTAATGTTGATTTTAATATTAATTTTAATTGTTATTTTGATTTTGTTATTTTAAGTTTATGTGTTTTTTTTATGAACCATGTGGTCTGCAGTAAAGATTTTTATTTATTTATTTATAATTCTTTGACAGCTGTTGTATGAAATGCTTATAACATGGCAAATTGACGTAGGGTGTCAAGACCATGTTATACTGTCTTACTTCTAAAAAACACATTTTATTAGCTCTTATGAGAAATGCTCATTATAAGTAACATGGTATCAGTATCAGCATAATTACCCAGGAAAACCGAAACAAACTCGGTACATTAAATGAAACTCGACGTGGATATGAAAGCGTTATCATATCAGGGGAAGTTTGAGCGCGCCGCGGGCGTTAACAAGTTGGGGGCGAGTTGGATCTCATACTGACACAGTTTCTATTCTAACTGTTAGATAGCAGTACCCCTAACACGAGTTAATGGATATAGGTACAACGAGAAACTGTGGCCTAATTGCGTAACATACTCACAATCACAATTTCATAATTCGGTCAGCGGCTTCTCCCGCGTGATATCTTTATAAATTATAACCTATGTTACTCAGTGATAATATAGCATTATATTGGTGAAAGAATTTATAAAATCGGGCCGGTAGTTTTTGAGTTTATTCATTACAAACAAACATACAAAAATCTAATATTTTCTCTATATAATATTAGTTTAGATAAGTCCAGGTTTCCTCATGATATTTTCCTTTACCGATGTCAGTAATTAGAGCGCTATTATAAGATTCTTGATAGCCAGTTTTCGTAAGGCATGTATTTTGTGAACCTTTTTTTTTATTTATTTTTTTGTTTGGGAAATTATGAAATTACTTCTCCCGCTCTGGGTGGAGCGGAAGGGCGTGACAGACTCTTACTGACTAAAACCCACCCTTCCGTTGCCTGTACGTTGCCAGGGGCCACGGTATCCCTTTCGGACTTTCCCGCAGGTCATAAAGTAACGGTGATGAGTAAAATATTGACCAGGGGTTCTTAAAATAACATATCTTTACACCTGGATTCCCCGAAGGGTTAAGCAGCGGTGTACCTATAGTACATTTCACCAATTATGTTTAAGTCCCATGTAATAGAGGGCGAGCCTATTGCCAGCAACCGGGCACATATCTAGACTCCGGACTGCTACTGTAAAATTCCAGATAGAAAAACCCAATAACACTGCGCTACCCGGGAATCGAACCCAGGACCTCATGCTCAGCAGTAGCGCTTGCGAGCAGTACCTAGACCAACGAGGCATTTTAAGTACTAAACTGTTTTAATATTAAAAGAAAGAAAGAAAGAAAAATATTTTATTTGGGACACGCACAGGAAATACAAACAGTAAAAATAAATAAAAATAAAAAACAAAATTATATAAAAAATAAAATAAAAAGGGAGCTTAAGCAAAAAAATCACGACCTGTGCGAGGCCAAAAAGGCCCCTATCTCAGCATAATACGGCGATAATAAATACCACCGCGCTGGTATTCTGATAGGACCCACTGTGATGCCACGGACACATCTACGGACTTAAATAAAATCCCATTAGGGGATTACAAAAAACTTAAAACAAAAATAATAATACAATTTAAAAAATATATATATATATAAATAAAAACCGAAACTATGTACTCGTACAGTAAATAATCTAAAAATCCTATTACAGTATACATATAACTGTGTATTGCAAGAGAGAATTAAGAATTGGTAAAGTTTTTAACTGGCAGTGCAACAGCTGGTGTCATTTTAATTTTAGCTTTTTTAGATTGCTTTTTGGCTTTGCTAGTCTGTACCTTCAAGTTCTTTTTTTTAGAGTTACCGTTAAATTTTATTCGGTTAAATGGGACTTTACAACCCCTCTTCAGTTAGAAAAAACAAATATCATAACAATCTAGGTATTCCCAAAAATCTAATTTCGTAATGGGTTTATACAATAAGCACCTTCGCTCGCAGTAAAAGCGAGTAAAATAAAGCTAGGTTTAAAATTCTAGCATTAAAAATTCTAGCTAAATCTCGTGAATAGCCGTGGTATTAGATGCTGGTGTAAAAGGATACTACATCTTCAAACTAGACGCGTTACTTAAAATCCTCTTTGGTATACGGTAAGGGTTTTATTTTTATTTTGCTGGTAAATGTATTTTCTTTATTAGGCATCCGTAGGGAGGGTGGTTATCCCAAAAAAGTACATTTTAAAGGGATACTTCACCTGAATCTTTTAATTAGTTATAATAATTTTGAGTCTATTAAATACGATTTTTTGTAAGAACACCTAAAATCAGCTGATCTCCAGTTCCATGGCGAGTCTTCGCGCATAGCGATTGTCACTATAAGGTCGCTCGCAACTTATAAAGAAACTAGATCTTCATGTTTTGATCAGTTTTGGGAGGGTCACCAATCTACCTCATACAGTCCCTTCATCCCATCTTATGATACCCAGGGGAAGGAATAGACCTCGGAAGTCGAGAATAATTCGTTTGGTCACTACATTGACCCAAATATTACTCTTTCAAATCATGTCACAAGCAAGTTTAAAAGGAATATTAGAATAAATTGAAATGAGTATGTAAATCATTTTTTTTTTTCTTGTAATCTTATATTTTTAATCGTTTTTGATTATTATTTTTTCACATATAGAAGCAACCAGAAAAATGTACCCAGGATTTTGTAATTCTGTATTTAAAAGAGTGTCCTTGGAGTTTCTTGCCCGTTCTTCTCCATAGAGATCTACGTTTTGGAATAGGCAACAAGCTTCAACTTTCTGACTAGCTGACCGACTCTTTGACAATTCCAAGTGCCTGTAATTGGTTTAATTGAAATAAATGATTTGAGTTTGAGTTTGAAAAAGTACAGAATAGATTAACACAACATTTTATTTTAAAGATATAATACACAATAACAACTACCTACTACGTATTTGTTTAACTCTTATTAGACCTTGAGAACTTTATGGAAAAATTCCGGTTAATAGAAGCCGGAATCCTCTTAAGTTTTGTTTAAAAGAATTTTCTATACTCTACACTACAATCTTTTTTATTGTGTCTAGAACTTATTTCTAAGACTTTAACATTGTGTTTTAGTATAGTGTGCTTATGAAATGTATACATAGTATTTATTAGGGTTCCAGAGTCAACAAGGAACCCTTATAGTTCCGCTATGTCCGTCTGTCTGTCCGCTTAGAAAGTGCTATGGGGAGTCGTTGGAAAGGTCTTAAAAATATAGTGAGTTTGTAAAAACCATTTTTTGGATTCAAGGATCCGTTTGCGAAATATCAAGTGTCGTCCCCCCTCCCCCCGCCAGCTAAATGGTTGGTTCTGGATATGTGGAAAAATTCACAGCAGTAGTACACAGTAGTAGTTAAGTATATAACGAAATTAAAAGGAAAACTATCACAGCTAAGTAGGCTCTACAAGTTAATGAGTAATAATCGACCAACTTACATTTGCAGAAACATTTGCAATATGATGTTAAGTTTGTCCTTGGGATAAATTCATTCCATCTACGGAACCCTTCATTATGCGCGGTCTGAGACGCACTTGGCCGGTTTTATTTGGATGTGCATTGGATGTTAACTACATGACTTTACATTTTATTATACTTTGAAGTTGAGACAATTATGACAATTATATTTAATATGTATTCTTTTACTGTCTTTGTTCTTAATAAAATTATGTAGCGTAGGTACGATTTAGTACGTGGATGGGTGACCATTTATTACATGTCGGGACTCCCGATTGCCTCGAAAAGCACGTTAAGCAGTTTGAATAAATGACTTTTGAATTTTGTCCCGGCTGTCATTCGTAGATCTTTGACAGTCGTTACGGGGAGTCAAAAGCCCGAAAATCTGATAACCAGCCTTGCCAAGAGGTATCGTCAATCGTGTTACCCAGTAACTGGGTTGTGGTGGTTAGATAGGCAGTCGCTCCAAGTAAAATTCAACCCAGTATTCAACTGCATCCGCACCCAACATAGTTGGAAAAAGGCTAGGTAAATGAAGGTACATTTTAGTACCCTTAGTTATAACACCTTCGAATTACATAGATAATATTTTACTGTAACTACCTCGTTGGTGTAGTGGTCGCAAGTACTACTGCTTAGCATGAGTTCACGGGTTCGACTCCCAGTCAAGCAAAGTGAGTATTGGGTTTTCCATCTGGAATTTCCCAGTAGCAGCCCGGAGTTTGGATTTGTGCCCGATTGATGGCAATAGGCTTGCATCCTATTACATGGGACTTAAACATAACTGGCGAAATTTGGGTGTACTATAAGTATCCAAGTCGTAATGGTGTCTAAGCCAGGCAAACCACCCCAGGAAAGGACCACGTGTAGACCTATAAGCCTCCTACTAGTAATTGGTAAACTAATGAAAAAAATCCTTCTAAACTGAGCGAAAGAGCACCTAAACAACTTAATACACACCTAAACAAACATAATCCCCTGCCACCAATTTGGATTCCGAGAAGAACATGGTACAATTGAACAAGTACATCGCACTGTAGACGTCATCAGTAGATGTCTAGAAAATCGATTATACTGCTCTGCCGCCTTTTTAGACATAAGTCAAGCCTTCGACAAGATCTGGCACAATGGACTGGCATAGAAACTTAAAAAGTCTCTTCCGCATTCATTCTATCACATTCTCTTATCCTACTCCAACAGAAGAGGCTTTCAAGTTAAATACAATAGTGAATATTCTGCCCTATACAAAATACACTCAGATGTCCCTCAGGGCAGCATACTGGGATTGGTTCTATACCTGTTTTACACTGGGGACCTTCCAACCAATGGGGACACAACAATTGCGACCTACGTTGACGACACTGCTGTCCTGTACATTCTAATTCAGAAACTTATTCATCGCAACTACAATACCATCTGAACGAAATAGAGAAATGGTTCAAAAAATGGAGAATAAAAGCAAGCCAAACCAAGTCCACTCATGTAACTTTCACACTCCGAAAAGAAACCTGCCCACCAGTAAACTTATACGACAAAGATATTCCACAAGATAAACACGCAAAATACTTGGGTCTATACTTACATCGAAGATTAACTTGGCAAAAGCACATCTGGACCAAGCGTAAACAACTTGACAGCAAACTCCGCTCAAACTCAAACTCAAAATCAAACTCAAAGCATTTATTTCAATTAAACCATTTACAGGCACTTTTGAATTGTCAAGGGGTCAGTCAGTCAGAAATATGAAGCTAGTTGCCCATTCCAAAGCGTAGGTTCCTATGGAGAAGAACGGGCAAGAAACTCCACGGACACTCTTTTAAATCATAATGTTGTTACAAAATATTGGTTACATCATTCATGTTGAAATTATACATGTGAGACCAATGTAGAAAGACGTGCACGTAAAAAGCGTCCGTTATAAAAAGATAAAAACAATTCAAAAATTAAAATAAGCCGTGGCAGATAAGAGATGACCAGTCCCTACTGACGGCGCCCGTTCACGAACGCCCGTTGACGCATGAATCAGCACCGTTTAGCTCAACCATTTTGAAGGGAACTTAACGATCCAACACACACGCCACCACCAGCGAGACATCCGCGGTATATATTGGCTAATAGGTAGCCACTCCCACCTAAGCAACGAGCGCAAAATAATGACTTATAAAGCCATCATTAAGCCAATCTGGACATATGGCATTCAACTATGGGGCTCAGCAAGCAATAGCATCATCGACATTTTGGAAATATTTCAGAGAAAAAGCTCTGCGAAACATGTTCAATATACTCCAAAGTATAAGCAATAAATACATGTGCCTCAATATACGAACAGTAAAGCAAGAAATAAGTCAGCATAGTGTAAGATATCAGAAAAGACCTGTACAACACACAGATGAGCTAGCACTAGCACTGAGTGAAGTAGGAGCACAACAGCACACGAGGCTGAAGACATATGACATCCCCAGTCTCAGCGGCAGATTCGCATTGAGAGATGAGAGCTACGGCACACAAATGGAAGCTCTTTCATAATAATAAATAAAAACCAAATAGACTTGAAGTTGGTCAACAGAGTGGCTTATTGTTCTAGAACAGATTGCCATGGCAACGAAAAAAAAAAAAAAACTATTGGTGCACCTCTGCCTAACCCTTCGGGGAAACACAGGCGTGATGTTATGTTTATGTTTTATTTTACAGATAAATAAAACACCTACTTGATTGCCATATAACACTCAATAAAACTACTTTTAAGTACTTATCCGAATTCCATACAAAAAAAAACTAGGCACCAGTGGTAGATAGCCCCTTTAAGTATTCCGAAAACTTTCAAGGGCGATCCTTGTTAAAAACAACTTTTTCCTAACAACGAATTTCAGAAGTAAGAAAAATAATGCCCATACAGTCTTCACCCACGGATCAGTCATACGGTATTGGAAGATGATGTTATCTAATTCTTGAAAGACACACACATAAACATAAACTCACGGTTTCTTCCAATGAGAGTAGGCAGAAACTACAGAACGCCATCTGCTACGATCCTTACATACTTATTCCCTTAGCTTCGTTTATGTTCATACATCTGAAAAACGTAAATCAAAAATTATTCAATGATGTACACACGGCTACACTTCAAGATATACATTTCCATAGGCTGATCTCGCATTGTATAGGATTTCCATATAATGCGAGGTCAGCTTATACTGGAAATGTATAGCTTGATATGTAGCCGTGTGTTTCTACTACACAGTTACTTACAGAACATATTAGAACCTACTTAGCTGTAAAAATTACTTTAATTTCAGAAGTCTTTGGTTTTGTATTTTCGTTTTTTGCCACCGACTTCCGAAATTAATTTTTTTGTTCACTTTTTTTTGACATTTTTTTTAAATTTTTTAATTTTTCACTTTTTTGCTGTGGTACCCACCCCACATACATTCGAATACTACTACCTGCTATGTAAATAACAGTGGCAGAAAGTTATTATAACATCATCCACATAGACTAAGTTGGAAAAATACATAATATTATTGAAGCTATAGGACCACCTAGAAAGTTCAAGCAAAAAATAATTTTCCAATTCGGTTTAGCCATCTTCGAGTAATCGGACGAACTGAGTTAACCGTCGTTAACTCTATCTTCGTTAATGCTCGAACGTCGTAAACTCTGTACATTGTGTTTTTGTTTAGGATAGATGAGTTGTACCAACATTACTGTTAAAAAAAATATATATATATATGTTTACCTTCTCCTTTTTTTGAAGTTGGTAAAAAACATAGAGCTCAAACAATTAACTTAGACTAATTTGTATCTTCTCAAGTCTTATTCACCGTATTCTTGCAGTAGTAAGTTACTTAACAAACGTATTTTTCAGACTTACCTCTTTTTTTTTTTTTTTTTCAAAGACTTACCTTACGTAAAATGTTTGTTAAGGTGCAAAATAAACAATAAAAATCCCTATGGACCTCTAAACTTATCTTATGCTTAAGAATAGCAATGTGAACTGTATTCATTTTGTTTGTTAGCCAGTATTTTTGTGTAGCGTCGATAACATTGTTAAATGATCCCCCTTTGTCCCGAAGGGTTTACTGAAGATATGTTGACAACAAAGTTCAATAAAATATAATCTATTTTTGCGGGCGTTCAGTCGACATGTTTTCTTTCGAATTCATGGCCACTTTTACGGCGCGATATCGTAAAATAAATGTATAGAGAGAGCAATATCGAGGCAATGATAGTTGTCACAACAGCCTATTAAAGTTCCAGGCGATTTTATCGCGAACAAATTACGGTTGTTCTTTCTGAACTGTAATTATTAGTAGCTTGGCTTTAAAGTAAAAAGATATCGCAGTTAAATCTTTATCTTTTCAAAATTAATGTACCTAAATCAAAATGATTCTGTTACGAACAAAACCGCATGCATATTACCCCCATGCCATTAAAAGCACCAGCCAAGACGCTTTTGTTCATTCCTTTTGTTAAACTAATTTAATTTTACAAAACTTATTTAATTAGCACAGCTACGCTGGGATTAGACTTCTAGTTTGAACATCTAATCAAAGATTTATCTCACCGCGAGGATGCACCTAACTCGACTTAATATTCAAAACATTTACGTATCAAAGCGATCGGGAAGGTGTAAAAGCAAACTTGATAAAGTAGAAGGAACAACACTCCCAGTATCATAAATTCATAACATAATAATATTTCCGATAAACTTCTTGCCTTGATACATGTTGAGGTTTATAGTAAACCTTTTTTAAATAAAAGATAAGATTTTGTTTACGCAAAACCGTAGGTAGGACCTACTGACATGAAATTGACCGACAAATCCTCTACGAAATTGAAATTCCTGACAAGAATACGTTTTTGGGGACACTCGGATCTCTTACCCCTTTCTTTGTTATGTAAATATCTGTGTCTGGTGAAAGTTTGCCAACAAATATTCCCTCAGTGCCGATCCATTAGAAAATGAAAGAACATTTGCTTGAAGCGAAACAAGAGCTCACGAGCGACGCCCGGCGACGCTCGGCGCCGCTCTACTGATGGTATTAGAGGTACTCCCCAAAACTCCTTGTTTGAACAACACAGGTTAATATTAGTTTAGGACTAATGATTCATTTGCCGCGGCTCAAATTACTTGTGCTACAGTGGCTACAATTTAGCATTCAATTTTCCTAGCCTTTAGACAAGACAACAGTTCGAGATTAAACTTGAAATTGCTCTAGATTCAGGCGGCTTACCCAGTCTATTAACTAATTACAGATAGGGATGAAAGTCACTTTGAAAATTATTTTGGGTTGATTGTCAAAATTTTATTTTACTAGTTTGAAGTCCTTTTCAAAACTTGCGGTCGGCTATCTGCCTCCAGGTCTCGATTAAAATCCGTATTCAGGTAGGTACTTTTATTTAGTTGAATAGTGTCTGGCGACGTAATGAACGACATTAACTAATTAAAGTCTATTTGATGAAGTCGTCACACCTAAAGTAGGTACTTATTTACGGCGTAGTAGTTGGTAGAATGTTGTACATAATATTACGTAGGTAGGTACTTGGAGGTTGTCTCAAAAGGCTCATTAATGACTAACCCAAAACTCACGACATAGAAACATGAAATACGAGGATTGTGTACTGTTGTACCCTTCACTACGTAGTCAGGGGAATAGTTTACTACGTACGTACATTGTCGGGTCATGGAACTGTAACACATGAAACTATCTAGTTAACGAAATAGAGCACTATTCAATACTTTAGCATTATAACTTATGTCTAAAAAATACTTTTAAACGAAGCATGTGGAAGTTGGAGGTGCCATTATATTTCTTTTACTACAGTAAAAATGTGAAAATCTAAAAAGTTATGTAAAAAAAATATATTTTAGTAAGAGGGTAGGTACTAAGCTTACCACGGGTAGGTTTAAAAACATTTCCACTTGGTCCTCTGTAGCGTGATAAAATAAACTCTATCCTCTTACGAGGGCCTTAAGGTTTGTTACAATAATAGTTCCATTTAGAATGTTTCAGGAGGTTTAAAGCAGCTACCAGATGTTCACTTGGATGTTTAGGTTTTACCAACTTCTAATGTAATCAGTGGGGGGTGTTTATTTGTATTGTTATACAAACATATATGTAGTAATAACCCAGAGGGCCTAGACATGTGGCAATCGCTGTCAAAGCATTTCGAATTTCTACAACGACCTTCAACGGAATTGACATAAGTTTTTTGCTAGCTTATGTCAGTCCCATATATTTTTGACTTTTCCATCATGGTTATAATTGTTGACCGGCTGTAACTGACTGATCGGTTTATTAACCGATGACCGTTGCTGTAGATGATTTCTTGAGTGAAGAACGTGAATTGGAGAACGAAGGTGGCCTATATGCTAGGTCGAGCGACGAGCTTCGCAGGGCGGCTGGTAGAAGCTGGGTGAAAGTGGCCGGTGAAGAGGTCGCTTTACTTTGTGAAAATAATTTCATCACCACTTGTTGAGACCGTTACTCTCAACATCGCCGCGCGCTGGCGGCAGTGAACGAGGGGTGCGGGGCCAGCGGCGAGTCAGCCGGCCGCACGACGGAAGGCGGGCCCCCGCGCCACATCAGTCAGCTGTTGCACACCTCCACGCACGGCTGCGCTTACGCGTTTTTTATTATTCTAATTTATTATTTCCTTACTACTTTATAACCGACCCGTTGTAATTCATATTATCCTTATTATACATGTTATACAGTCCACTCATTTTTATTTGCTCCACTACGACCTATCGTCGCGATCACCACTGCTCTCAAAACGGTGAAGGAAAACATGGTGCGAAAACCGGCATGTCCTAGAACCAAAAATTCGAAGACATGTGACATCTACTAACCCGTACTGGGCCCGCGTGTTAGATTACAGCCCACTCCCTCTCGAAGAAAGAAGACTTGTGACCCAGCAATGGCAACATTATAGGCTAATTATGCAATAGATTACGTCGGTCGTAACATTTTGGAAGCAGTCCCCAACTATATTGGGGACAGCTTCCAGTCTATAACCGGATGCATCTGAATACCAGATATTTACATGGAAGCGACTGCCTATAAAACAACAACAACAATATAAAATGGTATCATATAGTATGGTATGGTATCATACTACCCAGTAACCGGGTAATACGATACCCCTTGGTAAGACTGGTTGTCAGATTTTCGGACTTCTGACGACCTGTAATGACTGTCAAAGATCCACGAACGAGAAACAGGATCAACGGCTTAACGTGCTCTCCGAGGTTTCTCTGTATGTAAAGAGTGTCACCCATCCACAGACCAAACCCGGCAAGCGTAGCTTAACCTGATGGATCGTCCCGTGCGGCAGTTATTACTTAGCCACGAGCTCCTCAGCTTCAATAGAATGCAAGGCCAGCTTATACTGGTTTGTTACAACTGATGTGCGGCCCACTGTAAATTATTAGGTCTTCAATAACCTCTGACCATGTCCAACCGTGCACTGCTATAGGCTGTTATAGTGTATGTATTAACAGTGGCTTTGTCACAAAAAATACTCATATTATTAGATACTCATATTCTTACAAGAACATCTTAGTACAAAAAGTATTATACATATTTCATTTCTCACATAAAACAGCCTCAACTCCCAGCAAAAATATAACTATATAGACATCATAAGTTTAGCAATATAACGCGAATGATATGAGTTGTTTAATTGTTTCCGAAACAACTATACAACCGACATTACACTCGAGCCAAACTCTGCTTACAGTTCACTGGCAACACTGGCTTTTATGGGTCTTTATATAGCTTTAATTGTACTTATAACTATATACACAGTAACCTTTTTGGATAGATTGACTATCATCATCTTTAGCCTGTACTGACATACTGTTTAGTTAAAACGATGTAGTTTTAGCAGGCGCAAGCTGCAGAAGCAGACGACGGCCAAGTGTCGCCGCGACTGTCGGCGTGTCGACACGACTGGTTTCTATGTATTTCTATTAAATCCGTAGCTAGCGACACGTCGCCTGCTGCTGCCGCCTACGGAATTGTACCTTTATCATTCTTGGAATTACTTCAAGTTTACAAATCCATTTTCTGCAGTGGACGGCTGGTTTGCTCATCGTTTTCTCAGTATCCAATCTATCAGAGCTCTTCTCTTAGTGACAAATCTTTCTTTTATTTCTATACCTTTGTCTGTCGCGTACCTAAACGTACTTACGTCATGCTATTTTCATTAAAATGTTGGTTGAAAACACAACATTACTTTAGCTCATCTTTGATTCTACCTTATTTTATAACAACTATATGTAATTCAACTAACGATAACTTGCACGTACTATTAATTTCTCTATTAGTGCTGTGCACTTCTGTAAGTGACGAATTCACAATTCCTAAAACTGTATATGATTTTTGTTTGTGTATGTCTTAGTGAGTAAGTCGTTGAAGTGCCATATCAATAAATAAATTGCTGTTACATTAGCGTATGTACTCGTATTATTTAAATACATAGTCAACAGCGGCCCTTAACAAAAGAATCAGCCTGACTTAAAAGCATTCAATCCCAAGGCTGGGGACTGGGGTTCCCAACCCAATAACTGGTACATCCCCATTCCCAACTCCCTGGTTTCCAGGAAGCCTAGAGCTGTACATAAAGAGTTTGGTGCGAGATATACACGCCATTGTTTATGAACCAGCCAAGGAGGACGGTTGGAGCTCAATCCGCTATTCAAACAAACATGTACCGTTCCGCTTAAGAGCACTTACACATGATATTGTTCATGGCAAAGTTTTGTAGCTCTCTCGCCTCGCGGAGATAAAATTAAATGTTGTTCCCTCTGCCAGTTTTTGTTTTCGTTATTGTGTCCTAAATATATTTTTCGGGAAGTGTATTCGCTTGTTTCTGTGTTAATCTGGGTGTAAAATAAAAATATTGACTGTTAGGTGCTTTTTTTGGCATTTGCATTGGTACGAATTGAGTGGGTGGTGGGTACGTTTTTTTATATTTATAAGTATCATTATCTAATACATTGATCAACTGAACTTATTTCCAACCCCTATTGGTAGATAAAAACGTCGTTGGGAACAAAAAAACCCCGCCACTTGATATTGAATAAAATAAACCAATATTGGTTTCCGAGTACGACCTTGAAACAAATGAACAGTCCTATTGAGACGTTTCAGGGCAAATAGCAAATTCTATTCTAAACATTTTAGTGAAAATGCTTAACAACAAAAACAGTTGCTTACAAATTATCTCACATTACACTCGAAGAAGACATAAGACGTTTCCACTACGGCGGCTTACCACGCATTCATCCAACAGAGCAAACATCGACGCGTCATAGGTAAATATACAGGCGCGAAGACTTGCCACACCCTCATGTGAAAGATCCCTTACAACATCACCAACACAGAACATTCCTAATATGTTAATTTCAAATCCTGGATAATCAACGCTGAGACTGAACGCCTTCGGGAATTCAAGATTACGACGTTTGTAAACTTATCTCGTCTCTCGTTAGCGGGTGGGGCGAGCCTCCTGAATACGTAAACGTGTCATTCATGATTAAGCAACCGTTCGCGACGTGACTGTTGACAAAAACACGAACCGAGACAATCCCGGGCCCGATTGGGGCCAAAAATACAAATAGAGAACAATCAACTACTTAGATAAGACCCGCTCCGAACAAGTGTTACGTTCGTTAATCGAAACTGCGCTCGAGAGGAATCCCATCCTGACTTACGTAGCTTATTGCTCCCCAATGTCAGTATTTTTCCACGAAAAAGTTTCTATTTGATATTCAAACGCTATCGAAGACAAACCATACTGTAGTGATCTCTCACAACTTTTCAGTTTTTCCATCTGTGAGCCCGAGATTTATTTGGTTCAATAGGAGTTCTATTCAAATCACTTAGAAATTCTGTTGATCGAATAAGGAAAACTGTGCATCAAATAAGTGTAGGATATATTCAATTCACATGAAAAAAGTATTCTTTATACGCTCACACTTCATGTCATTAATCATTAGGAATGAACGAATTTCGGGACGAAACCACGAAACGCGTGATTCGTAAAATAAATTGTGATATCAAACCATTTGTAGAAATTCGCCGCGTATAAATATGTACGGTATGAGTCGAACGCGAAGTTTGAGAAGCGTATCATCGGCATCCCGGCGCGTGGCAAACGACCCCGAAAATTGCTCGCAATTTATTCGGTTCAAGGGTGACCCGAAATAAAAAGGAATGAGACGTTTGTCACTTAGTATATTATTTACTCGCGGACATTGTGGAAGAGAGTTGTAAAAAATTGTCCTCCACTCTGTTATCATATTGTTGGGAGTTCGGACCAACATCTGCTACGTGGGCCATTCACTCATATTTCCCTTAAGACCTATTATAAATATACAGTCACTGTTAAGTTTGCGTGATTCATTTACACAAGACGCCTGCTAAAATAACGCGCACGCTATTGCAGTTTTGCATCGAAACTTGAAAAACCACATAAATAACGTGATATTTTCTCTTTTAAGTTAAACACTAGGTAAAGCAATTTCGATATGAAAGTTTCCAGAGTTAGTTCACAACCCAAATTACAAAAACTCCGATCATTGAACGTCGTCGGTAGGTACTATCTGAATTACGAAGGAATGGTTTGCCATAATACCAATAGAGAATGTAACTTTGTCCATCAAACTGCGAGTACTTTGATTACAAAGAGAATTGAATAGAAACTCGAGAGAGCTCAATAGTTTTGATATTATTTTAATTTGTTACAAGAGCCGGAGAAAATACTTTTGTTTGAAAATTCAACCTATTGCTAAAGTAAACTCCAATTGTTTGATTTGAAAAGTGTGTGTGTAATAAGAGAGATAATGGAATCCTAATTGTCTGTCTAATGTGAAGCTCTAGGCTAATTTACTTGTTCAATAAACAACAAAAGGATCCTAACAATAGCTGTACAAATAAGCTTAGCAGCCACAATTGTATTGGAGGTTATATATTTACAAGAACACATCGAGCAAAACCATTAGCGGGCAATCCTTTTATCTTATTTTTCACCCTTCTGCTCAGATTATATCTGACAGGGTGAGGTCACCGCCCAGCCGAGCCCTGGCAAACGAACGACTTCACAGTTTATTTCAGAAGTTAGGGCCTCGGCACGCCCGGCACAAGGTAATCCTTTGTCCGCCCCACTTATCTCAGACAACAAGAGCAACTCACTAATTTATTAGTCAACTTATGCAATACGGACGGATGCTGCCACTGGAGACTCGCATTTACATAAAACTTTTACGTTTACAGCTAAGGGTCACGTTTGAATGTCTAAACATTGTGCTGCCTGAACGATACACCCGAGACGAACTTGCTAAGAGGTAAAAATGTTTCAATTGCATGCGGTGGGACTAGAGGATTGTTCTGAGTTTTCTGGTGAAGGCCCAAATGTTTTACGAGCTTGTTCAGTGTTGATTTTGTGAAACTTACATTTACTACCGTGTTACTGTAAAGGGATGTTGTATCGTTTGCAGTAGTTGCACGGTTTTCGTTTGAGCAAAGCAGGCCATGAGCCATAATCCTCAGTGTGAAATTGTTTATTTTAGCCTAAGATCCGACCTAGAGACGACCTTCACCCATCTGTTAATTGGATTAAAAGAATTTTTTATCAAGTATGTTAAAAAATATATCGCGAGTGGATTGGCAAAAAATTCCTGGTCAGACTATGATTAATTAAAAATACAAAATTATATTTTTTCAAAAATGTAATTTTTTCAAAAACTGCGCTCATTCGCTTAACGATTAATTCGTTTTAGTAACAAATGTTTCTCTTAATACAAAGCACTATCCATTGATAATCACTTATGGCTATTGGGCGCCGAGAACATCCTAAGTTTAGGTGGCCAAGTGACCTATTAGTTAGGTGACCTATTTAGGTCATTTACTCTGAATTGACCAACAATTGGCAAAAGTCGAGTTAGTAGGAAATAGGCTTCTCCTTGAAAAGCTCTATATCTTACAAAGTTTTTTTTTTTTTTTTATAGTTACAATCTGGCCAGGAATTTTTTAGCCAACCCACTCGCGATGTAGTTTCTAGCATACTAAATTTGATTTAATACTTTTCATCCACTAACAGATGGGTGCAGGTCGTTCTTCACGAAAACTGTAGGTAAGTCGTGACTTTGACTAAATGCAATATGAAAAAGATATTTAATATTTCCTGAAAATAAAGTAAGATCCAAATCATATAATCCTTAGAGCACCACTACAATAACAGTAATTTTCAAAACGCAATACTTTAAAGTAGTAGAAGTACGTGACTTATCCGGGATTGGAAACCAAAACCCGTGGGACTGACAGCATACACCGACGAACGGACGTAGTATCCCGAGACACATGAAGTCTGTGTGCATTTTATATTAGCTGTAGGTAAAATGAGAACTGAGTTTGTTTTATTCTATTTGAGAGATGTTCCTACGTTCTCTATCAAGATTTGATGTGGGTCCGGACACGTGACAAGCGGTAGAATTTAATCAGTAAGAAAAAAAGATACCAATATAAATTTCTTCCTTCTTCTTGTAACAGTATTTAAGCTTGATTGAAGCCACGTGTATTGACTTTCGGGATACTAGAGCCCATATTATTTCGAAACTATTGACGTTTCGGCAGAGCTACTTACATAAAATCACTGGTCGACTAACCAGTGATTTTCCTGATAATACATAGTACTGTGACATTCAAATGACTGGTTTGCTTCCTGCTCTAGGCGCTTGCCTTGTTCTGCATCTTTTATACTATGGTGAATTAAATTGACTAAGTATTTAGAACGTGCATAAGAACGCATAGTTCTTACTTAAGCGTAGTAAACATGAAATTGTGATACCCAAATTTAGATTAACTAGAACTAGTAATTCATTTGTAATAAACAGTATTCGAGTTGCCAAAGTCGGTTACAGAACTTAGCGATGGAAAGTTCAAAACCCACATCAAACGTGT
This sequence comes from Xanthia icteritia, assembly GCA_949128155.2. Taxonomy (NCBI): domain Eukaryota; kingdom Metazoa; phylum Arthropoda; class Insecta; order Lepidoptera; family Noctuidae; genus Xanthia; species Xanthia icteritia. Next base: position 9,488,699 of record OX421939.2, read on the forward strand.
CCTTATCAAAAAAGCATATTATATAAGATTAAAGACTACGTTGAAGACAAGGAAGTTTGGCTAATATATATAAATTAAAACTAATATAACATAAACATAATCTAACATAACTATGCAAATGTCTATTCTATTAACTGCTCCCAAATTAAGATGATTATTTTATTTTACCTGTTTTTTTTCTTTTATATACTTGACATAATCTTTTCGTTATTTGACATTATATACCTAAAATATTCTATATTTTATAATAAATTAGATTTGTTACAGCTGTAGTGGCAAGCATGTCATTTGGTTTAAATTGGTTTTTATTTTTATTATTTTATTTTGCTTTTATATAGATTCTTTTCTTTTAGATTTTGTGAATGTGAGAACGTTGTAGGCTTAACAGACTGTAGATTTGTCGACCATTTTCTATCTTGCTAAGTACCTGGTACTTGTTGTTACGCCTACACTGTCCTCTCATACCTATTAACACTAATTTGAAAACATTGTAAATACCATTTACTTTTAAAAGAGTAACCGTGGAGTTTCTTGCCGGCTCTTCTCCATAGGAAACGACCAATTGGAACCGTGCACCCAGCTTCTGACGTTTCATAAGTGCCCTTGTAGGTTTATGTGAAATAATATATTTTGAATTTTGAAAGCATAGGGCCAATAAATTAAAAGCTTTGGACTTTTTGTTCCTCATTTTAGATTTTACAAGACTTTCAATAAATTATGCAGCGTAAATTCAACTCTTAGAACAACGCAATACTAACTACACTTGTATCCACATAGAAGCGAGTTGTACCTAAAATGTGAGTTTGCGCAGTGCCCTGTGAACGCGATAAGTGTCACCATTTGTCACGACTTACATGAACAATCAAGCGCCAACACTTATGTTACACCATTTACCCTGACTTGCTAAATTATCATGAATTCTCTATTATTTAGCTATCAGCGTCTTATTGAATTCTAACATAGGAACAGAACTATATCTAGTTATGTTATATATGATTATGTGTTATCTGTATCTATTTTTCTGTGTGTAAATAAAATAAATAAATAAATATCTTAATCATCATTTACCTATTTAGGTACCAACCTAAATAGGTAAATGACGATTAAGATATTTTTTTTTAAATTATTTTTATTTATTTTAGAGTTCTTATTTTTTAGTTACTGGGAACTCTTGCCTATTGAGAAAACTTCGAATAAGTGTCGTGGAAAACCCGGTTGGAAAAAGGGTTCCTTTCGCTGTATATTATGTATTAATACAGAGCCATCTAGTATAGGTTTTTAGAAGCTAAAAACTAGATTTCTCGGTATTAAAAGACAAAAACTCTTGACATTAATAACTTGAGACCTTGAAACTGACTGTTCCGGGCATAACGCATTTTCGTTACGTGACGATTTCTACCAGTCAGCTCCTACCGCAAGCCGCGTTAAAAAGAACTTCGTTCCAAAAAGTATTTATGGGGACAAAGAAATTGCTTGAGCAGTATAGATAGTGCCATCACGAAGATGCGCCCCACTCTTTATTTCTCTTTTTTCTTCCTTCATGGATGACACTATCTAACGACGTAAGACGTGAATCATAAGGAAAACTCTGTGATCATAAGCATTAAATACAAATTCAAATTCAAAAGTCATTTATTCAAACTAGGCAGAGAATCAGCACTTTTCGAACGTCAAAATTACATAAGACAGTCCCCCAAAACGGCCACCCTTCACCACTTCCTAGTGCTTTAGCTCGGAAGAAGAAGTTGCGCAACAAACTCCCCAGCAGCAAAGCTGTCAAGTTAGAAAAAAATATTATATATAATAGTATGCAAAATAATTTACATTACACAACACAAAACATAATTTATATTATAAATTAATAGCCATATGTCAGCTAGCACACGCCAATATACAACACGGGAAGCCTAGTGATGCATTTCAAAACAAACCTTATGATTGATCGCATAATTAATTAAGCTCAATCACACGAATACAATGCTGGCTGCAATAAAGATACCCCAACATAAGAAGGGTAGGGGAAAATATAGTATTTTCCTGTTTACCCCAAGACATATCCCATAGACATAGTCGCCAATAAGAGGGATTGCCCTGTAGCGTGACGAACCCACATAAAGGATTTAGGCAAGTCCTTCAAAACCATTTAATACAAAACTGTCGCATGTCGTTGTGTCTGTTATTTTATGGTAGTTAAAGTTGATAGTTTTCGTGAAATATTATCAAACTTTTTTGGGGTAAATTAATTTAACTTTATAAATCAGTAAGCATGACTGTTTACAAAATTGCGGTTGATGTAGGATATTTTATATTTTCAGTTTAGAAATTATGACCTAGTAGAGAATACTTTGAAGATGCTTTTCAAAGCCTACAAAATAATGAACTCAACTGTAAATCTGTAATTTTCTTCTACTTGTATGCTGACTTTACATTACATTCTTATCTGCTATGTAAAGTTAGTAATGATAGGTCTTTGGTAACTTAAAGTTTAAGGTCAGGCAACCGACTCCAACAAAGTCGGCAATGCAGACTTTGTTGGAGTCGGTAGGGTTAACGCAATTGAAAACTCTTTTTTCTACTTAAACTCTACCTAACTTTTCTTAGAAAACAGGCTTGACAACCCTAACTTATAATATTATAAATGCGAAAGTGAGTTTGTTTGTTACGCTGAAACGGTTGAATGGATTGGTATGAAATTTGGCACGTGAGTAGACCATGACCTAGGTTAGGACATAGGATACTTTTTACTTCGATTTTCTTACGAAATCGAGACTTATACGGGTGAAACCGCGGGGCATAGCTAGAAATACTATAAGGTCATACTAAAAAGTTATAGTCTATCTGTATATAATTACTTATTAGAACAGTGATAGCCCAGTGGTGTGACCGTCAGACTGCCAAGTCATAAGTCTCGAGCTCGAACAGAAGGCACGCACCTCTGACTTTTCGAATTCATGAGCGTATTGTATAACTATCACTTGCTTCAAAAACGGTGAAGGAAAACATCATGAGGAAACCGGCATGCCTGAGAGCTATTTCTCGACGGCATGTGAAGCCAAGTCAGAGACTGAAGGGGTCCCATAGGACCGATGCCTGCCGGGGTTGCGGGAAAGTCCGAAAGGGATACCGTGGCCCCTGGAATCGTACTGGCAACGGAAGGAACACGGGTGGGTTTTAGTCAGTAAGAGTCTGACACGCCCTCCCACTCCACCCAGAGCGGGAGAAGTTATTTGATAATATCACATCCGAAAAAAAAAAAAAGAAAAAAAGCCAAGTCTGAGGCCCATGGCCGGCTTTAAAACTCTGACACCAGGTTAGTCACTAACCACACGAAAAGAAGATTACTTTTTTCGTAAAATAAAGTCGGTTTTCATGTCTTTCTGTGTGATGTCTGACCGCGTTGTGCTTCTAAACTAAGCGTCGGATTTTGGTGCGGATTTCATTTAGACAATTTATTCCGGAAGTTGTATGTGTATAATAAGCCAATATTATACTTAATATAATAAAGACATTTTGATATTTTGTCGAGTCGTAAAAACTGTGCGAAACATGCCAGACAGGTAGTTATATATATATTTATATATTATCTATACTCCATAGTCAAAGTCAAAGTCAAATAATTTATTTCAATTAGTTTTGACGGCACGGTTGGCGCAGTGGTTAAGCGATTGACTGCTGCGCTGCGTGTCGCGGGTTCGATTCCCGCACGGAACAAATATTTGTATGACCTACAATTAGTTGTTCCGGGTCTGGCTGTTTGTGTATGTGAGTTTAAATGTCTGTAAACGCACCCACGACACAGGAGAAATTCCTAGTGTGGGGCAACGTTTTTATAAAAAAAAAAAAAAAAAATTAGGCACAAAAAAGGCACTTTTTAACGTCAACATTTACAGAAAAATAATAATTAATTCTAGGCGCCCCTTCCAAAAGGTAGTTTTCGTATGGAGAAGAATGGGCAAGAAACTCCACCGTTACTCTTTTAAAATGTTTTCACAATATCTTGTATACATCAATTATATAATTATATGTGAAGACGATGCACCTAGAATAAGATTACTATACCACGTTGGGTAAAAATAATGAAAGATTAAGAAATGACAGATAAATGAATCATGTGATAGACGCATGGTGCTCACATATTTTTTCAAATTCAAATTCAAATAATTTAATTCAGAAATAATATCCATATATTGTTAGTAGTACCTAGTATAAGTTAGCCTAATGTTAGTATTAAATTAAATTTACAATAATAAACAACTGGTGTACCATTGAACTGTTCGTTCAATGGTACACCAGTTTATTTGGATAAGTGTGTCTGTACACTTACCCACCTTCGAAAGAGGGGAGAGTCCCACCGGTCCGTAAACACATTCAGGATGCTATTGGAGGAGAAGCGCAAGCGCACCATCATGGAAGCGCATCGCTTTCGCATGATCGCGGCGAATCCGTCGACGCACGCTTCCGCGAACATCCCCGAGGCGCTACATCGCCACGGCAACCCCAAAAGCACCCTGAATGCGTTATTGTACTGCACGCGCAGGTCGCTGTATGCCCGCTGGGTAAACTTGGTCCACAGGCTGCACGTATAAAACGACTGGCAGAAGGACTTAAAAAGCGTTACCTTTACTGGTTCAGTACAACGGGCAAACCTGCGGGCCAGCATGTTGCAACGGACAGCCAGCGACCTACGCTCCCTGTCTATGTCTACGTTGTCTTTTAAGTCATCAGTGACCCAGTATTTACAGCATTGTAAAATTATACGATATTCCTAACATTTTTACAAGTAATAGGTAAATAGTCAGTGTGTGAGTTTAAGTAATCACAGAATGTAAAATCAATATTTAAAAAAAATAAAAATATTATACAATTAAATTAGCAACCAGTTAGATTTTGTCTTGATTCTAAATTGTCCTATGGAGCAGGACCAGCATGTTTCCAAGCATTTTTATCTTGGATATAATCCTCTAATTGGTAATATGCTTGTTTGCAAAGTGTATTTTTTATATGAGTTTTAAATTTTCTTTCATTTAATTCTAATATCTCACAAGGTATTCTGTTGTAACATTTAACACAGTACCCAGTTTCAGTAAAAGATGTATGTACTTTAGATAGTCTGAAAAATGGTAGATTTATTTTATCTTTATTTCTAGTATTAAAATTATGTCTATCGCTTATTTTGTTAAAAAGATGTAGATTTTTTCTTACATACATAATATTTTCATAAATGAATTGGCAAGGTACCGTCATAATATTAATCTTTTTAAATAGTTCCCTGAGAGATTCGCGACGACGTAGATTATAAATGGCTCTGATAGCTCTTTTTTGTAAAATAAAGATAGATTCAATGTCAGCAGCCCGACCCCACAGTAAAATGCCATACGACATAATACTGTGGAAGTAACTAAAATAGACCAAACGCGCGGTTTCTACATCTGTTAACTGTCTTATCTTTCTAACAGCATAAGCGGCTGAACTTAGCCGCCCCGCGAGAGATGTTATATGGGGTCCCCATTGTAACTACTCGTCTAGCGTGATTCCTAGGAAAACTGTTTGATTCATAAATTCCAGTTTTTCTCCATTTAGTTAAACATACGTTAATGAAAGAGGAAACTGTTGTAAAAATCTAAACTAAATTTAGTTTGGTTTATCGTATTTTTAAACAAGAAAGTGTCGTTTATAAAAACCTACCCTTGAAGGGGTCCGCTAGGACCGATGCCTGCTGGGGTTGCAGGAAAGTCCGAAAGGGATACCGTGGCCCCTGGCAACGTACAGGCAACTGAAGGAACACGGGTGGGTTTTAGTGAGTAAGAGCCTGACACGCCCTCCCGCTCCGCCCAGAGCGGGAGAAGTTATTTGATAATTATCCATAAAAAAAAAAAAAAGTCATTCACCCTAACCTATGCCATTTAGTCAGGGATGGCGTCGCCAGCACTCATCCCTGAGGTGTAATTAATAAACTGTAAATGTATTAGGTCATAGAAAACAAGTTCTATAGGTCAAATACACGAGCTAGAACCATTTGCGAAATTAGCTACTGAAGGAAAAGGCAGAGTTCGTTGAGATTTTTTTATAGAGTTGTTTAAAAAAAAGAGGTAGAGTTAAAAAAATAAATAAGACCAATTGATAAGTAATTCAATATTGATGATTTTTTCAAAACTGGATAATAACTTTTTATTTGCTCATCATTATTTTGATGTTAGCACACTGAATTGGACGGTGACTCGATTTAGGAGTCCGGGAGTGTATTATTCCACAGCGATGTGAACGAGAACTTCGACTCCTAAGTGTCCTTTGGTTTTTGTATTTATTTGTATAGTTAGTTATTGTTTTATGTCACATTCATTTAATTTAGTACCTAGTGTAAATTGTGTTATAATTCTATTTAAGCAACTGCGCACATAACTTATAACTAATTAATTAATAAAAATAGCAAAATTATATATTTTGCTATTTCTAAGCATCTTAATGCTACTAACAAAATTATCTATTCAGTGACGTAGCTGTTCCTTCTTGAACCAGCCAAAGTATCTGTATTTTCTATAAAAGGTAAGAACAAAAGGTTAAAAATAATCATTCCTACATGGAATTACTAACTGCATCACATAATAACGAAACTTTATACATAAACTAAATTTGCTCCGTCCACCGAAGTACCAAGTCGTCAGAATTGGTCATGTAGTGTGAGTGTTACACGACCCGAGTTAACTTAACCCAATTTACAATGCTAACACGAGCGTACGGCGGCATAGTGCTCAACGGGTTCCGCGTCTAACATAATAATAAATCATCATCTACATCGATTATCTCTGACTTCCTTGTTAATCACTACCGGGTCTTTATAGTTGCGTATTCATCTGCTTTGAAACCTCTGACTACAAATCTTTTATTAATACGCCTATTAGCACATCAATATCAAACAAAAATGCTCTCATCATGGACTTATAATATTAATTAGCTAGGTATCTACTTCTCGACATTCTGAAATGTTCAAGCAGCAGAACAATGTTCTTTACGACCATCTGGGTGAAACTAAAGCCATTTCGAAAAGACAGTATAGTCTGCTGTAGTGATTCTTCGATGTGTATAATAATCTATCAAAATCAAAACAACGAAAATATCTTATTGTCAAAAACATAGTTTTCCCTAGACTTGTAATTGTTTTGTTAGTTATCTCAATCCTACTAAGTCGTAGCATTTTCAACCTTGTACTAGATACCTGCTAGGTGTTTTGTTGACAGATAAGCTCGAGCCAAGTCCCGCTAGCCACCCTAGCCACGTAATTCACCGGCTTTGCGCGGTACGTGCCTACAGCCGGCTACTGATAAACCTTTGTTTTCTACTTATCTCGGCCCGACACTGGCCTGTCTTCGCCGATGTCACACCTGAACTGTATCTCTATAGTTTTTTTATAGAAAACTGTATCTGCTGGCATTTGCTTTTTAAGGTTCACTGTGAAGCTTTCAATATGAAATGCTGTTTCTGGTAAAAATAAATAGTGAAGGCACATAGATGCTGACTCTACAAGTCAAAAGGATTCAATTCTATAGAGACCAACATTTGTATGTTCTACAAATGTTTGTTCCAAGTCGGGGTATTTCTGCATGCGGTTTGTGTACTTACTGGGAGAATTCTAATATGCTTGAGGCTTTGAGTGTGGTGTTACATCCTTCATAGTTTACTTTGCTTATGCAAAATAAGTTTTTAAATCAACGTTGATTGCTTTGATTACAATATTCTTGTAATCATACTAGACCAGTGGTTCCCAAAGTTGACTGGACTGCGACCCACCTAACAAAAACTTCCAAATTCGCCACTTGGCCGTCATGGAGAAAAAAGGGCATACTTAACTATATGTATGAAGGACTGTTTAAATAAGAAAAACACATTCAGTTACAATCGAAAATACTATACTTAATCAAATACAAGGAATATTAATGCTATTTCAATGAGAAGGATGTATTTGTTTCCTATTTTTTGTCATTACAGCTTTAGAATCAACATTAATATTAGTTTTATTTAATCGCAACGAGTTTGATACGTCCAATTTATTTCGGTGTTTAGTTTTAATATTAATCATGCAGCTGAAAATCATTTTTTCAAGGCCCACCCAATATTCGCTCGCGTCCCACCAGTGGGTTGAGACCCATAGTTTGGGAACCACTGTACTAGACTATGAACCAAACCGGTGCAGCCACGTTCCACTGTCATAAAAGTGCTCATAATCAAAATAATCACAATGACGACGAATAATAATAGGTATGTTAATTTTCTTTATAACCGATCTCGTGAGTGACCTTTATTCTGGCCATCTTATCTTGACAAGAGGATTAATAAGGCGGATTTTAAATTCCATCGAGTCTTGTATCATTATTATGTTTCATGGAGACGTAATCCGTCTTACCACTAATAATGGATTCAAGCTAACTCTCTCTCTTCTTTATCGTCGATAATATCGAAGAAATTATTTCAATTTACAGGTTGTAATGCCATTAGTATTTTAAATAAAAAGAGCTTTTATCAAATGTTCCGCCAGGAATGTATCGAACAGTAACCTATCGAACAGTTTCAATCAGATTGCAAAAACAATATTCACTTATAATAGGACAGGTTCTCGAGGTCACGCATATAAATCTAATGCTAAACAAAAACGCTCAGACCAGCGCTAACCATCGTATGTGTATATCGTGTTTACATCAAAATGAAGTTTTTTATCACAATCGCTCTGACGATAGCTTTAATACAATTGACGAATTGTCAGGATGATTCGTTTGAAACTGACTACGGTGACGATGCAGGATTATTCAGTTACGATGAAGTAGAAGACAGAATAGATGACTCGCCAAAACCAATTTACGATATCAAGGATGCACCGAAATTGTTCGAGAAGTTTATAAAGGACTTTCAGAAGAAATACGAGAATGACAAAGATTATAATAAGCATTACATGAACTTCGTGGAAAACTTAAAGGACATCAACAGGATCAACAGTGATAAGGAATACAGTTCAACGGCTGATATCAATCTGTTCACGGACTTTTCGTCTGATGAGAGACAGTCACTGCTTGGAGTTTCTTTTTGAGTGAGGTAAGTGTGTTTTGAATATTATCTAATTTATCATTATTTCAGAATTATTTCGTCACACGTAATATTGCAATTCTTGCAATTCATAGGAATATATCTTTAAGATCAGGTGCAGTTGTATCCTATGATCCTAACACACTATTATTTACTGCTTGATCAAAACTATTGTCACAAAATCCTTAAACTACCTATTTTATTCATATAAAAATTGATGATAAACAAAAGATAAAAGTAGTTCAAATAATTATTATGTTTACAAACTAATAACATCGCGCAAACCAATTCATCAAAACACGACTTTTTTTATTACAAGACATCTAAGCTATTAGAATAAAAATTATAACATAAACCGGTTTTAAAAGGTCAATGAGGATATTCATGATACGACAAGGTGCCTTTAAATGTATATATTATTATGTATAACCGATATAATTCACGCGAATGGATAGTCCTTTATTTTCTCCGTGGGCTATTAAGTAAGATTACGTACAATCGAAGAACTTCATATCTTTCACATCGTAAGGACTATTTCTGCTTGCAGCGCTCGGCGGCTATAGAATCGGGCGGTAACAGATGTGGATATCGTGTTCACGGGATTTTGTTTTCAAACTTCTTGGATGTGAAGTTCTTCGATAGTACCATCGAAGAACTTCATATCTACACATCGTAAGGACTATTTCTGCATGCAGCGCTCGGCGGCTATAGATCCGGGGCGGTAACAGATGTAGTCAACATGTTCACGGGTTTTTTTTTTCAAACTGCTTAGATGTGAAGTTCTTCAATAGTACATCGAAGGAGTGGGCTACCAGTCTCTTTGCCCCAATAACACTGCAATCTCTAATTCCACGCACTGGGAATTGCTCATTAAGTAGTGCGTACTTATCATATAATCAATAACATATAATTTAAACTCTATCACTCTACAGCCAGCCCAAATATCCCATAGATAAGTAGCTAGATATCTATGACAGACGTGAAAGTAGGTATATCATTTTTCGCTGTATTAGCAGATCGTAGGTTCGAAATTTTCTCGAGACGGATAAAGTAAAGACGTGACGATATTTATAAGTATCCATTTTGATTACCATCTGAAGTCAATTTTTCATAAAAGAGGAACGTTCTGGCAGAATTCCTCAATTTTTGCTGTATTACTCTCTTAACAGGACTAGGAAGCTGCATTGCGGACAACTAAACGTAGTCAAGTCGCCTGTTTCTGACGTATTGTATGAATGTGCTTTGTTGTGGAAAGCCCAGTGACCCTTCACTGACTTTATTAGTTTCAGTGTAGGATTCACAAAACGTGAGCCTTGCTGAAGATGATAAGATTTTGTGCATACATTTCGAAAGGTGTATGTTGCTATTAGAATATTCGCAACTTGGTTAGAAATGGTGTCTTAGGATACCTACTCATAACTTTATAATTTATAACTTTTTTTTATTTTTTATTGCAGCTCAATGTCTAGCTAGTGCAAAGTGAAGTGCTACTAACATAGTCTAAGCCTTATTTATCAACACAAGTTTTGTTTATATTAGAATATAATTATGTATGCTTAGGTTAAGGTATGTTTCTATGGGCCTGTGTCGCCTGAAATAAATGGTATTATTATTATTTCCTTTATTACATTTGCATACATATTAATTACATTTTAAATATTGTTATTAAAAAACATTTAAAAATATAAATGGTGTCCCATCGGCATCAGGAACAGGGTCCGAGCTCTGAATTTATTGTTATTCTTTTATTCATCATCATAATAAATTATATTTTAACCCGAAGAAACTAAAAACCGATAAAAAGTTGTGGTGAAACTAGAGGTGGTCGGTTTCATTAGCAGAGAGCCCTCGCGGAGGGCTCATTTTAGCTTTTCTTAGCGAATAAAGCATTATAAACCGAGAAAATAAAATTGGATGTATATTTTAACAAGATTTATTAGTTTAAGCGTTGGTTTTAAAATCCAAGCATTTTAATATTTTATTTTATTTTTTTGTTTTGTTCACGTTTACAAATATTCACAAGAAGTTTAAAAGGTTGGAAAGTACATATAGCGACAAGACTCCCTGAAAACACAATTTTTACAGTAATTTATAACACGGTTTTAAACCTAATGCCGTTGACCGTCCGCGATGGTTAACTTTAGCGCAAACGTAATGCCGATAACCCTCTCGGAGGGTTCACTTCCAATATATATGGCTTATGATTTCTATGAAAAGAGTGTGGAGTCGAAAGTGTTCAACAAACATACAAAAAATCAAATCTTTTCTCTTTATAATATTAGTTTAGATTATGTTTATTGTTGTTGTGATCTTGTTCTCATAGCTGTAATACTCGTAATCTGTAATCGTCATTTATTTTCGTTGCTTGTATATTTAGTATGTATGTATTCATGTATGTCTCGTTGGTCTAGTGGTCGCAAGCGCTTCTGCTAAGCATGAGGTCCTGGGTTCGATACCCAGGTCGGGAAAAGTGTTATTGGGTTTTTCCATCCGGAATTACTCAGTAGCAGCCCGGTGTCTGGATTTGTGCCTGGTTAAGAGGGAACAGGGCCTACGAGGAATTTGAAAAATAGGTATTGGAAGAAACTATTGCCGTCATCTTACCTCAAGTCTGCCTCCGTAGAGTGCGATAGGGACAGCTGCAGCTTAGATCGCTTATATCACAAAAAAGAAATGAGATCGACGTTTCGTATTCTCCTTTTTTCTCCTCGAAAACTGAGCCGATTCAATTATTTTTTTCATTAAAATTTTAAGAAAGAATATGTCTAGGTCCTTAACATTTTCTTTTTTGTTAAAAACTTTTGGAATTTGTCTGGTAGTCCTCTAATCACGGCGGTAAAAATGGGGCATTTTTGTAATTTTTGGAGGGCATATTTTCTTTACCAATAAGTAGCTGAAAAAAGGAAATAACAGGGACGTGTCTACAGCAGACCGTGACTTTATGAAAAAAAAAATGATTGCCCTAGAGGCAATAATCAGGAAGGAAAGAGGGGAATACATTTGTATGGAGAATCGCAGGCCCTGTTCCCTCTTAATGGCAATAGGCTCGCCCCCTATTACATGGGACTTAAACATAACTCGCGAAATGTGGGTGTACTATAGGTGCACCTCTGCCCAACCCTTCGGGGAATACAGGCGTGATGTTATGTTATATTATGTATGTATTCATGTATCTATTTATGTATAACATATACAGGCTGGATTTTTAAGATGGGGCAGTAAGGACAGCTACCTTAACCATTATCGCTATAAGAAAACGGTCTTAGGAGACTATCATTAACTTTCAGAGACATTTTGATCTGCATTCACAGATTTTGAAAATAAAATACAGTCAGCAAGAAAATTGGCAGTTTTCACAAAAACTTTTTTTGATATCAATCGATCCTGTTTCATATAAGGATCAAAAAGATAACGGACCAACTGAGGTTTGAGTACTAGAAAAGTCAGAAATCGCAAAAAACTTTTAATGTACATTTCGTTGGAAATGAGACTCCCAACTTACTTTTTATGATTGCATGACTCCCAACTTACATCTAATGATTGTATGGCTGAAAATGAACAAAAAAAACCGGCCAAGTACGTGTCGGACCACGCACAATGAAGGGTTCCGTAGTTGGGATGAATTTATCCCAAGAACGAACTTAACATTGTAGTTGAAAAACATGTTCTCCCATACATTCCAAATGCAAATGCACATTGCGTACAAACTTACAATTGAGAGATTTACTATGTTATTTTAAGACCATAGACTTCTTATAGGTTTTCCTGTAATCTATGAGTAAAGAACCATTCTCTGTATTTTTTCAAAATGTTTGGCTCAGTAATCTCGGAGATAAGGGGGAATGGAAAATATCTTTAAAAGTATTTATTTTAAAATTATTAAAAAAAAAATTGAGATCCTCGCAACAAGCTCTTTCATTTGGTGTGTCACACGGTAAAGTTTACAAACTTCTTTTTTTAAATTTTGTATTTTGACCCCCATATTCGAAATTCATTTATTAACGTTACACGTTCGTGTTTGTGTTACAGAAATACATATGTGTACCACATTTCAACTTAATCGTTCCATTAGTTTTGTAGCAAATTAGCTGTGACAGACCGACAGACAAACAGCCAGCCAGCCAGCCAGCCGGGCAGACAGACACACGAGTGATCCTGTAAGGGTTCCGTTTTATCCTTACGGAACCTTAAAAAAATTAAACTTCTAATTTCAAACGAATACGCGTTATAATTTTATTTACTTTGATTACAGAATAAAGATGTTTGTTGCTTGTGATTTTTATAATAATTCTGAGAAAAACTTCCTCAAATAATTTAGAACGTTTACCCTTGTATGGGAATACTTTTTGCGATTTCAGACTTTTGTAGACCATGCCTCAAAAATCCACCCTATACATATGTATATATATGTATCTATTATATTTGTAGTAGGTATATTGTAATAAACTTATTTATTTTGCACCAATGTCACTTCCATTTTTATGTCCACGCAATCACTGTCCATACCAATGTTGCCTGAAAGAGATCGCAGAAAGCGATAAGGCCGCCCATAGTATGTTTTGTAGTGTTTTGTTTTTTCTGGTGTACAGACGCCAGCACATCAACCTACTACAATCTGTCAAATTTCTTTAATAGATTTTCAACTTTATTACTAAGGGAAGGCAGCTCTTAAGCGCAGTTAAAGATACACATTCCGAAGTTATAAGCACAGGAAAACCAACGTACTGGCCCACTGACCTCCAGAAAATACCAGATCTTATAGATTTTTTCATTTGCAAAAATATATCTGCCAATTACATCAGTTTGGAGGAAGGTTTTCATATGAACTCGGACCACTCTTCGATCATGCTAATGTTGAGTCAAAAAATCCTACTCAAAGAAAGCCACTTAACCCTGGTTAATAAGTTCACCGATTGGGAAAGTTTTGCCCTTGATCTAGATAATATTATCGACCTCAAAACTCCGATAAAAAAGCAAGATCAGCTTGACTCAGAAGTAAACAAATATATTGTTAATATCCAACAATGTGCGTGGAACAACACACCTCAATTAAAACGTAAATATAAGGGATTTACCTATCCTAAGGAAATTGTGGATTTACTATCTGAGAAAAGGAAACAAAGGAAGCTGTGGCAGCAAACGAGGTGCCCGCGAGATAAAACATTACTAAATAATCTAACTAAAAGATTAAAGAGGAAAATTCTACAATTTGAGGATAAATCTCTGAATACCAACCTTCAGCAGCTAACAAATGACAAATCGACGGATTACTCCCTTTGGAAAGCGACAAGAAATCTAAAAAGGCCGATTAAACAAATACCGCCCATCAGAGATAGCGACGGAAAATGGGCCGTAAGCAATGACCAAAAAGCGTTAAGGTTTGCTCAGCACTTAGAAGAAACTTTTCAACCTAACGAAAGCCCGATAGAAATACTTGAGAGTGAAAATCTAACACAAAACCAGAGAATTAAGCTTGTGACTCCTAAAGAAGTAATGAGAGAAATTCAAAATAACATCAGCTCGAAAAAATCTCCGGGTTACGACCTCATTCCAGGTGAAATTCTAAAACGCCTCCCGCGCAAAGCCATAGTAAAGCTGACCAAACTCATCAATGCTGCATTTATTTTAAAACATGTACCAGCGCCATGGAAGGTTGCTGAAGTCATTATGATTGCGAAGCCTGGGAAACCACCACATGAAGTATCTTCATATAGACCTATTTCTCTGTTGCCCGTGTTATCAAAACTATTTGAGAAACTGTTATTGAAACGGTTAAAACCAATAATAGAAGATAAAGGCCTTATTCCAAATCATCAATTTGGCTTCAGGGAGAAACACTCAACAATAGACCAGGTACATAGAATAACAAACATCATTGAAAAAACGCTAGAAAATAAGAAAGTCTGCGCCACCGTGTTTCTAGATGTCGCGCAAGCTTTTGATAAGGTTTGGCATAAGGGTCTAATATTCAAGCTCAGACGCATGCTACCAGAATTTGCAGATATAATAGAGTCGTATATAACTAATAGAATGTTCAGAATACGGCAAGAGGACGCATATTCCGAACTAAAAGCTATAAAAGCTGGGGTACCTCAAGGAAGTGTACTAGGCCCAATTTTGTACTTGTTATACACATGTGACATCCCAGAACTGGAAAATAACACCATTGCGACCTTTGCAGATGATACTGCAATTATGGCTACTGGTTCAAGCCACAGAGAAGCAGTAGAAAAAGTTCAACTTGCTGTGAACAAAGTTTATGACTGGACACAAAAATGGAAGATCAAACTGAATGAGTCAAAATCAATTCACATTGACTTCACAAACAAACACTTGGACTATCACCCAGTCTACATAAATGGCATGCAAGTGCCGTATGCTAATACAGCCAAATATCTTGGCATAACCCTCGACGCCAAGTTGCGTTGGAAAGCTCATGTCAAAAAGAAAAGACAGGAACTCGACATACGTTATAAAAGTATGTATTGGTTACTTGGAAGGAAATCCTGTCTATCAATACATAATAAAATAACCATTTACAAGCACATACTGATGCCAATTTGGACGTATGGTATCCAACTTTGGGGCTGTACTAAACAAAGCAACGTCAAAATAATCCAACAATTCCAAAATAAAGTACTCAGGGATGCTGTAAATGCACCCTGGTACATAAGAAATGACGACCTTCACCGTGACCTTAAAATGGAGTTCGTCACCACTATTATCCAAAGATTTGCTGAAGCCCACGAACACAGACTCCACCGACACGTGAATGTTGAGGCTATCCAGCTGCTAGACAACACAGACTTAGTGCGTAGGCTAAAAAGAACTAAACCATTTGAATTAGTGTAGTGTACAAAGTGAATAAATAATAGTAACAATGTTGTGCTATTGAAATAACACATGAACATAGTGTTTATATAAATTATATCAGACTCTAAGAAAGTGCTACGGACTTGTGTAAAAGTGCAAATGGACACTATTCTTAGTTTAACATTATCACGTAACATATTAAGTTAGAGTTAAATTGCTTATTAGTCTTTTAATTATGTAGGCTAGATCGTAATTAATTATTAAGAATTCTGTTCTTACTAACAAGAAAAAAAAAAAAAAAAAAAAACTTTATTACTAAAGCATAAGGTTCAAAGTTGATTGGGAAAATTTGATAGTTTCGGGTAGGTTGACCTGCTGGCGTCTGTACTATAAATAAATATGACATTAATGAGTGGAGAGGTGTCATTACGTATTATTATATACCTACTTTGCCTGAATTTATAGGGACAACCCCAGATCAATATCGTCATCAAGACTACCTAATAGAACGCGATATTATATTCTGCCTTACTCAATAGTCATTTGATTTCAATCTTACATCTCCCACATCAAAAGCACTCGACTAATTGTAACACAGTGTGTTGCCACAAACTGTACCTACTAGGAACTAATAGAACCTATCTGCAGACGCTAGCCAATTCATCAAGCTCATCAAATTTTGTGTAGTGGTTTCTGAAATTGATGTTTGCATACATATATGTACAGATCTATGTATAACTAGCTACCCGACCCTGCTTCTCACCGTTTTTACGGTTTGACAAAACACCGATATTTCTTTATTATATGTAAGTTTAATATTACTGTATTAAACACAAACTTTTCGAAAGAAATTCTCTAAATGATGGTGAGATCCCCATCAAAATCTTCTGAGTGGCTTAGAATCACAACGCGGTCACACACGCTGACACGAAAAGCGGCTTCAATTTATTACATATATACTAGCGACCTGCATTGCTATTCTGTAACCATCTCACCGTGAGAACTTAGGTGGAGTGATCTGTCAGTCCCTAGCAGCAGCCGGTCTATTCTGTAATAATCTCACTGTGAAAACTTAGGTGAAGTGAGCTGTCATTCCACCTGCCGACCGAAGCTGTAAAAATCACCGTGATAACTCAGGTGAAGTGAGCTTGAAGTGAGCCGTCAATAGTGCCAATCTCTAGCATCAGGTGGAATGACAGCTCGCTGTGAATAGTTAGGTGAAGTGAGCGTAAAGTGAGCTGTCATTCCACTGATGCTAGGGATGGACACTATTGACAGCTCACTTCATCTAAGTTTTCACCGTGAGATTTTTACAGAATAGCACTGCTGGTGGAATGACAGCTCACTTCACGTTCACTTCACCTAAGTTTTCACCGTGAGATTATTACAGAATAGACCGGCTGCTCCTGCTTCGCACGGTTTTTACGACTCGACAAAACATCGAGATTTCTTAGGTAAACGTAACTTTAATATTAACGTATTATACACATAAACCTTCAATAAATTCTCTAAACGATAGTGAAAACCTCATCAAAATCTGTTGCGTGGTTTAGAAGAACAACGCGGACATACAGACAAACGTGAAAAGTGACTTTGTTTTATAATATGTATGGATATACAAGGTCTATAAAGATAAACAGGGTTTTCTTCTTTCATTTCGGCACAAATACGAACTGTGGAAAATTATCCCGTGGTATAAATATTAGCCACAATCGACCAGGGCAATTGTCACCAGGGTTGCCAGACGTACGATAATTATCGTACATGTCCGATAATTTCGACACCGGAACGATGTACGATACAAGTATTATCATACGCAAAAGTACGATGATTTGCAACTCTCCTCCGAAGTGGGAAGAAACGACCATTCAACAAAAATAATGGGACGAAAACCAGAAATAGAAACAAAATTGCAACAAAAACTGTTAAAGGAGCCCCTTTTACAGTTTTTGTTGCAAGTTACTTTCAGCGCAAAACGCGTTAAACGAATGCTGTTATGTTAACACTACTGAAAAAATGATGTTATTTTATTAATTTCTTTCTTATTTCACAAAATCCTAAAAATCCTATCCCATTTTCAGTTTTGCGAACTAGCTACATGTTCCGCGAGGGTGCAGTTTTTGTACAATAATTTTTCATCTGGTACGATAATTTTCGAATATTAATACGAATATTCACTCGCACTCGTCTGGCAACCCTGATTGTCACATTTTAAATGTTATGCAATAACGTTAAGAACAGCAGTGGTATTCTGTAACCATCTCACCGTGAGAACTTAGGTGAAGTGAGCTCAGAGTGAGCTGTCCCTAGTAGCAAGTGAAATGACAGCTCACTTCACGTTCACTTCACCTAAGTTTTCACCGTGAGATTATTACAGAATAGACCGGCTGGTATACTAGGAACTACATTTGCCAATTATTTTTTCTTTATTTTATTCCATAAAATTCAAAATGTGCCAATTGCCTGATACGTATTAGGTATTTTCTAGAGTAGTCGATTCGCCTACAATCAAATTAGCTTCGTGCGATTCGCTTATAGAAAAAATTATATTATTTTAAAGTCAAGAGTAAATTCATGCGAATCGACCAACAAGTCAACAAGATAGTAGGTGGTTTGACTGCTTGGTGCGCTGGAAGTACCTTGGTACATGATAATGTACGTCCAGCCTAAATCGTGTGTGGAGTCGCTCCAAGGTCTTGTTAAAAGCCTAATTTAAACCCAAAAATCTGAATAGGTTCTCATTAGTTTTTTAGCTCTAAATATTCATTATTAAAAGCAAAAAGCGTATGGAAATAAAGGGCTGCTAAATTTGGTCACATTAATAATCCCGGTCAAAGAATTTTGCATAGGGACATTTTCGCCTTGTCGTAGAAGGGTCGACAACGACACAAGGCGGGCATGGGCATAATGAATTAAATTAGGTCCCACTGATAACCTCTCCGCACAATTTTGGGACTGGGACTAAGGACATAACAAAGAGATATAATATGTGGATAGAAACTGGATTGGATTAATTTCATAGTAAGTTATACAATTTTATCTTGATTGCTTTATAGTAGAATTTGATACATTTTCAAATTAATATTTGCATCACAGAAAAAACCTTCATTCAGCTCAGATTAAAAATATTGACATTGACATAATAAAAATAATGACATCGAACACTTTATCGCAAAATGCAATTAAGATTTCAGAGTCAATCAACGATCTTTTGAGAAGACGAAGATCAACACAGCCGAAACATTTATTTAAAGAGCCATTTAAGAAAAACATTATAAACTTGATTAAATGGCGCATACACCGCTTGTTATTATTTTTTTATTATAGAATGATGAAAATAAATTGAAATTACGAAGGATTGGGCACAAAAACAGTGACTAACATTTATAAAAAGTTCATAATGGTATATATAATTATACACAAAAAACATAGTTCAAGATCAAGCGAGTTCTTTAGCTTTATGGCGTCACACGGTCACAGTCACACTAATGTATAAATAATTTTCTATAATAAGTTGTTAATTTAAACAAACATTTAAATATTATCTATTTTAACACATATGTTGGTTCCTTGTTCCGCGCGTTTTTGTTTCGATTAGAATAATAATTTGAAATTAGCAAAAAGTTCAAAAAAACTAAGGAACATTTTTTTTTTATATATGCTGAAGATGCAGCTGCATAATATAGCTGAAGAGTTTGTTTGTTGGTTTGAACGCGCAAATCTCTGGAAATAGTCGAATTTGACAAATTCTTTTTGCATTTGATAGCCTGATTCTTGAAGAAGGTTATAGGCTATTTACTATTACACTACGACCCTTAGGAGCCGAGCAAAAAGACAAAAAGTCAGAAAGAACGCTAAGCGAAAACGAAGTAGGTAATAGCGCGGGTGGTGTGACTGTAGTTTATCGTGGTGTCTTATGAAAGAAAAAGAAAAGAAAGAAAGAAAATACGTTTAACTATATACGTTTATTTTTTGTATGACTTCCACGCTAACGAAGTCGTGGGCAGAAACTAGTATATTATAAGTGTCTACTGGTTTTTAAAACTTATTAAAATGAGACTATTATTTTAATCTGGTCTAACAGATATCCGCTTCAAAAGGAATGCTTTTTCGCTCTTTCGAGGTCGCCGATTTAATTAAATAATTCGCCTTACATTATTTGCAACATCTTTATCAATTAGGTAGCTTTAGGTTAACACACAGACATGCACTGGGGCCTTATTATGAAGTTGCCATCATTATTCCACTGCAAAAAAGGATGGTGATGGTGCTAGCGGCCTTGTATAGCTCCGTCTCTCATTCACACTGGAATAATGGTGGCATTAATACGTCATAATACGGCCTCTGTTCAGTAACGTAAACCGTTAGTTAATTCCATTCCTTGGTTGTTTTTATACTAAAGGTTACAAAAAATGTTATAGGTGCACCGCGTGATACGAAAATCGATGCATTTTGTTTTAAATGTCAAACATAATATTTATTGCCTACTAATACATACTTTTATTAGTTCGACCTTTCCAGAGATAAAAGAGTAACATAACTCTTTGGTAGGGGACAAGACCTTGCTAATGTCAAGTGGTCCGAGTCCGAAGTAGAGAGTTATGTGCATAACGCCTGCTCTGTGATTTATATCGTTTCAGATTCGACCCACATACATATGTATGTACGACCACATACATTTTAACAAAACGTTTTAGACCGCTGTTGGAGCGCCATGTGCCTCTTCCATTTAGCTGAATTTATGTGAAACTTTATCCTGTGTTGTTTTTGTTTCAGAACGCTGTAACAACGGACTCCATTCGAAGAGCAGACTCAAAGATCTTCCCGCAAATAAAGAAATCATTTAAAACCTAGATTTTTCATCTAAATCCTTTTCCGTAGTTCTAATTCTAACCATACGGTAATACATCTTCTTAGGTACTGTAATGGTAGTCTAAAAATGAGAACACCAGTTATATGAAACTGTGCGTTTGCACTGGCGAAACATTCACAACAAAACATGTTGAAATCTCAATTTTCTGTCAATGTTTCATACAATATTTGACAGTAACTATAGATTTCAATGTTTTGTTGTGATGTTTCGCCAGTGCAAACGCACAGTTAGGCGCGTAAAAGTGAGCACGTCCACTTGAAATAAATAGTTAAAAAAATATATTATTTCTGATATAACGCCCCCCACAGTAGTATATATAACGCCCCCCACAGTAAGATTTATTTAATTTTTTTTTTTTTTCTCACCACAATACACAGTACATTTTATTAACGGTTTACACAATTAAAACAAAAGTTAGTAATATTATATTGTGGGGAGACTGGTGCCTAAGCTAGACGGAAAGTCTGTGTTTCAGGACACCAGATAGTAGTAATAGTATAGTAGTTATCTACAGTTATGGTATAACCCCGGCAGATGTAGATACGAGATCTAGTCAGTGGTCTACATAGTAGGTGCCAAGGTACTATCGAAGAACTTCATATTTAAGCAGTTTGAAAACAAAATCCCGTGAACACGATGACGACATCTGTTACCGCCCCGGTTCTAAAGCCGCCAAGCGCTGCAATTAGAAATAGTCCTTACGATGTATAGATGTGACGTTCTTCGATGGTACATAAATTAAATAGCTAATCTGCTAACCAAGCTATTCAGAAAAAGTGACGAAGTTACTCCTTGACATTTTAACATACCTAGGTACCTATTTTCCTGAGTGCAGTAGTTTGGAACACGGCTAAAATAGTAAATGAAACATTTTTATTTTGGTACTTACCTGCTGACCACAGGCGCTGGCCGGTGATCTGCATCAACTGAAGAGGTTCGTATATTTTCCAGCCTACTATTTGAAAATAATTATGATTTTCTCAAACATGCTTGGAAATTCTAACATTATTTTGACAACCTTCTTCGAGATAAATTGAAAATGCTGTACTGGTCAAATTCAAGCGAGCAGGCGGCCGGCAATGTTAGTATAAAAATCCATATATCTGTCGTGTTTAGCGGCCGAATAAATTTCTATGAAAACTCATAACTGTCGTATAATTTAAAAATAGAACGAACTTTTTACTTCGACACATGGCAACCAAGGAGGTTTAAATTTCGATTTGGCTTGCAAATAGAGCTGTATAAAGTAAAAAGAAACAAATGAACATATTGACGCGTGAAAAATTATCGTTGTTCGTCATTAATTCTAGAATTTATAATTAATTTACTAAGTTTGAATTTCCGCGCATTATTTGAGAACAGTACTATACAAGCCTTGACCGTAACCAGGCATTGATGGACTCACGTATGTGTCGTTCGTCCATCAATGCCCCTTTTGCAGGCCGTGGCAGTAATATAGTATTAAATAGGTTCACCCCTATTGCGAAGGTTAGTACCTACCTACTTATTTCTAAGTGTAATGTTTATGTTAAGTATCTAGATAGGTACTATCGAAGAATTTCATAATTCTAAGCAGTTTGAAAACAAAATCCCGTGAACACGATGACCACATCTGTTACCGCCCCGGTTCTATAGCGGCCGAGCGCTGCAAGCAGAAATAGTCCTTACGCTGTATAGATATGAACTTCTTCGATGGTACCTATCTAGATACTTAACGTAAACATTACACTAAAAAAGATCCGCAAAAATGACTGTACCTACATAAGTAGGTAGGTACTTAGGTGAGGGTTGGTAGGTAGGTCGGTAGGTATGCCTCTGACATCACGTTAGTTAGGACAAGCACAGCTGTAAATGAACCGCATGCGTTTTTTCCATCGCAATGCGAAGACATTCCACACTTCATAGATTGAGCGGTAAAAAAACGCGGCAGTGCCCGCTAGGCTAAGGTACTGCCGCGTTTTTTTACTGCGCATTTTAACCGCGCGTTTTTTTTTGTGGTAAGCCACAAATACCTACTTAGGTATACTAGGTAGGTAGCCTACTATTTTTACATGTTGGGGCAGGTGTACATCCGTACAAGATTTATTTCCGTCTTTTCATAAGACATTGCTATCGTAACTATAACAGTGAATTCCCTTATTTCAACAACTTTTTCGCAAAAACATCTTCGAATAGGGCTCTCAAAGACGATACTGACTACAATATCCCGAAGGAGATAATCTAAAGATTCGATAAAGGAAGGAACCAGCTCTTTCCTGCGGCCCCGTCGTCGCCGCGTAGATTACACAATGAGATGTTTGTTTTAAAACCTTTTTAGTTTTGATGGAAAACCATTCGGTAGGTAGGTATACCAATTTATAAGTAATGCAGTTTAAAAATATGAGAGCCATCATTTCAGCTTTAGATATCTCAGATATTTGCGGATAATGTGAATAAGTAGCTTACAGGTACCTACCTACATGTGATAGGTGCCTATGTGTGTTAACTCCTCTTGTTTCTGTTGTCTTGTTAAAAATAAGAATTTTTATTTTTTATTTTCAACGATTAAAAAGAAGTGCAATATTTCCCGTAATATAAAGTATTTCAAAAAATCATAAATAATTAGTACTATAACCCTCTGTAAGGATATAACGGGAAGTTTTGCAGTTCCAGAGACATCCTGATTTTTCATACCTGCTTCATACATTTTTTTCGCAAAATAATTATAAGTCCTCAGTTTTCAAGCCAAATTACTTCATGTGGCATATTTGACTATAGTAATATCTACTAAATGTAAACCATTTCAAGCCCAAAAAACGACATAAAAAACTTCGAAGCTCTAAGCCTTCGAAACGCGATTTTTGATCCAGTGTGCTGCGTAGCCTTATTGTGCGTTTGCACTGGCGAAATATTCGCAACAAAACATGTTGAAATCTGTAGTTTCTGTCAATATTCCATACAATTTTTGACAGGAACTGATATTTCGCCAGTGCAAACGCACAGTTAGTATTAGGTCCTGTTGGAACCCTTTGTGTACTGAACACTGTATGAAATGCTTGATCATACTTTTATGTGCTACTTACTACCTACTAATAGCCAACTGAAACGTCTCAATGTGACGACCTGCTGTTCTGCTGCAGCTACTCAATCATATTAGAACCAGTTCGATTTTGAAGTTATTTTGTGACGGGGCAAATAAAAAATCCAATAATAAAATCCAATACTGGATTGGCGTATTGGACGTATTGAATTTTTGACGCTCTGCTTAACGCCGAGAGTTGAATATCCAACAGTGTGTTTTTTTGACGCACTGGGATACGCGCTGGATGCGCACTGTTGGATTCTCAATGCTCGGCTCAATACCGAGAGTTGAAAATAAAGTGTACGAAAACCGGAAAATGTACGGACGCGTTTTCTTACCCAACAAGTTCGGATTGTTTTCGCACTCAGTCTGCGCGCTCTCTTAGTATCTACTTGGTAAGACGGGATCGTTCGTGCGTGTTCGTATGTGTTCGCTCGAGTTATATTCATACGAAAACGCATCCAAAGTGCGCATGGCCTTAAGACAAAGAATATTGTGCATATCAGACTCCCCCAACCGCTATTTCTACATAATCTGTGGCGGTAATCGTTGTGGCGCGAACCCCTGCGTCAGAATGTTGGATAGTCATATTTTTATTGAAATGGCATGAATTTTGACAAAATAGTGTATGAAACTGCACATAATTAGGTATTCCCCTCGGAGATAAAGGGGTCTTCGTCTTGGGCGAGCTTTAATCCCTCACTGCACTTAGGATTCTAGTCTTAACTCGCTCGCTACGCTCGTGAGTTAACTCAAAGCTGAATCCCTAGTATCCTTCGTTGTGTTCGAGATTCAATAGGTATAGCACCCGTGACGTTTATCAATGCACAATTCATTTATTCCAAGCTCACTAGGGTATCGTATCACTTTCACCCGTATTCAATGATAAATAAATAATAAAATATTTCAGTTCTAGCTCCTACGCAAATCAAATAGCACAATGATGTAAGAAAACCTAAAACAATAACCGTCTCGAGTTCCACCAATCCATAAAGCTAACATTTTATAAAGCAAAGAGATACCAAACAAGCAAAGGAATTAATATCTATATCTTTCGGCCCAATGAATAAAAAAGTAGATACATGTTCAGCAAGTTTCGTCATGCGTGATTTGAGGGAGCAGGGAACTCCTCACCCGAGTACGAGGTAGGCATTCCTACTTTTCAAAAGGTAGGTATGGTCCAGCCTGTGGGATCAAGCGTAACTATTGAAGTTGCACATGAAACGTGACGAACGAGTTTGTATGTTTCTTACAATGGATATTATCTACCTAGTGGTAGCTGATAGCAGTGTCAGACTCAGAAACGAGCGTTTATGTAAGTAGTTTGGCAAGTAAAAGCACTCTTCCACATGTACACACGGCTACATATCAAGATATATTTTTCCAGTTTATGCTGATCTTGCATTGTATAGGGTTTCCGTTTCCACTTGATGTGTAGCCGTGTTTACAGAGGTGGACTTGCCATAAGGCCGACCAGGCCCAGGCCTAGAGCGACCAACCTGCGCCTGCGGCTTGCAATATCAGCTCAGCTAAGAAAATAATAGAGCATAAGGAGTCTATAATGTCCCATTGCTGGGACACATTGGTAGATGTCACATGTCTTCGATTTTTTGGTTCTAGGACAAGCCGGTTACCTCACGATGTTTTCCTTCACTGGTTTGAGAGCAGTGGTGATGAAATAATTTACACAAATTAAAGTCAGGCGCTTTAATTTCAGGGTTCAAACCTACCACCTGCAGCTCGTAAAATCGGCGTCGACCGCAAAGTTTGTATAATTTTTACGCTGCAAAATCAGCAGAAAGGGGCTACTTCTATACGGCCTAGAGTGGCCGAGACTGCTTGTCCGCCTCTGAATATGCAATATAAAAATGAAACATGAATTATAACTACTTACTAACTTATTCGGACCAAGAGATACGCAAATTCTCCGCTCACTATTCGGGGTGGCGCTACTTACGCCGCATCCTATTTCTTTATTTTGTGAGACCCTATTTTGTGTACACTTTTTTGTAAAAGGATACTAAAAACAATTGATAAGCATATGTGCTTTTAATTAATAAACTTGCTGCAATTTTCAACATCTACTTAAACAGACAACTACGTATAACAAAACGTTATTGACGTTGTAAACGTTGAATCGAGACGATTGACATTGACAGAAGCTAAAATTTGTCAACAATCGACATCACTCGGATGCGAAAGATTTTAAAATTCTTTCCATATTTTTATAAAAATATTGAGTTCCGTTTACTAAAATAGTATTGAATGCATTAACAACCGGAAATGTTTGATATTTACTAACAAATTTAATTCAAGTGTCCGCTGCAGGCAGGACAGCTGGATTGCGGTAAGTGTTTTCCTTCCAAATCTATCATGGATTGCACCGTTTTTTTGCTACACGATCCATGAAATATTGTAATCAATAAATAGTGATGCTATTCTTGAACAGCTAGTACGTACCATATATTATGTTGTGTAGTTTTAGTCAAATAATTAACATCTGGTGACAATTTAAACAATTCCGACGGTAAGCGGGATAAGAAATAAGAAGTACTTTCACTTATTTATTACTCTTACATACAAAACATCACGCCTTGTTTCCCCGAAGGGTTGGGCAGAGGTGTACCTGTACTACCTCCACATTACGCCAGTTATGTTTTTTAAGTCCCATGTAATAGGGGGCGAGCCTATTGCCATCAACCGGGCACAATTCCAGACTCCGGGCTACTACTGAGAAATTCCTGTTGGAATAACCCAATAATACTTTGCCCGACTTGGGAATTGAACCCAGGACCTCATGCTCAGCAGTAGCGCTTGCAACCACTAGACCAACGAGGCAGTCCCTTATTACTTACTTATTTATTAATATTTTATTTTAATGACCTGTGCAGTTACTGCAGTTTCATGCCAACATAATGTGCTATGGCCTTGTGTGCAGAACTTCCTTGTAATTTTAATTACATACTTAGGCGTATGGCTCCTGTTTCAATATAAGTAGGCGCTTTAGCTTAGATATTCCAATTAAATTACTTTTCCAATGAAAATACTTCCAAATTATTTGTTATCTTCTCTTGCATGTGTATATATTTGTTAAATGCTGTCATGCTGTGCAATGTTTATTTTTTGAGTCATTTGATATAATTATGCATGTATATTATCCCAAAATTGTGAAAAGAATTAAATCCAGTCCTGATTTGATGTTGACTGCAGTAATATTCAATTATGCTATAATCCACATAAAAAAGAAATACAATGTAAAAATAAAAATGATTATTATATTCATCATAATGAAAGCATTAGTATATCCCTTTCACATGAAAAATATGTCATTTAAGTAAATCGTTTACAATTCAAAAGCCATCAACTAAGACAGTGTTAAATAAAATGGAAAGTATAATTATGTTATAATATGACCTGCAATAAAAAAACAACTTTTGTATGAAAAACCAACAGCAGGTAGTACTTCCACCAAGATGCTGTTGCCGCTAATGATGTCCATTCTATTGTCAGTAATACCAAGAAGACCAGCAACACCTTAGGTAGTACCAAGGCGCTGTGCTGGGCCTGCATGGATAATGATAAGACAGCAGCCCATGTGTTACTAAATTACCTGGTTGTTGCCACATACAAGGCAAAGTACTTCAGTAACCCAGGTATCCCAGATAGCCAGTAACACCAAGACATTGCTGGCCTTCTTTGAGGAGCTGAAGTGGATCAAATAATCTATTTTCTCACCAATACACAAAATATGCGCTTTGTCATGGAGTTGCGGACACCAGCCCGTATTATCTATTACCTTCCATTCTATTGCTGTACTCACTCTTGATTACTTATCCATCAATTCTTTTAAAGCTAACAAACTTTATTTGCTCTTTATTTGCTCCGTTCGGTCAATTGCTGCATTCCAGTAGGTACAGACGCCAGCACATCAACCTTCTACAATCTGTCAAATTTCTTTAATAGATTTTCAACTTTATCACTAAAGCATAAGGTTCAAAGTTGATTGGGAAAATTTGACAGTTTCGGGTAGGTTGATCTGCTGGCGTCTGTACAAGAATAAATAAATAATAATCATTTGATGTAGTTCTAACTGAACTAACTAACTAATATAATTCAATCATAATTCATAAAATAAACCAATTAAAGTGTCATGAAAATATTATGTAGCAGCACAGATGATGAATACAGATGGTTTACTCTGCATTTTAGGTATGAAGCTCCAAGTACGCGGCGGGCCCGTCTTGTCGGGCCAATTCAGTGAGTATAACATAGTCAGAAGATATAAGAGTTATGCGATAGAAAGACAGGCAACTTCTAGGTGAATATAATCGTAGGTAATTAACGCTGTGCGACCTGAACTGCACTTTATTGTATCTTAGCAAAAGTCGCTTTTTATATAAATGATTTTGCGGAGTGAACCATCTGTATTCATCTGTGGTAGCAGTAACATACATCATTGCTCCTGAAACTAACTTTTCTGAGAACAATTCATACAAATAAAATTGGCCAAAATAAAATATAAGTTTTTGAAATAGTCCGAAAGTTATACTTAATTTTTATCATAACTTTCTGGTGTGTGTGCCAAAACCATTCTTCATCTTCAGATTGTAACAAAAAAGAAGCTCTTTTTTGTTACAATCTGAAGATGAATGATTTTTTACAATAGGCATAACGGACAGTCCTCTGTGCAGGGCGTGCATGGAGGCTGAGGAGACCGTTGCGCACGTGTTCTTCGAATGTACGGGCGTCACCCAGATTAGAACAGAAACCCTCGGGTCACCCAGATCATACACAGACGTTCTAAACAGACCAGGAGACTTAATCAACTTCTGGAGGGAGGTGGGCTGGTTGGAATAACCACCAAACGGCCGCTATGGCCCACGCACAATGGTCCACCTGACGGACTAAGTGCGGAAACCAAACCCCCTAACATAGAACATAGAAGCTCTTTTTTTATTAAATTCTAGGATTATTACCTTTTATGGCATTAAGTACTAGATCCAGAATAATTACTATATATTATTTTGCACAAAATATGACTTAACTGCAAGTCAGACATTCTCTTGTCTGAGTTTGATAAGCTATCTAGTAACTCCCCCACAATTTAATTCCTGTGGATGTTATAAGTACTAAGTATGATAAATCGGAACTCGACATCCGGACTTCCGTCCAGAGTGTTATTTTAAACTTTCCTGCCATACATACTGTATTAACAATGCTGTCATTAATGAACCAAAATAAAGACATAATTTTTTCTCTATAAGTACTTAATTATTTTCATTGTTTCTTTCATTTAATAAATTATTCTTAGTCTTCCTATACGTTTGTTAGCATCCAATTACATCATAATACCCCGTTTCCCTTTACATATTTGTATTTAAAACCTATTAAAGTATGAAATATTCGGATTTTATCACTTGCCCACTTATTATTAAACGACTACCTCGTTGGTCTAGTAGTCGCAAGCGCTACAGCTTGAAGTCCTGGGTTCGATTCCCGGGTCGGGCATAATGTATTGAGTTTTTCAATCTATGATTTCTCAGTAGCAGCCTGGAATCCGGATGTGTGCCCGGTAGTTGGCAATAGGTTCGCCCCCTATTATATGGGACTTAACATAACTGGCGAAATGTCGTGTGTACTATAAAAGAACTTCATATCTAAGCAGTTTGAAAACAAAATCCCGTGGACAGGATGACCACATCTGTTACCGCCTCGGTTCTATAGCGGCCGAACGCTGCAAGCAGAAATGGTCCTTACGGTATATAGATATGAGATGGTACTTACATGTAGTACAGGTGCACATCTGCCTCCGGGGAATACAGACGTAATGATGTTATGTAATAAACGCAGTGGCATTACTTATTTTCGTAAACGATAACGACTAATCTGTTTCATTTTGACAGTTCAACAACATTCATTGCGTTATTTACGTTGCTGAGCAGATTTTTTTCGATCTTGTGTAGCAATGGATTAGCATTCTGTTTGAAAACGATTCAGATTCTGATTGATCGTGTATTACGCAATTAACCCTAATTGCGTAATACACGATCAAACAGGTTAGTTACTAACCATACGAATCAAGAAGAAAAGAAGAACATCGAAAAATTTATGGTAAATATGAAGGTTATACTGGTTGCAACTTTACCCCACGTTTATTAATAAAGGGTTAATGGAAGTTAAATTAAAAAAAAAAACGAGCGAGCCTTATAGAAGTCGCATATGATGTGTAACATCTGACATGTTGGGTTACAGTACCAGCCTCTCGAAAAAAGGGTTGGTAAAGTCGCCGGCACGTGACTTGGCAAGGGTTTAGCGTATTGGGAGTAAGTTTGCGCATGTTACACTTAGTGCAACAAAAACAAAAACACTTTTATTGCATGCCATTATTCTATGGTTATTGCCATAATTTATTTGAACATAATTTATTTGAACATGTTTATAGATATATAAGAAAAAGAAGCGAAAACGAATTCTGCGCGGGTTTGACGCATTTGGTGCACATCTCAACTTGTACACCATGCTCAAATGGTGAACTTAGCAACTGGTGCACTTCTCAATTGGTGCTCTTCGCAAAAGGAGCAATTTTAGTAATTTTCTTAAAAATACAATCAACCTTTCAAGTAGGTACACACTTACTTAAACTTAAACAATTTTCAATAATTATATAAAAAGTCACGAAAGTTATAAAAAAATATGTAAGAAAGATTTACCTACTGCAAAATAATTATAATAAAACAAAAATAATTTTAATTAAACTCTACATAATCACTACAACATTTTTATTTTTTCAAAATTAATAATAGTCACTCGGGAATAATAAAAATATAATTATGTAAGAAAAAATTAGATTTACAGCAAAAAGTTCATAATAAAGACATATATTATATCAATAACCTTTATAATATTATAATTTAACTGTACTTCTTTTGGTTATAGTTATTATTATTAATTAAATAAAAGCTTTAAATTAAATTACATTTTTTTAATTAAATGACATAATCACTAATATAATAATTGGAGAAACGTGATCTTTTCTTTTTTACCTACTGCAAAAAAAATATAATAATAACAAAGTGATTGTGCTATATAAAACAAACATACAATTTTCAAGTACTTGTTTACATAATTATATTTTTATTATTACCGCGTGACTTTTATTTTATTTTTTAAAAAATAAAAATGTTATAGTGATTATGTTGAGTTAATTTAAAATTATTTTATGATTGTATTTTTAAGAAAATTACCTACGCAAAACCAAAGATTCTTTCATTTTCAGACAATTTTTCCAAATGTTCACTCATCTTAAAAAGTGCTCCTTTTGCGAAGTGCACCAATTGAGAAGTGCACCAGTTGCGAAGTGTACCACATGAGAAGTGCACCAGTTGCTAAGTTCACCATTTGAGCATGGTGTACAAGTTGAGATGTGCACCAAATGCGTCAAACCCTTCTGCGCACCTACGATTCTTGCCAAGTTACGTGCCGGCGACTATACCATATCTATTATGCATTGTATTACTTCTTTTTGCTAAAATAAAATTATTCTTATTCTTGTATCTGACGGGCAATTCTAGCACCGCGCGCGCTCTTTGGTCAAATCAAATAGCGCGGGCTTCCCCGGCTTCCTGTTACACACTTCCGTCCCTTTTCACGAAATCACTCCCACAGATTGCAGGAAAGCGAGAGGAAAGATGTTACAAATAAAAAATTCGCTCGACAAGCGAAATTGGATGCTTTATGCCCTGATAACGCAACGAATGTATATGGTAGTTAGGTACTTGGTTAATACTCGAATCAATTGTAATGGGCAACTCGTGATGCAATCTAATCGTTTAGATGTTTATAACTGCTTAACTAGACATTACTCCCGTCCGTACTTGCATGGCATAATATTTTTCGTCTGGCGTTGGTCAAACGTAGAAGTTCATTGACCACATGCAGCGTAGAAACTGCACAAACGCGACGCTAACGCCGCGTAATAGCCACGTATTTATTACAATACAGAAGACGCGTCGCTAGCGCAGGGTATGTAGCTGGAGTCATGTTCAATGATACTCGAAAATAGTTCTCTAAAAATACAACATGATTAATTAAAAAATAATCTCTTGAAATGATTTATCGATTAGAAAAGATAAGCCTATAATTTCACTGCGATAGGCCAGTTGATTTGATTGATAGTTACAATCGTATGACGAAGCAAAGAAAAGAGAATCTCTAGAAAATTCGCGGATATTTGAATTACTGTGCCACCTTAGAACTATGAAACTTTAATAAGTGCTGTACATCTTATTTGAAATTAATGCTTAATGGCTGCGTCAGCGAACGGTACTTATTCGCTTTGCTGAGGTTTGGGCCAAATAAATTTAAAAAACTACGAAAATGTATTTTATCTACTCGCATATCGTAATATTTGAATTATAAACTAGGTACAAAACGAGTTTATATTGACATACTTTATAAACACAATACCGAAATTTGAAAATAGAATCTTATTATAACACTTTTTCTCTAACAAAATAATGCTATAAAACATTTTTTTTACCATTACGATACAGGGCAAATCAAAGAAGTTAATTAACTTCTTGGAAGTTGATGGAACGTTTAAGCGGGGGGCAGCAGCGCACGCGCGGTGATGTGCTGGGTTTTGGCGCCATTAATACGTTTTGTTGTACTGAATTTCGTGGGTTTTTGTTGTATTCTTGACCCTTAACTTTGATCTTTTATGTATTAGGTTCAATCCCAATGTATAAGAGTAGATAAAGTAGTGTATGAAACTGCACATAATTAGGTATTAAAACACTCGTGTGATACTATTAAAACTCGTGTTTTAATACACCTCATTATGCAACAGTTTCATAAACTTCATCGCCATCGACACGCTAAGAAGCAGATTGAAATTAAATTGCCCTGAAAGGACACCGTTCATTTAAATATTACATACTCTTACACAGATTATTCTTCCTCTTTCCGGGCCTAATTGGCGTTCGGGTATTTAAAAACATGGAACTTAAAACGCTAAAATGCACACCACTTACAATTATTTTTATATCAATCTAATCGAAATATTCTCCACGCGATTGAGTTGCTTTTTACACTTACAACTTCACTTTTTCAGACGTCCTTGGAAGTACCTACCTATCTGGTTAATATACATTCCTTTTTTTTCTTTTATATGTAAACTTACATACAGACATGTTTTTTTACGTTATACGTATCAAGGGAAGTTACGAGGGGCAAGTGCGCACGCGTCTCTAGACAGTCGTATCGCCGCGCGCCGGAGGCCGGGTCAGTCAGTGATCGAACGTCAATGTGGAGTGGCCGCGCAAATTCGCACGCAAAAACCTTCGTTAATTAAAATATGAACCGCGTTTTTTCTGTTTTGTAATTTTTATCAAGAGTGAAAGTGTTGTTGATTTTTATTTTTGCTGTGGTAAGATTTTTATTTTTTATATGTTCAGGGATGTTTAGGTAAAACTAGAGCAATAAAAAACAAAAAAAAAATAAGATTTGAAATCTTATTTTTATTGTTTTTTATTTAAGTACTCGACGTTTCTGCTGCAGAGTTAAATCCATTTTTTTTCGACCATCTATTATTTTTAGGTTGAAATAACTGAATATCTAAAAAGGGGTCATTGTACTCATCATTATGAACAAAACTTTTACTATACGATCAACTAGCTCTTCACTACATTTTGACCTGTTACATAAGTGAACATAAATGTATGTAGCAGCACATTTTTTTCGTGATTTTATGGTATTTGGTCCCTAAGTAGAAATTGTTCATAATGATGGGTTCAATGACCCTTTTTACGGGCTTCAGTTATTTCAATTACACCTGGAAGGTATACCTACATAGGCCGGATACAGATCATACTGCTTCGAACAGCTTACTAACCGTTGCCTGAACCTTGAAAATGAATCTAATAATAAAAAGAAAACGACATATTAAGGATCAAAACAAGGCACACTTGATCAAGCAACATTATTCATTCATTAAACAGTAGAAGTCATTTATTATCATGAATTCAATTAGAACTAAATGAAAGGAACCTAAAAGAATGCTAACTCTTGTATTACAATACCAACTGTATCTATCTGTATTTGTACAACAATTATTAAATATGCTGAGAATGTACGGGTACAAAAAGATGGTAAATTTCTGTTTGAGGTTATTGTTTTTTTGGTGAATGAATTAATGAATTCCAAAGAGTAGGTAAGAATAATGTGGAGCCCAAATAAGTATATGAATTAAAATGTGTTGAAAGGTTTGAAAATTTACTTAAAATATTCATATAAATAATGAAATACTACTTTAAATAGGAAAACACAAGAATTACCCTAAAGTTAACAAATTAATTGAAAGCATAATTAATTAATTTATGATAACATTGTCATTGAATTCAGGTTCAAAAAATTCGCATGTTACACTTTGTCAGACAGACACTTTTGAACTTACAAATTACCTTATTTTAATATTTGATAGAATACAATTCACAACCACAGTTTGCCATTGTTTCCAACGATATTATCCTTGTTTTTTTATTGCTAAACTATTTATAAGCGCTGCTGAAGGCCATTACATGTTTTCTAAAAAAAAAAAAAAAAATACTGTAAAATAAATTGTCCCACTTTAAAAGATAACTGTCTTCTAAATGTGAAGTTAGACGTCAAAGCGGAGCTTTATGTAATTAGTTTTAATTGTGCTCTGAAAGAATTTAAAATCAGCCTAAGCGGAGCGCTTTCTGTGTCACTTAGTTTTGAGAGCGAAACCGCAAACAGTTTTAGTTGTGTTCAGCGTTGATTATGTCAAAGAAATGTGTGAGCTACTTGCCCCACACTTACCATTAACATTTAAAAGTTTGGTTTGGTTTGGTTTTGTCAAGTCTTTGAGACGAGTCTTCTACAAAGAGTTATCATCATCAACCTTGGTTTACATATGCATCTTTACAATAAAAGTTGCTGAAAAACCGTGTATCTCCTTTAAAACCATTTCTTCCAAAAAAAGGTCCCGTTTATTTATCCCACAAAAATTATGCCTGCTTTGTTTTACTATCAGCAAATTCAAAGGAACGTTTTTAATAAGAGGATATTGTTGAGCATCGGTTATTGGTTCAGTCCACAACGAGATCGTGGCACTCACGAGTCACGTATCAAGTGACAAACGCTGGAATTTTCTTAGGCTAGAGAAACCGACACCAACAGAATGTGGCTCCATAGTAAAATTCTTTTTCGCTTTGTTGCCAATATTTCTTACGACATTCGAATATATGAAAGGGTTTCAGCAATAAAAGTAAATAATTCAAAGAAACGAATTTTTCTTTATTTTCTCCGGCATCGTAAATAATATATCGCCGCGAACGTTCATTTTGAAGTCGTATCACGTAATTATTAGGTATGTTACCTTCAAAACTTAGATACACTACACGCGAAATAGCTTTTTTTTGTTTTGGTGAAAGCGCTAAAGCGTTCGCAGCATCCCAATTAGGTTTAACTCAATATACTCGCGTTAATAAAGAAAAAGAAAATATTCGTGTTCTTTCATAAAAGCCTTTAACAAATTTAAGCACTGACATTATTCAAAGGGTACGTAGCAGGAATACAAATGTTAGTAGAGAAAGTTAGGTGTGTGTGAGCACGTTATTCTAAAGATACAACAACGTGCGCATAATCTTAGTTCATTAATAACATCTAGTTCACTTACTTAATTAATTCACATATCCAATATATTTTTTTTTTACTTTTTATACGTAGGGTACAGTACCTTTTTTTTTTTGGATGGGAAATTAGCAAATAACTGTTCCCGCTCTGGGTGGAGCGGGAGGGCGTGTCAGACTCTTACTGACTAAAACCCACCCGTGTTCCTTCCGTTGCCTGTAAGTTGCCAGGGGCCACGGTATCCCTTTCGGACTTTCCCGCAACCCCGGACCTACTAAACTTAAACCACTCTTACATTTTAACAATAAACCTTATGTTTTATCGTGTATATCATAACGATACTTTCTCTTTTTGTGACGCTAAATAATAGCAAATAAAAGAAAAATATGCAAAAACGATAAAGAAATACACACTTGACAACACGGCAATGCCACCGCCGACGCTGAAAATTGGTCCAATGATATTCGAACACGATTTTCCCAGTACTTACCGTTTCTGTATTGAACGTTTTGAGTCCCAGAAATAGAATCTCTTCGAATTGAAGCACTATTGAACTCAACTCACAATTTATTTATGCAGTGCAAAAGCTTTGTTTTCTTGAGTGTCTTGGACAAATTCTTAGATAAACAATAAAGAAATATGATACTTAGCGAGGTTTCGCAGGTTATATTTGACAACAAACAGGTTAATATAAATAAAGACATAAACTTTTTTTGTTCAAAATTACAGTAGCGACAAACGCTGAGAGTGCCAAAGCGTGACACGACTACGAGTAACATTTTATCTTTCGTGATCGGGGTGTTTGCTAGGAAATCGCGTAATATGTCAAGACAACGGCAGTCAACACCAGTCACTCAGCGGGTTTTACGAGCACTGTAATAT
This sequence comes from Xanthia icteritia, assembly GCA_949128155.2. Classification (NCBI taxonomy): domain Eukaryota; kingdom Metazoa; phylum Arthropoda; class Insecta; order Lepidoptera; family Noctuidae; genus Xanthia; species Xanthia icteritia. The sequence goes on from OX421939.2 coordinate 9,525,052, forward strand.
AAGGTTACGCGCTAAAACCTATACACATTGCTTCAAATACTTCTGACAGGGTGTGATGCAAGCGCGGGAAAATTTACGAGAAACTATCTCAAGTTTACAACTTTCGATTTGAGAGCAATACCTACGCAAGCAACTGTTTACAGATTGTTTACTTTGGAAGTTTTATCTTTCTTTAAATAACCGGAAATTCAACAGTCACAACTTTGAAATTGTAAACTTTGCCGATCATTCACAGCTTCATTATGTTTTTATCGACAGGCTGTTTTCAGGGTTCCGTACCCAAAGGGTGAAACGGGACCCTATTACTAAGACTCCGCTGTCCGTCTGTCACCAGGCTGTATCTCATGAACCGTGATAGTTAGACAGTTGAAATTTTCACAGATGATGTATTTCTGTTGCCGCTATTACAAGAAATACTAAAATAAGAATACAATAAATATTTAAGTCGGGCTCTCATACAACAGACACGATTTTTTTGTCTTTTTTTTTAGATAATGGTACGGAACCCTTCGTGCGCGAGTCCGACTCGCACTTGGCCGGTTTTTTTATTTCGTATTTCTTCAATACGTGAGCCTTCAGCCCTTTCTGAAATTAATTTTGTTGCTCATTGAAGTCGTGCGAACCTGTCGTCGCTGACTCCCGATAACATTGACTGATCGGACGTTGGACGGCTGGAATAGATGAGAGAAGTACGTGTTACGTCCGAAACTCCGCGTGATGAATCGGCGACTTGTAATCGTTGGACTAACACGGGTACCGTAATTTGTTAAGGGAAAGTTCATTGGGTCCCGGGTCCTGGGTCCTGCAGATGTGCACTATCATCTATTGTGAACGAAAACGCGACATGTTTATTTATGGACTGTTAAATTAACTTTGGATTTTCTTTTGAGCTAGAGAGCCCTTGGTGAATAATAAAATAATGCGAACGTAATAAAGGATTCGTTGAGATATTTAGCTGTATCGCTTTGAAAACCTATTATCACTTTATTTTTACTTATACTCTAAATAAGTTTTTCTTCAAATCTTATTAAGTATAGAAGAATATGAAAACAAAGGATCGAACTCTGCTTTTTTTAGGGTTCCGTACCCAAAGAGTACTAAACGGAACCCTATTACTAAGCCTCCGCTGTCCGTCCGTCCGTCCGTCTGTCTGTCTGTCTGTCTATCACCGGGCTGGATCTCATGACCCTTAACAAATAGACAGTTGACATTTTCACAAATTGAGTATTTCTATTGCCACTATAACAACAAATAATAAAATAAAGCTCCCCCATAAAAGAAACGTCTTTTTTTTTCACTACCGTAAAATACCTGCCAAGTGCCAAGTCGGAGTCGCACAAGAAGGGTTCCGTACAATATTTAGCAAAAAAACGACGAAAAAAACATGTTTTATCCCTTTTGATTATTTTATTTTTATTATTTTTTGCGGCAATAGGAATACACAATTTGTGAAAATTTCACCTGTCTAACTATTACGGTTCATGAGATACAACCCGCTGACAGACAGAGGGACAGCGCTGGCTTAGTAATAGGGTTCCGTTTGGCACCCTTCGCTTAAGAAACCCTAAAAACGTAGTGTTAAATATTGTACGGTGGTACCGAACCCTTCATGTGCCAGTCCTACTCGCAATTGGCCAATTATTTTGCTGATTGCATATATTTTTATCTCGTAAGCACTTTTTTCTCAAAATCAAACTAGAGGACACTTTTCTTGTCTTTCGCGTCTTTGCAGACTCTGGGAAAACTGTTCGGGTACTGTATTAATGAGGAGAACGTGCCGTGCTTGCGCCGGAGCGCGAAACAAATCGATGTCTCGTAATCGACGGACTCGAATTTCGGGCAATTTGTTCGGGTTAAAATATTACTACTTTTTTATAACACTTGCTCGGTATTTATCTCAGTCGGTTAAATATGTGACCGTCGTGTAACGAGCCTTTACGAAAGTGGAGGTTGATTTCTAGGAAAAATTCTTTGGGGATTTTCATGGATTTTTTCACAAAACTTTCTGTTTTTTTGCCTACGTCTGAATTATTTCCACAACCCTATACGTTACATGGGCTCGGGCTGGGCATCAGAGGCCTCCCATTGCTTGTGCCAATCTAAAACAAATACCTACGTTGTATTAATCTCGATTTTAGTTCCGTCTTAAATTCTTTATCTCCCCCTACGTTCCTTTCCGTTGGCCGGTGACCTGTTATCTTGTACGCCACAGATTCATTCACACTGAAATACGATGTGACTAGACGCAATTTATCGTCGGTTTAATTGTAATTGCTCTAATTACACTTATTATTCGGTCAGACTGATAAAAAATACCCAAATAACTATTGAGTTTCCGCAAATACCTATCCGCTTAACCACAAAAATAACTTTAAACTCTGACGGCACGGTTGGCGCAGTGGTTAAGCGATTGACTGCTGCACTGCGTGTCGCGGGTTCGATTCCCACACGGAACAAATATTTGTATGGCCTACAAGTAGTTGTTCCGGGTCTGGCTGTTTGTGTATGTGACTTTAGATGTTTGTAAAACGCACCCACGATACAGGAGAAATTCCTAGTGTGGGGAACGTTTTTAAAAAAAAAAAAAAACTAATAAACCTATTTGTTGTCACATTGTGACCACTAACCAGTTTTACCGTGCTGGGTGAAACCATTCCAAGAATGTCAAAATGGAAGGCCGGTATGAAATTGCGGTACCAATAGAACCATCTCTTATTCTGCTGTATAAACATACCTACCTACTTCATCAGTTCATTGCCTTCACATATCTAAGTCGTACAATTCGGTAAATTATCTCTTTAAGTTAAAATTTGTTGGAAAACTGCGCGTTCGCGACCATTAGTATAAATATCGTTCTTTTGTTAGACTACTTAGGTACTTATACTTACTTACTAAAAATGTTTGATAGGATCCAGCTATCAAACTTATTACGTCATTGATACGCTTGCAATAAAAAAAACAGGAAATAACTCGGGTATAACTTACGAAATAAAAGTAACGTACTTATACATTTTTTATTTTCGACATTATTTTCGATTTCTAACCAAACGAAGAGTAAACAGACTGGCCAAAAACTTCTTCAAATCTGACGACCCCTGAGTTTTAAATAAACGACCCCTTTTGTTACCCGTTGGTTTTGGTGAAGATAAGGTCAGGTACCAACCAAGTCTTCAAAAAATACATTTTCTTTTATGTACCGTCTCACGTGAACCTATAGAACCTAAGAACCTTTTTGGCGCAGCCGTGACGCACGTAGTATTGTTATTAAAACATTATTTTCGCTTTTTTATTTTATTATTTGTATTTTGGGTTATGAGTTTGGGTTAGAGGCATGAGGAACAGGGTGTAAAGTTGACTCATCCTCTATAGAAAAGGAAGGATCCTTCGACCAGACGGGAGTCGTGTCTGGCGGGCAACTGCCCAACGGTTGAAGTCGGGATCTTGTATATATGTCGATCGCGCGGTAAACTATAATTGCGCGATGCAGGATTTTGTGACGTCAGTCAGGTCTTTGATGCGTAGTTCGCATGTGGCGACGTAGATGCCGCCACACTTTCTTTTCTTTACAATGTTATCTTTTAAATAATGAAATACACTTCCATATTGAAAGCATAAGTTAAATAAATGCTTGATAAGGTTTTCAAAATGAACTATGTCTGTGCCTTTTATTTAGATATCTTTACACAGGTAGGTACTGTTTTTGTAACATTGTCACATTAGAAATGGTAATCCGGCTTATTGGTTGATTGGCACGAATTCACTCGCCCGTAACAGGCGATTCGACACTTTTAAATAATATTATTTTTTCTTGAGCCGATTCACACGAAATTAATTTATTTGTGGGCAAATCGACAACTCCAGAAATACGTATTAGGCAATTGGCCAATTCCAATAAAAAATATATTATTATTTAAAAGCGTCGATTTGCCCATTTCGGGCGAGTCGATTCGTGCGAATCAACCAATAAGCCAGCAATCCACAAACTAGTGACGGATAAAAATACATAGCCCTGATCGGCGGCCATATTTTGATAACTCATCTCGAGTTATCAAAATATGGCCACGAAACTTGGTTATGCATTCCTTGCACTCGGAACGACCCACACCATTCAGATGATCTATTTGACATATCCATATTATGTCTAACCGCTTAGGAGTAATTCCAAAAAAATCTAACATAATATATCTTATTTTTATAACTCATCTCGAGTTATCAACATATGGCCACGAAACTTGGTTATGCATTCCTTGCACTCGGAACGACCCACACCATTCAGATGATCTATTTGACATATCCATATTATGTCTAACCGCTTAGGAGTAATTCCAAAAAAATCTAACATAATATATCTTATTTTTAAGTTTAGATTGACAAAATGACTTATCCGTTTGATTGTTTCCTTTGGTAGTGACAACAAAACACGAATAAATCGATTTTTCATAATAGAACTCAAACAGTCAATAATCATTAATTGTAAAACTGTCCCTAGCAACAGTGTATTCTAAAATGTAATGATTATTGTAATGACAAGTATTGTTGTCAAAATAGTCTTAGTTCAAATCAGAAACCCATTATTTTATAAATCGTGTTATCTATAAATTAATTTTGAAAGTAACCTAAGTTAAGTTGACATCTTAAAATATCAAGTTTGTTTAAAGTAAAACATTATAAAACTCCAACTTTATAGCTCAATAAGATAATAAAGTTATTGGATAAAATCTGAATTTCTACATTGACATTTAAAGATGTTAAGTTAGGCCCAAAAATAAAAAAAAAATGCTTAGTAAATATGTCGTTCAAGCAATATAGAAAGGGTCTGATGAATCGAGAGGTTTTGAGTAGATAAAATATCAAGCTAATCCAATAAGCCCTAATTCAAATTTGACGAAAGCACGTGTCATTAAAGTGAAAGCATTATTTTATTATTTTTATATATCTTTAAAATATGTTGAAAGACCACCATGACATCCCAACCAACACAGATTGGCTGAATAATCATTTTATATAAGCGTTTCTGGAAACCTCAAGTTGATATAGTTGACTGGTTAATGTCTGGATAAGCGCTTACACAGATGTTATTCCAGCAATTTGGGCACAAAATAAAATACTTTAATTTGTATAACGACAATAATATAGCAACATAGTAGCTGAATAAATGTACAACAAGCTTAATATCTTCTGTATAAACGCTAATCTACCCTGTTAACAGCTATTACATTATTAAGATTATTTTCGTACTTTTATGGATATAATAAGTAAATAAAATTTAATAAATTTGTATAATTATACGCGCCATATTCTGCAATCGGTGTATTATTAAATTTTGGTAAGTAAACATTTGTTTTATGTTTATATAAGGTTCCATTAAAATAGATGGACAAACTTTTAGAAATCATTCAGACCACCAAAATGAGGACAATGGTAAAAAAAAAATTATAAAAACGCATTAGATACAAGAAAAATAAATCAGCTAACGAAAATACACAAAAAATGTTGGTTACCCAATGCCATTTATTATTATAGGTCAAAATGAAATCACAATAATCAGTGGTATTTTTTATTGGATATCTTTGGTTAGACGTACTCTGTGTTAAGAACGCTGTGTTAAGATTTGTCCATCTATTTTAATGGGACCTTGTATATTATAAGGAAGTGAATTATTACTGCGCATGTAACTTTATTGTGAATATACACATATCTTTACTGTACTGTACCAGTGGTGCTTAAAAAAATAAGCGCCACTGGATAATGCTACCGTTCAAAGAGTAAACAAGTGTTTTATAATAACATAGCTTTGATGAGCGAAACATTTTGCCTGCTTTTTCATTTTCAATGTGCAAAAACAACGTGGCTAACGCTGTGCACCGTTTGAAAGTGGTTCTATTAATAAAAAGCAGTATTTGGCTAGATATAGTATTGTTTATATTTTTGTCAAATGCTATGTGTTATGGGTCGTTTATGTTGAATATAAGCTGCTCATACAGCGGTTTCCTTGCTTATCTCTGTATAATCAATTTAATGTGCCTACTTATCATTCTATTATTTGGTTAAAAGTGGTTTAAAATAACATTATTTGGGATACCATTTCTATAACCACCCATTATAATGGTTTTAAACAGCCTATAAGGGCTCTGTTTAGGAACATGAAAATCCATAACTTATTCACTGTTTTTCAGGAAAATGCCGTTTAAAATTGTGTCTACTCACCGCAAAAGCAGGGTTCAACTAAGTACAGTACCCGACTTATGGGAAAACAAAAGCAAACTTCGCTGACCCAAAAAGAATGGCGAACTACTGGCAAAGAATTAAATAGCTCTTAAGGTCAACCAGATTGGACAACGAATACAAATAATATAATAAATAATGATAATATGAATCGTCATAATAATAATGCTAATAACAATGACGATAATGAAGAAGAGGAAAAAGAATCACTTTGTTAGACGCTTTTGGTGATTGATTCTATTTACAATAAAATAAAATCATACAAACCCTAGTGTTATTATTAACAATATTTAACAACCCCTTCACTGAAGCATGGTCTTCATAATTATTATCTTGATTAATGTCAAAAGACAAACTTCTATAAACATTGATTCAAATTCTTTGGTTTACCAGATCCGTAAATTAATTGCTATCTTTGATGAAGGATACCTAGTAAATCTTAAAGTTCCTTGAGGTTATTACAAAAATGTTTTTTTTTTTAAACCGCGTTTCCATTTCTTCAAAATCATTAGCACTCGAATTGTTGTACTCAGAGTTTTTATTGCAATTTTCACCAAAAATTATTGATGAAGATGCAAAATCATAGTTACGGAACCCTCTTCCACCGTATAATAATAATAATATGCGGCGAATTTACATACGTAGAGCTATAACAGCCTTACGACTCTTCAATATTCAGTAATTTTCTGTATAAAAATATCTTTGATTCTTATTGACTGACGCTATAAGCTGTATATGATGATAATGGTGCGCTTGAAGTCCATTAAGTTAGTTGAAAGCTCTTACTTATTTTCAATTATGCAGCCTTCTGCTTTACAAAAACTAAAAAACCTCGAATATTCAGCTGCTGAATAACTTGGTTAGTACTGAAGTGCAATACAGCTTGAAAAGAACAGAAAATCAGTTATTCAGCATCAAGCAGTATAATGGAAATAGATACCAAAGTTATACAGATAAATACTGTTACATCAGCTATTATGCAGTTTCCAGCGGTCTCGGATGCCTTAAACTGAATAGCATATCTTTAATAGTTCTGTTCGTGGCCAATATTAAGCTTTAAAAAAGGAAATCAGTGCTATAAATAATTTATTAAGCTTAAAGAGTAATAATAGCCCAGAAACCATTTAATACAGCATTTGGCTATCCCGTAAGCTTTAATAGCTATGTTATAAAGCTTTAAACTGTTAATTAGTACATTTTTATTCTGTTATATAGCTTATGTGTTGCTTGGAATGAAACCTAACATAACACACGTTAAAACATCGAAATTATGGTAAATATACTTAAAAAATATGAGGGAATACTAAAACATGCATTTACCAGTTTAGCAAGTCACCCCCTAATCATTAATGCGAATTAATAAATAATAATAATAAATAATCTTCTACTATATAAAAATAAGTCGGGTTTTCCTTCCTGACGCTATAACTCCAGAACGCACGAACCGATTTCCACGGTTTTGCATTCGTTGGAAAGGTCTCGGGCTCCGTGAGGTTTATAGTAGGTAGGGTAGGTAGGGTAGGTAGGGTAGGTACGGTAGGTAGAGTAGGTAGGGTAGGTAGGGTAGAGTAGGTAGAGTAGTTTGGTAGGGTAGGTAGGGTAGAGTAGGTATAGTAAGGTAGAGTAGTTTGGTAGGGTAGAGTAGGTAGAGTAGTTTGGTAGGGTAGGTATAAGTAGTTAGTGCTACCCGTGCGAAGCCGGGCCGGGTAAAGCTAGTCATATCATATAAATAGGAATTTTACTGTATTATTTTTCTTAGTAAACGTAAGCTTAACTTGATATCTCTAACGTTCAACTTGACATCTGTCACGTGTAACTTGATATCTTAAAAATAACTAACTTGATAAGTCACTTAAAATCAGGGAATTTACAATATTTTATACACTTTCTCTAGTATTTCTCAAAATATACATAATTATACTTTAAATACAATAACAAACATACCCAACATGTCGATAGGTACTTGATTTTATAGAAAAATACAACTTTAAAAAAGCTGCCCTGAAAAATTTTTTTTTTGGACATGTCATCTTAAGGCCGCCGACCAGTTTAGATAGATAGAACATTTATTCTGTGCACATAAAAGACACACAAAGGCAAAATCAAATTATAACAAATTACATGAATATCCTTATCTTTACATATTATAAAACAAAGTCCCCCGCAGCGTCTGTCTGAACGCGATAAACTCAAACACTACCGAACGGATTTTCAAACGGTTTTCACCAATGAACGGAGTGATTCATGAGGAAGGTTTTGGTGTATAATTCATTAAGGTTTTGTGTAAATTGGCTGAAATATGACGATTAATGTTGAAGATGTCGGAAAAAATCATGCCGACTGGGATCTTTACTGGCGTGCGCCACGTAAACAGTGAGAGATAAATAAAAATTATGTTATGTTGTTATATGTCTTAAAAAGTTCAACAAAAAAGTCCGCGATAGTATATGTCTATCTTCTAAGGATTACCCACAAAAACCACTTTTATCTTTCAAAATTTGATTAAAAAATTATAATGAATGAAAATACTTTAAAAGATCACGGATTCAAAATTACGCGTAACAAAATATGGTATATTATGGTTGACGGCAAAGCGGGCGCAGCGGTAATCAATCAATGTTGTTTTTTTCATTCATTGCAATTTTTGTTGTGAACAGACGTGTCGAACATTTATTAAAATAACTAAATAATTATTTGCCGAATCGTGACCTGGTTTTACCAAATAGCCGGTACTAAAGCAAACTGTGTCATACGTAAGCATAACATGTATAAATCGTTTCTGTGAAAATGTGTATGTGATTAACAAGTAAATAACTTGTATCACAATGGCAACCAGTCCCTTTAGCAGGGGTGGCAGATGTGCTCGGAGCCCACCTCCTACACCTGTGCCTGCACCAGCACCTGCACCTGCACCTGTACCCGAGCCCGCACCTCACCCTCAACCACCCAGCCAAAGAGAAGATGTCATGATGGAAGTGATACCTACGCCGGAAATCCAGAACTGGATGTCATCCATTGAGCAGTGCCTAAGTGAAGTGTGCTCTATTGTAACAGAGGGCAAATTAAACATGGAGCAAAAACTACGTATAAGTGCCTTATGCCGAAAAGTTAGTCACGGCACATCGCAGATGGCCGTTCAGTATCAGTCCCTTAAGATGAGAGCCGTCCGGGCCCACTCCACCGTCCAAACACTCGAAGACCAAATTGATTTGTCGCAGCAACTGCAAGACCTTAAGCTGTCAATCGGAGCTTCAATGAAACCAGTAACGGGAACTTCTTTTGCTGAGATGGTTAAAAAAGGTACCAACAATTTTATACAGCCCATAAATTTAAGCTCAGTGGCCATATACCCTAACGACAAACTGAAGTCGAGTGAGGAGACAAAAACACTTGTCCAAAAAATTATATGCCCCGAGCAAATGAAACTTCAGGTAAGAGGACTACGTAAGACGAAAAATGGCGGTGTCATTATCAGCACTGAAACAAAGGAAGATATTGAGAAGGTGAAAAAATCGATGCAGTTATCAAATTCAGGCCTAACAGTAGACGAACCCCCAAAAAGGAAGCCTAGAATAGTAGTTATCGGAGTGCCCTCATCCATGCAAGAGAAGGAAGTTTTTACTTGTTTATTCCACCAGAATCTAGCAGAGACCCTTCAGGATTGCAGCCTCGAGACCTTTTTATCCTCCATTAAGTTAAGCCATAAGTCAGGTAAGAAGGACGCTGAAACTTGTAATTATATAATAGAAGTATCTGCAGACATACGTAAAGCCCTGATATCAAAAGCCAGAGTGTTTGTAAATTGGTCGTCATGCCCTGTGAGAGACTTTACCCTAGTCACACGCTGTTATAAGTGCCAGCAGTACGGACACGCGGCCAAGTCATGTCGTGAAACCACCATTACCTGTGGCCACTGTGGTGATCTGGGTCACTCCATTAAAGAATGCACAAAGAAGGCCGAGGAACCAAAATGTGCTACTTGCTTGCACTTCAAAAAGCCGAGCAATCACAAGACAAACGCTTCTGACTGCCCTGCGAAAATAATGGCTGAAAAAAGGTACATCAATTCTGTTGATTATGGAGGCGCCTAAGAGCGCCGTTAATTACGTATTTTTTAGCCCTTGTTATTGTTTTTATAATTATGATTAATAATTTAATTAATGACATCGATAATTTCTCTGTATCTGAATCCCACATTTGTGACGTTGAACACTGTAAACAATATCTCTCCTCCCACACTAGTCCACTAACCATACTAAACCAAAATATTCGCAGTATTTTCAAAAATTTCGACAATTTTAGCATTTTTCTACAACGTCTAGACATAAATTGTGACGTTATTGTATTAACCGAATGTTGGCTTTCCAAACAATATAACATACCACTAATACCGGGATATAATATGTATAAAAGTAACATAAACTACAATCAGAACGATGGGGTGATAGTTTATGCAAAAAATCATCTCAATGTGTCTGTCGAGGAACCAAATATGCACGACTGTAACAGATTGTTAATTACAATTGGGTCAGAATTAGCGATACTTGCCTTATATCGACCCCCCTCTTTTAGAAATATAAACAATTTCACTGACTCCCTAAACAACACCTTGCAGAACCTGTCGTCTTTCAAAAATACTGTTTTAATTGGAGATATTAATATCAATATTCTTCCAGAAAGCGCTGACGCATTCGCTGAGGAATACCTTAACGTATGCGCCTTCCATGGTTTGCTTCCTGCTCACACGTTTCCTACACATCAAAGTGGTTCCTGTTTGGACCATATTATGCTCAAGTCAAACTTCCCTGCACTTACCCTTGTAATTAATTCTACAATAACCGATCACAATGCTACCCTACTCATTTTAAATTGTAAAATACCTAAAGTAGTCAATCGCACAATTTCTAGGTTAATTGTAAGTAAACTTGAAGATGACTTACGCAATATCGACTTTGACCCAGTCTACGATTCCGCTGATCCGCAGTTTTGTATGTTGTACCTAATCAAAAATGTACAACATGCAATTCAGAAAAACACGGTCATATCTCGGCGAAATAACAAAAATTACAACATAAAACCATGGATCACGCCAGGACTCATTCGCTGTATGAAAAATAGAGATAAACTGCATATAAAAGCTAAATCTAATCCAGATAATTTAATTTTGCAACTGTCGTATAAACGATATCGTAACTTCTGTAATAATCTTTTAAAAAAAGTAAAAAGCAACTACGATAAAATTGCACTAGGAAAAGCTGGTACAAATAGTAAAAAAATATGGAATTTTATTAAAAATGTAACCTATACCTCTAAAGAAAATCAGTCATCTTCAGGTTTATTACAAGCACACTCATCAAAGTTAGCATCTGCCAACAGTGCGAATAGTTTCTTTGTCAATGTTGGTAAATGTCTGGCTGAAAATGTTCAGGGCCAATCACAATATCTAACAAGCACACCATTTACATGTAACACTATTCCATCATCCTTTGTGTTGCATGACACTGACGAGACTGAGGTGGAAACGATAATTATGAGTTTGAAGGACGACTGTGCAGTTGGCTGGGATAACATATCAAATAAAATTATTAAACAGTTCAGGCACATTTTGGGACCGCCACTAACTTATATTTTCCAAAAATGTTTATCGACAGGTATTTTTCCTGAGTGCCTAAAAAAAGCTGTTGTTGTCCCCGTTTACAAATCAGGCAGTAAAGATCAAGTGACAAATTATAGACCTATTTCCTTACTGCCTACTATTTCTAAAATATTAGAAAAAATTATGAATAAAAGGCTCTACAAATACTTGGAGGATAAATCAATTTTATCTAAACGGCAGTTTGGATTTAGGCCTAAAATGTCAACAGACGATGCCGTGCACCATCTGACTGACTATCTAGCACGAGAACTTGATAATGGTAACCACACAGTAGGAATCTTCCTGGACCTCGCCAAAGCTTTTGATACGGTTTCTGTTCAGATTCTGTTGCGCAAGCTTGAAGCCATAGGTATCAGAGGCGCCCAGCTGAAACTATTTAAGAGCTATTTAGAAGACCGCACCCAATGTGTACGGATTGATAATGTTCTCAGCGATAGTAAAAAAAACACACCCTTCGGAGTTCCCCAAGGAAGTATTTTAGGGCCTACACTATTTTTAATATACATAAACGATCTCTGTAACCTAAATCTAAATCACGGCCAAATTGTTTCTTATGCTGACGACACTGCCCTTCTATTTTCGGCTGACTCAGAAAAAAATGTCTACGAGTTTGCGCAACATGGCTTCGATATTGTTAATAAATGGCTTCAACATAATTTACTAACACTAAATGCAGACAAGACAAATTATATTAAGTTTTCAATGCGCAAGCAAACGTCAACAAGCACTGTCTCGACATTATATGCTCATCATTGCACAATTCCTACGGATAACCAATGTGTTTGTCCCAAAATTAATATGGCAAATACAACAAAATACCTTGGTGTTATAATAGATGAAACACTTTCGTTTAAACAACATATTCAAGCTTTAAATAATAGAATTCGCAAATTAATATTTGTTTTTAAAAAATTAAGATATATTGCTGATCCAAAACTAGTTAGACAAGTTTACTTTGCACTGTGTCAATCAATATTAACTTATTGTATTACCACATGGGGTGGAGTGGGTAAAACAATGTTACTAACCATCGAGAGAGCTCAAAGGGCGATTCTCAAAGTCTCTACTTTCCGCCCTTTTCTTTTTCCTACTAACCTCCTGTACAAATCTTGTGAAGTATTAACAGTTCGTCAGCTATTTATAATGGGTATTGTATTAAAACAACACATAGCGCTACCATACAGCACTGCACATACTAATAAAAGACGTAAAGATATAGTTTGTCCCCAAAATTCCACAAAACATGCTTTTGTATCCAAATTTTATCTATACCTCGGTCCTCTTCTCTATAATAGACTAAACTCGAAAGCAAACATTTATTCCCTGAACTACACAAATTGTAAGAGAATTCTCAAGGATGCTCTCCAAAGTATGTCTTACGAAGATACAGAGAATTTACTAACTGTGCTACAGTGAATATATATGTACAAATTTCACCTACGTTAGGTATTTATCAATTTTAGAAACTAAGAGTTAAGCTACTCAACATATAATTAGTGATCTATTGTCAACCTTTTGATTATTTATTTATTTTATAAGTCTATTTAAGCTCTTCACGCCTGAAACACAGGATTACCTAGTTCAGGCACGTAAGTCTTAGGAATATAATTTACATTTAAGCAAAACTGTAAAAAATGATGCCTTGTAATTTTTTGAATAAACATTATTATTATTATTATTATAATGACCTTTTCCTCGGCTATTAGGTATGTAATCCCAGTAGTACGTTCCCGTGGGATATTTTCCGACATCCACGCGAGCGAAGTCGCGGGCAAAAGCTGGTATTATATGAAAACAAGATGCCAATATACAAAAAAGAAAAACATACTTAAGAGTGTTCATCTAAAAAGTTGGCAACGTCGCAAATAGCTATCAAATATTTATCTGTTTTGATTAATTTGGCAATATTACTGTATGGAAATAACAAATATGGCTAACTAGTGAACTAGAACATTCAAATAATGAATTGCAATTATAACACTGAATTTGATGTTGAAACCGTTAAAGGCATTTGGAAACTTTCCAAATACTTTTTTTACATCTTAAACTATACATAATTTAGCCATATTTCTTATTTCCAAACAGTAATATTGCCAAATTAGTCAAAACAGCGAAATGTTTGACAGCTATTTGCGATGTTGCCCACTTTCTGTATAAATGCTCTTAAAGAAATGGAGTGACATTATGTATGACATACTTCTAACTTCAAATCAACGTTTAGGGCAAAGACAATTCAAAGTAGAATTATCTTTCTTTCCATATAATTTCTTTGCCATAAACTACTTTTATCATTATTGTATTATTCGTTTATATCTTGTATTATTCGTTTATATGGGCGTATTGTTTTAACCTCTCATAAAGCCAGACAATTTAGTGCAGTCACAGCCAAAATACGTTCGTCATCTTAAGGACTACTTGTGGCTTGGCTTTTCATGATAAAAATTTCGTCATAACGTCAATACTGCAGAATGATATTCAGCCATTTTCTTTACATGTCAGACCGAATTAAAACGCGACACTGACAGTCTGACAAATAAATTAAAACAATATATTTATATATTTCATAAAATGCCCGGGCCATTAAAAAAGTGTACTTATGCTATTTTAATATCTGTTAATAATCAGGTCACTAAATATAGTTTTCTATGCAATAATCTGATCAACGCGCGTAGCCTGACCACCATATAATGACAGATTGTGAATCTGTTATTTTGTCTATTCTTCCGTCGACAAAACCCGTTTCTATGGTGATCACAGGACTTCTTCGTTGTTCTAGTGGTCGCAAGCGCTACTGCAAATCTTGGGTTCGATTTTCCTCAGGAATTTTTCAGTACCAGCCCAGAGTCTGGATTTGTACCCGGTTGATGGCAATAGGCTCGCCTTATTACATAGGACTTAAACATAACTGGTGAAATGTGGGTGTACACTGTATAGGTATACCTCTGCCTAACCCTTCGGGGATTACAGGCGTGATGTTATGTCAATCTGCTCAATGCCGTAGGTTTAAAAGTTATAATGTGAACTGACTTGATAAATGAAAGAATTTGAATACTGACAAAGGTATAAATGACTTGACTGTACCTAGAGTGGTAAAATACCATTGTACCTAACCTGTGTTTTTATGACAATAATAGATATGACTAATCCATGTAGATTATACTTGTTGATATCTTGTTAGCTTCGTGGGTGTCCGCAATTGAATATTAGTTACTTAAGCAATTTAAAAATAATCATAAATTAATCAAAATGACTCACTGACTTTTATTTTTTTTGCAGTCAAGATCATGGCCATGTGCGCCTTATCAATAATTGGTACTAAAGTATTATCTTACTTATCGGTTTTGACGAGGTCAGTACTGAAACTAGGCGATAAGTATCGGTCGGTACAACAGCACGGCAAAGTTAGCCCAAACAAAAATCGATTAATTATTTATGAACATTTTAATAAGGAATGTTGCCAACACAAACATTGAAGGTGGTAAGTTTTTAATTAAGGGATGTAATTTGCAAGAAATGTTGTCAGACTAATCTACGAAATCTTAAACCAGACCATTAATGTTCTAGTTTAGGGTTCGATATGAAATGAAATTAAATGAAATTGTTTATTCTATAAATAGGATATCGGAATTACATGTCATATAAAAAGATATTAAAAATTAGCTAGATGAGTTCGGCGTTTCCTATCTGACTACTCTGAAAAGAAAGGCCGAAACAAACTCAAAGGCCACAGCCTCTTTTAAAGTCCAGACAAAATCTTCGTCAGGCCATATGAGGGCCATGTAGATTGGTGTCTGAAATGGTTCAGTCAGTGAAAGCATTTGTCAGTAATCGTGTAGCTCAACTCAGAACTTAAGGAGCTCAACGACTCAATCATGTTGCAAATTCATGCCATTGAATATGAAATTAATCCAATAATGGGCTGTAGGTACTCAATCTTCTAGTATATGAGAATTACCATTCGATTTGAGCACCTGAGAACTTGATTACCTCTACGCCAGATTTGATGGAACTGTCAATTTGTCAAGAAGATACGCTTACATAACTTAAAGTACTTACATAATTAAAACAACTTTATGATTTTAGGGTATCATTCTAGGTACAACTTTTAGTCTAGATTGACATCTTAAAGGCATATCTTATGGACTTAAAGTTACGTCAACTTTTGCATACTTATGTATTTACTAAATGGTCTTGGAGACTTTAACACAACGTGCCGCGTGCTAGAACTAGATGTACGTAGATCTATAAAGCTTGCATTGAAAATCATAAGTTCATAGGTTCATAAGTGGCTAGCCCATCTTCTTATTCCATAGAGGCCCTTATCTTCCAGTAAACTGTTGCAACTTGCATATAAGACTAACAAAGTATGTTGATGCTTTTTTCTCTTGCATTCCCACAAAAATCTTCCTAGACTTTTCCAGACTAACACCTATGTTGGGGTCGGCTTCCAGTCTAACCTGATTCAGCTGAATACCAGAATTTTACAAGGAGCGACTGCCTATCTGACCTCCGCAACCCGGTAACTGGGTAATACGATACCCCATGGTAAGACTGGTTGCTAGACTTTCGGGCTTTTGAAGACCCATAAAAACTGTCAAAGATCCACGAATGACAGCCGAGACCAAAGGCTTAACGCGCTTTCCGACGCATGTAGGAGTCTCGGTATGTAAAGACCGTCACCTATCCACGGACCAACCCCGGCAAGCGTAGCTTAACCTGATGGATCGACCCGTGCGGCTGTTATAACTTAGCCACGAGCTTCTCTTGCATTCCCACAGCTTTGTGAAAATAATGGAAATATTATTATAAAAATATCACATAGTGTATTGTATAATGCTACTTATTACTTCCATGATGGAACGTTCACATGCGGCAGTCGCTCAGCTGACTGGTAGGAACCTAGGAATGTAATATTAGAGTAGATGGCGCCTCGTATCATGTGTAGGTACTTCCCAATGGAATGTTCATTGGATTATCGTTTCTGCGGGCTCCTAGCACCTCGCATTCGTCACGTCGAGTCGCGTGTGACGGATCGCGCTACACACTCATAGGGCTGCTTTGAGGAACTTAAGTTTCTCTTAGCAGGAAATCAAGCAGATAAATTCGCTGGATTAGTTTACCATTACGCCCTTCTATCGATTGCGGAAATAGCCATGTCTTTGCCAAATCTTATCACCAGGTCAGATAATGGTCATCAAACCGGATGACTCAATAAATTTAGATAAATCGAAAAATAGAGTTACTGCGCACTGTCCATGGTTGACGTAAGTTTGAAATGTTTACTTCATTACTTCCGTGATTGGCACAAAAAGTACCCAAAGATGAAATCCTGGCCAGATATTTCGTGACCTAAAAGCACGCTTCAACACGCACAACACTGAAATCCGGAGGAAACAAACACTAAGCCCTCGTTGAATAGAAGCCTAATCCGAGAGTCCGTAGATATGCCCAAACGCAGACTTCGAGGTCAAAACAGGTCGAGATGCGGACAGCCCTAGTTTCGGCGCACGGGTCGACGGATTGATCGAGGAATTACGTAGCTAACATCCACCAAAATGATTGATAACCGTCTTGGGGAAGGGAATTATTGTTGGATCCCTGATAGGCGTTTAGTGCGATAGTTGATTCCGATGCTCGTACGGCGTCGTTACAGACCCTAATACAGTGCTATCTCCTTTGGGGTTCCCGTTTCCGATGTCTGTATGTGGCAGATAAGAATATTACGTGTCTTATCTCTTTCACTACGTTTTAGGGAGGATTTGGTTATTCTGTATTCAGCAGTGCTGGATTAGAACAAAGGTTTAGTACGTCTTAAATATGGGAGTTCCTACGGGTCCCTTGGTCCTGGAATTCACCGTCAATGGTACTTAAGGTATACTGGCAACCTAAGTAGTCGAACACGTAGAAATTTCTATGCGCATAATAATATATTATGATAAACGAGCGTTTAGCAGTAAGTATCCCGTAGTCAGATAATTACCGTCACAAATTATGCCTATTATCTAATTTTACCACAACAATTTATTGCCCTGTCAGCTTCAAGATCATGATCTACGACTCCATGTATATACCTAAACTATGTATCACTTAAAAATGAAAAAACACTGGTAGCAAAATTTTCTAACCAAAACGCTGAATGATTCATTTTTGTGAACAGAGTTTGATAAAGTACTGCTATTTGGCCGTTATCAGTTCATGGCTTTATGGTCAATATCTTTATTATCGATCGGGACAACTACCACACGTACCTACGTAGGTAGATACTATTTTTACAATAAAAATACATAAAACAAGTGTATAATACGGTTTATTTACATCACATGTAGCCAATTACGCATATTTTCGTTTTCAATAACATTTTCCAATCACTTAATATTTGTTTTTACTGTAATATGCCACCTAGGTTAATATTACTTTTTATAGGTCTGTAATTTCACACCAAAAGCTATTTTGTTGAATAATCGATTTGACTTACTACCTTGCAAGCATTTTACACCTTTATTAAATCTTTCAAAACATTCAAGGTTAATATTGAAAAAAATACTACCTAGTTTTTATGTTAAAATTACAGCAAAATATTATCTTCCCTATAATGAGATATAAATAGACACAAATACACAATAGTTAATTCGCCGTAACGAAAATATATTGAGATATCGATCATAAGGAAGTTGTTACTCAAGGCTGATCCATTGATTCGCTAATAATGCTTATAAACACAAAACTACGCAATTATTTCATCAATTAAACTGACGAGTATGGGTATTTGTTCGAAGCTGAATAAGCTAACGACAATTTCCTCTCAAACTAACAAACTAAAAAACTTCAGTAAATGCTCTTGTGTTGTAGGCGTCTCTTCACCTTGTCATTACGAAGATTACACGTTTATAGACTCAATAATGCATTATTAAGTATACCCAACATCCTGCATTAAGTATCTAAAATTGCTTATTTCATAAAACAGTATATTACAGAGATAACGTTTCGATCAAGGCGCACATAAAACGACATTGTCAAAGATGTACAACAAACGGTTAATGGAAATCCTCAATCCAATCTGGCCGAATAATTGGTTAGACCCACCTGGCTGGGAACAAAGCGGAGCAGCGACGTTGTTCACTGAAGGTTTATTGGCAACCGATGTAACATACCATCGCAAATTAACACAGTCGACCTCAATATTATCGGGGAACATGGCCTTCGCCTTATGTCCGAACTCGCTACACACTAATAGCTAATTTTCCCTCAGCACCTACCACTCAAGAGGTAAATTGACAGTAATAGATTTGTCCCCTCTCCTTTCTTACTCTTTTGTAGTAAAATTTTAGGGTAGCACACTAAATTGTCAGTGTTTATATTCTTCCATTGTTGTTTTCTGTTTCTAGTGTAGATATTAGACGGGCTTTTTCAAATCCATCAACCTGACATAGCTTTTCTGCCTTTAATGATACGAAAAATGTGACTATTCCTCGTAAAGTTCATACACTTTAATCCGGGTCACAGTACCAGTCCTTCCATTATCTCACACAAAGCATAATAGTAGGCTCAGTGATCTCTCGCAACAATACGCGGTATTTGTTATTTCAACAATAATAACCAGAGCATCGATTATTCTGGCCCTTCCATACGTAGCAACTATGTAGGTACATTCGGACCTTTGTTTTTCGGCGGCCATGTTTAGTCGCCAGCCTTTATTAGGGAATTGGAAGTGTGCGACACAAAGGGTCTTAAATTAAATCAACTACCCCAATATTCCCTGCAGGAGTGCTTTATAGGCTGAGGGAGAGAAGGGCGTTGTGACCGCTGCCTTACTGACTCCATATTGACTAACAGTATAGCTTGACAGCATCAAATAAAACGTGAATTGGACTGTACACTACTTCCCCCAACTATTTTTGCTTTTCTATCAGACTATTCGTGTCTGAGTGAATTAACTTCAATCCTTATTTTTCAAATGTGTACTGTTCCATTTCTCGGTAAATACAGCGTTGCTTGCAAAGTGTAGACAATGTTACGAAGTTTGTCTCACATTAAATTTTATTGTTCTATCATGTTTCGTGGAACTTACCGCGCGGCTTACATAAACTGTTTATTATACTTTGTATCGTATATCAGCGACAAATATTTACGATGTTTTCAAAAACTTTTATCACATATTATGGCTTTCTTAATGATTCTCTTATTATTAATAGTACCTGGGCGACCGAGCTCTGCTCTGGTGAAAAAACAGAATACTCATTTAATCAGGGTAGGCATATTTACATCAATTGAATTTTTCAACAAAAATAATTGATTAAATCAAATTGTTTTTATTTCTTTCCTATTTGT
The DNA here is from genome assembly GCA_949128155.2 of Xanthia icteritia. Classification (NCBI taxonomy): domain Eukaryota; kingdom Metazoa; phylum Arthropoda; class Insecta; order Lepidoptera; family Noctuidae; genus Xanthia; species Xanthia icteritia. The sequence goes on from OX421939.2 coordinate 9,545,261, forward strand.
AACATAAATTTAAGTCCATGCTTGCTGCCATGTCATCATTATTCTAGCTTAGCTCGGGTTAAAATACGGAGAAAACGAATTTTACCAGATAGGAGACCTAGCTAGATCGTTTTTTCGCCCCGTAAACCCCTTTATTGCAACTTTCATCGAAATCGTTAGAGCCGTTTTCGAGAACGTAATTACAAATAAATAGAAGTATATACAAATATTTCTCATCTAATAATATAGGTTTATCTACCGAATAAAAATATTATCTGTTATTTGTTTTCATTCTTTCTTTGATAAATTATTTTTAAGCAAGAACAGGTAGTAGTCATCATCGCGAATTTTTCACATAAATACCATAAAAAACCGGCCAAGTGCGTGTTGGGTCACGCGCAGTGTACGGTGCCGTAGCTGCCCGTCACAATATGGACTTAGAAGGCTTTTTGTTTGATTAATTGAGTTCACGGTTTAACGGCTAATAACGTCTAAAAACGGGCCCATATAAGACGATGGTAACTGAAGGAGTTATAAAATCCAACCTCACACGGGAGGGAAGTTAGAAAAGATATTGTTTAATTAAGTACATACGCCAGCAGGTCAACCTACCCGAAACTGCCAAATTTTCCTAATCATCTTTGAACCTTATTCGTTAGTGATAAAGTTGAAAATCTATTAAAGAAATTTGACAGATTGTAGTAGATTGATGTACTGGCGTCTGTACCACCGCGTAGTGTTATTTTTTTAATATCACCGTCCATTCCAATGCGTTAGTCGAACGTAAGCGTAACCATTGTTATTAATTTAGGAATTCTTATTATTGGGGATGTTATGATTTTATTTTTCCATAATTTTACACGGTTCATAAGAGGAACTCGTGGCTAAGTAATAACAGCCGCACGGGTCAATATCAGGTTAAGCTACGCTTGCCGGGGTTGGTCCGCGGATGGATGACCATCTTTACATACCGAGACTCCTCCGTGCGTCGGAAAGCACGTTAAGTCGTTGGTTCCGGCTGTCATTTGTTGATCTTTGACAGTCATTCAGAAGCCCGAAAGTGTTACAACTAGTCTTACCAAGGGGTGCTACTTATCCAGTTACTGGGCTGTAGAGGTCAGATAGGCAGTCACTCCATGTAAAATACTCGTATTCAGCTGCATCCGGTTAGACTGGAAGCCGACCCCAACATGGGAAAAGGTTAGGTATATGGTTTTTTTTTTGTTTTTCATAAACTTATACTTACTACCTACTTCATCTAAGTAATTTTCAATGGAATTGGTACGAAATTTTCATTTATCCATGTACATTTTATAAGTTAATCTACTATTACTTGTAACTTGTAAAGCCTACTTACTCGTAGCAGTGATCCTTTTCCTTTTAACTTCGTTGTACACACGGCTACACATCAAGCTATACATTTCCAGTTTATGCTGATCTCGCATTGTATAGGATTTCCGTGCAATGCGAGGTCAGCTTATACTGGAAATGTATAGCTTGATGTGTAGCCGGGTATGTGCTTATTTTAATTACCTAACGAAAGTTCCCGTTAATCCATGCAAAGCGTCGATACATGCAAAGAAAATTATTACCATTCAAAAACAAAATGTTTTTATTATTATATAAGGTCCCATTAAAATAGGTGGACAAAATTTTAGGAATCATTCAGACCACTAAAATAAGAACGATGGTAAAAAAATAAAATAAGTAAAAAGCATTAAATACTTACCAGAAAAATAAATCAGCTAACGAAAAAACACTAAAAATGTTGGTTACCCAATGCCATTTATTATTTTAGGTCAAAATAAAATCACTTTAATCAGTGTTTTTGAAGTGAAAACTTCTTTAGCGGCATTGTGCACTTTTTTTGCGATGGGTAAAAAATGTCAAACTCGCGTCAGGACACGTGACCTGATCGAAAATTCGTAAGATTGTCATGTTTGTGTACGATAGCGCAATAAATGAATATTGTATTTTACCACATAAATGATAGTACTTTTATACTGATAATTAAAGCAATTCGTGCAAAATTATTCCCTAACCATTCCAAAATATCAAAAATGCACAACGTTAATACCTATTCAAGTTTTCATTTCTGCCGGCACTCCCGGAGTGCAACCCGTTGACTTTTTTTTGCTTGAATCTTTGGTTAGACGTACTGAACGCTGTGATAAAATTTGTGTATAATAATATATATGAATATGATAGACAAACTTTGTATATAATAAAATATTAAACTGAAACGTAAAAGAAACAAGAGTACACGCGCACTTGTCTGTCAATGTGGAGTACGGCCGGTTTGGGCAATGCCAATACGCTAGGTACTATTCCGCGCTATTATTTTGATTTTCGAATTGATTGTCATTTATTATCGTTTTATTATTTTTTTGTATTTGGATTTTTTATTACATATTTTTCTATGCTGTTAGTTTTATTTTTAATCTATTGATGATAGGAACATCTGTCATTTCACATACTGATTGTAAATACCTACTACTGCCGTGAATTTTTTCACATACTTATTCAAAAAGATCCATTTAGCTGGCACCCTAGACACTTGACTTACTCTAACAAAAAATTAAGCAATTTAAAGCTTAATATTACGCAAACGGATCCCTAAATCGAAAATAGTTTTCACGGACCCGCAATATTTTTCAACGGCCTATCCAACGATATCCGACAGAAGGGAAAACATTTTACGATATGATCACTAATGTTTGGCCACAATGCCACATCATGAAGTAGTCGTGCGTTTAACTGTTCATATCGTCAAACATTGAGTATTCAATGATCTGGCCAGATCACATCATGATGTGACCAGCGGTCGATGTTCTATTTCATGAAATGGTCGAACACTTCATGAAATAATCAATTCTAAGATCTGGCCACAAGATAAACACAATTTAAACTTTTCACTTGGTCAATTTAACTTCACTTACTGCTACTACAGCATGTCGGCGCGAGCATGTCGGTGACGCGAGCCCATAAGTTTTTCCCCTACCAAAAATCGCTCAACGCGCCTAAAGAAGTTTTCATTTCAAAAATATCAACCCCATTTTTTTTTCATAATTTTGTTTTACCACTTTGTCGGCGTGATTAATATATAACAGTTTTCTAGAACTAAGAATCTCTGAGCTAAACCGTGAATAGACAAACGGAGACGAAACATTCTCATAATTATAATTATTTAGTCTCGACTATGACTTGCATAATATCTAGGTGACATTCTTTTGTTTTCTTATCGTTGTTACAAAATTATGACGGTCTATACAGATTTTTTATTAATTGTTTCAACCTTGTCTATGAATCAGCCACTAACATCGTGAGTTTCTTGTGGAACCAAATTAATATATTTTATTTATCTTCCAATTAAATATGTTTGAATGTTTGTTTTTCTTTTTGTTATCAGGTGGATAAAACAGTAACATGTCATCGCCGTCCAAAAACCGTTCTAAAAGGCAGACTCGATACAAACGTTTGTTACATAAACGACTGCCAATTACAAAATGGCTACCAGAATACAATTCGGAGAAGGCTGTAGCAGATTTAATTGCGGGCATCACAGTGGGCCTTACGGTTATACCACAGGCTCTGGCATATGCGACACTGGCTGGGTTAAGTCCACAGGTAAAATCATATTCATAAGTATACTAAAGTAAATATTTTCCATAATAATTATTAAAGATGGAGAGGGCTTCCAATTTTAATTTAACATTTCTGACCATCTTCGGTTCCGTAGCAAGGATAGGTAGACTCCATAATATATTTAATCTCGAGCAACATTCGACGTTCTGTTATAATAATATCTCGTATCTGGTACAGGTCCTCCGAATATTTTTATCCTAGGAATCTGAATAACGTTTTAATATCGTCAGAAAGTCTCAATCTCACAGGTAAACGTAGATCCGCTCCAAATTCGAGGTACTGGTTGTATTTTTGGGGTGCAATGACTGGGTCGTTAGAGACATAAGGCCGTTTACTGTAGGCCTTCAAAGTGCGGGCCGAATTATAGTACGAACACGTATTGAAAGTATAAAGTTTATGTAATGATGAATAATGACATTTTTAGTTCAGAACTTTCGAATTTGATTGATATAGTAGTTATAGACACATGTAGGCAGGATTTATGTTGTTTATTATTTATTATAGTTGGTGGAGATAAGTACTATTAAAAGATAAGATCTTAGTATAAGATTTTTGAGTGATTGCATTTGAATTGCTTTAATCTAGCTCCATTCCACAGGCCATAGCACGGATCTTACGGTATTATTAAGAAAAGAGGCTTTCAATGTAGCTATGGCGTATACATTATATAGAATTCGATTTCCTCCTTCTTACAATACACAACATCACACATTCTTATAGGCAGAATACTTTCTACAAACATGTAGGTAGAATGCGTATGTAGAAAAACTGTAATATGCAGTACTTCACACCCGTAACCCGAAGGTAGTGAAATACGTGTTCACAGTCGTAAATTTTTCAGGACGGTCTCTACTCATCGTTTATGGGATGTTTCGTCTACATAGTGTTCGGGTCTTGCAAGGACATTACTTTGGGCCCGACGGCATTGCTGGCTCTTATGACCTACCAACAAATACAGGGCAGGAACCCTGATTACGCAGTATTACTCTGCTTTTTGTCTGGCGTAGTACAACTTCTTATGGGATTATTACATTTAGGTAAGTGCTGTGAATTCTCTTCCTTATTTTGTGTGACGTAAAGAATTGTTTGTAGCCTGAATATGAAACGTGAATTGTGTTTTTCCCGCGAGAAGTGTACTTAAATGCCGATGAACGGAAGCCTACAGCATTCGCACGACGGGGCTGCAACCCAACACTACCGCAATCTTTACTGAACAAGTTTTATTGCTTTGAGAAGGAATTCTGGCCTTTTATTTTTTCTCACAAAAGAAGCTGACTCTGTAAATTCAGTCTTACAATACGAACAGCAAAATGAAAACAAGCCGATGTGTTTCCCAGTCTTTGATGATATTTGTAAACAGAAGGACATTGTGTACTCCTAGAAGATACGATACTTGCATGGCATAATGTTCTACTGTGTACATAATAATTATATCCTGTACTGACCAAGGCCGGCGCGCAATAAACACAACTAGTTGCTAAAAGTGAGAGTATACCTTTATCGTTGTAAAAACGTTAAACTAATTACCTACAGGTCGTTTTAAATTAAATGCGACCTGAATTTTGGTCTATCATACGGAAAACCTTTGAATTGCTCTGTCCTTAAAGTAGGACATTATGGGTAACATTATAAACGTGTTATTTATAGCTCTGAATGTGTTTGTACGAGTATATTAAGCCGGCTCAATAATTTTCCTTTTGTTATGGCCAAATTGAAGTTCGCTTTATACCTATCCACAATACTATAGGCAGTAGTTACAATTACAATGCTTCCTGAATTATCGTCAGTAGCTAGTTAATAACTAGTGTATACTTTAGTTTGTGACCTTATCTCGCTATCATTATCCAATTTCCATTCAGTGGCGGGTATGGGGTCTGTTTCGTTATTCACTGGCGTTCGCTTAATTTGATCTCCTCTTTCCTAACTAGAGGTACAATCTTCCTATTAATTGTCACTGAGTTGTTCTGTGTAATTAACTTCATTTGTTGTTGCTTTGTTATTTGAGCTATGATTATTTGTGTTGAGGTCAATTAAAGTTAGACCTAAATACAGGTATGATGTTTACGATCTCTAACCGATTTTCTGCAATTGAAATCACATTCAGTGTCGAAGTACTTAAAACTTTTAATAGGTGCTTAACCCACTAACAGCTTAATAGTGTGATAAAATTGATTAGTATCGTTACATTCTGTTCAATTAGCAATCTGCTTCAATATTCCTTTTTAGTAATCTGTTTATTTATATTTATGAGTTGCGCTGAATCATGCGTTTATTTATATTCATATTATAGGTTAAAATTGTTACATGGGACACATATTATGTGCTTACGTATGTCACGTACGTCAAAAAAAAACTTATTTTTCTGCGGTTATTGTTATCCTCGAATGCCTTACCTATGTATCCAAAATCCGCATTGAATTAATGCTGAAGCTATTCGTCATAAGTTTCCAGACTAGTAATCTCCTCGTTGAATTGTCAATTTCAATACCACCAATCAAGATACGAATACCCTTAAATCTGCTCCTTTCTTTACATTCCAATAACAATATCATCTCGGGGCTCCTATTTGGTTTTTAAGTTTTAGTGAATTTTCATTTCCATTGCGTAACACACGATCAATCACCATCTGTTTCATTTTGACAATTCAACAACATTCATTGTGTTACTTACGTTGTGAAGCAGACAAATTTTTCGAACATATGAAGCAATGGATTAGCAATATCCTTCAAAATGTTTCAGATTGTGATTGATCGTGTGTTACGCAATTAACAATCTGACCTCCACCCACGACCCAATAACTGGGTAATACGATACCCCTTGGTAAACTGATTGTCAGACTTGCGGGTTTCTGACGCACGAATGACAGCCGGGACCAAAGGCTTAACGTGCTTTCCGAGGCACGGATGAGTCTCTGTATCCACGGACCTACCCCGGCAAGCGTAGCTTAACCTGATGGATTGCCAGTGCGGCTGTTATTACTTAGCCACGAGCTCCTCCTAATACTTATGTATCACACTAAGTAAGTTTTTATTATCTTAAACTTATCACACTTTTTCCTTAAACAGGTGTTTTAATAGACTTCATCTCAGTGCCAGTCACCGTTGGCTTCACGTCCGCCACATCTGTGATCATCGCTGTCTCACAACTCAAAGGACTGTTAGGTCTTCAGTTTAGATCTGGTGGATTTTTAGACACTGTGAAAAAGGTATGTTATCCTAGTAATTGTATAGTAACTCGTGGGTTTAGTGTTTGCAACTGGAACTGCTAAGCATGGGGTTCTGGGGTCGATGCACAAATCGGGCAAAAGGTTATTTGGGTTTTTCCAACGAAAAACTTCGCCTGCTTCACCAGAAATAACACAAAGTTACAAAAACAAATAATGGCTAGGAATGTTTAAGCCCCATGTAATAGGATACTATTCATCCATCTTTATTTTGCAAAAAAGAGCTGTCAGAGCCATTTATAATCTTCGCCGCTGCGAATCTCTTAGGGAATTATTTAAAAAGATTAATATTATGACGGTACCTTGCCAATTCATTTATGAAAATCTTATCTATGTAAGAAAGAATCTACATTTGTTTCATAAAATAAGTGAAGGCATAATTTTAATACTAAATTTAAAGATAAAATAGATCAACCATTTTTCAAATTTTCTAAAGTACATACATGTCATACATCTTTACTGTGTTAAATGTTGACATGGAGCTTGAACATTACTAGTGACCGCTACTTTAGAGGACCGGTATGTTTTGGGAAACTGGGTAAATTTTTGGTGCGCGAGAAGAAGACACGATTGCTCTTCAAATTGGTATGATACCTTAAACGAGAAAATGAAGTAGCAATCGCTAAATGTAAATATTGCAATTGGAAAATGCTGATGATAATGATGATGATGGGAAAAACGCTCAAGGCTTTGAACTCGAGATGCTATACGAACAAACATTTCAGAGATAAAAAAGCTGCGTCAGAGCATCTTGATAAACGTAATACAAATACAATACGGCTGATATAACTTGGCAGCTCTGAACATAGGCACTGCGAACTTTCGCGCATGTTCTCTCACTCACACTCCTCATGTCACCATTTGGGTCCAAAAAAATGTTATTGCGCAGCCTTTTGCGCGAAGTTCGAAACTGCAAAATTATATCGGCCGTATTGTACCATCGAAGAAGTTCATATCTATACACCGTAAGAACTATTTCTGCTTGCAGCGCTCGGCCGCTATAGAACCGGGGCGGTAACAGAAGTGGTCATCGTGTTCACAGGATTTTGTTTTCAAACTGCTTAGATTTGAAGTTCTTCGATAGTACGTCTAGTACTTATTTTTCTGAAAATGGTTTAATTGAAATAAATGCTTTGAGTTTGAGTTTTTCGTCAGTCACGTTACGTGGTGGTTTATTTGTAATGGAATATTTGTTTCAGGTAATAACAAACATACCTAACGCAAGGATCGCTGACAGCTCATTAGGTATATCGTGTATAATCATACTTTTAGTAATGCGTGTAAGTATTGAAATTTTCCATATGTATTTATTTATTTATAAACGCGTTGGTTCAATTTTGGGGTTTAATTATCTAATTGTGCAAATCGGTACTTATTTCGTTCAGCCCTTTTTTTTTTTTTTTTTTGGGTTGGAAATTATCAAATAACTTCTCCCACTCTGGGTGGAGCGGGAGGGCGTGTCAGACTCTTACTGACTAAAACCCACCCGTGATCCTTCCGTTGCCTGTACGTTGCCAGGGGCCACGGTATCCCTTTCGGACTTTCCCGCAACCCCGGCAGGCATCGGTCCTAACGGACCCCTTCACTTCTGCTGACATCTCTTTGAGGCGCGCGTGGAACACAACGCGCCGTCGACCCGGGCCTGGTCCTTATCGGACGGTGAGCTACCCATTGCTCACCGTCCGCAAGCCCGCGCCTACGGTGGCCGGGAATCGGCCTGCGATTCCCGACGCCCGGGGCGTCTCCTGCGACGGCTAGGGGCGTGAGGGCGCGAAATTTGCCTCTCCCTCACGCGTTCTGCCTCCTCCTTCGCAAGCATTACTGCTTCGCAGAAGGAGGTGACGGCCTCCCATGCCCTCTCGCTCCGTACCATGGCCTGGACTAGGGCCGGACGCGAGAGATCCCCGCCACCGATCGCCTCCACGAGGACACGGCGATGCTCTGCCCAAGCCGGACAGACCTCCACCGTATGCTCAACCGTGTCCTCCGGGCGATCCACGCAGTGATGACACCCGGGCGTTTCCTCCCGCCTGATACGAAACAGGAACCTCCCAAAACAACCATGTCCGGTGAGGACCTGCGTCAGGCGGAAGGTGAGGACGCCGTGGCGCCTCTCTAGCCACTCCTCAAAGAGGGGACTTATCGCCGCAATAGTGGCGTGCCCAGCACTGGGTTGCGACAATCGCACTCTCCATGACGCCATGTTTCGTTCAGCCCTCAAATTGCACAATGTGATATTTACTATTACAGAATAACCATACTAAATTATTAGTTCTAAACCATAAACGGTTAACAAAATCATGAAAAATAACTGCAGTAATAAATACTACTGTAGTTCACGTGACGGCTATTTGTTTCCAATGTGACATTAAAGTTTAAACAATAAAACAATGATTAAATGCTGCGTAAAAGAAGCAACATAACAATAAATTTGTGCTAACCATAAGTATATTATTTGCTTATTGAACGTAGGGTATCGTATTAAGTGCAAAAACAATACCAGTTATTATTTTCAATCGTTTTAATTTAGCGACTGACATTTTCATTTATTTCTTTTTTTCTATTTTCCACCGTAAGTACCATCAAACTTAGCTCGTATCATGTCAATTACCAATTAAGTGTAAAAACAATACCAGTTATTACTTTCAATAGTTTCAATTTAGCGACTGAAATTTTCTTTTTTTTTTCTATTTATCACCGTAAGTAACTTCAAACTTAGATCGTATCATGTCAATTACCAGGCTAAGGAAGTCAGTCTAAATAAGCACACATTGCATTTCTTTTATTTTCCAAAGTTACGGATTAACACAGAAAGTTTATGCGAGTCACTTAAGTCAACACGAAAAATTATTAAATAAATAAAAATAACATTCGTTTCATTAATCCTATAACAAAAAGTTATGGTATTAACTGTTATATTTTAAAACGCCAAAAACTTTACTGTTTCCGTCATTCAAATACATAGGTACTTAATATTCATATTTTTTTTTAAATACACAAGCCCAGATGGTTCCAGTTTCAAGCAAATGTTTGCTATCAATTTGATCTGGTGCCGATATTCCAAATTGTACATTTTATTAAACACATCGGCTGCTGCTTGTAAGCTTGTAATGTTCACAATCGATGTTTTGTATTTGCATTCCTTTGTGAACCACAATGGCACTTAATTTGATGCCAGAGAACAGCAGCTTGTTGTTTCATCAGTAAACGTGGTGATGGTCAACAATTGTCTCTAGAATATATAAAGTTCACGTTTCCGAGATAAACGTATGTAAGGTTATTATGTTCATAATAGGGATATTCCGATACTTAGAGAACAATGAGATATTGTGATAAAGGTTGATATTGAATTTTAATGGACATAATGTTCATTTGTGTAGAGCGATTTTTTTATTTTGATAAGGAGTCTACAATACCTCAAATTGCTTAGCATGATTTTGAAATAAATATATGGTAAAGTTCAGGATTAATGTTAACTACTGTGTGTGACGAAAACACGATTCCATAAAATTATATCGATAGACATAATTCCAAAGTTACCTCCAAACCGAACAATAAACCACTGGTATTTTAGAAAAATACTTCAAATTAGGTTATGAAACTTTAAATAATAACTGACCTAACTATAAAGCAGATACAATGTTTTTTTTTTTATATTACCATGCCGTAAAAAGAAATTACGTAAACTATTGGCGCCTTGGAGCCTTCTCCTTGCCGCTCAGTCTCGCTCTCACTCCGTCCGCGAGCAGTATTGTGCGAGCGAGATGGACTGAATTTGAACTGAGGTATTATAGACTCAAAAGTATGTTATACACGACCTCCCGTTTTCAAGAGCATTCATCTTATTAGCACACGTGTGTACTAAGCATTTAATATTTCTTTGTGTACTCTTATGTATGGAATACGCAACTCATTATGCAAATTTGTAGGAACTTTCGTTAACTTTTCACGGTTTATCATGTTTACATGTTTTGTTTTAGTTTCGTGCGAATTTTGCAGTTTTTCGTTGTTTTTCATTATTAACTGTAGTACACACGCTTTTGAAAATGATATATGCATTTTAAGTGGTCGTTTGTAATACATTTTCCTGTTTAAATTCATTAGATGTTTCTAGTGTGAATCTACTAGCACATGTGTCTATTTGTTAGGCAATTTACAGGGCTGTTTAAAGAGTAGGCATGTATGAAAACCTACCTTTTGGTATTATGCAGAAACCCCAATACACGCTTAGCATGACCACAATAGAAACGGATTTTGTCGACGGAAGAATAGACAAAATGACAGATAAACAATCACAATATGTCATTTTGTCTATTCTTCCGTCGACAAAACCCGTAGAAAACCCATTTCTATGGTTGTAAAATCTGCAAAAGTACTATAATTTAAGTTTTATAATATAAACTTTATTTTCAGAAAATGAAAGATATCAGCTTGCCTCCGAGTCAGAAAGGCTTAAAGAAAACTCTTTGGTTGTTGTCTACTTCAAGAAACGCCATTGTGGTCATAGGATGCTCTTTAGCTGCATTCTTCTTTGAGAAATATTCCACTCAGCCGTTCAAGCTCACGGGGACTGTTAAGTAAGTCCCTTTATATTTATTTCTATTTCAAAGTGTTTCCCTGTTATACATGTTTTTGTGACTTGACAAAACATCGAGATTTCTTTATATAAGGTCCCATTAAAATATATGGACAAATTTTAACAGCGTTCAGTAAGTCTAACCAAAGATATCCAAGCAAAAAAAAACACTGATTAAAGTGATTTTATTTTGACCTAAAATAATAAATGGCATCGGGTAACCAACATTTTTAGTGTATTTTCGTTAGCCGATTTATTTTTCTCGTAAGTATCTAATGCGTTTTTCTTATATTTTTTTTACCATGGTCCTTATTTTGGTGGTCTGAATAATTTCTAAAAATTTGTCCATCTATTTTAATGGGACCTTATATATGTAAATTTAATATTAGGAGCTCGTGGCTAAGTAATAACAGCCGCACGGGTCGATCCATCAGGTTAAGCTATGCTTGCCGGAGTTGGTCTGTGGATGGGTGACCATCTTTACATACCGAGACTCCTCCGTACCTCGGAAAGCACGTTAAGCCGTTGGTCCCGGATGTCATTCGTGAATTTTTGACAGTCGTTACGGGTTGTCAGAAGCCCGAACGTCTGACAACCAGTCTTACCAAAGGGTATCGTCAGGCGTGGAGGTCAGATAGGCAGTCGTTCCAAGTAAAATACTGGTATTCAGCTGCATCCGGTTAGACTGGAAGCCGACCCCAATATAATCGGGAAAAGGCTAGGCAAATTGATTAAGTTTAATATTAATATATTATACACATAAACCTTCCGGAATAAATTCTCTAAATGATGTTGAAAATTAGATTAAAACCCGTTACGTAGTTTAGAAGTACAAAGTGGTCACAAAAACACACGAAAAGCGACTTTAATTAAACAATAATTTAGGACGTATACAAATATGTCTCGGAATTAACGCACACAACTAAACACTATAATTAAAATATTATGTTATAATCATAAATTCATACAACATACCCTGATTTTTATTATTATGTATTAAACATAGTTTATTTATTAAATTAGTTATACTGATAGTGGGAGAAAATTGTGGTCTCATTACAAATGTACGGACGCACACGTATAAGGATCTAGCGGGTCTAGGTTTGTTTTGACTATACAGCAGAAGAGTGACTGTAATTTACGTAGTTTTAATTGTTTTTGGGAGAAAAATTACCTATATTAAAAATAACAAATCGTTTCAGTAAACGATTCTGAACAAACTACTTTCATAATTTGCATGAATTCAGTTACACATTGTAGACAGATAATGGAAGTGTTATAGAAACAGTTGACAACCTCAAAAGAGGTCATTGTACTCATCATTATGAGCAACTTTTACTATAGTTTGACCGAGACCGCTGTACCGCGTCTTAGGAATGTGCGGCGAGGCTGGGGACAGCGTTGACGAATGAGCGACGGGACGCTGTAAGCATTAACGAATCTAAGGCGCGGGAGATACACACGACGCGAGGGGCACGGGCGAGGTGACGGTGCGGCGCGGGCGCTGCGCCGCCGCCGCTCCTTTCATATTTCACACAAAACGTATAGGAGCGACGAAACGCCCGCGCCTCGCCGCCTGTGTATATCTCACGTATCGTCTAATTTGCCTATCCATTGTGTATGAAATATTGCCGCTCCGTCACTTCGCCCGCGCCCCTCGCCAATTGTGTATGTCTCGCGCCTAAACAGTGCTTTGTCGGTGCAATTTTTATTGTTGCTTTAACTAATAGCATGCCACAGGCAATGAAATCGCACCGTGTAAATGAAAATCAGGCACTCTTTTGCTAAATAATCTTGATGTGGAAAAATAAAACACGCTATTATTCAAAATACATAAAATCGTTTCTCTGTTGAACATAATATTTCCTTGTTGACTGCCATGTCCTTCAAATATGACCGATATTCGCTAATAATTGTAAGGCCATTGTTCCTAGTATCAATTGGCAATGATTCATGAAAAGGCCGTTCTATTTACATAAGAACATACGACTTTTATTGAAATGATATACCTACCCGATTCTAGAAACAATCAGTTGAATCTACAAAAGAATTAAAGACAAAACATATAAAATATAAGACTGCTCTAAAACCCTTTGGAAAGTTTTAGAATATTAAAAAATTAAAAACATTTTTATTTGTTTTGGCAAACGTGAAAGTTGTGCCTGGACAATCGGGCTGGATTGAGAAGGTCTTTGTTATGTCGAGCTCTTGTACAGTTTGTTCGGGATACATATACGAACTGGCGCGTTCTAATTTTGAATGCAATCGACTTCTTAGCAATACGGTGCTACTATTACAGTTGGCGAAGACCTAGCGTGCAGTTTTCATTACTGCTAAACAAATATCAACTCTGCAAACGTTATAATAAAATCGAAAATAAAATCTCCTAAACATTGTACTATTTTCTTTCAGAGACGGTCTCCCTTCACTCCGACTACCGCCGTTCTCCACAGTATTGGACGACGGAAGAGAAGTGAGCTTCATGGAGATGTGCTCAGACCTCGGCTCCTCCATATTCATAGTTCCTGTTATTGCTGTATTAGGCAATGTGGCCATCGCTAAGGCTTTTGGTAAGTTGCAGCTTGAATTTGAACTTTAAGAATATTAAAATAAGGTTCAGATTTCTATTTAAAAACCCAGTTTTCAAAGCAGCGGCGGTAAGGCTTTGCTTGAAATTTAACTTAAAATACACAAAAAAAAAACATAAAACAAACACATATAAACTTAATACACTATGTGCTGGGTGTCTTCATTGATTTGAAAAAAGCCTTTGATACCTTAAGTCACAAACTACTATTAGAAAAACTAGAAAACATAGGTATCAAAGGCAATGCACTTGAAATGCTAAAATCTTATCTAACCAATCGATTTCAGATAGTTAAAATAGATAGATTTGAGAGTAGTACATTGCCGATTACATACGGCGTCCCGCAAGGGTCTATATTAGGGCCGCTATTGTTCTTGATTTACATAAATAGCATCACAGAACTAAATCTACATGGTCATATAACTTTATATATATGCAGATGATACGTGCTTATTTTATTTCGGACCCAACATGCACGACATTATTTCAAAAGCCCAAGAAGATCTCAACGTTCTATTCGAATGGTTCAAATATAATTTACTAACGATAAATATTTCTAAAACTTGTTACGTTGTCTTTAAAGCTAAGAATAAAAAAAATCCGCAGCACGACACACTAACTATTGATATCCCACTAGATCAAAAAACCTGTGAAAAGTATCTTGGCTTGAGAATAGATCATTACTTAACATGGTATAATCAAATAGACCATATTAAAAATAAACTATCAGCACTTACAGGCTCACTTCATAGTATAAACCATGTCATACCTGAAAAGATACGTTATACTATTTATAATTCTCTTATTAAGTCGCATCTGTTATATCTCATTGAAATTTGGGGAAGTGCCGGAAAAACGAAGTTGCAAGAATTACAAAGAGTACAAAATAAGGTCATAAAGATATTGTTTCGCTATCCATACCTAACACCAACTTATAAAATTTTTAAAGAAACAAAACTAATGAATATCAAACAACTCTACACATATAATACTTGTGTTCTGATTAGAAAAAAATAGACAAAACCATCCACACTGACTTATCATTTACTAAAAAATCTCAAATTACTATACGCAGTCTTCGTCGAGCAATGTTACTTGTTTTGCCAAGAATGCGCACTAATTACGCTAGAAAGAGTATTACATATGAAGGAGCACAACTGTTTAATAATCTACCCACATATATAAAAAATGTTAGCTCTCTCAGCAGTTTTAAGTCTCGGCTATCCAAACACATAACTGAAAACTGCCTTGACTAGCGTCTTCCAATGTACTTTAATGATTGAGAATTAACTGTTGAATGAGTATAGAATAAGTTTATATAATACTATACATATATTAGGTTGGGGAAAAAGTCTTTTCGCATTATAGTATGTATGAACTTGTAATAAAATCTCTTTGGCTATACTATGTGTATCTGGCTGGTTTTGGTATCATTGAAAGTTTAAATTTTAAAGAACATAATTCCAAATTCAAATTAGGAAAATGTGTGATTTTTATTTGTTTTTCGTACTGTCAAGATGAGTGAATCTAATGAAGAAATTCGATACATTTTAAAATTTTACTACAAAAAAGGTAAAAATGCAACGCAAGCCGCGAAAAAAATTTGCGATGTTTATGGACCTAGTGCAGTGTCTGTGAGAGTAGCACAAATTTGGTTTAAGCGTTTTCAATCCGGAAATTTTGATGTCAAAGATGCACGTCGCTCTGGTCGCCCTATTACGGATAAAATGGATGCCATTTTTGAAAAAGTGGAGCAAGATCGGCATATTAGTAGTTACGACGTAGCTGAAGAACTGGGAATTGACCACAAAACAGTTTTGGCGCATTTGAAAAAAACTGGGTACACAAAAAAGCTCGATATTTGGGTACCTCACGAGCTCACTGAAAGAAACCTAATGAACCGTGTACTCATTTGTGATTCTTTATTACGACGTAATGAAACCGAACCATTTTTGAAGAAGCTGATAACTGGTGATGAAAAGTGGATCACGTACGACAAGAACGTGCGAAAAAGGTCGTGGTCAAAGGCCGGTCAGGCTTCACAGACTGTGGCAAAACCCGGGTTAACTCGCAACAAGGTGATGCTGTGTGTGTGGTGGGATTGGAAGGGCATTATTCATTATGAGCTGTTACCACCAGGCAGGACCATCGATTCTGAACTCTACTGCGAACAACTGATGAGATTAAAGCAAGAAGTTGAGAGAAAGCGGCCGGAATTAATCAACAGAAGGGGTGTGGTTTTTCATCATGATAACGCTAGACCTCACACATCTTTAGCCACTCAGCAAAAATTAAGAGAGTTTGGCTGGGAGGTGTTAATGCATCCGCCGTATAGTCCTGACCTTGCACCTTCAGATTTCCACCTGTTTCGGTCTCTTCAGAATTCTTTAGGCAGTGTCAGGTTAACATCACGGGAGGACTGCCAAAACCACTTGTCGCGGTATTTTGATCAGAAGTCCCAAAATTTCTATAGCAATGGGATCATGTCCCTACCTACAAGATGGCAAAAAGTTATCGAACAAAATGGTACCTACATACTTTAGTTAAATGTAAACATACTATGTTAAAAAATGTTTTGAATTTTCTTAAAAAATACGAAGAAACTTTTTCCCCAACCTATTACTTTGGTGACGGTTACCTAAAATAATTTTACTTAATGTTTCTTGTCTGTTCTCATGTAAGTGGCTTTTTTGTCTTTTATGAGAATAAATGATTTAAACCTAAAATTAATGAAAATACGGTCCAAATTACTGTTCTGTTGACGTTCGTATATTTTGGGTTGATTGTTGTGGTTTTTTAGGTAACATGTCAATCCTCAACCTTAAGTTTAAAAGAACAAGGTCCGTTTCGAGATAACACAGACAAACAAACAAAACACTAACCGTAGTATACTCGTACTTCAGAATCAGTTGATATAATTGTTTTAACAATATTATGTCATGAATTAATTAATCGAGGTGATTTATCAACCGCTTATCGAGGCTAACCAAGTGAAACAGTTTAATTAATAGTAGGTATCAGTAATTGTCTGTTTGTTACTAAGAACATACATAGTGTACAATAATAACTAGAGATCGGATATTCGGATAAATATTTACCTAAAATTAATTTTTAGCTAAGAAATTATGGAAGTAGCTTCTTAATCTAAATCCCGGAATTCAATAAAATCCGGTAATACACAGCTAATCGAATACATGGTGGGGAAACGACTTATCGGCCCTCTCATGCAGGTTAATTTTGCGGTTTAAATATAAAAAATGATATACCTATAACTGTAAACATTTTTTTACGAAACTCAAGGCACCCAGTTGTTTTTCGCTATGTGCTATGCCTATTTGGCAGCCTGCTTTACAACATTAGCTAGAATTTCCATAGTCAAAAAGTATACAATTTTTCAATTCCGGAATCGCGAGATTTTTGCGATCGATACAAAAGTGCATTCCATATTATCCAACACCTGAACGTAAGTTAATATATTATACATTCGATTCTAAATCTGTCGATCCCGGAATCCCGGGATATTTTTGATACAAAATTGCTTTCAATAGCCAAACAGGGCTCGGAAACGTTATTTAAAATAACGTTTTCCGCAAGACGCAGCCGCGCACGGTGCGTGCGCCAAAAAGCATGAACCTGTTTAGTTAAATTGTACCTTATCTTCATTTTATTACATCATTGATTCCAATGAACTTGCCGCTTACGTATTGATTAGGGTTGTGTTGCGATTTTCCTATCGATCAACCTAAAAATGCTTAGGGGAGAAGTGGTATGAAAGAGACAAGTATTGAAAGGGACAATTTAAATAGCTAGCAAAAAGAAAACATTTTCGGGTCAACACTATTTATGTCGTATGGCAGCCCCAATACGCATTTGTTCGCGACTAACTTCACACTCCTGTCATTTCAAAGATGGCGTAGTCGTGCAACTGTTTTTATTAGCGTTAAAAAGTATTTTTTCTGTTAAAATTGCGAAACGCTTTGTCAAGTGCTGCGGGTTAACTATTTATTTGTTGTCCACTGTTTAGGATCGGCTAGAGATTGATAAATACGTGAACAAAAGGTCAGTAAACTTTAATCTAAAATTGTAAATTTTGTTGTTATGTTTTCCATTTGGATATGATATTTATGAAAGGGACACAACAAACGGTTATGAACGGGACGTCCCTTTCATAACTGCTATTTCGTCTTGGCTTACTTACTTATTAATTTATAATTTTACAGATTAAAAATGCCACCTAAAAAGCGAACACGTGTCGATGCACACAAAATTGAAGAGTCAGTGAATGAAGTAATACAGAAAGGCATCTCTGTGAGATCGGCTGCCAAGATAATTAATAAAATAAAATAAAATGGTTGAAATATTTAATTTTATATAAATGTTTCAATTCTTGTTAATTATAACGAGACTGTTGATTGTAAGGAAAGCAATAATAACTTTTTAAGTAAATTATGTCTAAGAAAAGATTATAATATTGTTGATTTCTATATAAATTAATTTTAATTCACTTAAGTTTAATTCTGTCAGTCTGTAAGATGGAAACGGTAAGACTTGATTTTGAAACATACCTAAGTTGTTATTGTATACATACTTCATATTTTTAGAACATGTTTAGCAAAGTGTAATGTGGTTTTCCTTGATTTTTATGTGCTGTCCCTTTCATAAATCGTTGCGTCCCTTTCAATACAGGCTATTCATGAAAGGGACAAAATAGATATTTTTTAAAGATGCGAAAATAAATAACTAAGAATAAAGAAATGTCAATTAGTGCATTTTATTTCAATAGTATAATAATAGAAGCTTCCCATTCGACTTCAACCTGTTCCAAATATTATCTCAATCACTTATTAGAGCCTCAACATCAAAAATGTCCCTTTCATGCCACCCCTCCCCTACAAACGGTTAAAAACGATTTATTAACCGAGAACGATTTAAATTTAGTTCTTCTTCAAAAACGTTTTAATAACGTTCCGTTCGAACGTAACCGAAAGAAATCGTTCCTTAGGTTTTTAAGACTAAACCGTTTCGAAATATACCGTTATCCGAGCCCTGTAGCCAAACACCTCAACTTTAGGTAAATATGCATCCGAATATCCGATCTCTAATAATAACATACCTGCTCAATATTTTTCGTATAGCCAAGCCAAGCTATGTTGGGATCTCCCCTGCAAGGAAAAAGATTAAACATCTTTATCTTTATAGTTCTGAAAATCAAGATACATGCTTACGGTTATCTTAATACCATTATATTCATTTTTATTATGGATTTGGAAATTTTTGCAAGCGTTTTAATAAGGGTGATAACTGTGATAAGTTGTTAATGTCAATAAAAAGTCAAAAATGTTTCTGCTTTTATTTGAATGTTTACTTTGTTTGTTTTTTTTTTTTTTTTTTTAATGAGTGTGTGTTTACAAAACAATACAAACAATAAATAAAAATAAGATAAATATAAGTTAGTTTTGTTCCATAAGAACTTCTAAATAAGATATTTCTTCTTATGGAACGAATCTAACTAAGAGAGATGTATTAATGATTCTAATGATTATAATTCTGTAAATACATATTTGTTATAGTCGCGAATCATATTTTGATCAAGATACAACCTGACACAGCCCTGCAAATGGCAAAATACGTAAGAAAATTGCATTTCGCGGGCTACCACCGCGGATCCTCCTGAAACAGTTTTAATTTAATTATATATCAATGTGCGTTTCTACTAAGTTACATTACCAATGTAAGTTTCAAAATGAATGTTTCTTTCGCAGTGTTACATTCTTTGAACCTATTTCAAAATTATTTTCTAACTAGCTTTAGCCCGTGGCTTCGCCCGCGTAGATGTCGCAAAATATCCCACGGGAACGTACTACCGGGATTACATACCTAATAGCCGAGGAAAAGGTCATTGACTCCTACCGCTGCGCCCGCGTTGCCGTCAACCATAATTATTTTGTTACGCATAATTTTGAATCTGTGATATATTTTAAACTATTCATTTAAATTATATAATTTCGAGGCACATTTGAATCTAAATTAAATGCCCAATTTAAATAACATATTTTGTAAGATAATAATGGTTACTGTGGGTCATCCTTAGAAGATAGACATATGCCAGTGCGTACTTTTTGTTGAACTTTTCAAGATGAACTATTCTGTAGAACATTATCTTTTACGATTTACGCGGCGCACGCCAATAAAGCTCCCGTCGGCATGATTTTTTCCGACATCTTCAACAATAATCGTCATATTTCGACCAATTTACACAAAACCTTAATGAATTATACACCAAAACCTTCCGCATGAAAAAATCCGTCCATTGGTGGAAACCGTTTGAAAATCCGTTCGGTAGTTTTTGAGTTTATCACGTTCAGACAAACAGACAGACACGGCGGGACTTTGTTTTATAATATGTAAGGATATTGAATGATGATAAACCAGTTTTAATCGACAAATTGAAATGTTGTAAAAAAGTACTTTTATAACATTGTTTTTTGCAAAAGAATTTTTTGTTTTGAACTCAACAAAGTTATTGCTAAGTCATTCGTTTTTATGAAAATCAAGTTTTAAGAAAGCCGTGTGACTTTCAGACTCATGTTCTTTGGAGCTATTTCCAATTATTCTTTGATTTTGGTTAATAAATCAGTTTTAATGGACAGGTTTAATCTAAGAGAACAGTCGTTAAAAAGTACGTAACATTAGTTTTTACAAAGCTTTTTTGTTTTGGATTCGTCCAGAATATTGCTAAGTCGTTAGTTTTTTTATGAAAATCAAGTTTTAAGAAAGCCAAAATTTGACGTACTTTCTTGAAACTATTTCAAAATATTCTCATGTCGGATGATAAATTAGCTTTAATAGACATTATTTAATTTATGAGAACATCCGTAAAAACATTCGTAACATTGATCTTTGCAAGGTTTTTTTTGCTTTGCATTCGATCAAATATTTGCTAAGTCATTATTTTATATTAAAATCATGTTTTTAGAAAGCCTTCTCTCACTCTTACAAAAAGTAATGCAATAAAATCATACCTAGCTTAATTAATTAATTATAACTAGCTGCGCCCCGCGGTTTCACCTGCATAACTCTCGATCCCGTAGGAATATCGGGATAAGTATCCTATGTCCTAACCCAGGTCATGGTCTATGTGCCAAATTTCATCCAAATCCATTCAGCCGTTTTAACGTGAAAGCATAACAAACAAACATACAAAAAATATTTTTTTTATTTCTTTATAATATGATCTGCAGTAAATGCTGAAATAATATTATCATCAGTATAAAATAGTAATTATTGTGTATCGCAGTCTCAACAAGGTTATTTTATTAATAATTGTTACCGCCTGCGCCATCTATTAGCATGACGAATCAAGTTGCGACCTGAAGTTGGAGCTGACGGTGTGTTTGCGAAAAGACATACTCCAATTAGCGTCAAGCATGTCAGCCAATCATCGCGGAGCGTCTCCCACCTACTTCAGACGTCTAGATTATTCGCCGCGCGCGCCACCATTCTTTTTTTTTATATAATTTCTTTTTACCACGCAACAAACGATTGTACCCAACGAATATAATATGCAATAAATGCCTTTCTTAATAATTTCAAATAAAACCAATCATTGAAAGTACCTACAAACAAATCCAAAAACACGAACGGAAGAGGAGGCAGCAACCCTCATCCTGACCCGAGCATCGAATTCAACATTGGTCCTGTCGAGACGGATCTTCGCATCGCATCGAGGATCAGCAAGAAACGGTCAGGCCAGTCGTTCCTGTTCTTCCCATCCCATTTTTCAGTTGTCTAATCCAGTACTGTGATTTTGAAATTCCAGTTTACCTACATCGCGCAAAGTTCGCAACACGTGTCGCCTACCGTCTTGTCTAGCAGTTGCTGTTTAACCGTGAGTAACCTTTGTCTTTCATAAGCCGCTAGAATGAGTGACGACGATTACACAGAAGCTGATCATAATAATTCGAATATAGGGGATCTTAAAAAGCAAAGGGGTACACTAAAAGGTCGACTTACTTTATTTGAAAAATATATTGCCAAGTATGAAAACGTTAAGATGTCTGAACGACAGCAGGCAGAACTTCTCTTACGCATGGAGTCAGTCTCCAGTCTGCTAATCGCGTTTACCAAGATTCAAGACAAAATCGAACAAATATTAGATGACAGTGAACTAGATAAACAAATAGAGTATAGGGCATCTTTTGAAGATCAATATTTTAGTATCATGTCCGTTGCAAAATGCTTAACCGACGTTGCAAAAATAAGTGATGCGAATGATAGTTTTAATTGTTCAGGTGCGCATTTTAGTAATTTTAGTTCTATTAAATTACCGCAGATTACACTACCCTCTTTCGATGGTTCATATGATCACTGGCTCGAGTATAAAAATTCCTATTTGTCTATGATTCATAAACGAAGTGATTTAGACGCAATTCAGAAGTTCCATTACCTGAAGTCTTCGCTCAGTGGTTCAGCACTCCAGGTTATAAGTGCATTAGAGTTTACTGCCGCTAATTATATCCACGCATGGGAGTTGTTGGAGAATAGGTACCACAATAATCGTCTGTTAACCCACAACCATGTGAAATCATTGTTTAATGCACAATCCATTAACAAAGAATCCCCTTCGTTAATCAGAGAATTAATCGATGTAGTGTTACGTAACCTACGAGCACTCAAATCCCTTGACGAGCCCACCGAAACGTGGGACACTTTAGTCATTTACATTATAGTATCGAAGCTAGATTCTTTCACTGAACGTGAGTGGGAGAATTACTTAGGCTCAATTTCTACTGGTATTCATAAAACCAAAACAAAATTAGATGATTTG
Organism: Xanthia icteritia; assembly: GCA_949128155.2. Classification (NCBI taxonomy): domain Eukaryota; kingdom Metazoa; phylum Arthropoda; class Insecta; order Lepidoptera; family Noctuidae; genus Xanthia; species Xanthia icteritia. Next base: position 9,568,098 of record OX421939.2, read on the forward strand.
TTGTGTTTTTTACGTAATCGTGCCGATATGTTAGATATGGTTCACAGTAACCATACTCGAAGTACACAGGATAATAAACCTAACAATAAGTTTGATAATAAAAGGCACTCGAGTGCTGCAGTACACCAATCACAAAGCTATGTGTCGACGCGTAAAAATACCGGTACATCCGAAACATCAAAACAGCCTTGTTTTTTGTGTGGGCAAAATCACCCGTTATTTATTTGTTTTAAATTCCTTAACTTAACCGTTCCGGACAGAATTAGATTCATTGATAACTCCAAGGACCTGTGTCGTAATTGTTTACGTACAGGTCACCTAATTACCGAATGCATATTCGGGCCGTGCAAGCAGTGCAAGGAAAAACACAATACTTTACTGCACAATGAAAATAACAATGTTATGGCAACCATACCGGCATCGTCAGCGACGAGTGCTGATGAAAAACCGGTATCTGTCGTATCATGTGCGAATAATTTGCTAATCGATAATGCGCCTTCCGTACAGTTACCACAGGTATTATTATCCACTGCACTAGTCGAAGTCATGGATAGTAATAGTAAATATCATACAGCTCGAGCGCTGATAGATAGTGGTAGCCAAAATTGCTTTATTTCAGAAAACCTTTGTAAACGTTTAAACGTATCAGTAATACAGTCCACTATACGAATATCGGGCGTGGGACAGTCGGTCTCACAATCGAATAAATTATGCGATATCAACATGCGATCGAAAACGAGTAACTTTAATATTTCTCTTAGATGTTTTGTTTTGCCGTGCATTACGACGAGGTTGCCGGCAACTCATATTGTCTATGACACTATCCACATTCCAGACAACGTATGTCTTGCGGACCCAACGTTCAACATACCGTCAGAGATAGATTTACTAATTGGTGCGGACGTATTTTGGGATTTGTTGGATATTGATCGAATTCGATTATCCAATGGTCCATACCTACAGAATTCGAAGGTAGGGTGGTTAATTTCGGGACCCGTTTATAATAAATCAAACATTAATAATATTCAGTGTAATTTTGTACAGCAGTCGACTACAGATACACAACTACGTAAATTTTGGGAACTAGAAGAACTTGTAAGTTCAGGTTCTATTCTTACCGAAGAAGATCGTAAGTGTGAAGAATCTTTCTTTAGCACTACTACACGAGATAGTAATGGTAGGTTCTCAGTGAGAATTCCATTGAAGGAATCAGCTGACGCGCTCGGAGAATCGTATGAAAACGCAAAATCTCGTTTCTTATCATTAGAACGCAAGTTAGATCGGTCTCTTTCTTATAAAAGGTTGTACAGTGACTTTATACGTGAATATATTGAACTAGGGCACATGTCTCTAATAAACGAATACGCATGGCCACACTATTTTCTCCCGCATCATGGAGTATTCCGCGAACACAGTACGACTACAAAATTGCGTGTAGTGTTTGATGCTAGTGCCACAACTACTTCAAATAAGTCATTGAACGATATACAGATGATAGGACCTCCTCTTCAAAATGATATTCTTTCTATTTTACTTCGTTTTCGGCAATATAAATATGTTGCCTGCGCTGACGTGGAGAAAATGTACCGGCAGGTACTGGTGCATCATGATCAGCGCAACCTTCAGTTAATATTATGGCGGGAAAATGCATCGGATGAATTAAAAATATACCGACTCAACACGGTTACGTACGGAACCGCGTCGGCTCCATACCTAAGTATGCGTTGTTTACGTCAACTCGCACAGGAAACGGAAGATAAGGTCATTGCTAAGGTCATAAACGAAGACTTTTTTGTCGATGACTTAATTACTGGTGATAACGATCCCCAAGTTTTGTTAAAAACATGCGAAAAAACTTCGGAGGTTCTAAAATCGGCCTGCTTTCCTTTGCGGAAGTGGACATTTAGTTATGACGTAAACATAGAAGCATCTAAAGAATTAGCTATCGGGGAACAATGCCAAAATAAAACTCTCGGTTTAGGTTGGCAAGTCGATAAAGACGAACTTTATTTCACTACCAACTTAGAAAATAAATCTAATAAGGTTACTAAGCGAAGTATGATGTCGGTGATTTCACAAATCTATGACCCGCTAGGTATTTTGTCGCCGACAGTAATTATAGCAAAAATGTTGCTTCAAAAATTGTGGCTATGTAAAATCGATTGGGATGATTCGGTTCCTAACGACATCGAATGCTTGTGGAATCGATTCCTTCAAGACTTATCCGCATTAGGCAATATTCGTGTCCCTCGTTACGTCATGAGTGAATGTACATATAATAGTGAGTTACACATTTTCACTGACGCTTCACAAGACGCGTACGGTGCCTGCGCATATGTACGCACTTACGCGGACGAGTTATCTATAGTAACTACGAAGTTGTTATGTGCTAAAAGCAAGGTTGCGCCAGTCAAAACTGTATGCACCATTCCGCGACTTGAGTTATGTGGCGCTTTACTAGGCGCACGATTATATCAGAAAATTATAAGTTCATTAAGATTGACTTTCACCAAAGTAGTTTTCTGGACTGATTCCACCATAGTCATGGGCTGGATCAGAATGTCACCTCATAGTTTAAAGACGTTTGTTCAGAATCGTGTCTCACAAATAAACGAGCTTACAGGAGATGCAATTTGGTTGCATGTTAACGGTAAAGATAACCCGGCTGATATAGTGTCGAGAGGGCTTCCTCTAAACGAGCTTCAGACCAATAACATGTGGTGGCACGGGCCAGTCTTTTTACAACAGCATAAATTCGATTATTCAAGCGATATTTCCATAGATAAAGATCAATTGCCCGACTTAAAGGCACAACATGTTAGTATGGTGTGTAGTAATTCAAATGATAATGCTGGCCTAATTGATTTCAACAGATTCTCCTCATTTAATCGATTACGGCGAGCGACAGCCTATGTACTACGTTTTATAGGTAACACGCGTACGAGTAAACATTATCGCAAAACCGGTTCCTTATCTGTCGATGAGTTAGACGCCTCAGTTGTAATGCTCGCACGGCTCGCGCAAGTGCAATCATTCTGTAACGAATATAATGATTTAACTAAGCGATCGGTTGTGAAATCTAAAAGAATAATTGGCTTGGATGTTTTTCTTGATGAATTTAAATTAATACGCGTTGGTGGACGATTAAGTAACTCGTCATATTTCGATTATAATAAAAAACATCCAGTGCTATTGTGTAGTAAGCATAGATTCACAGTGTTGTTGTTTTCATATAAACATAAACAATTGTTGCACGGTGGACCTCAGCTCCTGTTGGCTTGTGTGTGTGAGGCTTGGTGGCCGCTCGGAGGCCGAAACCTAGCGAGGAAAACGGTACACGACTGCGTCACGTGCACACGCATCAAAGGGAAGACCATACAGCCTCTCATGGGTAACTTGCCGGCTGAACGCTTGGAACCCGGCTTCCCTTTTATGCGCTGCGGCGTTGACTACGCGGGGCCGGTGATGATTTTGAACCGTAGGGGGAGGGGGGCTAGTCTCACTAAAGCGTACATATGTTTATTTGTTTGTTTATGTACACGTTCCATTCATCTCGAATTAGTTACAAGTCTTTCAACAAAGGATTACATACTTGCATTAAAACGTTTCATATCACGTAGGGGTATGCCGGCCGAGATAATGTCAGACAACGGTAAGAATTTCGTAGGGGCTGAAAAAGAATTAGTTTCTTTCATTGAAAATAATAGTAAGGATATTAGTGATTTCGCTTCAAATAACAATATTAAATTCAGCTTCATTCCTCCGTATGCTCCTCATTTTGGCGGTTTGTGGGAAGCAGGGGTGAAATCGTGTAAGCACCACCTGCGACGAGTAGTGGGGGGTACTAATCTCACTTACGAGGAATTCAGTACGGTGTTGGCACAAACTGAAGCCATTCTGAATTCCCGTCCCTTAACAGCTCTGTCCACAGATCCTAACGACCTACAACCCCTTACCCCTGCCCATTTCCTCATCGGCCGGCCACTGACCGCTCCAGCCTACCAAGACTTGACTGCTACACCGACTCATCGACTGCAGCGCTACGACGTGATCGAGCAGATGAGGCAAAGCTTCTGGAAGCGATGGGCCACAGAATATGTGTCGGAGCTGCAGACGCGGACTAAATGGAAGACTCGTCAAGATTCCATTACGCTCAATCAACTTGCTCTAATCAAAGACGATAACCTACCTCCACTCAGGTGGAAACTAGGAAGGATTATCCGAATTCATCCGGGTGCTGACGGAATCTCAAGAGTGGCTGACCTACTCACGGCTTCAGGTGTCACACGCAGAGCGTTTTCAAAAATATGCCCGCTGCCAGTGCCGCTGTCAATATCTGATGTGCCGTCCTGCTGATCCTGTTGGAACCTGCTACTTCCAAGGCCGGGCCTATGTTACCGCCTGCGCCATCTATTAGCATGACGAATCAAGTTGCGACCTGAAGTTGGAGCTGACGGTGTGTTTGCGAAAAGACATACTCCAATTAGCGTCAAGCATGTCAGCCAATCATCGCGGAGCGTCTCCCACCTACTTCAGACGTCTAGATTATTCGCCGCGCGCGCCACCATTCTTTTTTTTTATATAATTTCTTTTTACCACGCAACAAACGATTGTACCCAACGAATATAATATGCAATAAATGCCTTTCTTAATAATTTCAAATAAAACCAATCATTGAAAGTACCTACAAACAAATCCAAAAACACGAACGGAAGAGGAGGCAGCAACCCTCATCCTGACCCGAGCATCGAATTCAACAATAATAACGCCATTCATCTGGTTTTATAAGGGATTGTTATGATTATGACACGAGGCCTTGACATTCTCTTGCACATAATCTTGAATGTATTTAATAGGTCAATGGTAGGTGAACGATAAATCTGAAATAAAGTGTGATATGAAACTTAGTAATTGGTAATTTATAGTCTTAAAAATTAATCATAAAAAATGCCATTGAAATTCGAACGTTTTTCAAATGCCATCAGGTTAGCACTCTAATTGTGTAAGACACTTTCAATCACAATCTGAATTATTTTGAATAATCCATTGCTTCATATGTTCGAAAAATTTGTCTGCTCAACAACGCAATAGATGTTGTTGAACTGTCAAAATGAAAGCCAGTTACGCAATTACCCCGCTGAACGTATGGATTTTATGCTAATTTTGCTAGCATTGCTATTTTATTTAACTTTATGATTACACAGTAAACCAATTTTACCACCAAACGTTTAAAATGTTTTCAAGCTGTAATTACCACCGATTTACAATAACAGAAATCGATTTTCCTTCCTTAAATAGGTTCAACACCACACGCATTTAGAATAAAATTCTTAAAATAAAACCAATTAGTCCAAACATACACAAAAAAAATTACATTACGTTTAGTATGTTCTAAATGTATTGTAATTTTTAAAATTAAATTACATTTAGGGCCAGATTTGTTCCACCGCCCTCGGATTAGTACCGGTTAATTTACGTGGTACGATTAAATGTGAATATATTATGTTAATGTGACTGGTGGATAGTGCCTAGCCGTACACATCGAAACGCCCTCGTATAAAATGATTTTTCTAACTGTGCGCCTGTCAACGTCAAAATATTACAGTGTATGTGATTTAAATAATAACAATAACAGACCGAACTGTGGACACGACACGAGTTGTGGTCTACATATTAAGAGGCGTCGGGGCACTGAGGTGATAACCGGGCGGATGAATTGAATACTGACAACCTACAAATTTGACAGCTCCAAGCGTACAGTTAGAAAAATCGAGTTATACAGTAATCCCAAGAAAAGTATGCGCTTCGGGAATCATCGTATATCTTCGGAAATACGAACGCGCAATGATGAGATCAAATATAGAACTGTTACAACCATGGAAGGACTTGCCTATTTTGTATTACTTACTATGAAATGAATACAAAATTATAGATTAACGAGTATGCAATTCCAAAAAACCTTTTAAATTTTTTAGTGACAAATGACGATCTGCAACCAGAGTATGTAACCCGAAAGAGAGAAAACTTCATACAAACGCGCAATGACAGATGCACTACTACAAAGCATGACAGTACAAATCTTAGAATCTTTGCCTTTGTGTTGCGCGACGTTCGTGCTTATTTGGAAACACGATGATTATCGAAGCGCATACCTTTTCTTGTTCAACTGTATGTATGTATTATTATTAAAAAACTTTCACAAAAATTCTATTTTTTATTGTTTTGTTATTTCAGCGAGTGGCGAATCAGTGGATGCAACGCAAGAGTTGATAACTCTGTCGCTGTCGAACATATTTGGTGCGTTCGCCGGCGCCATGCCGATCACAGGCTCCTTCTCTAGAAGTGCTGTGAACCATGCCAGCGGGGTCGCTACGCAGTTCGGTAGCATTTATACAGGTAAATCCTACTTCTGACTAATACAGGGTGTACAAAGACCCGTCACATATCCGTTATCTACGCATTATTTACAGAAAAGAAAATAACATTGAGCAAATATTATTGCTGGGAAACGACTCTTATTTTTGGTGTGAAAACTCACTGTTTACGGCAGCGCTAAAGGTTAAGTTGTAACAATTAAAAATTTGGAACTTCAATATCTCCGTAACTAGGTATGGTCCAGTACAAAAAATATCACAATGACGGGGAGTATAAATGACTCCCGGCTTCGATAAGCGTCTTTTTACACCCGTTTTTTATAAATTATCTGAAAGTCTGTAGGTTTGAATGTTTGTTAATCAATCAAGTTTTAACGGCTGAACGGATTTTATGAAATTTGGCACACGGGTAGACCATGACCTAGATTAGAACATAGAATAATTCCTAGTAGTACGTACGTTCCCGACCCCGTTTGTGATAACTTCCGAAAACACGCGGGCGAAGCCCCTGAAAAAATCTAGTAAAACATTAAGTGTTCATTTACGTAGTCTAATGTATGTCTTTTTCTGTGCCATGGATAAGTATAAATAAACAATCCTATATCCTCTTTTCGTCTTATAGTTCAGCTTTTTGTAAATGAAAAATTTTACGGATTTTTTGGCGTTCAGACAGTGTACCAAACATTATAGCCAAAGGCACGATGTAATTATACGCACATGAAGCATTTCAACGTAGTATCTGGAAGGACAGCGCTCCTGAAATGCCTCTGGTAATACAGATGCCCCTAGGTGACAGTGACCACATCCATACCAAAAAGAAGCTTAATAATAGACTAACCGCCTTTATTATGCGTCTTTCAATTTAGCATAGGAATTTTAGAACACTACCTGCGGTTTCACCCACATAAGTCTCGATCCCGTGGAAATATCAGGATAAAAATTATCCTATGTCCTAACCCAGGTCATGGTCTACCCATGTGCCAAAATTCATCTAAATCTGTTCAGCTGTTTTAGCAAGAAAGCGTAACAAACAAACATACAATAAATTAAATATTTTCTCTTTATAATATTTGTTTAGATAAAAAGTTATCCTATGTCCTAACCTAGGTCATGGTCTACCCATGTGCCAAATTTCATCTAAATCCACCCATCGTCCGTTTTAGCGTGATACTGTAAAAACAAACTTACAAAGATACAAAAATGAAACCTGTTCTCTTTATAATATTATTTTAGATTAGATAATTAACTCTCAGACCATAATGGAAAACAATAAACTAGATAATTGACCTATTAAAATAGATTCACAATGGCTATTTATAGTACCTATCCGCTAAACCCAATACAATAAGGCGATTAACTCAAGTCACGTCATGTTGAACACTTTCAAACGATTCATGTAACCAATTCAGTACACGCCACCTTACCTTTTGAGATCAGGAATTTTAAGTGCCAGACCAACGAGAAATTTGCACAGTAATCCTATTAACGAAAGTGTTACTAGCACAATGCATGGGAAGAAATATAAGCTGTCATTTGTCATTTTTGAGTTGTTTATAAATGGCTGGTTCCATGTTTTCTGCTATTAAGTTAATAATAATAAGGTTCAAGGGCTTCATTCAGAAAGCAGTACTCCTGGTCACGACACGCATAGTTAGGATGTTCCTCTCTCTTGGAGCCCATGGGAACAGGCAACAAGCAGAACAGGGTACAAGCTGCCAGTGCGCGCTGGCTAGCTTGTTCTGTTCCTGATGCCGATGAGCTACTTCTTTTTATAAAAATATTTAAAAATGTAAACAACATGTATGGAAAATTAAATAAAGAAAATAATAATAATGATGTATATATGTCCCGGAGTTGCGCACACCGGCCTGATCCTAACTAATATTATAAATGCGAGAGTAAGTTTTTTTGATGAAATTTAGATGAAATTTGGCACATAGGTAGACCATGACCTGGGATAGGACATAGGATACTTTTTATCTTGATATTCCTATGGGGGAGATTTATGCGTGTAAAACCGCGGGGCGCAGCTAGTATACAATACAATACGATTTTTATATTGCGTTAAGATCGAACAGAATCTGTAGCGGGTTTTCTATATTAACCATACTACGTTTTACCGTCCTGTTATTCGTCCATTCAGAGTACAAAAAAGAAGAGATGTGGCAAAATCTATCTCTTGCTTGCGCAAATATTTAGTTCTGCAGATGAGCTGAAGTCTCGTACGAATCATGTTAATCTTATGTCTTATTTTGTTTCGTTTCCAGGTATACTGGTGCTGTTAGCGCTCAGTCTTTTGACTCCGTACTTCTACTTTATTCCGAAGGCGGCGCTGGCATCCGTCGTGATATGTGCTGTGATATTTATGATAGAATATGAGGTAAGTTATAATCTTGTTAGCATTGTCACGCACTTTAAAAATTGCATTTCCCACCTGTGGTATAAATATAAAATTATGTCTATAGAATATCTAGAATGCTGTTCCATAATAGTTGTAGCCCGGTCCTTAAACCGAAATCACATTAACACGAATATGGGTTCGTGTAAATGTGATTTCGGTTCTAACGACGAACCCATGGAAAATTTGATCATTATTTACAAACTTCTCTACGCCAACTTACAATAAATATCTCCACTTGAATGTAACCTTAATTTTACAGGTAGTAAAGCCAATGTGGCGCTCCCGTCGCGCGGACCTACTGCCTGCATTCGCAACGTTTGCACTCTGCTTATCAGTAGGCGTTGAGTTGGGTATCTTGGCCGGGGTAGCAGTCAACGTGATACTGCTGCTGTATCCCAGTGCAAGACCACAGCTAGAAGCGGAGATTGTTACGGTGAGTCTGTCCATTCTAAAAGTTGGCAACGTCGCACATAACTGTCAAATAATTATATGTTTTGAATAATTTTCAATATTACTAAACTAAATTATGAAACATCGCCCTGTAGTGCACTAAAATATTGATTATAATAACATTGAAATTGGTGTTTAAAAAAAACATTTCGCAATTTATAATCAGGAAATTAATTAAAACAGCGAAATATTTAACAGCTACTTGCGATGTTGCCAACTTTCAGAATGCAGGGTGCATTCTCTTAAGTTTTATACCTTCAGTCGGCTTTGTCTTGACATGGATCTTCTAAGAAAAGATGAAGCCACTAAATCTGGCAAAAAGTTTTGGAAATGTTTCCGCCGTATGGTCATCCGTCCATTTACTTATCGATCGCCATAGCCTTATAGAGGTATCGTTGAACTGGGTGTAAAGTTCACTCATCCTCTATAGAAAAGGGAAGATCCTCCGACCAGATGGGTGTCGTGTCCAGTGGGCAACTGCCCTATGATTGATGTCAGGAAGTTATATATATGCTGATCGCGCGGTAAACGCTGCTTGCGCGATGCAGAATTTCGCGTGACTTCGGTGTGATGCGTAGTTAGTATGTGACGATGTAGATGAGGTGTGATGCTTCTCGTTGTGAATGTCTGAAGGAGTGGGCTGTGATAAAGGAAATTATGGTGGCCAATGATCAAAGATGATATTATTATTACTTCCACAGAACTTTCTAGTGTCGATATTCTTTAACGTAATAACACCAGACTATAAGGCCAAATTCAGACGACACGCGCGTCTTCACCCTCGCTTTGAAATTTGTTCTACAACGCGTGTGCGGGTCCTGTGCGTGGTCGGCGCCGGCTATCAGATAACCCGGTGCTGACGCACGTGGCTTGCGCGTGCGGGTGCGTGTCGTCTGAACAGGCCCTTACTGTCCCACTGCAGGGAAAAGTTCTCATCTCATACAGTGAGGGTAGAAAAATTATATAACGTACTAATCAAACTTATTTTTTTACATTTCATATTGCAGAATGCGTCAGGCTTCAGTTACGTTCTAGTAACAGTGGGCAACAGTCTGTACTTCCCGGGAGTGGAGTACATCAGACAGTACGTGGAGCGAGCCGCTAAGAAGCAAGGCGGCTGCAGCATGCCCGTCGTTATCGACTGTCGATACGTGCTAGGTATGTGATAAATGAAAATCTCCGCGAAATCCTAACTTTTAAGTCGCAGGTTCTAAGGAACTGTTTTTTTTTTACTTTGCGCCTAATGCACACTCTGTCGTACCTAAAAAAAATCTTCGCTTTTTTTATAAACTATACATTTTAATTCAATGTTGCCCTGTCCTTATGGACGTTCATACATCCGCACTTATATTTTAAACGCCCAAGTGAAGTCTGCTTTACATTATATAATCTACTTACAAAATAAATAAAGCTTTTAGTCGGTACCTAAACCCCCGTAACTTCACGTTCACGAACTAAAAACTGCCTTATGTCTTGAGTTTTAGGGTACATTTTTATTGCGGAAACGTTCCGTGAAGCCGCAAGGTGCCTCTAATTTTACATAATTATTCTAACAAACTTTTTACTCTTAAGGTGCGGACTTCACAGCAGCTAAAGGCATATGCGCCCTGTCAGGCTCGCTTGCGTCCCGCGGCCAGCCTCTAGTACTTCTATCGCCCCGTGCGAGCGTCGCCTCTGTGTTCAGCGGAGCCGGATCTAACGTGGTGGTCGTGTTGACACATACTGAGCTGGACTCTACACTACACAGTAAGTGCATGTTGTACTTGATATCACTCGACGCGATGGAATGAGATTTTAGAGGTATGAGGAACAGGATGTAAAGTTCATTCATCCTAGTGTCTGGTGAACAACTGCCCGACGATTGATGTCGGGAAGTTATATATATACTGATCGCGCGGTAAACGCTGCTTCTGCGATGCAATATTTTGCGTGATGTCAATGTGATGCGTAGTTCGCATGTGGCGATGTAGATGCCGCCACAAGATGATTGGACTACTTTTGGTCTTTAAATCTCATAAGTTTAAACTATGGATTAGTGTGATGTTGTGATTCTCTGATATTAAGGTTTATTTTTTTCTACAGATCTAACAGGCCAAATTCCCCTACCAATACTAAGCGGCAAGGAACTTACACCGCCTCCTAACTACAACTCGCTAAAGCAAACAGATGATGACATCACAGAGATTGTGATCGCTGATGAACAAAACAGTATCCCGTTGTTAAGCAAGAACGGGGCGAGATCTCAACAGAACGGGGCCAATGATACGTGACGGTAATACGTAGCGTGTAGGTTTAATAGTTTGTTGACTGAGGTTTTATGGTTTTAGCATTGGATCTTTCACGAAGAATATTAATTTACATACTAAAGAATAGTGGCAAAATCAAAAGAAAAGGAAAACAATTTTTTAAAAATGGTGTACTGATTCAATTTTTTGGTTTTTTTAGAAGTAGAGTGCTACAAAGAATCTTTTGATCCTGAATGACACTGACAGGTGGGGGCGTTGTTGGTATTTTGTGAAATTGTCACAGAAATATATCAAACAAGATGGCGGCATTAGTTCCGATTTCGGCAACGCGCCAAAAGATCCTGTAGACAATTTTAATTCCATTCCTTGTCTAAAACCATAAAACGTTCAGTTTAGGTATTTTTGTAGATATAGCGTACAAGTTCGACAAAGTGCCCTTTGTGTATGTAGATAGTTCCTAAAGTAAAGTATATTTTGCAAGTTGAAAGTACTTAACAAAATTCTGATTAGTATTAAGAATTTATGGAAGTGGCGATACTGACCGAAATTTACTTGATTTTAAATTAGAAGTCTTTGTCCTAAAAAAAATCTTCATGCCGTCCGGTACCTGCGGTAACCAAATCTCTGCTTGCTACTATGGTGAAATAATCAAACATAATGAAACTTTAATACATAGAATCTTGTTAGAGTTTTGAAATATTTACGTAGCTTCCAGCTTCGATATTCCCTCCTTTCGTACATTCCGTTTTAATCTTTGGTTTGAATGACTCTGAAATCCAGCTTTTTAAATCTGTAATATAGTTAAAAATCTTCCAATTGATCTGTGTCTCCCATATCAAGTCTTTCCAATTAGATAAGTTATTGACTATTGTCGATCTTGTACATAATAATGAATAAACTAGAATAAGTACAGTATAAATTAATTAATTTTATTATATATTAACGGCGTTCAACGCCACACCATCTGATTTGAAATCGTTCAATCCGTCTTTAAAAGTCAGGCAGTGAAAATGTTGTCGATAATAAATAAGGGTACTTTATATCAGATCTGAAATATCTGTACATTTATACGCACAGATTTTGTAAACAACTAAAAGATTGTTCACAGTTTATTGCAAAAAAGATGGCCAGAGTAATAGCACTGTAGACATGATATTGATAGATTGGGCTATGGGCATATGGACTTGTACGTCCTAAAATATCAAAATAAGCCTACAAAGTTCCCAGCGCTGGGAAACAGGTCTCCTTTCTGTAAAAGCACAGATTAGTACAGATGGGACACTCCGCAAAATCATTTAAATAAAAAACGACTCTTGCTACAACACAATCATGGACGAATAAAAAAAGTCGGACGGATTCTCACTAACAAGAAACTATGTCACTCAAGTCGGCCAGCTCGCTGTACGTATGGGTGAATATTTATGTGTGAGTGTTGTCGTTTGCGTGAATATTGGCTGACCAACTAATTTGTGAATGTGTGCGTACAGCGAGCTGGCCGACTTGAGTGACACAGTTTCTTGTTAGCGAGAATCTGTCCGACTTTTTTTATTCGTTCATGGACACAATAAAGTGTAATTTAGGTCGCACAGCGCTAATTACCTACAGTTATATTCACCTAGAAGTGGCCTCTCTTCCTATCGCGTAACTCGTATATCTTCTGACTACGTTACGCCCACTGAATTCGACAAGTCGAGCCCGCCGCGTACCTACTAGTAGCTCCATACCTAAAATGCGGAGTGTCCCATCTATATTCATCTGTGGTAAGAGTGAACTTCGTCAATATAATATATTCGGCAAATCAGACTACGCAACCCGTGTAAACATTTTCGGTATCTTGTAACGAAACTTATTGCTATTGAATTATGTCAGGAGCAACTTGCCCGAAGAGATGGCCTCCAAATTAAATTATTATTTTTTTGTTGTAAAAGTGAGAATTATTTTCCTTCCTATTTAATAGTAATCAACTTTAAGTGTTTCAAATAAGGCAAGTTAGTGCATAAGGAGTGTGTTTTGTACTGATATGCAGGTAGTTTGGTAATTTTTGTACTGCAGTTTGGAATCGTGTGTTTCGGGCGACTATTAATTACACGTTTAGATATTTTACACATTTTACGTTATTTTATTCTAATTCTTAAATATTGTCAGCGAAGTCCATCATAATTCGTGTCTCTTTAATAAATTTGTATTAATTATTATTTTTATTTAAATGTGTCAGGCCCAATACGTCTCGAAGGTATGAAAGTAAATCAAGCAAATCTTGGGTTTCATTTGATTTATCGAGTCTGGTTAAACCACGCTGGGATCGGTGCATTTCATTCATTCAATCATTATTGTTTTTATTTAAATGTGTCAGGCCCAATACGTCTCGAAGGTATGAAAGTAAATAGTGCCAAAGATGAGTGAGTCTATTATACAATAATATATTTGGAGAAACTCCAAAATTCTAAGTATCGGTATTTTATTTCCTATAGTTATGTATTCTAAAATTGTCTACTTAATCATTAGTGATTTTACGACTTATCATGTTTTTCAGTAAAAATAATAAAAAATAGGTTATTATTAAATAATTATTGTTAATTATTATATAATTGCTAATAATTGCAAAGTTGTATGTGTTTACCTACTTCTCTTTGAAGCATTTATGTAATCATAATAGTTATAAATTGCTCTTTAAACACATTTTTATGGACTTGCCATTAAAGCATTATAAACAATGCTTGTTACCAGTGAAGTAAAATACTGAACAATCTGTACACTATTTTAAAAATACATTTTTACAATCGAGTTTTCTGTTTTATTTTATCTCATAATTTCGTTTTTAACGTTAATAATTGTTTGTGATTGATTTTTGTCTATGCGAAAGATACAACTTCTTAATAAAAAAGTCACACAACATCAACATTGAAAATGTAATTGCAAACAACGTGTATTTATAAAAATATTTATTTAAAATAAATAATATACACTGTATAAAATTATCTATGTATGTACTATCCTATAAATCTTAGCACCATAACGTTACAACATAGTAAATGCATTGTCTGACTATGTACTAAAAATAATGAGTATCATAAGTCTTACGACAGAAAAATATACTCTAGATTTCTTATAAACGTCGACAAATAAATTAAAAATATCTATCAATCAGTCAATTACACAAACCGACAACTCAAAGGCGTATTTTGTATCGTTCTGAATTATCAGAACATTTTCATTTGATAAACAAGAAAACAAAAAAGAAAAGTTACCGAAACCCCTATCTTCACTAGCAATCAAAAAATCCTGTTTAATTTAATAATTATACGCATCTGACGAGTCGGCTGCCTCATTGCAATATCTGTAATCCCATCACCCAAACCCTTAGCTGCCAAAAAGCAAGCTAAAATTAGCCTTAGAGCTTCAACACAAAGTTCAAAATCTACTGCTTGACGACAGTCTGATGATGGAACATGGGTTTAGATGCAGAGAGAAGTTTCTCTGAGACGACATGTGCTATTCTTGCGCTGCGTTGCCAGACCAGCTCCCGAGTACGCTCGTTGTTGCTGTCCACACGGACCTAGGAATACAGAAAAATGTTAAAATAATTGTATCAGTAAATGCAAGTATCTTGATAATCTTAGCCTTTGCCAAACTACGTTGGGCTTTGTATATAATCTTAAAATGCGGGTGAATAAGTTTGAGTTTGAGCTCTGCATCTAGAATGCTAGACAGGCTGTCTAGAACTCGAACTTTTTGACCTCCCTTGACTACTAACGACTGAATTCAAAGAGATTCATAAATTGACTACGAAAAGAAACGGTAAGATTGTTTCAAGAACTGCGTCATTGTTTTCGTTTTGTCCGAGTAAATCCGAGCAGAATATCGAACCAAAACAAGTTTATTACTGTTTCAAATAGAATTAGTTTCGCAAATGATTCGGCCGTAATAATTTGGTCATACTTTCAGTCTACTTTCTTTCATTATTTTGTTGATGATGATTTGCTTTCATTGAATGTGAAGTAAATTCACCTGTTTAGGCTGGAGAACCTTGATGGTATGTAATGTAGCGACGCCTTGGTTGTTGACCCTCAAAGTAAGTTTGCCCAGCATCTCGGCTGTGGTTGCTGTAGCTGACCTGATGTCTTTCTTAGCTCCACGTCCAATCTAAACAAGGAGGATCTTATTTAGGAATGTTTCACATTAGAAAACCTTTATTTTTGAACACAAAGGACAGAGATTTTTGTCACAAATAATAAGATCCAATGAAAAATTCAAATCAAAACGAAAAGCTGACATTTTGAAAAATACTGAAACTACAGAGAAGAACCTATCGCAATCGTTTCGTAATATTATAAAAATATTTAAATAAGTATTTAGGTACACATACCTCTTTCTCAACTCTCAGTATCAGCGGTCCAACAGCAAAGTTGCTCTTAACAGTTGTGTGGTCAGCCATGATGCTTACTGAAACGTCACCAGTCCTCCTCAACGATGACAAACCGTACAAGGTTCCCTTAGCCCTTGGCTTGCTCTTCTCCGACGTCTTAGTCTTGTTCTTGGTCGGTGGTTTTTTCGTAGTTGTCTTTACTGGGGCCTTTGTCGGCTTAGGTTTTGGCTTAGTCGCCTTTGTAGGTGGTTTGGCAGCTGGCTTAGTTCTAACCGGTGTAGGTTTAGCTTTATCAGAACCAGCCTTATCTTTGATAGCTCTAGGTTCATTTGCAAGAGGAGTTTGTTCGGCAACAACTTCGTTAGGTTTTACTTCATTGATTTGAGTAATCTCTTCTTTAACCTCTGGGCTTTCCGAAACTGTTTTCTCTTTGGTCGTGTTTGCTTCAGTGCCACGTGCGGTAGTTTTCTTCTTGTTTGAGGTTTTTCTAAAAGAGAAAATATTATGTTACGTAAGCATATGTAAGTATATCCGGATTATTTGGTTGAGTCAGCCACTTTGTTAGTCGTTGCAGTTTGTAAGATAAAGCTGGTGTGGAACGTGTTGTCTGCGTCATTAGTCACCAAATTTCATATTTTAGTACTTTCTCCTTTCTGAATATTTAAAATTATTATGATGAGAAATCTTACCTTTTCGGTTTAGTCTTGTTACCCTTCTTTGGCTTGGTGGTCTTCTTGTTAGCGTCGATGGGCTGAAGCTTGACGCTGACGGGATCATACGATGTCCTCAGGATATCATTCATCTTCTCCAAGATGTTGTCAACGAATCGGTTGTACTTGACGATGTAGATTGCTGGTACAGTCGGCTTCTTCGTCGTCTCTTCACTAAGAGCTCCTGTTAAATATTTATTGGCGGTATAGAGAATTGAAAAGGTTACTACTGAGCACGTAGCTACATTACCCACAGACATAATATCATGTGAACATATTTCTGTCTCATTAAATGACTCTCTTCCTGAGTATTAATACTAATCGTTATCATTAATTCGAGATATAGGATACCTACTTCCAAAAGCTTTATAAAGTATCGTAGTCTTCTCAAAGTGCTAATTAAAAAGTTTAAAGCTTGTTAACTCATTGCTAATATAATGGTTAAATTCCCTTTTAATTTGGTGGCAGTCTGTATTATATTTTCAATCAATCATCCTAAAGCAGAAAACTAAACCCCGATCTTTTTAAAGTTTCTTACTACCTGCTGCCCGCGGCTTCGCTCGTATGGACTCTAATTATTTTTCTAAAATAAAAGTAGCCTAAGTTACTCCTTATAACATCAGCTATCTGCCAGTGAAAGTACCGTCAAAATCGGTCCAGCCGATTTGGAGATTAGCCGGAACACACAGACAGACAATTTTTTTAAATAATAAGTACTGTTTATACTTTCATATGCATTTAGTAAAAAGCTGGTATTTTGACATTACGAACAGAAACTTTAGTTTTATTTATTTGTATGTATAGATGATTAGTTACAGTTTCAAACTAACTTGGATGTAGGTTACCATTAATGCCCAAAGCGATAAATCAATTTAATAAATATCGGGGGCCTGAGGGGTTTATTGGTGATTCGCACGAATTTACTCGCCCGAAACGGGCAAATTGAGACTTATAAATAATTTTATTTTTTCTTGAGGCGATTCACACTAAGTTAATTTATTTGTTGAGTTGTCAGATAGTCTCCGAATAAATTAAGTTCGTGCAAATCGACTAAAGAAAAAAAAAGATTATTTAAAACTGCCGATTCGCCTGTTTTAGGCGAGTAAACTCGGGCGAATAACCAATAAGCCAAATCTACTTATCAAGCTAGTAGGTTTGGTGCAGGAAATCATTTGAAAACCCGTTGTATGAAACATTGATTTATTGTTCATAGAATCTGACAAGTTGCTACTGCAAAAACACTGCTCCATTTCCTTTAATCAATGGCTATGTACATCAGAATGCTCGTTATTTATTACGTAGCAAAAGTAAAACTTTTTTTGTTTTGTATCTCATTTGTTATACTCCAATTATTTTGTAATTACAGTCGGCTACAACACGTATTGCAAAAGGCAAATAAATCAGGACAGTAAACTAATATTCAGTATTTTCGTGATGGATTCGATAATTACTGAAATTGCTTGGGTGCCATATAATTGCTTTATGTCACGAATTCTAATGATACATTGACTTATTGTGGCAAAAATGTTAATCGAAGAAACTGAATTATTTAGTTACGTGTGAAAACAAGGGAAGGCGAAATCATAATTTCCTATGACGTACTCGTGTGCATAAAATTTACTTCTATTATTGTAAGGTGTACCTTTATATTGCCAAAATGAATCAAAGTATCTATCAATGAGCACAGGAAAACTTAAATTTGTCCAAAAATCTGTCATTGCTAAACATCTGAATTTAGGGAATAATCTGTCTTAGCTGAACATCTGTTAAAGTCAGAGCATGAATCTTGAATTGAGTTTTATTTTGTGGAACCACAGGGCTGACTAAATAAGTAACAAAAATTTCAATCGGAAAGATGTTACAATACAATTAAAAACTGTTAAATGCGTGGAATCAAGTGGTAAGCCTACAAAAAAGTAAAACACGGCCTCGTGTTATTAATCTATAGTCGTTCGAGTGTTTTGTTGTGACGTGACTTAATCGAGTTCCAGTAGTGCGTGTAAGAATTAGAAAGAGGGTAGACAGATTTGTCTTCACCTAATAATTTATTTACTATCCACCCACAATGTACAGTCACCCCTCGATCTTGGCAATGGAACAGCATCGAAATATCGAGCAGTCATTAAATTAAAAAAATGCGGAAGAAAACAGAAAAAATAAATGTTTGTAGGTGTGTAGGTATTTTTCTAGCTGGTATCTGCGGGATCTGATAATCTGGATAATCTATTTTCTATCTAATAATGTTTTAAGACATCCTGCCCGGGGTTGCGGGAAAGTCCGAAAGGGATACCGTAGCCCCTGGCAAGAACAGGCAACTGAAGGAACACGGGTGGGTTTTAGTCACTAAAAGTCTGACACGCCCTCCCGCTCCGCCCAAAGCGGGAGAAGTTATTTGACAAAGTGCAACAAAAAAAAAAAAACATCAGTTAACTATGTGAATATTTGTTTTCTCTTGGTTGGTATTTTGACTTTAGGTCGGCTGACATTCTTGGATTAAAATACTTTGTTAGTGTTTTCGATCTTTGCACATATTTGACGTAGTAGTGTAAGCCATTCCCCAAAAATATTTAAATAACTCGATTGCCAAAATATTGTGTATTAAAACCGCAATGAAAACTTCAATAGTATGTTTCTCTTTCTACGGTCACGTTTATGTGGCTATATTTAAATAGACCTAAATAATGTCTGCATGTAAGTGTACCCATACAACGTACGATGATAATTATTCAACTGAATCCTACACCTGATTCTAGCCACGTTATATTGGCACGCGAGCTAACTGTATCGGTCTCTCGGAGCCCCGCTTGAATTCTAATTGTCGTTCACAATTAATACACCCAGTCAACGGTAGATTTTCTATTTTCCACACGTAAAAGAAACTGCGTGCCGTGCCACGCACATAGTAAGAAATCTAATTACGGAATACATTGATACGGCGCGAAGCCGTTTTACACTTACTGAATTCTGCTATTCATTCTAATACTAAAAGTAACGAATTCTGCCTATTTTCGCTACCGCTTCTCATGTCATTTATAACCCTGTAATAACCATATATCCTGCTGTAATATGACTCGTTGCGCAACTTCTAGTTACGTCGCTATGGTCATTCTAAGAGACATTTTACTTTACTTAGGAAGTTTATATTTAATTTCTACAGAAGGAAGCTGATGTATTTGGAGTCGCACAGGTGACTATGTACGGCCGAGAACAAACGAGTTCCAATTAGGTCGCATATGACTCCTCGCGACACTCCCAGCATTTCACGACGACAAATATTTAAAAATTTCTCTTTTCGCATCTCATTATGTTGTTTTCACTGTACCGGACGTTCGGCAAGCTAATTTCGCGGTGGGTTTCGTCATTAAGTGAGAGTAAACATTTAAATCGATTTACTTTCTATCGGTTGTTTTTAAATATACTTGGATATTCGTCAAGGTCGTTCCTGGGCGCGGTCGGAGCAAGGTCAAAGAAAGTGTCAAGGTTGTAGAAGAAATCGGGCGGGTTCATCGTTCGAGCTCCGGTTGGGAAAGTAAGCGGACGGTGGACGCCGGCCTCCTAACACACATATACCGAACTAGTTCCTTGTCGAGCAACCGGCACTGCGCCCGCGCACCCGCGACGTACACTCGCGGGGTTTCTAGATCTCCGCCGAAGATACCATCAGTTAATGAAATCTTGTTTGTGATTTACATAGATAAAGATGTTTACAGCTATTCTACTACTCGGCAGATAAGGATTTCAGGGAACGGATATTATAAAAGGGGAAAGGATGTTTGTGCGTTATATTACATACATAGATCGGTCAAAAAGCTAGTTATTAATGTCTATATTTTAATTTCTACATACAATACTGGTACGTAAATGTACTATGGAAATAATATGGGAGATGAGCGATAAAATAAATGGATATTATTAGAACAACTCTACAGCATAATGTTACAGTTATGGATTGGGTTAAGAGGAGTATAAATAGTTTAAGCTGACTAGTATACATTTTTATTATAACAATCAAAATTAAATTAATATTACTAGATAATGTCACTCGATTAGTTGACACCGAGATAGAATAGGCAACTAGTTTCCTGACCGATGTACGACAAAGTTTTATAATGTACCACATTCAATGTATTGTGTACAGTTATGGCGCACAAATCGTCGTAAAGGTTTGATAAAGAATTTAACACATAAATTAGAACAACAGATTTATTTCAAATAAATTGCCACGAGACCAGTGTGACATGATCTAGACATTAATTTAACTTTAACTTTCTCGGTACCATACTTACACTTTCACACATCAAACACACTCACTTAATAAATAAAATAAATAGCATAAATAAATAGTCAATAAATAGCTAAGCTAAAGGAGGGACCGCGGGGGTCTCGTCAGGTGGATGAGAGGGCGTGGCTCGCCCGGGATCTCGCCGCCTACTCACTATCTGAACTTTTTGTGTTCAGCGGCGACTGCCGCGGCGGATGTCGCTTTGGTTTTCTTTACTTTACCCAGATGGTTGGCTTTTTTCCCGGCCTTTTTCGCATATGCCGCCGCGACGCTCGCCTTCAGCTTTTTGGACTCACGTGAGTTCTTGGCCGATATATGTCTGCCGAGCGCGTCGGTGATGTCATCGTCGTCATCATCGTCGTCGTCCTCGGCCTCGTCGTCGTCGTCGTCGTCGTCGTCGTCATCCTCTCCGACGGGGTCAATACCGATGTCATCATCGTCATCATCGTCCTCCTCGTTCTCAGCTTCAGCTGCTACTTCAGAGCTGGCAGTGGGTGTCTCAACTTCAGCACTGGCGGGCTCCTTCTGTGCTACAATTGCCCCCTCTTCGCCTTCTACGGCCTCTGCTGCTTCTCCCTCAGCCTCTTCACTGACGGCCGCGACCTCCTCAGAGGCGGCGACGACGGGTGCGACGGGAGCAGCTGCGACTGTGTCGGCAGATGCGATGACCGGCTGTACTGCCGCAGGCTCGTCATCGTCATCTTCTTCTTCTGTGGGTTTTTTTTTTATCGTTAAATATCGCCCTATATTATGTAAGCTACTATAGATTTTGTAATGTTAAACACTTGGCGGTATCTTACCTCCTCCTAAGATGTCATCGAAGAATCTTTCGAGGTAGTCATCGTCTTCATCATCGTCTGCTTCCTCATCATCTTCGTCGTCGTCATCATCGTCATCATCGTCGTCGTCACCTGTGACAAAATATACCAAAATTAGAAAAATGTAACTAAATGTAAAGTAGCGTTAACTAGAGCATTACCGTTGTATTTCAAAACCATACACCTATCTACTTGGTATATTAGCACTCATCGCACATTCTCACACACATTGCTCCGATGTATGTATATTAATATGCATCGGAGCAGAGAGAATTTTAGCACTATTACCGATGCCTAAACACAAATGAACTGTTAAACAAACAGTTAATGATAGATGCGCGCCGCCGCCGCCGTCTCGCGGTGCGTGACGTCCTGAGCGAGGCTTTCGTAGCGAGAAAGCAGGGGAGCGTCAATTTCTCTGATTGAGTCTTTCTGTTTGAATTAATTAACGATTGAGAGCGCCTGTCACGCTGCTCGACTCACATTCCACGTTGGCCCCGCCGCGTCCTGATTCTAAGGAATTTTCTTCGAAGAATCGTAACACTTTGCCCATATGTTTGTATAATGGTTAATTGGTTTAATATAATGTACCTACTGTTTTATTCTTATTAATTTAACACAAGTTTAGCTTTAAAACTTTGGCTATTATCCCAACTTAGGAATAGTTTTACGAAATAAATCATATTAAAAATATTTACGGCTGTATTGATGGGATATCGACAATCTCCATCAACAGAGTCAATTTAGATCCAATGTCGTTAGCAGAGTATCTATGTATTGACGAAGTAATTGCATTAAGTCGTAAATTATGGATGCAAATTGCTTCAAAGTGTTCAGCTATGCTTGAATCATTGAACGAGCTATTACCATGCTATTTGCGGAACAATTATGCAGGTGTTTTTTAAATGCAATAAATTGTCTATCAATGATTAAATGTCTAAGCTCGGGGGCTATTGGTAATGCAGCATTACCGCTGTCAGCGTATATCTCACGAGATATATTTATCGTATCTACCGTTACGGCTCCTGCTAATTTGAACGGTAAAACATAAACACTCGATATTCTAGCAATATTAAATGTCATTGAACTTTTAAGTGATTCTAACATGAATACTAATTGATTGCATCAACAAATCTAGAGATATCTCCGATTCTTGTATGTTTTTTCCTCAAAATTGTTTTCGTCGATATTTTATTGTTCATATTGTACCGTTTGATTACGATCACACCCAGTTCTGCCAGGAAGACACCTATTTAACATCACCATGTATATGGCTGATCCATGAATGGTATTGAACTTACCTGTTAACGCATCATCAATGTCGACATCTTCATCATCATCGTCGTCGTCATCGTCGTCCTCGTCATCATCGTCGGTGGCCGCTGCGGGCGCCGCAGGAGCTGCAGCTGCAGCTTGCCTGCCCACCTCCTTGTCTTCCTCCGGCCGGGCGATAGGGCTACCGCATACTGACAACACTAGGCAGCACAAAGCCGCTAATAAGAACAACGACCTCATCTCGTATCTGAAACAAACACAACCTTTAAATTACTTCACCGGGAGCATCGCGACCGCGACAGTGCCGACCCGACCACCAGCCCACTGTGCTATCACGATATCACAACACTATCACGAACACAATCACATGCACTATGTCCTTGACACTTCACCTTTTGTTGAACTGTCACTGTTGAGTCCGTGTGGGCTCTTGCGGAAGAGGTTCCGCCCGCGTCCTTCTATGGCCGAGTGTTTGGGACGCTATGGCCGAGCGTGGCGAGCGGAAACGATATAGCGGCGGCGTCTTCACCGCGCACTCTTTTATAGAGTTACGTCACACACGCAGGGAAGGAAAGTAGTGATGGTAGCCGGCGGGGACACAGATCAACCAACACGCAGACGCACTCCTATTTATACCTGTCGACTGCCATGCCTTGATTACGTATCTTAATAATTTTAATGAATTTTCCCCTCTTGTGACACTTTGTTTTAAACTCGTTATTCCAGATCATTTTCCGTAACTTGGTTATGATGTATGAGATCCTGCTTATACGTCAACAAAGCTTCAAAACGGCTGCAAAGCCTAATCTGATACTGAACGCGTAATGTTTCAGGAATTCAAGTTCAACGACTGACTTTATTAATTCATTCATTTTTTAAAGCAATCGTAACACTATTATTCCGTCGAAACGTTTTCAATTTTGCAGCATTTGTGCCAATTGTTTCAGCGAAACATACTTATTTTGCATAATGCAAACAAAACCATTAGTCACATAAGCTTTCACTTATTCATACAGGAATTCAAAGGAAAAACTTTGTTTATGATCAGTGTAAACATGTATCTGTAAATTAGCATCGATGGTTGAACCGGGTTTTTCCAAATTTCATAATCTATGGCATTCCAACAGGGGTTGGTTAGGTCCGATTCATTAATTTATTCAGCTTATTTACGGACTTGCCGTGTCCACTGGAGAAATGTGCGAGCAGCGTGTATTGTGTCAGAATCTTTAAGTATTTTGAACATTAGTATGAGGGGACCGGCCCCGGACTTTCACTTAAGGTTATGTGTGAACGCGCTTTAAGTGCTATTGATAACGTGACGTAAAAACGAAAACGTGGGCGTTCGGTATGGACATATCATAAGTTTTGCAACACCACATTCTTACCTACTATATACATGGCATTATTGAATCATTTGATTGGATTCCTAAAAAGAGAAAATATAATATTTTTTTGTCAAATTGCGTCAGTTTCGAAATATTTGACTTAATGGGAATTATGAAGTTGTAAAAGCTTTTCACTACTGTTAGCCAAACGTGTTTTAATACATTTTATGTTTTCTCCTTTGACTAAAACATAATGAGAGATGTCTGCCTTTTCAATTCAAAAATCGTTTTAATTAACAATAAATAAATAAATAAATGGCTACTTGAGAACACGACCTGATCAGATATTTAAAACAATTTTACTAAAATGATGAGAAAAGGCTTAAATCTTTTGAAAAAGTTATTCATGAAAAGAGCTTGCTTAAGAAATCATAAAAAACTCTTGAAATCTCTACGAACCGTCTAAAGAAGTATTTTTTAAACCATAATTTTTATTTATTAATTTATGGTTGTAGCGTTATATAAAACTGAAAATTAAAGAACAATTGACCAGAAGCTTGTAAAAGTGTGCTGAAAATCATCAAGAATCAAAGAATACTCCTCATATATTATTTATATTATTTATTTGAAATGGGGCATCCATTTCAAATAAATAATATCTTTAAAAAATAAAACAAGAAATTGAAATTGACAGAATGTACTGAGTCACTTATCTAAGATAAACATTGTCGTGTCAACTGGAAATGAGAAGTCACGACGCACAATACGAGTTTATCTACACGGCTAGAAAGTTCAGGAAGTACTTAGAAAAGTGTAGACACATTTTAAAATAACTGAAAAATGTGTAATGCTGTGGCTACATTGTCGCGATAACGCGAACTATACGTCGCACGCTCTCTGTTGCTCAGCGAGACGTCGAGCGGTGTGCGAGAGAGAGCGCGCAAAGTTTAGTTCGCCTTATCGCGACAATGGAGCCCTAATATTAAAGACAAAAGTTTTTGTTGTTCGAAGTTGTTACTTTTCTATTTCTTAGGTATCTTCGTTTCACATTTATGTTCTATTTTGTCGGGAGGGAGAAAAAACAAAGTTATTTCTCTTTAAGAGGAAATGTACAAGCTGTGAATAGATCAACTGTACCTACAATGTCATGCAATATGATTCAAGTTCTAATTAATTCAAAGTACAAGTTGTTATCAATACGTTTCATAATCCTAATTAGGAACACAAAAAAATTATAAAAGCAAAACATATCTTTAATTAAAATATGTTATCAATATGACATTAAATAGTTGTACAGCTAACACTCATTAACAAAAACTGTCAGCGGACGGCCTATAGAGGTCGATATCGCGACACCGTCCGAAGGTAGAAAGGTCTAAACTCGTTTTTGGTATAGTAGGCGTCCACAAATATTTGTATGCGCCTTGTGAATGGACCCTGAGGACTTTCTCTTGGACCAAGTCTCTAACACTGGTGCGGGCCGTGTATGCATGGTGCTTCTGTTGCGGGGCAAGTACGGTGCTTAGGACTTCTGTGAACATTCGAGTGATACTATTTGAAGACTGAAAATGGAAATGTAGTAAGGTCATAAACTGTGGCTGTTTGGAAATGTCGTCTGTAAATTTAATAGAACATTAAAATTTCTGGATTTATCACTCCAGAAGTTACCACTGATACGCGTAAAACAATCTTTAAGAACTGCAATAATCGAAAATAAAAAGCGATTTCAGATACTATTTCTTTTATTTAGTATACATGGAATTGAGAATATAAAAACATTTCATCATTATCCAAAATCAAAATAAAAAAACAAGTCATTTATTCAAACTATCAACACTTTTTGAACGTCAAAATTATATGAGTCAGCACCCTAAAACGCCTGCCCTTCACCACTTTCTAGTGCTTTAGCTGGGAAGAAGTGGCGCAACAAACTCCCCAGCAGCACAGCTGTCTGTTCAATTAGAAAAACTTAATTCAATACAATAGTAATTAATTAACATTACGAAACACAATACATTAAATTAAGTTATTGCCATATGTCAGCTAGCACCCGCCAATATACCAACAAAAACATGAAAACTATACCCAAGCAGAAATATAAAAACGTAAACAGAACTTAATACCCAAATAAGAGCCTCCAGCCATAAAGGGCGTGCCCGCTTACATATGCAATGCTGGCTTATGTTTATATAAGTAGTTGTATTGCTGCCAATCCATGACAGTCCTCATAATTTTTGACACCTTTCTCAACTTTCCCTGTTACCAAGTTGCCCCGCGACACAGCTGCACACACGGTCACTGGCTAGTCGAGGCGCTCCCAAATCGCAACACTTGCCGTAAGGTCAATGTATTCGCATACAAAGTGACACAGTTACGGCGAATATTTGTGTTAGTCGTCCCTCACTTCCTATAGGACTAGAACACATGACCTGGCTAACGATTTTTATTATTTATCGATCTAATGTCGCGATTGATGTGTGTGAGTATTGGTGGATATTATTTTTAGCTGGATTTTTGTTTCACGCTGCATTGAGAAAAGTTTGAAACAAAGAAACGGGTGTTTTATAAAAACGTCATATTACTCATTTTTTTCTGCAATATGTGAGAATGTTAGATTCAACAGCCAATCTCAATAAGGATGAAATAAAATACCGTCTTGGCGAAAAGGCATCATAATCTGCCCAGCCTAGTCTTTTCCCCATATTGTTTGGGTCTGCTTTCAGTCTAACCGGATGCGGCTGAATACCAGTATTTTACATGCGACTGCCTATCGAACCTCGACAGCCCATGACCTCGAAACCCCTTGGTAAGACTGGTTGTCAGACTTTCGGACTTCGACTACCCGTAACGACTGTCAAAGATGTCCAAATGACAGCCGCGACCAACGGCTTAACGAGCTTTCCGAGGCACGGAGGGGTCTCGGCATGTAATTTATGGTCACCCATCCACGGGCCGATCTCGGCAAGCGTTTCTTAACCTTGAAGATGGACCCATGCTGCTGTTATTATTTAACAATGAACCCCTCTACTGTCCGCTTTCCTCTGTACTCTGTTCTGTACTGTCGGCACTGTCTTGGCAAAAGGTATAGTCTATTTAATTTCCCGGAAAATCAGGTAAAAATGCATCAATAATTCTAGTAGATATAAAAATTAGAAAATCCTGATAAGAAGTCATTAAAAACACCAATCAGATCAAACGTTCGACAATACATAAAAAGCTTCTCAGTTCAAAGATCTCGATTACTTTATTATGGTCAAGTCTAAACACAATATAATGACCTGTCAATCACGGCGTTACGTTGTATGAAATAACTTAAGTTATCAGGTTCACGGTTGCTAGTCGCACACGTCTATTTTCACGGTGCATGACTCACAATAATATACTACATAACTTTTATATTTTACTTGTAATTGCTTTGTACGTTACGGAGATTATTTTTTAGATTACATTCATTTCGTAGTGATTGAAATCTTTAAGATTACTACTTGTTAAGGCATGCAATTTGCGGTGGAATATGTTTTCTTTCTTTCCCTTTACGTGAAGAGGCATTTACCTTTGAGCAAGACAAGGCTGAATTATAATTAGTAAACTTATATCTGTGTGATGTTTCGTTTCCGATGAGTCTCTTAAGAAAATACGATAATTTCATTATTCAACTCATCATTTAATCATTTCAAATTAAATTTCTTTTTTCTCTCTTTTGGATGTAAGGTTGTAAAACAACCGTTTCAAAAGACGATTAGACAGAATCAGAGTGGATATCGTTAGTCGATTTCACTTCACAATTTATGAGGAGTAATTGCTTTTATTTTCTCCGTTATTACGCTCAATTGTTAATGCTTAGTTTGACGTTATATAATTCGATAAACTTCAATCTTTAATGCTTTCTTTCATTGAACGTTTAATAACGTTAGCTAGTTATCTTTGGGAGTTAATTGTAGATGTCAGTTAAAAGAAATAAATAGTTTTATATTAAACGTTAATGTTAAAGGGTCGTTAAATGTAAGTCGTTTGTGATAATCACGGTTAACGGTAGTCATTACAACATGTTGACGATTGTAGCTTTGATAAACGTTGCTGTAATTCTTTATAAATATTATTTTTAAACTTACTAAACATTTCTTTCTCTCTTATTCAATGTATACCTGGCTCTTCTTGCTTACCTACCTAATTCTTTCACTAATAATGCGGGTTTGTTTCGTCTGCTCAAAGCATCTGATACCTAACTTTGTCTTTAGTGACTGTCGACACAGATACATATAGGGACAATTCTGCAGCTCAGTTTCTTCTCTCTTCTCCATCTCTGAAACGGGGTATTCGTTTTAAAGACATGAACCCTTATCCTACAGGTCTGGTATACTATCCCCGTGACATACACCACTAACGTCATATTAACTAACGGGATAATCATAGTATGTCAAGTTTTGACGTTGATAGAAGCGAGCTACTCGAGCTGGCGCGTCCGCAGTGACCTCTGCTGGCCTACTATCGCGACCGGTTGCCGACGAGTACTTTCTTTCGGGCGTTCTCACTTCCGCCTGCGCTCGCGCGCCTCCACGCAACCGGCACAGGACTTGGAGCCTATTTACGTTCTACATCCAGTACGTTAGGTGTATGTTGTATTTGGTTTTTGGATTTTGTATGGTTACTAGATATAGGGAGGTATGTGTAGTAAATGATCGATAATAGATTAATAGGTATATGTTTTCTTTAGCTTATTATTCAGTTGTATGTCAAAATATTTCAGTTGACTGCAATTTACATTTTTGTTTTATGTCCCGGTTGATGGTAATAGCCTCGCCCCCTAATTTATGGGACGTCAATATAACTGGCAAAATATGGGTGTTATTCTACACCCCTGACCATCCCTTCCTGCAATATAGGCGTGATGTTATGTATACCTATTTATTTATAAGATCTATAGAAAAAAAACAGGTTTTATTTTTATTTTTTTGATACTGAATCAAAATCAATCTAATTAAGAACAATCGGATTATTTGTCCTGTTCAATGAATATTTTTAATTTTTATTAAAAAATTGTTTAGAGATTCTCAAAAATTTCTAATCAGACACAGTGCTAGTGACATATACATCAGAATGTAGATAAAATCTATAAAATTAATTTCTACAAAAATTTAGTCATATTTAAGTTTGACTTTCGAATTTAAAAAGTGAAACTGGAATTCATATTGCCGAATATTAATTTAGCATTCCATTGCTGTTTCACGATTTCTCGTTATACGTAGCACTAGCTTTCTTACATAATATAATGTAAATATGTATACCCTATTACTATGTAAATAGGCGTAATATAGTACGCATATTACATTTGTTAGATGATGTCTGGACATTACTTTTTTTAGTAAGGAACTGTGTAATCCTTAATTAATAATAATTAGTAATCGTTATTTAATCACGTCATTCGTTACTGAAAAACGAGTGTATTTTATATTAAGTTGAAAGATGCTATCCAAATTAAAAGCCCGGGACCGCAAAAGTAGCGAATAGTGTAAAAGTTAACTGATGTATTTTTACAATTTATCGTACCCAATTTAAATATCTAGCTATCCTCTCAAAGTTATCTTTAATATGCACACGATTACAACCTACAAAATTGGTTTTAATTTCCCGTAATACAAAAGACATCAACGCATGACGCGTTTATGTCTTTTATACCAATCTGCATTAACGATGAAAATGACATTCAAAACGACGAAAAGAACCGTACCTATTCACTTGCTAATTGATACAATTATTAAAGACCTACTTTCATCATTTATTGAAGGCTCAAGGAATATTATCGATCGTTGAATTGCAAACCGCCATCTAGCGGGAAAATCGTTACACCAATGTAACTTGATAGCGGTGCAGCTTCTCAACTTAGTTACCTTCACTTAGTTAGTGCCGCTTTATAAGCCAGTTAAGTAAGTTCATAAGAACATTTATAGTACCAGTGTAAATGTACAGATGGCGCTGTTAGAATCAAGTTAAACACATAACCGCTCTAAACTATTTTATCTCTCTATTTGTTTACTCTTTCGTAGATATTTAAAGTTTTCTAACAAAAATAGGTACCTAACTAAAATACAGATAATTTGGTTATTATCATAGAATAGAATACTCTTTATTATTTATTTATTTATATTGTACACCACAAAAATAAATAACAAAAAAATCAATCTGCCTAGCCTTTTCCCAACTATGTTGGGGTCGGCTTTCAGTCTAACCGGATGCAGCTGAATACCGTATTTTACATAGAGCGACTGCCTATCTGACCTCCACAACCCAGTAACTGGGTAATACGATATCCCTTGGTAAGACTGGTTGTCAGACATTCGGTCTTCTGACGACCCGTAACGACTGTCAAAGATCCACGAATGACAGCCGGGACCAACGGCTTACCGTGCTTTCCGAGGCACGGAGGAGTCTCGGTATGTTAAGATGGTCTTATCGCTAAAAGCAATCTTAAGACAACCTTTGGATGGATTAAATGGAGAATATAATATAGACAAGACTGCGGTTAGTCTGTGGTGTACTATTTACATACATATAACATTAATATTTACCAATTATAACCTTACGCCTACCAATTTGATTACATTGTATGATGAAACAACTCAGTTAATTGAATATTAAATAACGTTCATCTAGTTATACAAATAAATACCTGATTATATCTTCTTAATATTATAATCATCAAAAATATTTGAAGAGTCCATATTAATAATTTTGGCCAGCTTGTTTATGAGTCGACATTAAACATGTTAATTTTTTGTAACTAAGATCACCATTTTTGTATGTTTTACTAAAGTTTGCTATCTGCTGAAAATTTGAACTTCTTACATATGCCGTAGACAGAATAAATTAATAATCTTGAAAACGAAACGTATGTGGGAGCTTCCAAGAATGATTCTAAAACTATTCTAGGGCGGAGTTTTTAATTTATGTCACGCAACGGAGATATCTTTAAAAGTCATTCAATTCAATTCAATTTATTCAGGAACAATTCACATTGTGTTTGAAATTATAAATAAATAAAAAATAACACAATACAATAAATTATAGAAAATAACAAAATAAAAATAAAATAATAATAAATTCAATAACATTCCAAATTAAACATTCAATACAATAAAAAAATCA
Organism: Xanthia icteritia; assembly: GCA_949128155.2. Lineage (NCBI taxonomy): Eukaryota > Metazoa > Arthropoda > Insecta > Lepidoptera > Noctuidae > Xanthia > Xanthia icteritia. Next base: position 9,599,488 of record OX421939.2, read on the forward strand.
CTAACATTACAGGCTACATACTAATATTACCCAGTCTCACATTAACCAATATCAAATTTTCAAAACGTGGATGTCATCGTCATTAAACTCAAGCCATCGCAATTTTTTTATCTATTATAATAAAAATAAAAGACTAGACGATTGTGTAGAATCGATTATTAGAAAGTTTATACTCTAGTTTATTATAAACTCTGCATATTTAAAAATTCTTTATTTTTTGTATAAATTCATTCATTTCATTAATTTTCATTTCATTCATTTTTTTAAAAAACGTTGCCCCACACTAGGAATTTCTCCTGTATCGTGGATGCGTTTACAAACATTTAAAGTCACATACACAAACAGCCAGACCCGGAACAACTACTTGTAGGTCATACAAATATTTGTTCCGTGCGAGAATCGAACCCGCGACACGCAGCGCAGAAATAATTTCAGCTTTATGTTCTGCGAAACTATATATTGATCACCATACAACATAATATTATATTTTGAGGACATGATAATTATTCAGATTTGATACAGCTGTAATAGCAATCACGTCATTTCGTTTAAAATACGTTTTTATTTTTATTAATTTATTTATCTTTATATAGATTCTTTTAAATTTTGTGAATGTGAGAACGCTGTAGGCCTAGTGGACTGTAGATTTGTTGACCATCATTATTCTGTTAAGTACCTGGTACTTGTTGAAAGACCTACACTGTCCTCCCATACTTAATAACACTGTTATTTGAAAATATTGTAAAAGCCCATTATTTTTAAAAGAGTAACCGTGGAGTTCCTTGCCGGCTCTTCTCCATAGGAAACAACCAATTGGAACCGTGAACCTAGCGTTTCATAAGTGCCCATGTGGCATGAGGGTAGTTTAGTTTAGTCTCGTTTATAAGTTAACAAGGAGAATGTGAATATTATGAGATTTATCGATAAACGTTGCATCAATCAATCTGCCTAGCCTTTTCCCAACTTTGTTGGGGTCGGTTTCCAGTCCAACCGGATGCAGCTGAATACCAATATTTTACATGGAGCGACTGCCTATCTGACCTCCACAACTAAGTAACTGGTTAATACGATACCCCTTGGTAAGACTGGTTGTCAGACTTTCGGGCTTCTGACTACCCGTAACGACTGTCAAAGCTCCACGAATGACAGCCAGAACGGCTTAACGTGCTTTCTGAGACACGGAAGAGTCTCGATATGTGAAGATTATCTATATACGTTGCATAAAGATAAAAAATGAAATTTTTCCCCTAACTTGTTATTTTTCATGTTTATCACAAATAAATATATTTTCTTACTTTTTTAACGTCTCTTAACTTGAAACAACGTTTTTAATTAAATAAACCCTTAAAACTCTTATAAGTCAACAATCAAGTGACAGGTGTTTTAAATACGCAATGAAACGTCCTCCTTAAAGAGCTCCTTAATCAAATTAAAAGCAAAACCCACGCTTCCAACTACCTACGCTAAACTCATCCCTAGTTCGAGCTCGCCTGGTCCGTTGACCCTTGCAGATGATAGGCATACAAAAAAGCGGGCGAGTTCGACCTAGGGATGAGTATGAACGAAGCCTAATTTTTAACTTACTCGTATGTAATAAATAACAGACAAAAAGTGTTAACAAAATGTCATGGAATTTCATCAAGGTTATTGTTTATTAATGACAAATATCAAATTTTAGTCGGAATTTTGTTTGTGGAATGTTTGGGCTCATGTGAAACAGTTGCAATATTATGCAATACGTAAAGTCACATACAAGGCAACGATTTGTCAAATTATCAGGAGCTTCGAATATTCTGTCTCATTTACATTACCAATGGTTTTCTGCAAACTAAACACATACTACCGTTCAATATTGTCTACTTAGTAGTTTAAGTTATATTTTAATTACTTATTAGCTAATAGGCTAGATTATTATAATGTGAATAAAATATCACCAATAATTAAGATTGAGACAAAGGAAAACAAACATAAAAATATGTTCACTGAAAAAAAAACAGTTATATAACAAATAATAAGGAAATAGGAATGAGACAGAATTCAAAAATAACAATCGAACGGGGAAAGATCAGTGCTTGTTGAACTAGACATTTTTAACAGCAGTCTGGTAATTTTGGAAAAACATGTTTAGCATATTTTATTCATATTGTGATTCAAGATATACCCCAGAAGAACTCCATTCTCTGGAACACATTGGTTGTCATTGTAGGACCGGCTCAGTGGTTGGAGGAACGTTATTCAAAGTCAAACTATTTATTTCAATTAAACCATATACAGGCACTTTTGAATTATCAAAGAGTCACTCAGAAAGTTGAAGCAAGTGGCCCATTCCAAAACGTAGATCTCTATGAAGAAGAACGAGCAAGAAACTCCAATAAAACTCTTTTAAATCAAGATATTACAAAATCCTGGGTATATTATTCCTGTTGCTTTCATATGTGAGAACAATGTATTACTTTTAATTATTAGGCACTTTATTTAGCTTTTTTTAATGCAGAAGTATTTTCGCAAGTGGTGGATCAAAGCCTAACGAGTAAGGATTGTAAGGATTGTAAGCAATAAGATCGCAAGCAATACCGGTGTTCTCTAGAATAAGGCGGAAGAAAACCACCGGGTACAGTCAATCGTGACTCCGATATCCGTTTAGCTCAAGGCAAAGGGTACCAAAGACCCCCAGGGGTTCTCCACAATACAAAACCGATATTACCAAAGCCATCATATATAGACTCGGATTAAGAATTTTAACTGTCATCTACACTGATGTTATTTCTAAGAATCAATACAAAGGAACCCTGACAAGCTTACTCAAACCAATTAAAATTCAAACAAACAATAATGAAGGCTTGTCCAATCACATGACTGTTTAAATATAACAGGGTGGGAGGACGGCCCGTAACATAAATATTAGCGATCGTCTTCGTCATGTGACCGCTCAGTAACACAATGAAAGCCTTGACATTTTCCGACGAGGACGATGCTACGACCGGTTGAGCTTACGTGGTACGATCGAGTAGTACTGTTCTGTTGTTTTTATGTTCGGGGGTATCGAGGTTTCACGTATGATGAAAATAGGTGGAATTTCAATAGTTTTGGAATTCGTTTTTATTTTTAGTCTAGGAACCCGCCTGCTGCTTCGCCCGCATGTATGTCGGAAATTATCCCACGGGAACGTACTACCGGGATTAAAAGTATGTGTTAATCCAGATAAACTATATGTGTGCCAAATTTCATTCAAATCCGTTTAGCCGTTTTCGCGCCAATCAGGAACATACATCCAGTCAAACGGATAAAAATTATTCGTTATTATTTTATTGTATGTATAGATAAGATTAAAATTGTAAACATTAAAATTACATTTAAAATTCAGCTTTGTGTTTATTCCATTGACTGAAAATGTCTTCCCTGTAACTATGTCAATAATTATGAATTTTGTTTATATCGGACAGAAAAACCCCAAGCAACAGACTGCTAGATATAGCTGTTAGGAAGGTATATTCAATCTAAGAATAGACGCTTTCACGCAAAGCAATTAAAAAACTACTGGATAAATTAATGTCTGCGATAATCGAAAATAAACAGGCATATTTTTAATCTAGGTACAACATACCACTATCTTAAATATACCTAACATAACCTTAAATATAACCTCTTTCTTGGTAGATGTTTTGGCAATATTTTCAAGGTAAAGGTGAACTACAAAAATACGGCACAAAAGTATTTTCTCCGAAGACATCTTCTACTTAATAAAAATCTTAAATTAATTTATTCACTTACAGAAAACGCATAGCTTGAGCTACTGGTTCTAGAAGTTTGATATTTTGTACAAGAGGGATATAAAGCGACGCCGACGGTAGGGTAAGGAAGCATTTTTTTTAATACATGCCCTAGAGTCGAACATTGTATGAAAGCTTGTTTGTGTGTTCGTCATTTTTGCAGATGGGTAATCCCGTCGGGCGCACGGCTTGTAGTCCAATAGAGTAGAAGCATGACATCTAGAACAAAAGAAAAAAAAGCAAAATAATCATTCTTTTGCTTTGTTTTTCACAGTAGTTCTCAACCGTTCGCTTAAAGTTTTGATAGCATGATGGCTGGCCACATCCGCGGTACTCCGACGGAATAGTCTCAAATTGCCCACGAACGGACGCTTCTAATAATTAGCCTCTTCACCTGTATGTACTCAGACAAATTGTCGGTTTATTCTTAATTACCACTCTGCGTATGAACTATCTATGCGCTTAGCATTGAAAGGCACCGGTTGATGTTGTAGATTACTAGCGACCCGCTCCTATTTCGCACGGTTTTAAAGATTTGACAAAACATTGTCATAATGATATTTTAGTTCAATTGACCGAGCGAGCGAAGCGTCTCTCCTTCAAGTCTGGAAAAATGTGATTTCCTGTGTCAGTTTGTTGGTAATCCTCTGGTAATCACAAGTCGTATTTTACTACCGATCTGGACGGAACCCGGTATAAAAGTTTTACGATTTTTTTTTTTTGTCGCCTGGGATTTTTTATTGTTGTACTTTGTTCTTGTACTTCCTCCGAAAAGGGGCAAAAAGGAAGCTACTGGATATCTCCGCCTTATGACATCGGATTTCAATGGTCCTTTTTTTATTTGAAAGGTTTGAAACTTTATGTTGGTCTTAAAGTTAGTTTGATAAAATAAAAAAAATGTACTCGCGAGGTTTACTATTCGGAGAACTACTAGTAGTAATGTACGTAACCCATACCTTCTGGAATAAATTCTCTAAATGATGGTGAAAACCGCGTTGAAATCCGTTGGGCAGTTTAGAAGAACAACGCGGTCACACAGACAAGTGACTTAAATTTTTAAGCATAGAAAAAAAATGATAAGTAACGATAAGCTTTCCGTGTAAGGAAAACCATTTTGTATGGTGTCCATGTACCGTGTACTAATAAACATTTGTGGAATATTCTTAGTCCGGCACATTTACATTACAAAACAATTTGTTGCATTAGAATTCAACAGATAGAGAAATCCGCTTTATTACGTTTTAAGTTAATATGACCTAGTTGGTAACAGAGGAGGCGGTATACGAGAACGATAATCAAATATCATCAAACAGCAATAAGGTTCAAAGCCATAGAGTACAAACTTAGGGGCTTTTTCTTCTATTTATTTTTTGTCTCATCCTAAAGCTACTGCATACGGTTCTGAACTAGTTCTTAATAATACGAATAATAATGACTCAATTAAGAGTTTAAATCTTTATTCTGACGTCAAGATACTCATACATAAATAAACCGAGGAAAATAGATAACCAAAAGCGACTATCGAATCACGCGCCACATGACCGACAACAGGTTATTATACCTCGCGGATATCAAAGCCTCTCCAGCACGGACGCATTACGCTATCGTTGAATCAAGCCTGTTGCTACCTACGTAAGCTCGACGTGTTTATCTCAAGTCATGTGATGCGCATGACATCCTGTTACTCAACGAACGATACCTGTTTAAAATATATACTACATACCGAGATAGGTCATTGATGTTTTTAAAAACGTCTCACGTCACGTGGTTACAAATTCCTAACTCCGTGAGATGTTCCGCGAACTTGAGGAAAGATTCTAGTTGTTTTTTGTACTCGATAATTAGTGAATGGTCGTGATTGATACTGAATCCTGGAAAGACCGGAATAAAAGGTTAAAAATTTAAGAGAAATAATATACGCGAACATTTCAACCAAAAACCTCTTTCTTGGTAGATGTTTTGGCAATATTTTCAAGGTTCTCCGAAGACATCCGGAAAAGTCCTTCGCATTAAGAAAGTGGTGACACACTTTTGAAATGTTATTACGTTGGTATTTACAAGATGCACGTGACGATCGAAGTCCACCAAAGAACACCGGTTAGGTACTACCTGTACCTAACCGGTGTTCTTTGGTGGACTTCGACAGAAGACGTTCTTATTTTGTTTGTCTGAATGTTGGTAAATCAGTTTTCTATTTTTCAGTTCGGTAGTTGTTGTGACAAAGGTCAATTGGAATTCACGTTGGATTTGATATGATAAATCAATTTAAACGTAGAGTCGGCTGGAAAACAATGAATACTGATTTTCTTTTTCCATTGCATTTCCTTGACTTTCAAAGTATTTTTGATTTGTGGCTTCTATTCTTGCTGGTCCTGCTCCACAACCACAATTAATTGAATAACATTTTTAAAAAAAACCTGTTGGAGCTGCTGAAGATTTGTATTGTATAAACCCAATCTCCTTTGTATTATATAATTGCATAGCACAGGTGTTAGTACTATGTACTAAAGAGCTACCATTTACCGGGTAATATGTCTTTCATTGACATGAATGTGCCCTGGCGGCTGTGAGTATGTCATGCTAGTGAGCAGATGTCTCGCTGATGGTGGCGCGTGTGTTGGATCATTTAGCTCCCTTCAAAATGGTTGAGCTGAATGGTGCTAATCCATATGCGTCATGTTCGTGAACGGGCGCCGTCAGTAGGGACTGGTCATATCTTAGCTGCCATGGCTTATTTTAATTTTTGAATTGTTCTTTGTTTTTTATATTTTTATTACGGACGCTTTTAACGTGCACGTCTTTCTACATTGTTCTCATATGTATAATTTCAACATTAATGATGTAACCAATATTTTGTAACAATTTTTTGATTTAAAAGAGTGTCCGTGGAGTTTCTTGCCCGTTTTTCTCCATAGGTACCTATTCATACATATACTACGCTTTGGAATGGGCAACTAGCTTCATATTTCTGACTGACCGACATCTTGACAATTCAAAAGTGCCTGTTAATGGTTTAATTGAAATAAATGCTTTGAGTTTGAGTTTGAGTTTGACTATTAAAAAAAACCGGCCAAGTGCGTGACGACCATGCATAATAAAGGGTTCCGTAGTTGGGATGGGATGGGTTGGGATGGGATGATTAAAAAAAAAAAAAAAAAAAATGGATACCAGAACAAACAACTTAGTATTTGTTCTCCCATACATCGATATACGTCACGGTCAATTCTCCAATTGCAAATGTAATTTTGTAATCGCAAAAAAAAACTCTTTTTATGTGATAAAACCACAAATTATCTATTTTCGGACTTTTTCCGTTAATTGCGCTGTAAGACCTTGCTTCCTGCCAAATTTCATGATGTCAACGGGAAGTACCCTGTTGGTTTTGATTTATTTGCGAGTATCACATCATTCAGTCACATAAATGACTGTATTTTTTTATTGCGTTGACTTAGAAACTTGATTTTTTCAGAGCTTCAATGAAACATAAATCTACGTAATTGATATTAATTTCAACATGATACCTCCACGCGTTTCTGAGAAAATGGGTCTTGACAGACTGACGAACGGACAACGAAGTGTTCCTATAAGGATTCCGGTTTTTCCTTTTGAGGTACGGAACCCTAAAAATGATACAGAACGTATTTAAAATATTAATGTATATCCAGCCAATTGTTGATTTTTTACCAACTTACGAATTTGTCATTCGTCTCGGGTTGGGCCCACATTCTTGGCTTAAATATTACATTTAACAAAAACGAGTACAGAATTTGAAGGAACCAATGGCGCCTCATATCCTTACGGCTGTCACGTGTATACATAGTATTTACATATTATGAAACATATGGCATTCCTGGCGGACGGTGGTAAATACAAACTTGTTTAGAAAATCTCTGTTGAAACATAATCGTTCCTCTTTAGCAGTGCCACCCGTTAACGTTGTGAAAGATGTTAAACTGCGTATTTTACGACATCTCAATAATTATATATTACCTACGGATTTTCATTTTCCTTGTTGTACCTTTTAGTTTTCCAGGTAGGTACTTAACTGCATTAATTTATTATAGTAATTTTACCTTTTTTTTTCATAAAGCGGTTTGTGAACCTACGAAACGTTAACAAATTTTCCAAACAGAATGAAAAAATAAACCTTCAAAACTCAACTTCAACCTTCAAAACAATATTTATAGGCACATTAAGATGTAAAATTAATTAATGGTAATTAAAATTTCCATATGCAAAATAAAGTCAAGTATTTCGTAAAAAACCCTTATATAATATTCATCGCCGATTAAATTACACATCCGATTCCCAAAATGTTATTTTGGACAATGCGCGAGCGCATACCGGCACGTTAATTTCATTGTGTAATCGCTTTTATAATGTCAATAAAAACATGTTAGAAATACAAAATAACTGGTAACGCAAACATAACGCTGGTAGCCTAGTTTACGTTGTTTTCGCAATGTATTGTGTAGCTGCGACCCTCCACCGTCCCCCCCCCCCTCTCCTCCCGCACTTCGCTCCCCGGAGTCACATGAGCTCGCTCGCTCCTGATAGTTAGGTTGCATTGGCGGAAGAACGTCGACTTTCTCCCGCCAGTTGGACGCGCCTCGCGCTCCGCCCCGCAACTGTTGCATCGCATGAAGGGCGCTCATGTGAACCTAATTACGTTCTCTTCTCGTATCTTTTTATGGAGCATTTGCAGATTCGGTCGCATTTAGAAAATAGATTTCTAAATGGATAGCTATCTAGAAATAGCTATCTATTTTAATTCTAAATATGGATTTTTTTATGAACTTGTAAAACAGGTTTTTGCGGTTTCGTTTTACTTTAAACATACATTAAAATACGGACTCAAACATTTTGCCGCAGGTATCTATAAGCGTTTTAGTCATAGATCTATATTAAAATACGCCTATAGAGCAAAAGGTTCGGTTAAAATAGATTCAAGAATGATAAGACAACAATTTCGCGCTTTCCAAGTAGGTGATTAAAAAATTTGCATAAGTAACGACGGCAAATACCAAAACTAATAGGTCACGCCCGGCCAATCGTTCGCAGTCATGTGATCCCAACTTTTCAGAATTAAGTTGTGCAAACTAAGAAAATAGCAGGCTTAGCGATCGGTACTTTATGAATATAAATACTAGTTAGTCACAAAGACGAAATTGTTTGAAATTGTGCTCGAATTATTGAGTAGGTACTATTGAATTGGTTCAAACTATTCGATTAGTCATTTTAAACCAAAATGCGTTTTCTAGGTATTTTTACTATTTAACCTTCAATGTATTTGTAACTAAAGCATTGACCTGAATACATATTTTCTCCTTAACTAATGTATATTGACATGACACCCATAGTAAAATGTTGATAACGATGATACATTCAATGTTACATCTATCGCAGACAATATATGCCTAGAGAAGCCAGGGGTTTGCTTAGTCCTAGATCTCAAAGATAGGAGTACATATTCGCAAGAACAGATTGATCAAATAGTAGCTTGAAAATAGATTTTCCCTGAATTTTGCAAACGAATGAAAATGCTTCTAAGAAAATCTCAGAGACGCATCAAAGTATTAAAATTGTGAGAAAAATCGTATGATAGTGATGTTATGATGTATGTAATGGCTAAATTGTATACAGGAAAATTATTATTACAATTGAATAATGTACAATTATTTTGTAGAAGTTGAGGATATTTTTTTAATGAACGTAAAGCTCGATGTTACCCAAATTACAATCTGTCGAATACAGTCCCAAAATCAATAAAAAATCGTAAAGAAAAGGCAAAAACATTGTTACTATAGGTACTTAATATAATGGAAATGGAAATCCTTGAGGATATTTTGTCATTACAATATGAAAAGATACTTTATTTTTAGATTATACATGTGAACTTTTTTATGCAGTTAGTTTTCCCTAAAGTTGCTTGTGCTCGGTTAGACCCAGAAAGATAACGGGCCTAAAGGCAAGAATCATTGATTATATTATTGTATTCTTTTGGTTTCCGTATAAATACGCAGGTTTTTTTTTTTGTTTTTGTCGGCATTCCCTATAATATCTGCGTACCTAACAAGCATCTCATCATAATATGGTCCATTAAAGCTTGGTCACACCCAAGCTATGCCTAGTTTTACGATGCGAATATGATAAATATATATTCGCGTTCGTGTTTATAGCATAACTGTGCTCTCTTGTGCCAAAGCTTACCTCATTCTACGGCCAATCTTCTGTCAGGTCGACGCACTATCACCTCAGGAGGTCACAATTTAAATACACACATAATCATCAAAAACAAACTTGTTTAACGATGGATCGAATCTTTGTCAGTTGCTGAGCACAGTAATTAATAATCAGAATGAATAATTGATAGGAAAGGAATATCAATTGTTAGGAAACGGATATACAGTCAACAACCTCTTACATGTATCTATCAAAGCTTTTGCTGGATACTTACATAGTTACTTTGAAATTTCAGTCCAAATCAGTTATTGTGCTTGAGCCAGTAGCAGTAGATTTCGAATCCACGTGGTAGTAGGCGAGTCATTTGTAGGGCACAGTTCCTTAGGCTGCCAAGAATGACGTAATACTTATATTAGGTCATTCTCGGTAGCCTAAGGAACTGTAAGCTGTTCAATCTAGCTAAGCCTAGAATTTCCTTGATTTGCTGTTCATGTTTAAAGACCAGGTATTACATTTCGTGAGCATAAAATGGTCTATGGCATATATTTTCTGCCATAAGCTTTTAGGTACAAAAAGCGTAGCAGAATAGCCATGGGATTTTAGTCGCCAGACGAATGGCAAGTATTTAAATATAGTGCCTTCAGGATTCAGAGTGGTCCGACATGCTGTCCACTTTGAATCCTGAAGCACTCGCCAAGCGCCAGGTTGAAGTCAAGCTTCAACCTGACGCTTGTCCTAATATGTTACCGTTTAGATCGCATCTTAGCTCACTCTCGTATTACTTAACAACAGTTGCAAGTGACCAACTTTTATCAATGTAAGTCACCGAATAACATTTAAAACTTTGAGGATGTACATATTAATCGCTCTACTTCACAAAGGATACATGACTGTACGAATGTTAATTCGCGAGAGCATAGCTTCGCTAGGTTCAATTTACATAGGAACACGGCAACTACAGCGTTGGCCCAGCCTCGGTTACATAAGTTAAAGACTCTTTATTGCCGGTCAACCGGTTCGTGAATTAGAGATGTCATAATGCGAATCACATGGTTTGAGGTCACAGAGTAGTGAGTATGAATAGAGTGTTAATGTTCGTATCTTTCCTAAAGGTGCTCCTTCACCGGAAACGTTCGTACCTGTAATGAAACAATCCAAGATTCGATTTTGAGCATTACTATATTACCATTACCTCGGTTCTTCGCACTCACTGATGTAACGCTCAAATCTGAACGGTTACATTACAGGCGATTGCTTCCGATGAGGGAGCGCCTTAAGCGCCGAACGGATTGAATTTATGCGGTGAATGGGAAGGAATAAATATTTATATGTCATTCATCACACGCCTCAATAGAAGAGCTTTCGGGAGTTACGTCTTTAGTCGCATACACCGGGTCTACTCTGAATTGTAAATAATTATCGAACACAAATAGAATTTTAAAAAAAAACTTTGGTTTAAGAAATAAATGTTCTTCTCTAGCTCGTGCTGACACGACAGAAGACTAAACGGTGACTGTATCGCATCATATGGCTATTGTTTGTCAGTTGTCGTCGATATAGGTAGGTACGCAAATTTTACAGTTGTTCGATCTATGTTCAGTACATTAATACTCCATTTGTTACTTCTTCGTGCTCGTAGATTACTCGTAGAGTCGTGGCCTATTCTATCACCGAAAGATTCCATTCGATATTTTACGTGTAATGTTTTATTAGAAAGGAGTCTCCAACAAAGTTAAGTCAATATGGAAATGCGTAATATGTACTACTAAACGCAAATGTGTGTATAAAAGGTAAGTTAATTACTGATCGGTGAGAACTTTCCATATTTTCCGGTATGAAGTCGAACGTTATGTTTTTATACATTATTTATTAAAAAATCAAGGGGTAAGTGATTTCCATTTTAAATCATTCAGAAAATCGATATGATTTCATTCATAACATAAACATAACAAAATATTACGCCTCTAATCTGTTCACCTGCATCTGCATTTGCCTGTAGGTTAAGTTTGTGTTCAACGCCCCCTTGATAGTACCTAGTCATAACAGTTGTAATATTCACGCATTTAGTCTAAAATTCCATGAATATAATAAATTATAAGATTTACTGGAACTTGATTCCTCTCCCAAATTAATTGATGCTCAGCGTCAGCATATTCATAAAAATCATAAAATGTATATTTATGATCCAATTAAGGATATTTATCAATACTTAGAAGAAAAACTAAATAATAAATATCAGATTTGGCATATTAGTGCCAAAATCTCATATTTATTTAGGTATTTCGTGTTACATATCACATTAGGCTCCCGCAGATAGGCGCAACGACGCGACAATGCGACGTTACTCTACTAGAATAATTTCTATAAAAACTTCATGGCAATTAACCTAAATATGCTGGCAATGCACGGCTCATTACCAGGACACTCACTGCCAACTATAGGTGAAAACTGTTTGGACTATTTCATCTTGAAAATGGACAAAAACAAAAAAGCTGTTTGCTGCTGTTTTAGATACTACGATAACGGACCACTTAATGATATTGTTGAACGGCGCATGAATGCTCTAAAACAAAAACTGTTTTTGATTTTGGGAAAGCGATAGTTACCGTAAAAGAAAGTAGCATCTTCGATTTCAGATCGAAGATTAATGATCCTGTTGCACTTACTGAACTTTTGATTGACAATCTCAGATATTGCCTTCTACAAAATACCATGACAACCTTAATCCCGAGAAATAATCGCATAATTAAACCTTGGATTAGTATAGGAATCTTACGTTTTATCCAGAACATGAATAATATGCAGAGAAAACTACGCTTAGATCCGAATAACGATAAAAAAAAACAGAAGGTATTGTAATCACTGCAATAACCTTATTAAAGAACTTAAAAGAAAATATGACAGGGAACAGATAGACAAAGCAAATAAAACACAAAAAAATGTGGACAGCAATAATTAATATCACCCATCGCAAACAAACCAAAACGAAATTTATTAGAGACAAAGGCAACCTCTCATGAGTCAGTGAATCACGTTAATAACTATTTCTCTAACATTGGTGAGAGTTTGGCTGAGGAAATCATCTCTACCAATCTATCGCAAGATTGTGAGACTAATAACTTAACGGATTCACAAGCCTCATCTTTTGTGCTTCTAGAAACTGATCCTGAGGAAGTCCATGGCGTACTGATGAGTCTTAAAACGGAGAGCGTTCCTGGATTGTACAATATACCTACCATTTTTCTTAAATCTGCCCATGACGTGGTGTTACCAATTATTACTCATCTTGCTAATCTGTGTTTCTCATAAGGTATTTTTCCACCCGTTCTGAAACATTACTACACCTGTGCACAACGTGCACACGGGCGGTGACAGGGGCGATGTGAGCTACTAACCCATCTCGGTCTTATCTGCAATCTCAAAAATCATAGAAAAGCTAATTAGCACTAGATTAATAAATTACATGAACAAATATAACATAATATCTGGCTCTCAATACGGATTTAGGCAAGGATTATCGACAGAAGACGCAGTTTCATGATTAACCTCTCATATCGTTGAAAAAGTATCGTTGTGGATGCAGGAAAAAGGTGTCTCACTATTTTCCTGGATCTAAAAAACCCTTCGACACCATCTCTGTCCCCGTCCTTGTGCGCAGTCTAGAAAACATAGGCATAAGAGGAGTCACTTTGGCTCTGCTATCAGATTATCTCCAGGATAGAAAGCAACGAGCAAAAACAGAAAACTACGTTAGCGATGAGTTAAAGGTGAGCATTGGTGTCTCACAAGGCAGTGTTCTGAGGCCGACGCTTTTATTTATATATATAAATAGCCTCTGCGAAAATAAACTTGAAAATGGACGTGTTTTTTCCAATGCAGATGACACAGCCATTGTTTTCACTGGAGATACCTGGGAATCTACATATAGATATGCTGAAGAAAGGGAGTCAAAAGGGTTTTTTTTTGTAACACTGAACACCTCTGAAACTAAATATTGCGTTTGCATTTACAAACTACAACAACAGTCAACCTTGACCTAATCATAACCTTAGAATACATAGCTGTATTATGCTAGACCAACGATTATCTTGGCATTTACACACGGATCTGATCATGTCTCGAACCAGAAAACTCATTTGGATTTTCAGGACTTTAAGACATGTTATCGTACGTATCTATCTATCGATACGTATCACTGGCCCAGTAAGTTCTAGTGTATTGTATACCTGTATGGGGTGGGGTCACTAAAATCAAATTTCTAGAACTGGAAAGAAGCGCAAATATCTCTCTTAAAACTCATGTATTTTAAACCGTATAGATTCCCTACTGAAAACCTTTATTCGCTAAGTGGCTCTCTCACAGTCAGGAAATTATACGTACTCCATGCTGCTTTGAAACTACATAAAACCCTTCGCTATGATTCTAGCCTTAACAAAACAAGAAGAAAATATCTTGTTACAGTCAAAGAAGTCTCGGTTAAAACCTCATATGCAAAAAGATATGTGTAGTTCACCGAAAATCCGCTTCCATGTACAACAAATTAAATAAACGTTTAAATAATAATCCCATGACTTATCGAGAATGTAAAAAATCATTAATAGACTGGCTAAATAGCAAGAGCTATGACGATATTGAAACTCTTTTACAAAGCATCATGCGATAATTAGGCAATAAGCGACACTCACTCAGAAACACACACAGAAACGCACATACATGCACACACACACGCACGCACACATACACACCTTCCTAGATATAAGTTGAATTTCTTTTTATTTACTCTCCTACGTTATTATTGTTTCTAGTTTTAGAAGAGCGGCGTCTCCTAGCACAGGTATTTTTATACTTAAAAGGAGGCCTCTATGTAAGATTAAATACTCTAAACAAAAATAGTAAAAGATTATGAGTAGAAGATTGTGGGCTTGTTCCTCGAAATAAATTATTTGAATTTAAATTACGGTGCCATATGACAGAGCTAAGAGTCTACGCGAATCCGGTTCAATGAACTAAAAATAGGATGAAAAAATGTTTTTCTACGGCCTTAAATGACAGATGACCGAAATATGTTAAAGACAATAACAAGTAGGTACCTACTCAATTAAAATATAAATTTATTGTAGACGCTTAACATAATATTAACACGCTTTTAATAGCTTGACCTTTCAAAAAAAAAAAAATCTATCTATCTATGTAACGGAATCTTTCAACGTTATTTTCACCAACTTTAAGACGTCCGATTGACTTGTTTGCACACGTATCAAGGACCGATGAAAACATTTTTTTTTTAATTAAATCAGAAAACGTGGAGCCTTTTGTTTTAATTAATTAAAAGTACACACAGCTAAAAAAACGCCCCACGCTTTTTGATTTAACCATTAGATGTAAAAGAAGTAACAATCTGCATAGATACTTATATCGTAACTAATGCAAGTCAATTTAATTATTTTTTCATTTTTAAGCGTGAAAACTGCTACTTAACTACTGGCTACTTTTGTATTTTGTGTTTTTTATTTAAATGTGCGTTTTGTTTGTGCAGAATAAACATATTTCTTTCTTTCTTTAAAAAAACGTGTTTTTTTTTTTTAGTTAAAGAGGAGGAGGAGGGAGGATTTTAAGAAGAGCGTTATAAACCGTACCAACACTACATACTATGTTATTCCACATAGTTGAACACCTGTCGACAATGTCTTCAATGAAAAAGATCTCCGATAAACTTTCAAGAATGCTTGGTTTTCCCGTGGGCTAACAAACTTCCATGAATTCCAGGTACATCTTAAAAGTCGGTTTAGCTTATTTTATCCTTAACCGAAGAAATAATACAGCAAAAAGTATTAAAGATTCGTGGAATAGTCATTGATTGGTCATTTATCTAGAGTTCAATTGACCATTTTTGATACTTTTACAATCAGCGTAATTTATTCTTGATCTAAATCTCTTAATAATTTTTGATCGAAAAATCTTTAGCAGCTATTTAATACTTCAGCTAATATGATTATCGCAATTAAATTTATTGCCGAAAAAGAGGGAATCGTATTCTAAAGACAATTTAAAGGTCTTCTTCACGCCCCTAACTCGACTAACATAGATAATACTGCTACAATTGAAATAATTGCCAATAAACAATAATACAACATTGTTGTGAACCATACCGAGTGTAGCAACTCGTGTGTAGATCAGAGGAACAGTCAGTATAGCAACAAAAATGGTTGGCCCGCACGACGGTGTCTCACGCGCATCCTTGGTGCAGTTAACGATTGTCCCTTCTCCACCACAGGTTACTGACCCTGACTGCAGCTAACTAGACAATAACCTATGTTTACTTATATTATTTATAATGAGATGCATTAAGTAGTTAAAGTTTCATGCTTGGATATTCCCAAGACATTAAAGCTATTAGAGATTCCCGGTGACGATTGTTTCGCTATGATATCTCTAGTCTCTACGTTTATTTGTCAAATAATACATCGAATATATCAATATTTTCTTAAAAGCTTGAGGCTTATCTTTAAGTTTAAGAAGGACATTTACGTTCTATGTTTACGTAAGTTTTATTTAGTACTTTTTAGTTCAATAAAAGCAAGTTTAAAAAAAAGATTTTACATAAATTTTGTTTTCTACTTTTTAGTATTAGAATTTGTTTAAATATCTGTTCTAACACCTTCACAAATCCAACGAGCCCAACACTACAGGGCTATCATATGATCATCTTCCGCCCCTTCCGGCTCCATCCACAGAAATACTACCTAGGGCTATAAGTCCTTATCAAGACAAGGCCAATCAGTCCAAACACGGTGGTGCTATCTTATTTTGTTGTGAAGTTCCCATGGTTACCTTCCTGATTTATCATTAGACCCCGAACACTACCTAGTATAATAGCACTTGTCACTACATAACCAATGAGTCCAAACAGGATTGTGCTATCCAGTTTGATTGAGGAGTTCCGATGACCACTTTCCTGCTCCATCATCAGATCCTGGACACCATCTTGGGCTATAGTTCTTGTCAAAACAAAACCAACAAGTTCAAACTCAACGACGCTATCTTATTTAGTTGCGAAATTCTTATGGCCATCTTCGGGCTCCATAATATTTTTTTTTTTTATGTCTCCGTAGTTACATAAGTATGCCAAGTTTCAACTCAACCGGATGCCAGGAAGTGCTTGAAAAATGGATGACAATTAAAGTAACTGGAAACACATACGAACGAAGCAAACTAATATAATGCTTGTAAAAGGTTACCTCACCAAATTGTGAAGAATATGGAGTAGTCGAAGATATGTAACGTGTTTTGATGGAGTGTATGCAGAATGAAGCTTTGCGATTTAATTTACTTGGTCCGACATATAAGTACGATATTGGACAGTGTAATGCTATGCTGGCTTGTCGGAACAAGCTAGGATACTATACAAACTGGCATTTTTGGTTTTAAAGTATGTATTAATATAGAATGACAAATTGATTTTAGGTTTAGTTTAGTTGATTGTGCACAGGGCGACGTTATCGTTGAGCGATAACCCTTAAGAAAAGAAAAAGATTAATTTTATATCGTAATATAATGGCAGGGAAATTCCAATCCTGCTTTGGTGACCGTCATCATCCTCAAGGAAAGTCTAAGACTAAACCCTTAATGCGTGTAATTATTCCCTGAGAGAGAAAATATGGTCATCAGAACAAATAAAAGTTGCTCAAATAATTGATACTAATCTAAATCTTCAATTTTGAGCGGTCGTTAAAAAATTTCACTTAATTTTTTTGTTTTGGTGGACAAATTAGACACCTATAAATGTTTGACTTTATAAGATGTTGGTTGGCTAAAGCGTTAGCTTTCCCTAAAATTAATCATTTGGAATAACCTAAAAACTATCTAGTGTTTTCGTTTTCTTTAGGTAGGCATATCAGTAACGTGCGTGATCTTTATTCATTTAAATATGTAGACATTTGACTCGCAAGTTCGTTCGTACACGCGATGCGCACTTGGCCGCTTTTTGACAGAACTATTGACCAACACGATTGCTAGCAAGATCAAGATCAATGAGAGCATCGAGTAGCAGTTAAACAACATGGCCGATGCTTGCGCAGGCGCATATAAAACTGGTATGTTTCGTGTCCATTATCACGTAGCCAACTAGTCATTCATTCGGTGATTCACGAATGAAGCAGTAGTCAATGTTGCCGTTGCTTGTAAGCATATTCTAGCTAGTCTTATCTATTTTACATAAAAAGAAGCGTTACACATAAAAAGCTCAAAAAAAAACCGTCCGTTTGTTTGTGTCCACTATTCATGCAGACAGTTCTCAATCTGCTGTATTCATGTCCGTTCTCACTAACACTAAGCAACATTTTAATGAACGCCTAAATAAAAGCACGCTGTTGGACTTTCAACTTACGAAGCTGAGCCGAGTGTTGGAAATCCAACAGCGCGCTTTTCTGAGCCATTAATTTAGGTGTCGCCTATAGTAGGTATTAGTGAAAATGGGCATAATTCTACTCAAATACCTGGCATACTTCAGACCCTGTTAAATACTATTCAAAAATTAGTTCATTACATTTTTATTAGGTTAATCTTTTAATCCTTACTATATATCCTAATAATTCTAACTAATATTAAAAAATGCGATTTTGAGTTTGTTCGTTTGCCGTGCTTTCACGCTAAAACGGCTGAACGGATTTGAATGAAATTTGGCACATGGATAGACCATGACCTGGAGAAGATCATAGAATATCTTTTATCCCAATATTCCCACGGGATCGAGACTTATGCGGGTGAAACCGCGGTGCGCAGTTAGTAAACTATGATGCCTAAAGTCCTAACAGCTTTTATGATTCTCATTATGATGCCAGGTGTAGTTTTTGACCGTAGGACAAAATCGGTCAATAACTTTTATCGATACGTTCGTCAGTAACCAAGGGACTTCTCCGACCCGAGACGCTGTTGTAGACGACAATCCATTGTATATAATTTATTTTGAAAAGGCTTTAATGCTATCGGCCTCTGTTGACATTTACGTACAAGTCTGTTTAATATCACAGAAAGAGTGAACAACTGAATATAGAAATGTCCATTTTTATTTCAAGGGCGTCCGTAAGAAACATTTTGTGAAGCAAGCAATTCTGCTGCATAGTCTGTTTATTTTATACCTAGATTCTAAACGATTCTATAATGTCGTCATTAATCTGAAGTCTGAATTTATATTTGTTTTGGCTACCTACTCTCACGAAAATCTTTTTTTTTATCATCTGAACTATAACGCTATTTCGTGACTCACAACTTAAAAGACACCATAAACTACAACTCAAATGTTAGTCTCATTAGCTGGATTAATCCTTCGTCTAATAAGACTAAATTACCCGGTTTAATTATGCTACGCTTGATTTATATCCTAGATATGTAACGTCTCGTCAGTTTGATTAATACTATTTCTCATACTTAAATTAAAATTACTGATCATCAAAATCATTTAATAAACCAGTATATCTGACATTAGTAACTACCGGCCCATCTCACTAGCTAACACAGTAGCCAAGGTACTTGACAGTCTGCTGAATATTATAGTCGCCTCATAGCACAGGTTGAGTTGCACTATGCTCAGTTCGGGTTCAAAGCAGAACTCTCAACAGAGAGCGCTATTCTGAGTCTGAAGCGAACTGTCATGTACTACACAGCGAGGAGCGAGCGCGGAACACTTGCGTGTTTCCTCGACTTGTCAAAAGCATTTGATCTGGATGCATATGACGCACAAGTTGAGGGACGCGGGTGTGTCGGCGGAGTACACCTACCTTCTCAAATATTGGTACTCTAAACAAAAAAATCGGTTGAGGTGGGTGGGTACTCTGTCGGACGAGTACAGGCTGGAATGCGGAGTCAGACAAGGGGGGTTAAGCTCGCCTCTGCTATTTAACCTCTATATCAACCGGCTCATCGAGCGACTGAGCAGTACACATGTTGACTGCCACATTGACGGAACGTGTGTCAACAATATAAGCTATGCAGACGATATGGTGCTTCTCAGTCCTTCGGTAGGTGGGTTGAAGAAGTTGTTATCCCCCTGCGAGGCCTATGCGGAGGAGCATGGCTCATACGACTCGAAGAAGAGTGAGCTTCTTGTATTTAAGGCACTTAAGCAGCAGCCGCGCAGTGTTCCACCCATAAGTCTCAACGGTGTAGCACTGAAAATTGTTGATCGTTTTAGGTATGTCGGCCACATTGTCACGAGTGCCCTAAGAGATGACGTAGATATAGAGAGGGAGCGCAGGGCGTTGTCCGTCAGGAGCAATATGCTTGCCCGCAGGTTCACTCGTTGTACTACAGACGTCAAAATAACCCTGTTTAAGGCGTTTTGTCAACCCTTTTACACGAGTGGCCTGTTGGTGTCACACTCGAGCCGAGCCTACAACGTCCTGCGTGTTCATTTAATCATGCTTTTAGGATGCCAGGGCATTGTGGCGCTTCGGTAATGTTCGTGGAGGCTCACACAGATGATTTCCATGCCATCATGCAAAAGAAAGCGGCCTCCTTAATACAGCGCCTGCATGGTAGTGACAACAGCATTCTAAAAATTATCGCTGTTAGACCGGACTGTCCCTTTCAGGTACACTGGGTGGGTCTACATAAATAAATATAGTTCGTAATAACCAACAATACTAACCTACTTTAAACACTGTCGTTACAACACCAAAATACTAACAAAAATATGGACCTTATAGTCTGAAATAAAGTTTTATTTAACTTTATTGTATTTAGCCTAGTAAAATCTATGTCCTCGGTGACTTACGATATAGGCTTTAATGCCCCTATCTATATCAAGCAGGGCACGGCCAATAATTTGCTGACAGTTCAGTCTAGCTGAACAAACTTCAAAACAATCAGCCGTTTCAACATCTAACCACCAAGTTTTGAAACTCTAAACAATCGTCCGTATTAATCCCTGGTTCGAAAATGAGACCAATCACAGATCACGACGCACCAGTTACTTACACGAAGTATATTATAGGGTCTAAGGGTCCCAATGAATACCAAGCGGTTTTGAAACACGCCTCATTATTTTACATCGTACATCGATAAATTACGTCAGCTATTCCACGCTATTAAGCATTTTGAAATAGTTTGGTCTAAACAACTATTATTATAATAATCTAAACGCTGGGATTATTATCTATAATAACTTTATGTCATATATTTATATTATGTTCATAGTTTAATTGCTTATGAGGTAGAGTCTTAAATGGAAGTTGTTTGATATAAAACGCCTATACATACAAACGCTAATACTGCCATAAGATCGTAAATTAGAATCTTGAGTATTAATTCACACATTAAAATTATTTATTAAAAAAGAAGAAGCTAATAAAAATGCAATTTAAACTGCATCTCGTCTTGATTTGTCGTAAACGTAGCTAATTAGAAAAACACACATACATATTTTATAATATGTTCGTCGCCTCCAGTATCACGTGAGAATGATAAAAATAAACAATGGATATATTTCTCAACGGACCTTCGTCCTTGCCGACTGTGTCCACACAAATGACCTTTTCACATTGAGGTAACTAATATAAACGTTGATAAAAAGATAATAATAATTATCTGAATATTATTTTATGTAATCTACCTGCATCAAATTAGTGGTAGGGATCTTAATGTTGCACATTTAATTGATTAAACATATTGTAGGAAATGAGAGTCTTTTGGCTGTTTGTTGGGATGAACAATACTTCAAGTGTCATTAATGTGATAACATTAAAATAGGCATCTTGGTTGGGATTGTGGCATTAGAAGTCCTGCAGTTGGTAAAGATATGAAAACATTAAACGAATGTACCTACATCCAAAAAACATTTAAATACTTAATCTTGTGCAAATCAAAAAAGTATCCACAAACAAACAAATAATGAATGACTAAGGTGCCCGGCTGCCGGCATAATATTTTTATTAAAACGATAATACGAGACATTATATCAAAACTAAGTAAAATCATTCAAATATTTCAATGTCATCCCACATAGATACATCATGCAAAATGCAAATAGACAAGTTCGCAAATGACGAAACGAAGTTTAATTGGTATAATAAAAAGATACCTTCTTTGCTTCTGGATTTTTTCTTTACTTATTCTGAACTTTATGTATAGTCGATTTCGTATTTGCTCTACCACCCTTTTTTTTTTTTTGGATGGGAAATTATCAAATAACTTCTCCAGCTCTGGGTGGAGCAGGAGGGCGTGTCAGACTGTTACTGACTAAAACCCACCCGTGTTCCTTCCGTTGCCTGTACGTTGCCAGGGGCCACGGTATCCCTTTCGGACTTTCCTGCAACCCCAGCAGGCATCGGTCCTATCAGACCCCTTCACTTGCTGACATCTCTTTGAGGCGCGCGTGGAACACAACGCGTCGTCTACCCGGGCCTGGTCCTTATCGGACAGCGAGCTACCCATTGCTCACCATCCGCAAGCCCGCGCCTACGGTGGCCGGGAATCGGCCTGCAATTCCCGACGCGCAGGGCGTCTCCTGCGGCGGCTAGGGCCGTGAGGGAGCGAAATTTTCCTCTCCCTCACGCCTTCTTCCTCCTCCTTCGCGAGCATTACTGCTTCGCAGAAGGAGGTGACGGCCTCCCATGCCCTCTCGCTCCGTACCACGGCCTGGACCAGGGCCGGACGCGAGAGATCCCCGCCGCCGATCGCCTCCACATGGACACGGTGATGCTCTGCCCAAGCCGGACAGACCTCCACCGTATGCTCAACCGTGTCCTCCGGGCGACCCAAGCAGTGATGACACCCGGGCGTTTCCTCCCGCCTGATACGGAAGAGGAACCTCCCGAAACAACCGTGTCCGGTGAGGACCTGCGTTAGGCGGAAGGTGAGGACGCCGTGACGCCTCTCTAGCCACTCCTCAAAGAGGGGACTTATCGCCGCAATAGTGGCGTGCCCATGCTCTACCACCCTAAGGTTGAATTTCATAAAATGACAAAGTCTTGTGACAGTTAAGCCGGATTCATATTACTGTGTTGTGTCATGTCGTACGTGAGCCTCATGAAACCTTCTGACACACTGTTAGCCAATCAAAACTCGTGATTTGGCGTAGTTCTGAACAGATTCGTTTGACTGGTGTATCCCGCGTAACGACACAGTAATGTGTAGTAAAGACAACCTTAGCAAAGTTTCAATTTACTGGGAATTGTTGCCAAAAGTGGGGAAGTAGTCGACTATACCTAAGAGGCCTATATTTACAGTGTCTGGTCCAATTAAGGTAGTAAATAATCATCAAAAGAACGCGTTACAAAATAGCTAAACATAAAAATCAAAGACAAATATCGATAACAAAACCAAACGCTTAATCACAATATTAGCAACGCATTATTACTCAATCATTATATCGGGTTATAAATAAAGATTATGTATTACTATGTTGAGAAAAACAAAGCTGAAAGTTTGGCGCTTTGTCTAACGATTGGACACGAAAGCTTGACGAATCGTACCAGTATGCCCATACACATGTGCCGAGTTCGTTCATACACGTATAGGAACGTTTTGTACGTCCCCCACGTGGTATGAAAGTGAAATTTTCGGTCAATATTGTCATAAACCAAATACATAATGCCGACAGAATTACGCGTACATTGTTTACGATGACTCTTTGTTATTTTGAATGACCACTTTTGTGAAATATAAATATTTTTGGGCTTATCTGAAAGTGGAAGAAAGGAATGCATGCGGTTCTGTATCGACTTCTTCATGTTTATGAAATTCTTGATATTGTTCATTGCACAAAGGTCAAAGATTAGCATGTTAAATATCAACATTATTATTTAATTAATGTTAATTCTTAAATTAGTTATTTATAAATACTCTTTTCCTCATATTTGTTTCGAAGATATATTATGATCCGAAACGATAAATAATAATTATGACAACACGTTTTTCATTCTGTTCACTACATTACCTACCGCAAATAACATTATGCACTATAGGCATATGAGTAAAGAAACGGACTACGGTCACAGGAAAAAGTATCCATTAATTGTACCTAATGTAGTCTACTTCTAAAATGCAGATGTTAATATCTGCATTTTAGAAGTAGACAGGTAGACACCTACCCATCCATAATTTTAATGCTAATACGATAAGTTATTTCAAAATTGGAAATCTCGATTACTCATCAGTTAGCATCATCTCGATATTTCAGAAACGAGAAATCTTAGGTACAGACGCAGTTCTTAAAAGTTGAAAAAAGGTGCATACAAAGACGATTAATTTCGAAAACATAATTTTGTTTTTGTTGAATGATATTCTTTCTTGAAAGAGAATTAACGTCACATTGTGACTGTTGGTATACATATTCATGCCTGAACAAATGAGCGTGTTGGTACCTACTTGGTTGGTACTTTTGAACTAGATAAGCTCAAGATGATTGCTGTTTTCCCTTAACACACTTAATATTCACCGTGCAGTTTTCTATAGCTAATGTCTTCCTACTAGTTACAGCCGAGTCAAAGTGCCTTCCTTCTTCGCCAAAGTAAGAAAGAATGGAGGCGTGACTTAAATGGTTCTCGAATTAAGTGCGTAGGCGATGGGCAAATTCGATTGTTTGCATTGCCTATGCTCAGATAAGCTCGTGATGTCATCGGACAGGTTTGGAAGCTCCAACCACTTTCACTCAACGATCACATTGAGTGGACACTTGACAATTGTGTAACAAATCCTATGCTTATGTCAGAAACGTTTGCAGGAGTGTTCTGTACTAAGCATTCATTAAATTGGTGAGATTTTTGCCTTGATTTGTGTTTTGTTGAAAATACGATTGCTGTTGCTTTTATGTCGACAATAATGTTTCTTTCTTATGGATTTTAAGATAAACTAAAACCTAAGAATTGCACCTCATCAAATGGTTGGGAAGTGGGCTAAGAGAGATCACATGCACGGAAAAAGCTTCAGCAGTTTGTATAGGACAGTTTTTCTTTGTTTAGCCAATTGCAAAAGAACCTTTTCAAGCTTCCTAGTAACACGATAGGTTGAAGGTTGTTCACCTTAATTGTGTTGTTGCGTATTTATTAATTAAATTATTGCATAAAACCTTGAACAGAATTTGATACGTTATTTCGAACCTCCCACAGTACTTCAAACATTAGCTACGCTATACGCACCCGCACCGCTTGAACCCAATCTAAAGCCGATTGTCCACTAACAGTCAAGGTAAGTTAGCCTAGCTTTTTTTTTTTTAGTTGGGAAATTATCAAATAACTTCTCCCGCTCTGAGTGGAGCGGGAGGGTGTCAGACTCTTACTGAATAAAAACCCACCCGTATTCCTTCCGTTGCCTGTACGCTGCCAGGGGCTATGGTATCTCTTTCGGACTTTCCTGCAACCCTGGCAGAAGTTACCTTAGCTTAGGTGGAGATTTCGGCATATTATTTTTTAACCCTTGCTCTTGCTCGATCTTAAAAATCCCACAGAGCTACAGTTGGCTCTCAGTCAACCTGCTTAAATCCCATTTTCCACTGCAGCGCGATTATCCCTCAGAAAGCATGCGTATCCTAAGTTTTATAACTCGATTCTAAATTATAGGAGACATTTCAGATATTCACAAGTTCCGAACATAGCACTTACCGGACGCATTTCATTCAAGCTCGCTAAGACCACGACTGGACTGGTCGGAAAATCTATTATGCCGTAAATTACACCCATATCCACGTGGGTTTAAACAGCTATCATTATTCCCTGCTTGTTGGTGCAGGGCCGGCCTTACAATCACGTGCCATGTTTAAACATTGCAATAGTGCAGATATTTACATAAACTGCTCTATTGCGAGGTTACCTGCTCCTTGCAACTAGGTTCAATCTCGGAAAATTGTAGATATTTAAAAATCGTTCCTTATTCATTTTCAGATTGATAACAAATACTTTGATAAAACATTTTTTTCAAATGAGCGTCATAAATTAGATTCTATATTTTATTGTGTTATTAATACAACAAAAAAAGTCGTGTGGTGTCTTGGGAAGCTCGGTTGAAACGTTCCTTTCGCTGTTTTTTATGTATTAATACAAGGCCATCTCGTATAAGTTTTTAGAAGCTAAAAACGTATACTAGATGGCTCTGTTGTAAAAAAAACAAGAACATTTGTTCTTGTTTTTTTTACTCAAAACACAGTTACAAGTGTTATTCTATTTAGAATAACACTCGTAACTGAGTTTTTCGGGCAAAACGCTTTTTCGTTACGTGATGATTTCTACAGTTTACTCTTACCCTAAGCAGCGTTAAAAAACTTCGTTTTAAAAACAAATACGTGACAAGTTTATTTGGAAAGAAAATAGGGAAAATGTTTCTACGTCATTTAAAGTCAACAGAGTGAGAAGTTGTGTGAGAAGAGTTGTGTTATGGTCGGAAAATTTCATAATGTCACAATTGAGGCCTTGAAAGGTCAAGGCCTCAATTGTGACATTATGAAATTTTCCGTCCACAATAAACAATTTATAAATTCCTTGGTCTCGACTAGCCTCCACATACAATATAGTTTTGTAATCGACCCAAATGTAGGGAATATTCTCACAGTCTCATAATCTCGAATGCATGCATGCAAGTACACGAGTATGTAAGTACTTACGTTTATCATATGACTTTTCTTAACAATCTACCCACATTCGCAAAAGTGAAAGTTGTGCGGTCACCACTTACAATCGAATAAATATTAACCCATGTATTACATAATAACTATAAATACAATATTACCCGGTTTTATGCCATACATTGAAGTTTATGGACAGCATTTATGTGATACTTTAAAAACAATAACAAGTCGAATGCTACACTTATAAAATAGTTCTATAAAGATTATGAACTCTATGAAATAAAACAAAACGTAGAGTAAAACAGCGCTTAGTTACTGGCTTGTCGTCGCTTAAACTTTACTAATTTATGACTCCAACAGTTCATTGAATTGTAATGAGAACTTGTTTTGTTTTGATTATTTTATGAAGCCATATATTATATTAGCCAACTTATAAATTGAATGAAGGTTTATTTAATGCGTGTCCAAATAGATGTACGGACATGTATAATATGACTGACAGCAGATCGACATAGTGTACGAAGTACCAACAGCGATAGTTATTATGATATCGCTAACGGCGAAATGTAAATAAACAAATTGCACCGCAAAAGTGGGACACCATAAACGATGGACGTTCACCGTGTCAGTAGCGCATAAATTGTCGCGGGTGCGCGAAAATTTAATTTTGTCACCGAATACGCAACCGCCTGGGAAGATAGCGTCATCGCCGAACGTAACCGCGGAGTTTGATAACTTAACTTTCTCTCTGGGCGCTGCGCTGGCGGCGCTGCCGGCTGCTGTACAGCTGAGGGAGCCTCCAGACACCAGCCTCATTCCGTCATTACCGTCGAGCCAGCACGTTCGCGGCGAACGGAGCGCGCTCGCCAACCGCTTCCGCGAAAATCGCGATAAAATTTAAATCTACACCGTTCGATAATAAAAACAAAAAGTGATTTCGTTCAAACTAGTCGTGTTCCTTTGTTTTGTTCGAATTAATGTTTATTGAATAACTTTTATTAAGGTGTTCATTGTCAGCAGCATGGGAACTAATAAAAAGTAAGTTGTTTTTCTAACAAGTGATTTCTACGTAGTTTTAATCTGCAACAGGATATTATACCTTCTATATCATTTGTGAATTGCAAATATTGTAAAGACTTGAAATTTTAAACCAAATGGAAATACGGTGACATGGGTCACATGTCATAGACGAATCCCAAAAGTTATCATCGCCAAACCCACCATTTGGCTATCAATCAATCTCTGTTACAGTTATGATAACTAAAGTATGAAATGTCAAATCCACTGCTAAATTCCGCTCCTTTATCGAATGTAGGACAATGCCAATCGAGGCTGCAAGTTCAACTCGCGAGAATATTCAAATGTTAAGTTATAACATCATGTTCAAAGAGTATCTTGTAACACAAATAATTATTATGGTGGTGATTTCCAAATAATAGTGACCTAATTGGCAAGGCCATGTGCCATTTATTTTTAACTATATACATATAGTCAATCTGTACCAAACAAAGTTAGACAGACATACAATTAATTGTAAAAAACCTAATATCTAACTTCACTGTCTGCAAACTTGTTTTCTTAAACTTGAATGTCAATTTTTGTTTCCAACTTCATTATTGTCTTTTTGGAAACGACAAATAGTAACAGTCGCTTAACTACAATCGACCTTATTGCTGTAACCTTGCCAGTTAAAATCACTTTATTTTAGTCAAAGTAACTGTTGAACTTTGAGTACAGTTTACTTGTGACCTACGACCCAGGAATCGAGGTCTCTTCAAAAGCCTAGCGTGTTAAGACATCATGAATCGAGGATGTATCCTACATATTTAAAAGCAATTTCCTGATTGTGAACTTTAAAGTGGATGTCTTATTACGGTTACTTCCACTTATGAATTACATAACTTTATTTCCTGATGCATATGTTATTTAACAGAAGATATGACTCGAGGCTTACTATATAAATAAAAATATCTATAGCTATTTTATGTTTCTCGAACATGGAAAGTGACGTGTAACAAAAGCAATATTTGAAGTTACGTATGGTACTGTAAACATTTAAGTAATATTTATGTAAGCGTTCGTAATAACTGAGTTGAGAAATATATATAAATACTCAAAAAATAACAGGCTGGTATTTGTGAACAAGTATTGGCTAAAGGCTCTAGGAGGCTAAAAATAGACAAGATAAAAAAGTGACAGAAGCCGTTTACGTGCCTTTAATAGTAATGTAACGTGATGCTTAAAAACTCTGCCAATGTCTAAGTTTTCCGCATTTTGACCCATGCTTCATTCTTGCATCAGCAATTACATCTAAGACCAAATCGCGGTCACTAAATTATGGTTACAGTAGTGACAACCTGTTTTCGGTTTAGTAGGTAATAATGATATTGGTGCCGATTCTCTTGTCACAAATGCCTCTAAACTAGAGTAAAAATCACTAAAATTTAGTTTATTCCTGTCAAACGATGATTTCCCATTCTGAAATAGACTAAAGTGACACAACTTAACTATATTTTAGTTTGACAGCACTAAGATGGCTCTGAGATTTTAATTTAGTGAAAATGACAATTTTGCTATTCTGTATTTGACGTTTTTCACCTAAAATTTTAATTTTCTACCTAAATCTGACCATTTTTAATCGCGATAAAATATGGTGTGGAATACTATTAGTTGTCATGAACTAAAATTCACACGAACACCTCGACTTTAGATGCAAAAACAGTACTGTATATATATTTTTTTCTTTTCTTTTGCTTATAACTCGAAAATGGTGTGTCCTATCGCAAAAATAATGAAAATTTCGACCCCCTTTATGAAATCCTTTTACCCCTAATTATCAACACGTAGGTAATATTTTTTTTTATTTTCCATGCAAAACGTGAAAAATTCCATATAAAACACGTCGAGGCTGCCCGCTCTGCGCACCTCCGGCTCTAAAAAAAATCACGGGGTAGGGCAAACAAGTATGTACCACGTGGAGTCGCGATTGTCAAATTCGATTTAGTTGTGTCAAAATAATTTTTAAGTTTAGAGACTTTTTATTGCAGAATAGCGTTAAGATTCTCATAGTAAAAAGTAAGGAATTTTAGTGATAGTTTAGTTAGTTTAGTTCGGTGTACATAGAATCGGCACCAATTGTGTAATGACAGGTTTATGTCATCGTATTGCTAGCGTCTTTCTTTTACAACCGACACGTGAAAGAGCATCTCAATTTCCTTGCAAATAGTTTCATACTTGTCACGAACCATTTTTGTCGTTTACCGCTTATTCTCCATTCTACATGCGTATTGAAGATGGAATGTTGTTTTTTGACGTCGACAGTAGATGAACATCCGCAATCATTGGCTAAAGCTTTAGAAGAATGTAATTAACAAAACAAATAAGCCCCATTAAGGAATAAGGATGTGAAGTTGGTATTTTATTCACAATTAAATTAAATGAATCGTTCCTCACTGTGGCAGGTAAACGCCCTATCAAGGTCACTTTGACGTTTTTGATGAAAAGGTTAATATGATGGATTACTTTAAATGTTTATTTTCTGGTTTCTTGTTATGTTTGGACATGATATTCTTTTTGTGTATGCTAAGTAATTACCACAGAATGATTATTAAGATTAATTATCGAATCAGAAATGAAGAGATCCGCAGGAGAACCAATGTAACCGACATAGCCCGAAGAATTGCCAAACTTAAATGGCAATGGGCAGGGCACATTGCTCGCAAAACAGATGGCCCATGGGGCCGAAAGGTTCTGGAGTGGCGACCACGTACTGGAAGATGGACCGATGACCCTGCGAAGGCCGCAGGAAACCACTTGATGTGGGAAGCACAGAATCGGTCGAAGTGGTGTTGCTTGGGGGAGGCCTATGTCCAGCAGTGGACGTCTTGATGATGATTATTAAGTTAACAATATATTATTTTATAATCAAATTCTAGTACTATTTTTGTCACTGTGTATTTTGATGGATAAAACAGTTTTAGCAATTATCACCTCCGATAAATGTAGGTGTTAATATACCAAAAATGGGGTTGAATACCAATATAAGTCCTATTCATGTCAAGGACTTTTAGATTTAGTGTTTACTCGCTAACTTTTATTTATTTATAAATATTTCTGTTAATGGGCAAGCGAAAATATGTAAGCTATATGTAAACTATATAAATATATATGTAAGCTTCTTTAATTTCGTCTATTAATCATTGTTTTTTTGCAGTACTATTTATAAGGGATTATCTCTATGTGATTTAACGAGATAGTCACACTAAACTTCTTATTCATTCGCAAGAGCAATTACAGACGTCTATCAGAGATCCATCATTATCATCATTCTCCTGCTCTTATTCTAATTTATTTGTATTTATATATATATATATACGACCACATATAAATAAGGATATATCTTTTTCTTCCATACTTATCATTTCTTTGGTCTTCCCCTACTCTTTTAGCCATCGACAATCATCCTCAAAACTTTCCTCACGACATTTTCCTCATTCCTCCGCATGACATGCCCATACCATGACAACCGATTTCCGCACAACTTTTCGGTCACCACTTTCAGACTTCCTCTTATATACTTATTTCTTATTCTATCCATTCGTGTAACACCACACATCTCTCTTAGCTGCATGCTATTGGCTTTCATTAATCTCTTTTGTGGCCCAACATTCTGATCCATTCAAGACAGCAGATAATAGCCATCATATAAACTGTATTAAGTTATAAAATTATACTAAGAATTGAAACTGGAATGTGAGCCTGAAATACCTGCAATGATTGAGTTGTGGTTAACCACAGGTGTAAGGTGAATTCAAACGTGATTAATAGCTCTTTCAATCGTATAAAGTGACAAATTGTTAACAATCTGGGGCAATTCCCGTAATTTTTAAGAGTGCTCGCGTCTCATTCGAAATCTGTCAAAAATACAATCAATTTACTAACATTTTTGACAAGTTTCACAAATTGCGACTAGAACGTGAATGTTTTTTAAGTATGACAATTGGCCTTCTGATCCATCTGACAAAAAAGCAATTGAATTTCTGTTAGCGCCTTTTGCCAAAAAAAAAACATGTTCCAATTTAGGCTTCCAATAATTTTCGCCTAACAAAGACTTTGTCTATCCCATTTTTTTAGCTTATTATTTCATGAAATTAATGGTCTGCATTCGTTACGAAAGTTACGCCATGAAGCCTACGCTTTATTTGTGCAAATTATACCTACGAGTCGTAGTAACTCGTAAAATGTATTTATGTTCCGTTCCTTTATTACGAAATAAACGAACGGAACATAAATACTTTTTAAATGAAATGAAATTAAATGTAATTTTTTACACGTCATATTAAAAATACAAAAAAAAAATTGCTAGATAATTTCGGCGTTTCCTATCTGACTACTCTGAGAAAAAAGACCGAAACAAACTCAAAGATCACAGTCTCTTTTAAAGTCCAGACATAAAGTCTAGTCCTCTACATATTAAAAAAATAACTTGACGCCCAGTTATAATTACCTAATTAATGTTGTAATACATAGCAAAACAGGCATTTGCATCCACGTGACTAGGCTAAGTAGGTAACTAAGTTATTTCTCACAGAAGTCACCAGGTACCAAGTGTTACTTGTTAGCAACCAGTATTTAAATAATGTGCATGTTATGTAAGTACTTGATGTAGGATAATTAAATGTAGATGCCTGGATGACCTGTCTTCCTCAATGCTGTTCATTGCATAATACATATAAATTAACTATAAACCTTAGGAGACAAATTGTCTACATGTTTATCCATAACGAAAACACACACGCCCACAAAATTCAAATAATTAATGTCAAATAATAAGTTAGAGCAGAGAGCAGTGGCGGCCCAGCAGTAACGGCCCCAACTTACGAGATGTTGGTCGTGGGTTCGAACCCTGACAGGTGATTTACTTTGTGTAAATTATTTTATCACCACTGCTCTCAAAACGGTGTAGGAAAACATCGTGAGAAAACCGGCATGTCCTAGAACCAATAATTCGAAGACATGACATCTACCAACCCGCACTGGTCCCGCGTGGTAGATTACAGCCCACTGCCTCTCGAAGATAGGAGGCCTGTGTAGTGCAGTAGAAACATTATAGGGTGATTATGCTATGAATTGGTTAGAATCATAGATAGACAGGAGCCGACCCCAACATCTTTGGAAAAGGCCAGACGATGAATTAGTTTGAATCATATTCTGCAGAGTGGTCCTTACACCACACAAATCTCCAAAGAGGGTTTATAATGGCTAACTATGCCTTGTCAGTTCTGAAATAAATTCAATATCTGTGAGATCTGGCGATAATTACTGAATACCTATTTTTGCTAACAACAACATAATTTCCCCCAGTAGATTTTCGACAGAACAATATAATTTTGAACTGAGAGAAACCGAGTTTCCTTCTTGTATGAGAGGATATGTAAATAATCATATACATTGATAATTGAGAGGATAACACTTAAGTTTAATAACAGCATTTCAACATAAATTAATCGTTCCGCGGAAGATGAAATCATCATTGATATAAACACGTATTTTCTCAATAATATCATAACCGTCATAAGGAAAATTCATTTAACTTATAATTGTTACCCTTATAGCAAAAAGAAAACGAAATTATTCTTATTGATCGAAATCTGAACAAATATGGGTTTTTCTACCATACTTTTAGATTATTTCTAGCTTTGGGCTTCTAAATGAAGCCCAAAGCGTTTGATTTTGGAACGAAGTTCGACTTATCGCACGTTATACGCTGCACACTTGGTGCATAAGAGGTAGACCGAAAAAAGTGTAACATTTTGACCGTCACGACACTTTTGTTACTTAAAAAATAGTCGTGACGGTCAAAATGTTATACCGCAAAAGTGTGC
Organism: Xanthia icteritia; assembly: GCA_949128155.2. Lineage (NCBI taxonomy): Eukaryota > Metazoa > Arthropoda > Insecta > Lepidoptera > Noctuidae > Xanthia > Xanthia icteritia. Next base: position 9,632,880 of record OX421939.2, read on the forward strand.
AAAAGCGAAAGAAACGTCATTCCAACCGGAATTTGAATCTCAAAACTAAAAGAAAACTTTAAAAAATTTAAAAATATATAATTAATTAAAGTGAGTTAATATGCGATACCATATTGTATGCATGCACTACAAACCCTTTAAAATTCGAAGAAAATGTAAACATTGTTCGACAGTTGTTTAGAACACCACCTTTGGTAGGCACGTATAACATAGAACCTCTATTCATCATTATAGATCTCTCCCTAAACATGCACCTCATGCCATGCAATTGATAAGCCAAAAGTTAACGCAATGTTGCCGTGACACAGGCAGTAATGCAGGTCGCAATTGAAACATGGCGCACGCGCCGCCGGCTCATCGAAGTAGTCACTAGTACACACTATTGCGTAACCCCTGCCACTGGATTACGCGCATGCGTGACTCCAATCTAAGCGACATATTAAGACGAACGATTTTGGTGCAGGCGAAAGCTATGCGGCCGATTTAAAGGTAATTCGATGAAGTTCGGATTGCAAATAATTTGTTAGTGGAATGTGATCTGGGCCATCGAAAATAGTGATGTTATGCTTCAGGTAGCACCTTGCAAAGATTCTAAAATATCACGATCCAACTTATACGAAAAAGGCTACAAATGCTATGAAAACTACATTAGGCAACGTGTGTACATTGACAATGCAGTTTTTATGTTATCGTAATCCCCACAATCTATCTGCTACTGGAATTCCCTGGATCTTAATGCTGTAGCGAAAACCTATGGGTAATAGGAAAATTCTAATTTATCTCAATTTTGATTTTTCTTGTTCATTTTCTCGATATACGTTTTATATAGAATCAAAAAAGTTTAGACAAAATCCCATCACGCAATGTTTATATTTCTACATAATCCTAAAAAATGGCACCGATTAAGATTGTTTAGTAACAAACGACCCATTGTTTATCCAAAAACAGAGGTCACAACTCGACACAAACCGTCCCGAGCATGCGTCGTGCACTCGTACCTTTACGCAACTCTATGGGACCTCAGCCTTCGACTTGGCGCTTACGCAACAAGTTTTCGATTTCTTCCAGCCCGGGGCGCATTCGCTTTCGTTCAATGCGCCTTTGTCGAGTAATGGCCACAGATTAATGTGCGTTGCTTACTAGTTTGAATATTTTTCTCCTAAAATTATGCTTAATGTCCATTGTTTTAATTTATAGCTTCACGCTCATTTTAGCTACTACTTACTACTGTTATTTATCACGTCTCAGTCAAGTCGATATCTCGTCATTTCGAAAAGTTACATTATTTCTCCGACTTTGTAACCCTACTAAAAACTGAAAATAAATTGCCCTCTGATCAATTTAACAATAATTGTACCTATCTCCTACATCTTGCATATAAATAACGAGATACTATGTGGTCACAGTGCATCTCTACATCAGTAGGCTCCTGGGAGTTATGACTGTAGATAATAATATACTATGTAGGCGTATACACGTGTGGCTTATCTCTGTACGAATCTCAGCCCATTCATGATCCGGTGGTTACGTAACCCCCGCATTAGCTTAAGAGCTGTCAATCACGGGAGTCCATTATATCAATAAAAACATTAAATAACTTCATGTATTCGAGTTCGCGGAAGAACATGTATGTACAACCGGAACTCTGATAGGATTCCTAGTAAATATATAATTAAAGGTGATTGTAAATGATGATGCGTTACCTTTTACGTTCACGACTAGATCCGTGTGAAGAAGCGCTATTTAAAAACAATCTTAGACAGAATTTCCAGAATTTGAATCCTTGATAAGTCGTATTGTTTATAGGTTTTTACATTGAATCATCCGAAGATGTATACTAGAATAAATTATCATGTGACGCTTATCGTAAATCCTCTCAGTGCATAACTCGTGCCAAGGTAAATTACAAGTAATTAATTGAAAGGATTATTTATATGACCATTGTAAATAACTTGACAATAATCAATCTTCTGTTGATGTTAAACTAAAAGTTAAGTTGTAAAGAGCTTACCGAAAGCTTTCTCTCTACTTGTCATTTAACACTCGTCGTTCAATCAGCGGTCGCACCTTCTGTATGTTGTAATCGGATAATGTTAAATTAACTTGAGTATGAACTAAAACGATTTTCTTTTACGTACCTAGTATTAACCCTCACTCACACTACAATTAGCTATTAGTTAACTTTGTTATCACATCTCGGAAAGCTATATAAATTAAAATCAAAGTATAGCTTTTCAAAGAACTCTGATTTTTAGAACCAAAAAAAACAAGCATTTTGACGACAAAAAATCAATTATTATTTGACATTGTCCTTTCTCTTAGATTGTTAACAGTGCATAACAAATGTATACAGTTGCTCAGCCATAAACCCGATGTATATGGCAACGAAGGCCGAATGACCGAGTGTAAGTGTTACGGTCGCTTTACCGACGGTTAGGTAACAGCGCGTGCTCATCATTACGGCATAACAACAGAGTAATAATGAATTTTCTTCCTTCCTTACATATTGCACAATATTACTGCATGCCACTGATATAACGGTTTCTGTGCCTACTACATAAATCTTGCGTGTGAGCATTAACTTAACTATAATTAAGTTAGGTCCTATTATCATGTTTTTGAAGAAGACTACACGGAACCAACGCAAGGTCTATTGCTTCCGGTTCAATCTCGTAAAGCACTAATTTTCGTGCCCAAACAAGGCGATAAAACAGTATTGCAAACGACCTAATAATTCTTTATTCATCATTTTGCAATGCTGATGCCAGCTAATACGTTTAGAATCTGATAGTTATTACATACGTGAGCCTTGCACCTGGGCGGAACTAAAAAGCCGAGGTTCCATTAATAATGTTATTTTTCTTATCGTGTAATCTACTGAATGCAGGCAACTTGGAGCCCAACTGTAGATATCAAGGTTAAAAGTAATTTAAAGCATGAACTTGCCCCATGAAATCGACTGGTTCTATGTTCTATGTTCTATGTTAGGGGGTTTGGTTTCCGCACTTAGTCCGTCAGGTGGACCATTGTGCGTGGGCCATAGCGGCCGTTCGGTGGTTATTCCAACCAGCCCACCTCCCTCCAGAAGCTGATTAGGTCTCCTGGTCTGTTTAGAACCGACTGGTTAATTTATATTGATTTCAAAACTGTAATTTAACAGTACTAAACTTTCTAATGCGGCATTGGTAAGAAAAGTATTTAGTAACTTTTGATTTACGTTGGGATGCAACGCCCAACAATAAAAAAAAATTATTACGCTGTAGGCTCTGCATAAAGGTGAAAATCCCAATGACAATAATTATACTGTTCCTCATATTCAAGAAGTTCTAAAAATTAGTAAGAATATCAAGAACGGTAATTATAGGATATCCATCAAAATCATCAGAATTTTGTAGAAAAAGAGAATTAACATAATCCATCAAAATCAAAATGATTCGACTTCTCTTTTTCTACAAAATTATTTACAACCCAATACATAGGGCATGCATATTTCCCGTTCTCTTAAAAACATACCAAATTCATGCGTGTGAAATGTTTAGTTACCAAAAATGATTTATGGGCTGAAAAATACATAAGTAATTCATATCAACAAGCGATTATTTTGAATGAAATATTGTTCCGTATTTTTTTATATGCAGATTTTTTTTAAGCGACTTTAATGAAGGTTATCTAGGCAATTAGCAAAAAACTTTGTAGGTGGTTTGTACAGATAAAGTAATTTAGAAAAAGCCTAGCTTCTAATACCTCTAAAATCTAGCTCATTCTCTCAACTTTATAGGGTAATTATTTTCTTAAAATTAGGTACCTACAGAAGCTATTACAGACATCAAATCTGCGAACAGAATTTTGACCCCCGAGGAAAATTTCGTAACAGAAACATTCATACACCGACTTGGCCAATCACATTGCCACAGTTAAGGAGTGATTCAACGAATGAAATGCTCGTATTGTGGGGGCTGGTCGTTTGGCCCACCAGATTGCGTTATTCATGAGCCATGACGTCAAGTTATAGTCCATTCTTCAAACTGTGCGTGTGGTTTCCCACTCTGATGTATTTACGACCTCACTAGAAGTATGGATCCTACTTTTTTTTGCGTATGACGTATGATATGCAATGGTTTAAGTTCTTTTGTACAAAGTTAAAATACAAAGCGGAACAGATGATTGTTTTTGAATATTTTTTTGTGGGAATCTTTTATTGAATCATCAATTCAATTGGTGATTCACTGGGTAGGGTAAGTGATACAACATTCGAACTTTGTAAGTACACACTAACATCGATGTATATATTTAGGCACTAAGGCTTTAAGCATTTTCGAACTTTGCTAAGGGGTTCCAATCTAACCAGCATAAATTAGTTGAATGTTATCGTTTTAGCCCTCCGGGCATTAAAAGCCATTTAACTCGGACCTTATCCGCTATTATAGTGCTCTACTGACATTTGCTTAAATGTCTACATAATAACAAAATTACAGATAATGTAGAGGTAGTAGGTACGAAGCACTTTCAGGGCTTATTTTATTGATTAAAACCTGTAATGTTTACTACCTCAAGTTATCCTAATAAACGTATAACTTTTCTACAAATAAGGTATCAACGATGCTGTACAACTTATCAAGTCTTGCCAGCCAAAGGTCACGGCTACGGTAAGACATGTTAGGAAGTAATTAAAGGCCAATCAACCTCTCTTTAAACTATTATCGACAATAATTACAATCGCACCGCAGTAATAAGACAACTAATAAAAACGTTAAACAAAGGAACTGCGCTTACGCTTTCCGTTGTTTCAATTTCTCTGTTTGGATCAAGCTCCGTGGGTTGGATAGAGACATCCGATCACTTACTACTTTTTTATCATGTAGATGTAGATGAACAATAGTATAGAATCTATTAGCACTCTATAAATAGCTTTACTTCGTCGATGTCGAGAATTTAAAATGATCTGATGAGAATATCGTTAATTACCTATCAACGTCGTTCGGTACCTACTCATCAAATATTCCTAAACAATTGAGTGCCAAATGTTTTCTAATTGATTTCTTATCTTGTATCTTAAGTGCGTGATTGAGCTGTAAGCGTTTCGCATGTAAAAACTAAAAGCTGGGTACATTGTACGCTCATCACCAACAATTGCTATTGACACTTTGATTAAATACATGTTTGTGGCCAGTAGAACGTTGCTAAGTGTTATGTCTACTACTATTAAAAGTGATGACATAATATTTAGATACACGCCGATTATCTACACCTTGGGTTGGTGGAGGACGTACACCTCTGCCTAACCCTTCGGATAATACAGGCGTGATGTTATGTGTGTTATCTACACCTTAAAACATGTAGCCGACATGTCAAGGATTTGCCAAAAAAATACGACTGATGTTTCCTACTTATGGTAATATGTGTTTGATCGTCACATAACACGCATATTTATTATACATTTATAAAATTGGCAGAGCAAATCTTTAAAATACTTGATAAAATATTCAATACCAGAGGGCGTTATAGCTTGTCCACTCTGAAATGACGCGGCCCACTACCGCATTTACGTACACGGTGATGCGGATTTCTATGGGTAATGTAGTAGTGGGGCGCATCATTTCAGAGTGGACAAGCTATACTTGTAAATCAGGTGGCGTTCGGCTAATTTAAAATTAAAATAAGATGGACACATTTTATAGACTACAATGTAAACATAATATCGTCACAACGTCACACGCTAGCTGTTCCCAGACGTAGACTAAATATATTTATGATTTCCGACTTAAAAATGATTGTAGCCGTGAGAAAGTATGTTTATTAAGCCTATTAATAACGTTAGAAGCGGATTATCAGGCAGAAAATTAACGTTAAGAAACCACTTATTAACAATTGTTGTTAAACTGTGTTGCGTAACGCGCATCGTCTAGCTTCTCAGAAACAAGTTATTAAGGTAATGTTGGTATTTGACCGCACCGACTTTGGCTGGCGATCTTTGAAAAAGGTGTCTGTAGAAAAACTATTAGGTATAAGTATAGAGTAGGAAAGTCGTAGCTTTTCCTAAGTAATAATGCAATATGACAAAATTCTACTTGAGTCCTAGGCACTGTATGACTAAACGCCGACAGACACTACGCCGACAGACTGAACACCGACAAGACTTTACTTCGACGGGACTCTTCGCCGACAGGACACTTCGCCGACAGGACTCTTCGCCGACAGGGCTCATTAGCGACGCATAGTGAGCTCGGGACTTGGGGCACCCCGACTCGGACAGGTTAGGTTAGAAGGGGATGGTGGGGTCGTAGACCCCGCCATCCCCTTCGTGGTTATTTTTTTTTAAACCACACAGAAGTAGGAGCCCCGCAGAGCGGGGCTCCGTCGACAACGCCTTACAAAATGAGATGAGCCCTGTCGGCGAAGAGTCCTGTCGGCGAAGTGTCTTGTCGGCGAAGAGTCCCGTCGAAGTAAAGTCTTGTCGGTGTTCAGTCTGTCGGCATAGTGTCTGTCGGCGTTTAGTCGTACACTCAGTCCTAGGTGGGTATTACGAATTTTCAATAGTATTAAGGCTGTTGATAGGGCTTATACACACAGCACATTTATGTATCATTGTTGTATATGTACTTAGATAATCTAGTTTAACGTTAACGTAGGAACATACCTACCTGATCAAATAAAGATTCATTTGAAAAAAAACCTGGAAAATAAACCTGAATGGATCAAGAGGTGAGTTTCAAGACTATTTGTTGATCAATCGAGTATTTCAACAGTTAAATACCGGCTACTAAAATTCGCCTACCTCTGGTCGTCAAGGTTAAGAGCAAATATTGAAAATTGTTCCAAAGTCCAGTGGTTTCAATAGAAATTAATGGAATGTCGCTTAGTATACCTAGACGTATCGTTTGGTTAATAAGTTACAGCTGATTATAATTAAATTAGGCATAAACTAATTCCTCATACATATTATGTATGTGGAAGAATTTTATTGGCATGTAGAATAATTTAGCACGATAACTTCATATTTGATACATTTTATTCTATTTTCGATTTGAATTTTAGGTGTGGAGGAATCTGAATAATAGACCGGTTTTTTTAAACAGACATGAAGAACCGACAGTTTTGTTGGGACCAAACAGAATTTTACTTGTAAATGCTTAGTATCCGGTTATTTCAGCTTATTTATTGACTGTCTAATAAAGTTATAAACCCTTTGTACTCCTAACACAGTTAAATTTATCGTTTTATTTCGTAAGATCATAAATATAGAGAAGGTAAGATATAGATATAGGCACCATAAACTTATTTGTAGAATGACCTATTAGGCTTCGTCATGTGATTGCATTATTTAATAAGGAAAGGAAAACCTTCGTAACACATAAAACACGTCTTTGTCTTAACATTATGAGTTCTCAGAACAAATATTGTAACACTCGGGAATCTGAAGTATTTATTTTAGTATATTAATGTCTTTTAATCTATTTAAATAAACTAACTTATGTTTTATCATTAGTTCTTTATGGGTAAGATATAATGCTAAGGCCCTTATAGTGCTATCAATTTTCACTTTTCCAGTTATCGAATTTCAACGTAAATTGATATGTTATTCGGAATTTACGACAGTTTCAACATCTTAATTGCCGGTTGTCAATTAATTTATTTCGATCGGTAAATTAGGTAAACTAGCCAGCTGATCATTACATTGAAAACTTTACCAATGAAGTAAGAATAGAGTAAAGAATCTCTATAATAATGGCTTGCAGGAGAAGTGGTTGTTACTCCGTCGTTTGAACTACGCCTCAACGGACAAAAGCGTGTGATACATACCTACATACATAATTTTCAATACTCATTTTCACTTTTGAATGTCTCACACGTTCAAAACAGCAAACTAGCATCACATTGTGGGAGATTAGGTAACCGTTTTTCCTCGAGCTCGGCAGGGTTTTCGCAAGCGCGTTGCCACACTGAGTCTACGTTACTTGGCGTGGCCTATAGCACCTTTATCCGATAACCACACCGTACTGGGAGTGTTAAATTTAATTTGGTAGGGTAACCGTCACGTGATGTTTGAAGTTTTAGCGTTAACTTGGTCACCACGGGTTGATCAAGCGTGCAGATCGATGATTGTCGTAGATTTCCGCTTCGCAATTAGGCAAATGTTTAATTTCGGTTTTTATTTATTCACCTATTGAGCAACTTAACACCTACATACCTATTCGTAATATGCTAGTCACTTAATTGGTACAATCATAATAATTCTACGTGATTAAGGTTTACTCAACTTACCTACTTGTAATATATAGGCATTATAGGCATTTTCACAAAACAGAACATCATCTGAAAATAATCCTCCAACAAAGCACAAAATTTATTGCACGCAACTAAAAACATAAAATAATGCACAATTAATAAAATTATGAAACATTAACAAAAACAAAACACAATCTTCTGACAATTTTTTTTTTTAAATCATAAATATTAAATCAGAGGAAATAGTGGCCAGTAATCTAATAGAAAAAAAAACAAAAGAGTTTTTATTCAAATACATATCGGGTTTTTTTTATGACAAGTCTGATATGGTTTGTCTTGGTATGCATGATTCCGTTCAAATATTCGACAGTCGTACAAGAAAGACAAACGGCATTAGGGTGGGGACTCACGTGATACGATAACGGCTGCCGGTTGCCCAAGACCCGCATGCACGTAAACACATCAACTTACGTCACCGAAACATACGCATAATGCGGAAACATTAACGTGCGAATCAGCCTTTTTACATACAGTAAAAAGTACTAAACGATTGGTAATTAATATACTGTCAAACATTTTGTACTTATATGCTGGGGTATTGTAATACCCAGTAACCGGGTTGTGGAGGTCAGATAGGCAGTCGCTACATGTAAAATACTTTTCAGCTGCATCTGGTAAGACTGGAAGCCGACCCCAACATAGGAAAATGATAGGGAGATGATGATGCTGGTGATTAATATGTTCAGTCTTATTCGCCTAAACAGATTGATTGAAAGCAAACGCACGGCCAACCTATACCATTAAAGATAGAATATGTATTTTGAAAATTAATTCTAATACGTTTATGCGTGACAGATTGACTGAAACGCACTATATGGACATCATTACCTAAAGATAGAATATCTGGACAAGGTTCTTGGGGTTGCATAAAATTGCAGTAATACAGGATTTGGAAACTAAAGCCAGGAATACAGATAGTAACTGGCACAAAAGTATGCAAGAAGCTTGCATGCCATTGTGCCATAACCACTTCTGATTGGTGTATATGGCAAAGGCATGCAAGCTACTCGCATACTTTTGTGCAAGTTACTGGCATGTGTATTCCTGGCTTTAGTTGCCCCTAATTGATTATGTGAGCTATTCAAGTCTTGAACAACAGCTTCTTCTTCTTCTTCGCTTCGCTCTCGATAGAGCGGTCGTGGTCACAATGAACTGTGTCCAATCGCAGGTGTAGTCGTCGCCCGCTTCACGATTTCTCTCCATTTGGTTCAGTTACATGACAGTCTGGCGCATTCATTAACAGGGCCTCCAACCACGAACAACAGCTAGCGGTCGCTATTTGGAGTCCATTGTAACTTAAATTATTCTTAGGAGATTGTATAAAACGGTCGAATGTGATCTACTATGATCTTTTTTCGCATTATAAAGAACATTAACAGCGTCTAATAGCTTACGAGAAATGAGTTTTATTTTAATTTATGTATGAAATTGTGATTAAAAACTCAATTAGAATTTATTTTCATAGAATAGTATAAATTTGTTGTCAAAAATAATAAAGCTTATTATCAAATTAAACACGTTTGATAAATCATATCACTACTACATGTTCAAATGTCAACGATAAATTAATTTGTGATCTAATGCCGGCAGTTCAGTTCAACTGGCCCATATCTGGCATAATAATATGAAAGAGCAACATACGCGTACTACATACCTACTTGTTTCCTGACATTATAATAATTATGATAACTACATATACGGTTCAAATGTGTATCGTAGTATTAAAGAAGCATTCAGGATGTAGTCTGTCTAGCTGTAAAGGTCGACAGGTGTCCGGCTTGTGAGGTCATCTACGTGCGTTCCAATCACGTGCAAATTTTTTTGTTGTTCCGATAATATTCAATTAAAGTTAGAACATGAAAATTAGATCAGCCGCCTAATTGCGTAACACACGAACAATCATAATCTGTTTCATTCTGACAGTTCAACAACATTCATTGCGTTATTTACGTTGTTGAGCAGACACATTTTTGAAACATATGAAGCAATGGATTAGTAATGTCCTTCAAAATTGTGATTGATCGTGTGCTACGTAATTACGGTTCAGCACTGCTATCATCGACGGAAAAATTTGACAGACTTTTATCTCAAATCAAAGATGATAAAAATGCATGTTAATACAATGATTTTTTTAGTTTGTTTTTTACAACTGGGTAGAAAATGCATTCATAAAAATGATGATTATATTTTATTCACATTTGAAAAGTTGTTCATAATTATTTTAGTTTAAAAAAAGAAAGTCTCGCAAAAAGAGACTGCAATATTCTTTTTTTAAACGACCACAAACAATATTGGCCGTCTAAGTGCATACCTACTTCTAAATTTAAATATATTACATCAAAAAGATAGCAGAATAAGCGGCTGAATAAAGTATAAAGTGAATTTAAATGAGAAATTAATTACGTAGGTATGTAGTCTGACTTACAATATTTCTACCGAATAATAAGTAAAAACACTTTAGAAATTGTGAGTACCAGTATCTATTCTTTATAATTCATATACCTACCATCAATATGCTTAACCTGATTAATCTGGGATCTAAATAACAGTTGTCTAAAGAAAAAAATAGCTATGACTCAAAATTGACACTTAAGACTATTGGTAGGCAATTTTTTTGTTTTAAAACGTTCGCAATAGTCAAACGTTAAACGTTATTAGAATTATTATTAGAATTAGAATATTCGGGAAAAACTGAAAGCGCTTTTTTGGACATGACAACGTCTGTCAAGTCAGCTAGTATCTAACAGAAACGAGTTTCGTTAATTATAATATAATATACTTAATTATATTAAAATATTTTATTAGTTACCTACTAATATCGAGGACTTTAATCACCTTATTAAAGCTTGTTAAAATTTTATTTTGTAAAAGAACGAGTTGTTTCAACAATCATTAATGTTCAATGACCCGAATGTTGTATACCTAAAAATAAGGGTTAGGTTATGTACCACTAACCTCCCCCTAACTCGAGGTGGCCCGCAGAGGCGAGCCGACACTAGACGGAGATCGCGGAAGTCGCATTAGATCCCGTGATCCCCGGTGCAAGTCTGAGACGGAACACCAGGGTGGTTTTAATCAGTAATAGTCTGACAAACCCCTTCGCACGCCCCAGGGCGGAGGACATCCATGAGGATTTCCCCAAGTAATCAAAAAAAAAAAGGTACCGCTAACCCTTTTTACAATAGGTAAAATGTGAGCAAAACTTAAGTATGTATAGTTTAGGTATGGTACAACACCTATGAATCTTCTGTGCAAACACTAATATTACAAAGAGTTTGTGTATATGTCGAGAGTAACCTCTGGAACCACGGCTCCTGTTAGAAAAATTCTTTCACCATTTGAAAGGTACATTATTCCAGACAGACATAGTAGAAGAATATACAAAAAGAAGGACTCAATAACACTAATGAAATACTATATTGAATTCATGCGAACCTAGTACTTTTGTTAGTTTACTGCTTACAACATGTACTATAGAATAGCTTCATTCCCGTGAACACGATGACCACATCTGTTACCGCCCCGGTTCTATAGCGGCCGAGCGCTGCAAGCAGAAATAGTCCTTACGGTGTATAGATATGAACTTCTTCGATGGTGCACGACGTGTCGTGAACAGGATACCATCTGCACGTATAAAATGTACCCGTGTAAAGCCGGGGGTCGCTAGTTTAACAATAATTTCAGTAAAAAAGATTTGAATTAAACATGCAGTTCAGGTACCTACTAAATAGCAAAAAATTTATAAGATCTTTAAAGAATTATTTCTTTTAAGCTACTATCATGATGGGTATAATTTACTACTTGATGAGATATAGATTCCTACTCTTCTTTTTAGTAATCGTCTGTTTTTATGAAGTCACGGTTTTTATGAAATAAATTACTTAATTAATATGAACTGACATTATACCGTAATTATTCTATTTTATTTGGTCCTGTCTACTAATGTCTAAATAAATACATTAGGTACTTAAACTTTTTACTCCATAACTGCAGTTTCATAGCACGCACGGCACGGCAAGACATGTCTCACATAAATTCGACGTAACCGTGACATATGTCGTATCATTGTTGTTAGTACGTGATAGACCTGCAGTATTCGTGCATTAATCGTGCTGTAATGTTTACGAACCGACTCATCTAATAGCTTTACCATTAAAATAGCCTCTTTGACCTTATTCTTAAGGGTTATTCATCATAAGTCTTAAACACTTGTCTAATGACTCAATATTATCTAGCTTCAGCAATTTAGGTACGTTTGTAGAGTTTTTGGATTAATATTGCTATGAAAGATTAGGTATGATATTATGCAATGTGACTCACAAATTATAAACCGACATGTCAATTGCTTCTCAACCGTTTATTCAAGTACTAGACCCTCGCCTTCTTCCTCGTGAAACTTCGGCTCCCGACTCACCGCATCGCATCGCAACGCCCGCCCGCGCTATTACTACGTTTTCGCTTACCGTTCTTTCTGACTTTTGTTCGTTTCGCTCGGGTCCTAAGGGTCGTAGCGTGATGTTAAATAGCCCATAACCTTTCTCAAGAATTGAGCTACAAAAGGTAAACAAAAAAAACCGTCGGGTATTTCCAGAGATTAACGCGTTGCAACAAAGAAAAGAAAAAAACTCAAAAAAACAAAGAAAGAAACTCTTTAGTTTTATTATATTAGTATAGGTATATGCATATAATTAAAAAACTTGATTTCAGAAATAAACCGCGTACCTACTTATTATTCTCCTACACAAGCACTTATTATTTTTACAAAAAAGGATAATAAACGTGCAGGAAGTAAGACCCAGTCAAAGATAATTAAAACTTTAATGCAAAAATTCACAAGCTTATAATTATCATTATCAGAAGTGACATTATGGTAGCGTCGGCAAAAACTTTGAAGTTGCGTTAAATATTTAAACTGATTCAATTAATTGCACATAATGTCTACTTAAGTACCTACTCGTAAGTACTTAATACAAGTGTACCGTCAACTACAGCCATTGTAAATAACTACTTATACTTTTTTTTATGTACCGTGTTCATTGTTTATCATAGAAATAATTGCAACAATTTTTAAGACAGAAATCGTGAGATCAAATATTTACACATTTAACTGAATAACTAGGACAGAGCTTACTTTAATCCACGACTTTCAACTACTAGTCGAACAAATGGGCCAACGTTTACTTAACCCACCACTTTCAACTTTAATCCAAGCCTTTCAGTCCAGTAAATAGCGCATTCGCCTGACCTTAGTTGAGCATTGTCCGCATTTCTCAACGAGACACCTGTCGACCATACTTTAAAGAACTTAGTATTCTCACAGTACCTAGCCTTTATGTGGTAGCTATTAAAAAATTTCAAAAAAAAAATTATGACTATGAAACACACGAGGACAGACTGGTAAGGGAAAAAACGCGAAGAAAAGATTTTGGAAATAAAATCATCCCGGCTTTTGGAATAGTTAAACATAGTCCACAGTTAAAGTATTTAATAAATTACCGCTTGAATTAAAAAGCATACTGTGACACATACACAGACTCATTTAAAGCAAGGCTCAAAGCATTCCTGTTGGAAAGATGCCTCTATTCATTAGATGATTTATAGTCCTTCTCTTTAAACTGACATGTATCATTATTTGTCTATGGGTTATTTGTGTTTTTTTTGTTTTTTTTTATTTTTATTATTGTTTGCTTTTATTTTGACATATGGTCTTATAATTTATGTTTGCATGGTTTTTTACAATTTTCTTTATTTAAATAATATTTCGTAATTTAAATTCAATTACATGTTTCTTAATAATAATAATAATCTGTATCATCGTCATATTGTAATATTTGTATGTTTGATGTTGAATTATTTCGAACGCAATGTAGATTGTTACTGAATAAATTGAATTGAATTGAAGTCTTAGTCATTGCTTATCCGTTTGCCAAAAACGAGACGAACTTAGCCGAACACCTCATGGTTGTCCCATTCTGTGCAAATGACATGACTATTTACGCAACCTTCTCAAACGAACAATAGGTGTTGGAATAAATCTCGAGTATCCTAGACCAGTTACGTTGAGATAAATTATCTAGATAAGCCAATTTACGCTTACAAACTAGAAACTTTCGTATAATATGAAAATTGGTGTCTATTATTAACGTTACCGATTCTAGCAACTATGTAGAACATTTCTATAAGTCTAAATTGGAAAATCTTCAAAAAAAAATCCAAATCACGTTAGCGTGCTACGTAAATTAAGTTCAATCCCGTGTAATGGAACTAGCATAGAATGCATAAATTGAACCGACATTCTTTGTCTTCAAGTCGCATCCAGTGCAACAATTTCCGCTCAAGTTTCGCGACATTTGACCTTGTCCAACATACACTACAGTAGCGATATCCATTTCAAATATTAAAACTTTTTAGTCACGTAAAACTGTCGACCAGACTTTCGCTTGGGTGGGTAAGTAATGTCCAAATGATAAAAATAATATACGCGAGAACGGTACATGTTTTCTTATTGTCTTTTTGACATTGAATTCGTCTGGGTATAATGAGCTACTTGAATAACCTTCATAAAAAGCTCTTCATGTTCATTCGTATTTTCAGAACATATTTGGAATATCGGAAGCAATTATTTTAGAGGATAATGGCACTTTAATTCATGACGGCTACTTTCGGCTATGTAATGATATGTTTTACGAAACTTTTAAGAGGGAACAGGGCGTGCGATTCTCCATACAAATGTATTCTCCTTTTTTCTTCCTGAAAAGTCTGCTGTAGTCACGTCCCTATTATTTCCTTTTTTTCAGCAACCGATAAGTTGCTGAAAAAAAGGAAATATGATCCTCCAAAAATTACAACGGTTCAGGTTTCGAGAAGAAAAAAGGGGAATACGAAACGTCAATTTCGTAAAATTTGTTTGTGATATCTGAGCTGTAGCTATCCCTATCATACTCTACGGGGGCAGACTTGAGGTAAGAAGACGGCAATAGTTTCTTCAAATACCTATTTGTCAAATTCCTCGCAGGCCCTGTTCCCTCTTAAAATTTTCATCAATTCTTATTGATGAAACATCTTAATCTTAATTAATATTGTTTATACACAAATGATTTTAATTTTCAAGTTATACGGCTGGCGAATGTAATGACATGATACAAACCGTAATTAACCCACTTATCAACTTAATGAAAAGTTTTATAGCAATTGCATCGACATAGGCATAAAACAGTTGCGTAACAACTAATGTCAATGAAACATGTTTCAATCATTAAACAATGTAAGACATTTTCCAATCATGTCGAAGACAATTTATGTCTTTGATTCATTAATTTATCTTGCTACGTAGATATTGGTTAGATACGTCATTATCTGATGATGCGAGGGACTTGTAAACTGAACAATGATGTTTGTATGCCAAACATTACGAATGGCCTACAATTTAAAAATACGCCGAATGACTGATGAGCCACTTTGGCGTTGTTCACACTTATGTAATGGTGTACGCGAAATCCGGGACTGTGAAAGTGGCAAGTTGACATTTAGTCACATCGTGCACGTCGCCAGCTGACTGCGACCGGTTGCTGCTCCTTTCAAGGCGAGAGGAACAAAAACATAACTGGCTATACCACATGCCACGCGTTACATAAATTACGTATTACGGTGAGCAGCCAAAAATAAAGATTAAATAACTTCTGAAAAAACACTCTAATTGGAACTTATTCTCTACCTTCAGCTAACTATTTAACAATCAGCCACAGAATTACATCTTCTTATCTTGAAACGTGTATCACTGTAAATGTTAAATTGGCTAAAATTGACCTCAATGCCAAACATAAACAATAATGAACTGTTACTTGGTTAGTGTTGTAATTGCTTAGTCCTTTACATCGTATCTCACGAAAATCCTACTTACGTGAGGCGGTACCTATGGTATGATCTGTACGGTACAATATACTAGCATTAGTTTACCTGTGTCTAATAATTATGATGATATTCAAAACAAATGCCTTACAAATACTGTCAGTAAAGTGACTACAATGTTGTGGGAAAGTCCGAAAGGGATACCGTGGCCCCTGGCAACGTAAAGGCAACGGAAGGAACACGGGTGGGTTTTAGTCAGTAAGAGTCTGACACGCCCTCCCGCTCCACCCAGAGCGGGAGAAGTTATTTGATAATTTCCCACCCAAAAAATTAAAAAAAAGTGAATACAATGTACTGAAAGAGTGTCAAATTCTTTGAAAGGCAAAAAGTAATGTATGTACTAATAATTAAGATGAAGAACTAGTTTTTTTTGTTTGTTTATTTGAACGCGCTAATCTTCGGAACTGCCAGTCGGTTTTGAAATATTCTTTTTGCATTTGATAGCCCAATTGAGGAAGGCTATATGCTATTTAACATCACGCTAGAGCCCTCAGGAGTCAGGCAAAAAGAAAAAAGAAACAGAAAGAACGTTATGCGAATACGAAGTAGTAGCGAGGGCAGGCGATGCGATGCGACAGGGTGGGTCGGGGGAGAAAATTATTTCACGCGGGCGAAGTGACGGGCAGAAGCTAGTCGCTCATAAAACGTTTCTAACAACCAAAAAGTCCAAGAGAACGGCGAAACCATTTGTTAAACTCGTAAAGAATTGTTGTGCAAATTAGATAGTTTCTCACGTGTAATTGTTTTACTTTCTTTCCCGTCTAATCATCTCTTATACGGAGTTCATCTTCTTTATCGAGATGACCATGATTTAGCTTAGTACCAAGACAAATGTTCATGAGTTCGTGAATAACATTGTTTCGGTAATTACTCAGTAAGTTTTGTTTATAAAAATATAACTATATTTTAAATGCTTATTCCATAAAAAAATATAATAAATAAGAAGATTAAAACAATTAAAGGTTCTTTATTAGGTGCTATTTTAAAATTGACAAATACATGAGAGCAAATCGAGAGTACGTTTCTTAGAGAAAAATCATAAATTTGTATTATTCTACCGCGAACATGATTTGGTTTTTTATTTTCATACCGTTTAACTAAAAAAAAAACAAGCGTGCCTTACAGAATAGCATTTGATGTGTAACATCTGACATCTAGGCTGACAGTATCAACCTCTCAGAAAATGGGTTGGTATCATCTGACGGCCAACTCTAGCACCGCGCAGCTCGCGCTAGAGTTCCCGGCTTCCTGTTACACACTTCCGTCCCTTTTCACGAATTCACTCCCACAGATTGCAGGTAAGCGAGAGGAAAGGTGTTACACATCAAAAATATTTGTGAATTGAAATTTGAACATTTGAACAATTGATAAACATATCAAATTAATTAAATTATTTGCCATGTCAATGGCCCTTCACTTTAAAATGTCATTGATACTTTAAAATCACATCATGGCCAAACACCTGGGATTTTTATTAAATATAACATACAATAGGTACTATAGGAACCACTCCAAACCATACAAAACTCTAACTATGTAAAGATAACTACTTAAATTTAGCTTAAAATTTTCGTACATTAAAATATTACTATAAACTGACACTCCATTTATATTGTGAACATCAAATTGAACATAAGTGTCAGAAGCAATTCAATCCGTGAGAGCAATCTGTGATGTTTCTGATAGATTTATTTTACTGAAGCTATTTTGTAATGTCATTGGCATTGGGAGTAGGGCTGTCAAACTTTGATTCCCTTTCATTTCATTAACCCAAAGTTTGTGTCCATAAAATACACCTATTAAAATTTCAAATAAAACTATTACGTATTGCAAAAGAAAATTGAAAGAATATTGTCGAAATATTTTTTCGTTTGAATCTGTTTAAAGTTTCCATCAATTACTTACAATTTCAAGCTTGTCATTGTAACCTTTAACGACATGGAATGTTGATTAATTGGTTTCGGACCACTGAACCCTATGTGAATAGAAAGTAAGATGTATGGTTTAACCGGTAAGATGTCATAAGAGATCATAGATAAAAATGAAAGCATACTTGTGGTTGCTGGTTACCCTGCGGTTGGATGGAAGTACATTACGCTTCCTACATGAATCGATATTGCAGTGTGAAGCGAGGTAGAGATATAAAAGATATAAAGGAAATTAATCTGGAAGCTGATAATATTGAAAGCCAATCATCTTTATGGTGTAAAATATCATATATCTTTGAATAAATTATGTCTGATGGATAACGGTATAGGTACATTATTTTCATTTAAGTTGCATACAATTTGAACTATCTCAAAACTTGATGGTCTCTAGGGTCATAATGTCCAAAAAAATCACGACCAATAATGATGGGTACTCGAGAAACAAACGTATTATTTAGCTGTCATAAAGTAAGTTCAAAATACTTTGAACTTGGACATAACGTCGGGTTTAAATGTAGGTTAACGACATATTAATATTACAAGTTTCTTACTAGAAGTGTTCATCAGAACATGACGACTTATGGTGGCAGAAGTAAATTTAAGTTATTTTCATGGTGACTGTTTTATTGTTATTTATGTGGAGTTTAAACTTTTATTGATATAAATTCCAAGTATTTATATCCAAAACAGATTAATTTATAACTGTGCACCGTATTCAATGTTAGCTATCTTCCTCAGTTTAAAATGCATGCAATGGCATGCATTAAACTGAGGTGAAATTGAAATTGTTAATGCAGCGTTATGGAGTTTGAAACGAATAAATAATTTATGAAGATAAAGATTTTAAGGAATTATCAAAAAAATATAAAATAGGAACTAAGTCACTAACTAATCAAGCTTGTTGTATCAATGCTAACAAGCTAACTAGTCTGTGGTGCTAACGCTGTCAGCGTGGCTGAATTCTGCTCATAATTCATTTAATTTGGAATCAATGTTGAACATAAACAATAAAAACTTTGTCTCTTTTACTCTTATTTAAAAAATACTAATATATCCATGTCTTTGTTTCAGATTACGACGAAGTCTGCTGCTTTTAGCAGCTGTGTTAGCGGTACAGACGAGCGCACAGAAAAGCAAGTCAGACGACAGCAACGTGCAAGCAGTGCCGAGTGACCTCCGGCGAGCCGTCAGCGAAGCACTCGCTTTAGAAAAAAGGTTTCTCTTAGGAGCTAATGACGCGTAAGTAAATCATGTACCTACTACATGAACATCATGTTATCAAACGTATGTAGGTACTAAGACATAAAGTTCTGGATGAGATTTAAAAGTCAATAGTAAGGGTCGCTTCAAGCCCAAGGATTCTTGCGACCTTCGTTGGTCTATCTACCTTTGTGTCGTCCTGTCAGTCCCACAGTTGTCAAACAAAAGAGTCTTTTTTACCGGCCACATTTTTAAATAAACGATGCTAATGCACTCTACAACACAAAAATCTTTACCACCCAGTCGTTCTATATCCAAAGTTCTCCTAACATCTTTACTTTTACAGGCACAACTGCTCATCTGACGAAGATGAGTTCAGCAGGATACCCTGCCCGCCGAGCAAATACCGCAGTGCAAGCGGAGAGTGCAATAATGTACGACACAGACCTTGGGGACGGAGGGGAGATGTTTTCCTCAGACTTTTGCCAACAAATTATGCTGATGGTAAGCATTACATATTTTATACAAATTTTATATAGCACTGTAAAATGTAATATGGGCCAATGTTGAGCATCTACTCTTGTGATATGTTTCTTCTCTTGTTTATGTTGATCTGACGGAATAAACAAAGAACGTTCAATTTAAAGAAGTTCTTCAATCATCATCTAGCCCAGCCTTTTTTCCCAACTATGTTGGGGTCGGCTTCCAGTCTAACCAGATGCAGCTGAATATCAATATTTTACATGTAGTGACTGCATATCTGACCTCCACACCCAATTACTGGGTAAAACGACACCCCTTGGTAAGACTGGTTAACAGACTTCCGGGCTTCTGTCGACCCATAACAACTGAAGAACTTCAATGAACTATAAATTACCTTACTATCTCATTCTCTTAACATTTCAACGGTTCCAAAGGCAAACGACAGTATATTCCACAGAGCAGATTAATTAGTCCATAGTAACATCAAATTAGAAGTTAATTTGCAGTCGTAAAATTGAATAAACAATCGTTTAATTTACACTCAATAAAATCTTTGATGATCCTCAAAATAACATATTTTCAAATGATGACTTTATTTATAGTTTCCTATGCAAAAAATAGACATCTTTTTAAACAGTTATTTTAATTAAAAACTCCATATTAGGAAGTAGCGTAGGTGTGTAACCCATAACCTTAGTTTCCTCAACAATTAATTTATAAAAACGCCAAACAATTGTTCAATTTGGTTAAGAAACAATCATTATAGTAGTTTTTTTTTATGATAGCAGGTGCTGCGATGTCCGTAATTATTATAAGACGGTGTATTATTTTAACAGATACGTTTAAATTGCTAACATCAACGGTGAGCAAATCACCGGCGTTCACGCCTGTAGGTATTATGCAATCAGATATACATCATAACAACCTGAGATCAATGACAAAGCCTCCCATTATTATTGCACATCGTAAGAATACGCAGACGGCAAAGGTTAAGTTATTACTGCCTCGTGGGCTCATCAGTCTTATTAGCTGTTTAAAAATTTCACGACTTCATTATTTTATCTTGCATAATCAGCCTATAATATTCTCACTATTGGGTGGCAGGCGTCCTCTCGGAGGGAGTGGGCCGTAATCTGCCACCTGGGCCCAGTGCGGGTTGGTAGATGTCACATGTCTTCGAATTTTTGGTTCTAGGACATGCAGGTTTCCTCACGATGTTTTCTTTCACCGTTTTGAGAGCAGCGGTGATGAAATTATTTACACAAACTAAAGCGCCAGTCAGGGTTCCTACCACCTACAACTCGTAAATCGTGGCCATTATCACTAGGCCACAACTGCCCTCAGTTTAGACTCTGTAATTTTATCTGACTGTATGTTATAACTATAGAAGAATTTAATTTTGGGGACTGCAACCTACAACGTTTCGCCCAAAACTTTTGAGCTATAGTTTAAGTTTTCAGCAGCCTTTCAATATCGGTCTCAATCGTCGTGTAATGTAGTTTGTGATTTCAACGTTTAATAAGACCTTATTTGAGCGTATTAACGACCAAAACAGCATTCATATGGGTAACTCAATCGCGTAAATGTAGAATGCACTACGAAGTGAATGACTTCAGATTAAATCTTTTTTAAACAGAAATCTGTCCGTGTCCTTGCATATTCTTCCCTATTCATTGACCATCGTTTTAACTCTTTCACTTCCTTTAAATGTATTATTCGATCGTTTTTGTTACTTCTTTCAAGTTTTTTTCTTATTAATATTCATATGTTCATATGCATACATCTGTAGATCTGTAGGTCCCTAGTTCATAGTGTAGTCTAATTTTATAATAGACTTCAGGAAAACAATTACAATACAAGTAAGATCATCGTAATATAGTTTGACCACTCATCACTACTTGCTACATTTTAGGGTTGCTTAAAGATTTCGGTCGCACTGGGATTTTCTAACCACATTGGATTTACCGATCTCGGTGACAATTTGCTTACGAATTCCGCGAATTGATCATACTTTGTTTGACCAGACGTAGTTAAACTTAGGAATGACGTTAGCGGGATATAAATAAATGGTTGTAGAGGTATGTGTACCTGATAATAGGTACGGTTCATAAAATCACTATGAAGGAAACTCGGTTTTCTACCTGAAATAATACAATACTAATACAATAATAATACTTATATATTGGCGTACATTAAAGGCAGAACTAGACATAAGGCCCGGACTCCACCAACGCGGAGATGAGACTAGTGGAGACGAGATGTGTTTTAAACAACCAATAGAATTTTGTTAGTCACACGTCTCCACTCAGCTTCATTGGATACCACTGAGCGGAGATGTATCATATTTGAATTTGTATGGTGCGATCGAAGCGGAGATGTGAGCTGTGCCTCGCCGAGATTGAGTTGGATGGCGGTACAAAGCGGTGATGTGAGCTGTGCCTCGCAAGCTGGCGACGGCGTGCAGCGGAGACCAGAAGAGATGAGAGCGGCGTGCAGTGAGCGGTCGACATCGAACGCTCGCCGCACGCAGCTCAGTTCCGCTCTAGCCAGCACATATCTCCGCTCTAGCCAGCACACATCTCCGCTTCAGTTTTGCCACCCACACACCCTAGCTGAAAAACATCTCTTCTCGTCTCCGCTTCGGACATCTCCGCACATCTCCGTTGGTGGAGTCCGGGCCTTAAGCAAAAAAGCAATGGAAATAGTGCAATTTTATTATGTTTAAACATTTAATTAGAATCGTGACGATGAACGAATTAAAATGTATTGGATCATAAAACTAATTGATATTTTTTTTGTTTTTACTCCTCAGAGACAAGAGTATCTAATACCTAAGCCATTGTTTAATATCTATCTACTGAATACATTATACGTACCGGATTCATGCACAGTGCAGAGAGTCGATCTAGTTGAGATCACATTGAAATCAGAAGTCACAAACTATAGAGCTACTATTGTAGAAATAGTATTTGATACTGGTTTCCTTTCGCGGTCTTTATATTCCAATAAAGTTGTAGACAATCGCGGAAATGAAGTGGATGAATAATATGAACGTTTAAATCATATCGATGTAAGTTTCTTACTTCTCGTTCCATTTGCCAGCACTAACACTGTTTCTCCACTGCCATCGTCAACGGAACGCCAACAAGAACGAGATTATTCGAACCGAACATGACGTCCCGGTGACGGCAATCATTTGTCCACCTCGACCGTTCCGTATATTATGATAGACAAAACAAAAGCGGGGCGAACGCAGTGTGTGGACAAGATCAATCGTGTTTTGTATGGCCGGCAGATCGGCCCGTCACAATCTTGGGCTGAGTTCTAGAGGTCGCGCCGGACTACTCAGAAATACGGGGGCCAGGCTCCCGGGGCAGTTGTCAGCAAATGAAGGGGTCCGATAGGACCGATGCCTGCCGGGGTTGCGGGAAAGTCCGAAAGGGATACCGTGGCCCCTGGCAACGTACAGGCAACGGAAGGAACACGGTTGGGTTTTAGTCAGTAAGAATCTGACACGCCCTCCCGCTCCACCCAGAGCGGGAGAAGTTACTTGACAATTTCACATCCAAAAAAAAAAAAGGTTCCCGGGGCTCGGGTGACGGCCGAGCGGTGGACACGCAGCCTTAGTAAATATGTATTGATACTTCGTCGCCGGCGGGCGTCCCGTTGTCGTTGACGTCCCGTTGACGGTTTCGGTGGACAAACGGCCTTAGACTCTTCAGAGCGAGACTGATTAAAAGTTAAAACAAAGTTCGAGGTTCGATGCACTCTAGCTACTTCAAAATGATTGAACAGTTGATTATCTAACTGATAACATCTTAGACTTAGCTTCCGATCTTTTGCAGTTGCATCATCAATGTTTACATTGCATTCGTAAGTTACGGCAATGATTTGCAGGATTCATAGAAACAGAATGTTCATCTGTGTACTCGTATAAATACCTACACATCTGCTTAGTGCTTATGTCATGACGACAAATAAAGCTAAATATTCTTGGTTGCTTTGCCATCGAGTGTTTCTTAAACGTCCGTTTTAATTTCTGTTGCTACTCGTAAAACTATATATGTATTGACTTTTAATATTATATGTGGATATTTAATTTACTAAATCAATTTCCGTAGCTTTTCGTTTTCTTAAATAAATAAGTACCATAAATTACATGAGCGATGAATCCGCTATTATAGACGAATCTTCCTCACGTCACAGATAAGATAATAGGGTACTAGCGTGTACACATGGCTACACATTAAGCTATAAATTTCCAGAATAAGCTGACCTCGCATTGTACGGAAATCCTATACAATGCGAGATCAGCATAAACTGGAATTGTATAACTTGATGTGTAGCCGTGTGTACTCCCGTGAAACTGTATTGTTTAAATCACCACAATATTTTAGTTTTAGTTTTCGAGGAAGACTTTGTACAATTAGAGATTAAAATAAATGTTAAACTTAAATCACGACATCACAAGACATCAATCTCGCAACCCTATGAAATTAAAGCTTTTAAAGAAAATGAAATAAAAGAAACATGGCATAGCTATAACTATAATGAAGAGATGTAACCAGATAACCGTTAATTAAATGTAGGTGATTTGTCTCGCTCGAGACACGGAAGCGAAGGCGTCACAAACAATAGAAACTGTTTCCAACTACTAAATCGACATATTACCTATACCTACTCTTAATTAATTACTACATGACTAGTATTGCTTGAACATAGCCATTAATCTGTCAATGCTATTTTATATTTTTCTTCGAGATTAATGGTGTTCCTAGTCTAAAATCGTATTGGACATTCTATTTTGATATTATTTGATCAAATTATATGTTTTCATGTTTAAAATAAAGCTGAAAAACGTGTTCTTTATCATGTTGGGTGCAACTGTTAGACAATGATTTATTATTACACAGTGAATCATTGGAAACAGATTTTTCAACCAGACACCCAACTTGAACCGTCAAGCTACAGTGGATTTTTGAGATGGGGCAGTAAGGGCAGAAAACTTTTTGAGCCATTTGGATCTGCGTATGGAAAGAGTTTTTTTTGTAGTTTTTCAGTATTCAGACCTCAGTTGTTCCAGTAGAGTTTTTGATCCTTATAAGAAACAGGATCGATTGGCATCAAAAAAGGTTTTTGTGAAAACTGCCCATTTTCTTGCTGACTGTACAAAATCTGTGAATGCAGATCAAAATGTTTCAAAAAGTTAAGGACAGTCTCCTAAGAACGTTTTCCTGTAGCTACAACGGTTAAGGTAGCTGCCCTTACTGCCCCATCTCAAAAATCCACCCTATATATTTTCCTTTTTTAGGGTTCTGCACCCGAAGGGTGAAACGGGACCCTATTACTAAGACTCCGCTGTCCGTCTGTCTGTCCGTCTGTCACCAGGCTGTATCTCATGAACCGTAATAGTTAGACAGTTGAAATGTTCACAGTTGATGTATTTCTGTTGCCGCTATAACAACAAATACTAAAAACAGAAAAAAAAAAAATTAAGTGGGGCTCCCGTACAACAGACATGATTTTTTTGCCGTTTTTATAGATAATGGTACGGAACCCTTCGTGCGCGAGTCCGACTCGCACTTGGCCGGTTTTTAATTTTACCGACTTCATTTGTTTTAAGAAACATCATCCCACTATTTACTTCAAATGTTTGGACTACCTTCATAAGCAGGAATCCTATCAAATCAACAATGCTCCTCGATATTTAGGTATATTTATTTAAAACAGAGAGCTGCATTTGTAATCTTCAGCTTTGGCAAATTTATGTAAAATATTTAGCAATTTAAATTAACCAGTAACAAGACGTAGGTGCACTAAATCTCTTCTAGCTAGCAACTGGTTGCTAAACCCACCGAAATACATCATAAATAGTTAACTAACATTACCAAAATTCCTCATTAAAATACCTGGTTAAGTACACACATGAATTCACAATTACTAGGTAAAGAATTAGACGCTGCGCTGGTTAGGACACGTTCACAATACAAAATGGCTGCGAGCAGTAGCTTGCATGCCAGTTACAGTATGCAAGTAAATGTCAAATGTATCCACAGTGTGACATTTACTTTGCACAGTGTACATAACTGGCATACAAGCTACTGCTTCGTTTTAAAATGGAGCAGTAGCTTGTATGCCAGTTACAGTATGCAAGTAAATGTCAAATGTATCCACAGTGTGACATTTACTTTGCACAGTGTACATAACTGGCATACAAGCTACTGCTTCGTTTTAAAATGGAGCAGTAGCTTGTATGCCAGTTACAGTATGCAAGTAAATGTCAAATGTATCCACAGTGTGACATTTACTTTGCACAGTATAACTGGCATGCAAGCTACTGCTCCATTTTACAGGCATGTGTATGTTCGCCTTATGAACAGCACCTATAGTAGTTCACATTATCTATATATAAATTAAAACTTGTACTATTGAAACACTAAACTTAATTACCTGTCTAAATCAATGAAGTATTAAGCGGGTATTAATTGCACTAGCTTCTGAATTTATTTTCAAAATATTTAAAATCGGAGCAAATGTGATGTAAAATCAAATTAATGCATTTTGAAAGGATCTGTTAATCCATGAAGATGATAATAGCGAATATTTAATATACATAATATTCTATACTATATTATGAATGGTTATTGCCTCAAGTTGTAAATATGTAATTACTTACACATTTCGCAACTTTGTCTCTATTTATGTACTGGAGGTTGATTCTGTTAAAGGAAGAGAATGTATAAACCCTAATAATCCCTTCAAGACCAAATAATTATTTACATTCTATAAGGAAGAGTGCTCGGTGATTAATGCTCATGCCTTCATGAGAAGAGCCCTTTTCCCTGCAGTGGGACAATAATACGGCTGCTTTTGGTAATTTCTAAGGAAGAGTGTGTTTATCACGTAGCAAGAACCATTTGTTTATTCGTCACCTTATCAAAATTGATCCTAATTACAATTTTCTCTTCTCCAAGGTGTATCTCAGCCTCTATCGTCGCCATATCTTCCGGAACCTGCCTTGGCAGTTCGTGCTGCAGCTCAACTGAGTCCATCTGCCGACAACGACTATGTGACCAGCATGCTCGCAGCCTGGGGACAACTCATCATGGATGATCTCATCAGCACAGCCAATGGAAACAAAGTAAGTTCACTTTTATTACCACAAACAAAAAGGGCAACAGAATGCAACCTTGCGGTACTCCTTGAACTACATCACTTTGTTTGAATCAGAATTGAAAACCTAGTTGTTTTTTAATGCGAGTATTTAATAATTTTCCTGCGAAACAGAACACGTTTTATGATGTCAAGTATTAGCAAACATCTTCAAAGCCAGACTAAATTAATGTAACAAAAACTATGTATCTTGTTTTATTGGCAATGTTTATACGAACTATGAGAGGTCAAGGTTTTACAAAGAAATGAAAAAATAACACGTTTTATGTTTGCACATCCTTTTATGATTAAAGTGAATAATCCCGTTCTAATTGCAATTCTTGAAAAGCTTAATTCTCAAAAGTTCAATGATTCATTCGCTTCTGTTTCAATGAATTAGTTTCAATATCCTACAGTCGATTACGTGGCTATGATTAACTTGAGACTAAATCATACATCGTGTCTAACTCATCGAAGGCCAGCGGACACATGCTTTTTGTTAAGAGGAACGGATGGTGGCGCAATTTGACATCTATTCAATGTCCGCGTAATCATCTGCCTAATGATGCGTACCTCCTATTCGCGAATTTTTGGGGTCTTCCATTTAATAACAGAGTAGACTATTATCTGTCGATAATTATTTAACTTTTCGTATATTCTGTTATAATCCTATTCCACTATCGGCTTGTATACACCTAATCCGTCATTGGCCAAACTATGCACGTACGTCGTCGGCTGAACTCGGCCGATCGGAACGTAAATAAAACCGAAATCATCCGATAACTAATTGTAGTAAGTAGTGTTTGGTTCGATCGGCCGAGTGCGGCCGACGACGTACGAGCATAGTTCGCTCGATGACGGATAAGTACGACTCGCAAAAATCTTGCTTACTTCTACCGTATATTTTTTCCTCTTCTATATGTAGCTTAAGTTTCCACATTTAAAGGACCGATTACAATATAAAACCTTCGTCATTGAGCCATTTGACACTTGACCGGGTTTTTTACCAACGGCCAACTTGAACTTGGCCGCCACTCAACCAATTAAACTTGATTACTTTGTTAATAACTTACTGGGGCATCATTATAGCTATTCTATTGCCACCCGTGAACTTTAGGAATGTCCTTGTCATATGCACAAGCTCAGCTAATGAACGGCTGTAGTCGTAGATGATATGTTTCATACTGCTATTATCGATCACTTATGTCAAGTACTTCCATTGTTGTTTTATGGATAAATGAGAAAGTTTTGGCGCCTTCATTTGCAACAGAACCTTGGTTTAGATCCGGTTAAGGACTCGCTGTCGTATTAATTAGATTATTGAGATTAAATTTTTCGAATACAACATTGTGCTCATACATAAACACAACATTTTTTGCATTTAAAATTATTATAGTTCTCAGAAGGAGCTAGTCTAAATTGAAAAAAATATTTTGAAATCCATTAGTCATACTTGTACCTATTCGAAATCATGTGCTTTTAATTAAACAAAAACGAATAACTTAACCTGTTATTAGTTACCTACGTGCTTGTCAAGACCACTGGTTCTCAGTGACATGCAAACAATTTTTTGCCAATTTTGGATTATTTAAACGACCGACAAGGATAATACTTTGTATTAACCTTATATACCTTGTAATAACCTTGTGAATGAAATCGAAATCAAAGCACCATCAGAGATGGGAGTATTGAGTTCACGCGGTCAAAAACAGACTTAACTCTTGTGTCATAGTAGATAATCTTTTTCAAACTATTCATGTTTAAAAACGACGTTTTTGAACTGAAAACTTCTTTATGTGTGTTGAGCGATTCTTGGTAGGGAAAAATCTCATGAGTTCACGTCACCGACATCTAATGTCAACAGTATATCTGTAGATATGAGTATGCCGTGTTGCGCTTGGCCCATCAGCAATGAAAAAAACACTGTTATTTCATAGTTTTAAGTTTCCAATTCTGTTGGTAGTACCCAGGCTGCCTATTTTTAATAAACGGATCAATAACAAGTGAATTTTATAAGGCTGTGTTTCGTAACATTCGTGATAGTTCGTCGGGTCGCGTAGAAAGGTTACGTATGTAGCGGTCGTAGTGAAAGCTACGATGGAGTAACGGGCTAGCTGGCGATCTCTTAGTTCCTTATAGGCTCACTTTACGTGTCACTGAGACAGGACAGGAAATTATTCTGATTGTTAGTAGACGGATGGCAGAGGCTATTGTCTTTCGTATTTGTTGTAGCGTAGATAATTAACACTGTTATTGGATATACCTTATCTGTTTGAAGCGGATAATTTAATAATGGAGCCCAATCAGTAATTATGTTGCAAGAAAGAACTTATTCGTGAGCACAAACGATTTTAGCTCAACGAGACAGTGATGGCCACTACTGTTTTCAATATCATTCAACTCTTCGTGTATTTTTTGGGTTCAGTTGTACTTTGTACCTAAACGTTGCTTAAAGTTAAGCAATGATTAACGTCTGTTTAACCATTCATTTTTTAACGTTTAAAACTCTTTCAACTTTAAAAAACATTTATAAATAAACCCTTTTATCTAAACATATGAGTTAATACGTAGCGAAAGCTATTGCGTGAACACGATTTGAATTAGTATGTGATAACAACGGAACGTAATCTGTAATGAACTACTTTTGTGTTGATCCATAAAGATAGAGATGTTATTAAACTTTCTCTAGGTACTGCCCGTAGGTAATCTGTGCATTTGAATCTTGCAAATTACATTTGACAAAGCTGCTTGTCTGCCCTTTTATCTGTTACCGTTGTAGCAGCAATAAATGTGTTCTTAACTGCATCTTAAAGTATGCTTAAAATGCTCATACAGTTTCAAAGGAAAGTTTGGTACTTACTCTTAAGGTATTATTGTTAATGTTATGTTTGTTTAGAAAAGCGTGTTTGTTAAATAATAGTTATGGCATAAATAACATACAAATTGCTTCGAAATGTATCAATGTTCGAACGCTCGTAGATAAAACTAACATCACTTTAAAGGAAATGAACTAACAGTAGTAAGTAAGGCAACAATGTAGTAAACGTTACTTCGTTCACAACTTCATGATGCGTTCATTTTTCTTCTCGAAGCTCTACAAGTATAATATTTATTCAATCTTAATTAAAATCTGTTCGCAGACTTAATATTAATTCTATCAATACTACGGCAACTACATCTTCAATTACTGAGAAATTCATTTGAAACTCAAACTACGTTTATCCATCTTTTACCTAGCCCTATTATTAGTCCTCCAGACCGTATTTCGGCCATGGCGGCCAATCTCAACGGAGACTAGCCTTCGGCGCGGGATATAAGGTTCGGCAAGTGTGTGCGCAGACACAGGTGCACTCTCTCTTCCCTCACTGTCATATTCCGATGGGACGGTTCGTAATCCAACACGACCGGCGAGAGATCAGGCACAGGACTAACGACTTAACGTGCTTTCCGAGGCACGGGAGGGTTTATCCCTATGTACAATATTTTTGGTATATTCCCTTAAATTTTATTCACGGTATCTATTCAAAATTAATTGGATTTTAACTTAGTACTTTAATTAAGAAACATTGCAGGATAATCACTGAGTGACCTAGTCATCCAAACCGGTCTGCATTAAAACTATAATTTGTGACGCGCGTAATCGGATCACTCCTAAATTATTGCATGGAATGTAAGTAGGTACACTAATTGTATAGGCGACAAAATTAAAGCTTCGGGTTTATATGTAACTATTTTTTGCGTGCGGCATCGTCCACATGGAGGTATGCAAATATCCCACGGGAACGTACTCCTGGGATAGAAATACTATTTCCTAACCCAGGTTCGTACGTTCAGCCCATTACGGCGTGAAAAGGTGACAGACACGCTGTTAATTTCTCATTTATAATATTAGTATGGTTACTATAATGACATAGACGTCATTATTATATCAAGTATTTCTATTTCACACGTGATTAGGCCTACCCCGCACTGCGAATTTTATTCGTGCCTTTTTATCGCAATTCTGTAACACATGATATCATATTAAATTTAGCTACACGCACTAGTGATTTAAAATTCGCGCGGTAAAAAAATCTGTGGTTAGATACAGATTTGGCGCGGCGGGGTGCGAATTTTATTCGGGAGAATATTTTGCGGAGCATGGGGTTGTACACGCATTGCGAATATAAATCGCGAGAATGGAGCTCGCTGCTCAGTAGTACACCGTTATACATAGGAGACCTCCCCTGTCGAACAAGTTTGATGCCAAATATCACGATAGAATAATTAAGGTGGCGAGAGGAAATATTAAAATAAATAAATATATTTTATTCGTTCTGTTGTCCATTGTAGACATGCGTCTCAGCTGAGATCTGAGAACTGAAAAAAATCGCGAGGAATTTTATTTGCAATGCGTGTTAGTTGCAATTCCGTACACTGAATATACATATTTATAACGGATGAATACCAGTATTTTATATAGAGCGACTGCCTCAAGAAACTATATGATTTCAAATTTTGCAAAGCCTAGGTACTTCATTGTTATATAAGTATGTATGCACGCTATGAAGATTGTAGATTTCATGCCCGTCACAAAATAAGAAAAAGCAAAAGACAGACAAAACTTGAAACTCAGGCGTTTTACTCAATGTGTTTAAAGCTAAATGTACATCGTTCTGACTCTGTCATTTTCAAACGATTGGCAAAGACGAAAGTGAAAGAAAGTGATTTGTAATGCAAATAGGCCTTAATGCTGTAGCTCAGAAAAGTTCATCTAATACTATGAATTGAACAATACCTAAATCATATTATTTTTCTTTATTGCAGGATTGCAAAGGAGCTGCATGCGAGTATGTTCGTTCTGCACCAACAAGAAACATCGATTCTTGTGGTTTTGGTACGTACTTTTATAACAATATCTTATATAAATGCAAAAGTTTAAATGATTGGGTACTAACGTAATTTATCAAATAGTTGCGTAGTATTAAAATTATATATAGATTCGAATAAGTCGTACAATATTTATGTCAATAGCAGATATTTATTAATAATCCGTCTATTTTAAAGCCTGTTTATAATTTAATCAACACGACGACATAATTACGTAGCAAGCGTAGGTCGTTGATGTTATTCACGAAATGTCCAGTGTAATGAATCTATGTTATTAGAGTTGAAAGTCGTCTTCACGTATCATAAAATATTGTAATAGTAGGTACAAATATCCCAAGAAAAGTATGCGCTTCGGGAATCATCGTCTTACTTCGAAAATAAGTAAGTACTTGCCTATTTTGTATTACCATGATTACAAAATTATAAAAAAACAACCTAATTCAATTCTAAAAAAAATTTGAACACTTTTGAGTGACAGTTGACCGTGCCGTACCGTAACCACGCTCCAGTTGCAGATCATCATCGGATTAGATAACCCGACGAGGAAAAAACTTCATTCAAACGCCCAATGATATATGTGTCACCTTTAGATTGTGAGAACCGTTAGTTTATAATATATCGGTATTATTGCTATTACACTCTGTTAGGTTCCGTTTAACCGTCGAAAAATTGTGAACTGGGTTAGGTTAGGTTAGCCAACCAGCCAACCGCTGGCGAGCCGAGCGAGCGTTGCGAGCGGTTCCGCGGCAGCGATCAGCGAGCGCTACTTCTAAGTTGCTATACAGTCAGTACAGCTAGGCAGTCCATTTAATATTACGATGCAAACAAGTTTTATACCAGTTCACAATTTGTTGATTTCCCATGGATAGATTATAAACTATCGAAAAATAATGTAAATTGTAAATGGTTTGTTGCAGTTCACAATTTTTCGACAGTTCTAATTGAAAATAATAACGATAGATTATGAACTAACAAAGTTCATAATTATACGGTGACATATGCACTACTACCAAGCGCGGCAGTATAAAACAGAAGCTTTGCCTCTGTAAAGGGTTACTCTTCTACGCGACGTTCGTGCTACTAATTCGGGAACACGAAGGTTACCGAAGCGCATAATTTTATATGGAAAGCTGTACCTATGTTATTTCATGAATATTCATAGCCATCAGAATTTCGTAGCTATCGTTCCGCAGTGGCGGGCTCACAGATCGTTTGAAATGTTGCACTTCACTAGGAAGTGCTCGGACAACCTAACTGGTTTCAGGCAACTAGTGAACGTTTCTTGTCTAAATTTTGTAACGTTGACATAATCTTACATGCGGTAAAAATGTCGACTGGCCAGTCGAATTGCTTGAGGAAATAAGGCTGCGATCAAGGCTACTCGAGCAGCATATCTCGATTTTTTTTCCTAGTTCATTAACTCTTTGTGATACGGCAATGTTAAACAGTCTAGTAGGTCATATTAATATGCTTAAAAAGAAACACAACCAACAATGTGTGTAAAGCTCATTTTAAAATGTTTTTGGATCTATATTTTGATATGAGGCAATGCACTGCTTATAATGAAGCTTTTAAGAGACCAAATCCTTCAGGTTTCGACCGTTTCAGCTAAGTATTTATACCTTATCAAACTCCCAATCAATTCCATTTCTACTCACTACGCACTGCTATAATCTTAAACTTGGGATATGGCTACAATCATCTCGCTAAATTGGCTGTACTTATTCTACAGAACACCGTGATCAAATGAACATGGCTACGTCATTCCTGGATGGTTCTGCGTTGTACGGCAGCTCAGAGAAGGAGCTACGTTCTCTGAGGCTCTACGATGCTGGCAAAATTGACTTGGATTCATGTCGCAAGTAAGTTACACTAAACATTGTTCAAGTAGTTGTACGTACCTAATTTGTGTTAGTATACAACAAGTGTTATCTGAAAGAATTTAAGGATAACGAAATTGAAATGTAGTGTCTTAAAAGCTTCCTAGGTTTTGTAATTCTGTATATTGTCCAGCAGTTTGAATTCCGCTGAATTTTTTACGCACTACTTAGCAGTAAATAAACACACCTATCGTT
Organism: Xanthia icteritia; assembly: GCA_949128155.2. Taxonomy (NCBI): domain Eukaryota; kingdom Metazoa; phylum Arthropoda; class Insecta; order Lepidoptera; family Noctuidae; genus Xanthia; species Xanthia icteritia. Next base: position 9,666,781 of record OX421939.2, read on the forward strand.
TATTTTAAACGATGATTTATCTCCGATAAATACCGACGTATTCAAATAGATCCTTCAATACAAATTGTGAGTACAAACACGGAAGAAAACAAACCAGTCGGTAATTAGATTGCATCATTGAATCCATTCCCATGCAATACCGATCATAGATATTATAGAAACAGTGTTTAATGTGTGAACTATTCCCATAGTTTTGTACCTATTCAATCGACTCGATTGTACAGTCATTGTCTTTACTATTGGGCGTACAACCGTATTCGTGTTAAAACAGTGTACGCATGTTAAGTGTATATAACGACTACTTATCAGTTTCACTTTTATGTCAATGAAATGTATCTGTCAATCAGATATACACGATGGGAATTGTAGTCTACTAAGTACGCTACAACGGTACCTATCTTCAACACTGTCTAACTGCTTTTGCACTATTTGATTATTTGTGGAAAATAGCACATGAAAAACAAATTCCAAGAAATTGGTTTGGCTAAGCTGGCGACAGGCAACAGCTTTTTTTCCACATTAAATAACCTACTCTAATTATATTACAGAAAAAAAACAGCTGACACACCCGCAGCTTAAGAAAGTTATGAATCGAATTTTTAGACAGCCAAAGATAGATTTGATTATTGACGAATTATGTTAGCTTCTAAACAACCACGACGCAGCTATGTCTATAAAAATATCTACTACCATATTTTTTTATGCAAAATTATTTAAAATAAAAACTTGTTTTGTAAGCTCGTACTCAGATATCGTACAAACTCATAATATCGATTTCGAAAGCTTTCAATTTCAAAAGCACCAACATATATGTGCCTTTCAATATTTCCAATAAAATGCGTGCATCTGCCGACAAAACAAAGCTAGAATTCCTAGGTGTCGTCACAAAATGGATTGTATGCAAATACTGCCGACAAACTAACCTTGAAATGGTTTGCATTCCGACATAGAGATTTCAATCTTTTTACATATTTGCATTGGCATCTATTGACATGATGGGTACGCGAGAGGTGAAGCAGCTCATGGAAATGGTTGTGGGAAGGCCGCTTGTCAGGAAATAGATGAGCACTAAGTCATTGCGGTTTTTGCAGTAGTAAAAAGCACTTATGTAAAACTAAATTAACATAGTAAATAAGAAGAGGAAGTGCGTAACAGTCTATGTTTTTTACCGATCGGATATACCTAACAACGTTCAATTAAACTTTAGTTTATGGATTAAATCCAAAATCTAAATGGATACCTACAATATGCAAAACAGAACAGCCACAGGAAAAAAACCCTTCAATTGACTCGAATTAATTTGATATCTGTTTATCACATTGCTTTGCCTCAACCTTAGATGGGATCTTCTCCACTTCGTAATCTCAGACTCTTGGGTTAAAGTAAATAAAATACCATCGCATTCAAATCATTCTCTCTTTTAGATGCAGAGACGGCTCACCCACCGCGCCTTTATACAAAACTTTGCTATCGGAACACAACCGTATTGCCGGCGAGCTTTATACTTTGAATCCGTTCTGGGATGACACCACACTTTACTTGGAGAGCAGACGAGCTGTGGCGGCCATCATCCAGCACATCACCTACAACGAGTTCTTACCTGTTCTGTTGGGAGAGGTAAGCAAGGACGATCCAATAGGGTTATTGACGTCATGTATATCTATGTATATCTTCTATAAATAGGGTTGCCAACCCTACTATATAATATAGTATCCAGCTATATTAGAGGCCTAAATACTATATTTCTAAAGAAAAAACATAGTAGGGGAAACTACTATATTTTTATTTCAATACAAAATGGCGAGTTGATCGCAATAGGGTCAGTATTCATCTCATAAAAGCTGAATTAATGGTATTTTGGAACCATAATTTAGAGTATATGAGTGATTTAAAAAAAACCTGATAGAGGAGAAAAAAAATATTTTTGAAAAACCTACTAATTTTTTTTAGATTTTTTCGTCATCTACTATATTTTTACAGGCAATGGCTTCGATAATACTATATTTGATATAAAAAAAGTTGGCAACCCTATCTATAACTATCCATATTATAATTTTTTGTCGCTTTTCACGTTTCTGTTCACAACGGTTTTGATGCGGTTTTGACCATCATTTAGAGAATTAATTACGAACGGTTTATGTGTACCTACGTTGCATTAAAATTAAACTTAAGTACATTTAATAAAAATCTCGATGTTTTGTCAAACCGTGGGAAGCAGGGACGGATCGCTAGTTGATCATAAATTAAGTAACGTAGGTACCTACATAATTTAATTCTGTTCTTCAGTGAAGCCATACATACACCCGGACACTCAGCCTCAATACCAACCTTCTACCTACCTCATTTATTATTGTACTAGCTTTTGCCCGCGACTTCGTCCGCGTTTCCGTCGTTTTTCGTAAAAAGTACCACATGTCCTTCCTCACGGCTCAGTGGTTTTGATGTAACCGACAGATCAACTTTCGTATTTTAGTAGGGAAATATAACATGTCAATCCACAATATTGTTGAAAAATATCGCAATAAGGAACCGCAGAATATTATTATTAATAGCTGTGCCCGCGACTCCGTCAGCGTGTAACTCCTTGTATGTTATTAAGTTAATGTATTGGTAATATTGTTTAGATCACTTTCACATGAGGCTTAAGTACCTATAGAACGAAAATACTTCAGCGCAAAGCTTCCGGGTAAACTATGTTGAAAGTTGACCCGTCCGGCACGTGAACATAAAGATTTCTAGAACTGCTAACCCGGGAAAGAGCGACATATGCGAGAAACAACTGACACCGAGATCTACTCCAGCAACACGAAAAGTCTGCCCTTGAGCCTTATTAATTGTCATTGCATAACACACCGATACTGGGAATTGCGTTCTTTTAAATTGGAATGGAAAATTATTTGGTATTATGGGAATTCTGGGAATAAAGACGGTCTCTCCTGCACCGCAGCCTGTTAAAATTTGAGCCTCGATTACATTTTGTTGCAACTGGGTTACTTTTAACCGAGTTCCATTGCAAAGTTGTGGTGGTCTTAAATTTCGGAGCAGAATAATCGGAATGCCAATTTTTAAACAAATTTCATGAGAAGGAAGTCCGGGCATATTTAAATAATTAAAAAAATCTATCGGGTAATTAGTGGTTTCTTGTTCATCGACCATTCTATTTATTGAACTATAAACTTTGCTTTCCCCCTGGATATTCGACAGTATTTTATTATTAATCTCAGATGCCTGGTCATTGCGAGGAGTTAAAATGGACCTTTCGCATAGCCAAGAATTGTGCCTATTTAATATATTTGTTACGTCACTATACAACATAACTCAGCGGCAACCGTTACACAAAAATAATCCTTATGGCATGATTCAGTATTCACGCGCGACGGCGCGATGGCTTATTAGCGTATTTCATGTATACCTAAGTTTGGTGTTTCTATAACGATTACTATGATTCTTTTTTTATTGAATAGGTAATAATATTAACTTCTTTTAATTAGGGATGAGTGAGAGTATTATAAACGTAAAAGTAAACAAATATAATCAGAAAGCTCCAAACTGCTAAGCTATCGGGAGTTACACGTGTTATTGTGAGTCAACCATAAAAGATAAACATATGCTGTTGTGGGATATTTTTTAGATAATTTTATGTAGAACATTTCCGTCATAAATGATTTCTATGTAGCTTTAACCATTAAGGCTGCACACGCGACGGAAGCTTAAAAAATGGAGCAACTTCTCCCGTTTTCCCAACATTTCCCTTCACTGCTCTGCTCCTATTGAGTGTAGCGTGATGAAAAGTATACTATAACCTCCCCAGGAGTATGAAGAATAATTGTACAAAGTTTTGTTAAAATCCGTCGAGTAGTTTTTGTTTCTATAAGGAACATACAGACAGACAGACAGACAGACAGACAGACAAAAAATTTACTGATTGCATTTTTGGCATCAGTATCGATCACTAATTACCCCCTGATAGTTATTTTGAAAATATATATCATGTACAGAATTGACCTCTCTACAGATTTATTATAAGTATAGATTAGCTTATGGGTCACGAACGAATAAAATTATTTAGCTTACTTTCTGACAAATCAGAGACCCCATTTTTCGCCAAGCAAAATATAATTATGTGTATATTTCAGGTTGGTATGGCTAAAGCAGAGCTGAAATTAACTTCTCTTGGCTTCTGGCGCGGATATTCCAGCGCCATCCGCGCCGGTGTTTATTCTGAACTTGTCGCCGTTGCACCCATCTTCCACGCTATGATGAACGAGAAACTGGTAAGAAACTTGAATTTTATTATTTTAATACTTACATTTTATGTTTTGTTAACCTGTACCCTAATTAGGTAAAACACGATCAATCGGAATTTGAATCGTTTTGAAACAGATTACTAATCCATTGCTTAATAAGTTCGAAAAAAAAATCTACTCAACAACGTAAATAACTCAATGAATGTTGTTGAACTGTCAAAAAGAAACAAATTTGTCGTAATCGTTTACGAAAATGTGTTGCGTAATTATATACTAGCTGGATTACTTAAGACTTTTATATGCTGGGGTCTTGGCAATAGGAAAAATCTTCTTGATTTCTAATTTATCACCTAATTAAATGCGGGTCGATCGAAATAATGAAATAATTAAATACTATACTGTCGATGACTTTATATGAAGTGCCCTGTCCACGGAGGAATTACTTATCCAGTATTAAGAAAACTCGAATTTGTTCTGATGGGCCAACTAGATAGCTTATTTTCTACCAGGACTGCTGAAAATAGGTCTTTTTAAGCACTTTTCGACTATAATTAACATTACTCTTTCAAAGACGAGGCGTTTTAGAAAAATATTATTTTATACAAAACAGTAGACATTCCAGTGATTGAGCAAACTTAATTTCCAGATCAACACCACATCCACTTTAGAACACCTGGTACGTACTAGCGCACAACACGTGTCCCACTTCCCAGCGTCCGCTCAATGGGACCTGAACAGGTCTCGCGACCACGGAGTGACGTCATACCTAAGGGCGCTGCGCATGTGCGAGCCTATGTCCACCATCAAGTCCTTTGGAGACTTCGGTCAGATGGGATTCGATAGGAACCAGCAGGAGATGATGGCCGATATGTACAGGTAAGCTTTTCACATGATCTGTATTTTTATCGATAAATGCACAAGAAAAATAATTGGTGATATAATAGTAGGTAATTAATGGCTTCAGGTAATACCTACTAGTACCTCAATATCAAGTCTTAGAAAGATACTGTCACACAACTATGGGTGACAAAGAAGACGCTCCACAAAGCCAAAAGTTTTCTAAAAATACGATGTGCCATATTTACAGACGAGTACTATATACATAGAGAGAGTAGTGGTGGCCCAGCGGTGGCCCAGTGGTAACGGCCCCGACTTACGAGTTGTAGGTCGTTGGTTCTAATCCAGACAGGCGCTTTACTTTGTGTAAATAATATCATCACCACTGCTCTCAAAACGGTGAACGAAAACATCGTGAAGAAATCGGCATGTCCTAGAACCAAAAATTCGAAGACATGTGACGTCTACCAACCCGCACCGGGTCCGCGTGGTGGATTACGGGCCACTCCTTCTCGAAGAGTGGAGGCGTGTGTCCCAGCAGGGGGAACATTATAGGCTGATTATGCTACTGTATAGATCATTTCAGTTTAGATGTCACTGTATTTGGTCCTACTCTTGCTGCCAAAAGAGTATTAATTCCCTGTAAATGCCCAATGTTCTTAAGAATGTTTTTTTTCCATTTCTAGGAGTCCGGATGATGTGGAGCTTATGATTGGAGGAGCTATGGAGAAGCCAGCGTCCGGTGCTGTTGTTGGATCAACTATAGCATGCGTTCTAGCACTGCAGTTCGCTAACTTGAAGAAGAGTGACAGGTAAAAAAAAATAGTACCTTTTTCCGACCATGGCCCAAAAAATTTCCTAACTATTTCACTGTAATTTTATGAATGGGCTAGAACGAGCAAACAAGCCACAAGTATTATTGAACAACCCAAATAATGGGCAAAGACAAAAAAGAAATCTTGGTTGCTGGTCGCACTTTAAGCTTAAAACAACAAAAAAAGTTGTAAGACAAAACAATCACTATGTTCTGTTACACTTTTACTAACTAGGATAAAATTATTCGCATTACAGATTCTGGTACGAAAACGACTTACCCCCATCATCACTTTCGCCCGACCAACTCGGAGCCATCAGAAAAGTGTCTCTCGCGGGAACTCTGTGTGCCGCTCAAGATTCTCTGACCAACGTCCAGCCCAAAGCCTTCGTGAGGGAGGATCCCTATTTGTAAGTATTAACAAAACAGAACTGAACACTGCGCGTGAGACACAAGAAGACAAAATAGTTGAAAAATTTAAACACCAGGAAATATTTAGCGGCTCAAAAGACAAAGAAAGGACTTTCCAAACTGACACCATATGTTCGATTAATCTCGTTAATAATTAACCTCGTCGTCCCCTAAACTTAATCCAAACCAGTAAAATTAATCAATAATAATCCATCCGTTCAATGAACAGAATGGTAAGAAGAGAAGGAAAGAGGAAAAGAGGAAGACCATTTCAAAGATGGGAAGACGATTTGAGAACTACTGCGGGACGAGTGAGGGAGGCCTCTGCAAAAGAGCAAAGCAATCTGGAGAATTCTGATGTCCAAACCTTAAATTATAAAACTAGTGTTTAAGATTGCTAATTAAGGCTATTTGAAATTGAAATTGAATCCATCTGTTTATTATAGGAACGCAGCCCAACACTGCTCACAACACAACCGTCTAGAACTTTCGGCTTGGAGGGATGAAAGCGGCGCCAAGGCTGCGGAGAGATTGTCACAGGACATGCTCGCTACTGCGCTGGAGAAGGCCAAGCAAGAGATGGCTGATAGGAAAAAACTCGAGTACATGCTGTGGGAATCTCGTAAGTTATAAAACTGACATTTTTAAATATGAAAGCTTGTAGATATAAAAAAAAAACGTTAAATTAAAATGACTCTTGTTTCTGAAATCCTTGTTATAAAAAATGTCAAATTTGTTATTTTGGACAACTAAAAACAACCAGATACATCTCATGAGACTTGATTATGCTAAGAGAAACCTGATTACGACTATCTCTTATTCTGTATCAGCCTCACAATATGTAAATTTTGCGATTTTCTTTGACTTAGTCATGGTACTTGTATTGCAGGTGGAGGAGCTGACCCTAAGTCCCCAGTGGGCACAGCGGCATCGTTCTCAAAAGCCAACAAATATGCTCTGAAACTCGCCAACACTTCTCTCTTCTTGGAATTCGCCACTAACGAGCTTATTAACACCATCAATAGCGGGTGAGCATAAAATTAATAAGGCACAAACTAGATTTAATCTTGTATCCATCTGTGTATTTGTACATCCATTCCAAATTAAATTCCGGTACTATGCTCTGTTCCAAAAGTATTTGATGCAAATGTTAACAAATGGATCAGAAAACGTACCTGTGGATGTCAATTCGTATCGCCACTTACAAATAGAGTCAAAAAATCAAATCAAAGCATGATTTGATTATTTGAATACTTCAACCCGAAATTCTAATTTTATATCACCTAAGATTTTCATTTGACAACCGAGATTTAATAACCTTATTTTTCGTTATGATTTTTCAATTACGATTTAATGTTATTCAAACAATTATTGTTAGAAAAAGTGGTGGGATATAAAGTTAAAAATGTTAAGAATCAGTGATATACATATAATATATCATGATGATATAATTATATCTCGATATATGTCAATGATATTTAGGTATGTGGATATATATCAATTGATATTTATTGTCAAAACTAGTAACTTTGTAGATTCAAAGTTTACCCTAGCAGCACTTGACAAAAAACTACAATTTGTATTACCTTTCCCGAAGTGGCAATCTTCTCATAAGTGTTGGGGATTCACCAAATAACGTACAAGTACGGTTAGCTTTTTATTCAAATTCAAACCTTTTATTCATAACATAGGTTTAAAACGTCAAATAATCAAACACAAACTTTTATTCCACATCTATATATGTATAAACCACTATCTCATATATTTTTATACACCATATAAATATCCAATACCTATAATAAATCGAATATACATATATCAAATATCGGATTTTTACGACCTCTTTGATAAATGCAGATGAATATAAAACTTCCTTCTAAATACCATTTTAACCTGAACAGGGTCTGTTCATTTTCATCAGATACTTTTGGAACAGGCTATAAAAAATTCTTGTCTTGTTACTAACAAAACTCTCGTTTTCCAGACACCGTCGTAAACGTCAGATCTTCGACGACGCCCTCGGTTTTGGTACCTCAGACTTTGTAGACTCCTTACAATCGGTGGACATCAGCGGTTTCCTCGGCAACGACCAGTCGGGCCCCATCATCGAACCTCAGTGCGATGACAAGGGAGCATGTGAACCTGACAACCCCTTCAGGACTTACACTGGATATTGTAATAACTTAAGGAATCCTAACTTGGGCAAGGGTTTGACGACCTTCGCCAGATTGCTGCCTCCTGTTTATGAAGATGGTGAGTTTGATTGAAAATACCTCTAAGATACATTTGAAAATATGATGTCCAATTTTAAAATATAAAGCACGAATGGCCTTATCATGATCACAACTAGGGTTTGGGTTCCGGGACGTTTCGTGTCGTTAAGTCCCGGGTCCCGGTAAAACTGCACTTATTACTTTGAGTAAAGCTGGACAATCGTATTGGAAACTTTTTTTAAATATCCGAGATATAAACGAGTGTTCTACTTGTCCGGTGGTATTATTACAAAAGTCGCTTTTTTCATTAATACATCTGGGCCAAAATTAACTCGATTCAAATTTTATTCTGATAAGTCTCGAAGCCCCGGGACTTTGATCGTGGGTTGTCTCATGTCCTGAGACTTTGAGACTGTCGAGACTTCCCAAACCCTAATCACAACACTTGGTCATACTCAATATCAACACCACTCGGTCGCATTTGGGTGCCAAGAGTAGTCCCGTTTGGGTGCCAAAATAGTCTCAGTTGGGCGCCAGTCCAAGTCCCAAATTTAGTCCTATTTGGGAGCCAAAAATAGTCCCGTTGGGGCGCCAACAGTAAATCCATTTGGGCGCCAAGAAAAGTCCCATTTGCGCCAAGCGTAGTCCCAATTAGTTTGCGAAATAATATAAAGTATAAATCTTAAAAATAATTTTGGTATTACAAAGTACAATATAAAAATATAAATAGTCCCATTTTTTTTTTTTTTTTTTTTTGGGTGGGAAATTATCAAATAACTTCTCCCGCTCTGGGTGGAGCGGGAGGGCGTGTCAGACTCTTACTGACTAAAACCCACCCGTGTTCCTTCCGTTGCCTTTACGTTGCCAGGGGCCACGGTATCCCTTTCGGACTTTCCCGCAACCCCGGCAGGCATCGGTCCTAACGGACCCCTTCACTTCTGCTGACATCTCTTTGAGGCGCGCGTGGAACACAACGCGCCGTCGACCCGGGCCTGGTCCTTATCGGACGGCGAGCTACCCATTGCTCACCGTCCGCAAGCCCGCGCCTACGGTGGCCGGGAATCGGCCTGCGATTCCCGACGCCCAGGGCGTCTCCTGCGGCGGCTAGGAGCGTGAGGGCGCGAAATTTGCCTCTCCCTCACGCGTTCTGCCTCCTCCTTCGCGAGCATTACTGCTTCGCAGAAGGAGGTGACGGCCTCCCATGCCCTCTCGCTCCGTACCATGGCCTGGACTAGGGCCGGACGCGAGAGATCCCCGCCGCCGATCGCCTCCACGAGGACACGGCGATGCTCTGCCCAAGCCGGACAGACCTCCACCGTATGCTCAACCGTGTCCTCCGGGCGATCCACGCAGTGATGACACCCGGGCGTTTCCTCCCGCCTGATACGAAACAGGAACCTCCCGAAACAACCATGTCCGGTGAGGACCTGCGTCAGGCGGAAGGTGAGGACGCCGTGGCGCCTCTCTAGCCACTCCTCAAAGAGGGGACTTATCGCCGCAATAGTGGCGTGCCCATAAATAGTCCCATTTGGGTAGCCAAAAGCTATTACATATTATTCTATCAATACAAGTAAGCTTATATTTTCCAGGTGTTAGTCGTCCCCGCATCAACTCAGTGACCGGCACGCCGCTGCCGTCCCCTCGCGTGGTGTCCACAGTCATCCACCCGGACATCTCCAACCTGCACACACGATACACGCTCATGACGATGCAGTTCGCGCAGTTCTTGGACCACGAGCTTACTATGACGCCCATTCACAAAGGTAAATAATATTAGAACTGTAAAGAAAATGTTTCCTTATGTTTGTTTTTCCCATAAGTAAACAACTCATTTCACTTTAGGTCAGTTTAGTATTTTTTACTACTTTGTGTCCACCTGTTTAGAAAACAGGTTTTGTTTGTAATATTTTTATAGCACATCCCCGATACCAAAATATCTCTCAAACCTTTTTTGTTTTGTCTTTCTGCAACATGTTTATCATTTCACCATTACTTATTTTTCTCATTCCCCTCCAGGTTTCCACGAGTCGATCCCCGACTGTCGCTCATGCGACTCGCCTCGCACGGTACATCCGGAGTGCAACCCGTTCCCGGTACCACGCGGCGACCATTACTACCCAGAAGTGAATGTTACGTCTGGAGAGAGGCTCTGCTTCCCATTCATGAGGAGTCTGCCTGGACAACAGCAACTTGGTAAGTTGACTTTAGAAAATGACAAAACAATGTAAAATTCAAAAATAATTTATTCAAACTAGGCTGCACTTTTCGAACGTCAACATTACATAATACAGTCCCCCAAAACGCCCACCCTTCACCACTTCCTAGTGCTTTAGCTGGGAAGAATAAGTGGCGCAACAAACTCCCCAGCAGCACAGCTGTCTGTTCAGTTAGACAAAAAGAAAACTGGATTCTATACAATAGTTTGCAAAATAATTTACATTTCTCAACACAAAACAATACACAAAATTATTTGCCATAATGTCAACTAGCACACGCAAAAATACCAATGTACCAATAATGTTGTGCTTTACATTTTTGCCGTTTATCATTAAAAATATTAGTTAAAAATATTTTAAATAATCATCGATTTCAACATAAACCTATCAAAAAAGGGAAAACAAAAAAAAAAGGTTTACGTAAATCGGCCAAATTATAACGATGAAACCGTCCACTTGTTTTGAAGTTGGTTCTAAACAGCTCTGGAATTATTTGTAACTTTCTAATCAAATGACTGCGATACCTGATACCAATTTTATGAAATTCTATTTTTGTCTGGTGCAAGTGAACAGTACCTACATAATCTTTAGTTTTACTAAAAGACAAACTGCATTAATACGCTAAAATCTCAAGATTCAATTAATTTCTACCCTCACCTTTCAGGACCCCGTGAACAAGTAAACCAGAACACAGCCTTCATCGACGCCTCAGTCATCTACGGCGAGAACCCTTGCATCGTTCGCAAACTGCGCGGTTTCAACGGAAGACTGAATGCTACCAGCAACCCTATCAACGGAAGAGAACTGTTGCCCAGGAGTGACAGCCATCCAGAGTGCAAGGCGCCTAGTGGATTCTGTTTTATTGCTGGTGAGTTGGTACACTGAAAATATTAATATTTGTGTAAGTTGATGGTGAAACATGTTGACCTATCCGTAATGTATGAACAACTGAAGGGACTCCCCCCTTGGGGAAAAAACAAGAAAAAATATTTTTGTGCTAGATTAGTGTTCAGACAAATTCAAATTTTGCTAAAGATAAACACAAATTAAATAACTAGATGACATAAAAATGACAAAATACTACCCGTGCGATTATGGTTTCTGTTTTTTTTTTCCCAGCGGTATCAACCGAACGATTTAATCTTTTCATATCTTTATATCTTTCATATCTTTTCATAATCTTTATTCAAAAAGCCAAATACAATTCGTCCATCTCAACCAAAATATGCAAACGCCACTATAATACTATGAATACAACGCTAAGCATTATTTGAGACAGAGTGAATCGTGCGCGGGATGTACCTACCTAAGTTTTTTTCACACAACTTGTACCCTAATTGCGAAATACACTATCAATCAGAATCTGAATCGTTTTGAAACAGATTGCTAATCCATTGATCCATACGTTCGAAAAAAAATCTGCTCAACAACGTAAATAACGCAACGAATGTTGTTGAACTGTCAAAATGAAACGGATTAGTCGTAATCGTTTACGAAAATATGTTACGTAATTAGATAGCTGCTTGATAATGTCCAATTATATGTCATGCAAACCTAACCCAATAATAAATATTGTACTAAATTTCATTATAACCCGCTGGTCAATAATGTGATTTGAATTTGAAACCACAACAAAAAATTCGTATGAAAAATTGTACAAAAAAAAACTAGCTCGAATTGCTACTTATTACCACGTAGAAGATGTAAAAAGTTAGAGTATTCTCTCCTAAGGGATCTTAACAGGGCGAGAGATCACGATATCTCAACTAAAACTTAAAATTATATCCATGTTTAAAACCTCTATGTTTCCTCCCAGGCGACGGCCGAGCCTCGGAGCAGCCAGGCCTGACCGCCATCCACACGATCTTCCTCCGCGAGCACAACCGCGTGGTGGAGGGGCTGCGCGGCGTCAACCCGCACTGGGACGCCGACCAGCTGTTCGAGCACACGCGCCGCATCGTCGCCGCGACCTTCACGCACATCATCTATAATGAGTTCCTGCCGAGGCTGCTGTCGTGGAATGCTGTTAACTTGTATGGATTAAAGCTGTTGCCTTCAGGTATAGTAAACTGTGATTCATATATTTTCTGTCACATAAATCCCGGGATTTTTTTCTCAATAGTGGGTGGGACTTTAACAGATATTTAATAAATCTTTCATCCAATTTTTGCATCGAGTTTTGGTGTTAACCACAAAAACTCGATGCAAATATTGCCGACAAATTGCTTTGCAGTTTGGTAGGTGTTATGTAAAAATAAAACTCTTACATTATGGATTAAATAAAAAATATAAAACATAAAACTGACTGAAAGTCTTAAAATATTAGACCATTAAAAGCATAAGGTGGAACAACAATTTCCATACATAAATAATTTGCTGTATGTACAGACAAACCGAAAATAAAATTTTTGTTTTCGGCCAAAACGAAAATTCGTCCTAATTATCATTTTCAGCCGAAAACCGGCACCCTAATTACGTAACACACAATCAATCACAATTTATTTCATTTTGACAGTTCAACAACATTCATTGCGTTATTTACGTTGTTGCAAAGACAAATTTTTCGAACATACGAAGCAATGGATTATCAATATCCTTCAAAATAATTCAGATTGTGATTGATTGTGACCTACGCAATTAGGGTGCTGGCTTTTAACCTATATGAAACAGTTTAATAGAACTATTTCTTATTACAGACAGTAATCTTAGCCCCAGTTCACAAAAGTAAATCTAAATCCCAGTATACTAATTGATCCTCTCTTGCAGGCTACTACAAAGAGTACTCTCCTACGTGCAACCCCGCCATAGTGACGGAGTTCGCGGCCGCCGCGTTCCGCTTCGGCCACTCGCTGCTGCGGCCGCACCTGCCGCGCCTGTCGCCGAGCTTCCAGCCCGTCGAGCCCCCGATCCTGCTCAGAGACGGATTCTTCAGGCCCGACATGTTCATGTCTGTGAGTAACAGTACACTTTTGATTTTTTTCTATCGATATTTTAGACTTTTGGGGTATATCCTAGAATCAGAAGTAATTTCTTTGTAAGAATGTAGTTTTACATAGTATATGATGTTAATTTTTTTGTTAGTTCTATACATTCTACCACAAAATATATGGTGTACAAATATTCAATTGTCATTTTAAAATATTAATTTTAAGATTTGTCGGTTAATCGGTATATATTTTTACAATATTCCATATATTCGCCAATGTCATAAAAGCAATTATTTAATAGCCAACTTGCAGCTTTTTCTTGAACATGGGGATGGGAAGTTCCTTAAATGCTTTAGTTAACTTGTTATACACCTGAATGGCAATAACATCTTCCTAAATATTTGTAATCTACATGCCCATCTAATCTACAAATCCCTAATGGAATCCAAAATGAGATCCTGAATATTTTTTTGGGACACCAGGTTAATAGAAACAATATATAATTTATTTGCACTGCGCTAACGCATCATTCATCCGAGATTCTATTAATTTTCGGCACTAGTGTTGTACCTATCTGCGTGAAAGCATCTCATCACTATAAGATATCGGTACCCACCACGTCTGTAAAGTTCCACCAGTTAATATATTTTCATCTGACTAGCCTTTCACGTACTATGTTGGGGTCAGCTTCCACTCTAACCGGGTGCAGCAGTATTTTACATGGAACGACTGCCTATCTGACCTCCAAACCCAGTTACTGGGTACTACGATACCCTTTGTTCAGACTGGTTGTCAGACTTTCGGGCTACTGACGACCTGTAACGACTATCAAAGATCCACGAATGACAGCCGGGATCAACGGCTTAACGTGCTTTCCGAATCACGGAGAGGTTTAGTTAATATACTTTGATTCTGTATAATCCTTCAGTAATAAGAACAACTAGTTTAGTTATAACCTACAACTAAACTAAATTATTTTATTCCCAGCACCCACCAATGGTAGACGAACTCATGCGTGGCCTCGCGTCCACCCCCATGGAAACCCTCGACCAGTTCATCACCGGCGAAGTCACCAACCATCTTTTTGAAGACCGTCGCATTCCCTTCTCGGGCATCGATCTCATTGCCCTCAACGTGCAAAGAGCCAGAGACCACGGCATTCCGAGCTATAACAACTATAGGGCGCTTTGCAACCTGAAGAGAGCGACCACCTTCGAAGACTTAGCGAGGGAAATTCCTGACGAGGTTATTGCTAGGTAAGTCTGAAGAAGATGTTCACATTCAAGTCCAAAGCTAACATGTAAATAGTTTTTAATGTTTTTTTCAGCCACTGAATATAAATAATAATTACCACTGATAATTACTTTCCATAACGTTGAGTATTTCTTAGAATACCTATTTACATTCTAAATCCATTGTATTATAGTTTTCCAAATATTTATAAAATTCCATAAGGAGACACAACTTTAAAGATAATACTTTAAAAAAATCATTATTTTCTTAGGTGGGGGAAGACCACAGTCCGATTATTTCAGGAGTATTTTCCATTTACTGTAATTTTGTCGGTAGACTTAGTCTATCCCTAGAATGGTAACGGTAGACAGTATTATGCCACTCTCACATTCAAAAACACTTCTTCTATCAGTGGAATAACGTAAAATAGTAATAAAAACAGCGAAATATTTGACATCTAATTACGACGCTGCCAACTTTCAGAATGCACGCTCTTATCAGTAACCTCTCATTCTCAGGTTCAAGCGCATCTACGCGACAGTGGACGACATTGACCTGTTCCCGGGCGGTATGAGCGAGCGACCTTTACAGGGCGGTCTGGTAGGACCTACCTTTGCATGCGTCATCGCCATACAGTTCAGACAGCTAAGAAAGTGCGACAGATACTGGTAAGGACTTTTTTGATTAGTAGTGGTACTTGTTGATAAGCCTACACTGTCCTCTCATACCTATTAACACTGTTATTTGAAAAGATTGTAAATACCATTTACTTTTAAAAGAGTATCCGTGGAGTTTCTTGCCGGCTCTTCTCTATAGAAAATACCTCTGAATTTGAATTTGAGTAACTTGTACGAATTTCATGCGTAGAAAATACCTCTGAATTTGAATTTGAGTAATTTGTACGAATTTCATGCGTCACATCATATAGCCGGAAGTTCTCGGTTACTAAGTTATTTATTGCAGAAAATTTGAAGGCTGCTGCAAGACACTGCTTGGGAAAGGGAATTATATTCTTCAGAGTTACCTTGAAGATCCTTTTAAACTTCTTTTTCCTTTGTTGGTGCTAGTTTAGTCATACGTACACGGTACAGACGCCAGCACATCAACCTACTACAATCTGTCAAATTTCTTTCATAAATTTTACAGTTTCGGGTAGGTTGACCTGCTGGCGTCTGTACATAGACACACACATCATCACACATATTTGCAGACACCCACACGCACGCACACACTATACTTCTCTCGTCTCTGCCATACTTTTTTTTCTGTGTACTTTGTTATTGGCGTTTTGTTATGAATAACGTTATATCCTTATATCTACTAACTGTGTGAAATTACCTTAAATAAAATAAATAAATAAACCAAAAAATTTTACGGGTATTGGTAACCTATTTAACCTATTTGGTGGGGACTAGATTATTCTATGGCATATAGATTATATGAATACGGGAGTCTACTGAGGTCCTTCAGCCACTTAGCTGCTAATGATGACGTTTTCCAGACATATATATTGAAAATCCTTGATCTTCCCAGGTATGAGAACGACAACCCAGCGGCTCGTTTCACGGAACAACAGCTTGCAGAGATCAGGAAGATGACGCTGTCCAAAATGATGTGCGACAACTTTGACCACCCCGGAGACATCCAGAGGGCAGCTTTTGACTTGCCTAGCAACTTCTTGTAAGTACACGTAACATATTTTTTACTGATGGTCTGTGTCAAAAGTGTCTAACTACCTCTGTGGTCTAATGGTTAGACCACCTGTCTCAGACCCAGAGGTCCCGAGTTGGATTCCCAGTGGGGAATTTAATAAACAAAATTTTCTGCCCGATTTGATTGGTGGTACGGCTTGCTCTAAGTCCGCCTGGCTAGCTACCACCATCTTGTCTAAGTCTGTCGCCATAACAACAATGTTAACAGCATTGTTGTGCTTCGGCAGTTAGATGTAAGAAAGCCAGATCCTCTGTGAATAAAGATTCCGGGTGAAGCTCGCTTCCACCTTCGGCCTGATCATAACTTACCATCAGGTGAGATGCAGGGCAAGAGCTTCCCCGTCGTGGATAAAAAACATGAAAATGTAAACAAATGAATCAGAAAACGTATCTGTGGATTCCAATTGGCAGTCAATCTGCCTAGCCTTTTCCCAACTATGTTGGGGTCGGCTTCCAGTCTAACCGGATGAAGATGAATACCAGTATTTTACATGGAGCGACTGCCTTTCTTACCTCCACAACCCAGTAACTGGGTAATGCGATTCCAATTTGTAGTGCCATTTACAAATTGAGAGCTTTGATTTGATAATTTTAATACTTAAACCAGGAATTCTAATTTTAAATCACCTTTGCATTTGACAATTGAGGTTAATTTTATTACCTCAATTTTCGTCGATGATTTTCAATTGAAATTTAATCATGTTATTCAAACAATAATTGTTGGAAAAAGTGGTGATACAAAATAGTTGAGACCTTCTCAACATACAGATTAATGTTTTACTAATGCCCTTTAGTAAGTGATTGCGTAAGAATTTAACCTGCACGTTTAACATGACCACAATAGAAACGGGTTTTGTCGACGGAAGAATAGACAAAATGACAGACAAGCACAATCTGTCATTTTGTCTATTCTTCCGTCGACAAAACCCATTTTTATGCTTGTCACGCTACGCGTGCTGAACAGGGTTTGTTTTAACTTTCATCAGATATATTTGGAATAGAACATAGTTTTAAATACACAACCTTTTAAAATTTTTGAATTGCCATTATCTATCTATTTAGCTTTCGATTCAAATAACTTAACTTCCTGCTCATATTTGTATGTTATTTGTTCCAGGAACCCACGCGTATCTTGCGCATCGTTACCTCAGCTGGATTTGTCAGCGTGGCGCGAGAGTTCAGCGCAGGGCTGTCTTATCGCCGGCAGATCTGTATCCGTTGGAGAGTCCGCCTTCCCGTCACCTTGCACGTCGTGCATTTGTACTGTTGAAGGGGTGAGTTGACATTACTATAATAATAATATTACTGATGGCACAGTGGTTAAGGCCTTGTCTCTCATGTGCGAGGTTGTGTGTTCAAATCCGGGCAGTACATTAGTACGTGGCAGGATTTGAAATTGAAAAAGTCACATTGGAGACTTCTTCAATTCATATGTACTTTCAAGTTTATCTTGTACATTACCTACTGAAATCGGTGAATTTGAAACAACGTGAGGAAACCTGGACTTACGTATAGTAATATAAGTCTGTAATCACCAACACGTCTTAAGCAATAGTTTTGATGAGAAGAGGCCTTAGCCCAGCAATGGGACAATTGGCTATATACGTATACTAAGTACATATGATATAGTGACTCTACCAGCTGATAGCAAGGTATAGAGTTTTGATCACGAGACAGTCTCTACCAGGTTATTTCTTCTGGACTCTTCGAGCTACATATTGTGTGTAATGTTATTATTTTACGAACTTTAGTTCTGAATAAATATTTATTATATTTTTTGTCACCTGCAGGCACAGTGCGCATCCCTCCGCATCACAGACTGCGCGCAGCTGCACCGCGAGTGGGCGCGCGACGCCGTGCAGCGCGACGACGTGTGCACCGCGCAGTGCGGCGCCAGCGGCGCGGGCGCGGGGGCGCCGCACGCGCGCGCGCCGCGCCGCCCGCACATCAACTTTAACTTCCCCGACCTGTCGCCTTTTGTTGCTAAGTGAGAGGGGTAGGGGGCCCAACTCTGCTGAATGTGTGGGGTTGTTTTGTCAATGAGGAAAAGAAATGTTTGGTTTGGTTTTGCTCGAGGTATAGTTTGACCGAGACCCCTGTACCGCGCCTTAAGAATGCGCGGCGAGGCGCGGGGGAGCGATAATGAATGAACGGCCTGCACTACCCCTCGTGATCCGCGCTCGTACCTAGGCGCGGTACAACGGTTTCGGTCAAATAAAGTAAAAATAAAATATAAATCCGAATGAAAGATGTAAATGTGAATTAATTTTGTTAATAGAGAAGATAAGACAAAGAAAGCTGCTTGATGTAGTAAATGTAAGGAAAACCAAAAAAAATTTTACAACTCAGATGAAGAAAAAGAATGCATAAACAAAAAATAGTAACCACATTACATTATGTTTGTATTCAATTGACAAGATAACCGTAACGTTTAGCAGAGCAAGGGTTTTGGTGAAGCTAATAATTTAAGAAAATGAGATTGACCAATACAAAAACATTCTCAATGCACAACGTGCACATTCAATCCAAAATGAAAGTTTTAAATCAAATAACTTATTTGTTTATCGATAAAAAAATACTACAAGGCAGCGAATCGTACGATCGATCGCAGTCGTACGACCGATCGTATCATTCTACATAATAAGTTTCTACCATAGGTCAATAGATCAATTTTCCCAGAGTTACCACAAGCTTATTACCAGTAACAGTGAAAGAATAATAGTCAACAATAATATTCTTTAAATATTCAAGTATTCGTATCTTTGACTGATTGTCTCTCATTTATACTTTGTTATGAATTTAGTTTAGGTATTTTAAGATACTAGTTAAATCCGAAGAGGACGTCTGTAGCCGACCTAAAGCTTAAGGTCCCGAGATGAAACAAAAATGTACAAACGCTGTAGATTAGAAAATGGTATATTTTAATAAGTTCTATTTTCTAAAATTCAGCAGATTTGCTCTAAATATTACATAAAACGATTAAACATAGTCCTATTACTTCATTATGTTTTCAATATTTAACAGTAGCATAGTGATATTGATGATTGTAAAATATTATTTTGAGGAAATAATGTGTCAAGTTCATGTTTATTTTTTATGACTAGTACTGTAATCTACTCTTATGAGAGGTAAAATCGTCATATTATTAGTATGCATACTAATTTTATTTCTACTCATGGCCAGAATTCTCTCTGGCCTATTAGACCATAAGATTTATTTCTAATTTAGATGATATTATTATTATTTTCTTCATAAATTATGGTCTTTTTTCTTTCAGCTGATTCTTAATGTTTCACAAACATTTAATATTACGGCCATCTTGAGCTTTAAATAGACGCAGTGATATTTTATGACACCTAAATAAATAAATAAATAACATAACATAATATCACGGCTGTTGTCCCCGAAGGGTTGGGCAGAGGTATACCTAACTAATAGTACAACCACATTTCGTAGTGTGGTAACGTGTTGTGTCCATTAAATGAATAATAACTAGAGTAACCAAAATATCGTCCATAAAACCGATGTTACCATAACTACTGATACTAATTTTAATCAGATTCTCTGTTCTGGGAGAAAAGCTGAGGCGAAAAGTTAGTCTCGAATAATTATAATGTGTCTAGCTCACTATAATAATTAAATTTCACTGCCTAGTTGTGCCTAGGATTATAAGTTCTTGTAAATTATTTTGTAATATATTGGATAATTAGTGTAACGTTCTTTAGTTGTAATACCTTTAGTTTTATGATATGAAATCTCACCTAAACAACGAAAATGAAATACAAAAATATTTTTTATTGAAAATGTCGTTTCATTTGTTTTAAATTAGTGTCAGACAGCAGCACCGGTTTTGGCCAGTTTCGGCAAAAGAATCGGGTTTCGGCCGCAGTTTTGGTTTCGGCCAAAAAGTGTCCGACCGAAACAAAAAAAAGGTTTAGATAGAATACAAAAAGAGGCTTACAAGTTATCCATTTTAGGTCCTTAAATGAATAACTTGGAATCCCACTTTTTGAGTTTTTCGCAAATATCTCTGGTATACGTCCTAGGTCAAAAATAATGAAATTTTCATCCCCCCTTGTACAACACCCCTTAGACATATTTATCCACAGATACAGATAAATTGACCTTAACCGTGACCTTTGACGATTTTGTTTGTTACAAACCTACAAAAACGCTGGCTTAAGAATGTGGTTCCAGCCGAAACTAGAAGAGGAGCAGAAGATTCGGTTATAGTTGCTAAAATATTGTTTCGGTCGGAAGCTATTTTAAAGCCACCTTTTAGAACTGGGTTTTAATAGAAGGTAATCCTAACTTATTCTTATCCTTAAATATTATAAAACATAGTCCCCCGCCGCGTCTGTGTCTGTCTGTCTATCTGTCTGAACGCGATAAACTCAAAAACTACGGAACGGATTTCAAACGGTTTTCAACAATGGACGGAGAGATTCATGAGGAAGGTTTTGGTGTATAATTCATTATGTTTTTGTGTAAATTGGCTGAAATATGACGATTATTGTTGAACATGTCGGAAAAACTCTTGCAGACTGGGAGCTTTACAAGCGTGGGCCGAGTAAACCGTGAGAGATACAAAATAATTATGTTTGACGACAACGCGGGCGCCGTGGTAGGAGTGAATGACCTTTTCCTCGGCTATTAGGTATGTAATCCCGGTAGTACGTACCCGTGGGATATTTTCCGACATCCACGCTGGCGAAGCCGTGGGCAAAAGTAATATTATATGTGCGAAAGTGATTTGGTTTGTTACACTTTCACGCTAAAACGGCTGAACGGATTTGTATGAAGTTTGGCACATGGGTAGGCTACTTTTCATCCTTGATCGCTGACGAAGTCGCGGGCAACAGATAGTAACTTAATAAGACTCCTTTGTTCATTTAGAATAGCCATCACCTGGGTAAACACAAACTCTGACTACCCCTACCTACCCGTCCGTTGGTGATCGAAGAAGCTTCATTATTTTCAACTTGGGCAGGTGGAATCCGGGTTTTCGCGGCAGTGTCCATCAAATAAAAATCAAAAGTCGTAAAATATTTACAAATCACTTTATTTTGTTGCATATCAAGTCTATTTAGTTCCTTTTTACAATAAATACATTAGGTCTGAGTATAAAAAATTAGTGTTGCAAAAAAATAAACAACACAAACTCTTAAAATTTACCTTGAATACTTAAAAAGTCTTGATTTTTCAGGCTAGTCCCCCTTAAGTTCATTATACACATGGCCTGGTGACAACTACACCACAACACAGTGATGCCACCAAGTGATCAATTTTGATTGCACTGTCACTGCTCCTTGATCCTGAAACAAACATATAATTTAATGAATAAGAGAACTTTAAACTTAAGAAAGAAAAAGAATAACGTATGTTTAGCAACAACATCCAACAAAAATAGTGAAATGTTTCAACAACAACAGTGTGTGCCTCACGGCTGCGCTAAAAAGGTACATTTCAGCATTAAAGCCAGACAGATGCTGTCTGAAGCTAGTTTTCTAATGAACCTTTAGGAACAAGTGTCGCAACTTCCCATGAAGTCCCTTTGCGGTGTATTTAGGAATAAGTACCTAATTATAAAAATATTTGTGCCCAAAATAGATTTTATTATTAACACTATAAGGTACATATTTCCGTGAAACCTTTCGACGTACTCAGAAAAATCGCTAATCGAGTCAGTTCCATACAATTCGAACATCTTTGTCTCATCTTGGTAGTTCTCACCAACGATTATCCCTAGTACTTGAACTACTAACGGGAATTAGTTTTATAGTTTAGTACATAAAAACCCTCTTAGTAGCCGTTAACAGGCCAAATTGCGTGGAATCTGGCATTACAAAAAATAATGTCAAAATAACAACATCATTACGCAAGTAATCCAAGAAGGGTTAGGCAGCGGTGTATCTATAGTACACCCACTTTTCGCCAGTTTTGTTTAAATCCCAAGTAATAGGGGGCGACCCTATTACCATCAACCGGGCACAAATCCGGCTGCTACCGAGGAATTCCTAATGGAAAAAGCCAATAAAACTTTGCCCGACCTGGGAATCGAATTCAGGACCTCATGCTCAGCAATAGTACTTGCGACCAACATAGTTAAAAAAAAAGATATGGTATTAGAAAGTAGTCGCACTAACCATATGGAAAGGCAAGTGATATCAGTTAGCCGCGACCTCCTTGAACCCGTTGACGACTGGCGTGTGGTCGTTACTGCGCCGCCACAAGCCGTACACACGGCCCGGCACGGCTTGCCATAGCCGGACCGTGCCGTCCTCCGAGCCTGTGGCGTACAGCTCGCCGTCCGGAGACCATCGCACGCAGTGGACCGGACCGAAGTGGCCTTTGTTTGATTCTGGAATGTAAGAGGTGTATGAAATGTTGATGTTGTTATGGGAAAATGAAATTATAACCTTGTAAAAAATTCGTTTCGACCGTGTTCTAAATTGCGCCTCCCTATAGTTTCGCCGCATCCATGATTGTCCCCAGTATAGACTAGTATGTACTGAACTGAGTGGTTGGCAGGAATCATGCAGTGATTAGGCCGCATTCAATATCGAGTCAACAGCTTCACGACTTATGACACGCCCAGATTCACTTGTATACATAAATATAATTTCTTTCCTGTTCTATAATATTGGTCAGTGTGGAGAATTCTTGACAAAAGTGTGGTAAATTAATCGTTTAAAGCTTTGGCAGTGAAAAAAAACAACAAAAAAAGGAACAGTTAAATCAGACTGCACAACGTTCGCATTCTATTCTCATTCGTAATCTGTCAAAAATACAACCCATTTACCAACATTTTTGACAAGTTTGACAGATTTGGACTTGAATGTGAACGTTTTTTTTAGTACGACAATCGGCCTTCTAGTCAGATAAGGCAAATTATGTACATGTTTTTAAAGTAAGGAATACACACAAAAAGTAACTAACCGAGTTCTGTTCCCGTATTATAATCAAATTTATAGACTTTCAAGTCTTCACCGCCGCACACAAAAGTGGCCCGGCTAGGCGCGAGGGACGCTGAGTAACATTTCGTTGGCACTGGAAATTCGCGCATTTTGCGCATTGTGTCAGAAGAATAGAATGATACATTTGTACCTGAAATTAAGAAAAATAATGATTACTTAACATCGATAACAGCGTGCGTGTATGACCTGCACCCTAATTGTGAAGCACACGATCAATCACAATCTGAATCATTTCGAAGGATATTGCTACTTCATTGCTTCATATTTTCGAAAAATTCATCTGCTCGACGTAAATAACGCAATGAATGTTGTTGAACTGTCAAAAGGAAACAGAATGTGATTGTTCGTGTTTTAGGCTTAATTCACACTGAATAAATGGCAGCGGCCGGCAGTGACGCGGCGAGCAGTTTATATAGCGGTTGCTGTCGCCTCGCGCCGTCGCGAAACTTCACGAGCCGCCGCGAGGCTCTTTCTATTCTATCAAGCGTATCTATATTTTTTGAAATTGCACATAAAGTTTATAATGCCTTGTCATTAAAACTGCTGCCGGCCACTGCAATTTCAGTGTGAATTAAGCCTTACGCAATTAGGGTGCAGATGTATAAATGACAACGAAGCAAAAAGAGTATGTGAGGATTGTAGTAGTCGGAGTCTTTAAAAAACCATGGAAAGGTTAGAGGTCATCCAACTTTCGATTAAATTTGGGACTATTTAATAACGTCATATACATAAGTTTATCAGCTATTGTAATCCACACTAATATTCTAAAGAGAAAAGATTTGTATTTTTGTTTGTAATGAATAAACTCAAAAACTACTGGAACAATTTTAAAAATTCTTTCACCAGTCGGTTGCTATATTATCAGTTTATCACTGAGTAACATATTTATAAAGATATCTAGTGACCGACCGAAGTTACGGTTTCGGCAAGTTTCGGCAAAAGAATCTAACTCGGTATCAGTTTCGGTTTCGGCAGAAAATCTGCCGAACCTTCGGCCGCACTGAAACTTTGCGTTTGAATTATCGTGCGTCGTTAGGCTGACTCAATTAATAAGGTCCTTCCTTTATAATGTAAGTGTTGATAAATGACAAATTTTTGTTCCAGGAAGTAGTTAAAATGTTTGTAAATTTTTATAATTTTTGTTTGTTTTACTGCAGTAACATTTTATTTTTTTTTCTCATACTTCATTTTTTTTTTTTTTTCATTTAACACATGTAATCAGAATGTTGTGACTATAAACGCAATTAAAATTAAAAAACCTTAATTAATGAGGTCCTTCCTTTGTAATGTAAGTGTTGATTTTTGACAAATTTTTGTTCCAAGATGTAGTTAACATGTTTTGTATTTTTTTATTATTTTTGTTTGTTTTATAGCAGTAATATAAAAAAGTTGTTTATTACATAGTTCCATTATTGTTTTTTTATCACTTAACACGTGTTAACTGACTATATAAGCGTAAAAAAATAAGGCAAATTTCAGTAAAAAAAATGATTTGTTATAATTCTATTTTATTTACTGAAATTTGAAGTCCAAAAAGTTTCGGTTTCGGCCGAAACTGAGACAGATACCGAAAATTCGGTTTCGGTAGAAAGTCCTGTTTCGGTCGGACACTAAAGATATCACGCGGGCGAAGCCGCTGGCGGAAACTAGTCAATTATTAAAATTGTGTACAAGGAATGCCTAAGGCTGTATTTACGTATGTACGACAGGTGTGGTATGTTTTAAACTTGATCTTGTTCTGCTCTTGAATTAAAATGTAAATTCGTACTAAGGCCAAACGTAATCGCTCCACATAACATGTCACAATATACTTTGACGTCATAGAATTATATTAAGGTGGGTTTAGACCAAACGAACATAGAACAAGAGCTAGAGCATTATTTTGTCGACATTTAGGGAATGTTCTGTCCCTGTTTACACAAAAGAATTTAGAGACATTTCGCATTTATAATATTAAGTATGGATATCTTACCGTGAGCTACTGTCAATATAGCTCCATCTCTTGACAGCTCTAAACTGTTTGGTATGGTTGGGAACTCCACTTTTTGGACCTCCTGAAAAGTAAATGAAACTTTCGATTAAATACAGTAATTACAATACTCAGTAATTACAATCAGAATTAATTAAAAACAAGTATACAAGGTGTTTTTTTTTATTTCCCATAACTCTAGGGTATTTTAATATGAATGATTGGTTTGAATGAAAATGATTTACTCGTACTTATCAATGAAACTTAGATACACACATCGAGAGTCTAGTGGTGAGATATCTTTAAAAAAAATGCCAGTTAATTCTTTGACATGGTCTCATTAATACCCTAGAGTTATGGGATATCAAAATGAACATGTTATATACAATCGGATGAATGAGCCACGATAATCCAATGAATTTAGCTGGCTTATGTCGATAGAATTTCATTCGCTAAATCCGTGAATGAGCACTCCAGTCAATAGATGTTTGAGAGTACTTATAACGGTCATAATTCACTAGCTTTTGCTCGCGGCCTCAACCAAATGGATGTCGGAAAATACCCCACGGGGTAAACAATGTTTTAATTCCGTAATATATTGTTTTCATATAACTCTATTGGTTTACGCGGTGCACGCCAGTAAAGCTCCCAAGTCGTCATGATTTTTTCGACATCTTCAACAATCATCGTCATATTTCAGCCAATTTACAGTAAACCTTAATGATTTACACATCTGAACCTTCCTCATGAATCACTCCGTCCATTGGTGAAAAGCATATGAAAATCCGTTCAATATTTTTTGCGTTTATCGCGTTTAGACAGACAGACAGACGCAGCATTTGTTTTATAATATGTAGTGATTGTTTTGACCCGATTATTACTTTACAGTGATTCATATTTAAAAAAAACTAACCAGCAAGTTGTCATTCACAAAACGCTTTTTTATATTTTCAACAATCAGCACTTAAAACAGCATACGCATAATAAGAAAAAAAGAAAGAAAATAAATTTATTTGACTCAGGTTAAGGCACAAAATATTCACACAAAAACAGAAAAAATAAGAATAACTTAAAATAGTATTGTCAGCCTCACGGCTGCGTCAAATAGGCCCAGTTCAGCATAAATGCCAGACAATAGCGTCTGACGCTGGTTTTCAACTGGACCTTATGTTACGAGGACGTCTTACGGATTTAAATCAGTTTTATAGTGTGTTTTATATTTAAATAAAAATAGATAGATATTGTAGCAAATAATATTAAACTCGATTAGATATTTGTTTAAAAATAATTCTAGATAATGAAATAGTGCTGTATAAGGAAATAAATAAAATGGTATGGTTGCACAAGAAACAATGGACGGTCGTCAATAAATAATAAATAACTACATAATGGATTCATAGCAATGAAACATTCAAATGAATCATGTCTAGCTTCCGTTGCGCATCCATGAGGTACTGGAGGCGTCTTCTAAATGTATCGATCGTGTTCCTACTGCACATGACTCCTACCTGTGAGAGGGAGCGCCTTATTCACGACATAGGCCCTACGGGTTGATGGGTTCAATTTAGGACTATTAACATCTTCTATAGTAAATAGTTGTTCATAAGATACAAACCGGTTGCCCGATAGTATTTCCTATCGGCAAAAATTACGAAATTCCATCAATACTTTCATTCTCTATAACCCCTTTATTAAGGAGATGAATTTTCAAAATCCTTTCTTGGTGCTCACTTTCGCTACACAACGTGTCTCAGAATTAACGTACACCACCAACAATTAGAATATTATGTTATAATCATAATACATAGACAGAATGTTTATTATTTTGTATAAAACATTGTTTATTGATTAAATTTGTTATACTGATTGTGGGACAAAATTGTGGTCACATTACAATTAATGTACGCACACATTCGCACCCGTATAAGGGTCTAGCGCAGTAGGTACTTCGTCCATTTTGGTTAGTTTTGACTGTACAGCGGAAGATTGACTGTAATTTACGTAAGTAGGTAGTTTTCATTATTTTTGAGATACAAAATTACATATATTAAAAATGACAGAAATCGACTCAGTAAACTATTCTGTACAAACTAATTCCATAATGTGCATTCAAATACACATTGTATAAGGATCTCATGTGCAAAATTTCATGCTTCCAGACCCAGCAGTTTAGGCTGTGCGTTGTGTGTCAGTGAATGAATGAATGAATGAATTTTAGAATACATTACTTGTCCACTGGTACGATCCCAGACTCTCATCGTTAGGTCATCGCTCACGCTGACTATGCGTGAGTTATGAAGGAAGACTGCGTGTCTGATGCTACTCGAGTGAGCGCTTATTTTCTCCAGAGCTGAAATGATTATATAATTGTGTTAGATTTTAATATATCAATGAGTAGTTATGTTGGGCATTGGACAATAAAATGGTAATAAAGGCCGTGTCCTAACCGAAAGCGACTGTCCTGCGCGATCATGGCGCTCGTTCGTACGTACTCGCGCAATGAATCAAGTCGCGTTTGTACGTCATATTTCATGTAAACTATCCCGTAATCGCTTATTCGCACGACAGTCGCTATCGGTTAGAACACAGGGTAAGAACAGACTAGATATGACAATAAAAATATTTTCTACATAGTTTAGGCCAGCCATGACTTGCTATTAACCTTTTGGCTCAGAATATGAAAGCATATAAAAATTGAATATTGAAGCTTTTAACACATGTATCATAAAATCTAATGAGCGTGTTAGTTAAACTTTTATTATGGATAAGCTCGATAAATGTAAACTATTAATAAATTATTTAATAGGTACACCCTTTTATTAAATGTAAATATTTGGTTTTCCTCAATTGATTGCATAAATATGTTGATTATTTGAGATAAGAGTTATCTTGTATGCTAATTAATACTTCCTCCACTTATTGTTTATGAGTGTAGATGTTTATGTCGTCTCTATGACAACATTTATAACTAAAACACGCAATTTCAAGTATTTTTGATTATATTTAGTTTGAATAACAATTCGAAATTATATAAAAACACTTAATTAGATCTCAACTATAAATATCATAATAGATTAATTATTATTTCACTCAATAGGTCAACATGCATTGATCTTTTATTGACAGATTAGAATCTACGACAGGAAGTAATTATCCTTTCCTTAACAGACATAAAAGTACAATAAACTAACCTCCCGCTTCAGGTTTGTTGAGGTCATATACTCGTATAAGTTTCTCGTTGCTAGCAGTGAGTAGTTGAGTGTCATCAGCATTGAAGTTTACGCTCTTCACTATGTGTTCGTGGTCGAATGTGTGCACAACTTCACCGTATCGAGCGTCCCATATTTTTGCTGTAACATTAGTTTAAAAGATTGTTAGATAAATGTATGGCTGTTATTGAGTGGCTGATGGATTATGAGAACCACATTTAGGAGCTTATTTTTTGCTCTATCCACAATTGGGAAATAATTAATCTAAACTAATATTATAAAGAAAAAAGATTTGATTTTTTGTATGTTTGTTTATAATGAATAAACTCAAAAACTACTGAACCGATTTTAAAAATTCTTTCACCAGTAGAATACTATATTATCACTGAGTAACATAGGCTATAATTTATAAAGATATAACGCGGGCGAAGCCGCTGGCGGAAGCTAGTCATATATAAGTTTCTATTTTTATAACTAGCTGCTACCCGTGGAAACGTAATTATTTTTCTAAAATAAAAGCAGCCTTAGTTACTCCTTATAACATCAGCTATCTGCAAGTGAAAGTCCCGACAAAATCGGTTTAGCCGTTTCGGAGATTAGCCGGAACAGACAGATTTTTTTTTTATTTTTTTTTATTGTAGGTACTTACTTTCATAATATGCATTTAGTAAAAAGTTGTAATTTTGACATTACAAACAGACTCTTTAATTTTATTTATTTGTCTACACATAGATATCTCCCACGTCCATGTTTTAGATTAAATACTTGGAATAGCACAGAGTACCATAGTAGGTAGCACCATTGTGAGAGTTAACAGTGTTGAAACAAAGCATTTGATTGTTTAGTGTCTTTTCTGTAAAAACTAGATAATATTGTGGTCAGAATTAATTACATAGAATGATGTAATCAACTTGTTAGATTGCAAAACAGAAATTAATAGAGGATCATAATGATTCTACTTTTAACAAATTAAATGCAAATTTAAACAAGAAAAAATATCAAAGATAGACGTATTTCAAAACATAAACAAATTCTTTCTTTCACCATTACTAATATTTTTGTGAAACAGATATGAAAAACCCAATTACATAAAGATACCTATGACCTACTTTGAAGTGCTATCGAATATTTTCGTTACCTGAAAAATCTGCTGCTCCACTAGCTGCAAGATTAGCATTTTGTGTCAAAGCTACCCCCCACACTGCACCTTTGTGACCTTCAAACGTGCCAATCCAATCACCTGTTTCACCTTGTCGTAGCATAGGCTTGCCATCTAAATAGGAATTCATTCATATTACAATGTGTTGCTTAGAGCTTGAATTCATACAGGGCTTTGCATGGGCGTACCCAGCTTTTGGCCCAGGGGGGGAGGGGGGGGGTTAATCAGAAATTTCTTAAGGTGGATCTGCCCGTGAAATTCAAATTTTCTTACTATTTTTGCAATTTGCAAGTCAGTGTCAGATTGTATCTTGATTAAAATATGATTCGCCACCATGAGAAATATGTATTTACAGAATTATAATATTTAGAATCATTAATACATCTAAGTTAGATTTATTCTGAAATGTCATGATTTTATAGAAAGTAATTCAATGGAACAAATCTAACAAACAACAAAGACAGATGTATTAATGATTATATTCTAATGATCACAATTCTGTAAATAAATGTTTATTATGATCGAGAATCATATTATTATTTTGATCAAGATACAACATAACATTGACCAAAGACTGACAGAGCAAAGCCCATTAAACCTGTCTTTGACCATTGTTGATCTCAGCCATGTTTTTACCCATCTGAGTGTACTTAATGACCATTCAACTGTAGCCATAGAATAAAGCATTGCTAATAAAATTTGCAACGGCCGTGCAGTGCAGTTTTTTATAAAATTAATGCATAATATATTGTAATTGCAAAGTGTTGTCTTAATGTGACTAACATAAGTTTTATCGACAACAGTAGGTACTTATGCATACAAAATGGTGGTACTTGTTGAAAGACCTACACTGTCCTCCCATACCTAATAACACTGTTATTTGAAAATATTGTAAAAGTCCATTATTTTTAAAAGAGTAACCGTGGAGTTTCTTGCCGGCTCTTCTCCATAGGAAACAACCAATTGGAACAGTGCACCTAGCTTCCGACGTTTCATAAGTGCCCATGTAGGTTTATATGAAATAAAAATATTTTGAATTTTGAAAATCCAGGGCGGGCAGCTACCCTCCCCTGCCACCCCTGGGTATGTCTATGGGGCTTTGTACTTAAACTCATTTTGATTGAAAGTACTGAATTGGATGTGAAATTCTGCTTAGTCATGAAATCAATAAATAAATAAATCATTCAACACTTTTTATAATATTTCGACACTAGTGTTGAGTTAATATTAGAGATTAATAATTTTTAATAGAAACACTCTCTATTATGTCTTGAGCCAAAAAAGTAAAGGAAGTGGATACAAGACCAAAAACAAAATGTTTAAATGAACACAAAATAATAAAGAAAAGATTTCAATATTCATTAATGTTTTCATTCAAGCACATATTTACAAATGTTGAATTAAAAGTGTTTGTGGAGTCCGTTCTTCTCCAAAGGAACCTCCTATGCTTTGGAATGGGCAACTAGCTTCATCTTTCTGACTGATCAACACCCTTTTTTTTTTGATGGGTAATTATCAAATAACTGAGGGTGTGTCAGACTCTTACTGACTAAAACCCACCCGTGTTCCTTCCATTGCCTGTACGTTGCCAGGGGCCACTGTATCCCTTTCGGACTTTCCCGCAAACTGGTCAACATCCTAACAATTCAAAAGTGCTGTAATTGGTTTATTTTAAATAAATGGTTTGAGTTTGAATGAGTATTTCTTTAGGATTGTATGCAAATGATAACATCTTTCAATTTTCCTTGTAAACTAAAACAAGGCTTTCCTTTTATAAACACATCTTGTACAATCCATTGTGTTAGCTTTTCACACTGTCAAATACATGTTAATTATGTAGCAGAAAGGCCCTACCTAGAATATAAACTATCTTATTAAAACAAGGCAATCATTAGTGCTACAGCTGTTCAATAAAATACTATGACCACTGTCATAACAAATAATAAAACAACTGTAATAGTACCTTAGATAAAAAGTATATCAGAAACTCTAATGATAGATTATGTACACATAGAAGAACAATGACAGGAAGGCACAATTATATCATTAAGTGTTATTGACTATTTTCCTTGTACAGCCACATATTGAAAGTAGCTTAGTGACATGTTTTCAAGCCCTTCCATGTAGTAAACATTAATGTCAAGTACTTTGACAAACCTTGAGTGAGCACAAGGTGACCCACAATGGGTGAAATGTCAACATTCAACATAGGAACAAAATTTACTGCCTGCAAAAATTCATGAGCACACAAAGGCGTGGAACTTGTATGTCATGCTACCGGTAGGTACGTGAATAAAAAGCACGAGCGTAAGCCTCAAGGCGAGCAGCCGAGGAAACATACGAGCGGATACTCAAGGTACTTCCTGCATGTCCGGAAAGAGAAGGTCACAACATGCATAGAATGCACGCCGGCCGAGCGGACAACTCCACACAAACAAGAAAAGTGAAGGCCTTTCGAACACATCTCGTCATCAACATCTGTCACGCCAGAGCACTACTCACACGCACCAACACACTTGCAAGACTTCCACCCAAATATAGGCCAAGGCATTAGGGCACACTGATTACAAATTAGTCGTCAAAACTCACCTTTGCAGGCCGAAATTAAATAAAACCCGTCTTTTGTAACGTCACTAAAATCCAAATGCACGACTGGTCTAGTATGGCCACCGCATGTGAGAGGAACTTGCTTGAAAGTTGTCATTTTGTTTCTTAATTTTGTTTGTTGTACTTTTTGAAAATAAAACTAATTATCTTTGTTGTTAACTAAAAATTAACCTAATGAGTCTGATCGTTCTGAATGTTGACAATCGACTGACGGAAAAGTGGTAGATGGTATTGCTATACATGTCATGATTACCTACCTTTTTTATTGAAAAGAGTAGTGATTAGCAAAAGTAATTTTTATGGGAACGATCTACCCTCATAATATTGTTTTTTAATTGGTACAAAATGTAGTTCAATCCATTTGAAATAGAAAAATAATTGCAATAATAAATTTGTACCATAGTAAAACATCAGAACATTTTGAGCAATTAAAATTTAGAAGATAATTTACATACATAAATACATACATACATGAACTCACGCCTTCTTCCCACGAGGGTAGGCAGAAACTACCACAGAACAATAATACTCCCATGGAAACTACAGAACGCCACCTGCTTCGATTCTTACATACTCCTTCTGTCTCGTTTACATTGTCATAAAGGCAGATGTGAGTAGAAACGCCAGTTGCGAGTACTACGCACCTGACCACCACCTGACCTTCCTAATGAACATCACCAATAAGGTCACTTCACTATATACCTCCTAGGGCGTGCCCTCCCGGCGTTTCTACTCACATCTGCCTGCCTTTTCTTAGTCGCCTTTTCATTCATCCTCTCAACATGACAAACCATCTAAGCATACTCTTTTCAATTTTTGTCACTACATCTTCTTTAAAACCACACAGTTGCCATAGCACATCATTCCTCAACCTATCATTCATAGTCACACCAACAATTATATAATAATATGCTGATAGTCGTGACGGGTAATGGCCTAATAGCCAAGAGCCACGGACATGGCACGTATAGTTAAGAGATTCCTCTCTCAGGAGCACTGACCACCGGTAACTTGGACCCTGTTCCCGATACCGGTGGGTATTAAATATATTTTATATTTTTAAATAATATTTTAAAAATGAAATAAAGGAAATAATAATACCCGAACGTAATTTGTTAAAAAAAAATAACAAATTGCTTTTGTGTGCACTGAAACCTGAAAAGGGAATTTTATTTCGGATCTGCTACTATCGAGCAATGGAGACTGTATTACTAGTGATCCTCCTTCGTCATGAGACCATTAATGATTTGTTCATTTGACAATGATTTGACCATTAATGATGAATAATTGAAATGTAACAGTAACTATAAGACGGTCTTATAACACTAACAAGATGATTTTTCACGAAAGTGTAGTCTTACTAAATTAGTAGGTTTTTTTTTGTGTTGGTAATTTCATGTTTTATTTTTCATTTTACATTTCGGCTTCGGCTAAGACTGTGTAATTATTTATGAGGAGATATTCTAGCTAGGAAGTAATAATTATTACTTTACGATTTATTTCAATTTATTATATTACTAGCGGCCTGCTCCTGCTTCGCATGGTTTTTATGCCTTGAACACACATCGAGATTTCTTAGGTGAACGTAACTAAATAAACACGGAATAAATTCTCTAAACGATGGTGAAAACCTCATCAAAATCTGTTGCGTGTTTTAGAAGAACAACGTGAACATACGGACAAACGCGAAAAGCGCCTTAATATGTATATAAGTTTATTTGGTTCAGAAAATTCGCCAACATCACGATACAGTGTGAGCAAGCTTCACGTGTCACCGACGCCGACGGCGACGGGGCGAGCCGAGTATGTCGGCGAACTTAAGAACCACAAGTTCGCACGTCTATCACCTACTTAATACATAACTTGAAATTAAAACTGTACTCATGATTTTGAAATGAAACCATTTTGACAATACATTCGTATACAGAATAGGAAGACAGTACTTTCAAAATTGTTACGCCCTAGTGTTAGTAGTACGGTCCAGGGCTTTATATTGTATTCTCGCCGGTTCATCGACCAACAGTTTTAGTATGACGTGTCATTTGACGTTGTCAAAACGTTTTTAATTTGTTGTGGTTAGTTTGCAAATCGGATTTTACTCTTTTCCAAGTTTAATTAATAAATATGGATTTCTTCACTTCTATACCTACCCATATTGACTATGTTGGCCAGGCCAAAGCTGAGAAATTATACAGAGCCATAATTACGCTGTTCAGTATAGTTGGTTTCGTATGGGGTTACATCGTTCAACAGTTCTCACAATCTGTGTACATTTTGGGGGCCGGATTCATCCTAGCTGCGATCTTGACAGTTCCTCCATGGCCTATGTACCGCCGCAACCCATTAAACTGGCAAAACCCAAGAAACAATGAAGAGAAACCAGCAGGCAAAAAGGGGAAGAAATAGGAGCATTTCCTGATAAATTCAGCCACCACCATGATCAGAAGTGTATTCCAAACAGTTGTGTATTTCATTATTCTCAAATAAAATAGTTTATAAGGTTCATAGTGGTTTTATTACTTAACAGATAACAAAACATAATTTCACCTCTGCATAATGTGCGGCAGGTACAGAGGTGAAATTTTAAAAATAATTCAGTCAATATCATTTCCACAAAAATAATACACAGATACATCAGACAAATTAATTTAAGAATTGTATGAACCTTTACAAAAGAAGTTTTAACACTATATTTGAGAGCAATATTTTCTCAAGTCAACATGATAAAATTATTTTTGAGACTGAAAGTGGTTTCGATTGCATGTTGCAAATAGCACCATAAATTTTAATTTCAGGTGATCAAAACACCTTCAGATATGTGTTCTGTACACAGGGTACATAATTATTATTGTATGCAATGACAAAAATAGTAAATATTTTATCCGAGTCTGCTTTTTAAAATGATTTTACTTATTAATATGGAATATCCTACAAAGATTTAGACTAGTATATCTTTATAATTTACTAACATACCTTTTGCTATACTTGGGCCAAATACTCACGGACATAATAAAAAATATGGAACTAATCTTAGAGCATTATCGCTGATGATTTGCCAGCGTGTTTCCAGCGAGGTGATTTGTGAACACATCCTCTCAGCGGGGGGTGCGAAACGAAATTACCACGACTACGCGACGTATACGCCGCGTTTTCAGACTACTGTCCACTTGCTTGCCTCGCTCTCTCTTGTACACTCACGTCAATCGCTCTCGGCATGCAAATGCAGCGAACACGTTGAACAATCGCCTCACTGATACTGATAACTCACTCGCAAAACGCCGGTGTGATAGGGCGCTCACTCCATCACTTTATTGCTTCACATGCAGTGGGTTTTTGGCCCAATTGATGCATTCATACCAAAAGGTAATATCTGGTGTAGATAATTATTGACACTTTAGTAGAGACAATATTGTGCGTGCGTAGGCAAGACTATGGTTAGCAATTAGGTCCTTGGAGAACATACAGTAATACAATGGAAGACTGCCAACTGTTACAATAAATTCCGGTCCAGTAAGATGCTGTATAGGACTTCACAACTATACCTGTCATGTAATGAAGATACTCATGGTTTCAGATGTCTCTTGGTTTTATTAGTGGGATTATTTAGATTACAAGTCTATTATAAGGTAAATATCAATACCTAAACAAGCCAGCTACTGGTTTTTAACTAGCCTTGTGTAAGGCACATGGTCGAGAACCAATGAGTAATTGTAGTCTACTTGCCAACTAAGTCATATCAGACAGGATTAACTAACTTTTTTACCTAGCTGGGTCAAACAATGCATGATCAAATTGATCAATTTAACCCCCTTATTCATAAAGGTCATTAAAATAAATAATGTTTCAGTGTATTACCTTCTCAGTGACATCTCCCTCTTTTGTGCGCTTTTATAATTTCTAACGTGTCCTCGTCACGATATGACGATAATGCATGGAAGTAAAATATATGAAAATGTATAAAGACGCTTTTAAATTTCCTTTCACGATAACGTTATAAGGTGCACGTATTTTTCATACATTTTATGGACGTGGACGAGAACGTCCACGATAATAACGTGACGTTAGAAATTATAAGAGCGCACATTGTAGAGGATTGTTATAGAGTGGCATAAGCCTTTGCTGCCAGGATTTTTCTGTAAGATGGATCACTATTTTTCAAAAACTATAAGATGCATAGTGCTATGCGGCTAGGATAAAAAGTGGGGGAACCCCTTTCCATCTATATTAAAACTTTGTAGTATCACTAACATTTAAAAGAAATTCTTACTCCACTCGTAACTTAAGACTATAGCTACCATTACACATAAACATTTGCTCACAGACGATAATCTCAGGAAAGAAATAATTATTCTAATAGGAAGTAATTATTATAATTTTTTAATAAAATTTGACTATGACTTTAAACTAGGCCTCTATGTGCAGACCAGTGCAGTATAGATAAAACGTATTTTTAATATTATAGGAAGAAATTGTGTGTTAGTGACGTAATATGGCAGTCGCAACAATAAAAACTCGACCCAAAGTAAAGCATTGAAATAAGAACTCTATATCTAGTCAAATACAGTTACATTTCCAAAATTTAAGTGACAGTACTTGATGACGCAGGACGCGTCGTACATTTCAGGCCATTCAAAATGTTACTGTTCATGCATAACACTATAAAAAAAAAACAAAGATTTACTATGATTCGAGTTGGTGTTGTTAAGATGTGTTGCAATGGCATATTGAAATATTGATACAATGGACATAAAGTTTAAAATAGTTAAAATATATAAATATGTCTTAAGGAAAACGGTGAGGTATAACAACACAGCCTCTTGACAATATACGCAAAAAAAAATATTTTTATTTTTTTTGTAAAAAATGTCGTATAAACAATAATTTAAGAAATTTACGTTCAAAAAGCGATTTCGAAGCGTCATTCACTGAAAATATGATGCAAATTGCATTAAAAAAAATTGCTACAAGTAGTTAAAAATGGTGAACCTTTTTGCAATGTTATGATTTCTGATACTTTTTTCGCACTTCTGCGTATTGAGACAAATTTTTAGCTCATTTTCCTTCTCTTGGAACCATCTTAATCTTGACTCTCTAGTAATATGGTTCGATCAAGACTCAAAAAATGCGATAAATGTCTTTTCACAGTATGCATAGGCGGTATTCAAAAAAATCTTGTAAAATATTGCCATAACGAATAGTACTGCAAATGTAATGCAGTTCTATTCTGCTATATTTTCAGTAAAACTTAATTTGTCTCTAAGTCGCTTCATCAAGTTGAATATTCTACTTTCACTGCACACA
Organism: Xanthia icteritia; assembly: GCA_949128155.2. Lineage (NCBI taxonomy): Eukaryota > Metazoa > Arthropoda > Insecta > Lepidoptera > Noctuidae > Xanthia > Xanthia icteritia. The sequence continues at coordinate 9,704,613 of OX421939.2, forward strand.
TCACAACCTTCGACAGCGTCTTCCATTTCGGAAGATTCACTTGTTTTATCACTATTTTCGTCACATTTTTCTTCGTTTCTATTCTCACTGGGTTCTTTTTCTTCACTTGCACTGTCTTTCTCCTTTTCAATGTCATCGTCTAGTTTATGAGTATTTTCTTCTTCGACACTTGAACTATCGCTAACTTCTTCTTTATCGCAGACCTGCTGCAGGGTTATTACAGCGAACATGACTGTAACGCCGTAGCTGACGATGGTTAATGATAGAGGACCCAGCGCTAGTATGAATACTGCCATAGTAAACAGTAGAGCTGTGACGGATTCGTAGTGTCTCCTGTAAATAAAGGGAAATATTATAATAAATATTAACCAAAGCCAATTTATACTACGGCGATTTCAGAACAGATTTGATATAATATCCGACTACTATCAATCTGCCCAATCTGCCTAGACTTTTCCCAACTATATTGGGATTGGCTTCCAGTCTAAACGGATGCAGCTGAATACCAGAAATTACCCGACTTGTCAAATGTAAATATTTCTGTACTAAGAAGTTTGTATTAAATCCTAATTAAAATTCCAGTAGCATAATACTGATACTCACAGGTTTTTCCTGGGCCCATTCATCTGCCAAACGCAGATGGAACAAGCAGACATCATTAATCCAGTGTGATACGACGTATCTGGTTTCAATACTATGCTGTACCTGAAACCATATGGAAGATTTAAGAAAATATTGGCTTGATACAATCCAACCTCGACATCCGTAGGAAAGTCCCATTCGACAACGCGAAATAGACCAAAATGGTCACGTAATCAAGAGCTTATTATTGAAGTTCTTAATCTGTCATAGCCTTTCTTATAGAGAATGTCAGAACGATTACTGTGCTTAACAGAAATAACTCTTTAGTCCAAGCCCTAAATAATAACAATAATATTTTTTATAGCTCCATAAATGCATTTACATTTTTTCCTGAAATATGGCTTTGATTAGTTGTAAACTAGGTTTATGTACCTGTATCTTAGAATACGTTTTTAGGAGCACGAAGGGGTGATACTGATCGCCTGTTATGACCAGGGAGCGTGAGGGCGTTATGTATACTTTTCAGGATTGAATTCCAGGAATGAAATAAAAATAAAAATAAATTAATATAACTCACGAAAAATTCCTAGCCCACGTCAAAAGCGCGGGTACATTGACTAGAGTGACAGTGAGCCACATGGAAAACATCATCATGTGGAAATTCAAACTGCTCAGATCTTCATCGACATCAGAATGCTTTTCTTTCTTCTTTCCATTCACTTGACAAGCCTCTTCTGACTTCACACTAGTAGCTTTGTCCTGAGTGCTCTTCCCATTTTGACTAGTAGATTCTGAAGCTTTTACAAGCCTTGTTTCAGTCTCATTGTTGATATTTTTGTTCTTTCTCTTAAACATTAGGCATATTCTCGAGCCTATTTTCGCCATTAGTTTGTATACGTAATCTTCGAGGTATTCTTCATACATTTTGGAGAGCTGAAAAGGAGGATTAAACTTTTATGTAGTACGCTCGACATAGGTCACTAGCAAAAAGGGAATCTTTGGCAAGGTGATAGGACTAGTACCTAAGTTCATGCTTACATTTGCCTTTTTTATTGTCGATAGTAGGAAATTAATTGGTATTGAAGTTGGCTAGTTTTGAGGTTATCTTGCAATCTGCCGGGGTTGCGGGAAAGTCCGAAAGGGATACCGTGGCCCCTGGCAACGTACAGGCAACTGAAGGAACTCGGCTGGGTTTTAGTCAGTAAGAGTCTGATACGCCCTCCCGCTCCGCCCAGAGCGGGAGAAGTTACTTGATCAATACCCACCCAAAAAAAAAAGTTATCTTGCAATCTAAGTCTTCAAAGCTTATTGTAACAACTCGTGTTAATATTTTTTGCTGGTAACGACATAAACATACCATAAACGCATAGAAGGCCGCGCCGGCAACGAGCGAGGCGGCTCCACACGACAGCGGCGTGGCACACAGGAGCCCCGCACTCACCACCATCGGCACCTTCTGAAGACCTGACGCCACCTTTTCCGCGAGAACACTTCCACCACGCCACATTATCCTGAAGATAAAACTTTTTGGTGAACAATAAATAATAGGTACTAGTCTGTTGTAGTCCCACTGTATCAATAAGGGTGCAATTGGATTGCGGGCGATCGGCATCGTCTAAACCAGTGGCACTGTACGATGGTGCCTGTGACAGCTTACAAATTATAAAAAATAGGCAGTCATGGGGACTGCCGACAGTGAAAACTTAAAACTGGTATTAGCGCCATCTATATTCTATAGTAGAGCACTACGACTTATTTATTCTTACCACCTCTATGTGTACATTATGGATTGCAATAAAGATAAATGGAAATCCACAAGTTTATCCCCTACCAAAAATCGCTCAACGCGCCTAAAGAAGTTGTCACTTCAAAAATACAGTTTATTGTTTTGATTAATAACAAAAATGAAGTATGGCTTCTGTTTCCTCACATTTAGTAGTCAATATTGACGGAAATTCATGAAAATCCTAACGTCACAAGTCATCTTACAGACGGCATTGTAGTCAATATTTATCGGTTCAAAACTATCGATAGCCGAGTCTATCGACGTTTACTGTTGTCAATTGCATCGATCTGAACAGTCGATGTCATCGATCGATGACAACCTGGTTGCACCTAAAGGCTTCTTCTTGTTTTATGAGAGGATGTGCGTGTGATGATCATAGCTCGTTCCAATAATATAAATAATTTTAATGCTTTCCAAAGACCTATCTTTGGAAAGCATTGAAATTATTTCTTCCACTTTCAAGGCATTATCATATAAATTCATGCATCTCACACATAGCTTACAAAACAAGTACACTACCTCTCCCAAAAAGTGGAAGTCACAATCGCGGCTACCTCAATCAATCAACTCAGTCTATAATCACAATCACACTCCACTACTGTATATACAATTCGATTCAAACTTAATGGCGGCTCTGAAGTGCGCTACTCGCTGCGCAGTACCCCACCCCTCACCCTCGCTGACCCATGAATTCGTTACTGCGCAGCGACTTGCCTCATCTTCCAATCCGCCATTGAGTTTGAAGTTACACCACAACACCCTGTTCTCCGCCTCCCGCATACTCCAACCAATTTTATTTTTGAACATGGGTAAATTATTTATAAGACCATGTAGTTGCTATAGACGTCGTTTGACGTTAAAATTGTGTTCTCATGCAATGCAGAAAAATGGTTCTTACATACACAGAACATTATTAGATAATTAATTTATCGCCATTAATACATACCTAAACAGGAGTCGATGCGCTATCTGCGAGGAGAACACCATGCCTGCAAGCACGGTTGCAGCCATGATGTTCACGATGCCTAGCGCAGTCATATACGCGGGCACCACCAGCAAAGACTTTATGAAGTACCGCAGCTCTTGGTTCTGCCAGCTCGCATTCTCGAATATAAATGATAATACGGGAATGGAACTGTAATGAAAGACATAGTAGGTATTTTAATTTAGTTCTATCAAAAACGGGAAAAGTATGAGGATCTGCTTTGATTGATCGCGGATCTGAATAAAAGTAGATAGGTATTTTAGCCGAGCATATTGACGTGCGCTACTTCTTTCGTGGTCTTCTTTTGTAACACACATCCGCAAAGGCAGTTTTTAGCCACATAAATGCAGCATTTTTTTTTAAATTTGGGTAAACTAAAAAAATACTTACAATTTTTTTCTAAAAAAGATCAACTCTGATTACATGGGACTTAAATAAAACTGCCGAAATGTGGCTGTACTATATATGTACATCTCTGCCCAACTCTTCGAAGAATGCTGGCGTGATGTTATGCTATTAACTTACGGTAAAACCCCAGCCTTCCAGGAGTGCGTAGTACGGCTTGACCCGTGAACAGGGCTCTTGCGTATAACACGCAAGAGCCGTGTTCTTGCATGTGTACTGTGTAGTATGTGACTTGTATACGTCACAATTTGCTTCTTACTGCTAACAAAATAATTATATGCTTACAGAAAAACCGTAGCGCCGAGCCGTCCGAACAGGAGTGCGTAGTACGGCTTGACCCCCTCACTCATTAATGCACTGTGAAGCGATACACAAGAGCCGTGTTCTTGCATCTGTAGTATGTTGCTTCTTGCAGCTAATAATACTATGGCTGCAGCATAAGGCATTAGGACTGGGCTGTAGTTGCGAGCTATCTGCGCAAGACGGAGGTACCAAGATGTGGATATGCTGAAATGTGTTTTAGTATTGTACATATTATATGAATCATTTTCTATAAAAATACAGTTGTAGAGATATCTGAAAAAATATTATATGAATCATATTCTATAAAAATACAGTTGTAGAGATATCTGAAAAAGCATTTTTTTCAGACCGATTTTCGTCCCAATAATTAATGTGGCAGTCATGAGATCAATAAGGAAGTCTGGCTCTGGCTACAGTCTAAAATGTCTAAATCGAGTCTGTTTCCTTAATCTATTCTTTTATGGAGTCGGTATTTCTTTCTTGGCAAATCCATAATTTGGGTAAAACACGTTAATTTTAATAATAAACCTTGAAAAGATTTTGTAAAAGAAGTTGTAAAGTACTCAGTATTTATACCATAATATATTATATGATATAATATTAATTTATGTTTATAGTTTGTCCACTCTGAAATAACGCGCCTTACTACTACATTTACGTACACGGTAATGCGGTAGTGGGGCGCGTCATTTCAGAGTTAACAAGCTATACCTACATTTTAAAACTTACCTTACGGTGTATGTACACTGTGGGTCTAACAATAAAGTTACTTTCACATGCTCTGTAGCCTCAAGCCCTTCTATGACATTAGGGTTACTTCTATACAACCTCATTTTCATTGGTGTTTGTTTTATGTGCCTGAAATATGTTTCACCGTATTAAAACAAAAACCGTGCAGTAATAAAAACACATGTTTGGTCAAGTCACATACATAATAAGATGAAGGTTTTTTTTACACTCAAATGGACTAACGTAATAAAAATTATGACAACATCCATAAATAATTTAATTTTGCTTATTGGACACAACAAAATGATTGTATCGTATCTCAGGCTTTTGAATAAAGGTCAAACTCTCTTGCCAAACACGCTAAATTAACTGGTTATATTTTAATTAATGTAGAATAATTTCTACTACAAACTCTCAAGAATTATCTGCGCTAAAAACCGTAGTGTTTAAGTACAAGCCTCACAGTGCTGCGTGTCCAAATCATCGAGAAACTTTTACGGAAATATGAATCTTATCGTCTTGTTTATAAGTCCAATATTCATTTGTTTTAAACCTCGAAGTATCAAGACTTGCTAGTATTATTCCACGCTTAATCTGCTGTTATGTACCGCAGATTCCGACACGACATTTCAAAGAAATACTCACGTAAAATAATGATAGTTCTCATGGTTCGGCGCCCACGGTACATGAAACTCCGCCGATACATGATACTGCGCAGCTTTACAACTCGCAGTAGGTTCTACATGTAGTAGATAAGCCTGATGTAGTATATTGAAGTCTTTCAATACAAGTTCGTAGTACAAGCTGTCTTGTTCAGTCTCTTGCAGTATTACGAACTTTCCGAAGGAGAAATCTGAAGGTAGGTCCACTTCGATCCGACGTGATGCATGATCGTTTATGTCAACGTTTAGTACTATCTGAAAATAAGGTCCAAGTTTTATAATAGTCATATAATCTCGATTCCTTTCATATTTATTTAACTGCCCCGTTGGTCTCGTGGCCGCAAGCGCGACTGCTAAGCGTGGGGTCCTGGGAATTTCTTAGTAATAGCCCGGAGTTTGGAAGTTGGCGGTGTGATACCCCCGTGCCTCGGAGAGCACGTTAACCCGTTGGTCCTGCGCCTGATCTCTCTCCGGTCGTGTCGGATTGTCGTCCCATCGGACTGAGAGTGAGGGAAAAGAGAGTGCACCTGTGTCTGCGCACACACTTGTGCACTATACTGGTCTACATTGAGATTGGCCGCCGTGGCCGAAATACGGTCTGGCTGACTATATATATATTTATGGCCTGATACATATGAGTGAATATTAGACTTTATCTTCTTTTATATTTTGTGAATGTGAGAACGTTATAGGCTTAACAGACTGTAGATTTTAGACCATTTTCTATTTTGATGAGTGCCTGGTACTTGTTGACAGGCCTACACTGTCCTCCCATACCTATTAACACTGTAATTTAAAAACATTGTAAAACTAATTTATTTTTAAAAGAACCGTGGAGTTTCTTGCCAGCTCTTCTCCATAGGAACATTTCAAAAGTGCCCATGTTGGTTTATGTGGAATAAAATATTTTGATTGATTTGACTCTTTGAAAAAGAGAACAGAAGCTGCCAACGTCAAAATTTTACAGTGTATGTGATTTAAATAACAACAATAACAAATTAACGAATAATAAGACAGAAAAGAGGGCCTAGTGTGAGTTTCTTTTAACCATCTCGACTTTACGCATCGACCGCGTCCGGCGCTCCGATTGGCAGCCGGCCTGCCTTCTCATTGACGGGCCAATCGGAGGGCCGAACGCGGTCGATGCGTAAAGTCGAGATGGTTAAAAGAAACTCACACTAGGGCCTCTGTGGAGAAGACACGAGTTGTCTAGACCGTATTATGAGACGTCGGGGCACTGAGAAGGTAATTTGGCAGGTGAATTCAATGTTAACAACCTACGATTTTGACCGCTCCAAGCGCACAGTTATAAAAATCGAGTTATATTGTGCTAATCATGCCCTAAATGCACGATAGTGCTTTGTTTATATGATTATGCATGAGCGTGCTTTATTTTTATTAATTTGGCAATATTACTGTATGGAAATATGAAATGTCGCTAACTAGTGTAACTAGAAATTCAGTAAAACAATATTTCGTTTTAGATTTAGAAAAAGTATTTGGAAACTTTCCAAATGCCCTTTTAAGACCTAAAACGGTTACATCAAATTCAGTGTTATAATTGCAATTCATTATTAATATTTAAGGTCATGATTTGACAGCTATTTGCGACGTTGCCAACTTAGAATGAACGCTCATGGGTGCTTTCTGTACAAAATGAGGCATTTTAATCCACGTAAGTAATTTCAACTAACGAATTCTAAAACCCGCATGATGAGGCCGTAAATATTACTCACTTACTTTTTTTTCTAATAGACATCAATCTTCTGTAATAAAGTCTTACTCATAAATTACGCATTTTACTTCAGTATTTTACATTAATCATTCCACACTTTTAATCCTGGAATGTGGCCAACACAACTATACACGTGAGGGATTAAAATAAATGCCCTTTCCCTTACTCACCGAAATGATGGAAGGTCTCAGCTACTAATAGATGACCGCTTTCCGAATTAGAACATAATCGCTCACAGCGCTGACATCGATATTTGGTGTTCCGATTAAGATATCACGATTATGACAGCTGAGGGCTGTCAACAATTCGGAACGCTCGTGAACGCGCTAACAGTACTCGCTCAACGTCAAAACTTGCATATCATATTTCATTGTGTTTATACCACAATTTTCTTCTTCTTCTTTGGTTAGGTGGCGAACGGTAGCCAGAAGTATAATTTCGAAAATGCCACGTTAGTTTAAAAATAGGATGCGAGTCAAAACAAAACAGCACAACTGTCATTTTTGACAGCGCTCACGGTGATATTAGTAAAAGGCATGGTCGGCGTTATCGCAAGATGGCGCATGTCATGACGTCATCTATGACGATTCAAGACGCACCGTTATCACGCCCACGTTAATTCGGTTCAGGAGTTAGCGCGCTCAATCAATTACAACATAACTCGGAATGCACCCCTAACCTCACCCATTTCCTATGTGTGACGTCAGAGACGAATGTAAAGAAAATGATAAACATCATTTTGTACACAGACATCAAACTGCGAAATCGTGTTTGTTTATCTAAAGCTGACATGTGAAGACATGTGACATCCATCAACCCGCACTGGGCCCGCGTGGTGGATTATGGCCCTTTCCCTATAACATAGAGGTGGCCTTCGTCCCAGCATTGGGAACATTATAGACTAATTGTTCTTATATTATCTAAAACTAAAATGTTTGCAATTTTTATCATTTTTGCCAAAATACACTGCCGATTCGACAAATCATTTCTTAGGCTCTACACTTCTACAGCCTTTAAGAAAGATCTACATCTCTGTAACTTCATATTATCATCTTTAATAGTTTGCTAGGGCTGTGCATTATCTGCCAGTCATTCATTCACCACACCGACAGATTTAACAAATCTTATCAATAAATTAGTGCTCAACAGTGCCAGCTAATGTGGAAAGAAATTCCGGCTGTCATTAACATTACAGATAAAATGGCTGATAATTCCGATATTTTTGAACGCACTATTAATCACTATTAAATATGTATTAATTAATACGATTACTTATGTACTCATAATAACAAAAGTTTAGCATGTAGGTTCTTATTTCAAACTAGCTATTGTGTCGCGACTTCTTCTGCGATCCAGGATGAAAAGTAGCCTATGTCCTTCTCCAGGTCCTAGTCTACCCGTGTGCCAAATTTCATCCAAATCCGTTCAGCCGTTTTAGTGTGAAAGCGTAACAAAAAAAAAAAACTCACTTTCGCATTTATAATATTAGTTAGGATAGGATATTACGCCTCGTTCACAAGGCGCTGTCAACATCTCACCATTTATACGGTTAAAAACAAATGTGAAACTACCACGTGATACCAAAATTATATAGAATAACTAGCTGACCCGGCAAACGTTGTTTTGCTTTTTTTTATTTTTCTTTTTTTTTTTTTTTTCTTTTTTTTTTTAAATAGATGTTGGCTGATTCTCAGACCTACTCAATATGCTCACAAAATTTCATGAGAATCGGTCAAGCCGTTTCGGAGGAGTACGGGAACGAACATTGTGACACGAGAATTTTATATATAAGAAGATATCGTAGGGAGTAGGGACCATCGCCGTGAGGACGGGGCCTATGGCATCCTTGGAAATCCATACGCCTAGGTATAACAAATGACAATCAAACCTCTTCGAATTTCTTTGTTTCGATCACCTGATGGCTCGGCTGATATATTCTAGAAGAAAATACTGTATTTTTACTCACCGGTTTCCTAGTAGGCGATACTTTGACGATGACATGTGACCAATCAGGGTATTCCTCTTTAATTTTGTGTAGGTTAATCGTTGCAAGTTTACGTCGTCCAAAATCATTGGCAGCGCCCGTCCAGCGGCTAAGTTCTCCCAACGATATTGCGTGTTTACTAAAATAAAAATTATTTATATAAAGGCTTACCAACTTAATACATACACAGCATTACCCCAGAATCTTTGTCGTTATTACAGAATTCGGAAATATTAACTTTAAAAAAGATAAAAAAATTGTAAACGTTTGATAAAGTAAATTACAATAATTTACATTGTTTCTTGTATTACCCAAATAAACATGGACTGTGTATTGATAGGTAAATACTGATAGATAAATCGATAATTTCCTCTAATTTCAAGAACTATGTCAATTCTCCATTCAATAATAACATTAACCGCGTCATATCGCCTATCGGCCGATAACTGCGGTGAACAAAGTCATTGCCCTCAAAATAAGTAATACATCTTTGTGTTCCAGAAATGACATTGAGGGCTAAATGTGATCGTACTTTGTCATTTCTAGATAGCTAGACATGCAAAGGTCATTGGTTAGCCCCGATATAGCTACCTACTTGATTAATTACTCATTAGTCATCGTTACACTTTTATTAAGAGCAAAGTTATCATTCTAGAATTTAGTAACGGATTTCTGTACTAAATCATATTAAAAACCTCGACTACCTCGTTGATCTAGTGCTCGCAAGAGCCACTGCTGATCATGAGGTCCCGGGTTCGATTCCCAGGTCGGGCAGTGTTATTGGGTTTTCTCAGTAGGAGCCCGGAGTCTGGATTTGTGGCCGGCTGATGGCAAAAGGCTCGCTCCCTATTACGTGGGACTTAAACATAACTGGCGAAATGTGGGTGTACTATAGGTATCTACACCTCTGCCTAATGCTTCGGGGATTACCGGCGTGATGTTATGTTATAATATTGAAAACTACGATTACCAAGCCTAGAAAATTAGGTATTAGGTTTCTATCAAGAACCTAAATACTTAATTTCAGAGAGGATATACATAAAATAGTATTATCCTGTAGGAAAAAAACAAACTCTGTTACCAAATCTGCTTATTAGGCATGCTTGTATATATTTCCTCTTGACCAGTTACAGTACCTAGCAGTTTTTGCAGTATCCAGCTATCCATGAACTTAGTGGGTAATATATTACGTACGTATTGGTATGTAATACTTCACAAAAGGCATGAGTCAAACGCATTGATTTCAATCAAACCAAATAAAATTCTTTTCAATAATCATAGATGTAAGGTCCCAATCCGGCTCCTCAGCGCTTGAAAGCATTTCAATAATCATAGATGTCACGTCCCAGCCCGGCTCCTCAGCGCTTGAAAGCATTTCAATAATCATAGATGTCACGTCACAGCCCGGCTCCTCAGCGCTTGAAAGCATTTCAATTATCATAGATGTCACGTCCCAGCCCGGCTCCTCAGCGCTTGAAAGCATTTCAATAATCATAGATGTCACGTCACAGCCCGGCTCCTCAGCGCTTGAAAGCATTTCAATAATCATAGATGTCACGTCCCAGCCCGGCTCCTCAGCGCTTGAAAGCTTTTCAATAATCATAGATGTAACGTCCCAGCCCGGCCGGCATGTGTGTGAGAGGATGAGGTGTCAAAATGGCGGCTACGTTTGATTGAGTGACGTTTGATTTGTCGTGTGTAATTAACAAAATTAAAGCGTTTGTTTTAATTTTAGGGTATTATTGAAGATAATCCTTTAACACAGAGTCAATTAATCTGAAAGCTGAAGCTAGCCCTTCGAAGGTTAGATTCCTATAAAAGAAAGAGATAGAAACAGTACTTACCAGTATCTATAAGAAAAGTAGGTATATTTAGCGTTGCATCCAAATATCCACTCCTTATCATTGACATTGACCGCTTCGACGGCCACGAATCTATTTTGAGGGAACGCGACCAGCCGGATCATTAAATAAGTCGTCCTGGAAAGACAGTGTTTATTTAATAATATTACTTGCAAAATATAATATGAATATAATGGACCAGGGTCTGGAACATAGGTAAAGGATAGGAATTCAGGCAGTTATTATGAAAAGTATCCTTTTAGAATGGTACTCAAAATAATAAGAACCCGATAATAATTAACCGTAAATTAGGTTCATTTTGTACTGGTTGTGTCGAGCGACTTTTGTGCCGATCGTACAGATATCATAGTAACCCATGAATGTAGCAAATTGCATTATACAAGATGGTCGTAATGTTTTTCTGCAAATATCCGTATGAAAATTATTACAACAGCTCTACACGGTGCAACAATATTGACGCTTGTATCCAAACGTAGTAGTCTCGTTTGTATAGTTTCCTCTACTTTGAATACCACTTTGTTACGGTTTGGTTAAAGTACGCTATTTCTTAGTAATGGCCCATAACTGCAATGTCAAACGACCGTAGACTATAAATCTCAAAACTGCATTGATTTTTCACTGTTTAACATGCATTTTTCTCATAAAACGGAATGCGTCTACTATGTAAATTAAAAGCGGAAATATTCAAATGACGTCATTATAGAATCTTAAAATACACGTTTACTGCATCTCTGGATGTTAGCCAAAATATAGATCTATAGCAACACGTCATACATAACGTTAATGAGTAAAGACCGTTCGATCGTTTTCCTGAAAAGTGAAAACTGCAGGACCTATAATACTACCCGTCCGAATTGACTAGGCACCTCGCGCGGGAAATGGGTCGAGGTGACTACTTAAATCGCACGAGCTGTATGTGTCTGTCTGTCGCACGGTATGTACAGCAGCGCCTAGACGCGCTGCCATTGCCAAAGACAGTATAGAGGAGTTAAATTTAATATTGTTAACCCATAAACCAAGCCTAGGTACTTTGAACAATTAAATTTCACTACCTCACAGTGGCTTGAATCAAAATATATACCTATAAAACCTTAGTTTTTGTTTACGCAGAGAGAGAGAGAGAGAGACCAACCCTGGAATCGTGAAAAAAATCTGCTCACAAAATTCACACCATCATCATAATTTTGTCGAACAAAATGTATGGGACAACTGATTTCTTTTTCAGCCACTTCACTGGTCACTTTAATTTACAAGTAGGGTAGCATAAAATAGCACTAATCAAATAATTTATTGATAGAAGTAAACGGACGAAGGACCTTGGCCGTGTATATCTCACACTAAGATTGTGAGAGCCGTTAATTTATAATCTATCGGTATTAATCTATTATTCCGTTAGATTATAAACTGTCGAAAATTGCGAACTGGGTAAAATGGGTTAGGTCAGAACTGTGAACAACAGTGCGCGAGCCGAGCGAGCGCTACTTCCAAGTTGCTCGCAGCTAGGCATGTCACGTTTTTTCTTTCTATTTAATATTTGCGCAAGGTGCATTACGTCGCAAGCAAGTTTGATACCAGTTCATGGATAGATCTATCGAAAAATAATGCGTTCAATTGTAAATGGTTTGTTGCAGTTCACAAGTTGACAGTTTATGATCTAACGGAAACAATACCAATAGATTATAAACTGAAGTTCACAATTATTATACGGTGACATATACAAAGGAATTAATATTTGAAATACGGTATACCTAGTAGGTACCTACCTACCTACTAGTAAATTATGAACTACAAGAGAATCTGGTTACCATACGAATAACAATAAAATTAATTGGCTATTAATAAATTCGATCAAAACACGTTATGTAAAACCGGAATTAACGCAAAAACGCTGTACATTTTTATATGGTTTTTCTACATCAAAAAACATTCTTAAAAATATAATTTAGTCTCACTTAATCAAAAAAACATGAAAGTGCTTTATGTATTCATAGGAAAATCTTTTCGATTATGTATTTATTTTTTTGAATTCTTAATACATAAAAATGAATACAACGCAGTTAACTAGCTATAATAAGTCAAGCAGAATACGAGCACCGTGCGTGCGTGACTAAATTAATGTATCATTATCAGTACAGAACACATAAAATTATGCAAACTATATTTCTCAGACTTTAACCAATAGCTGATGTCACTCGACATTGATATGCAGAACTGATATGAATGTTCATTGGAAGAAAATGGCGTTGCAAAAGGTACAACTTTGTTGTTTTATTTAGCACCAGCTTTTGCCCGCGTGGATATCGGAAAATATCCCGCGGGAACGTACTACTGGGGATTAAAAGTACCCTATGTGTTAATCCAGGAAAACAATGTACCTATTAATTCCGTAATACATTGTTTTCATATAACTCTATTGGTTTACGCGGCGCTCGCCAGTAAAGCTCCCAGTCGGCATGATGTTTTTCCGACATCTTCAACAATTATCGTCATATTTCAGTCAATTATTCAAATTCAAATTCATTTATTAAACTTACACATAGTTCACAAGCATACAAGTAACATGACATGAGATTCTAACCAACAGAAAACTTAGACAGATAGAACAGCGGGTCCCAAACTAGGCACAGTCTGTATCTTGGTGACCCAAACACTACACAAAGTTAGCAATTTAAAGGGTTCTGCTAGCGCAAGATTTACAGAAAACCATAATGAATTATACACCTCAACCTATCTCATGAATGACAAATGTCCGTCCGTATCCGATTTTCATACTGTTTTCACAAATGGATCAAATGGAGTTTTCACAGTTGATCTGTATTATATTAAACCTTAATCCTTATCCAATAAAATATGTTGTATAAATTGGGCATTTAATTGAGATTAAAATTTGCCTTGATAGTTGATATAATGTAATTTAAATGAATAGTTTATAAGATATCACAGATTCAAAAGTACGCGTAACAAAATAATTATGGTTGACGGCTACGCGGACGCAGCGGTAGGAGTCAATGACCTTTTCCTCGGCTATTAGGTATGTAATCCCGGTAGTACGTTCCCGTGGGATATTCTGATACATCCACGCGGGCAAAAGCTAGTTATTTTATAAAATATCGTCTTTTAAACACACCTGCCTAGCCTTTTCCCTAAAAGTTTTAGGGTCGGCTTCTAGTCTAACCGGATGCAGCTGAAGACATGGAGCGACTGCCGATCTGACCTCTACAACCCATTGACTGGGTAACACGATAGGTACCTCTTCTATAATTCAGAGTACAAAATAATCATGTCACCAGATTAAATCAAAACCGAATTTACTAGAAACTTTAATTATGTAATTTTATTGCAGACCGTACGACGAGAGTGCACGATTGCAGTGTGATTACAGCATAATTGTAATTTCCGGCGGTGTGGGTATCGATACTGCATAGTGCAACTACACTTGGGAGCAAATAAATCGAGCCACTTCCTTTTTCACGCATTATGGTAATTATTTTTGGTATTAAGGAACGCATCGATTCGAAACATATATCGCCTAAAAGGGTATTTAATAACCTTTACAATGAGGGTAGTTAGTTGTCAAAATTTCATTTTTATTAAAGTTTAAAGGGTAGAATAAAATTATCGCATTTAATTTGCTTATGACATTTTTATTGTACTCTGTTAAGAAAAGATTAAATTTGAGGTTTTTGTTAATCATACCCATATTACTTGTTATTGTTGTCTTTATCTGTGTCTGTGTAATCAAAATAACCTGATAAAATGGATACTACACCGACGGAAGCTGCCCAAGTTGTAGCTTTACTTGAGGTTGGACACGGACAACGTGAAGTGGCACGCAGACTTCATTTGAGTCGTTCAAAGGTACAGCGGGTATACCGCAGGTATCTGGAGACTGGTGCTTTTGTTCGGCGACCTGGAACTGGCCGACCACGGGCAACAACAGAACGTGACGACCGCTTTATTGCAACCAATTCGTTGCGCGACCGTGGACTTAATGCTGTTCAGCTACAGCAAGCGTTACGTGACGTTCGAGGAGTCGCAATCAGTAGGTGGACAGTGAGACGAAGACTAAAAGAACGAAATTTAACATCACACAAACCAGCAACTGGCCCAAAATTGACTGTAGCTCATCGCCGATCTCGCTTGGAGTTTGCTCGAGAACACATTAATTGGACGTTAGAAGACTGGAGGTCAGTTTTGTTTTCTGACGAGTCAAGAATCTGTCTTTTTAGCAATGACGGGAGAAACCGAGTGTATAGACGTCCTGGTGAAAGATTTGCCCAATGTTGCATTCGAGAAACGGTGAGTTTTGGTGGTGGTTCTTGTATGGTGTGGGGAGGAATTTCTCTAGACGGAAAAACGGAACTTGTCTTCGTCGACCCCGCCAACGATGGCAGTGGTAGACGTGGATTAACAGCTGACCGATACATAACTGACATTCTTGAAAACCACGTAATGCCGTATGCTGGTTTTGTCGGAGAAAATTTCTTGTTTATGCATGACAATGCGAGACCTCATACCGCGCAGATCGTTACGGAATACTTGTCTGCGATCGGGATTCAACAAATGGTATGGCCAGCACGAAGTCCCGATTTGAACCCGATCGAACACCTATGGGACGAGCTAAAACGGAGAGTCCGAGCCAGGGTTCCCGCTGTTTCATCCATTCCCGAGCTTAAAGTCGCTGTGCTTGAAGAGTGGGAGAACATACCACAATATGTCATCGTAACGCTGATCAGATCGATGACTAATAGGCTACAAGAATGTATCAGGGCCCGGGGGGGTAATACCAGTTATTAAGAATATTTTTTTGCAATAATTTTGTTTTTTATTGTTTTTATGGACTGTTTTAGCCCTACTAAATTTTCTATCAAAATTACCATTTTTCTTGCAGAGCCAATAATTTATCATTCAATAAGGTTATTATTCAATAATTTACCCTCATTGTAAAGGTTATTAACTAAACTTTTAGGCGATATATAGTTCGAATTGATACGTTCCATATTACCAAAAATATTTACCATTTTACGTGAAAAAAGGTAGTGGCTCGATTTATTTGCTCCCAAGTGTATGATAAAATATTCATGGAACATGGAAATATTTCTTCTAATACGGGAATAAGCAGTGAACTCGCAATAACTTTTCGTCGTCGCCACCATTATGTTGCAAACCTTTACATGTCATACGTCATACCAGAGGAGCTAATAATATTCTTCTTCATCTTTCGCGGAATCAATGGCGTTTTTCCTCTAAAAGTGCAGGTGGCTAATAATATGGACTATAATAATTATGTTTTCAATGTAAAAAAAGTTAGGTAATACTTTATAGTTTTATTTTCTACTAGCTTTTGCCCGCGGCATCGCCCGCGTGGATGTCGGAAAATATCCCACGGGAACTTACTACGGAGATTAAAAATACCCTGTGTGTTACCCAGGTAAACAATGTATTAATTCCGTATTTTTTTCATTTAACTCTATTGTTTTACGCGGCGCACGCCAGTAAAGAAGCCGACATGATTTTTTTCCGACATCTTCAACAATCATCGTCATATTTTAGCCAATTTACACCAAAACCTTCCGCATGAATCACTCCCGTCCATTGGTGAAAACCATTTCAGAATTTGATAAAAATTTCATTGTTATTTCCGAAGCTATTTTGACCGGTATTATATTAATCCATATCCAATAAAATATGTTGTTTAAATTGGGCATTTAATTTAAATTAAAATTTGCCTGGACATAATATCATTTAAATTAATAGTTAAAAAGATATCACACATTCAAAATTACGCGTAACAAAATAATTATGGTTGACGGCAACGCGGGCGCAGCAGTAGGAGTCAATGACCTTTTCCTCGGCTATTAGGTATGTAAGGAAGATTTACTTCCTCATGAAGTCATGAATCACTTCATTCATTGGTGAAAACCGTCTGAAAATCCGTTCAGTAGATTTTGACTTTATCGCGTTCAGACAGACAGACGCGACTGGGGGACGACTTTGTTTTATAATTATGTAGTGACTAGATTCGTTGTATCCGTTTGAGTTCGTCGAATCAAACTTATAGGTCATGGCTCTATCAAAGTTCAGACATTCTACAAGTTAGTAGATAAAAGAAAAGTACATACTTATCAATCTGCGGCCTTGATATTTGATAGATCCTCCTGTTATCCTCATACCAGAAGGCGTCAGCAATCATGGTCATATTCGTGCGAGGTAAATCCGGACTCAATATCATCGAACGATTTGACTGAAAACAGTCCCAAAATTTAATCATCAAAGGAAACTCATACTTAGCGTCTAAAGAGGTTGGCACATGAATATTGGACACCTAAAAGCCAATGACCAAAAAAGGAGCATTTTTTTTTTCTCGACCATCAATCAGACATTATTAATTAGATGCAGAATAATATGACGAACAAAAGTTACAGAGACGCGCCCGACTCTTTTTCATAAACGCTTACAGTACAAGAGTGCCGCTAGTGTCGATTACCTATGAGTGGGTAATTAGGAAACACGACAAAACTAAAACACTCGGTATTTTGCACACTTGTACTTTATGCGATTAGGAAGAAGAGTGGGCCGCCTCTTCGTGGATGGCACGTAATATGCGGTAACATAAACTAACATCAGTCTGCACCGAGTAATATAGAAGAGTTACATAAAAAATCAAGTGCAAATACGAGTATATCTCGGACTGCATTCGTAGAAAAATAATTTACCTATCAATTAATTTTTGTGATAGATTTTCCAATACCGACTAAGATTTCAACTATGGCCGCGGTATAAAATCAAATGAGCCACTTCCCATTGTGATTTGGTCACAGTCCTTTCGCCTGTTGGCAAAAATGCCATTTTATGGGCATGTCAGTATCCAAGCTGCAACTGAGAAATTCCCGATGGAAAAGCCCAAAAACGTCTGGCCTGGGAATCGAACCCAGGATCTCACGCTCACGCTTGCGGACCACAGAGCAACGCGGAAGTCAGAAAATATATCTGTCTAATCTTATCTTATCGACATTACTCTGCAAATATTAACTGAATGACACCATACAATTATATAAACCCAACCCAGATATGATTAGGTCCCAAATTATGTTTCCGTTGTTAGTAGGTACTATTGTCGCGATACGTGATAATATCAATTACCTTTACAATTTGATTAATTACACATGATAAGTCCTGAGTGTCAAGTTAAATATTACAGATAGGTTCCGATATTTGACAAGGGTAGTGAAAAAATGCAGTATAAATAAGAATCTGATATCTAATCAAAAGTATCGATACTCGTTCCTACAAGGATTATAAAAATATCGATACCCAAGCATCGATGATTTACTCAAAGATCGCTGAAGAATTGACGTCAAAGGGACATTAGATTATATTATCGATACGGCAAATCTGATCTGATATTTACGGTACTAAAAAACTACACAATCGTTTGTTCAACAGCGAAATTGATTACCTGAAAATGTCGTTTAGCTTGTGACATCAATATTTGATGGTCTTCAACAACCTGTTCTGTGGTAAGATCGATAATAGAGAACAGGTATCGATTTATCACCATCACTAGTTGCTTGCACCAAGCTATGCAGACATGGTCTGGTGATGCCCAAACACCTGGTACTGCAGTGGTCTGGAAAAATAACCTAACATCACGCCTGTTTTCCGCGAAAGAGAAAGCAGAGGTAAAGTACCCACATACTAGGAATTTCTCCTGTATCGTGGGTGCGTTTACAAACATTTAATCTCACATACACAAACAGACATTTCGCCAGATATGTTGTTGTCTTAGAAAGTATTAATAAAAATAAACTAATTTCGTAGTATTGCAGCTAACTGAGAGGATATGCCGATATCGTAAAATCTTAGGTGGAAACTGGAAGTGAGTAGAACCGGGACCAAGGAATAGAATAAGATATTACTTTAAACAGAAACTAGTGTCGCGCAATTACCGTACAGTTTCTAGCCGTTAGTATCATACTTTGAACCAGTCAGGATTGTACCCGCATCGCTGAACTCATAGAATATTCAAAGTGATACGATACTTATCAAATCCTATTTATAGGCTCCAGAAATAAATAACTCAAATCGTATGTAAAAGCCTGCAAATTATACTTACCAAAGCATTGATGTAGCTATCATTCGAAGCAGTTAAACCAGAGGGTATCAAGACATCGCGAGGTCCATTCCCGAAACTGATCAAAATTTTCTTCTGTTTCATTTCCATGTTGTTATTGACATATGTGTCCCATTCGAGGTTCATTAACATGTAGTAGTCATCCATTGCTGCATCTACATTGACTACTGGAGCCTCTAATGGTGCAGCCAGTGAAATAGCTATTGTAGTCATATTTATAATACTTGGGTAGGCTAACAGTCGTTTTGCTATGAGTCCTCCCTAGACAATAGGAAATGGGTAGGTTTAAGTTAGGTTTAGTGACATTGGATTTTGGCACACAAACATTACAACTTGCCATAGTATAATAATCTCATTTACAATTCTTAGAATTTAGATTAGTTCGATAACAGATATTGTTTTATGACAAACTTCTATAAAACACAATGTCTTAAGATGTAGGTACTAATAAACTATGAAGTGAACAATTAAATGTGATAACAAATATATATAATCTTGGATAACAAAAATTGTTACTACATCATTATTTTGCATTATTATGTTATTGGCTTTGATAACACCAAACCGCCTTTGTATGTTTTATAGTGTCAATTAATTTTTAGTTTTTTTTTCTGTTTTATATAAATAAGCAGTGAAAAATATATTTTAAATATTAAGAAAATGATTTACTTATATTTTAAATGAATTAAGTAATATTATAGTGATACTTACCATAGAATGTCCAATGAGTAAAACTGATGTTGGTACAGTTTTAGTGTACTTGTTACTCTTGTATAAACTCAAAATTCTTGTAATGGAGGCTGCTGCAAACTTGGTCTGGCTCTGAAGCACCCCTCCATATAGTCCAGACAACTCTTCATTGTAACTAACTAAAAGACAATACCTATATTAAATTGTTTGTTTAATTAGGACAAGAGAGATATTTTTAGAGGCAATATTATTTTTAATCATTTAAATTATAATAATTAATAGTATTCAATAGTAGCGAGGTGATCACTTAGAAAATGTAGGCGTGCTTTGAAAGACAAATACTGTGCAG
Source organism: Xanthia icteritia (assembly GCA_949128155.2). NCBI lineage: Eukaryota > Metazoa > Arthropoda > Insecta > Lepidoptera > Noctuidae > Xanthia > Xanthia icteritia. The sequence goes on from OX421939.2 coordinate 9,724,819, forward strand.
TCATAACATATATTTAAACGAAAGTTATTATAAAACCCATTATTCTAATCTAAAGTTCCCATATCCCAGTTCCCTTGTTTCTTTTTTAATTTTTTGTTCTTTTTTTTGTGTCATGTTTAGCTCAAATAAACGTTTTTTTTTTCTTCTTCTTTCTTTCTCATTTCAAAGTAAATTACATAAAATTTGTATTTATAAAGTCATAAGACAGCAAAAATAACAACCATATTTAGTATTATAACAATCTCACTGTCTCATAAAAATATTTATGACTCAAGTGATGCATTTATTGTGTCACACATTACTCTCACAATATGTGATTAATTAATGAATTCATGAATTAGAAGGCATTTAGTTCAATGCCATGATTTAACTTGCAGCTAAGTTGTTCCATTCCAAGTCACTTAGCTATTTTTCTAAACATTTTACTGTTATTTTTGTATTCTTTACATAAATGATAATAAAACACTCGATCAAATAAAATAATTTAAGTAAAGTATGAGAATTTATTTTCGTCAGTTATTTAAAAAATATAGTGTACTAACTTGCAAAGAAATCAAAGTGATATTGATATCCCTTTGAAAGAGCCTTCCTTAGAGCCACAGATGCAAGTGATCTGGCTTGCATGTGACTGCCTGAATTCCCAGGCAGAAACAACACTGGGACACCATCAAACCTGTTGATTTAATTATGTAAGAAGTAACAGTTTGTATTGTTTATAATAATCACATTCAGCACATTTATATCCTCTGCCTAAGGGGATAGGCAGATATGTAAACTCATATTCTTCTTATGATCTATATATATAAAAAATTATTAATGAAAACTAGCATATTATTCACTGTGAATTACTTTATGAATACATACCACATTTTTCTAGCTCTCTCGGTAAATCTTCCTTCGCTATACGCATACAATCCATATTGGGGATAAATCTTATTCTCCGGAACGGATAGTCGCTAAAAATATTCATGATTAAAAACACTAACAGATTTTTGGCGATTTTTGATCGTAAATAAGCTGATACTAACCACGAACTGTGGATACTCAAACATATAAGTCATTAGACAATAGTTATTTTTGTCACTAAAGTATAAATTCAAAATACCGAGAAGGTAACCCAAAACAAAAATAAGCGACAGAAGTTGAAACACACTGGACCCCAAAATACTTAGGAATCTCATTTTGAATGGATATAATACAGTCTGTGCTAATGCAAAAATATAGCCATAATTAATAGCATTATCTTGTGAAAACAATACAAAATGATACAATATTTAAGAATTACGCTTTTCACTCGTCACTGAATCAGTGTTTTCATTTGTTTGCCAAATTGTCCCTTTGACGTTTTATTTTGTGAGTGACGTCGAGTGATCTAACCAATCGAGATCATCGGTCAACATCTGTATTGAACAATCGTACTTTTGTCGAAAACCGTAATTACTCAATTCAAATAATAAGGAAATGCTACCTATAATTCCAAATAACTGGTGACAGTTCGTTTAGTTGATAAAATTTGATATGAAGATCTTGTTCAGTCACTTTAGATGTTGGTGAAGAAAATAGCCTACGATTCATCATCTGTCAAGCCTTTTCCCAACTATGTTGGGGGATCAACTTCCAGTCTAACCAGATGCAGTTGAATACCAGTATTTCACATGGAGCGACTGCCTCCACAACCCATTTACTGGGTAACACGATAGCCCTTTGGTAAGACTGGTTTTCGGACTTTCGGGCTAAAGAAAATAGCTTATGATTACGAGAAACAATTTCCAGCCCCACCAATGTTCGTTGCAGTGCTGTGTATTACCAATCTATACAAGGCCAGAACGCAGCCATAGGAAATTGCTCGCGTATACATTGTAATGCTTTTTTAAAATCTGTGATTACAATTTAAACACGAATTTCGCGTACTGTTCGTATATAGTTTGAAACGTGGACGCGCGCGTCGTCGGTTCCAAACTATACTACATCACTTACGCCTGACAAGAGTTTTATACATATAGTTAAAATAAAAATATTGACTGGATGAAATGGGTTAGGTTAGGTTAGAACTGTGACCAACCGCGCACGAACCAAACAAGTGTAGCGAGTGGTGCCGCGGCAGCAATTGGCAATTTGGCGCTACTTCCAAGTTGCTCCAGCCAGGCAGGCTATTTAGTACCTAGCAAGGTGTGTTACGTCACAAACAAGTTGAATATCAGTTCACAATGTGTTGCAATCTATACAAGTTAAGTTAGTTTGCGTATTGGAACTGTATATTATGAAATAGGGTAGTTAATTAGGTCACTACAAAGTATACGCGAGTATTTGCGTAATACTCTTGTATAGATTGGAAGACCTTAATAAAAAAGTGAGTTCCAGTCTATACGCGATTAGTTTCACATGAGTTGCTAGTTGATTAAAATTTAAAAACACTCGGCATCAGTAACCGGTTAACAGGTTGTATCAAATACATCACTATGCTTTTAAACTCAATGTCAAAATCAACTCGACAACTGATTGGTCAGTCTGGCTGTGTTGACAGGCAATCAGACATTGACAATGTCAAACTTAACCTAACAAAAATAAACAATAATGTTGTTTTGTTAAAATTTAGTTTTTATTCATAAATATTCAATACTACTGATTGAATAAGGAGTCTCATTGTAAAGTGTTGCTATTGAGGCACGAAAAAAACATGACGACGTTTGAATTTTTCGGCGCTTTCCTGCTATGCATTATCTTAGCATTCCTTCTTCGAGTATTTTACTTGTTATATGATATTATCACCAGTAAATGTGAACTGACAAGAGCAAAATCTTTGCGTACCGTTTTCTGCATCGGCTCTGGAGGTCATACAACAGAATTATTGAGATTTTTGAAGAGTATTAATATGAAGAAATATCGGCCGAGGATGTATATTTTAGCTGACAATGATGCTAGCAGTGCGGTCAAGATTCATGAAACAGAAAAAGAACATACTGACTACACTCTCAGTAGGATACCCAGAAGTAGAAATGTGCAACAGTCATATATTTCTTCAGTGATCAGCACTCTGTATGCTACTTGGTGCACTTTACCAGTAATCTATCATTTTAAACCTGATGTAATATTTTGTAATGGTCCTGGTACTTGCATTCCAGTCTGTGTTGTTGCTTTTGTGTTGAGATGTTTGTTTATGTTAGATTGTCGCATAGTTTTCATAGAGAGTATATGCAGAGTTCGCACCCTCTCATTGACTGGAAAAATACTTCAGTTCTTCGCAGACATTATGATTGTACAATGGCCTCAATTGAGAGATGTTTGCTTTAGAGCTAAATACTTTGGTAGACTAACATAACTTTACAGTATTTTATTATTGTACTTATGGTAAGGATCCAAGTGTTGCATGTTACTTTTTTATATCAACCAATATATTACAGAAAATTATGCTTTACCTATTTTATTTCTAATTTTTAAGTTTCTAAATCGGCCGGTACCGAGAATAAAATAAAATAGCAAAGACCATCAATAAAAATCGTGATAAAAAACATGAAAATGCGCTAATTTAGCATATTATATAATTAATTAAGAGTTTAATAGTTATAATATTCAAAATTAAACATGTTGTAGCTCAAAATAAGAAATTTTTAGGCGTTTTCACCCTTTACAAGTGTTGCCTCTCATCGTATAACTGACAAAGAGCTGTTGACTTGCTGCACTAGTAAGTAGGTGGCTCTGTACAAACTTTTTTGCTTCAGGTCTAAGTACTATTATAAGGTGATGAATACCAATTCTCAAAAATTTTTGCATTTCTTTTCATTTTTTCTTACATTACAGCATTTGAACTATTTTCGTTATGGTCAATGGCTCATCTTCAAACTTTATGGAATCATGAGTTGGATTCATTCACTACTGTATGGAATAATAAGTTGGATTTTTTGATGAGCTAGCTGACGATGCTGTAAATTATTACCGTACGTGTCTCGGTTATGGCCGGGAATTTCGGCGATCTTTAGCTCGGAACTGAGACTGAGTTCTCGGTTGGATTTATAGCAGTGAATGCCGAGGCCGAGATCTCGGTCGAGCCTTAACCAAATTTAAAAAGGGCTTGTATTCCTTGTTATTGTTAAACACTATTTACATTCAATATTTTGTTAAAGCATTAAAATAATGGAACATGGAAATAAAAGAAAAAATAACTTGAAAAAATGTATAATTAATATAAGTAATTAATAGCTCTAGGGAGATCAGTACACAAATATTTGCAGTTGGTTTTAAAATCACAAAGTGAACATCAATATCATTTTGTCAGTACTTACTTACATATTATCTTAGCCAGTTTATAATTTTCCTTCAATTTCTTGAAAACATTACTGACCTTTATTTATTCTGTTGGTGCCACAATTATTGATCTCATCAGTTCAATCCACAGATGTTTAATCTAATCTCACAGCATTAACATGAAGTTAAATAATCGCCAAGTTCCTCCACATATCAGTATCTATTGATAAAAACAAAAAGATAAATCCCTGAAGCTATACTAAAACTAGTCTTAAGAACACAAGAAGCAACTTTCAATAACAACTTATTATAAACTACAACTGTGTATACTTCACGGTATTTCAATGTGTGAAATACAATTAAACACAAAAGTGATTTTTATAGTCATGTATGGTATTTATCAATGTAGATGTAAGGCCAATTTTATAGTCACGCTTATAGCCGCGCTCTTTTTTATTGTTATGCGTGAAATTTGTTTTTATGTTTTTAAAAGTCAGTCTGTAAAAGTCACTACAAAATTAAGCCTGTGTTGTATACAGTTATCAAACATATTGCAATTATTTTCATTTCCAATGGCATTGCCAATCAGTAATGCTATAAAAACAACATTGGACTTCTTGAATGGCTGAATTCTAGTAGTGATATCTTATTTATTAGCTTTTGTTATGCTGCAATCATTGACACAATAAAAATTCCATTGTGTCTTGGCCACAGTATTCAAAGGGTTATAAATTAATCTTTCATTTTCATATAATATTATATAGTTTATCGACAATTAATTTTCTCTTATTCTATTACCTATGTCAAAACTACCTCCTTCTAAAAAATAGCAAAGAGCACTTGCTGAAAAAAGGCACATGACTCATTCACCAAAGAACAAGTAAGGCCATGTTTGGCCTTCAAAGGATCACTTCAGTTAAGTCTTTTAAGTACTTTTTTTCTTAGCACTTTAAATAGCCCTGACCGAAATAAATGACCTTATTAAATATTGTATGAACACTAAAACACAGTCGACAATTATGGAAGGTAAATATTTGTGTTCAGTAAATACTGCAAAATGCTTCATTTATTTTACAAACTAGCAACTATGTTTGAGCATGCCATGAATAGGTTTAGTCTTTTATACATTAGCCATAATATGTGGTTAGTTCTCACATGGTTGCTAGTCTGCAACATTTAGGACATTTTGAAATTACTTGGAATAAGCAATAAAGCAAGATCTCAAGTATTATGCAATGCCCACAATCTTTGGCAGTAATTTTTATGCTTAAAGATCAGATCAAAATTTAATGGGTTACCTGGCAACATTACTAATATAAATGCATCAGTCTTCAATCAATAATTAGTAACATTGCAGGATGCATAATGCAAAAATAATGGAGCTGATAAATACAAGAATAACTTTCTCCCTAGCTCAGTACACTGGGTGTAAGCTCCTTACATTATTTGATCTTCATAAAATTAGCATTTTAAGGAAAATAAATTGCATTTTTGGATTAGACACACCTTAGAGTAGAAAGAACTGGCACAAAAAGTGCCTTGTCACACTAGAATAACCACAAAATATGTGACTGCCAAGAATGCTATGATGAAATAATACTATGTATAAGGACATCAATTTTCTCATTTGCACAATAACTACATATTTGAGAAACTAAATTTAGTGTTCTTTTTACATAATACCTTTATTTTTTTGTCAATCATTTTATGTCATTATTGTTCCAAACAAGTAATAATGCACCTGCATACAAACAGATCTAAAATCATCTCCTGTTACAACAAAGAGATCAGCTCATAGCATGCGGCAGTCAACACATCACAAGTTCATAAGTTTATCTTAAGCTAGTTATTAAACTACAGATACCCTTTACATTGAGATATATAATATAACAATATTGCTAACAAATCAATATTTTAGGCACGTCCGAGAATACTATATTAATAGTAAGTGACTATGTATCTAAAAATATAAGTACAAAAGGAAGAATTAAGTTTTTCTTACATATCTAAGTAATAAACAAGTACTCAAAAGTAGTATTTTCAATGTTTCACGGTTTACTAAGATCTAAGTTGGTATTAGACATTTGATTGCTGGTTTCTTGTTTGGCACTGTCGTCATTTCTGTTATCAATCTGTAGTTTTTCATCATCTATGAGGTACATCGCTTCATCATATGTAGGTGGAGGTGGTTCAGAGCTGGAAGGTTGTGGTTTACTTGCAGCTGCACTTGCTATTAATGCATCATAAGAAGGCGGTAATGTTGCACTAGAAGCCGTGCGAGGTACTTGGCCACTATAAGCTTGTTCAGCTTGAACTGCAGCCATATCCTAAAAAATAAACATCATCATTACATTTGAGGTATTTGACACTTTCTCCTTTAGTGGGCGTGCAAAACAAAGATAATTATCTTGTTATTTAATTAAACAGTCCATCGCAGGTAGTAGGGTTGCCAACTTTTTTTATATCAAATATAGTTTTTTCGAAACCATTGCCTGTAAAATATAGTAGATGGTGAAAATATAAAACAAACTGGCCAAGTGCGAGTCTGATTTGCACACAAAGGGTTCCGTACCATTGTTTCATTTGTCTACCTATTATGGTTTATGAGATACAGCAATTTTTAAGGTCAAGCAAAAAAACACCGAAAAAATCTAATTTCTTGTATAGGGGATCCTTTTGATTTAATTTGCATTATTTCTTGTTATAGCGACAGTAGAAATATACACTGTTAAATTTTCAACTGTCTTCCTTCTACAGTTCATGAGATACATGAATGAATGCCTGCTGACAAACAGACAGACTGTGGAGGCTTTGTAATAGGGTCCCGTTGGCACCATGTGGGTACAGGACCCAAAAAAATATAGTAGGTATGTTTCAAAAACTGGTTACCATTCATTTAGCTTTTATGAGATTAATGCCTACTGGTCCTATTGCAATCATCTTGCCTATTTGTATTGAAATAAAAATATGGTAGTATCGCCTACTATATTTTCTTTACAAATATAATATCTAGGACTCTAATATAGCAGAATACTTTATTATATAGTAGGTTTGGCAACCCTAGGTATTAGCCTCTTAGTTTTATCTCATATCAAACAGTTCAGTCAGTAGTTCAAGGTGAGATGTATTTGCTATTGATTAACTGAATTAAAAATGGCATACAATTAATTCGTTTTATGTTTTACTAGCGACCTGGCCCTGCTCCACACGGGTTTTACGATTTGACAAAATATTGAGACACTGTGTAAGTTTAATTTTAATGTAAGATACACATACACCATCCAGAATAAATTCTCTAAATGATGGTCAAAACCACATCAAAATCCGTTAACGCTTTATTATTGCTTTGAAACAAATTTAGACCCACTATGTGATCTTCCCCACCCTTGATACTCCCACTTTCACACCAATACCAAAAGAAACGTTGGCGATATTTTTCTCATTACCTATGGTTTTGTGCACTTTGGGGTTTTCAAATATACACTAAAAAGGTATATTCTATAAAAATAAAAAATAGCTACTATAAAAAACCGATGGGTGTTAAAGTACAGTGGTTCCGAATATTCTTACTTAGAAGCTATTTCAATTTCTATATTTCACCTCATAAAAATAAAATACTTATGTAAATATAACTGTAATGCAAAAAATTTACACAGCTCTAATTATGTTAATCAAATTTATGGTTGTGACCTAGTAAGTAGTGTTGTTATGTACATAACAGTTGATAGGCATGGCCCACTTACACAAAAAGGGTTAAAGATTTTGTTTAGTTTAATTTCTTGTTTACTATTACTAGGGCAAAAACTGGCAGGGATCAGGATATTTAAATAAATCATGAATAAACATAAGTTAAAGCAAAAAGCAAAGCAGCAGTAAAATTATAAGCATTTACATGAATTCACTCAGAAGGCAAACAATATACGCAATAAAATTTTAAACATATTTTGCAGCCATCCCAAAATTATTGTAGGATACAAATAACAATAAAACCAATCATGTAAAACCATATCACAACAAAAAAAATGTACTAAATATTTTATATGGGTACTATTTTTCAAAACTTGTTGTTTGTCAACATAAACATGATTGAATTATTACAAGTCGTAAAAAATGCATTAGAATAATATTGTTTCAATTCAAACAATACAGTCAAACGAGTGTTCTTGATAAAGTTATGAACTTACCCTGATAATCGCCCTCTGATGTAGTAACATTTGAATCACGCTTTTTCTCCTCAAATAAAGCATACTTTTCACAGCAACCATCATCCCGGAACATATAAAAATTGGACCAACTAGCCACATGTGTCCCAAATTGCTGAGAATATAGCCATCGGCGTCTCCCAATGCTAACACTGTAATTACAGTGCCCACAGAAAATAACACCATTGAAAGCACAAAATAAGAATAGCTCGTGCAATCACATCGACCGAATCTCTGATCTTCGTCAAAATCGTAATCACGACGCCTCAGACGATGTAAACGTTGTCGAATGAAGGGGCTATCGAACACGGTAGCCATTTTTTATTCTATTTAGGCACTCTATTCACACTCAACACATATTCTGCATTCGATTTATTAGTTTACAAAAAATACGTGAAGATCACTAACTTTCTTACTTGGGAAAGTGTGAAAAATTGTGTAAACTTTATGAAAACAAGTCTGCCACAATCTGCAATCTTTAGTCATAGAGTAAAATAAATACTAGTGACGGGCAATGGGCATAATTGGCATTTCCAATGAGTTAATCTAGTCTATGATTCTTGTTAAGCTTTAATTATGTAAAGCTTATAATTGAGAAGTGGCTGTAGATGCAGAATTAACGTTATAATAAAACTTTGTTTTATTAAGTAGAAGGAATATATTTTTTAAGGTAAAATTGACAAGACAGAAGTAACTAAAAACATTGCTAAGCAACAACCATCGATATAATAAAAAGGTTGTATATCTTCACATCCACGATACTTTTTTTTTAGAGCTTGGACAAATCTTGAAGTCCAATTCTACAGCTTAGCATGTTCAGTCTTGGTCCAAACAATGGCTTCGTAAACATGTCCGCCAATTGCAATTCTGTAGCGACTTGTTTGACAGAGAATTCTCCATTCTGAATACATTCTCGAATGAAGAAATGTTTTATCTTGATATGTTTTGTTCTCCTATGGAACTCATAAGGTGGGTTCTCAGACAACCTTATAGCAGACTCATTGTCAACGTAAATTGTCGGTTTTTCATTCAGGTCTGTTATGTTCGTTAATTCCTCCAGAAGTTCTTTTAGCCATAAGGCTTCTCTCGCAGTTTCTGTCATGGCTACGAGTTCAGCCTCCGTTGAGGAGATAGCTACTCTAGCTTGTTTTTGGCTTTTCCACATGATGGGACCGGAGAATAGGAAGATCATCCCTGACGTCGAATGGCCAGTGGTTGTGTCACCACCAAAGTCAGCGTCACTGAAACATATCAGCCTCTTCTCCCGGCTTTTCGCGAAGACAAGTCCTTTGTCTATAGTACCCTTAAGGTATCTAAAAATTCTCTTGACTCTCATCACATCAAACTTAGTAGGACTTTCTAAATGCCTAGACGCAACACTCACAGCGTAGCTTATATCTGGCCTTGTAGCGACCATTAGGTATGCTAGGGCTCCCACAGCTTGACGATAGGGAAATGACGAATATGATTCATTATCTTCTTCTTCTTCATCAATGCCAATTTTTACTGCCGGCGTTGCAGCGACTTTGGAGTTACTCATTCCAAACTTTGCAAGTATCTTCTTAGAATAAGACCTTTGGTTTAAGGTAATACAACCATCTTTGGTTTTATTAATTTCTAGTCCAAGGAAATAAGACGCCGGTTTTGTGGTTATTTTAAACCTATTTTTCAGCTCTTCAATAAATTTCCTTCCAACATTTTCACTAGTTGAAGCCACCAAACCGTCATCTACGTAAAGCGCAATTAACACTTGTTCACGTAAGTAAAGGCAAGGATCTTTTGTGCTTTGCTTGAATCCTGAATTTATAAGATATTCTGATATGCAGACATTCCAGCATAGAGGAGCCTGTTTCAGCCCGTAAAGGCTGCGTTTAAGCTTGCACACTTTCTTAGTGCCATCATTGAATCCCTCTGGCTGCTTCATAAAGATTTCCTCTTTTACAGTTCCGTTTAGAAACGCAGTCGATACATCGAACTGTGTGTGAAAGTACCAAGTTTTCTCGAGCAGCTATTCCTAATACAGCTCTTATAGTACTGAGGCGGGCTACCGGACTGAAAGTCTTCTGATAATCAACGCCAGGTTTTTGTGAAAAACCTTTTACTACCAATCTGGCCTTATATCGTTCAATTGTACCATCTGGATTGTTCTTAATTTTGTAAACCCATTTACATGGCAATGGTTTACGATTTTTCGGAGGGTTGACTAATTCCCAAGTCTTCATTTCTTTCAATGATTCCATTTCATTTTTCATAGCATCTAACCATTTGACCTTATCCTTGCTATTCATAGCATCTTTAAACGTTTGAGGTTCTGTTTCATTATCCATATCCATGGCTGCCATAATATAATCCTCAAATATTTTAGGTCTGTCAATCTGTGATCTATCACGAAGATTGTATGTCCTCCGTTCTTCTGGGACAAGAACGGAAGCATCGACATCTATGTCGTTTTCATTTGGTTGATCAGCAGTTTCACTGCCGTCATCAATCCCGAGACTGTCATAAAACAACTCGTTATTTTCATTTTGTATAGGTACCTTGTTAGAGGTTGCAATAACATCATCTTGTACTGCTTGCTGTCTACTAGCATTGTCTTTTGTAGTACCTTTTAAATATATTTCTGTTTCATCCAGTTCACTGTCAGTCTCGTTTGATCGCTTGTGATCATTTAATTCTTGAAAAGGAACAGAAATCACATTTTTACCATCTTCGTAGAACATTTTCTTTAAAATTCGGACATCCTTGGAAACAAGAATGCGTTTCTTTGATGGAACGTATATTCTAAACGCTTTTGAAACTTCCGAGTAACCAGCGAACATACCAGGGATTGCCTTTGAAGCAAATTTGTGTTCACGTTTTCCTTTCTTTAGGATGAACGTTTTAGCACCAAATACATATAGATGATTAACGCAGGGTTTTCTACCTACCCATCTTTCGAATGGTGTTTGGTTTTCAATACTCTGGTTAACGCTTCGGTTAGACAAATAATTTGCAGTATAAACCGTTTCTGCCCATAAACACATAGGCGCTTTAGATCCCAACACCATGCATCTAGCTTTTTCTATAAGGGTTCTATTTTTCCTTTCAGCGATTCCATTTTGATGTGGAGTGTATGGTGCTGTCAATCTTCTTGCTATACCATTTTGCTTCAGAAATGAGTCAAACTTCAAATTTCGGTACTCCGTACCGTTATCGGTCTGTAGGCATTTAATTTTGTTTCCTGTGAAGTTCTCTGCTTCTACCTTGTAGTCTTTGAATTTTTCTAATACTTCGTTTTTATTTTTAATAAAGTATACTCGGCAGTATCTACTGTAGTCATCAATGAAACTTACAAAATACCTGTTGCCATTCAGTGAAGGTTGTTTAAATGGTCCACAGACGTCACTATGTACGATCTCAAGACGCTGACTCGTACGTGAATAATTTTTGTCACTCTTCTTGCTAGGCACTTTGCTCAATTTTCCTTCTATGCATATTTCACATTCACCTAAAGAACTATTGCGGTTGAAGTCTAATCCAATCAGGCTTTCATTCTTTAAGGCGAGCTTCAAGTCCCTTTCGCTCATGTGTCCCATTTTACAGTGCCAATGTTTAATAGCATCTGTATCCACTTCTTTTGCTACGTCATTACTACATTCTATAGCATTGGCTCTATGTCTGTCAACATTATTATTTTTGGTTTGGAGATAATATAGACCATCGTCTTCTCTCACTGCTTGCATTTGTACTCCTCGCTTGTGATCATTAATTATTGCCTTCTTCTTAGTGAATAGAATAGTGAGTCCTACATCAGTCATTTTCCCAACAGATAGTAGATTAGCACACAGGCTTGGTACATAAAGTGCATCAGTTATTCCAATTTTTCCTTCTTCAATTTCTATTTCTGCAGGCCCTGACCCTTTTATCTCTGCAGTTTTGTCCTTTGAAGCGAGTTTAAGGGTTTTTGAAATTTTCTTCATCTCAATAAAAGGCTTATCCGAAAATGTCATATGTGACGTACATCCACTGTCAAGTATCCAGCATTTTTTGGCTTTGTCATTTATGAAATAACTACTGAAGAGGTTTGTTTCTTTATCGTCCTTTTTGGTATAGCTGTTCTTAGGCTTCTTATAATTTTTCTTGACTGTATTCTTATTTTTAGACCAGCATTTGGACGTGTCATGGCCTTTCTTTTTACAAATCTTGCAAAAGGTGTAGAAACTTTCTTCAGCGTCATTCTTTACGCTAGTACTAGGGATGTCACGACGACGTGCATCACTCTCTTCTATAATTTTAATCTTTAGCTTTTCAGGGTCTGGAAGTGAGTCTTGAGATTCAATTGCAGCCCTGAAATTTTCGTATTCCGAAGAAAGGCTATAGAGCATCATGATTGACAATAGATCACTGTTGAGATCAATATCCATATCTTTTAGTTTATCAACTGTATCCATGAATTTATTTAAATGCTCGCGTGTATCTGTACCTTCTTCTAGTTTTGCTAATATAAGCTGCTTTAGTAGGGTAGCCTTTCTGGCTGGACCCTTACTTGCATAGATTGATTCAAGAGTCGTCCACACATCTCTGGCAAATTTACAGTTTTTTACCTGTTTCAGTTCTGAAGGCGCTATCAACAACATCAGCTCTGATTTAGCCATTTCGTCATCGTCAAGAACATTTTTTGATGAGTCTACCTTTGGATATTCTTTTACACATGCCCATAGTTTATTTTTTACTAAGTATGCTTTTGCATGTATACACCACGTATCGTAGTTTTCCTTTCCTAAAGGTTGGATTCTTACAATTGACATTCCGATTTTTTTTCCTTATCGTTTTTATTCAAATAACTTAAATTTTTCGCTCTGCTACCATGTTAAGCTTTAATTATGTAAAGCTTATAATTGAGAAGTGGCTGTAGATGCAGAATTAACGTTATAATAAAACTTTGTTTTATTAAGTAGAAGGAATATATTTTTTAAGGTAAAATTGACAAGACAGAAGTAACTAAAAACATTGCTAAGCAACAACCATCGATATAATAAAAAGGTTGTATATCTTCACAATTCTAAAGTTCGTTTTATAATCCCGTAGACGTTCCTTTTCTGAGTTTCGATTTTTATCTATACATATAATAAAACAGTAGAATCCTGTTTCTGTCTGTTTGTTTGTTTGTTCACGCACATCTCCGGAACTACTGAACGGATTTTCATGTAGTTTTCACAGGTACACAGAGATTAATTTGGAAGAGAATATAGGATTTGGATGATCGGATGTTGCAAAAATAAGTTATCGTCATACAAGACGGTATTTCTTGTTCACGACACGCTGTGCATTATTTCTGAGAGTAACGTGACAAAAAGTATGGCTTGCATAAATTCAAGATAGTATTATAAGCACTTATTATCCCACTAATAGTTTATAACTAACAAAAAGTACTAGGCTTGCATGAATTCACGTTTAGTTTATTTTGAGTACATACATTAAAAAAATGCTGTCTATAAATAAAAATCTATTGCTGCATGTATGAAAGATTATCACTAGAGAATGGCTCGGCCGAATTGGCTGTTGTTTTGTTGTATTCGTAATTGTCTAAACAAGGTTTAAATGAAAGAAAATTTTGGAAAAACTACCGGAAACGTCGGAAATACACTCGGGCGAGCGACGCTGGGCACGAACAGCTAGTCTTTACATATAAATCTTATAAATAATTGATCACTAAAATAAATGACTATCTAAATAACTATACAAATATATCCCGTAGACTTATTTGACAGGTGCAAATGTCAAACTCCAAATTGAAAAAACAAACAACAATCATTTGAAATGTCAAATTAGTCCTCGGCAATAAATCGAACTATAGTCCGCGCCACCACTGAAGTCCGTTTGACGTGGCGCTAGTGTCTATGTCACTGCATCACATTGTATTAAAAAAATGTAGTTTCACAATTTGCCGCCGGCCTTCTTTCGTGACGCGCACTCTTTAAAGTAACTATGCATTTGTACTGGCGAAACATTCACTTATAAACATGTTGAAATCTCTTTTTGCTGTCAAATATTGTATCGAACATTGACAGAAAATAGAGATTTCAACATGAAGTGAAGTGAATGTTTCACCAGTTCAAACGCACAGTAATAATGGGTAAATATTTGACAGCTATTAGCAACTTTGCCAACTTTTAGGCCAGCCATATACATACGGAAAAATAACGTGATAGATCCTTAATTTTGTATGGATTTGCTGCCTTCGAAATTCCGAATCGATATTTCGAAACGGAATTCTGAAAGGAAATTCCGTATGTACAGACGCCAGCACATCAACCTACTACAATCTGTTAAATTTCTTTAATAGATTTTCAACTTTATCAATAAAATATAAGGTTCAAAGTTGATTGGGAAAATTTGACAGTTTTGGGTAGGTTGACCTGCTGGCGTCTGTACGTGGCCGGTCTTAGAATGAACGCTCTTATAAACAGTAAGAAATACTTTAAGTTGGACCGCTGTATCGAGCTCGTATATTTTTTAGTCGAGTGACAATTCTTCTTAGACTAATATATAAATATAGTAACACCACGATGAGTATGACTGACAGTGTCAAATGAAGTTATCAAGTTACTGTCAGTGTCAAATTGCTAATGAAACGCAAACGTTCATGTTTTTGTGACGACGTACATATTCAATAATAACTATAATTTGATACGAAATTTTAACTTGTATTCACTTATTGTAATACGGATGATTCAAGAAGGTTCTACAGAATTTTCATCAGTTGCTATGTTCTCTGTGTGATTATTAAATCGGTGATTTGTTTCGTTCGATATGGCTCCTTTCATTTTATTTATCGTGGCATTTGTCTTGGAAACGGGTACTTTGATTTTTTATTTTATTTTAATAGTGGATGGAAGACTGTGAAATATAGTTTTATATCCGCTATCTTTAAAATCTGTTTGTATTTCTGTTTTGTAGGGGTGACAGCAATACAGGTGACCCTATCAGATAATGGGCCTGCAGTAAGAGGTGCGAATGTGACATTCACAGCAACTATTGTATCAGGTTACAACGGTGAAAACTTTAAATTTGTGTTTACTGATACTGGAGTTCCACAACATAAGCAAGAGGTAAGCATCTTTAGGTTGATTTTACTAACTCTGCAATCTCCAACATCTATCTTGTTTTGTTTGAATAACAGCATGCTCTATCTGAAGCTCCTTTTCACAATAATTATTATAATGATAATAATATGAAGAATATTTAATTTTATGAAGAGGAAAATAATAGTTGAATTATATTTACAACAATGTTGCATTATTGTGGTGTTTATTGAAACCATTTGGTATTTTTAACTCGCCAAAGTATTCATCATACATTCTTCCTTTTAAAACACAATATGATACTTTTTTAGTTGTTTTCTTGTAGTATTAAAAACAATGTAATTAAAGAATGAGCAGAATCAGGAATACCATTTCAAAGGTACAAAAGATAAGATAAATTATGTCATTACGTTATAAATCTTTATCAGCTTAATTTGATTAATGAATCAATCTTGTCTATCATTCAGTGGAAGTTATCAGATATTATGAAAAGTCATTCATGACACCATTTTATTAAAATCTCTTGTTTTAACTTGTTGTCATAAAGACTTGTCTTCTGCCACCTTAGCCAACTTTACGTTTTAGAAATATGTCTCTCTATATAATAGCTCAATTCTTTGCTTGCTTGCAGTACTAAATGTCAATTACAAAAAAAAAAAAAAAACTTTTAAGGAAAAGTCATAGGTACTACTGATTTATTATTCAAATTACCATTTAAAAGGTATGTAGGGGGAAAACAAATAAGTTTAATATCAAAAGAGTTTGTATCTATCAGACATTTTCCTGTAGGTGATTTATTTCGGGAATAGTGTTAGTCATACTTATTTTTCCTTGTACAACAGTAATTGATTATGAGAATTGCTTCTGCATCCTATTTCTTGTAATCTGTTTTGCCACCAACAATTTGTTTATTGGTTCTTCTCAATATGCTCAGTATCCTATTGACTTTTTCTCAATATAATAAGTGATTTTCAGCTGCTCATAGTTGTGCTAAAACAGAGTGTTTTGAATTGAGTTTTCGTTAGGCTATAATTAATTACTTGTTAGGCTTATGGAGTGGTACTAATGTGGGTGGTTATTTTGTTACTGACGTTTATGACTTGACAACTCTGTTGAAAACGGCCCAACTATAGCCTAACTCATCATGCTAAATGCTCTTTAGGCACATTACAAAAAGGTTTATCTGTCAGAATGCCTCATGAAAGAAATGCGATAAAATATAAATGCTGTATTATATGATAATTACAAGGATGTAAAATTTTTAAATAAAAAAAAAACCATTATTTAATAATATACAGTTCTAGTAACTAAATGTATAGTTATGCTTATGCTTCCTTCCCCCTACTATTTTGCTGTGCCTGACAGGGACCTCAATGATCCCATAAAATTTTAAGTTACCAGCTAAGTACACATTGTGGAATGCAATAAACGATTCAGTATTGAATGTTGCAAGTTGCCCCAACAGATAACTGCCCCACCATGTTAGGTACTCACAAAGTAGAAACTGACCCCATAAAGGACTTTTGGAGCAAGAGATAAATAGCCAAAACTCCCTAGCGATTTCTATAGTAAACAAGAGTGTACTATAGTAGTTTTACAATACAATGTTCTTGTTACATGTATACAGCCATTGAACTGTTGCTACACACAGCCTTGTTTGCTATCAACTCAGTTGCAGGAAATTCACTGATACAGTCTTGTGTATATGAGTCACTGAGGCTAAATTGAGTAGGCCTAGACATTGTCTGGGTCTGATATTGTATCTCTGTCCTGATAGAACAGTTCTTTCCGGTAAATTTCCGACAAGTGTCGAAACGCCGCCGCCGCGTTATCTCGCTATCCTACTTCCAATCCAACTTATATGAAAGTTGGTGTGTTTGTTACTCAATTACGCTTTAACGGCCTAATTTTGGCACTCACGTAGACTATGAACTGGATAAACATATTAGGATACTTTAATTCCAGGAACACTTACGATCCCCGAGATAAAAATATCTTATACACGCGGATAAGTCACATAAGCGTAAATGTCTATATTGTGTGAACTTCCTTTTGTTCGTTTTAGTTTTCTTACAAATGAAGACAAATCGACGATCTATTTAGGGAGCTACAACTGCTAACACCATGTATAACTTGACGTGCCGCGTTGCTTAGCTAATTGCTCCCTTACGGATGCGACATTGGATCGCGTCAGTTCGGTACCAATCCAATAGTTTCTATTCTATCGTTCGCAATTCGAAGGCCGGGAAGCGAATAGACCTCGAAGCCGAATCTGCCTGCGTGTAAGGATTTCTATCCGGCCAGGCAATTTGTATGGCGCCTTTCAGCAGCCTGTATTTTGGTGCCGGTCCAAATAGGCTAAGGAAAGTCATATAGGCCATGGGCATTATTAACTTAAGCACTTCATCTGGCTGTTCATATAATGGTTTCCTGCTCTTCTGACTCAGCACATAGGTATCTAGGGCACCATAATGCATCTTTTTTACGTTAGTTTAAGTACTTAATTATAAATCGGTGACTAATAATTAGCACTAATTTCTAATTATCTATTTAACTATCGTAAACTCCTGTCCTTAATGAGTTTTAAACCATAACGAAAGGCATCAATGTGTGAATTGACTTGGGCCTCCAAATCGGGTTAACTCCCAGATACTTTTATGAACTGTACATACATACATAGTAGCTTTCAATTTCGCATTGTGTACCAACTTATGTGACACGTTGGTCGAGAATAAATATTCATTACTAGCTGCGCCCCGCGGTTTTGAATGAATGAATGAATGAAAGATATATTTATTTGCAAGAATATAGGTAGCTAACATAAGTTCTTAAAATCTATGGGTTTCACTATATTCGGCATTTCAGCCGTGCAAATATTCAGATTTTACATTTTGGTTGTACATATAGCATGCAGTACAAATTTAGTAGTGAGCAATAATATAAAAATACTAAAGATAGTTGAGTAATTTATAATTAGGTTACAATGCAATTAATAAAATTAAAATTAAATACAATTCTATTAATTTAAAATAATAATTTACATTAAAAATAGCAATCAATAATAATTATGTTATTTCAATAAAAAATTGCAAGAATAATGAACATGTTTCAAAATTATTTAAGTAATGTCAGAATGTAGATGTCATAATAATTATAATAATAAATTTTACATTTTACCCGCATAAGTCTCGATCCCGTGGGAATATCGGGATAAAAAGTATCCTATGTCCTAACCCAGGTCATGATCAACCCATGTACCAAATCTGTTCAGCTGATTTAGCGTGAAAGCGTAACAAACAATTAAACTCACTTTCGCATTTATAATATCATATAGTTAGGATGCAAAGCAGTTTTTGGGGTGTCAAAGTCAAAGAATTTATTTCAATTAGGCACAAAAAAGGCACTTTTGAACGTCAAAATTTACAGAAAAATAATAATTGATTCTAGTCGCCCCTTCCAAAAGGTAGTTTTCGTATGGAGAAAAATGGGCAAGAAACTCCACCGTTACTCTTTTAAAATGTTTTCACAATATCTTGTATACATCAATTATATAATCATAATATGTGAAGACGATGCACCTAGAATAAAATTACTATAAGTACCACGTTAGGTAAAAATAATGAAAGATTAAGGAATGACAGATAAATTAATCAAGTGATAGATGCATGGTGCTCACATATTTACAAACATTGTAAAATTATACGATATTCCTAACATTTTTACAAGTAATAGGTACTAATAAATTCGTACGTGCGTACCTACCAAATGAAAAATCGGAACCCTTTTAGGATCACTCGTGTGTCTGTCTGGATGACTAGCGGTCTGGTCGTCAGTCACAGCCAAATCTACTAGATCAATTTAGTTGTTTTTTTTATATACCTATCTGCCACCAACACAAAATTATGCAAATGCTGCCGTTCGTAAATTATGTAAATGCCGTCTATAAAACTGCATGATCAATTTTGCAAATTTTCCTCTCATAAACCTGTTAATTTGCATATGCATGCACATGGAGAGGACCGGGGCTATCCGCGCAATGCTATCGTAACAGATGTGATGCATGACCAACGACATGTTGCGATAAGAGCGATAATTTTTTTTCTGGCATGTATGATGTCAAATCTCATCGGGTTACTCATGCATTAGCTACAGATACTTCCCGGCTAAGAACTTGATTCTGCATTCGCAATATAGTTTCCAAAAATGTAAACATATATGCGTATTTGTATAAATAACTTTAATACCTACACATAGGGTTTAGTTTGAGCTGCAACTAATTCAATAAGAATCATTCTCAAATCAACTTAATTAACACTGTCATAAAGTTGATATTTGTTTTAGTGAAAACAATATGAATTTTAAACAAGGGTTTTAATAGACCCTACCCATGTTGGAAGTCCAATTCTCCCCGCCCATGTAAAAGCGAAGAACGCTTTACCCAGCTGCAGCGTCCTTTACAATAATAAACTGTTCGTATTAACAAACTGCGGTTACCAATATGTCTGCCGACTCCATTATGTTAACTTTTTCTTTGAACGTTCATTGTATCGGTTATTTGAAGGCTTATGTTCAACAGAGGACCTTTTCATGCTGTTCGACAATGACCATGACAAACGGAATGGGTATAATAAACAACCAGCTGCCATAAATATAAACCCAAGTTTTAAGTTATGATGCTGAACAACGCTGCGCGCGCCAGTGCTGCCTGCTGCATGATTCCGAGCACCGCTCAACAGTTGTCAACAGTCATGTGTTATCGCTGTGATGAACGCCGTAGGTACTACTGCTCTGCTGCAGCAGGGCGACACTACTGTGCAGAAGTGCCGTCGCCGCAATGTCGCGCAGTATTGCTGCCGTGCTCGGAATGTAATATCATATAAACCTATAGAAAATGTATGGGGACCAGTAGTGACGCGGCAGAACTGCTGCGTGCAGCGTTGTTCAGCATCATACCTTAAGAGGGAACAGGGCCTAATTACCCTTTTTTCTTCCTGAATAATGCCTCTAGAGCATTATTTTTTTTTTCCTAAAATCAAGGTCTGCTGTAGACACGTCCCTGTTATTTCCTTAGTTCGGTATCATACCTTTAAGCTGCATAAAATGCGGCTTATTTTCAGCTTAAATGCAGGCTGCAATAGACTTTAAAAAACTGGCATAGACATCAAATTCATTAACGAAAATTCTGTTTCAGATCATCAGTACAAATCAATCCGTAAATTATACTGTGGAGTACTTTCGAGACACTTACGAGGCCGGACAGTATAATGTCCATCTCGAAGTAAGGAGAAATTACTTTGAAAATCTGTGGTGGACTGTCGCTACAGCCTTCACGGCATTTAATCTAACAGGTATTTGTTTTTATGTCCTTATCAGCTACTTCTCACTCTTGTCAATATTGATTCATGATTAGTTTGATGGTTCTAGCTGCACTTGCAATAAGATGTGTAAATATTTTCACACATAGTTTAATTTGCAAATAGATTCAATTCAGGGCCGTAGCTAGGAATGGGGAGGGGTTTGCTTTTTCAAAAGAAATAAAAAAAGAGAAAGTATTATTTATAGTTATTTTTAAAATGTTTTTTTATTCTTTTTGCGGAAAATCATTTAAAAACATAAGATTATACGATCTTAGACATTCTAAGTCAGAATTCAAATTGATGAAGAGCTTAGTTATTGTCAAGCCCTGTTTCTCTCTTCCCGCCTCTTTGTAATCATGACCAAAAACAGGGACATCTTTAACCTTAGCATAGCTTGAGCCGCTATCGAGAATATAGGATGCAAGAGCGAACGAAGCGAGCTCGAAAGTTTTAGTATCCCGCTCCCAATAAATTAGTTTTATAACTCTTTGACCGTTCATACAGAAACAGAAGTAAGTTTGAGAATGTAGGATTCAAGAGCGAGCGAAGCGAGATTGAAAATTGTAGCACCCCGCCTGGGATAGGTTAGTTAAAACTCTCAGAGAATGCTGAAGTTGCAGGAGTTCATTGAATACGAAGTCAGAGTCGATAAAAATAGATTACATTTATCTGTATTAGAGTACGGTAGCACCCTTGGTCGATCTATGGATTGAGATTCAGGTTTCTCACATTTCGGGGGGGTTTGAACCCCAAAACCACCGGCCCACGGCCCTGATTCAATTGCATACGCCACGCATACGATATCAGGCCTGTGGATTTGATCACGATGAAAGACAGCAGAATGTGTAAATGTATTTTCATATTTAATGGGAGATGAGTTTGAAAAAGGCCATAGTCCTTTTGTCTTTCGACATTGGTAACGTGGGACGTGTGGACGATTAATTGCAATCTGACCACTTTATACAGTTACAAGCAAAATGTAAATTCATGCTTGTTATTTTGACAACTCCGATATAAGGTTATTCAACTCTAAGGCGAGTTTTGGAAGACAGGGGAGATATGAAGGTGTTATTCATTCGTTTATCGGCATTATTAATCATTATGCTGAAGGTCTTGAATCTCGTTTTCAAGCGACCTGGCATAATAGATGTTTTGGTGCGAAATGTACCTATCAGTTCAAACTTCATAACGAATCCTACCTCATCTAGTTTTAAAAACATTATTGACGTGTAAAAGTGTTTGTACAAACCTATTTACAGAAAAAATAAAGTCAAAACAGATGCCTCGTGGTAATGAATACCGTTATAGGAGAAGTGAATGTACTTATATATCTTCATGCCACATCATTCTGCCACACAGCATTTATTCTATTCTACAATATACAAGTATCAACCGGATTGGATCATGTAGTCCCCACACACCGCCCGACCAATCCAATTAGTGTGTAACTGGGATAACCCTCTGGGATCTCGTTATTTCTGGAAATCGATATATCGCTATAACCCTGCACCGGCACTCACTGACTGTACGGTCAACAGCATATTAATGCTTAGAATTTGACGTGGAAAGCGCCTTTATTCCGTAGCAATAACCCAGTTTCGGTGTACAAGTGTTACTACGGACTTGTGGTTGACCGTATGGGTGTCGTTGGAAAGGTCGATCAAAAATATTGTGGGTGTGAAAACTATTTTTTAATTTAGGGATCCGTTTACGTAATATTAAACTTTAAAGTGATAATTTTTGTTAGAGTCATGTGTGTCCCCTCCCAGCTATATGTTTATACTTGGATTTGTGAAAAAAATCACAGCAGTAGCATATATAACGAAGTTAAAAGGAAAACTATCACAGCTCAGCAGGTTAACCAGTAATAATCGACCAACTTAATTTTGCAGCTTGTAAAACATGTTATCCCATACATTCCGTATGGGAGAGCATGTTTTTCAACTACAATGTTTATTTATTTATTTATAATAACTTAAAGTATCTTATAGTATTAGTATCTTATGTAACTTATAGTATTATGTTAAGTTTGTTCTTGTGATAAATTCATCCCAACTACGGAACCCTTCATTGTGCGTGGTCCGACACGCACGTGGTCGGTTTTTTGTCAAAAAAGTTTTATTTCTCGCCTTTTAGTCTTTTTATCTAAGTTACAATATTTTAATGTCAACTACTCATCATCTTTTATAAAATATTGCCTTTCCCGATGCAGGGACGTTAATCGTTGAGGAGTTCTCCTGGTAATTCACCATCAGCTCCACTTCTCCACATGCATTGTGACGGGCATAAATTGCTTGGCAACCATATTAAAGTAATCGAATCGCAATCCTTGAAATACTCTTTATTGAGCAGTTCCGGTGGCCATCTGTGGTTTTCATCATCAGTTCCACTTTACCAAATGGTGCTTTCCGAGAGCAACTGCACGAGTTACTATAAAAATACCCAAATCGCTATAGGTGTGCCTATAATATTTGAAGAGTTCCCTCGATTTCTCCAGGATCCCATAATTAGATCTGATGACAATGGAACCATTTCGGAAGTATAACCATAAAAAAAAAAATGCAAATCCGTCTATAAATATGACGGACTTATGCCTGAACATACATTAAAAAGAAAAAGGTAAACATCCGAATTATAATATAACCTCCTACTTTTGGAAGTCGGTTAATAAAACAATTTCTAAAAAAACTTCACGGCAGAACAATTACGGGTGTCGCGTCGCGACTAGTCACGCCAGTCTTCACGAGTCTTTATTCTTATATGAATGCAAAGTTGAGAAAGAATTGCCTCAATTTCGTATGTTACGTGTTTCACATTCACTTTCTTATTTATTGAGTCTAACCTAGATAGATAGTTGTTACGCTGTAATTGAAAGTCTATCGGTAGAATTTGGTACCAAGTTTTAGTTTTTTTCACTTTGTAATTCACAGACTGTTCAATGTTGAGTACTCTTTTCCTTTCTGCTGGTTTGTGTGGTTCGGTTTTCCCATTGTTATTAGCATAATGTTTAGTAAAACGATCCTCTTCCTTATACTGTAAGTTGTCATTCAATAATGAACAGTGCCCGTAGTGCTACGGGCCCCGCACAGAAGAGGGCCGGGCGTATCCAAACCCGCCCACCTCCGCCTGAGCATATTCTTTTTGTGAAACTTTATGATGTGGTGATATTGAATTTACTTGATGTCACAAAAACATAAAACCTTTTCCGACTAAGACAATCCACGTCAGAAAATCGGTAACCGATTATTTCGTGGCGAAAATAAAACACTGGATTTCATACGGTCAACGCACAAGTTTTACAAAAAGCCGCTCGTATAAAATATATAGAATTTGAATCAGCCCGATGATCGGCTCTACAAAATGTCTGATGTATGTGCCCCTTTACTCGACACTCAGCGCGCTTGGACAGAAGACCCAATGAAATATTATGTAAGAACGGTCAAAACAAAAGGAACGTCTGAGGCGCGGTATGCTAAATTTTCGAAAACGCTTTGCTCGCCCTTCAATTCTCGTGTCATGCCATGTCAAAAGAACCTCACCGAGGTGGGGTGCTAAAAATTTTCGCATCTTGCATCTTTTCCTGCTAAGTCTTTTTGAATAAACTATTTCAATATAAATGGTGAACAGGTCACCTAACTAATAGGTGGTTAAAAAAAACGAGATTGCTTCGCTCGCTCTTGCATCTTAGTTTCTCTTCCTTCATAATCTTTTCTACATTAGTAGACTCAGTAAAACGGTAAAGTAAAGTAACTCATACTTCAGTATAAATTATCAATAGGAAGGCTAGACTATTCGAATACCGAGGTGCAAAAAAATACTCCGCTCGCTCTTGCAATCAAGGCTCTCTGAAGATAAGAATTACAATTAAATCACTGCCAGTATCAGCTATTCTAAAAATTAATCATAAAGGTTTTTAAAAAGTACCTATTACAGCTAGCATTGTTTGAAAAAGTTATTTGGTTGAAGTACATCTTTGACTATTTAGGAACAGGAACAGAAAGTATTTGTCTAGAAACATTGATTTGACTAGTTTACCTCCAACGCTAAAATAACTCCTTAAACTCCCTAACTTAAAATAAACCAAGTTCTACCATAGGGGGCCCCTAGGTTAGGCTAGAATTTGCTACAGGCCCCGCGTTGGCTTAATCCGGCACTGATAATGAATTGTATCCAGTTGTCGGTCAGCAAAGGCCTGTTCAGAAGTTTCAACCAACTTCACTACATTTTGTACTGTTATTCGCAATTACGGGACGAGGTCTTGAAGTTTAATTTCTTAGAAGAATACAGGTCTACCACTAATTGTTGATTGTGCATCACAATACTCTTTGTGACTTACAGCAATGTTTTGAGACCATGTCGCAGAAGACAGATCATAAGTCAACATGTTAGCAAAATAATTCATACTAATCTTGTACAGAAAAATGTGATAGGACCAGAAAGCATAATCAGCTTATAACGTTCCCGCTGCTGCGACTCATCCGCCTCCGCTCTGGGAGAGCTTAGGGAGTGGGCCGTAATCCACCACGCGGGCCCAGTGCGGGTTGGTAGATGTCAAATGTCCTCGAATTCTTGGTTCTAGGACATGCCGGTTTCTTCACGATGTTTTCTTTCATCATTTTGAGAGCAGTTATGTTAAAATAATTTACACAAAGTAAAGCGCCTGTCAGGGTTCAAACCTACAACTCGTAAGTTGCGACCGTTACCATTGTGGGCCACCACTGCTCTAAGACCAGAAAATTAGATTAGATTCAAATTATAACTGACGACTCCTTCATATCTCCTTCCATTTGAGTAAACAGCTGAAACGAATGCCACCTTGTTAACGTTTTCATATTCATTAACATAAGTCGCTGCTTAGAGTATAGTTATACCTGTCTGTTCTTAGACATCTGTGTAAATGCTACATTAATTATAACCATGAAAAATGTATTATGTTTCATTCAAACTTAATGACGTAAGTATAATACGTCGAAACGGAGGGAAGAAAATGTAAAGTGTGGGTTCATTACCATTTCAGTCTAGGGTATCTCACGGAGCGACGCGCACTTTACTTGTGGTTATCAAGTGTATAAATGCTATGAATGTGTGTAAGCGCAGGAGCTCACGGTACCGTCCGATCCACGGACGAAGTCGGAAGTGTGTCCATGTGCGTGTGTGTATTATGTGCCGGCGCTACTCGTCTTCACGCACACATTCACAGCGTGTTCGTACACTTGGTTACCACAAGTAAAGAGCGCGGCGCTTCGTGACATAACAGTCCTATACGCGAACGAAATAGCAATTCCGGCTATCGATTTGACATGCAACTTCGAATTTGTTATTATGTTTACCTCAGGAGATTGACGAGTCTTTCTCTTGTCAGTTACTGGATCATCAAGAGTTATAATAACGGTAGTTTTATTCTCCATTTACAGATACGCTACACGGTGACATGATACTAAGGCAAAACGAAGAAAACAGACCCAACAATTTCGTGGCAGTCAACAAAGTTGTCACCCACTTTGTTAAGCTGGAAGAGAGTGAGCTGGAGTTCTTGAAACAGAACTCCTCCTCAATCAAAACATATTGGTTCATAGACTGCGTACTCATAGACACTTCTTCTGACTTCTTTTTTAACTATACTTATGAAGATAATATGGGCGCTCATGAGATAGAAGCGTTAATTATAGCTAACAATGAGCCTTTACCACCAATCACGACTACGACGACTACAACAACAACTACGACCACAACGACTACAACAACTACTACAACTACGCCTAAACCACACAACACAACAACAGTTATCCCAATAATAACAACTGTCCCATCAACAACAACTGTCCTAACAACAACAACACCGAAGAATGTTACGAATGTTACTGAAACGTTACCACACAAGGTGTCGAAGCGAGCAATCTCTAATAGAACCACTATGAAAGGTGTAGATGGTGAAGTAGCAACCTGCAAAAACACAATACCTACAGGCGATGGGTACACCTACGGAAAATATCAACACACTGTATTTGTTAGAGGTAAGCAAACATTAGCTCCATAGTTTTTATGTTTATACTTTCAGAATCTTTAAAACATACTTGTTTTACGATACCGATAAAAAATAAAGTGTGTATGTATGTTTGAGCCGTGAGTAATGTTAGCCTATACCAGTGGTCGGCAAACTCATTAGTCAATAGAGCCAAATATCAATACTATGACGACTAAGATTTCTTATGAGAGCCAATCCTTTTTGTGTGTCCAAACTGTCTCAATACACTTTTCTTAATCATTAAAACTCCCATCCTCTTTCACTCCACAACGCTTCCTAAAATTAACTTGCTAAGAAGTAGGATGCCTTCATCATCACCATCATATCGGCTGATAATAATATGATGAAGGCATCTTAGTCATTAACAAGTTAAACTTGATTAATTTTCGGTGTTCTGTTAATTTATGGTGAAAATACTTCGGAAATAAATATTTGAAATATAGTTTGAATTTTGAATAAAACTTGATATCTTGCTTAATGACCGAAACCCCGACCTCCGCGCTTATCTACGATCGCACTCATCGACATTTGTACAGAGCCGCACTCTATAGGACAAAGAGCCGCTGTTTGCCGACCACTGGCCTACACCTTTTTTTTTTTTTTTTTTTGGGTGGGAAATTATCAAATAACTTCTCCCGCTCTGGGTGGAGCGGGAGGGCGTGTCAGACTCTTACTGACTAAAACCCACCCGTGTTCCTTCCGTTGCCTTTACGTTGCCAGGGGCCACGGTATCCCTTTCGGACTTTCCCGCAACCCCGGCAGGCATCGGTCCTATCGGACCCCTTCAGTTGTGCTGACATCTCTTTGAGGCGCGCGTGGAACACAACGCGCCGTCGACCCGGGCCTGGTACTGGCCTATACCTAACAATTGGAAAAAAGTGCATAACCAATGATGAAGTTGGCAAAATACTGAAATGACGTTTTACTCTTAAATAATTAATGGAAGAGACGTGTTTTCTTTTACTGTGACTGTATTGGGAAAGTTACAATTCATAGGTATCTCCTAGGGGAAACTTTCTTAGGAACCATTAGCAAAAATTATTTAGTGAAAACCATTTTGGAATAATTTATAGTGCGAGTGTAGAGAATATCATTTTTGTGCCAGAAGATGACGATACAATGTATAAATAAATCTCATTTTTATTAAGAAAATCCATATATAAACGATTTCCATGTCCTAAATTGAGTTTGATCCATTGTTTTTTACTAAAAGATTTCTAAATGTCATGTCAATATCTTTTATTTTTGTTAATTAATTAAATCGAAAATGTAGGAATGAAAGGATCTTTCAAAGTCAAATAAAACCTTTGGTGCTAATAATAAAAACCGGCCAAGTGCGTGTCGGACCATGCACAATGAAGGGTTACGTAGTTGGGATGAATTTATCGCAAACTTAACTTTGTAGGTGAAAAATATGTCCACGTTTTTGCAACCGCAAATGTAAGTTGGTCGATTATTACTCGTTAACTTGTAAAGCCTACTTAGCTGTGATAGGTTTTTTTTTTTTAACTAATCTCGCAGTTGGCCATTGAGGTCGTGGCTGCTTAACCGGGCTTTCCTGTGGCTGCCTTGAGCTGCTAAACTCAAAGCCTCCATCCAGCCAGGGGTGTGATAGTTTTCCTTTTAATTTTGTTATATATACTACTGCCGTGACTTTTTTCACATATCCAAAACCAATAATTTTGCTGGCAGAGGGGGAGGGGGGGTTCGGGCTTGACTCTAACAAATATTTGCACTTTAAAGCTTAATATTTCGCAAACGGATCCCTGAATACAAAAATGGTTTTCACAAACTCACAATAGTTTTATACGACCTTTCCAACGTCTTTACTTGATTGCGTCGAAGTTATAACTCCATCGCAATCAACTACATTCAGTACCGGTCTGGTACTGAATTTACTTCATTGCGTCGTACATTTACATTTTATGATGACAAGGATAGAATAACTAAAATATTATTTTCCTTGATTTATGGAAGTAGGTGTGGAACATCAACCTAATGTTTATGTTAATTAATTTCAAATGACATTCAAAGAATGTTATCGCGAAGAAATATTATCATTTTAAAATATATAACTACGTAATATCATATGGTGTTGAACATCAAACATTGCTACTTATAAACAATTCAGATCAAACTAGTTTTCAAATGAAAGAACTTGAATTGGCACGGTTGGCGCAGTGGTTAAGCGATTGACTGCTGCGCTGCGTGTCGCGGGTTCGATTCCCGCACGGAACAAATATTTGTATGACCTACAATTAGTTGTTCCGGGTCTGGCTGTTTGTGTATGTGAGTTTATATGTTTGTAAACGCACCCACGACACAGGAGAAATTCCTAGTGTGGGGCAACGTTTTTTAAAAAAAAAAAAAAAAAAAATTGGGCTTATCTGTTTACGTCACCGCAGACGGGCCAATTCAAACTTGTAACATTACTCTTTTTGTGTCGCTGGTTAAAAATCAACTCCAGAACAGTTCTGACATGCCCCATGCCTCTGCTCTGAACCGTTTCGGAAACTCCGCTATGATGTCACGATTAGATTTATTAACAGGTACCTATTTTAATATTATTATCATACAAAGGTTATGAATAATATTTATTTATGAGTTAGTGACCAAAACGAAAAATGCAGCAAACATTTTTCCTGCAAATATTTGTTGCTATAGTAAATGCGCAATAGTTGACCTATCAGAAAATTAAGCGGTATTGCAGTTACATACAGAACCATACGCTGTTTTGCCAGGATCATATTTTCTTAACCAATAAATTGCTGAAAAAAAGGAAATAACTAGGACGTGTCTACAACAGACCTTGATTCTTAGAAGAAAAAAAAAATCTCTAGAGGCATTATTCAGGAAGAAAAAAAAGGGGAATATATTTGTATGGAGAATCGAAGGCCCTGTTCCCTCTTAATGGTTTTATTTAAATGAGCTTTGTTAAATTATCATGTACACTAAAGCATGTTTATTTATCTATATATACATACATACATACAAATAAAAAAAATTGAAGTGCCTGTTTGTAATGTCAAAATAACAGGTTTCCACTAAATGCATATGAAAGTACGTACCTATATACTCTAACTATACCAAAAAAACAATTTTTACATTTTTTGTCTGTCTGTTTGTTTGTTCCTGCTAATCTCTGAAACGGCTGGACCGATTTTGACGGGACTTTCACTGGCAGATAGCTGATGTTATAAGGAGTAACTGATACTTTAGAAAAAGAATTAGGGTCCACGTGAGCGTAGCCGCGGGCAGCAGCTAGTCTTCTATATCTATACATATTATAAAACAGTCGCTTTTCGCATTTGTATGTATGTCCGCGTTGTTCTTATAAACCATGCACCAGATTTTAATGAGGTTTTCACCATCGTTTAGAGAATTTATTCCGGAAGCTCTATGAGTATAATACGTTCATATTAAAGTTACATTTACCTAAGAAATCTCGATGTTTTGTCAAGTTGTAAAAACCGTGCGAAGCAGGAGCGGGTCGCTAGTCTATCATAATAACGAAATATTATTCTTTTCCAGAACCGATATCAGTAATAAACATCACTGGTCCGAACTGGCTGCAACATGGGGACTTACTAAACCTTAATGTCAAGTACACAGGATCAGCGCCCTTTTCCTACTGCATACAGTACAAACTAGGGCAGTACAACATAACTGGCAATGAAACATGTGCGACTAAAATATCGACTGTTGCCACCTCGTTCCCACTCGTCCATTACTTCTCAGATAACGACCAGCATACGGTGGTTGTAGTCATAGAGAATGAAATTGGGAAGAATGTTGCTATGGCTACTATTAATATTTATAAAGGTAAGAACAATTGATTTTAATGTCGAATGAAGACGATTACTAAATTGGATCACTAGCACGGAATAACATGTACTATCGCGGACACCCATATCTGACATTGATTTAAAAGAGTGTCCGTGGAGTTTCTTGCCCGTTCTTCTCCATAGGTACCTACTACGCTTTGGAATGGGCAACTAGCTTCATATTTCTGACTGACCGACTTCTTGACAATTCAAAAGTGCCTGTAAATGGTTTAATTGAAATAAATGCTTTGAGTTTGACAACCGTAAGGACTATTCCTGCTTGCAGCGCTCGGCCTCTATAGTAACGCTTAGCTACAAAAAAAGGGGCGATGAACAGATGTGGTCATCGTTTACACGGGGTTTTGTTTTCAAAGTGGTTAGATATGTGTGACCGCGATGGTACAAGCTATGGTATAGTCGAGAAAAGTGCTGTCAAAATCAAATGATTGTTCAATGATGGACACATTGACTGAGCTACTTATAATTCGTGTGGGCCGGCTGTTATTCGTAGATCTTTGACAGCCGTTACGGGTAATCAGAAGCCCGAAATATTGACAACCGGTCTTATAGTTGAGCTCCTTAAGTTCTGAGTTGAGCTCCACGATTACTCACGAATGCTTGCACTGACTGGACAGGTCCACTCAAATCTGTGTGGTTCTTTCCTCAAAAGACCATTCCAGACACTAATCTACATGGTCCTCATATGGCCTGACCAAGATTATGTCTGGATTTTAAAAGAGACTGTGACCTCTGAGTTTGTTTCGGTCTTTCTTCTCAGAGTAGTCAGATAGGAAACGCCGAACATAGCATTTTTTATTTTTTTAATATGACGTGTAAAAGTGATTGCAATATCCTATTTACAGAATAAACAATTTCATTTCATTAACAAGGGGTAGGTGTTACCCAGTAACTGGGTTGTGGAGGTCAGATAGGCAGTCGGTCCATGTAAAATACTGGTGTTCAGCTCTATCTAGTTAGACTGGAAGCCGACCCAACTTAGTTTGGAAAAAAGATAGGCAGATTGTTATTGATCGATTGGACATCAGTAACGCAAAATTTTGCGGTTTGGGAATTAAAGAAGGATTCCTTTTGCCCAGGGGTTTTATTGAGGTTAGAACATAGAAGATGACGGAAGGTGTCCTAACTAAGAAATGTTGATGGTGGTGTCCTAGAAACATCTTTACGCTGTATTTAAAGTGCTATTTATTCTATTTTTAAACGACTTCAAAAAGGAGTTGTTCGACTGTATATTACTCCGCCAATTACGAAATGATTTTGATGATTCTGTTTTTGGTTAGTAGGTCATACTTCAGAGGTGGTCCCATATAAATTTTATTAACTTTGCTGGGGTAGTTTTTGAGTTACTTAAATAGTACGTATTTTTCCCACTTAGTCTATGTGGATTATATGATAAGTTCCTGTCACTGATATTTTCGTAGCAGGTAGTGGTATTCGAATTTGTGTAGGCTACCCCAACACAACTACAAACATTTTGACCAAAATTTAAAAGTCTTCTTTAATTTTTCGAGCGCGTGTGCCCATTGCCGCAGTTCCGTCAAAACAATATGACATATAGTTCAAATGCGCGCGCTCGTGATTTGCAACGACTACGAGATGCTGCAATGTTTACCCAAACCATATTCAAGGTCACTCAGTGGCCTGTTTCAAGATAGGTAGAACCGGTTTGAATGATTAAATTAAGGTGTATCCGCAGTTAGATTTGAGATTTTTGTTCCATAAGAACTTTTCTTTAAGAGATTTGTTCTTCTGGAACAAATCTAACTTGGAGAAATGTATTAATGATTATAATTCTGTAATTATATATTTGTTATGGTCGCGAATCATATTTTGATCAAGATACAGCCTGAGACTGACCTGCAAATTGCGAATTTAAACATTCTAACCGGTTCTACCGCTTTGGTCTATTGGTCGTAAGTGCGACTGCAGCGCTTTGCATTCTGGGTTCGATCCGCAGATCGGGAAAGTGTTATTGGGTTTGGGCAATAAGAATTTTTCAGTAAGAGTCCAAAGAAAAAGACTTCCTTTTATGCTTAAACATAATAACTGGTAACAATTGCCGAAATGTGGGTGTAGTAGCTCTGTTCTACCCTGGGGCAATACAAGCGTGAAGGCTCCCACTGACAGCCGCGACGCGACACTAGTAGAACAATCTCTGTGAAAACTTCATAGGAATTGTTCTACCAGAATCGCGTCGCATCATCGCGTGGCGCTTTTTTGCTTTGCTTTGCCTTAATTTTATGTAATATTGTGCTAACCGGTTGTTTTATGTTTCCAGTGACCGTGCACGCGCAGTTGTCCGTCATAGTAATACCAGTATTCTTCTGCCTCGTGGCAGTCACCTTAGTCGTGTTCGGCATCGCGTACTACCAACATCGTTCGAGGTGAGTCCATTACTTTAAGCTCTTATAAAACTGAGGCGAATCCCTCGCGGGATGTGGGAGAAAATTCGGGAGAACGTGGAGGTGTTCAAACTGGCGTGACTTCTTAATCATTAACACAAAGACGCGGCGTGTGCGAAGTGCGCCGTCGCGTTACTCGGCCGGACTTGCCTCATTGTGACCAGTCCTTTATATGCAAATAAAAACCACTGGCACAGAGTAAAAACTATTTGTAACGTAGTTAAAACAACAAGTAAATGTAGCGTGTGAAGGAAAGGGTTTGGTCTCATAATATACATAAATTATGTTGTTTAAATCCGGCTGCGACTACACGCCACCTGCGACTACACGCCACCTGCCGGGAGAATATAGAGTCTAACAAGACACAGAGCCTTGTTCCTATTTCTAATGTTATCTGGCTTACTGGATGGCTGACCCTCACAAGTACTACGATGTCATTTTCAATTATTTGCCTATTTTAGGCTATAACACTTGTAACCAGCTCGGTTCTGAGCACCACTGTGACTGCTAAATTACCCTAGGCTGATAAAATTTTTGTTTTTCTTAATAAAGCTAAAATCAATGTTTATAGTCGGCTTCCCCTTATTCTTGTATGTTTACAAGCAAGCACCAATACTTATTATCAAAATTCCGTTACAGGCACTCGGTAGAAGTGGCAGACTTCGACTTCGGGCAAGCGCACCTCGACTATAAAACGTTCACGGAGAGACTTCGAGAGAGTTTCCGTAACGCCTTCAATTTCCGCCAGCGGGACGACACCGATCCGCTCACGAATAACACTAGATACGACTCTATGACGTAAATAGTATATAACTAATGTGTGTTTTTCTTAACTTGTCTTGTTTTGTAAACAAATATGGCCCAGAGATTTTGATGTCAGGATTTCTTTTTTAAAGCAAATTGTCTACCAACTTAAACTATCCATATATTCAAATCACAACTTTGACAATTGTACGAAATGGCTATAACACGCCAAATTGACGTATGGTGCGGAATTAATTTCCATGACTGCATTTGAATGGTTAATTCTAGCAGTTTTTGGTTAAGTTCAAAAACTAAATGTGTATCTTACAAACACACGTAAAGTGTGCGGTTGATGCGAAAGTTATGATCGTCGCACCATGCTTGGTTACTAAATAAGACGTGTAAGGTAAAATACACTGTATGTACAAATGGCAAAAGAGCTAAATGTGCAGGCAAGTAACAAACATCTTTACACCACGCATGCGATTGTCACTTACATTGTAAATAAATAAAAAGGCAATCGTTCAATGGAAAAGGCATTGGATTGGCGAGAGAAAACTTGTGAGTTCGAACCCTGCCCGTTGCATTATTGACATATAAAGATACTTCTTTCACTAACTTAACTCTTCCTAAGTATACTTACCAAAAGTGTCAAAATCTTGGCCTCTTGGCACGCGCACAACTAAGTTACACTAAGAAAGCTGCATACTCATATCTTTTGCTGTTTGTACAAGCCAATTATTTAGCGATGGCATTCAATGCCATCAGATGGCGCTATATCAAAACAGAGCGATAGTAAGAGAGGAATATAGTCATGAGTACCATTGTTAAATAATTTAATCTATCTGTAGCTAATTTGGTCGCCGACGGGTACTTTGAAATTAAGCGCAGTACTTTCATTATGTTACCTCTGATTTTGCGTCACTGTTAAGAGCGTGCATTCTGAAAGTAGGCAACGTCGCAAATAGCTGTCAAATATTTCACTATTTTGATTAATTTGGCGATATTACTATATGGAAATATGAAATATCGCTAACTAGTGAACTAAAATATTAATTATGAAATGCAATAATTAAAAAAGTATTTGGAAACTTTCCAAATGCCCTTTTTACACCTAAAACGGTTACAACATCAAATTCAGTTTTATAATTGCAATTCATTATTAATATTTTAGGTCACTGGTTAGCGATATTTCATATTTCCATACAGTAATATTGCTAAATTAATCAAAACAGGTAAATATTTGACAGCTATTTGCGACGTTGCCAACTTTTAGAATGAACACTCTTAAAATCAAAGTGATCTTTATTCTGATTGCGATAAGGTTGGTAGTGGGTTGTTGTCAGAGGTAAAATAATTGTGGAAGGGTTGTGGGTACAAATCTTTGTTGTAGGCTTTTGATCTAGGCCAAAAAATCTAGTACTGTAAAACCGGTGTTCCGGCCTGGAAATCGGCTATATAGCCAAGACGTAGCCTGGTTTTCTATTGTCAGAAAATGAGTGTAAATGTATCCAAGAGAAAATGGAAGACGAATCTGCCAGTCGTCATATTATGTCAGCTGAAAAGTTCAGAAAACAATATTTCAACAAAATTAGAACTATTTTAATGTTTCTATTCATCCGTCGGTGGTCAAACTCAGCCATTTTTTATGTCTGTGTCAAATGTAAAAGTATTAATATATTTATCACGTAATTTTTTTTAATTATCATTCATTCCAATTATCCTACGTTTTTTCATTAAAATGTAAATTAGTAATGATTTTTTTTTTCAAATAGATTATAATCGATTGTTGTAGCGATTAGGGACCGTTGATGGTAATAGTACTGACATGGAATTGTGATGTAAAGAAATAGATAATTCGCTTCTGTTTCCGCGGTCATAAGGCCGTTGACCTCTCGTAGCGATGACATTTTGGAATCTACTTACTGCTTAAAGTTTTTTATAGCAACAGCAGATATCTTGGCCACTCTTAAACAGTTGTTTCATTGATCTACGCCATTACTTAGGCCTGCCATGCCAATCTAGTGCCTATGTCTCTTTCGAAACCGTCAAATAAGTTATGACATTTATATATTATTTGACTTTCGTTTTTTTATGTTATTTTGATTGTCAGATGTTTTCTAATATCTTTATCAAGATGTAGTTCGATAGGCTGGAAGGTGCGATGGCTTTATGTTGATCGGCTTTATCTTGTTTCCGGTGTAGTCAAAAATATGATCGGAAAACAAAAGTAGTTTGGTTTGAACGATGGCCTCTCAATAATTGTCTAATTAAGTATATGTGATCTCTGTGTCAGTCTTGTCTGTTTTGTGTGTCATGAAAAATATTTTTTACCAAAAATCATTGATTGTGTTGTATTTATAAAGTTTTTTTTCTCTAACAGACTGACGCGTATGAAATGATAATTCTATTTTTGTATTGTTATTTTTGTTTGCAAATATTTCAATTTGATCACCTTCGACTTTGGCTTGTTGCACTATTTTTCGTAATCTCTCTAAAATATTCGCTTGAGTGGGAATATTCATCTTTTACTTGCTAAATAAACCCAAGTAAAGGGACTTATAATACATTATCAAGTTTAATGGGGTAGTGCGGTTCGAACTAAGGTGATAAACTGTGGGCATTCAATCAAGTGTGAAAACTGGCGCTTGGGTGAGCCTAGAATCACAGAATTTGATGTGACATTGTAGATACGACCTTATAATCACGCTCTTACGATTTATTACGAATCCGCATGTTTTATTCAGGTATTCCAATTTTTTTTGGTTACCTATGGTAGTGCAACAAGTTTTAATATTAAAACTTTCTTTTTACAATGGAACTAACTGAAACTAGTGCTATGTTAGGACTGAGACGCACTAACGTGATCAGTCATGGTTTGTGATATATTAGATTTAATCAAATTAGGTCTATAATTAATCATGTATTTAATAATTATTTTGTGCCAAAAGTGTAAACCTTGAAAGGTGATTTCAAAATATCTTTTGTGTGAGTTATGGAATTGAATAGATTGTTGTTTACGTAAAAGGGATGTAAGAACATGCAACAGATAGAAAATGTGAGAGAGAAAATGTATCTTCATTATTTAAAAACGGAGCTGAGTCTGCATTTGTTAATTTCGCGACTATACTGCAGATCCGAAGAGCTGTGCACAAGTGCATTTTTAATTAAAATTCAGGTTTTTACTTCTGGCACAAATATTTTAATGATATTAATTTGTAGTTACAATAAAATGTTATTTAAACTACTGCTATTTTATTTCCCCATTTGTTGTTAATGAACCTTCCCTGAGCATCCATTCCTTGTTTTGACCAACCTGACTCCGATGTGAGTTTTAAGTAGACAAGCTGTAGTTGATTCAAACTGCACACTAAGGAGGATTTAGAATATATCGCTAAAGTGATCAGTCATTTGGGTTATAGGGTGTTATCAAACGCAGGTTATTTCGTTTGAAATTGGAACAAGTAGAATCACATTGCAGTAAAATTATGATATTAAATAAATGCATAATGCATCGGAAAAAGGTTGTAAAATTCCTCTTTGAGACATAATGCACCGCAAAAAAAAAAAATAATGGTTAAGGCCTAATAGTCGAGAAAGACAAGAACAATAGTATAAATAAAGTCGAAAATAATATAAACTTAATCATCGTTGTAAGTTAACGCCTGTGAAAAAGGACAACAAAGTATTCACAGGCACGTGGATATGGTTATTTAGGTATATTCTACTATTGTAAGGTTAAAGTTTATAATATTTTTTAAACTGAATTCTGCAAAAATCACGGCGGTTATAGGTCCTACCCACGTGGGCCTTAACTAAGTACCTATAATCACAGAGCATGTAATTAATAAGGCAGCTTCACACAGCTCATTAAGGATCACGAAGTTCAACGCTTTCCAGAAACGAAACACTTCTACATGAAAAACAACAAAGAATAACTTGCTATCAATGTAATATGACCGAACATGCCTCACAGTTGACCCAAAAAGTCCAAGCTATCGACAAACAAGATTAGTCATCACAATTATGTTATAAGCACAAATAAATGTTTCCATTTGCGCAGAACCGGCGTAGAATCAATTCAGTGATACACTACTCGACCTTTCAGTTATAATGAAGCCGTTATAATTCTGAACGCAAACAAAAAGTGCGCGTAGTAAAATTTTAATGGAATTCAAGAGATCCAAGTTTTTGGGGCGAGGTAGGAATTATGAGGCCACGAGTTTTATAGGGGTTTTTCACGTGGTCTGGAATTTTAGGTTGTTTAATGTTGTATGGTTGCTTGAAGCTCGAAAGGTGCGACAAAATTTAACTACTTCCTACCAAAATTATACCAATTTCTTACTGTCGGTCGCTTTCGACTGGTCCTTGGTAGCAGAGAGAAGTGGAAAGAGTGTAGGGATAGGTACTCCCTTTCCACTTCTCTATGTTTTTTTTCTCTCCCAGCCTTGCCCTGCAGTCGGATCCATCACAGGCTTTAAAAAAAAATATATATATATAATATAATATAAATAATAGGTATAATACATACTTTCAACATGTCTTGTAGGACTTGACTTGTCCTGTACCTACTCGTGTATAAAACATTCACCGTTTTGACATTATACAAATAATTAGAAGGAATCTCATCCATGAAACTGAACGCGATCAGCACTTCTAAACTGCGTTCAAGAGCTGTCAGTGTCATCATTGTTGTAGAATATTGACACGGACAGCTCTTGAACGCGGTTTAGAAGTGCTGATTGCGTTCAGGTACATTGGTGAAATACGCCCTAAGGCTTTAAAATTGAAACGAAAACAGTAGACACAACATGTTGAATACATGTGTTTGGTAACCGCAGGGCTAGGTGGGTACGTGGGTAGGCAAAGATCGACTGACTGTGCGTCAGCCGGTCTAAACGTTACAATAGTCTCGTTAATTAAAACCCAAGTAAATGCGACCTCTCGATGAATTTGATTAATCATCGATGTTGATACTGTGCTAGGTAGGTTTAGGTTAATTTGTGTAACTAAACCATCCTTCTAGGAAAGCAGGTGTTACGATTGAGTCCCTGCCTATAACTGTAAATATTGTACAAGCAAATTATGAGCACTACTACGAGGGAAATATACCTAATAACTGGCCGCCTGATAATCTATTTCCAACAACGAACAATTTGTAACTTGACTTCAATGTATGTTATCACATTAATTAAAGTAGGCAGAAAATGGTCAAGAGACTGATATGAAGAAGAGTTACTTACTCCGAGGAGTCTCGCGTGGCTTTGTGAATTAAATTAAATTTGTTACTAACATAACACGTTCAGTGCCGGAACCCCTGGAGGTTCACCTAGTCACATATGGAATGTAGGTTTTTCTTAGTGAATACAGCATTATAAACCGTGAAAATAACATCTGATGTATATTTTAACAAGATTTATTAGTAAGTATATGCGTTGGTTTTAAAATCAAAGCATTTTTATTTTTTTAATTTTTTTTTCACGGTTACAAATATTCACTAAAAAGTTAAAAGATTGGAGACCACGTATAGTGACAAGACCCTTTTCCATTTATTTTTTTTGGTGGGAAATTATCAAATGACTTCTCCCGCTCTGGGCGGAGCGGGAAGGCGTGTCAGACTCTTAGACTAGACTCTGACTAAAACCTACCCGTGTTCCTTCAGTTGCCTTTATGTTGCCAGGGGCCACGGTATCCCTTTCGGACTTTCCCGCGACCCCGGCAGGCATCGGCCCTAGCGGACCCCGTCAGTTGTGCTGACATCTCTTTGATCGGACGGCGAGCTACACATTGCTCTCCGGTATCGGTGGCCGGGAATCGGCCTGGGATTGCCGACGCTCAGGGCGACTCCTGCGGCGTCACAATGGTGACACCCGGGCGTTTTCTCCCGCCTTATCCGGAATAGCAACCTCCCGAAACAACCGTGTCCGGTGAGGACCTGCGTCAGGCGGAAGGTGAGGACGCCGTGGCGCCTCTCTAGCCGCCCCTCAAAGCCGCCACAATGGCGGCGATAAGTCCCCTGACTTATCGCCGCAATTTTGGCGTGCCCAGCACTGGGTTGCGACAACCGCACTCTCCATGACGCCATGAGATCCCACCGGATTCACTAAAAAGTTATAAGATTGGAGACTACGTATAGCGACAAACACTATTTTACTTCGTTTTACAGTGTTACACGTTAACTAAACACGGTTCTATATCTAATACCGTTGACCGTCCGCGATGGTTAGCTTTAGCGCAAACGTAATGCCAGCAACCCTCCCGGAGGGTCCACTTCCAATATGTATGGCTGTATGGCGATATGGCGTATTAGTTCTATGAAAAGTGGGTGGAGTCGAAAGTGTCATAAAGCCCACACCCACAGCGGCGTTTTTGCGATATTGCGTCCTAACTTCTATTGCAACTAGCCGCAGAGTAGAGGCATTAAGGTACCTACTAACAGCCAGTTTGAAACTAAAAATAATGCAAACTTAAGCTAAAGAACTGTCAAACGGATGTCAACTGCTGATCTACCTACTCTGATAGGTTGACTTAATTACCAACAACAAATCAGATCGCTTGACATGATTTTAATTTGAACATGTCGTTGACTATAAATTCATTTCACCTACCTACTCATGTTGTAAAACAAAACCCTAGTACTAAGTAGTTCTCTTAAAAACCTTCCTCCTCAATTTTTACACACGCTCCATAATTGCCACATTTCCATTCATAACCCATAAGTTATATCCACAACACTGAACTTCTCTACTAATTTTAACTGAGCCCAGCAAAGCCGACACAAACATTAAAAGTATTCGTTTTTCGCATTTCATTAAAATTTTAACTCGGTGAACGCGGTCTAGGCATTTTAAGTGCCGTCGGGGTTAAGTCGCTTTAATCGTGTAACGAATACACGAGGACTTGTTTTAAATAGCCTACTCCCGCCCTTTAATGAACCACGGCTCGCAGGCGACGACGAGACAGCTTCATTTTGAGCAATTCTACAACATTTTGGACGGATATGGACCTAAATTATTTTTAAGCTACTTTTTTTCATGTTTTTTTTTAAGTGGAGGTATTTGTTGAAAGTACCGTTCCTACTTGATAAAGTTGGTGGTTACGTATGTAGTGATGCAGTTTTGGGAAGGTTTTTTTTGTTTATATATTTAAAGAGGGTTTTAATCTCGACAGATTATGTCATATACGTATAGGGCGGATGACCCAGTAATTCCACGTCTGACGTCACCAAGTAGTCGATTGTTTGCTTGGCGGTGTGCGACGAGGCGTTGTCGTGGTGAAGGAGGATCCTACTGCGAGGTCGTTTCTCCCGAACTTTTTCCAAGACAACTGGCAAACAATTGTTAGTGTACCACTCTGCAGTAACTGTTTTTCGATCCTCTAAAACAATTGTTGCGCTATGACCTGCCCTTCCGTAGAACGAGGCCACCATCTTTGTTCCCACGCTTCGGCCTCTCTTCATTTTAGTTGGCAACTCCTCGGAAGGAAACACCCTGATAGTAGACTGTCTTTTAGTTCCAGGATCATAACAATAAATCCAGCTTTCGTCACCCGTAAGTATGTCAACACGACGGAGTTTTTGGGCCTGTGTCAAATTATGAGGTATCCACCGGGCACAAAGCTTCCTGACCGCTAAATGTTCACGGAGGATTTTGTGCACTTGACTCATACCGATGCCTAAGCTTGTCCGAATCTGCTCATAAGTCACTCTTTTGTCAGTCTCTATCATTCGCCGCACAACACTGATGTTATCTTCAGTCGTCGCCGTAGAAGGCCGTCCTTCACGCAGATCATCGGTGAGATTAGTGCTACCACGTTTAAACTCATTAAACCAGTTGTAAACTGTGGCACGAGATGGGGCTTCATCGTGAAAGGCCAATCGAAGCACAGACTACATAGAGATAATCGAAGCGTATCATAACTTTCTTGTTGACTTAATTGACATCGAAAGTCATAAAAAAACATTGGATGAAAATTTTCTCGCATTAAATTCATGCTTACGTGACACAGACAATTATCATTTTGCCGCTAAATCGTAAAAAATGACAAATGAATAAAATACATACCCAATAATACAAGTGGCCAGTTCTAAAAACTTTCAGTGTTGCCCTCGTATTACATACTAGGTATTTTCCCACTTCCAAGAGTTCGATTTTCAAATCATAGCAAACTCCAAGTTTCAGTGAGTTTTAGATTTTATTACTTCGCAACGCAATCTTTTATCGCCGGCCAGCATGAGCTATAAATAAACTCTTACGAGTACAAGGAAGGAGTTGTATTGTACCTAACCTACTTTCAACACTTTATTCATTGCTTCAATGGCACATCATCCAGATAATATCATTTTGTGTGAGTGTGAGCTCTTTGTCGTCTACTTAGTGTAACAAAACCGATGTAAGTGGGTGGTAGCGATGAAAAATATTAGAAAATGAATGTATTATATTTGCAAAGCAGGTGTTTTTGATTGATTCTTTCTAATGAAACCTTAGGTAAAATATTGAGGGTATTTTCAAATTCAAATTCCTTTATTTTATTTGTCATTTTTTCAAGTAAGGTTGTTGAAAGTTATCAAAATATAGCTTCGTTAAATAAAACCTCTCCCCACAGGAGCGTTTATATCGCGCGATAATAACGCAAGCGTTATTGCGATATCGGTTTTCAGTACATTTTGTATATGGACGGCCACGAAGTTACACATTGAAGTAAGACGCTTGCAGTACTCCGTTTTGCGATATTTCGATATGTGTTCTTAGAACATTTTGTATTAGGACGTATGCGATCTTACACACACCTGCGTTAATAACGCTAGTACGATTACTATAGTGCAGGCGGGGAGCCTGTAGTGTAGGTTACACGCAGACGTTAGAAATATCGCACAATAAAAACG
Organism: Xanthia icteritia; assembly: GCA_949128155.2. Lineage (NCBI taxonomy): Eukaryota > Metazoa > Arthropoda > Insecta > Lepidoptera > Noctuidae > Xanthia > Xanthia icteritia. The sequence goes on from OX421939.2 coordinate 9,767,581, forward strand.
TAGATGTGTGCAAGGAATCGGAACGCATTATCGCAATAACGCTTGTGCTATTATCGCGCGATAAAAACCCCCGCCTGTGGGACGCAGGCTTTAAACCTTGAAAATGTTGATATGCTCCTATAGTATCGTGTTTGGGTGAAATCCAGTGACTCGTCTGCATGCTGTAGTTGCATCACAGTTACATTATTTCGATTGAATCGTGATCATTATGTACCTACCTACCACGATTGTATCAATTTACCAACATGAGTACAATCGTTATCGAGAAGAAATCCAAGCATTGTTTTACCTTGTGGCTAGCATTAACAGCTAATTGCTAATACCTTTACATAGCTACACGATACTTAGAACCTTACCAATAAGCACTTAAAGACTAGGTACTATATTTATAATAGTTTGGCCTATAGGTATTTAGGTACATACATATAAGCAACTGTTCACCTTTATAACTTGAAGATAAGGAGTTCGTCGACCCTTACAGCGATATTATGGCGCCAGATTAATTCTGTTCTCCCTTGTACGAGAATGAAAGTCATGTAATTTTATGAGATAGAATGCCTACCCTTGCTTACCTATACCTAGGTATAGTCGCTTTCATTGACGATAGCGGGTAATGGAGGCTCGATACGAATGGCCCTAGAAATTTCAGTGTGCCTACGTACAGACTGACTTACCAATACATTTTATGTTAGTCGTGAAGGTCTGAAGCTCTATATTGATAAGGCTTTCTGGATAAATTGGTATTTTGTATAAGTATATTATTTCAATGTTATTGGTGTGGTTCAATTTGCGTTGTCATAGTTAGGGTAGGGACATGTGGTTCTAAGGCCAATAAATTCTCGATATGTACCTACCTACCATAGACACGTCTATACTACCTACATTAGCTTTGAACGAATGGACGTACAGAACGCTCAAAGTTAATGTAGGTAGCTTGGTAAGTAAGTTACTTTAAAGGGAATGATATTATTTATAAAATTATATTATATATTATATTTATAAAATAATATCATTTATAAAACAAATAAAAGTAATTTGATCTTACTCGTATCATGTTTGTGGGCGGCCATTGGGCGGCTGACTGTTTTATGTTATCAAATTGTTATTCAATTTCTATCACGGAGTGTTATTGATAACATTTACCAGAACATGAAAAATTGTTATGAAAACAGACAATAATTATTCATTATATTAAGTACAGTGCGTTCATTGTAACTTGACCCGTGACGCGATTGGTAGAATTGTGCAGTCTTAGTTTAAAGACTAATAAAATTTAGCGCTGCCAATCGCGTCACGGGTCAAGTTATAATGAACTCACTGTAGCTATTCATACAACAAAAGCGCGATAGCATTTGCGCGAATACACATTCGCTTAACTTTTCATCAGCAACAAGACTTTATCTCGTGGTGGTTTGTCATTACAAGGCAGTCATATTGGTAAAAGGACTGGCTACCCAAGGTGCACAAGCGAAAATATCCTCCTTGCCTGTAAGGGTCTGATCCACTAGCAAAACTTTACAGTAGGTACCCTAGTAATGCTGGCTATAGCCACGAGGTTAGCTAAATGCACTCTAGGCGCTCAGCAGACGATGGAAAATTTGTCAGCGGACAATTTGGGATCGTATGGAACGCGCGCGCGAGCCAAAAGTTTCATCTACTATGTAAGAACATCGTGCATGCACCTGGGCATGGCTGCAGTGGTTCAAAAAATCCTAATTTCAGAATGAAACTGTTAATGTCTCGAATTTTCGCGACAAAGTAAATAGATAATCGTTATCAGAACAACTTTTAAATACTAATAAGTATTATAATTAGGTCTGCAACCTGCGTATTCACAGAATGAGTTTTTTGAGTGACGAATGTGGAGTGATAGGACGACAGAAATAGAGCTTCAATCAATAAATGGCTCCTCGTCTATTTGGCGAGGCTTACGAAGTCTCCGAAATTGGTGCTAAATTGACGAGTTGCGCGACCATCACTAATGAATTATGTATCAATTTAAATCATTAACAAAACTACTTAAAATACTGTTTATTTTTTCGAGATACTGTTTAATTTTCCGAAACCCACTTCCCATTCCCACTTTGACCATAATATACTTTATTTCTCGTACAAAATGTTGGCAATCCTAGTTACACCCTCCTTATTGTAGGTACCTACTTACACTGCATTGTATCTGATTCCTAATGATCCTGTGGCGGCATCTACACGTCGGGGTCACCAGTATAAAGGTATGAGGAACAGGGTGTAAAGTTCACTCAGCCTGTATAGGAAAGATAGGGTCCTCCGACCAGACGGGTGTTGTGTCTGGCGAGCAACCGCCCAACGATTGATGTCGGGAAGTTATATTATATGCTGATCGCGCGGTAAACTCTGTTTGCGCGATGCAGGATTTTTTGTGACGTCAGATCTTTGATGCGTAGTTCGCATGTAGATGCCCCGACGCGACGTTCCTATCACCCTTGTGTAGAAGTACCAAGATGTGTCAACAAAATGCTTGTAAAACAGAAAGAGTAATTAAATTCGCCTATGTCCTAACATCCACCGAGAGAAAGAGGCCGTGGACTTGTGTTGTCATTGTTCTGCTCATATTTTCACTCTAAGATGGTATCCTACTATAGTCTATTCAAAGATAAGTTTCCGAAGCCAATGTGACGCTGTTGTCAATCAATTATGGTAGAAATGATATCGTAATATTGAATGAGAACTATCCAGTGGATCCAGTCTTTTCGACCCGTACTAGATTAACTGAGAGACGTCAGAATGTTGGCAATCTTTGAGGATAACTCGGTTATACCTATGTATCAAACTTGGGCTGGATTTGATGAACGATTTCAAATTAAAGTAGAAAGGTACATATGAGTTTCGGTCTCAACCAATCGACGACCGCTGGACTTCAAGAGTATATCATGGCCAGGCCCAGCAGACCAAAGAAAGAGAGAAAGGCCCAAAGCTCGCTAAGTCGATGACATCGTGAAAGTCGCTGGCACTCGCTACATGCGCACGGCAGAAGATAGAAACCGTTGATCACCTCTGGAGGAGGCCTTCACCTTCTAATAAGAGGGGTTCTTGCTATAATAAAACTATAAAATCGTCAAAATAATTATAATAATTATAAAAACTAAAATGTAACAATGTAAATAAATAATAATTTAAATATCAATCAGTACTTATTTATTAATTGAAAAGAAATGTATTTTTTTAATTTTTATTGTGTTAAATAATAGGTAAAAAAATGTATGTAATATTACGAATTGGAATGTTAAATTATTATTGCATGCAGTATCTATTTATATTTTTGTAATTTCAAACAGCAAGAAATAAAAGGCTATTTTATTTTATTTTTATTTTATTTATTTACCTACCAATCCTACCATACCTAGTACCTACATCTATTGTCTTGGCCCTATTTAGTGTAACTGACAATGCGACATATTTGTCAAAAGTTACCTTTTCAAAAATTTATGTAAAATTGTCGGATCGTCTCCTGTCACCTGTCGGTTTTATTAAATAGCTCCCTGGTTTGATGCTATCGAAACGTACGCATCTCATAGTCAAAAGTCTTTGGAAAATAGGCAATCTGACGTGAGCACAAAAAGCTATAATTAATGAATACAGGAACAGCATAAAGTAAAACAATGACGTCCTCGTTCCACTCTAGGTGTAGTATTGTAAAAGACATCTGGTCTGAATCATATTGTTGTGACGATGACGACGACCTTTTGGCCGAAAGAAACAACAAATAAACCATGACCATCATTGGTCGGCTTCCAGTCTAGCCGGATGCATCTGAATACCAGAATTTTACATGGAGCGTCTGCCTATCTGACCTCCAACCCGGTAAGGTCAGTTGGCAGTCGCATAAGATACCCCTTGGTAAGACTGGTTGTCAGACTGTCGGGCTTTTGACGGCAATTGTAACGGTACTGTCAACTGCCATTCTTTGACAGTTGTATGTAATGGGGTTAATTGACACAGTGTGTCAACTGCCATTCTTTGACAGTTGTATGTAATGGGGTTAATTGACACAGTGTGTCAACTGCCATTCTTTGACAGTTGTATGTAATGGGGTTAATTGACACAGTGTGTCAACTGCCATTCTTTGACAGTTGTATGTAATGGGGTTAATTGACACAGTGTATCAACTGCCATTCTTTGACAGTTGTATGTAATGGGGTTAATTGACACAGTGTGTCAACTGCCATTCTTTGACAGTTGTATGTAATGGGGTTAATTGACACAGTGTGTCAACTGCCATTCTTTGACAGTTGTATGTAATGGGGTTAATTGACACAGTGTGTCAACTGCCATTCTTTGACAGTTGTATGTAATGGGGTTAATTGACACAGTGTGTCAACTGCCATTCTTTGACAGTTGTATGTAATGGGGTTAATTGACACAGTGTGTCAACTGCCATTCTTTGACAGTTGTATGTAATGGGGTTAATTGACACAGTGTGTCAACTGCCATTCTTTGACAGTTGTATGTAATGGGGTTAATTGACACAGTGTGTCAACTACTATTCTTTGACAGTTGTATGTAATGGGGTTAATTGACACATTGTGTCAACTGCCATTCTTTGACAGTTGTATGTAATAGGGTTAATTGACCCAGGCAGTGTGTCAATTTGGTAATTTCCATTCTGTGCCTACGTCTGCCTACCTCTTCGCGCGATACTGGTGTAATCTTGTAGTTTATTATATATGTATCAAATACCTACATGATTGCCTACACTAATTACTTCTCAAAATCCACATTCCTAAGAAAACATTCCTCTATCACGAGTGTTTCCGAGAAACAAAGACATGATTAATTCTGTTCCAGAAGTAACAACAATGTGTTGTTACAAACAACACAATTGATATCACTTAGTCTCTGTAATTACATAGAAGTTTCGAATCACCGATTAATCGGGTTATCAAATTAGTGACAGCGAATGCGAAATGTAGGTAGATATCTAGGTACTGAAGAATTTCAGAAATTAGGTACTTAAGAGCGTTTATTCTGAAAATGAGCAGCGTCGTAAATAGATGTTAAATATTTCGATGTTTTGATTAATTTGACAATATTATTGTATGGAAATAATAAATGTGGTTAACAAGCGAATTAGAATATTAATAATGAATTGCAATTATAACACTGCATTTGATGTTGTAACAGTTACTGTTTTAGGTGTAAAAAATGTATTTGGAAAGTTTCCAAATATTTTTTTTACATCTAAAACTAAATATTCGTTGTTACGATATTAATTCGTTGGCATTTCATAATCAATATTTTAGTTCACTAGTTATCCACATTTCGGTAAATATTTGACAGCTATTTGCGACGTTGCCAACTTTTAGTATACTATATATACTTTTAAGTCTTAATTAGTATTTTGAAAGTTTATTAATGATTCAAGTAGGTAGTAACTACATATGTACCAAGGTGTCAAGTTTAATCCAAAAGTTCGGATGGTTTCATGAAATAATGTTTTTTTGAAAGACTTTAAACTTTATGGGGTTTATTTATAAACGTTACTTAAAGTTAAGAGACGTTCAAACGTCAAAAATGAATGGCTAAACAGTCGCTAATTAATTATAACTTAATCACCATTATTAATTAATAAAAACCTTATTTCAATACAGAACATGTTTTTAAAATCGGAACATGTTTTAGGTACTCACCTATTATTTTGTGTTGTCCATAAAATTAATTTGCCAAGTGATCCAATTACTCACAGGAAAACGTATTTGTACCTATTATACCTAAGCGTATTTCAATATAACAGAAATAACGTACATAGATGGTTAAGTAATAAAGCTGTAGAATAGAACGTAGTTAATAATGTTCATAGTTAAGAGGGAACAGGGCGTGCGATTCTCCATACAAATGTATTCTCCTTTTTTCTTCCTGAATAGTGCCTCTAGAGCAATCATTTTTTTTTTCATAAAATCAATATCTGCTGTAGTGACGTCTCTGTTATTTCCTTTTTTTCAGGAACTTATCGGTAAAGAAAATATGACCCTCAAAAAATTACAAAAATGCCCCATTTGTACCGCCGTGATTAGAGGAGTACCAGACAAATTCGAAAAGTTTTTAACATACATGAAAATGATAGGAACCTAGACGTACTCTTTCTTAATTTTTTTATGTAAAAACAGTTGAATCGTTTCAGTTTTCGAGGAGAAAAAAGGGGAATAGGAAACGTCGATTTCATAAATTTTTTTGGGATATAATTGGTCTGAGCTGTAGCTATCCCTATCGCACTCTACGGGGGCAGACTTGAGGTAAGAAGACGGCAATAGTTTATGCAAATACCAATTTTTCAAATTCCTCGCAGCCCCTGTTCCCTCTTAAGTACTTACGTATGTACTTAATCTTACTGTGATTTGATACAGATGTTATCATTAGCAAGACGTAATAGTCAAGCAATTAATGTACTGTTAATGAATCTTATTGCTATAAACTATACTTAAACACTTTATACCTATTTATTCTGCTTGAATACTAAATTGAATGTCAAAAGACAAAACAAAATTAAGAGCTCTAAAAATTGGTCTAAGTAGTACGGGATTATTCAGTCTGCAAGTTTATGCTTATTAGGTAGGTAGGTACCTAGTACGGTGTTAATTTGTATATATGTAATTAGTGTCCTCTATTGTTCTAATACTTGTCCGAATAACCGCTGGAAGAAAAGGTACTTAAATGTTTATTGAACCAATGCACTTTGAACTTCGGATATGAAAACAATGATAATTAAATGAGTGTTAATGTTATTTGCCACGTATTACGTAGGTATTTATCTGCTGTGGGCACAAATAGACTACAAGTAGATAGTAGTAAGTAAGTAAGGGCGGTAAGTAAATGAGATGGTTCTCATTTAGAAAATAAACTAACGACAACCCAGGAAAATGATACAAATATGTTACAGCAAAAATTTATTTGGTACAAAACTTTAATAGGTTAAAAATACCATCGTATTCATAATATCTACTTGGTACGGTAATCTATACGAAGGCTATTTACAGATACTAGTTAACGAAATTATAAACTAAAAACGAATCTACTTTGCAACAAAAAGTGGCTCACCAGCTACAATAGAACTTTCAATACCGCAGTGGTCTTCACCTCGCAGAATTTTGAAGAATCCGTTGTCGCCCCAATCACCATTCCAGGAGTTCGCAATGAGCCAGTACTTGTTGCCATTATCCACTCCCCAGCCCAAAATCTTAACCGCGTGACCACCGAGAGCGTCGCCGATGGTGTGTTTATAAACACCAGTCTTGTAATTGAGCAAGTCTGAGTACACTGTAAACGCAGCTTCTACTGGCCCATTCTTGAACAATTCAGCCCTGATGTGGTCCTCCTTACTTGACACTGAGAACACGTGTTTACCGTAGCGCTTATCCTTGTGGTAGTCAACATTGTAGCTTGACTCGCACGTCTTCTGGCATTTCGGGGTTTTAGAGTCACCGTTGCAAGGCAGCCTGTTGCCGGGCACGTGATGTTCGCAAGGAGGGATCTCGTACGGTCTGCAGCCTTGAGTAGAGTTGTAGCTGCCACCTGACACGAGACCGATGTGCTTCCAGTATTCCCAAGCTAACGTTGGCATGCCTCCGTTGCATCCGAGACCACAGACTGGACAACAGCTCAATAGATCCTCAGCGGAGAAATGAAAATGTTCTGTTCCATTTGAGTACGTACAGTACCGGTCGGTCATCGCCTCCACAGCGCCAAACGCCCAGCAGCTACCGCATGAACCTTGGTCCCTCACTTCGTTCAATGTGGGGCAGTTCGGCCATTTGTCTCTGGGATCGAAGTTTTCCGGAAGACTCGCAATCAGTTCGTCGTCATGTTCAACCTTCGGAAGTTTCGCCAAGTGATCATCTTGCAGAACACCCGCTAATTTCTTGATGTGTGTGTACGGTGTGTTCAGCGGGAAGTTTCTGCCTGCTTTCCAAGTGTTTTGCTTTGAATTGATGAGATTGATGAACTCATCAGTGAGCGGATTCTGTATAGCGTCGGCGGTGATCGCGAGTGCGCACACGAGCGCAACAAACGTTGCACGCGAAGCGGCCATTATTCACTTCTTTATTTTCTTTTTCACAGCTGAGCGGTTAATGGATGTGTATTCGGAGCGAATGTGGCGCGACGACTGAGCGGCGGCGGCCGCGGCGGGTGTAGTTGATACCCGCGCTCGCACGCCGTGTAATTGCATCGGAACGCACGACACGGTCATCAGGGGCGAGACAGCGCTTGACCGGCCGTGTCGAAGGTTAACGAAACATGTACACCTACCGATACCATAAGACAAACAAATGTTATGGTCGAACGCTTTACGACCATTAGTAAACATTTGTTTTAGATCGGTCGGAAGTAATTAATTGGGGATCGGAGCGAGCGAGTGTTTGCTCCTATGTCAGGTTTATCAGGATGGCACCCTTGACATGGGTCTTACTTGTGTTGATGGTTTATATTGTTATTTTAGTAGGTACGATAAAGATAGAATTATTCAGAACCGTATTATACTTTTTGTAATATAGTGCAAATCTGCGAAATACCTACGTTCGTGTTTTGAAAATGTTCTCGGAAATTAATAGCAAAACAATACAAGAAATTACTGTTGTCAAGATGCTAACATATAAAAATTCAGACGGACTTTCCTTATTATTCCAAATATTCCTGTAATTATAAATTAAAATTATATCTTCAATTGATATGTTCAACTTCCTACAATAGGTAACAAACAATACAATGGCGGAAAATATGTGGCACATTGAACTACCTACTTTTTTCTAATTGTTTAAGAACATATGTTGGAATATGATTCACCGGCGAGTTCGAAGAGTAGGTAAGTTGTATTGTTTGTCGAATTGAGGTGATTGTTACATCAGTAATAATCAGTGATCGGAGTAGGTAGATTGAATTGGGGTCATTGATCCGAAACGTATATATTAATATGGACATTCCCCCGGAATTGGTTAATTATTAAGAAAAAAACCGGAACTTAGATAGGAATTGTGTTCAAATGAGCAATATTATATTCTTCATAATTTTTTTAACGGCACACAGTCATGATTCCAAGCTTTGGTAAGTAATATTTTACTTGTTACAAGGAGTTTAAAGCACGTTTGGATGTACTATAAGAATATTTTTAGTATTGTGTTTGTTTGCTTAAGCTGTTGAATATACCATCCACCAACTTTGAATTGAGTAGTTATAATATAACTACCAACATTAACAATATTTAATTGAATCCGGTAATACCGGAATTGCTTTCCGGAAAAATGGCTTATCCATGTTATTCTTTCTGTGTGCATTTATGATACAAGTACCAAAAATCAATCTACCTACTCCGATCACTGGTAATAATTAAGTATTCTTTTGCGAACTACAGTACCTATCTAATTGTGTTTCCACTGTCAGCAGAGGCCGTGGCAATAAGAGTTTTTTTTTTTGGACCGTCTGCCGGCCGCTCCCAGTAACCTTTCTATCACCAGATTTGGCATATTGCAGATAGAATAACCTATCTGTCTATAGTTTTAGCGTCCCAATAATCTGTCAGAGAAAGATATAATTATACTATCTAGGGCTACCATCAATAGCGATCTGTCTTTTACTGAAAATAGGTTATTGGGTTTGGTCGTAAGACAAGTATGGAAGAATAAGGCCTGTTGCGTCGACCACAAATAAATAAGGAAAATAACAAGAGAATGATGTCTGTCAGCAGTGGACGTCAGACCAGTACTCAGGTGTAGACCTCTACCTAAATAGTATAAATAAATCAGTGGGAATGGCCGCTTAATTAATGATTTAGGGCCAAAACCACAATTCGCAGGAGAAATGGTTTACATTATTATCAGGCAGCCATGGACGAATAAAAAAAGTCGGACGGATTCTCGCTAGCAAGAAACTGTGTCACTCAAGTCGGCCAGCTCGCTGTACGTATGAGTAAATATTTATGTGTGAATGTTCACGTTTGCGTGACTATTGGCTGACCAACTAATGTTTGTATGTGTGCGTGCCGGCCTGCGTACAGCGAGCTGGCCGACTCGAGTGACACAGTTTCTTGTTAGCGAGAATCTGTCTGACTTTTTTTGTTCGTCCATGCAGGCAGCAGTTTAGGTTATATATTTATTTATTGGTTCTCCAACAGAGGCTTACACAATAACACATGCAAGTTTACAAGAACAGGGACAAATACTAGTGTGCGCTTCCAATTATAGGAGACCACATCTTTCATGATTACTTATAATTCCTTCAAATCCTCATTCACATTAAATGACATGAATGGATGGAGAGCGGTTGTCCCATTCAATGTTGCGATATCCACTATTAAAGAAAGACACTGATTTAAAGCGCTAGTTGTTTAGTGCAGTTCTGGTAAATTAAAAATTATAAAATGCATGTTTATTAACAAGTACGGCAGTAAAAACTAAATAAAAACCGGCCAAGTGTATGTCGAACCTCGCACAAAGAAGGGTTCCGTGGTTGGGATGAATTTATCCCAAAAACAAACTTAACTTTGTAGTTGAAAAGCATGTTCTCCCATACATCGATACAGGTCAAGGTCAATTTTTCCAACAGCAAATGTAACTACAAATTAACAATTTTCGGACTTTTTACTTTACTTTTGCTGTGAGACATCGCTTCCTGCCAAATTTCATGATTCTGTCCGTTTTGATTTATTTGCGAGTATCAAAATATGTCACATAAATGGCCGTATTTTTTTACCTCCACGCGTTTCTGAGAAAATGGGTCTTAACAGACAGTCAACGAAGTGATCCTATAAGTGTTTAGTTTTTTTCCTTTTGAGGTACTAAACCCCAAAAATGAGTTATAACAACAGTAAAATGGCTTATCGGGCAGTTATGTGTGGGTAGTTAAAAAATCAGAATTGGTCCGTAAGAAATCTAACTTGAAATGGTTGCGGTGGCCGACCAATTCGTTTCGCGCGTGGTTGGTCACAAGTTCCAACCTAACCTATGAACTGCCAAACTACCTAACTGCCCATTCCAAAAATTTTACTGGCCATTCATTTACACAATATTTTATTACACTATAGAGCATTTTTTGTAGGTACTGACATTGGAGGATGAAATAACCAACCAATTTTCTTTTTCGAGTTTATTTTCTGTTCATATTTTTTTGCCACACTAATTTACAAACTGCCGAAAAATAAAATGACTGTCGGTATTTTTTTTCAATCGATCATGATCAGCCCCCCCTAATGTTTAAATAACAGTTGTAAAATAAATCACACTTACAGAAATTCTGTTAAATAAGGGTTTCTTTTAAGCACTTTGTCGTTTTTAGTAAATACCTACGTATGTCGGATTTACTAGAATTAAGAAAATACGGGTAGGTGGTTTCGTTAAATAAAACTGATCAACCCAAATACTCACTAAGCTGCTTTAACACCTGTATATTCCTGTCCTTTTTCATTATCAGTTTTCGATGAATCGAGGCTTTAAACCCCGAGCAGGCTCTTAAATATTCTATTCGAGGATTCCGATAATGTAGGTCGGTAGGCTCACGATGGTTTGTCTATAAAACCAACGAGTATATCTGAGGAATTGACCTTTATACTTTAATTTATCCGAGATGAAAAGTTTAAATTGCCAAGTCTACATATTAATCGATAATGTCGACGATTACGTGCAGATAAGGTATTTTGGAAGACCGTTCTTCTTCGTCCTTTGATAGCGGTCGCCCATTCTCTTTATAACCTTCTGGAGATAATGCTAAATTTTTAGTGTTTCGCGGTGACAACCCCGAATTGTTTCTTTTATATTATGGTCATTTTATGTTATTATAAAAAGCAATCTTCCGTTTTATAGCTCGCAGATAAGCTGCTAGAAATTCAGGGCAAGATTCTATTATCTAAAGTTTATATCTTCATTAAAAAAGACCGTTGTAATTTTATTTATTCCGACATATTTTTGGTTGCGATAGTGATGTCGTGTAATACCTGACATACTTTTTATATACTTATTATTTAAACATTCTTAGAAAGACATTAAATAAGTAGGTAGATGGTCGTTTCTTGATGTAATGAATTTTACTCTTCCTATATTACGAGTCTTCGTCATATTAAATTTCAATACGTAAACGAAAAACTTCGCGTCGGTACAGCTGACCTGGCCCAGGTCACATGGGAAAATGGTTTAGCAGAGCTCATATCGCACTCTCTATGTTGTAATACAATTTGAGAGCTCGTTCGCCGTTTCAATTCAATTTTTCGCAGAATTTTCTTGCATCTTGTATTTTTGATAGCCTAAAAGTGTTTTACATTAGAGTAAATATTCATTCATTTCATTATATTAATGATGACAGTTTCTTCATTGTTGTTAGCCAGTATCTTTCTATTTAAAAAAATGTGATTGGTAGTTCTTAAATCACTATCAACCACGTGATTATGTATTCTTCCCGTCAACCTGAGATATATATGAAAACGGTGGTGGCAGTATTTCACCCTTCAAACTGGAGCAAAGCAATGCTGCTTGTTGGAAAGAAAGAAAATGCGTTTATTGGCAATATAACGTAAATACACCAAAAAATACTAACCTAGTGCTGCCATCTGTCATTATGCTGATCTGCCCTGTACCTACTGTTAATATTTACATTAAGCTAAAAATCATCGTCATCTTCATCATGTATGAGCTGATGTTGATAGAAAGAAACTGTGGTGGTATTTTCTAGGGCCTGTTTGGGTGATCACGAAGAGTTCTGCTTCTAAAATACTTTTGTCAGTAAAATATTTTCAATCAACTTTGGACTGGCGGCGGTCGTAATACGAATACTTAAACTAATATACCACCAGCCGTTTTATATAAGTTTATCAGTATTGTCGAACTGACAATTATTACTATTAAATAAATCACAGGCGTTGACGTTTCAAACAGTTTTAAGTCTGCTACACAAATGGTGTACTCACTCCGAGTCTTACTTAAAATAAATCAAATAATAACTTTAATAAATTAAAAAGTATTTTATAAATTGTCAAAAATAAGACAGATTGAAAACCTTTCAATTCTGTTGTGCTAAAGATATAGGTACTGGTCAAAAAGTTAATGATTAAATGACTTCTCTGAGTGTGGCAGTACCTAAGTGCTGCAAACCGAAAAACTTGATAGTGGATTTAATTTAAAAATAAGTCGTTGGTGGGACTGAGAATTCGAATATGTCGCAGGAAAACAAGACTTTATCTGCGAACAAAATCTTGTTGCAGAGTTCTCTAAAATATTGTATGCAAAATCTATAGCAAAATAGTGTTAAAAAAAAACTTCATGTACCTAAAAAAGTTTTACATAGGTGGACTTAAAGCCACAAGGCATTCTCTGACGATCAACCTTTGTTATATAGGTACTGTTATGTAGTTACCTACTGGTTAAATTATTTAACACATACCAACATATTTACATAATTACATAAGTCGATGGCTTTTATGACCATTGTCTTGTTAATGTTGTAAAATATAGTGTGGGGCAAAGTTTTGTTTAAAAAAAAAAAAAAAAAAAAAAAAAAAAAAAAAGAAAAAAAAAAAAAAAAAAAAAAAAAAAATTAAAATAATAAAAAGTAGATTTATGTCAATAATTAACTATTCGTTTTATTATCATTTTAGTGTTAACGTTATGCTTTTCTTTTACATATAGGAATATCTACAAAGTTCTTTGCCTTCGGGAATGTATTAAATGTAAGCAGCAATAGGTAACGATATTCAAACTATAAGCGGTTCACCGGCGACAATGGAGCCTTCAATACCACAGTGATCCAGTCCACGCAGAATCTTGAAGAATCCTTTATCACCCCACTCTTGGTTCCAAGAGTTTGCAACAAGCCAGTGCTTGTGACCATTCTCCTCTCCCCAGCCTAGAATCTTAACCGCATGGTGCCCGAGAATGTGACCATCGGTATGATTGTAAACCCCATATTTGTAATTCAGAAAATCTGTATACACCGCCATTGCACCCTCAACGGGTCCGTTCTTGAATAGTTCAGTTTTTATCTGCTCCTCATTGCCATCTATTGAATAGACGTTTCTACCGTGATGTTTATCTTTATGATAGTCAATGTTGTAGTTTGAATCGCAGGACGTGATGCACTGTGATGCATCAACGATTTGTCTTATAGGCGAAAAGTCACCGGTTACATCATTTCCACCCGGCGGTATCTTATATGGTCTACAGCCCTCGTTTGAGTTGTAGTTCCCTCCTGATACAAGACCAACGCGCTTCCAGTATTCCCAAGCGGCTGCGTGCATACCTCTGATGCATCCTAGTCCACAAGTCTCACAACAGCTTATAAGATCTTCGGCGGAAAAATGGAACTGTTTAGTCCCGTTTGAGTATATACAGTATCGATCGGTCATCGCTTCCACAGCACCAAACGCCCAGCAACTGGCGCAAGAGCCTTGATCTCTGATTTCATTTAATGAAGGACAGTTCGGCCACTTCTCCCTCGGATCAAAGTTCTTGGGAAGAACCGCAATAAGATCGGCATTATGTTCCAATTTCTGCAGTTTCGCTAAGTTGTCTTTCAAGGTTCCTATTAGTTTCTTGATATATTTCATAGAAGTGTGCAACGGGAAGTTTCTACCGGCCGTCCAAGAGCTTTGTTTTGAATTAATTTGATTGATAAATTCATCGGAGAGTGGGTTCTGTAAAGTACTGGTGGTGTGTGTCAGTGCGAACACGAGTATAACAAAAGTCGCATACAATGAGGCCATTGTTATTTGCTTGATGTTCTCTTCCGCTGATCAGTTTAACTTTGTAAAATTGAAACCGGATGGCTTAAATTTCAGATCAAACGTGGTTGGTTTGACACTAAATAGTGTTTAAACAAAACGTCTAAAGAAAATGTTTATTTAATTGTTATCGCGGTAAATTGGTTCCGTTATTGTTATCACATAATTCTGCTACTATTGAATCCAGTGTTTCGGTCGACGTTGTTTTACTTTAACTTTTTTTTTTCATACAAAATAGCTCACAATAAAACAATACTCAAACCAACACTGCTTCACTTCTTGAGTGACGTACCTTTAAATAAACTGCTTGAAGGTATTAAACTAACGTCTTCACTGTGGCGTGAGTAAAGTGAAAATGCCGTTGCGTATGGCGACTGACGAGGCCAGCGTTGCCGTACGTCATTCGGCGAGTCGTCCGTCCCGAGCTCCTCGCCTCTGCAGCTCTACATCTCATCTGACTATTTCTATTACATAAAATCACGCCTTTATATATTACCTGAAAGCTTAGGCAGAGGTGTATATAATAGTTACACTCATATTTCGCCAGGTTTCAGAAAAGTGCGTCCTTTTTCAGATTATTTCTGCTTTCTCCATTACTGTGTGTAAGAAGGACAACCCAACAAACACACTTTCGCATTTATAATTAATTTATATCAGGATTATACTAAAAGAATTCTTTAAATATTTGCCACATCGTGCGATAAAATAAATTCTTGGAAATTCTTATAAAAACTTCATAAAATTAAGTAGGGTACGTGTATAAATTATTCACTAGAGTTATGTGTACGACACATTCTGTACTACTCTAATTTTTTGGATTGTGTAGGTAGGACATTTTTGTGCAAACATGGCCGCGTCTTGTACGACTGTTGTTGTAATGCTGTGCGTACTGGTGGCCGTAATCACTGAAAAACTGAACCCGATGTCCGATGAATTCATCAATTTAATTAATTCCAAGCAAAACTCTTGGAAAGCCGGCAGAAATTTCCCAGTACATACACCGTTTCCATACATCAAGAATCTAATGGGTCCTTTAGCAGACGAAAACTTTGGGAAATTACCAAAGGTGGAACATGACGCCGAGCTAATTGCGAATCTTCCGGAGAATTTCGACCCAAGGGAGAAGTGGCCATTCTGTTCTTCTTTAAACGAAATTAAAGACCAAGGCTCATGTAGTAGTTGTTGGGCGGTTGCCGCTGCAGAAGTCATGACCGATCGGTACTGTATATACTCCAATGGAAAACAGAATTTCCACTTCTCTGCTCATGATCTTTTGAGTTGTTGTCCGAATTGTGGTAACGGTTGTCACGGAGGTTCCCCGTCGCGTGCTTGGGAGTACTGGAAGGACATCGGTATTGTATCAGGAGGGAACTACAACTCAAGCCAAGGATGCAGACCGTACGGGTTGCCACCGTGTGAACATAATGTGCCTGGTGACCTGCCGCCCTGTGGCGATAAAGTTAACACACCAGAATGTGTCAAGTCTTGTGTGTCCAGCTACAACACTGATTATGCTAAAGACAAGCGTCGCGGCAAGCACGTGTATCGAGTATCTGCAGATGAAGAACAAATAAAAGCTGAACTATTTAAGAATGGGCCCGTAGAATCTACTATAACGGTATATGCAGACTTTATTCATTACAAATACGGTGTTTACAAACATTCAGAGGGACCAAGGTCTGGCGTTCACTCAGTAAAGATTATAGGCTGGGGAGTAGAGGGTGCTCAGAAGTACTGGCTTGTCGCGAATTCTTGGAACTCAGATTGGGGCGATAAGGGATTCTTCAAAATGCTGCGAGGAGAAGACCACTGCAGTGTAGAAAGTAGCATTGTGGCCGGTGAACCTATGATGTAAAAATATACGGCTGGTTTATAACGTAATATTTTATTGTTTTGTATTTCAGACCAAATAAAAAACTAAGACACAGCGCTGTTAACAGTGACGTGAGGTCGGTTTACATGTGTGCACTTTGCGAGGTGTAGTTTGTTTGTACATGTGTGAGTGTGTGTGTATGCACGAGCGGAGGTGCAGTTTTGGCATGCTTCACTGTTTTGTTCGCAGAGCCGTCTTGGTTTTTTATTTGATCTGAGTTTTATATTAGCTGTGTTACGTTACAATTTTTGGACACTGTAAAAGTATATTCTATCTATCTAAATATCTATTTTTCCCCAGACATATGTTTCGTATCAGTCACTACACGATTTCTTTTACACCCACTATTGATGTCTCGCTGATGATGGTGAGTGTGTTGGATCATTCGGTTCCCTACAAAATGGTTGAGCTGGAAGGTGCAGATCCACACGTCATGTTCGTGCACGGGCGCCGTCAGTTGAGACTGGTCATCTCCTATCTGCCAGGGCTTATTTTTAATCATTTTTGTTTTTTTTTACATTGTTCTCACATATAGAAGCAACAAGAATAATGTACCCAGGATTTTGTAATTTCTATATTTAAAAGAGTATCCTTGGAGTTTCTTGCCCGTTTTTCTCCATAGAGGTCTACGTTTTGGAATGGGCAACTAGCTTCAACTTTCTGACTAACTGACCGACTCTTTGACAACTCAAAAGTGCCTGTAATAGGTTTAATTGAAATAATTACGAAACGTCACCATATCGCATGTACACATAATTTCGAATACAATAATATGAATTAAAACTATAATATTATTACGAGATATTTTTTCTGAGCTGTTGCAATTTCATATTATTATTGTAATGTGTTCATATGTAGACTTTGTCGAACGCCGGTAGGCGGCGCTGGCGTCCAGTCAACTTAGTAACGTATTACCGACACGGCCATCCTGCTTGCATACGTTCTCGTGTGTTACCCTGCAACCAAAACTCAACAAAAGTGCCTGTTCGACTAGGTCAGTCTGGAGAGAGCATAGTTTTGATCCATGCGCTGGATCTGAAACTATGCTCTCTCCAGACTCCGACCTCCGCCAGAGAAACACGCCCATCGCGCATCGGTCTACTTGAGTTGCTTCAAGAGACACCGATTTCTACCGGGCTACGACTACGTAATAACTACTGGAACGGTCGCACACAATACGGTCGATAGAGAACCCTACTCGCTTGGTTACCATAACTTAGGCTTGCTCATCACCACTGTGATCTCCATCTATTTTGGCTGGTACTATATACATTAACTAAAATTAATAAAAATCTTATTATTATCGAAAATAAAAAAGTTATTTCTATTTACTATTTGAAAATCTCATTTTTCGTACCACAATCCATTAAAAATTAGCAAATTTTCAAGAGGGGTCATAAGTTATAACTTGTAGACACCCGCTATATGACGGCCAATCACGCCCCATGTTATAATCCCCGGTAAAATTCCCCATTGAAAAATATGTGACGAATTTTTTTTTTCTTTTTCCTGAAAATTACCACATTAATAGACTCTCAGTACGATACCTAACAACACTCGGATCAGACAGGTGTTTTTTTCATGTTGTATACATGTACATATATGATATACTTCTGTTTAGCGGGCTATCTGTTGTTGTTTCTTGGCGGCAAAGGATTGGACAGGACAGCATAGGTATCTCAAGAAAACTAAAGTTTTAATGATTTATAGATTGATCATATGCTTCTAGTACCATCAAGTAATTAGCCCATGGTCCAGACTCTGCGCTGTGAAACGTAACTAACACTTGTGGTGAAACGGAATTTATATTTAAGTTATGAAAATAATATTTTTTTAAGTATTCGAGATTCAACGGGCTCTTCGCGAAATGTAATGCAATGAAAGCCCTGGGACTGACGGAATAACTACAGAAGTTTTAAAGTTAAAGCGAAATGTTCTTGTACCTTACATCACATTTTATTTTCAACACCATCTTACACACCGGTCAAGGTCCCCCTGAAATGTGCCACTCAAATATAATTTTACTCCACAAGAAAGGAAACGAAGCGGACATCTCAAACTATCGACTCATAAGCCCATTTCATACTTATACAAACTATTTACTAAAGTTATAAAGAACCGTAGCGCTCCGACGCCTGACTTTCACCAACCTCCCGAACAAGCTAGATTTCGTCCCCTTTTCTCCACAACCGATCATCTTCATACTATCAATCAAGTTATAGAAAAATATAATGAATTCAACAAACCGCTTTACCTGGCCTTTGTGCATTTTGCCAAGGCATTCGACAGTATAGACCATCAGTCAGTTAGTTATTTATGCCTTCGAGTTCCAAAATGTTACGCACACCTACATTGACCTCATTGACACCATATATCGAAGAAGCTCTGCGAACATCAAGTTTTATTTCGATCCCAAATTTCAACATACAAAAAGGTGTCAAACAAGGCGATCCACTCTCACCTAAGCTGTTCACAAGCGCTTTGCAGGAGGTTTTTAACAAGTTGCCTGATTCGTGGCAGTCACGAGGCATATATGAGCTTAGCATAGGTGTTAAGCGAACAGAGCGCGTTAGAAACACCACCCTGCGCTCCATAACTCAAGTAGCGGATGACGGAGAAAAAACAGTCAAGCTTCAGTGGGAGTGGGCCGGCCACGTCGCACGATTGCACCCGGAGAGATGAGCAAAGATCATCACTCACTGGACGCCTGAGGGAGGACATCGCCGTCGAGGAAAACCGCTTGAGAAGGTGTGACGATCTAATCATTGTTGCGGGGCAAACATGGCCAGAAATCACACGAAACAGATAAATTTGGAAGGACAAAGGGAGGCCTTTGCTCAGCAGTGGGACACAGTATAGACTAATAAAAAAAGATTATAAAAAGTATTCGTTGCCTCCACTTACAGTTTACATGTTCCGCGTTAGAAATATTTGCAATATCAGTTTACCTTTACGATAACAACAAATATTTATTATTTGATAATCGCCTCAGGAGTCACACATTCACTCTACATTCAACATTCACAATTAAAGAACTCCGCAATAATGATCGCATTGCGTGCGATTTTTGTTGTTTTGCTGTGCGCACTGGCAGCCGTAATCACTGAAAAACTGAACCCGCTGTCCGATGAATTTATTGATTTGATCAATTCTAAGCAAAACTTGGAAAGCTGGCAGAAACTTTCCAGTACATACACCTTATTCATACCTCAAGAATCTAATGGGTGTCTTGCCAGACGAAAACTTTGCGAAACTACCAAACCTGAAGAAGAAGCATGACGCCGAGCTGATTGCAATTCTTCCAGAGAGCTTTGACCCAAGGGATAAATGTCCCTCCTTGAACGAAATTAGAGACCAAGGCTCATGCGGTAGTTGCTGGGCGTTTGACGCTGAAGAAGCGATGATCGATCGGTATTGCATATACTCCAATGGATCAAAAAAAATCCGTTTCTCTGCTCAGGATGCTTTGAGCTGTGTTTTAGATGATGGCTGCCTGAGCGGTTTTTCGACGATGGTTTGGGATTACTGGAGAGAAGAGGGTATCGTGTCAGGAGGAAACTATAACTCGAATGAAGGCTGTCAGCCGTACGAGATAGCTGCCTGTGAACATCATGTGCCTGGCAAATTGCCGCCCTGTGGCAAAGCAGTTGACACCCCGAAATGCGTACAATCCTGTAAGAACAACTACACCGATTATCATGCAGACAAGCGTCGCGGCAAGGATTGGTATTTAGTAGCTTCTAATGAAGAAGATATTAAAGCTGAACTGTTCAAGAATGGCCCAGTAGAGGTTATCTTTGATGTATACGACGTTTTTTTTAATTATAAACAAGGAGTATATAAATACACGTCAGGCCCTTTTGCTGGTATTCAATCTGTTAAGATGTTAGGTTGGGGAGTGGAAAATGGTCAGAAGTTCTGGCTTATTGCGAACTCTTGGAACTCTGATTGGGGTGATAAAGGATACTTCAAAATAATTCGTACAGAGAACCACAGCGGTATAGAAGAAGATGTTATAGCCGTTGTACCCTTTTAAAGAATTAATTCGATATGGGAAACGTTTATTCTTAACAGTAGATATTAATCTGCTGTTAAGAATAAACGTTTCAGTTATAACTTTATTCAATCACAGATGTATTTGTTTCTTTTATTTACAAAGGCTTTTAAGAAAAAAACACACAGTAATCATAAGCTATCCTTTAAGTATATAAAATGAAAATTTTGTTTGATGAAAATACCATGAATGTCTTCCTCATTTCATATTAGTATCTATATCCACATTTCGCCCGAGTTTTTCAATTTGGATTTGGATTTGGAATTGGATGTAATGTAATGTACTCGTATGTACAAAAAATAAGTAAAAAATAATCATTTTGAGAGGAGTTTATCTCCTCTCAAAATGATTATTTTTTGCTTTTTAACATAACATAATACGCGTGTAATTCCCGTAGGGTTCGGCAGAGGTGTATAATGTGTTAATATAGTACACCGACATTTCGCCAGTTATGATTAAGTCCGTATTAGAATGAATAAGATGTGTGAAGTATTAATTTTTATACAAATTATAAAACAAAGTCGCTTTTCATGTTTGTCGGTATGTCCGCATTGTTCTTCTAAACGACGGATCAGATATTGATGAGGTTTTCAGCATCGTTTAGAGAATTTATTCCGGAAGGACAATACGTTTGTATTGAAGTTACGTTTACCTAAGAAACCTCGATGTTTTGTCAATTCGTAAAAACCGTGCGAAGCAGGAGCGGGTCGCTAGTATCAACGAAATAGCATATAAGGTAGTACAAGGGTGACACTGAACGTTCTTAGAAAATCAAAAACTGAACAAACTAGCAAGTTATTAGTATTTTTATATTTTTTCAAAATAGTGTCCATTTACATCAATATTTCCGATGGAACCAATGAGAAAGCCCTTTGCCCACTCGTCCTTAGGGGTCTCTTCGACGGCATTTTGAAACGCAACCACTTTAACGCAACGGCTTTAAGAGGCTTATAATAGCTAAAGCGCGGTCGCTGTCGGACTGCATAGAAAAGAAAGAGAAGCGTGATGACACAATGCCGGTAATTTATTGCAAAATATGAAGCAATTATCTATTCACAAAAAATCTATTGTAACTTGTACTAAAAAAAATTAACACTATTACGTTAATACATAAATTGCTTTTAGAATAATCGTACAAAATCAGAATGATTGCATGTATACAGGTTGTAGCGTAATTAATGGATATTTTTTATATTATAGGTCTTGGGGTCTCCCCTATTCGCAGATACAGGGTAATCTATTAATTACGGTACACCCTGCATTAATATGATTTTTAATCGTTAAAACAAATTTTTAGAGTATCTTCGTGTTTTTTTTCTGTCGTATCAAATTAGTTGTATATGTTTTCAACAACTTACTAGCATATATCCTGAAGAATAACATATATTTTTCTGAGTTTGTTTACTGCAGTGAATCATATACTTTTAGGCATTATAAAACTTGCGTTTAGGCACGTTTAAGTCCTGTAGTCCCCTTAATTAAGCTAACGTTTGAAATCGTCACACGTCGAGATACTCATCCGTAATGTTATTTCATTAATTTATATTCTGTCTGGCTTAAGGTTTCTGATTGCACTAATATTAAGTGGTAGACTTTTCCGTGTTTATATTAGGTACCTACGTCTATTTCTGGTATTCAAATTTACGGTTAAAGGAGTTTATAGAATGAGGAAAGGACAGTCACTTTCACATTGCTGTGTTGTTTATCGTTTTTACTAGTTATTAACATTTTATAGACCAGATACGAGGGCGACACTGAAAGTTTTTAGAACTGGCCACTTGTAAACGATATAATGAAAAAATAAGTTCAAATTATGAAAATGGAACTCTTTGCCAATATTATTGTGTATGTACTTTATTCATTTGTCATTTGTTCACGATTTGGCGGCAAATTGAAAATTGTCTGTGTCACGTTAGCATGAATTTAACGCGAGAAAATTTTCTTACAATGATTTTTTTATGACTTTCGATGTAATTTAAGTCAACAAGAAAGTTATGATAGACTTCGATTGGCCTTTAACGATGAAGCCCCAACTCGTGCCACTGTTTACAACTGGTTTAATGAGTTTAAACGTGGTCGCACTAATCTCACCGATGATCTGCGTGAGGGCCGTCCTTCTACGGCGACGACTGAAAATAACATCAGTGTTGTGCGGCGTATGATAGAGACTGACAAAAGAGTGACTTATCAGCAGATTCGGACAAGCTTAGGCATCGGTATGAGTCAAGTGCACAAAATCCATGAACATTTAGCGGTCAGGAAGCTCTGTGCCCGGTGGATACCCCATAATTTGACAGAGACCCAAAAACTCCGTCGTGTTGATTGGTGTCGTGAAATGGTTCAAAAATTTAACGGAGGTGACTCAAATGCTGTGTTCGACATACTTACGGGTGACGAAAGCTATAAATCCAGCTGTTATTTAATTTAATTTAATTTATTTATTTATTTCAGATAATTAAAATCCATATCTTGTTAGTATATATTAGCAACAATATTAGCTTACAATTATATTAGTATTGTTAGTACTTATCTTTATGTGGCTACTATATAAAACCATTCACTACCCTCACCCAGTGTTTTTGAATGGGGCAGTCAAATCGAGCAGCAATGACTTTCAGAATGCTATTCTTAGCACCCCGCAGACGCTGCAGCAAAGAAGCCGACTTTTTGCGAATTATGGCCTTGAAGCCGTCCGTATGGGCTTCTGCAAACATCCCGGAGGCACTGCAGCGCCACGATAGCCTTAACAACATTCTGAAAGCATTGTTATATTGAACCCGCAGGGTGTCATAAGATCGTCGCGTATAGCTCACCCACAGGCCACTCGAGTAAAAAGATTGACAATACGCTTTAAAGAGCGTTATCTTTACTTGAGTTGTACATCGAGCGAACCTGCGAGCAAGCATGTTACTTCTCACCGACAACGCCCTGCGTTCCCGCTCTATATCCTCGTCATCCTTGAGGTCATCCGTCACAATATGCCCCAGATATTTAAATTTGTCAACCAGCTTTAGTGCAACGCCATTGAGATATACTGCAGGCACATGGGCAGGTCGATGTTTGCCTGCTTTGAAGATCAGCAGCTCGCTCTTTTTGGAATTGTATTTTAGTCCATGTGCTTCTGCATATTGCTCACAGATAGAAAATAGTTTCCTCACTGCGTTTATCGAGGGACCCAACAGCACCATGTCATCTGCATAACTAATATTGTTGACACAGGTACCGTCGATATAGCATCCGACATGAGTGCTGCTGAGTCTCTCAAGTAGCTGGTTGACGTACAAATTAAACAGAAGAAGTGAACTCAACTCACCCTGTCTGACGCCACATTCCGACCTGTATTCGTCTTCAACAACGTACCGGCCCATCTCACCTGGTTTTTCTGGTTTGAGTACCAGTATCTTAGTAGGGAAATGGTATCCGCCGGCACACCCGCACCTCCTAGCTTATCCCACAGAAGGTCATATACCACAAGGTCAAAAGCTTTCGATAAGTCCAGGAAGCACGCGTATACAGGCGTCTTCCTCTCAGTGTAGTACCTGACAGTATGCTTTAAGCTTAGAATGGCACTTTCAGTGGACAATCCTGACCTAAAACCAAACTGAGCATCATGTATGTCCACATGTTGTTCGAGAATGCCACTTAGCACACTGTCAAGTACTTTGGCAGTTACAGTTGCAAGCGATATGGGCCGATAGTTATTTTTGTCAGACGAGTCACCTGTCTTATTTTTAACTATCTGTTTGAGCGAAAGTTTGTTCATGCGCTCGATAGATGGCGTTGTATTTTTTGTGTGTTTTTTTGAATCGCGGTGTCGAGATTCTCCGCGTGTAGACTATACCCCTTGAGAGAAATAAATTTTTGTACTCGATTAGGAAACAAATGTAGTTTCATTATTCACTTCCCCGGGAGTTGTATAGTGCCCCACATGTTGGTCCATCGAGCCGGACAGTGAGATCCAGATAGTGTTCTGTGATACTTGGCGTGGAAACCAGGGTGGATCGCCCTGAAGCGCCGCATACCCAAGCTGGTGTGCACAGTGAGTGTGCTGCAGCAGTGAAGTTGGCGTGGAGCAGCATCAGGTTGGCGCAGGGCGAGGACCAGTACCAGGTGGCGCAGGACGCTATTGGAGTACCAGATCAAAAAGGAGGCACAGGGCGAAGTTCGAGTACCACGGCGTGAGGAGTGGAGCAGGGCTGACTAGACACCGCCAGCTCAGTGAGGCGCTGGGCGGGAATAGTCTGGTCACCAGGGCGATAGTGGAGTTTCCACCTGCTGTCAACAGCTGGGTGACGCAGTTACTAGTGAGTGAGTGCGGAGTTGCCAATTCAGTGAAGTGTGGTTTGTCGAAGATAAAATCGTGAGTACTTTCATTGTGTTATGTTTACAAGTCGGATTTTCTGAACATAGAAAATTTCGTCTGGAAGATTTTATTGGACTTTAGTAGATTTTAGTAGCACTTTATTTAGATGTTTTTATGTGTACCTGTTTTTGTGACCTGTTTTGAACTTATGATATTTTTATGTGCCCATTTTACGCATTGTTGCTCAATTTTTTAAAATTGATGTGTTTCGAGTCAAAATGCGTAATTGAATTTATCTTTGTGGAATTTTACGGTAAATATTTAATTGAATTTATCTTTGTGGCATTTTATGGTAAACATTCAAAGCAGTGAATTTAAGAGAATTGCTAGTTATTAAAAAAAAAAAGGATGTTTGCAAAAAGTGGTTAACATTTATTCCTTTGGTAGTTTGGTAGAAATCTGACTTTGGTAGTTTTTCATAAAATTAAATATTTATTTTATTAGTAACTTAACGGACTTGGTTAAATTAAAAAATGGACGCTTTATATAGACTGCAAAACAATACTAAGATTCTCATCGAAAAAGAGCAAATTAACTTCAAAAAAGCACCTAAAGATAGAATCACTAGGTCTTATGTGGAGACAAGGTTAGAAATTCTAGAAAATTTGTGGAAAGAGTTTTCGTCTACACATAGGAGCATATTTCTAAATGACGCACAACAAGATTCCGATAAATATTTTACTAACGACGTTTATGATGTCACCAAAGAAAGTTACGTTCTCAATAAATCGCAATTAAAAGAAGTGTTAAGTAAACTTAGCAATAATCAGTCAGATCAAAATCCAAAGACAAATGTCGACCACACAGTTTCAAATAGTGTTAGATTACCAAAGATAAATATTCCAAAGTTTTCGGGCAATTATGCGGAATGGACCACGTTCAAAGATTTGTTCACATCTTTGATTAACAACAATAATAGTTTAGAAGACGTGCAAAAATTGCATTATTTAAAAGGCTTATTATCGGGAGAAGCAGAGCAACTTGTCAGACACATTGCAGTCTCTTCAGACAATTATAAAGAGTGTTGGTCTCTGTTACATAACCGGTATAATAATAAGAGATTTCTGTCAAATTGTTTACTAAAACGTTTATTAAGTCAGAGTAATGTAAATGAATGTTCAAATAGCATAAAAGGTTTACTAGATACTACTATGGAAAGTTTAAATGGTTTAAAAAATCTCGGTATTGACGTGAGTACGTGGGATAGTATAGTAATTTACATAATTAGTTCAAAGTTAGATCCCGAATCGAGAAAGCAATGGGAGACAAAGATAAGTGCCAAGGATGAGTTACCCGTGCTATCGGAATTCCGAGAGTTTTTAGAAGCCCGATTTCGGGCATTAGAGTTTTTTGACACAAAACCCAGTAAACCCAAACCTAAAGTTCACCATGTAGTCACTACCGATAATAAAGCCGTAGATACTTGTCCATTCTGTAAGGAAAATCACAAAATATCTAGTTGTAAGAAGTTCGCTCAAGAGAGTTACGAATCTCGTCATAACTTTGCGCAAACCAGGCGCTTATGTTATAACTGCTTAAACGCAAACCACTCAATTAAGTTTTGTAGACACACCGCGACGTGTCGAATATGTAAAAGGAGGCATCACTCACTACTACATCCAAATTCGGTTTCAAACTCCACAGTCGTTAGAGAAAGTTCCATTACAGCAGATGAAGTTAAAACAGCGGTGTCTAACGTTCAGGCATCGTTGTCAGTAGGCGACCCATTAACTTCAAATTCTATAGTTTCACATTTTTCTAAGGGATCAATACCCACTCAAGTTTTGTTGGCCACTGCTCTTGTCGAAGCACAGACGAGAAACGGTTCAACACAACTGCTGAGAGTGCTATTAGATCAGGGATCTCAGGCATCATTCATAGCAGAATCAGCAGTACAGTTACTTGGACTAAAGAAGAAACCGGTCCAGTCGGTTATATCAGGGATAGGCGGTGAGAGAAGCGCTTTCGCTTCAAAGTTTACAGTCACGGTGACTATTCACTCACGCTTAAATCCACAGTTTAGTGTCCAAGTCCATGCGTTCGTGTTAGGTACGATTACATCGGTTTTACCCTCTGAAAGATTAGAGCAGGCCCATTGGCCCCAGCTAAAGCAATTAACTTTAGCTGATCCTGAGTTCCACACGCCAAGCAAGATAGACATCTTACTTGGTGCAGAGATATATAGTCAGGTTCTCAGAGACGGTTTGATTCAAGGTCCGCCAAACTCGCCGGTAGCTCAAAATACGGCCTTTGGTTGGATCCTCTTTGGACAGATATCGTCAAACCAGGAGTCCATACATTGTCATCATGTCATTAAAAGCAGCTCAAATCAGGCTGATGACAATGCACTTTTGCGTCAGTTTTGGGAAATAGAGTCGGGTATCCCCGATAAGAAGATCCTTTCTGAAGAGGAACAGCGTTGTGAGGACATTTACTCACAAACCACGTATCGCGATGAGGAAGGCCGGTACGTAGTTAATCTTCCCTTTCGGGATCAAGATCCTCAATGCCAATATGGGGGTTCGAAAGACCTCGCCATAAAAAGGTTTCATATTCTTGAGAATAAATTTAAGAAGAACCCCTCAATCAAACCTCGATACTCAGATGTATTCAAAGAATACATAGATCTCGGCCATATGGAACCTGTACGCGATGATGAGCGCAATAAGAGTACAGCCGTATATCTCGCACATCAAGCTGTAGTCCGTGAGGACAAGCTCACCAGTAAAGTTCGAATAGTATTCGATGCTTCAATGAAAGGGTCAAATGGAGTGTCTCTGAACGACGACCTCATGGTTGGTCCCATGTTGCAACCTCCATTGCGTCACATAATTATGAGATGGCGAATGCATCCCATAAGTCTCTGTGCTGACATTATTAAAATGTACAGACAGGTGAAGGTTTCTCCTGAACATGCAGAGTTTCAGCGAGTAGTGTGGCGCGATGATCCGGAATCTGAAATAAAGGAATACAAATTAGTAAGAGTTACATTCGGTACAGCAGCAGCTCCTTACCTTGCAGTAAGGTCCTTGCAGCAAGTAGCAGTTGATTCATGCGAAGGTCATCCTAAAATAGCTGAAATAATAAAAAATGAGTTTTATGTCGATGATTTGATGTCAGGATGTCAAACAGTTGAAGAAGGTTTACACATACATAGAAAATTAACAGAGGTACTTACCAAAGGTCAATTCAAACTACAGAAATGGGTCAGCAGCTGCGACGAGTTAAATGAGAAAATTCAAGAAAGTATAGAGATAGGACAAGAAAGGAAAGAGGAATCTGGAAAGAACATTAAGTTAGATTCAGTTATGAAAATTTTAGGAATTTCTTGGGATAGAAAAAATGATGAGTTTAAATATTCAGTGCAACTTGAGCCACAGCACACTCCAACCACAAAGAGAAAAGTTATATCCGACATCACGCGTTTGTTCGATCCGCTTGGCTGGGTGGCACCTTGCATAGTAACTTCTAAAATATTCATTCAAAAGCTTTGGCTTGCTGGCCTGGAATGGGATGAAGAGTTGACCCCGGAACTTCTTTCGGAGTGGGAAACTTACCGTTTAAGCCTTGTAGAGACGAACAAATTCAGCATTCCCAGGTTGATTAACACAAAGTCAGACGATCGATTGGTAGAGTTGCATGGATTTTGTAACGCGTCGATCGCGGCCTATGCCGCTGTAGTGTATGTTAGAGTCATCGACGCCAACAACTCCATTCATGTCAGTTTAATCACTTCTCGTACTAAAGTTGCACCAATCAAACAGCAGTCAGTTCCGCGATTAGAGTTGATGGGAGCAGTGTTGCTTTCAGAACTTATTACTGAAGTCGCTGAAGTAATGAAGATCACACCCTCTCAAATACATGCCTGGACCGACTCGTCAGTAGTCTTGGCATGGCTTAGTAAACACCCCAGTCACTGGACTACTTTTGTTGGAAACAGAGTGTCCACAATTCTCTCTCACGTCGACAACTCACATTGGGCTCATGTCCAATCCGCGCATAACCCTGCCGATTTAGCATCCAGAGGTGTGACACCACAAGAACTGGTGTGCAGCTCACTGTGGAGTCAAGGACCCTCATGGCTTCATGATGAAAGGATAGAGTATACGAGGCCAAAGTCAATTACGACCAACACGGAGCAAAAATCAGTCAAGGCTCACGTCGTAACTGAAGCTCATCAAGAGGATCTTTTCTGGACAAAGTATTCGTCATTAAAGAGGCTAGTTCGGGTTATAGCGTACTGCAGAAGAGTTTTGAGTTGGAAGAAACAAGCACACGGTGAGAAGAGATATGAAAGATATCTTACTAAAGAAGAAATAGAAGAAGCAACAAGGACGTGTATAAGATTTGTTCAGAGTCAAGAGTTTTTCGAAGAAATGAAAGACTTACGAAAATCAGGAAGTGTGAAAGTAAGAAGCAAGCTTAAAAGTCTCTGTCCAGTCATAGACGATGAAGGGATACTCCGTGTCAGTGGGCGCATTCAGAATGCTCATGTAGACGAAGATGTTAAACATCCCATCATCCTACCATCTGATAGTCACTTCACCAATCTAGTGATTGATGAAGCTCACCAGAAGACGTTACATGGAGGGCCAACACTGATGTTGAGCCATCTGCGTACGAAGTATTGGATTCTTTCCGCAAAAACAAGGATTAAAAGTTACGTACACAAATGTGTAAAATGCAAGCGGTACTCAGCATCTATTCAAACCCCACTCATGGGTCAGTTACCGTCCAGTCGAGTCACACCGGCAAGACCATTCCTAAATAGTGGCGTGGATTTTGCTGGTCCCATCAGTATGCGAACTTCAAAGGGTCGTGGCCACCAATCATACAAAGGGTACATTTGTGTTTTTGTGTGCATGGTGACCAAGGCCATACATTTAGAAGCCGTCAGCGATTTGACGTCGCAAGGTTTCATTGCTGGCTTTAAGAGATTTGTGTCTCGACGAGGTTTTGTTAGTAATATTTGGAGCGACAACGGCACCAATTTCGTTGGCGCTGCCAAAGAACTTCGGCATTTAGTCGCTGCGGAAAAATCTTCCGTAGCTGTAGAAATTCGAGAGTGGTTAGGCAACAACAGTACTTCTTGGCATTTTATTCCGCCCCATTCCCCAAATTTCGGTGGCTTATGGGAGGCCGGTGTAAAATCGACCAAATTCCATCTGAGGCGCGTGATAGGTAATTCAACACTTACGTTTGAAGAAATGTCAACCCTTTTGTCCCAAGTAGAATCGTGCCTTAATTCTAGGCCGTTATCAATGTTGCCTGACAATTCCATAGATCCAACTCCTCTTACACCTGGTCATTTTTTGATAGGGGAGCCTCTGATAGCGGTGCCTGAACGTAATTATGAGAGTTCTAACATCAGTAGTCTAAGGCGTTGGCAAGTAACACAACGTATGTTGCAAGATTTCTGGCGACGTTGGTCAAATGAGTATTTAGTTCAGTTGTTACAACGTTACAAATGGACTAAACACATTCCAGAACCAGGTATTGGAGATGTAGTTTTGGTCAAGGAGGATAACTTACCTCCTGCCCGTTGGCTTTTGGGCAAAGTAGTGGAAAAGCACCCTGGTTTGGATAAGGTTACACGAGTAGTGACTCTCAAGTGTAACGGATCATTGATTAAACGACCAATTTCAAAATTGTGCATTTTGCCAATCGCAAAGTAAACATAATGTTTTAAATTGTAAAGTTCTAGCACATGTTAAAGTATAGTTATTTGAGTTTATTTTGTGAGTTTATGTCTAAGTAAAGTTAAGTTGAGCAATTTTTGTAAAATTGCCGAAATGTAGATTTTAAAGTCCACAAGTTATTATTATTATAGTAAACGTTGATTTTTTTATACAGTCCTCAAGTAGTTATCGTTGAAAGTTGAAAGTTACGTCATCTGTCATAGTTTGTTAATATTCTTTGAGTAAATATTGTTAATATTGTTTGTTAACAATTTTGCTAATAAGTTTTTTTTTGCCCCTGACCTCATGGTGGGCGGACAGTTAGTTCCTTTACATTTATATTAGTTCTGGACATTCTGTCCATGGTGGGCGGGATGTTTGAGCGAAAGTTTGTTCATGCGCTCGATAGATGGCGTTGTATTTTTTGTGTGTTTTTTTGAATCGCGGTGTCGAGATTCTCCGCGTGTAGACTATACCCCTTGAGAGAAATAAATTTTTGTACTCGATTAGGAAACAAATGTAGTTTCATTATTCACTTCCCCGGGAGTTGTATAGTGCCCCACACTATCGGTACCACTATCGTACGCATGATCGACTCAGGTAAGTATGAGTGACTTAAGCAGAGATTGAAAAACATCTTTAACACTCTTGGCAGATGCACACCAGCATATTTAAAATGTTCGATGCTGAGACCATCGTGACCAGGTGATTTTCCCCTTTGCATATTCTTAATAGCTCTTGATACATTATCCACGGAGAATAAAGTAATATTTTGTTTTCTAGTCACGAGGGTCCCGGGATCGCTATCAGTACTAAGCGGAGTACCCAAGGACGACTGCACAGTAAATTCTTGCCTAAATAAATTAGCAATCATTTTATGATCAGTTACACCGTCGACGCTCACGGGGATACCAGTCTTACTATAAAATTTATTAGTATTTTTCCAAAAATTACTGAAGTCTTTTTTTGAATGATTTGAGGCGAGAATATCCATTTTTATCTGTTCTTGTCTATCCTGACACCACTTCAATTTAGACTTAAATCTCTTTCGGGTTTCCACCATTTCATTATAAATAATGCCGCTAGTTGGTTTTCCCGCTAATAGCCAAAATTGAAATTTAATTCTGGCTTCCCCGTGAGCACCGGCGATATATTTGTTCTACCCCGCCACTTGTCTCTTTCTACCGGATTGTTTTTCAACACAACTTCGTATAGCAGCTCTGGATAGTACATCCGTTATATTCATATATAGTTTATCCAGAATTACGTAATGATCCGGGTTACAACAGGATGAATCACAACAATGGTGTAGTTCCATGGGAAAATCAATGTCACGGAGTCCAGAATGACACATGTCATGATACTTATTAATCTGCTCTGGCTGCCTATTTCCCCATATAATACGTTTCTTGACATCATCATTTTTTACGTAAGATGTAACTTTTTTATTTAATTTATTTAAATTACACTCGATTAAATTTGTTATGATCCTGAAACTAAGAGACAGTCTGCTGTCTGGATGTTTCCTTAGAGGAGTTGCTAACTAAAGTGAAGAGAGGTTGAAGCGTGGGAAAAAAGATGGTGGCCTCATTCTTCGGAAGGACAGGTCATTACGCAACAATTGTTTTAGAGGATCGAAAAACAGTTACTGCAGAGTGGTACACTAACAATTCTTTGCCACTTGTCTTGGAAAAAGTTCAGGAGAAACGACCTCGCAGTATGATCCTCCTTCACCACAACAACGCCTCGTCGCACACCGCCAAGCAAACAATCGACTACTTGGCGACGTCAGACATGGAATTTCTGGGTCACCCGCACGACCCCGACCTTGCACCTTGCAATTTTTATTTATTTCCGAAAATAAAATAAAAACTTCGAGGAAAACGTTTTATGGACGCCGACGAAGCAGTGGTTGCGTTACATGGATACAGATTCAGCAGTTCGACATAAAAAGTTAATCTTTGTCTATTCTATTTTAATTAGACAAAACATCATTTCAGCCGAAAGACGTTTATATAAAAGACGAATATAGACATAGGCCTCACCCAAGCACCGCCACTTCGAACGGTTCCGTGCTTCTCGCATCCAACGGATTCCTGCGGCCGTCACCAGGTCATCGGTCCACCTTGTTGAGCCTATCAACGCTACGTCTTCCGGTACGCGGTCGCCACCCCAGAACCTTTCGACAAAACATAGGTGGACGTAGGCGAAAATAAATGAGATATACATATATGGGATAGTCAGGGAAAAGGTAGCAGGACACTTGCGCGTAAGTTATTTCCGCGAAAGACACTTGTGCGAACCCATTTGCGCGAAAAGAAATTTCCGCGAATGGATGATATACAAAATTTTGTGCCTGTGCTGTTGACCGCTGAGGAGTTCCCTCTTCTGTATTCAACCATGGATGCAGCAGCTAGATCATGGTAAATTTTACAACGGACTATCATAATTTTAGGCGTATATAAATTTTCGTGTCTGTACTGCTGACCGTTGAGGAGTTCGCTCGTATAGAGCCATTCCCGAGTGCAGCAGCCAGATCATGCTGGATTTAAGAACGGGCTATCATAATTAAATGTGTGTATAAAATGTCGTGTCTGTACTGCTGACCGTTGAGGAGTTCGCTCGTATAGAGCCATTCCCGAGTGCAGCAGCCAGATCATGCTGGATTTAAGAACGGACTATCATAATTAAATGTGTGTATAAAATGTTCTGTCTGTGCTGTTGACCGCTGAGGAGTTCCCTCTTCTGTAGTCAATCCTGGATGCAGTAGCCGGATCATGGAAAATTTTATAACGGACTATCATAATTCAATGTATATATAAAATTTCATGTCTGTACTGCTGACCGTTGAGGAGTTCCCTCATCTAGAGCCATTACTGAGTGCAGCAGCCAGATCATGCTAGATTTAAGAACGGACTATCATAATTAAATGCGTGTATAAAATTTTGTGTCTGTACTGTTGACTGTTGAGGAGTTTCCTCAGCTGGAGCCAATCCTGGGTGCAGAATTAGACCTTGCGTCATAAAAAATTATAAGTATTATCTTTGAAATTGAACCAACATATAAAATTTCAACTCCGTAGGACAAGAGGAATTGGTTTTAATTCAGCTTGCAAGATTTGACCCACACCCCCCTGCCCAATCCTTTGAAAGAATACAGGCGTGATGTTGTGAAGAAATCTCATTACTGCAACTTTTATGCGCAACTGTCCTTTCGCGCATAATGACTATTCGCGCAAAAGTCTGTTCGCGCAAAAGTCCATTCGCGGAAATGTCTTTTCGCGCAAGTGGGTTCGCGCAAGTGTCTTTCGAGGAAATATCTTTCGCGCAAGTATCATGCTACTCAAAAGTACCTGTATTTGGTTTATTTGAAAGTAGGTTCCGCCAGTTGCTTCCCCCGCGTGACATCTCTATAATATATATAATTGTAGTCTATGTTACTCAGTGATAATATATCATTCAACTGGTGAAAAAATTTTTTAAACCGTTCCGCTGTTTTTGCGTTTATTCATTACAAACAAACATACATTAAATCAAATCTTTTCTCTATAAAATATTAGTTTAGAAGTTTAGATAAATGATTTGAATTTTGAGTTTGACAGGCGTTATGGTATGAAGAAATCTTATTACCGCAACTTTTTCGCGCAACTGTCGTTTCGCGCAAGTGGTTTCGCGCAAGTGTCTTTCGCGCAAGTGGATTCGGGTGGCCGGCCCACTTCCACTTCAGCTTGGCTGTATTTTCTCTATCATTCGCTACTGAAGTTATGGAGCTCAGTGTGGTGTTTCTAACGTGGGCTGTTCGCTTGTTGCTTGCGAATATTTTTGTTATTAGTGAATTAATGAACGCCTGCGTTTCTGCATATACTACCTAAAGCATTGTTACACTGACTGATGCATTTTTACAGATTATTCGTGACGAACGGCTATATTTAAAATAATATAACAGTACACTGTAAACACACGGGATTTTTCATTAACAGTCACCAACCATTACCATAGACATTTTTTTTTTATAGATAGATAACAGAAGAGAACTAAACTTGATGTATTTCAGTGTACGTTCTACGAACTATAATAAGTTAAAATATGTATAGCATCATCTGTAAGTATAGCCTTTTCCCAACTATGTTGGAGTCGCTTCCTGTCTAACCGGATGCAGCTGAAAACCAGTATTTTAAATGGAGCGACTGCCTATCTGACCTCCACAACCCAGTTACTGGGTAACGACACTCCTTAGTAGGTGACTGGTTATCATATTTTCGGGCTTCTGACGACCCGTAACAACTGTCAAAGACCTACAAATGACATCCGGGAGCCACGGTTTAACGTGCTTTCTGAGGCACGGAGGGGTCTTGATATGTAAATCATCCACGGACCAACCGCAGCAAGCGTAGCTTAACCTGATCGATCGACCCGTGCGGCTGTTATTACTTAGCCGCAAGCCCCTCCCATCATAAGTAACAGTATAGGAAAATGTAAAAAAAAAACATGGAATATCAGTAGTTGGTAGTCATGGAGTGGAACAACCAAAGGTTTGTAAAGTAGTCGTCGAACCGCTACGCTATTTCCTTTAAACATAACATCACGCCTTGTTTGAAAATGACTGCTTACCACCAAAAAGATATAGCGTGATGATCATTTAAAAGGTTAAATCTATACTTCACTGTTACCTTTTCAGGGTTCCGTAGTCAACAAGAAACCCTTATACCCGTCTGTCTGTTTGTCCGCGACTCAGAGACTCTTAGTACTAGAAAGCTGTAATTTGGGATGGGTATACAATACATATTATATTAATCACGCCGACAAAGTGGTAAATTAAAATCATGAAAAAAACTGAACGATCTTTTTTCTATGGGATCTTTATATGAAATTATTGATAAATTATTGGATAGGACAACCTATGTCGGGTCAGTTAGTTTTAAATAAATAGTGCAATCATTTTAAGCCAACCCAACCACAGGGTGACATCTCTGTTGCGGGAAAGTCCGAAAGGGATACCGTGGTTCCTGGCAACGTACAGGCAACTGAAGGAACACGGGTGGGTTTTAGTCAGTAAGAGTCTGACACGCCCTCAACGCAAGTTATTTATATATCTACCACCCAAAAAAAAAAAACATGACATCTCTCCATGCACTGTCTTAAACGCTAACCAGTATATTTAAGTCTAAAGCATAAAAGAAGGTTCTGTTAAAAGATAATGATGACTGGTAAAAGATACAAAACGGTGGTTAAAAAAAAACCTACAAATAAATAAGATTATTAAGTTGATCGATTTGAAGTGAGAGTGACTAAGTTGTTTGTAGTTTATTTAAAAAAATCTAGCGCTCACGGAGTTGAGGTTGAAGAGTGTTCACAAAAATGAATTTTGGTGATTCAGATTTGTTGCATAAAGATTATTTTCCAAAGTAGAATTTTGAGTAAATTGTATAGATAAACAAAAATATTTTGGTAAAAAGCCAGAATTTTTGGTTAATAATTTGTTTATTGTGAGTAGTAGAATAGAGTACTTAATGCAGTTTCCTTTTTTTTTATATAGCCATTTAGATCAATTTGATAATATTTTATTTCTAGTAAAATTTGTTTGTAAGCATTTTATTACAAAGAGACAATTATGTCGTTATTGTTGTATGTCTACGGAAACATCATTTATAATTATTAATATTAGAGTCTGGTGTTCACATTTTTATTATTTAAAGATAATTTTGAGGTAAATTGCAATAAGTATGAAAAAATCAAAATTTTAAGTTGGTACTTTGTCTCATGAAGTAGATAAATACATAGAATGCAGTAAATTCACTCGATAAGGGGTTCACCTGCTACAACTTGACTTTCTATCCCGCAATGGTCATGTCCACGTAGTATTTTGAAATATCCCTTGTCACCCCAATCCGGGTTCCAAGAGTTCGCAATAAGCCAGTACTTTTCATCATTCGCCACTCCCCAACCCAAAATCTTGATAACGTGATCAGACATATAATTACCGTCCACATGTTTGTATACACCTTCTCTATAAGTAATAAAATCTTCATAAACCGAGAAGGCAGCGCTTACGGGTCCATTCTTAAACAGTTCAGCTTTAATCTGTTCTTCATCTGAAGATAATGTTATCACGTTCTTGCCGCGACGCTTGTCTTTATCATAATCAGTGTTGTAACTCTGCTCACAGGACTTTACGCATTTCGGAGTTTCAACGATTTTGCCACAAGGCGGCAATTTGCCAGGCACATGATGTTCGCAGGCAGCTATTGTGTACGGCTGACAGCCTTCATTCGAGTTATAGTTCCCTCCTGACACTATACCCGTGTTTTTCCAGTACTTCCAAGCCGCTACGTGTGAACCTCCGTGGCAACCGAAACCACAATTCTCACAACAGCTCACAACATCCTGAGCAGAGAAATGGAAATTTTGTGTTCCATTGGAGTATATACAATACCGGTCGGTCATCGCTTCTACAGCGCCGAACGCCCAGCAACTACCGCATGAGCCTTGGTCTCTGATTTCATTCAGGGAGGGACAGTTCGGCCATTTATCCCTTGAGTCGAAGCTCTCTGGAAGGTTTGCAATCAGCTCGGCATCATGTTCCACCTTTGGTAATTTCGTAATGTTTTCGTCTTCCAAGGCACCCATTAGATTCTTGATGTATGAATAAGGTGTATGTACTGGGAAGTTTCTGCCGGCTTTCCAAGAGTTTTGCTTAGAATTGATCAAATTAATGAATTCATCAGACAGCGGGTTCAGTTTTTCGGTCATAACGACTGCCACAGCGCACAGCAAAACAACAACAATCGCACGCAATGCGACCATTACTGCAGAGTTCTTTAATTATGTTCGTCTTCCTAAACGGAGTTGACTTTGCTTGGAGTGAATTTGTGACACCTGAAGCGACCATTTATATGTAGTTTTGCAGGATATTAGTATCGCAGTCTGTAGAAATTCCAAAATTATAACAAACACGTGTAAACAGAAAATGACGGCACTGAATACTTTTAACATTCTTAATTTAATTGACTTAATATACATTCCTCGCGACGGTATTAGTCATGTTTCAGTTTCACGGTGCAGTTTCAGGGACCAAGGGGCTTCTTCCTCCATTGTCCCAGATGCATATCAAAGTACCTACTTCATGTTGAGGCTTGAGTTTGCTTATGTCTTGACCTGTATTGTTTTTCCTATTTATTTATTCTTAGTTTTTATTATTTTATACAATTTAAAAAAAAAAATGTCATATCTTAAAGGCAGGAAGGCATAGTTACTGGAATAACATTACCAAAAAGCAAAATAAAAAAATATTATTATTAAAAATAAAATATGATGACAAACTTATTTTTAATTAGTTAACAAGTTAATCTGCACTCTGGTTGATATATTAGCGGTAACATATGAAGTAGAAGATTTGATT
Organism: Xanthia icteritia; assembly: GCA_949128155.2. Classification (NCBI taxonomy): domain Eukaryota; kingdom Metazoa; phylum Arthropoda; class Insecta; order Lepidoptera; family Noctuidae; genus Xanthia; species Xanthia icteritia. The sequence goes on from OX421939.2 coordinate 9,805,675, forward strand.
TGAAACGGTCATTTTAACTGTCAACTCTATTCCCAGTACAGTTTTCCATCAAAATTCGTTTCCAATTACAAAATTCCAATATCTCGTTTTTTGTCATCGACAAATTGAAATTTTATTGTCTAAGCGTTAAAAGGATTAACGATATTGATGGCTGTTCATGGAGCATTAATGTCACTCAAGAGCCTTAACAACAGCATTTATTACGAAACTTGTAAAAGTAAGGGTCCGATAATAATTTAATATTGATCAAAAAGTTTTTTATCCTTCAGTTCTTTCATTACTAGACAGGACATTTTTGTTTGGCCCATTCTTTTGTAAAACCTGGGTTCTTTTCTGACTTCCAAAATCAGATGAATTTAAGTACTACTACTTTTGTGAGTTTTAGAAAATACCGTTCTATACAGGGTTGCCAGGCACAAAAATAGAAAAGTCGGACACAGATTCATATATAGCCGGACATTTTGCCCTGAAAGCCCTGACACACAGGTTCTAAAAAGAAAAAAAATATACTTTTATCTGTGTATTTATTACTGTTCATTTGAGACAGAGAGGAGCTCATGGTTAAGTAATAACTACCGCACGGGTCGATCCTTCAGGTTAAGCTACGCTTACTAGGGTTGGTCTGTGGATGGGTCCATCTTTACATATCGAGACTCCTCCGTGCCTCGGAAAGCACGTTAAGCCGTTGGTCCCGGCTGTCATTCGTAGATCTTTGACAGTCGTTACGAGTGGTCAGAAGCCCGATAGTCTGACGACCAGTCTTACCAAGGGGTATCGTATTACCCAGTTACTGGGTTGTGAAGGTCAGATAGGCAGTCGCTCCATGTAAATTACTGGTATTCAGCTGCATCCGGTTAGACTGGAAGCCGAACCCAATATAGTTGGGAAAAGGCTAGGCAGATTGATTAATTCGAGACTTACTCTACTCTTAAGTATATGTTATTATGATTCACATTTCTTACTGTCGCGAGTCATGCGTGTCCGCGTGAGTCGCTCGCGCGCTTTCGTTCGTCATCTGGGCAGGGTGAACCAAAAGCCTAACAAAAGCCGGACAGGCCGGACTTGTATATATATTTGTCCGGACACGATTGTAAAAAACCGGGCACCTGGCAACCCTAGTTCTATAACTTTACATTCTAGTTAAATGCTGCACCGGTTGACGTCATCACGTCAACGACGGCTGTCGCTGAAAACCAGCGCTGGGGCTCTGTCTCGCATAGGGTCGCAGCATTATGCTGAGCGATGGCCGTTTTGCGTGGAAGTGACGCATATTTTCCCCCAATTTGTTATTCTCGTGTTTTTTTCTTTGCGCCATATTTACCGCAAATAAACGGATTATCTTTCTTTTTTTTTTCTTTCTAGTTATTCATTAACAATTTCAAAAATTCAAAAGTCAGGAGCCTATTACATTAATGATGTTCCTGAGAATGTAAAATACTAGTATTAAAACTTAATACTTATGAGAAAATATATTACGAGAATACTTCTTCGTTATTTAATTACTTGTTTTTTATTTGAATTTTTTGTTGATAAGGTACACGCGCTGATATACCTATACCTATACACGTGGTGAATTTTACAGTCTACCAGAAAAATATTATGCCACATCACTTCAAAATAAAAGGAAGTATCTCCTCTCTAGCCATTAATGACGTGATATGTAGGTCTTTAATTCGATAATAAGCTTTATTCAGTTTCAAATTGTTATTTAACAATTTAAAAGAAGTTGCCTAGTAATTGATTATAGAAGATGTTTTAATCGAATTTGTGTTAATATTTACGTTCACTTCCAATATGAATGGCGGCATGACGTATGAGTTCTATGGAATTTTATTTATCTCTTATATGTATAGATTCTCTTCTAGTGAATGTGAGAACGTTGTAGGCCTTGTAGACTCATAGATTTTTCGATTTTTTAGCCAATTCCTATTTTGTTAAGTACCTGGTACTGGTACAGTCCTACACTGTCCTCCCCTACCTATTAACATTGTAAAAACCAACTATTTTTAAAAGAGTAAACCCATAGAATTTCTTGGCGGCTCTTCTCCGTAGGAAACGACCAGTTGGAACCGTGCACCTAGTTGCTGACGTGTCATAAGTTCATTTACCTACTGGTTTATGTGAAATAAAATATTTGAATTTGGGTATTTAATAATTATAATTTGTCGAGTATAGATGAATGAATAGACGATGATTTTAATTACAATCAACAAGGGCACTGAAGCGCTGCTAATAGGGAATGGTCGGAACATGTAACTGTTGTAATAATTACTAAAGTAATTATTTGTTATTCGTTTGTTTAGTTTGCACTGGATTCTTGTGTTTATGCCTTTTGTAGTTTTGATATTTGAAATAGATTTTATTACTATTTCTAAACTAATATTATAAAGAGAAAAGAATTGTTTTTTTGTATGTTTGTTTGGAATGAACAAACTCAAAAACAACTGGACTTATTTTAAAATTTCTTTCACCAATATAATGCTGTATTATCCCTGAGTAACATAGGCTATAATTTATAAAGATATCTCGCGGGCGAAGCCGCTGGCGGAAGCTATTTATATATAAATTAATACACCTATGCAAAATTCAATCCTGAATTAAACTTGACTAATATTTAAATATAGAAACAAAATAAATGTCAACGATGAAAATGGAAATTGTAGCACGTTGGCGTGTAAGACCCGCCGTCCAGAAGGCTACTCAAAAGTCACGTGTTATAAATTCAAATCACCAATGAGTAGCCAGAATGTAACAGCACTAGTGTTTAAATTGCGGTCCGTACACGAAAGTCAAAGTCAAAATCAAATCGTTTATTTCAAATACTTTTGAACGTCGTCGTTTTGAAAGTCGACGTGACGCAACACGCAACCAATCATTGGTGATTTGAGTTTATTAAATCGTCTAATTTATCGCAGGTATCTTAACGTTTATATAATCGGAAAGTATCTGCCATATTTTAGCGTCACTGGTCTAGAACAGATAAAAACCACCTCTGAATTTAACGCAAAGTTACTTAAACTTTACGATTATATTTATTGGTACAGTCAACAAACGCGATTAACACTGTTACTTTTACATATCATCTAAATTGATAGAAAATTATTCGATACATTGCCTTTTAGCATTTCATGTAACTCCATCATTACTATGCCAGAACAGATTTTTATGAATATTTAGCTCAATAAAAAAGATGAAAAAAAAAAAAAACTGAAGTATTAATCGCCTTTTGTTGCTAACCGTACTTGCTGACTATATTTTCGTAGTCTTAGTTTTACGTACTTTTTATAGAAGGGTGTTAAAGCTGTAATGTTACAGCGGTCTGTTAGTCGTCATCCCAGAATTCCTGCGTTCTGTCGGTTTCAGTACATTTATAGGCTCTTGCAAACGTTACTTTTACGATCAGCGGCGTTTAGTGACGTCACGAATGACGAAATGCTCCTGTGTTTTAGCCATAGTTTGAATAAATAACATAAAATGTCTTTGTACGTCTTTATGCCATGAATAATTTGTATGGCTATGCTAAAACACAGCTAAATGTAAGCCATATTAAAAGATTACGTCGCCGCGTCGGCTAGATGTGCGAATGGACACCATTTTCGATTTTAGTGTGATTTTCATGCAAATAGTTGTCAAGTTACTGGCGAAATGTGGGTGTACTATACGTACACCCCTGCCCAACCCTTCAGGGAAGCAAGGCGTGATGATAAGTTAAGTTATATAATTAAAAAAATTACATTATAAGTAAAAAAATAACTTTAATTTCGGAAGTGTCTTTTCGTTTATTGCCACAAATTTGTATAGTGGTTTTTTCGGTTATGTTTAATTTTTGAAAAAAAAAACATCTTTTGCTGTGGCTGGTAGGTACCAAGGTTTTAACATGTTTTCCCTTTTACACCACACCCGTAGCTCGTATCAATAAGCCTGGCCGTCACAGTTATACGTATTAATTATCTCGAAACTCCTGAACTGATTTTGATGAAACTTGCACTGTTCCCTAAGTTGAAGTAAATGTAAGCCAATAAAAAAAAATTGTCACGTTCTGATTAATAATTTCGGAGAAATGCGTTTACAAACAAACATAGAAGTACATACACCACTAAAATTGTGTATATTTGTTTGGAAGCCCTAATAGATTATCAGAAGTGATATTGCAATTGCAGTTCCAATAATATTAAATTCATACGTATCGAATTGATCCTTTTTTTGAAGTCGGTTAATGAAATGATTGCTTTTGAATTAAGCAGTATTGGGTGCGTCTTATATCATATAAATTTATTTGGTATATTTTCATTTCAATAACGTTCACAAGATGTAATAAACGTGAGATATACCAATTCTTGATATCATTTCTTTACATATAACATTTAAATACTCTAAAACTTATTTCGTACAACGTTATTGTATTTAACGTTTATTTAATCGAAAATCATTAGGTCTATCGTTTAAAATATATATTGATATCGGGTTCCCTCTACGAGTATCTGGCAGAATCTTGATACTTCGAAATTTATTTGGTATAACACACTTGGCATAATCTCCTTTAAACGAATATTTTAAAGGCCATAAAAAATATTTAATATACCTAATTATTGTTTGGTCGAATGTTTGTATATCCGAATTTACAATGGTATACTTTTAAGATGGTAGAATTTTATTTGGAATAATTTTATTAGGCATATTGCCATTTCTATAAAATAGCATTTAAAATCTAAAATTAAATTAAAATATTAATTTAGTGAGCGTTAATACCATCTGCGACGATAAGATCGCGTGGGACCGTCAGAGCCGTGACAGAAACCATGCCTGCTGCATGTTGCATGCTCGCTTGCATGCGTGTATGCTTGTTTGCATGTTTGTGTGAATTTTCTGTGATATGATGCCCGTCGTGGTCCGAGACGCGCCGCAGTCTCATCGCGGTGATCGGATCGGACCTCTCACTCCCCGTTTTGGTTAACACCATGCTGGGGGATGAGAGGTCCAGGGCGGCAATCGCCTCCTTCTGCAAACACGTCATGTCCCAGAAGGAGTAGTCGGAGCGCGCTCGGGAAGACGATCCTCCCGTGGCGCCGCTCCGAAGGCGGAGGAGGGGTCGAAGAAGACGTCAGTTTGATAGTCATCTCCGACTCCTTCCAGGTGGAGGCCAGCAGGCAACGGATGCGGGGGCACCCTTGCCTGTATTGCACAGGCCTACACCAGTGTCGGACGGATGGCCGGGAACACCTGGCCATTCCCGTAGCCCCCCAACCTGGGGGGCATGCGGGGCCCGCCAGCTAGATGGGCATGCGCCAGGAGGGTTGTGGATGTAAGGGCTGAGCCGGTTTCCTATGGACCCATCACGGCGATGTGGGAACACCGCTGAGTTTTAGTGGGTATACTGTCATTCCGACAGGAGTCCCACATTCTCCGTCTCGTCCCCCACGAGCGGCAATGCATAAAGCACATCTCAGCGTCAAAAAAAAATAAAGGTTAGAACAGTGACCATTAACCCGCGAAGGCGAGCGACCCATTTTAAAGGAAATAAATTATTATTTAACTGAGCAATATTATGCACAGAAAGTGACAACTAACAATGATATTTGTTAGGCTACCTACAGGCTACAACTTATCAATAATTTGACTAAGTTATAATGTGTATATATATGCAATTTTGCTTTGTGTTTTTAACTAGGCGTTTTTATCGTATTAGACTAAATAGGTTTTATGTCTGTCTTTTGAGTGGGATATCAAACGATTTTATATTCAATGTATGTTATGCTTATACAAAATTGTTATTTTAAAATTATATCAATCGTTTATTATATTCACTGATCATTATATCAAATAAAATTATAGATCCAGTTATAAATCATATATTACTTTTTGTAATTATATCATATATTACTTACCCGCCGTATTCGGTATCTTCCTACTTAGGCCTCATGTTTTTAAGGAGGAGTTCTTTTACGTAGCAGTGAATATAAAAAAAATAAATAATAATAGTTTATTTGCACCTTCTAAACTAAAGAAAATACTAACTAAGTAAATTAAAGTCGCTTTTCGTGTTTGTCTGTATGACCGCGTTGTTCTTATAAACTATGCAACAGATTTTGATGAGGTTTTCACCATCGTTTAGAGAATTTATTCCGGAAGGTTTATGGGTTTAATACGTTAATATTAAAGTAACATATGACTAAGAAGTATCGATGTTTTGTCAAGTCGTGAAAACCGTGCGAAGCATATATGGTTTACAATAAAAATAGGCTTTAAGGTAAGTAAGAATGTATGTTAGAATTTCAGCCAATACCTAAGCTAGGTGAATACAATATAGTAATGATATTAAGAAGGGAAAAAGGTGTGAGTTTTATTATTAAAAAGCATTTTTCTTAGGTTTACGGTTCCTAAACAGAAAGTGTCTACGCAGATCATTAAGCAGGAGTGGTGGCCATCGTCGCAGAAGGCAAATTAGGTACGGAACCACTTTGCTATATCTCAGGCACATCCTCGCACATCTGTACGTTGTTCTAAAACGTTTTGTACTCGTTAATGTGCTCGTATTTAACCCTAAAATGTATACTTTCCCTTCGTGTGTATAAAGATGATTTTATTGAGTGACGTAATCGTTGTGATGATAGTTGAAGGGTTTTATTTGGTCTGTTTGGTCTACAGCTTTCCTCTATAAGGTAATTTATTAAATGAAATGGTACTTTAAAACTATGACGGCACGGTTGGCGCAGTGGTTAAGCGATTGACTGCTGCGATGCGTGTCGCGGGATCGATTCTCGCACGGAACAAATCTTTGTATGACCTACAAGTAGTTGTTCCGGGCCTGGCTGTTTGTGTATGTGAATTTTTTATTTTATTTAAATGTTTGTAAACGCACCCAAAATAGAATGTGTCTGGTTCCTTACAAGACAGATTTTCAAAACTTCCAATAAAATTAAAGATTTTGGCTAGTGGACTTTAAAAAAAGATTGGTTGGTAAGCAGAAGATGTTCACATACATAACTAAAACGGCTGAAAAACCAGTTTAAGTATATTACTTATGTTATACATTAGGTATATACCTGCGTGAAATAGTACCGTTTGTCGCCCTTACATGGCAAACAAACTTCTAATCTACGCGTGTTTGTGTTTGTTCGTACAACATCTCACTCCGATTGACTTTGAAGTTCTAAGACAATGTCGTTGATTGCCATGTTTTCATTAGTTGCTCGTTTCATTGACTCGTTCTTGAAATGTTCTCTAAATAGTGATGGTTTCTCTTGTAGATGGAGCTTAAAAACAGGCTTTACAAGAGCTATATACCTAGTTAAGAACGACCGGCAAAAGTAAGAGTTAGGCTTCGCTACCAACTTTTCTATATTAATGGCTATTTTTCAGCAGCATGAGCTATTATTATAGATACAAGGCGTAGCGTTGGAAGGCCTACCAGAACGTGGACAGATGACCTTGTGAAGGCCACAGGAATCCACTGGATGCTAGAAGCACAGGACTGGTCGATGTGGTGACGCTTGGGGGAGGCCTATGTCCGTGTGTGTGACAGAGGACGTCTTTCTACTGAATTTATGATGAAGAGCTACTAGTGCTGATATCTAGCTAGACATTCTGGTGCTGCGTGCTGCCACTACAGAAGAAGGTTGGTGGAATGCGATCCCAATCATTTGTGTGACGACTGGTGCATCTGCTGCATGAGAGGTTCCCTGTAATTATTGTCAGAAAAAGATCATTACCCGGGATATCTTTACACTGGAAGATTTATATGACTAGATTATGCGGTATTATAGTTTTGAGGATTTAATTAATGAAATATTTATTTATCAAATGTAGGTGATAAAAAGAAATATACATGATGTCCCTAACTTTATGCTCTAGCAAAGAAGTTGCGCTTTTTAATGCGTATTTTTTATGTAAAACCCATTTATGTGGAAAACAGATGACTATGAAACACAGATAGAATAATCATAGAAACTATGTAAGTAAAATCAGAAATATAGAAACTTCAGAAAACTACTTTCCAACAAAAAAAGGTGTAAAAGAAAACAATTCAGTTATGTCGTTTGATAACACCGCGAGTTTATAAAGGAACAAAGCCAACTCAGAACTGAAGCAATTTGGTGTCGGCGTGAATTCCGCCCAGAGGGAATCGCGTCTAACACTCAGATAGTAAGTGGAGTGTTCCCTCCTGTTTCCCTGTAATTGTTATTAGAATAGGAACACTGTCCTCCCTTGCAGTACACTGGAAGATTTATGATGACAAATGTTGTAATTGTGCGTTACACTTATTTGTTTCAGGATTGGAATTGTGTTAGGCGTTTGACTTTGATCGCGTTGAGAGAATAGACTTTTATTTTGTTGACAATACAGTTTTGCCAAAGTTGTGTATGGCAAGAATACTTATATACAACATGTAAGCAAAACCATGTCCGATCCATGAGGGTGTTTTAGGTATCGTATTTTGAGTCTGTTTATGTGGTAATTTTCAGGAAAAAGGAAAACAAAATTCGCAATTGTTTTTTTTCAATGGAGTATTTTACCTGGTTATTACATGGGGCGCGGACGGCCACCGTTTAGCGGGTGTCTAGAAGTCATAACTTATGACCCCTGTTGAATTTTTTTATTTATTTTTGTGGAATTTAAATAGCAATAAAAAAAAAATTTCAAAGTCAAAGTCAAATCATTTATTTCAAATAGGCACTTTTGAACGTCAAAAATTTTCAAAAAAAATGAAATGATTCTAGTCGCCCCTTCCAAAAGGTAGTTTTCGCATGGAGAAGAATGGGCAAGAAACTCCACCGTTACTCTTTTAAAATGTTTTACAATATTTTGTACAAGTACATTAGTTATATAATTATATATGTGAGGACGATGCACCTAGAATAAAATTATTATACCACAATAGGTAAAAAGAATTAAGAATTAAAAATGAAGCAACAACAGATAGACTAATTATGTGATAGATACATGGTGCTCACATATTTACAAACATTGTAAAAGTAGACGATTTACCTAAAATTTTACAATTAATAAGTCAGTGTGCGAGGAATTGGTCACAGAATGTAAAATCAGTGTCATATAATAAAAAATAATAATAAAATATACAATTAAATTTGCAATCAGTTTGTCTTGATTCTAAATTATCCTATGGAGCAGGACCAGCATGTTTCCAAGCATTCTTATCTTGGATATAATCTTCTAATTTGTAATATGCTTGTTTACGAGTACAAAGTGTACTTTTAATATGAGTTTTCAATTTTCTTTCATTTAATTGCAATATATCACTATATTGCAATATTTCAATAATAATAAATAAATAAAATACTTTTTGGAAATGTTATTGCAGTACCTATGTGCCCCTTTGGGATCGGACAGGATTTATTTAACATATTGTATACTATTTTATATATGCGGTCAATATAAAAAAGCCCAGATATACATAATAATATTCACAAGAGCGAGACATATCTTAGAGATATGTTCTAGCGGTACCAGCTAAGATTTACTCGTAATATAATGGGAACTGCTAAGAATATGGAATGCATTTCATTCGGGGAATATATTTTGCTTAGCGAACGAATTCAAAGTTCGCCTCTTCGTTTCTATTGTTAAGAGAATTCAAGAAAATACGAAGTATGGCTGTCCAAGTCCATCTCATGTTATTCCAATGAACCTAACTTATAACACAATGCAATAAAATTGATGAAGGCGACGTTGCTTTTGAAAATATACGACGTTCTATGTAAAGGAGTGACTGCATAGTAAATTGTAATATCGAGTGTCGAACGCTTTTCAAAGTTCGCGGTTTTTTGATCGAGTTTGTGTCTGTTTTAGTTTATAATATTTTTATTTTAGAACACTGATGATAAAAGCTTTATGTGAGCACTTACATGAATAGTATATGACATGTTTTGAATAACGGTGCCTTTAAAACTAAACGTGTTCATTTGTTTCTCTGCGTCTTAGGGGCCTTATTCTAGAGAGCGAACAACACGTTTAATTATGCATAATTGGAGTTTTATGTATGTTCATGTATTTTTCTTAACTTTATTTATTGCTTTGTTTTCAAATTCATCAACCGTATTCAAAAGAAGAGCGATTTAAAGCAACTAATGGTAAGTTAGTACTCGTATTAGTAAACTATCTTATTTCATATCGGATTTTATACAGACACGGAAATTAATTAATAAGCAAATTAACACTCCACGGAAATTTTCCGTGTTGCGACGGTATAGTGATGTGATTATGCGGTTAATTTAAGTTAGTATTCAATTTGCTTAACAATTCATTTCTCTGAATTTATCTATGTACATCCCATTTCTTTTCGTCCATCTATGTTTTATCTGACTAAAATAGAACAGACAAAGATTAACTTTTCATGTCGAACTGCTGATTCAGTATTCATGGAATATTGGCTTTGTTTAAGCTTGCGTCTGAAACCGTAACACGTCGAGGTACTCATACGTAATGTTATTTCATTAATAGGATTCTGACATAAGGCTTCTGTTTGGACTAATATTATGTAGTAGACTTTCCGTGTTTATTGTCTATGTATATTTCTGTTTTTCAGATTTACGTTAGAAAATTTAAGAGCGCTCATACAAAAAGTTGGCAACGTCGCAAATAGCTATCAAATATTTACCTGTTTTGATTAATTTGGCAATATTACTGTATGGAAATTCAGTGTTATAATTGCAATTCATTATTATTATTCTAGTTCACTAGTTATCCATATTTCTTATTTCTATACAGTAATATCGCCAAATTAATCAAAACAGCGAAACATTTAACAGCTATTTGTGACGTGGGCAGCTGTCAAATATTTCGCTGTATATATGTATGAACGTGTATACTTTCTGTATAAACGCTCTTAATTTACGATTTTTGTCTATGTTTATATTTATATTGTGTATAATATTTTAATAATATAATATACAAGTCGTGCTATTAAAGTTAAGACTTGACGCATCACGTGGTTTGAATTGCCCAGTAGACGATTTATGGGTTTCTTTACCGGTATGAGGTCCCCACCGGGGCGTCACCGGGGCGGGGGAAAGAGCGGCGGGAGGCGCGGTCAAGTCTCAACTTTAATGGCACGACTTGTACCTTTCATAATCCGAAAAAGAAAAACTAAAAACGAAAATATTTTAAACAATAGCCGCCAATATAAATTGTCACCGGAACATCTGAAAAATATTAGAGTCGTTTTGCAAAGAATTTGTAACAATTGTCATTTGTTTCGCCTCTTTTGTCAACTTCACAGGTGATTGCGGAAGTTTACGTTTTTGTTTTGTACTTTAATGGATCCGACCCAGTTCGAGTTGTTAAAAATTATAATTATTTGTGTTATAAAATATGCCGCTTATTCCCAGTTCCTGGCATTTTCTAGAGCCCAGGGAAATGTTTTTGTAAAGAAGTCAGGTGTCTTTTGGGCATTTCTGTTATTTTCTTAGTCTTGTTTTTTGCGATTTTATTAGAATTTCAAAGATAGATATTAACTTGATACCTTTTACAAATCCAGGTTAAAAAGAAATGAATAACGGCAAGCTTTTAATTCTAGCTGTAAATTACATCCGCTTAAAATTCAGTGCCTGTACAACAAACAGTTCTTAATTCAACAGCAGCCGAATGTTCACGTCACTATTAGTATATTACCCGCGAATGCATTTAAATCTTGTTTAATGAGCACAATTCGAGCATCCATTTATATTTAGGTAACAGAACATTATGTGGTTGGGAATACTGAAGTCCATTCGCGGTGGCAAATGACCCATATTCAGTAGAACTGTTTAAAACGGTCTGCTTTTATTTATGATGTTTAACAATGTGTTTGTGCAGACGTATGCTCAGTTCCTGCACACACGATGTCCGCTACGCTTCATAAAAGCCTTATTTGCTCATTTGCAATGATTTGTTGCGTTTACATTCCGGGAAATGGGTAAAGACTGTCTGGGAATTCGAAGCTTTGTATCGCAAAATGCTCAGGATTAAATAGTTGCTCATAATTTTATCTTAATTGAGAACCTGCCAATGTTTTCCTGCCTCTAATGTCCTTTAGATATAGCAATATGAAAGAGAGAGAACATTGTTGTGGAAGTATATTGCAAGTTGGAATTGTGCTGTAATTGGCCACTATTTCCGACAATGGCGAACTAAGGATGTCAAATAAACGCACTTCCTTGTCGCTTCGTGTATTTTCCCTCATAACGTCAACGCAGCGCTTTGTCTGGTGTTTGACATCGATCTGCGGTGTCGTCTAACATTCGTGCTGACTGTACAAAAATAACAATTGCATAATAGAAGGGGAACTTCTCCCCAAGCTCTTTGTTCGCGGGAACATTGCCTGATGCACCGCTCGCCTTATTATCAACAAAAGAATTTACGAATTTCCTTCCCCGTATATTTGTTTAGGAACTAATGGAGGAAAACCCTTCTACAAAAATTTCACGTGACTGAGAAAAATCTTTGTGAAAGTGACGGTTGCCATGGCAACACCCCTGTGAGAGAATCCTAGTTACATAATTAGATTAGCTCCGAAAGGATTATATGAATTAAAATTAACGGATAATGCCTTGTTGAGCAAGTTTTTTGAGTTGAGATTAAAAAGGGTGGAACAAACAAAAGTATGTTCTCATTTTGCAAGTCGTAAATATTGTGTTCTTTAAAAAGGGTTTTATTTGCGTGGCGTTTGGCCTTTTCAAGGTAAGTAAAATATATTTGCGGTACAAAGTGAACAGCATTATTTGTGACACACGCTGCTGCATTTCTGTGTAGGTCCAATCAACCGGATATCAGTGGTAACTATTCGACATTGACAGTGGCTTTATGTTGTAGCAGTAACACCCTTACTGCTACAACATAAAGAGAAGATTTGTTTCGTGGAGAAGTTTTACCAATGATGTGCCATTGTGTACCTATGCAATTTTGAGTTTACGTTGTACTTAAAGGTTGGCTATAGGAAATCGTGTTATGGGTTTTGGATAAGTTTATATAGAAAACATAAAGTAGGCCTCGAAAAAAAAAGTCTGGCTAGCTGAAGAGTCGAGCCGATTCACCAGTGAAAAAATCGAATTGAGGATAAACACAGGATAAATTGAATTTTTAATCTTATTACACTTTGATAGATGGACGAGCCATTAATGATTGTTTGACATCATAGATAAATTGTTTGTGATAGTGATTGCTTGAGTGTTTTGATATTATTATTTACTGACATACAATTGCAATTGTAATTTGTAATTTTGCAATCAATAATGTTAATACTAACCTAATAATCTCTATCCTGTAATAAATGTATGTAACTAATCTCTTAAGACCATATAATGTACCATATTCTGACAAATATATGATTTAAAAAAAAAAAACCTTAGATGATTGTAAAAAAAAAAAAATATACCTAACTATCACTAAAAACGTGCAAGAAGCACTGCCACTTTAAGTTTTCTATATAAACTTATCAAAACACATAACACAATTTTCTGTAGCCGACCCTTATGGCGCGGGACATACACAAATGGCGAGTGGCGTGGGCGTGGCGACGGTATGGCGCGGGCGTTGCGGCGCCCGTTTCATATTTCATACAAAATGTATAGGAACAACGTGGCGCGGAACATACATACACACAACGCCCGCGCCGCACCGTCGCCTCGCCCGCGCCACTCCTCTTGTGTATGTTCCGCGCCACGTCGTTCCTATACATTTTGTATGACGACGCCCGCGCCTCACCCGGGCACCTCGCCACTTGTGTAGGTATGTCCCGCGTCTAAATAGTTTCAAGCGGAAAGGTGAGTTTCAGATTCAAGTCATTGTGCATGCAAAATTTCAGTTCTTCTTTCGTAAATATACAAAGTAATAAAATGAGCATTTATTTTATTATTTGCAAACTTTCCCTACCTTACGTACGTATTTACGAGTTCAAAACATTGTTTGTACTTAGGTACCTACATACATTGTTTCCAATTACTTTTCTTCCTTGTGTACCTACTTATTTCTATATGTTTTTGGAGGAGATTTGTAGTGAATATTTCTTGGTAATAGATAACTGAATTCACGTGTAATTCACCTTTTTCATCATTATTCTAGTAAATAGAATATGTGTATTTTAACATGTACTGCCATTAAAATGAAATTAAAACTTAAATGCCATTAAAACTTACTTAATCAACTTAATTATCAAAACAATACTATAAAACTTCCAGTATTTCTTCTTTTAATAAATAGTTAAAGCGACTCTAACCGTGTAGAAGCTCACAAAAGTAAACAACTATTGCCACTGCAATTCTCAGTACGTTGCCTCCGGCGTGCATTTTGTGGGGATGGCAATCTGTAGGTACGTACGGTCTGTTTCAAAAGTATTAGATGAAAATATAAACAAATGGATCAGAAAACACCTACGTTTTCTGATCCATTTGTTTATATTTTCATCAAATGAATGCCAATTTGTAATGCCACTTACAAATTGAGTGCTTTGATTTGATTATTTGAATACTTAAATCCGACAAAAGTCTAATTTTAAATCACCATAAAGATGTTTTTCATTTGCCAATTGAGGTTAATTTTATATCTTGAATTTTCGTCGATTTTTTAATTACAATTTAATCATGTTATTCAAATATTGTTTGGAAAAAGCGCTGAGATTTAAAGGTAAAATCTTCTAAATACAGATGTATGAGTTACTAATTCCCGTTAGTGAGTGATTGCACAACAAACTAACTTGAACACGGTTTGTTTACACTTTCATCAAATACTTTTGAAACAGACATTATGTGCAATGTATATGTGATATCTTACCCATTTGCGATACAAACATAATGCATATATATCGTGGATTTAGCATACAGTTAGCTACTAAACTGTTTCAAGCAACTGTGTTTTCTTTATAGAAAAACGTGGTTAGAAGTTTCAATGAGAACATATTTTGCAGTAGTAGGTACCTAGTTTTGAAGAAAATATGTATGTTGTTGTCGGGGTTAAATGCCTGATTATATTAGCTTAGCGTAGACTATTTTATTCGAGCAAAGTTTTAAGAGATAAATTTATTCAAGAATAATATCAATTAGGTACATATATTGTTCGTTCGTAAGCAGCCACCTCGAGTATGCATCACAAGTCTGGAACCCTCAGTACGGGATCTACATGTCTCATATTCAGAGAAAGTTTCTTAAGTACCTAGATTACAGGGCGAAACAAGTATCTGTTGATTACAATCACCAATGTAGAAGGTACCATTTTCTGCCGCTTGACCGTAGACGTCATATTAATGATATAATATGTTACTTGTTTAATATCGCAAATGGTTCAATTGACTTTCCTGAACTTGTTTCAAAATTAACGATACGCACTAATCAGATGGGGCTGCGACGGCGACCACTTCTACATGTACCCTATGTAAACACTACAGGCATAATGCATACTTACTTAGAGCCCGTCGCAGTTGTGAAACATGAAATTTGTTGTGAGCAAGGCATTGACCTTTTCTGCACCAATGCAAGCACACTGCGGAAGCTCTTAGCAAAGCCATTTTTTGTACAAGCGGCACCTGCCTGCACTTGAACCGTTTTTTGTCCGGAATGGCTTAAAATTTGAGCAAATTGGCTTAAGATTGAACAAAATTAACCAACTTTGAGGGAAGAACTGAATAGTAATAGAAATGATTTATTTGCTTATAATGTATGTATGTATACAGATAAGACGAAACTATGAGGGAGTATTCATTTTGTATTTATCTGTGGGGGCTTGTAATTAGTAATTTAGTTATATATTATTATTTTTATGATGTTATTAGTCTGTAAGACTTCCGAAAAAAAAATCTCAAAATATGACGGGGCTCAATTTATCAACAATCTTCATGATATTTGCCCGTCCAAAGTTACGAGTACCTATCTCAATATAATATTCTGGTTTCATGATTGAAAAAAAATAATTATCTTAATCGGCTTATTACGATATACGTAATAAGCCGATTAAGATAATTATTTTTTTTACGGCTACGCCCCACCAATGACTTATCGTCATTGGTGGGGCGTAGCCGGCGTAAACATACTTTAATGCATCCGTTACGCCAATAAGATATAATATAACTTTTCTTAAACGACTATGAATTTACGAAAATCCCCTCAAAAGCGTTGCAGTGATTTGCGAGTTTAGGATACAAAGACATGCACACCGGGGTGCTTATCTTATTATGTAGTAATGATGTGTGCTTAAGGTGAAGTTTGAAGCCCAACAGTGGGTAGATATGGCTTGATTGATGATCATACTTGTGGACTTAAAGGACTCGTCTTTTGAACCGAGTTGGACAAAAGATTGATCCTTGCATTTTTGGATATCACTTTGAGAGGATATTTTAACGCCCTAAAGATAATAATGATTTGGGGCATATTATTATGAAACACACAAGGTATCAGATTTAACTTTTAAATCTGAAGGCATAAGGTCACGAAACATGTTTTTCAGTCTTTAGCGGAGTGTGAGATTTCATTGTTTGATTGACTAAAACCGTGACACACTCCTGCATTCAAAGTCAAAGTCAAATAATTTATTTCAATTAGGCACAAAAAGGCAGTTTAAAAAGAAAACATTTACAAAAAAAAAATGATTCTAGTCGCCCCTTCCAAAAGGTAGTTTTCGTATGGAGAAGAATGGGCAAGAAACTCCACCGTTACTTTTTTTAAATGTTTTCACAATGTCTTGTATACATCAATTATACTTACTACAGGCTTTTTGTCAGAAAAGTTGTTAATCGGATTGTTTTCCTCGATACTTATATTTTTTATGTAACCTAAGGACCTAGTCCTGTGGTCCATTGGTAAAAATAAATTGACATCAAAGTCAAAGTCAAATCATTTATTTCAAATAGGCCCTAAGGCCTATTTGAAAAAAATGATTTAAAAAAAATATTAAATTAATTATATAAATGCCCCAGTGCCCTTTTATAAGGTACTTTTGAACGTAAAAATTTACAAAAAAAATTAATTGATTCTAGTTGCCCCTTCCAAAAGGTAGTTTTCGCATGGAGAAGAATGGGCAAAAACTCCATCGTTACTCTTTTAAAATGTTTTACAATATTTTGTATAAGTCCATTAGTTATATAATTATATGTGAAGACGATGCACCTAGAATGAGATTACTATACCACGATAGGTAAAAATGATGAAAGATTAAGGAATGACTGATAAATTAATTATGTGATAGATGCACGGTGCTCACATATTTACAAACATTGTAAAATTTTAAGATATTCCTAACATTTTAACAAGTAATAGGTACTAATAAGTCAGTGTGTGAGTTCAAGTAATCACAGAATGTAATATCAATATTTAAAATAAAAATAATATTATACAATTAAATTAGCAACCAGTTAGTTTTTGTCTAGATTCTAAATTGTCCTATGGAGCAGGACCAGCATGTTTCCAAGCATTTTTATCTTGGATATAATCCTCTAATTTGTAATATACTTGTTTTCAAAGTGTACTTATTATTTTTATGAGTTTTAAATTTTATTTCATTTAATTCTAATATGTCATCACTCTGAATCAACCTGTAGTTATTAAAACTCAGTTACAAATTGTACATTAAGTAAATTAACAAAGAATTTCGCAACGGATTTTTCAAACAGTATTGCTATTGCTGTAAAATAGAGAAAATTCCAGTAAGAAATGTTTAGATTTTGTCGCCGATTTGCCTTTAATTTTTGTCAATTTTCCTGGGCTAAAGGGTCGAAAAATATTTAACAATTCTATTTTATGTTACCAGTGTAGCTCAAACGACCGGATCCTTTCGCAGTAGCTTGTGGCGTGGCAATCAAGGTCTAACAATGAGTCAGTGCGGCCACGTGATACTAAACGTACCTGCAGAGTTAATGTTAAACTGGGTGCGTTTTAGCTTCAGACTGTTTTATTGCAGTGCCTACTAATTGTAGATAGAAGAAGTAGGTACCTACTGTTTTTGGGTGAACTTTTAGAGCGGAATATGGAGCTGTGAGTCATATTGAGTTCTCATAACATAACATTACGACAGGTTGAGCAGAAGCCCGAAGCAGAATCCCCAAAGGGTTGAGCACAGGTGTAAAGTACCTAATAATAGTACACCCACATTTCGCTAGTTATGTTTAAGTCCCGTGTAACCCTATTGCCATCAACCGGGCACAAATCCAGACTCCAAGCTGCTATTGAGGTGTTGTTGTTGCTTGAGTTCTCAATAATATGGTTTTTATTAAACTACGTATTTATGTTTACGAATATATATACCTACTTTGGTCAACATTAAAAAAAAAATATCGTAAAACTACTTACAGATTTCCACAGGAACCATCCAATGCTTTTGAATAGACTGAACAATCGCAACAACTTACCCCGTATTTTTCTGTGTGACAATATCGTATAATATCAATCTAATTAAGAAAAGAAAAAATCATCCCCAGAATAACATAATAGGAAGTAGAGTACTTCTACAAACCTGTAGCTTTACCGTAAAAGATAATAAGTTAATACACTTCGTTTAAAACTAATGCTTATATTATTATTCATTTCGATTCCAAGAAGCAAACCGACGATCGTGAATGAAATGAAAATATAAATGCCTTGAAATGTAAAGTTTATTTTTCTATAAAAATATATTGAATGTATGATTGCATTCCCAAGCGGGCTGTCTGTAGATTAATAAAAACCTTTAACCGAGTTCTACTAGATTTATGTAGATACTACGTTACAGATCGAACAGAAAAGTGCTTGTCGAGCGATTATTAAAGTTTTGAACGCAATCATTTGAAGACAGTTCCTTACACACGATTCAGAGGTCTACCCATTTACTCCCAATATGAAGAAGAACTAAGAACCAAGTAAAAGTGGTTTATTGGTAGTATTAGTATTTTTGGTACTTACTTCACTTGGTTTGTCGCGTCAAATGCTAAGTGTCTCATCAGGCGTTTCACCAGCGCTCACGTGATGCTAGCGTAGTGTCAAGGCTCTTCGTAATCTGCACGTCTTCTACGCGGAGCTACGCAGAGCTACGTAGCGCTACGCGGAGCTGCGTGGCTCTACGCGGCGCTACGCAGCGCTATACGGAGCTAAGCAGTGCTACGCGGAGTTACGTGGCACTACGCTGTGTTATACGGCACCACGCGGCACTACGAAGTTTCTACGCGGCGCTCCACAGTTCATCGCGGCGCCTAAGCACCGCAAGCGCCTACGACTGAAAAAAAACTCTTAGAAACATTTTACGCGGGTATTTTTTACCCTACCTGGTTTAAGCGGTTTCTACGCATTTTATATACTTAGTAGTTGGAACACCACATTAATATGTTTAGTCTTGAATTTTTTGATTAATAAATGAAAAATTACAGTTGCATTGGGGAAACACTCCAATTTCATCAATTATCCACAATATTGTCCATAAAAGTCATTTGCAATTTGTAATTGAGTAAAACACGGAGACACAATAGCTAAAAGGGGGGCGGAACTCAATTTACAAAGTTTTTACCTTCTTGAAACCCTTTTAACCTTTGATAGATTCAGAGGCTTCTGAAAAAGTCGCAAGTCGATACAAATTAGATGGCCGTGATTTTGGTCCTAAGGGCCGCATTAAAAAGTTTTACTTGAAGTCGAATTATAACTTTTTTGGAATTTGCTTAATATTTTATTGAGTTAGATAAAACTGGGACATGATCAAACCACTTGACGCCTACGAGTCCGTTGAGGTGAAGAGCGTATTTACTTATAATGATGACTTTAAATCACTTCATTCATACCTTTTTGAGTGTGGGGAAAGTGGGTCTAGATTTCAGAATCTAGAAAATCCTAATCATAATATAATATAATCCATACTAATATTATAAATTCGAAAGAAACTCTGTCTGTTTGTCTGTCTGTCTGTCTGTGTATCTGTCTGTCTGTATGTTACCTTTTCACGGCTAAACCACTGAACGGATTTCGATAAAATTTGACAAGGAGATAGATGGCATTTTGAAGAAGGACATAGGTTAGTTTTTGTCTCAAAACTAACCCTTAAGAGGGTGATATAAGAGATGAGAGCTTGTATGGGAAACCTAGCATTTCTTAAGTTAGGGATATGAAAATTCAAATTAATGCTTTTGGTAAGAAATAAAGAATTACACGCATCAGCGTTTTTGTAAATTCATCCCCCACAGGGGTAAAATAGGGGTTGATTTTAAAATTCACATGTAATATAGATTTTTTTGTGTCTTCTTTTCAAGAGATTTAAAGGATTGGAAATATAGTCATAGTCCGAATCTTGAATTAACATTTAGTCTTTATTTCATTAAAATCGGCCCACTCTGTCAAAAGTTATTATAATTAGTCATAAACTCAATGGCGGCACTGAATAGGTATTACAAATTAATGGTGATAATAATAGTAAAATGAATAGTTTGGATTTTAAGGAATTCAGAATCATATAAACCTGTTTTATTTATTTGAAAAAACCGGACAAGGTGTGAGTAAGACTTGCGCCCTGAGGGTTCCGTCTCAAAGCTGTGCTTGCTCGGCTGCCTGAATTCCCATCTGGATTGAAGGACTAACTTAAGTTTTCAATTGAAAAATAACTTTTAGTAGATTGGAGGGTACCGATTTTAATGAAATTCGGACTAAATGTTACTTCAAGATACGGCCTATGAATTTTTGATCCCAGATTGAAGAACAAATTTCACTTTGCAATTCATTATATAAGGGGAGCGCAGGGCATTGCCGGTAAGGGGTAATATGCTTTCTCGCAGGTTTGCGCGATGCTCACGTGACTTTAAAGTCACACTATTCAAAAGCTATTGCCAAACGTTATACACGTGCAACCTGTGGAGCAATTACACTAAAAAAGCCGGCAATGCTCTGCGCGTCCAATATAACAACGCTTTCAGGGGTTTGTTGGGGCTCCCATGGCGGTGCAGTGTCTTCGGCATGTTCGCAGACCACAGCACGGATGGTTTCCAGGCGCTGCTTCGCAAAAGAAAGGCCTCCCTGTGGTCTCGGGTAAAGGGCTTCTGACATTATTTCAAATTTTATGAACATAGGTATAAGTATCTACCTACTAACATAATATGGACTTGTACCAATTTCTGTGTGCCAGGTATATAATAATATTTTAAATTCAATTCAATTCATAGTTATTGAACTGAATTGAATTACCCCTTACCGACAATGCCCTGCGCTCCCCTTATATAATGAATTGCAAAGTAAAATTTGTTCTTCAATTGATCAAATTACCAATATTCGGATTTTTTTCTTTACTTGTCCTTGCTTCTCGCCAAACTTCATGCTGCTGGGCCGACGGGAAGTTTTCAAATAGGCTTTGGTTTATCTGCGAGTGTCAAAATATGCGGCATAAATGGCCATATTTTTTATTTTGTGTCGACTTGGAAGTTTGATTTTCGGTACAAGATTCAAGGGACCGAAGATAAGTTTTTGATATCTATTTTAACTTGATGCCTCCACGCAATCCTGAGAAAGTGGGTCTTGACAGACCACGAAGTCATCCTTTAAGGGTTTAAATTTTCATTTTGAGGTACGGAACCCTAACAGATTTATTATCTGCCTGTTACCTTTTCATGCCGTAACGGCTGAATGGATTTAGATGAAAGGCATACGGATAGACCATGACCTGGGGTAGGACATAGGATACTCTGAATCCCGGCAGCACGTTCCTGTGAGATATTTTCCGACATCTACGGGGGCGAAGCCGCGCGCAATATTATAAATGCGAAATTGAGTTTGTTTGTTTGATTGTTTGTTACGCTTTCACGCTAAAACGGCTGAACGGATTTGGATGACATTTGGCACATGGGTAGACCATGACTTAGGTTACGACATAGGATACTTTTATCTTGATATTCCCACGGGCTCGAGTCTTATGCTGGTGAAAATGCGGGGCGCAGCTAGTGATAAAATATGTCTTTACAAACTCATAGGAATTGTGTTAAATAAGTAGGTACCTATAACTTCTTGTATGGAAAGTCGTGATCCATTAGTATTTTGTTGAGTATATCCTCACGTAATTTTAGCCCATATCAATCTGAGCCCAATACATTTCAGAAACAAAATGCCCAATATAATATATTTATCAAATAGCAGTTCCCTTTTACTCGTATTTCCTCGTTGCAGATACGGTGCTGAAGTTTGGACGCAACATAGATATAATTCGCTCCCGATAATTGGACATCAATTTGCACCCCGGATTATCCCGATAGTTTTGTTGCGAAACGGAAAACATTTTGTTTGGAAACAAATATGTATAAATGTTTTGCTTCAACTTACGATTACCGACTTATTTGATATATGGAGTGGGTAGCATTTGTGGTTGTGGTGTTATTGAAACTTAGTTTCAGTCACGTTTCATATGGAAAATTGTATGCAAAAAAAACCATATCAAACGTGACTTTATATTAGGATTATGTTATACAGGAAAGTGTGGCTCACTCACTAATTGATGTTAAAAGATTAATATTAGCAAGATTGGTAGTAGAATTTAATGTCAAATTGCGCCGAATGAACTGAAGTGGCATCTGAAAACTTAAACGTCTTCCAAGTTTTCTCAGCGAAATTGGAACATATCCTAATTCCAAAACAAACAAACAATATGCAATAGTTATCCGGTTGACATATTCGGATATATCTGGAGTCAATATTATCCGCACGGTATCTGTATCCGCGAGAGCGTGCGTAGGTTTCCCGCTTGCGGTCTCGATTTCCTGTGAAAACGGAAATTTCCGAACGTCCGCTCAGAAACAGCGGCAAATTCCAAGTTATTTTGCTATTAACTGTTTTACGTACTTACAATTTTGATAAAGGAAGTGTTTAAATAATGTTGGTAAACGTGTTGTTGAACGGTTTAAGCATTTCATAATATTCCTTTTGCGTAATTTCTTTATTATAACTTCAGCGAAACAGTGAGTCGAGCTTTAAACGCCCCTTCATCATCATCATATCATGCCAGAATCACGCACTGCTGGATATAGGCCTCCCTTTTCTTCTGCCATTGTACCCGGTTCCGCGCGACCCTCATCCAGGTATATCCGCGACTTTGACGATATCGTCAACCCAACGCGCTTTTGGACGGCCCTAGTTTTTTTGGTTCTCATTTATGGAAAACGTCGGAGAATCCCGTAACAGGCTTGCATTATTAAAAACTTACTTCTGAGAAAGAAGACACGAGACACTTTCAACGTCGAAGTCAAAACCTAGGAACTGGGTCATTGTTAATTACACAATGATTAGCCCCTAAGTGCAGAAACAGGTCCTGGCTGTGATCCAAAACGCCGAATCTTCAAATATTTATTCTCAAGTGATACTGCTAGATAAATCTAAATGTTACTTATCTCTAGAATTAAATAATTATTAGTACATACAATGTCACAGAATCATTTATTACGTCTGATTAAAAAGTTTGTTATTATAAGTTTATAATATGTGTGCTCTCACAAGTTTTTGTTGTTTGCGGATAACTTTATCCTGCATCTGGCTTTTGTTTTGTTTAATTATTTGCAAACACCTGACTGACAAAAGTTTAGAGATATAAGTGGTGACAGCACCATATAACACAATTACCTACCGGTTTCCCTTCGGAGGTTCGCATCAGCATCTCTACCGCTATTGAAAAATAGTACAGTCAATAGTGTCTACTATTGCTAAAAAAATATAGTAACACTGGTACCGGGTGGTACCGGTTTTAACAGGTATTTAATTCACCATAACAAAAACGCCTAGTGCAAAATGAAGTGCTACTAACATAGTTTAAGCCTATTTATTAACACATTTTTTTTTTTTTTTTTTTTTTTCAAATATGTATGTTTAGGTTAAGGTATTTTTCTATGGGCCACTGTTGCCTGAAATAAATGGTATATTATTATTATTATTATTATTAACTTATTACAACAAAAAAAATGTTTTAAAATAACCCGGCCCGAAAACGTCATAATCGGGAACTAAAAAATCATACAATAGCGAACCCGTCTTGACGTTATTTTAGGTCACTTGGCACCGCTTGATTTGGACGAGAGCAAGCCTCTGTACAACGGGTTACGATAGAGATAGATATAGAAAAAACGCGTCAGCGAGAACGAGATGGAGGAATATTGCAAATTTTATTTAGCTTTCACTTGTTCAGCTGTATTGTATTCGATTCCTTATATTCTTATAATAATTTTAGAATAATAGTACCTAATAATATAATTGAGTTTATTTCTGTAAGACATTGAAAGTTTTGTTCGTGTAGTGATTCTTTTTGGTTCTGCTACATTTATTTTTAACTTAAAAAATAAATGTTTACTTTATTAATAAATTTGCAAATAAAACAGGCTTCGCTTCGGCTTCTCTCTTACAAATATTGACACCTTGCCGCTGGTGTTAGAAGAAAACTGCCTATTCCAATTCCAAAATGATGCACATTAGCTGAGGTACCTACTCAGTTGAGTATCTTTGGTAACTTGTCAGTTGTTTCTTGCGTTTACAAGTTTCTCATGACCTCATCACTATTGTTTATTTACTAGAACTAATGGGAAATGACTTCACCATGTTTGATATCCGTTTCAATATTATTGCATGCTTGAACGAACTTCTAAGAATGAAGTATGTTCATTTTAAAAATACCTATCAAATAGACTAGAGCTAAGGAAATATGATTTAAATACTCCGTGTTTTTTCTCCCCGTTCGTCCTGTAGTGTTTCGACGAGTTTCCTGCTACGCCTCGGGCGGTATTTTACACTTTTTGATTTTACTTGGAACATAGAACAACTTTGTCACTTTACATTTTAAAGTAATTTATAGAGGTACTGAAATGGAGCACTACGCGGCGAAAACTGTTGAAAAACTGTCATTGTGGTTACTTAAAGCCAGAGTACATGCAAAATCATAGCAATTTTCAAAAATATTTGTGTTATATTGAAAGACGAAGAAGATAATCCTTTTTTACTAAAATCTGGTCAGTCTTCTTCTTTTCGTGTCACCCATGTTTCACATGACGTCGAGAAATATCTGTCAGGCATGCCGGTTTCCTCACAATGTTTTTGAAGCAAGTGATAATTATACAATCCGAAAAGTCAGAGGTGCGTGCTTTGGGTTCGAACTCGAGACCTATGAATGGCAGTCCGACGGTCATACTTACATAATTAATTAACATGCTCTTTTCCATCAAGTTACAATCATTGAAAGGTCTCGTTTTTAAAAGTAAATTCCCTTTGAGTTAATTGTCTGGTCAATCTTCATCGATGCTCTGATTTTTTTCTTGAAACCCGTGACGTTATTTTCCCGGAAGAGGAACTACCAATCAATCTGCCTAGGCTTTTCCAAACTAAGTTGAGGTCAGCTTCCGGTCTAACCAGATGCAGCTACCATGGATGCACAACCCAGTAACTGGGTAATACGATACCCCTTGGTAAAACTGGTTGTAAGACTTTTCTGACGACCCGTAACGACTGCCAAAGATCCACGAATGACAACCGGGACCAACGGCTTAACGTGCTTCTGGAAGAGGAAATACCATAAAATATAAAAGGTTCAACTAACCCGTATCTTTCTACAACCGGGGTCAAAATAACCCGCAACTCTACCAGAGTGCGTATTACGAATAATATTTCAGTCTCAAGATTATTCCCTCTAATAACACTGCAGCCGTAAATTGACACTGAATCTGAGCCTTATTAAACTGTCGTGTAAATCGCGTTCGCACTGTACAAAGTGCTGATCACATAAAAAATAACAGGGCCATAAAACCGGCGTGCCTCCCGAGCGGGCGCTCGTATAATCAGACAAATATATCAGGATAACTATTGATTTCTTGTCTTATTTTTGGAAGGGTGAAATGAAATTTTCTTAAGTTTTATATGCTGTTCTGTTTGCTTGTAGGAAAATAAAACATGGAGAGGTTGTTTGTAGTTGTTCAATTTGTCATTGTTTTGTTCTAGGAAAAGTAAACTTTTGATTAAGAAAACAAACAGGGATAACAACATTAGTATTGCCTAGCGTTAGGGGTGAGGCGTCTGACTAGTCCCTAGCCAGACACCTCACCCCTAACGTTGTTGTATGATAAAGCCTTTTCCCTTTTTTCCGAGTAGGTTACTCATCCTATATTAGTTTTTCAGCTAAACGTTCTTAACACCTACGTGTTTTATTCAATCAACGCCCATATCTAAGCGTGCAGAAACACCTCTAACATCGAATAAATAAAAACCAATACACATAAGACACAATACACCAAATTCAACTTTTCCATTATTTATTATATTGTTATTGATATTACATTCAATTCACGTTTCATTTCGTGTTATCAGTTCAGTGGTTCGTTCATACAATATAGCGGTACTTGTCGAAATTTTATTGGTTTCCCGGGTAGTATGAGCACTTGTGGTATTACCGTCAGTCATCTGAGTGGTATCGCATAGAGAGCAACCGAGACGTCTCGGCGGGCAGCGCAACCCTAGCTTGCTTAGGCGACGAACAAGCGAAACTATTGGGTGTATTGTTGATAAGATTTTTTTTTAAATATTTATATTGGATTCATAATCATTTGGCCTTTGATTTAATGAAAGACAAAATGTCGACAAGGTTATCAATTATCAACTTAGTCTAGAGTTTTCCACTGATGCAGATATAGTTTACCCAAGATGTTCCACAACCAAAGATTTTTTTAAAGAAATAAATGAGAAAGGAAGACATGATAAATGATTTTCAGTGTGTCTATTGTACTTTTCAGAATGTCAATTTGGTGTTGCAGTTTGTCACGTGTATTCATCCTAACGTTAGGGGCGCGACTTGCTGACCCAGTTCACCGCCGTGGCGGGATCACTCGAAAGGGTTTACGGTTTCAATATTTGGAAGCCTTCACATATATGCGCACTTTAGCTGTCTTATATAATGCACTTCGTTTCGAGTTACGCCGACTTTTATGAAGAAAACAACGCAATTTATGTCCACGACCTATTTTTAACTCCAAAAAGATTAGTCGCCGCCATGCGTAACTACCGACAGCCTTCACAAGGTAGTCTAATCTGGTTCAGAGGGCTGGTATCCAATTTGCCGCCATGTTATTGTGAGGCTTCGACCGCAGCTCGCGTAATTGACACCGAAAGTAAAACCGCAACTTATAAATCGGAAAACGTTACATAGACGACAACCGCACCATGCAAAAACAACCTGCGAAATTGCGACACGTACCGCCGCCCGCGCCACCGGCCACGACAATCGCCGGCCGGTATAACCAATCTACTCGATGCTTTATTATTATCGTCCCAACTTCCAATAAAAATAACGTAATTTACCATCCGAATAGAGCGGTCTCATAGGTTTAGTTTAGAAAGTTGGCATCTTGTCCATAGCGGTTATTCCGCGTTCCCTACATAGACTACCAGGCTGCAGGTTGTACAAAAAGAAGGCTCTATTTAACGGGAACTGATTCGGAAAAAAGCGCTCTGTGAGCTCCATGACGAAGAACCGGATTACTATGGCCGGGCCGCAAAACAAATCCACTACGATTTACGTACCGTAAACTCGTTACGCGTTTCGAACGAGACGCGTTCGTGGTGGCGTGTCTAGTTGGAATTTGTTTCTTGTTGTGAGTATCCGAGAGTTCAGATCGGGTGTCGCGGGGTGCGTTAAGTACCGCCGGGCGGCGAGAGAGAGGCGAGCTTACAGTCTATGGAGAGGTTCGCAGGTTCATTCGGAGGAAGTGTCGTTATCACAGTCGCTGTTCGGCGTTCGGACGGCGTGGTTTGGTGCGGACGGTCTGCGTGCTCGCTGCGTCTGTACTCGCTTCGGCAGAAGTTTTGCGGAGATCGCGTTCCGATATTGCATCGGCGGCGGCCTTTCCCGGCTCGTGACTGATCACGGACGCTTTATAGAAAGTGAAACTGTATGCTTGAGACGTGATAACAGATAGTGCAAGGACGTCTAAACTTTGTGGTGGATTGAGTGCTTAAGTGGGACAAGTCGGTTTTCAAGTGAAAATCGAACTTTACCGGGACTCGTTTCGATATCAGCGCAGTTTTATCAATTAAACTGTGTCTAGATTATTGAAGCGCTGCTGACTGTTTCAAAAACGGTAAGTAATAAGAACTGTTCATGTAGTAACGCGGAATTCACTGACTAACTTAGAAAAACTTTATAAATTGTTTGAATAAATATTAGGTTACTCAAGAAATTCTAGTCGGCGAATTAGGTACAAGAACTTTAATGAAGTATCTAGCGGTAAAAACTGTAGGTGCAGATTTTATGAAACCTACTTAACCAGTAAACCTTGGAGTTTAATCACTATCTCTTTACTTTGCTCTCGGCACAAACAGTAAATACAAACACGAAATAAAAATTAAGTACCTTAGAATGTAAATTGCTGGCTCATCAACATTTTTCTTAGCATCAACTAGGGGCTCGAGTATTCATAAGGACGGAAGTGTACGTAAAAAATGGTAATATCATTAGACCAACGTCGCTGCATCGCTCAGGGGATGTTATTTACAAACGACGAAATAATTTACAGTAATAATATGAACATTTTTAAAGTACATTTTCGTGAAAAATATTTTCGATGATAATTTTTCAGCAAAAATTTTTTTTTTACGGTAATATGATTTTCGTGCTGCCAGAGTATCTGATAAGGTCTTGTACACATTTGCATCGATAACATATTCGATGCCGTTGATGACTGTACCTACATGTGTAGAGGTCTGATATCATCATTATGAGAGATGCGTATAGCAACGCATCTCTCATAATGATGATATCAGACCTTAAGCATCATTAGACCAACGTCGCTGCATCGCTCAGGGGATGTTATTTACAATCGACGAAATAATTTACAGTAATAATATGAACATTTTTAAAGTACATTTTCGAGAAAAATATTTTCGATGATAATTTTTCAGCATAATTTTTTTTTTTACGGTAATATGATTTTCGTGCTGCCAGAGTATCTGATAAGGTCTTGTACACATTTGCATCGATAACACATTCGACGTCGTTGATGACTGTACCTACATGTGTAGTGGATGCTTAAGGTCTGATATCATCATTATGAGAGATGCGCTGCTATTACCCGCTTATTACGTCATTACATATTATGATAATTTCTCGTATGTTCATCCCTTTAAATGCAATTAACTGTTAATTATATTAGGGTTTACGTTATCTAACACAGCGAAGCCGGCATGTGTTCTTAAGGTGTTATCCCACCGAATGAGAAGTTGTTGATATGCAAATTGAAAGGTCTTGGTTTTGAATACGTTTCGTAATCACATCAATAAGTAGTAGAAAAACGACCAGCAAGGCAGACAAAATAAAATATATTCTAACTAATATTAAAAATGCGAAAGTGAGTTTGTTTGATTGCTTGTTACGCTTTCACGCTAAAACGGCCGAACAGATCTGGATGAAATTTAGTAAATGGGTAGACCATGATCGAGACTTATGTGGATGAAACCAAGGGATGCAGCTAGTGATGTCATAAAATGGCATAATAGTGTATAATATTGCATATAAAAGTGAGCCGGCAATCTGCAATTTATGAAAAGGACGGTCGCTCGTTTTTTATTTACACAAGAGTCCTGGTTACGCCAATTAGCTTTATAAAATGTTTTATTCATTATGTACTTAAAATTATACGTATTTGATATAAATAAAGATAAAATTAAATAGCCGGACGTGTGTATCGTTTAATTACATAACATTAAAACAATAATTCCTGTGATTGTGCGTTAAGATTTGCAAAATAAAACGAACTTATCTTTGTCGTGTACGTTATTTTTATAATTGGATACATCGGTATTGGAATTAAATGGCTATTAACAAAATTTGCTCAATTATAATTGTATTTAAAGCGGTAATTAGACTGAAATAATTTATGATGGGGGAGTGAAATGTACCGAGCTTAGGGACCGGAACGACTATCGACTCAATTGCGAGAATTTGCTTGTATCAATAGAGTTACTCTCATTGGCTTACTGATATTTTACGATTACGGGACGACTAGAATCAATTATTATTTTTCTGTAAATGTTGACGTGCAAAAGTACCTTTTTTGTGCCTAATTGAAATAAATAATTTGACTTTGACTTTGACGTTTCATTGACAGCGTAGGGTGGTCTTAGAAGCTGTAATAACATCGTAGAATTGGTACTTAATTATTTGTACTTACATAGGTACATACATAAACTCACGCCATGGGGCCATTCGTCCATGGGGGTAGGCAGTAACTACATAACGCCACCTGCTACGATCCTTACGTACTCCTTTTGCCTCGTTTATGTTTATAGATCAACACCACAATCCATCATCTCTTGTTTCTTTTTTTATTGATAATTATTTTTAGTTAGCAATAAAAAGATTCAAGGCTATATGCTAAAACAGTAGATATGTAATTAATCTTTAATCTAAAATTACTTATGTGTGTAATTACGAGATGATAAGTAGGCATACCTACAAAAATATCATACAGGTAATTACATCTCATCTCATACAAGTTTCGATAGATCGACAACACAGATTCCCCAGACAATGTATGTAGGTACGCACGTCATATTTAAAAATCGAACACTCATTCAAAACCGTACCACAAACCATAGATTAAATTCAGAGCAAAAAAAAGTTCGAGCATTGTAAACGTGACATATATGTTACGGTTAAAGAGAAAAAAGATAAAATCTAATAACGTCTATTGACACGGCGATTAGTATGCATCGTATCACTCGCACGACGTGCTGTATCATCGCCGTATCATATTTCTACTTACATGCCAAACCATGCCACTTAAGTAACGGAATAAGTAAAAGATATTCCGTAAGTTTCGCTTTCTCTATTTTCTTTGGTGTTTGGGAAAATCTAATTAGGCAAGGTCATCGTATTGTAAGTTGGACAAGGCTATGACTAGAATTTAATAAAGTATGTTAGAGACGTCCATAAATTAGAAACTGAAGAAAAAAAAACACATATTTAAGCAATAGATACGCCGATGGTCCAATAAGTATTTTTTTCATGAAAATAACTCTTTATTTCGGAACAGTAGCCTGGCTTAAATAATTAACGGAAAAGCACTGAAAAAAATGGTAATTAACTGTCATAAACTACAAATATCAACAAAATATCAGCTGCAGAGTACTGTGTACGTACAAATATTATAAATTAAAATAATGACCAATATTGACAATTAATTACCCACTGGCGAAAAACAAAGAATAGTCATTACAATAATTATTGTTAATTACTGACTGACAAAATGGTTACTTAATAAAATTTAATAATCATCATTTTCTGCTTAAATATAAGGAACAGTTTTGTGTCAATATTCTTATAAAGCAACATGATATTGCGTTGTTGTTATAAATGCATAGTGGTGCAACTGCACTTAATTTAAATAAATACCGCTGTAATTAAATTTATATTTTAAATTACAAAAATGGCTGTCGTACAGCTAATTACGAAAACTGCGGGACTGATATAAATTAGATTCGAACGAAATCATTTCTGAAAGTTATCTTGCGAAATGTTAGATTGAAATATTTTTATGGCTATAACAAGTTTCTACTTTATGAAGAAATTGCAGAAATAAATTCTGATTATAATTATCTAGGTCGTTGTCATTCTGATTTTTATTAACTGAAATACGTATCTACGCGAAAATGGAAATAGGATTCCTATTTCATTTTTCGGGTAGCTAGGCACTTCAGTTAAGTATATTACATAGTACGTAAGATATAAGAATTTTTTACAGGTTAAATACCAAGAATCAAGAAACTAATATTCATCTATTAGCACGCCCACCGCTACTAAAGACCAGAATCTTTGCCACGACAACGTTCGACGTTCCAGTGGTTTTCTTTACGAAATAGTTATAACCTAACTTAGGTATATTTCAATAAACTTCCAAAGTTTTAAACATTGAAAGCAGTTTGACACTACTGCCGTAATGAATTTTACCTAATATTACCTAATTTAGGAGTTATTAAGAAAACTTTTAGCGCAAAAATGTCTGCTGTCTGTATGAAGTTTGCTCGTTTTACAAAACTGCTGAAGGAATGGAAGAAACTTGTGAATTTTAATCAAAAAGTTTCATAACGTACACAATAATCCAGTACATGAACTACTGAAAAATATTTCTCTACAAAATACTTTTACACGAACGATATTAACTAAAATATTAGCAACCGCCTTACATTAAATGTCAAATATGTGTACAAAGAATGTTAATGTAATTTATGATGAATATAAGATATTATAAGAACCCTTCACCAGCTATTTAGCGTCTGACTGCAGAATATTTTCCAGACATGTTTAGCTCTTTTTATTTCTAGATTTCCAAGACATTTACAGTACACCAGTGGCAATATTTTTTGCAATAGTCGGCAATAAAACCCGTTGGCAGTCGTTAGTATAAAATATGATACTACTTATTACATAATGAGCCAGTTTGCTTGACACTTATTACTGTAGTCTGTACCTACAAGTACATGGATGATAAAAAGTATTTATATTATGAATTAAAAGGCTTTCAGAGATAATTGCGAGGTGAAGCGATTTTTAAATGGTTTTCTTATGATTGATCGCCACTTAATTTTGCTTCAAGACCTTTTTCTTGCTTATGTAAGTAAAGTTATTTGAGGCAATCTCGTAATTTTAATTTCACGTTTCAAATAAATACGGTGCCAATTTAATGCTTAACCTTTA
Source organism: Xanthia icteritia (assembly GCA_949128155.2). Classification (NCBI taxonomy): domain Eukaryota; kingdom Metazoa; phylum Arthropoda; class Insecta; order Lepidoptera; family Noctuidae; genus Xanthia; species Xanthia icteritia. The sequence continues at coordinate 9,838,300 of OX421939.2, forward strand.
ATCGGATTATGACATTGAAGATGAACAAAATCTAAGATGGATGTTCAATTGTTATGTCATTTTACATTTTTAGTTTGAGTTACTCGCGCAAATAAGTATAAAATTGTGAACATGATCTGTTTCGATTTTGTTCACAATTTTGTTAAAATCTGACGGTCGGTGTGATATTGTTGTTTCGTGTTTTTGTGCGTTTGAAAAACATAAACACAGTTGTTCAAGTGACACATAGGGCTAGGTACCCGTGTTATACGAATTAAATAAAAAAAGATAAAGTTACGTTACTGTTCCGCGGTATACATAATTTATGTATGATAATGTCAGTCCGAACGGGGTTAGGTTGAGTGCCCACTTATGGAAACCATTTCCTTTTACATTTTTATCTACATTCATGATTAGATGGTTTCTCAGATAGGTATTTCTAGATTACCTACATACTTTATCTGTAAAATGTGGCAGTTTTAAATTGAAACGCGGAGTGTTAAAACGAATAAAATAAGATTATTGTGGTGTAGAATATTCAAGTTATTTTTAAACGAGTTAAGCGGGAGGAAAACTTTTAGCGGAGTTAGCTTTTTGTTTTGTTTCCTCTTTACATAAAGGAAAAGTGAATGACTTGTAGAACCACGGAATAAATAATAGAAGCCAAGGGACTATGTTCGTAACAAATCTTTTCAGCAGAGTTATAATTTACAGTTATGCGAAAGATTTTTTTCGGTTTTTACACTTTTGCCGGTGTGTCTTGAATGTATGGCACATTTGACGCATAATTTAATCTTCGAAGTTATAGACAACACAATGAAGTATACACAAATTTCTCTATTATAGCGCAATTGACCGAACAACCGATAATTAAATCCCTGAGAACAGACAGACAAAGAAATTAACATTAAAATATTTACGAACAATACTTTTGGTAGCAACCTTAATATTGAAAGTAGTCTGAGATGTTCCGGTTTGATATCACACAGAGTAACTTTTATCACATACTGACAGCAGGCAGATAGGTGCAGACGAGCGATTAATCACGAAATGTGGTACAAATCGTACACTGTCATCGTAAATTGTTTTAATGACGACTCGTATCGCAAACAATTAGAATTAGCTACTTTTTGTATGATGCAACATGTTATGATAACGTTTTTGTTGAACGAATTTCAAGTGTCAATAAAAACAAAAAAAAGACTACTCATGTAAATGACATCAACCGATGAAGAATCATTTTATAAATAGCGTTTATTTGTTGGCTACATACGAGGCTTTTGGCTACTTTTGTATTTGTGTATTTTGTGTTTTTATTTTATTTAAATGTGCGTTTTGTTTGTGCAGAATAAACGTATTTTCTTTCTTTCTAAATGGAGAGTTTGTCAAGAATGATATTAAATTTTTTATATATTTAAAAACCGAAGTCTAGATTAGAGTTTACCGCTATGTTGTTGGAAATAAAATAAAAATGTTTTTCGATATCTTAGGTAATTTAAATTCTTCTTTTTAGGGTTCCGTAGTAAACAAGGAACCCGATAGTTTCACCATGTCCGTCTGTATGTCTGTGTGTTCGCGGCTTAGCTCAGAGAGGGTAAGTAAAAAACAAAATTGAAAAAAAAAAATTGGGCTTACCTCGAGGATGATGGGAGATGTTTTTTTTTTCTCGTCTTTCCCATGGTGTGGGATGTTGTTGGAAAGGTCGTTCAAAAATATTGTAGGTGTGTGAAACCATTTTTCAATTCAGGGATTCGTTTGCGAAATATTAGGCTATAAAGTGCTAGTTTTTGTTAGAGTCGAGTGTCCCCCCCCCCCTGCCAGCTAAATAGTTGTACTTGGATTTGTAAAAAAAATTACAGCAGTAGTATATATAACGAAGTTAAAAGAAGCTAAGCAGCTAAGTAGGCTTTACAGGTTAACGAGTAATAATCGACCAAGTTAAATTTGCAGTTACTACTACAACAACAATGTTAAGTTTGTTATTGGGATAAATTCATCCCAACTACGGAACCCTTCAATGTGCGTGGTCCGACACACACTTGGCCGGTTTTTTTTTCTTGTCTGCATGACATCAATGAACGCCCGTCTGCGTCTCGGACGTGTGAATCATAGAGCCTAGTTTTTTGTTGCATCCGTTTTTGCACGTAGTTGCCACCAAATAATAAACTGTCTATTAGATGCGATCTATTTCGCCCGCTTCTCCTCATCGAATTGATAGATATTTAATTCAGAACGTGCGCTCCATGTGAAGCGGTTATTCGTTTAATTGCTTACACGACCGCAGGCTTTTATTGAAACATTTCGTTCACAAGTTGTAATGTGCAAAAAGTAGGTTTGTGATTCGTGAACCAATTGAAATGTTGCTGTCACGGTCATAAATTACAGGCATCCCACCATTTGTAAATACGTGAATTGATAATAAGCAGCTATAAAAATACTTTACGATTCATTAAAAAATATTTCAATGCGTGATTTATATTCCCGACATCGTAATAAATCACGAGAAATGCCGAAATTCCGATGAAATTTTACGTAAGCAGGTACCGCCATTGGGTCACGCTGCGACAATGAAACGATTGTCAAGGGAGAAAATAAATGAAAATCCAACGTAATACTCGGCAGATATCAAAACACACTTCAGGTCAGTGTAATTTGGCAGACAAGCTTTTTTGGAAAGTCGTTTTGCCCGGCGTTCCCCAAAATGCGGCGTGACTTGGCTAGCGAAAGAGATGAGATTAATGACAGGGGTGGAGCGACTTACATCGACCTCCGCTCACACCATTGTCACATACGTGCTTTGTGTACTTCTAAATTTAAACTTTGGAAATAAAGCTTATATAAACAAAAAATCACTGTAAGTGTTGGTACAATTTTTTTCAGAAATATCTGGTCTTAAAGGTAAGAAAAACTGAAAAACATGTTATTATTATTATTTATTTATTTCAATCATCTTGGATCATAGGTACAATTAATTAGCATTAATAATTACAAAATCATAAACACAATAAAAATAAAAAATAAAATTTAACAAAATTAAATCAAATTAAAAAACAAATCAAATTAAAATCAACATCACAAATAAAATTAAAATTATTAAATCAAAACAAAGTTGATCCAAACAAATTTTTTTTTAAATATTTTTTTTATAAAGTTTCACTGGCGACGTAGTAGTAGAAGTACTTTTTCAGTAGTAGAACAAAGCATCTCTGCGTACAAAATACTCAAGTTACGAGTAACATATCACAGACTTGTGTCGTACAAAAATTAACATATTGTAAAAGGATAATTTTTGTAATAGAATTTTCTCGCAACATTTTGTTTACCGGAATGAAAATAGGAGCCTACATAAAACGCCATTCCGTTTTATACTCAAAACGAAACATACACACTAGTCTAGATGGCCTACACTTATAAATTGAGCTGAACTTTTTTTAGCACATCACTTAGAAAGTATCCGTTGTTTCAGTTATTTTATACGAGGAAAAGTGTCTAAAAAAAAATTTAGTCGGGAAGCTCAGATTTTATAGACATGATTTCGGTAACGGGTATATCACCTCCAATTTATCGCGATGATCGATCAACGTAGTCTGTCACTGTCACTTCTTTAATTCACTCTGGTTTATACCGTTACCTTCTAAAAACAGTAATCTCGGAAGGCGACGCTTGTCGAGCGACCGCGGCGGCCGACGATAAAAACTTTCCTGGCAACTTTTCCTTAACCAGTTTTCTTCGAATAAAAGTAGCTATCGATATAACCGAACGTTACGTGACGGTGTGATTGGAGGAACTTCGTCGTATCTCGAACTGACTTCTGATGGCTTCGATTGTTCCGATGGACTCTGACTCGCATACATTACATCTGACCTTTTGGTAAATCGTCCCATCCCTTCAATAGCATTCAAAAAACCTATTCATTAAAAGAACATATTATGGATAAGTATCGCATAGCTAACTTAATTAAGATTCTTTGTAATTAAGTTTTGTGATCTATGAGCTCAATACTTGACCTTTTAGTTCCTATTTGTGTGAGTGTATTGTTGAGAGAGCATCACGTCTCAAGTTATAATTAAGTAGATTAATGGAAGTGTTTTAGTAATTCATTGGCGCTTCAGTGTAACATGAATAGCTTTGTTAAATAATGAGGTAGAACGTGGCAGGCAAGTCTAGCGTTCTTTGAACAGATTGAAGCATTTTCCCCGTTCATTATTATTTCGTACTGGAGTAAAATTAGAGGAGCAAGACACGTGTTACGTTTGAAAGGTGATATGAAACGTTGCCAAGGACAAAACTGCTTTAATAATATACTGATTATAGGTAATCTGTGCACACAGGATGAATATTTAGAGGTATGAGGAACAAAGTGTAAAGTTCACTCATCTGGATCCTCCGATCAGGCGGGTGTCGTATCTGGCAGGCAACTGCCCAACGATTGATGTCGGAAAGTTGTATATAAATTGATCGCGCGGTAATCTTTGCTTGCGCGATGCAGGATTTGTGTGACGTCAGGATTTTGTGTGATGTCAGGTCTTTGATGCGTTGTTCATATGTGGCCGCAAGAAAAAGATTCATAACTGGTAAACCAATCTGTAATATATATAACAGCTAAGCCGACTTCCTAAGCAGTTTTTGTTATTAGAGCATGATGCCTATTACAGAGGCATAATTCTGGTATCAGGATCAATGGTGTTGTCAATAAACGTTAATCAGGAATTGCTCAATAGCAGCCCGGAGTCTGGATTTGCGCCAGGTTGATGGCAATAGGCTTGATATGGGACTTAAACATAACAGGCGAATAGTGGGTGTACCTACCTACTATAGGTGCACTTCTGTGGGGATTACAAGCGTAATGTTATTTTAATACTTTTCATAATAAACAGTATCGATGTTTTTCCTGAAAGAATTACTAATCACAGGTAAACTGAAGCAAAGGAACTGTGATGCAACGGAAACCGAGGAAAGCATAAAATCTAAATGTTACGGATCGTCAGTCAAATGATATGCAATCGAAATCACTGACTGAATTTCATCCGACATTTAAATAATATATTTTTTTACATTAAAGTTCGCCGAAAATCTGAATGAAAGTTTCAAAAAACAAAAAGGATTTTAATAAAACTATTTAAAAAGTCGTGGCGTTTTTTACGTAGCGTATTTGTAATGCTAGTTTAAAGCGCACTTAGCAAGGCTTAAGTATGGCACAAACTGAAGCTTAGGAAAATTTATATCCTGAAAGAGTGTGAAATGGCTTATTCAAATGCAAATGCGGGATCCTGTCCGGTCAAAGCGATTTCGCTTAGTATATTTTCTACCTTCTTTTCGTTAAGTTTTTTACAGTTTACGGAGTGTGCGACATCGACGTTTCCGTATGCAAAAATTTTATCAAAACATGTTTACAAAATAAGCTTCGAAAGTTATTTTTAGGGTTCCGTACCTAAAAAAGAAAAAACGGAACCCTTAGAGGTCACTAGGGTGTCTGGCTAGGTGTCTGTCACAGCCGATTTGCTCCGAATCTAATGGACCGATTAAGTTGAGACTTGGTACACATATGTATTTCTGTGACCCAAACATGAACGTGTAACGTAAATATATGCATTTTGAATGGGGTCACTTTTGAGGGCAAAACAGACGAAAAAAAAAGTTTTGGAAACTGTACCGTATGATACATCAAATGAAAGGGCTTATTGCGAGGACCTCAGATATTTTTCTTTCCTAATTTTAAAATGAATACTTTTAAAGATATTTAAGAAAATTTATGAAAATTCCCCTTATCTCCGAAACGACAGAGCCTAAAATTAAAAAAAAAAACAGAGAATGGTTCTCCACTTATAGATTACAGGAAAACCTATAAGAAGTCTATAGTCTTAAAATAACATGGTAAATCTCTCAATATTGTGCTTACAAACTTACATTTGCAGTTGGAATGTAAGTATGGGAGAACATGTTTTTCAACTGCAATGTTAAATTTGTTCTTGGACTAAATTCGTCCCAACTACAGAACCCTTTGCATCCGACACGCAGTTGGCCGGTTTTCATGTAGGTATTCTTACTTTAAGTTTTTAGCCACACGTAACAAAGAATTACACAGGTACGGGCTTATGGATTTAAATATTAAGAGGCATTATTTAATGAAAAGTGCAGACATAACGCATGTTCCTGACTTATCAACATTGACACGTGAATGCAATCTGACGGAACCATAATAAAATATGGAAACAGAAAAACTTGTCAAACGGAAATCATCAACATTTCCGTCGCAACCAGTCCAGTTACAGCCGCCATTAGAAATTTACCGGAAACATAGCAGTCCAGTCTAACTTTCGCTCTAAAAAAAAAGATCAAATCTACAATGATGATATTGACCCCAAGTCTGTGATCTAATACCGATTTACATCGGTTTACGTCGTCGCTTTACGGTTTTGAACGATCGATAAAAAGTTGTCGAGCCAATACTATTACGTTTGTTTGCTGCTACGCAATAGTTACGAAGGACCACGGGTTCGAGTCACGATTGAGTCTCGATTGATCACTCTTGGTTTCAGTTTTACGCCATTCGAAATTTAAAATTGCTGAACGTAATGGGTGGTGATATTTCGGCCATAATTTTATTTTGTTTGTTTTGCAATTTTAATTTGAAGCTATATTTGGAAGGTTTCGTTATTTTCTTAGCCTTGGAAAGTAAGTGGCTCCGTAGACGAGTGCAATTTCAATATTTACAGGCAAAATTAACTGTAGCAACAAGATAGAGAATCTATCAACGTTACTATTGTAGAAAAAACGTATGTAACTAGGTGTTTTGTCAGCTCAACTAAATTTCATAACAGATGACATCACTTCAGGAAACATTTTAATCCGAACAACAATAACTTGTTATTTTATAGCCATACTGCTCACAGTGGCCACTTTTCTCTGAAAGCGGACCTATTAAAACTAGAAGACACACAAACATGATGATGTAATAATGCGAAACAAGATGTAATCTTAACAGCACATACTCCCGGTTGCATACTTTTAAGAGAGATGCTTTACTGTCTGGCCTAGGTTGCATTAAGACACACGGTAACATAACATCACGCCTGTAATCCGCCAAGGGCTAGGCAGAGGAGTACCCATCCTATACACACATTTCTCCAGTTATGTTTAAGTCCAATGTAATAGGGGGCGAGCCAATGCCGTCAACCGGGCACAAGTCTAGACTCCGGGCTGCTACTGAGAAATTCTTGATGAAAAAACCCAATGAGACTTGTTCCGACCTGGGAATTGAACCCAGGACCTCATGCTTGGCAGTAGCACTTGCGACCACTAGACCAACGAGGCAGTCAGTCATAAGACATGGAACTGAAAGGAATGGCACCCGGCAGTAGTCGTGAAACTTGTGTCCTAGCGTGGACGAGTCTTTAGATAAGCGCGAGTAATTAAAACTATTATTAAATGTTTTACGATCCGCCGCTGTACTTTGTCGTACTCGGAAACTGTGGCTCTCTTTAGAGCGAAATGATTAATTACGACTTTAACGTGTACATAAGCGGTTATTGAAAAGTTTGAAGTACTTTGTAGACTACTTTATGTAATTTCTGACGTTAAAAAGCACTGGAAAAGTCGGTTTAGTACGACGTGTTCATGTGGATGGACAGTGAGATTCACGAAATCCCTGCATATGAAACTTTGGTGAGTTAGTGGATAAGACGATGCTCTCATTTCTCCAGGGTAGATTAAAAGAAAAGAATACGGAAATTTGTATCTTTTCTCTAAGGAAGCAATCACCATTGTATACGAGTATTCCAATCATCCACTGAGGGGGCCCACGCTCAGTGGTGAACGAGATCCTAGTTGTAATTGTAAGAATGTCTATAGCAATGTTCGAGCAGCATGTTAGCCTACAACAGAGTTTGCATACTTACCTACTTACCCAAGCATCACGGACGAAACAATACACGCCATGTCTTACTTGAAGTTATTCTATGCATCCAACAATAGAATAATAAGCGCAACACGAGGTTTGTTGGCACAAAGAACATCAATATTGAATGGTTATCAACACTCTTTTATTTATATGCCATCTTGAAATTTATTAGATTCTATTCATGCGAATCGGATGCGCGATGAGCGGCGGCGGCGTACGAGATGCAATGACAAGTATTCTGAGGAGCCAGGAGGGTGACCGTTACTGGACGTGCCGGAATCTGCCGTGTAGGTACCGTTACCGGGCCGGCCGATCGATGTGCGCCTTGATGAACCTTCGCAAACAAACGACAAGTGATTTTTGGTGCGGTATGCTATTAGCCTTACGACCTCAACCAACCAGTTTGTGAAATTAATCTCCGATGATTCGAGCTGTGAACTCGTGCCAAGAACAATTTTATGACCAATTTATTTTTTTCATAAAATTCGAGACTATTAGCGTGGAATTTATTGCTCACTTGATTTTGTTCGAGAATCGACTTCAGTTGCTAAGCTCAAAGTAGATTTTTATTAGACGTAAGTATTTTGATGAGAGAAGTAGGTACGACTTTATTTGACATATTCGAAGTTAAGGATGGAATATATGTGTAAGCTTCTAGAAACTCATTAAAACTATTTTGAGAGGAGGCTGTACCGAGTGTACCAATAGGAGATGGAATGATTGGTAAAGTTATAAATGTTTTGATTTTGTTATTCGTTGTTGAAGATTTGACATTTGCCCTCTTTACACGAGCAATCTCTTAAGAGAACATTATATAAATATTATATAAACAGATAATAATAACGATTATTAATATTCAATTTCAAAACAATTTCTATTTAGCAACGCCCACACTTCAGACATAAGGAAACTCCACTAATTTACTCAGTTAAGTTCACGGAGTTTAATAATGCCATTTATACGACAAAACTTCCAAGTTTTTGAGGCTTTCCGGCTTACAAACAGGATCGCAATTTAATTTCCTGTCTGACCATACTAAATAGATTTCTCTGACATCGCAATAAATAAGAACTTGTTGCTTTTTTCGACGTTTTTCTCGAAATTATTTAGCGTTCAGTCAATGGCGAGAAATCTCGGTGAGTGTATAACAGCTGGTTTCAATAGTATCTATTAAACACGCCGATGACGGATACCATTACCAACTGACCGTGAAAATCTGTCGTTTTCTCTGCGCACGGGCACTCTTTATATTGTGGGCCAGTGAATCAGAGACTTGAGTATAGTATGAGGCATGCATTTTATTGCTTTTTATGAAGAAACTGTAAATTCATAACCGAGTCAGTTAATTCACACACGTAACGATTCTTAACAAATAAAAATGCCTTGTTTGTTATTACTGAAAGACCTCAAATCTCTTTCAGTAATTACAGGCATGGCATTGACAGAAGTGTGCAACTAAACAAACGTTTCATAAACTCTTTTTAATTTATCGGCTAGTAGAATCGCAAGACAAGAATTTGATATAAATATTCAGTACCTATTTATTCATTTGTAGCATTATATTTCCCTGCGAAACAAGTCTTGTTCGCAATTTTTTTGATCTTTGTATAAGAACAATCGAATAATTAGATCGCTGTTGTAGAGGCCATACAGCATATCTACTCCAGTCGTCCGACTCAAGTAAACAGGTGACACTTTCTTCATTGGCTCGACTAGTCCGTGACGGAATAAATCGGAAATATGCACTTTGCAATCTATAATAAAGAATTATGAGTTATTGCGTAGTGCAGTTGCTAATACTTAAGGAATTGGACTTTGGGGTCATGCGGCGTATAATTTGACAGGTAGAAATTAATGAATACGATTTGTTTTATTAAGACATGTTCAGAAAGGTATATTGATGGCTTTGCATAATTTATTACAAGATTATCGAACGGATCCATCAAATCAAACATAATTATTGGGTATTACTTGTTTAATATCTCATACGAGTACTTTTATTTGAATGTTAGAAGCAGTCGTTGCAAATTGATAAATTAGGTATTCAAAAGAGAAAAACATTTCTTATTTTTGTGAGACTTCAGTGCGGAAAACAACCTGAAAGTTAATTCTCTCATTTTACTGAACACTTTTGACACAGTAGTGACAAAACTGTTTTCAAGAAAGAACTTGTGATTTGGCATCGTTATAGTTTTAGTTTGAGTTTAGTTTTGATTGCCAAATCCTAGTTATAGGGCCTTCGTACCAAGTACTATCAAATATGGGTGAATAGTTTTTTGTACTTTATTATTTAAAGATGAAAACCAATCTCTTTACTACTGCTTCTTTTACATCTAGTAAAATATTGATTTTAGAATTCTGGTTTTCTATTATGTATAGGAAATTCTATGGTATCGTGCGTGAGTCAAAATGTATATGATTTTGATTAACAAAAGAAGCCAAACAGCCACTTAAAAGAACTCATGCTACTTTTCAGTATAATATTGTTATTTAATAAACGTTATATTTTGGTATAAATTAGGTTCCTCGAAATATATTACGAGTAATTAATATGCAAAGATTTAAAACACGTCCCAAATTGTATTTGATTATGTTTTCAAAGGCATTATATTTTTGCGTCAAAGTAAATGAGAGGTTAATTACGAATGTTCGTCTTTGACCCTCTAAATTAAATATAAAATATTAATTTTGAAGGTTTATGCGAATATTAAGTTGATTAGTTTCCCCCATTCCGATTTTATACAACATAAAAATATGCGATAGAAACTGAGGGGGGCTATTACCGTAGATTTACGATCGTATTATTCAACTTAACGAGATCAATATTAGTCTCATATAAATTACGTGGTGTCTGCTTCTGATTTTTAATCACGTAATAAAATTTGCATCTGTCGAAAGCTGAAAAGAAATGAGATTGCTGTTTCTATGCTAATTCCGCTAATTAGGCTTCGATTTTATAGTCTTGGAGTTGATGAATTAGCATTTATATAAGACGTTCGATTACCGTATTGTTCAGATCATTTACTCTGAATAATGTTTACATTAAAGTCTTGATAGGCTAAAAATACAGCCCTTTGAAGAAAGGAATCTATTGATACCTTTGATGTGAGATACCTGTCTCTGTTTGGTAACTGATTTAGGGATTTCTGCTGACAATAGAATACAGAAAACCCACATGATGAGAGATGTGAGTGAAATGCTTTGTGCTTACTTCTCTCCAGTAAACGTTTGTTATATTTATTATTTGATCTGATCTCCCGGTTGTTAATCTGAGGAACTGAATGTGGTTTATTTTGCTTGTTGTTAAGGCCGTATCCTTCAGTCGAAAATAATTTTGTAAGAACATTCACTTTCACCGTGTTACTGATGTGTCGATTTTCGCTCGTTGTAATCACTTTCTAAATAACTTTAATTGAAGATTGAATGACAAAAAGAAAGATTTACACTATACCGTGACTGTCCCCGAATTAACAGTTGGTTATGAAACGGTGGCTGGTACAATTTGAACCACGCTTCGATCAACGTAGCTACAAAGAGACATTCTGCTAAAAATAAAATAGGCAATTTTAGATGCTATGAGGAAGTCTGGAAGATTGTCACCATTGAATAATGTGTCGATTGAAGGAAAAGTTGCCCATTCTGCCGGAGGCAGGCGGGTCGGGAGTACGGTTTCTTCGTTAGATTTCCTGCTGGACCGCCCCAATGCGGATTTTACTTGCGACAGGGCCAGATATAAGGAAACAATTTGGAAATCGAATCATATATATCTTTGGAATCACAAGATTATCTCTGTTTCGTCGTACATTTTAGTCTATTATTAACAAAATGTGTTCGTGCGTAATTACGTTAAGATAAATTCAATTTGATAAACTGCTCACGAAGAAGATGAGGTCATGTTGTAATGATCATAATTAGGATTGTTATGCCTCATCGTCCTTGACGCTCTCTGCTAGGAATCTGACAGCCTTTTTTTTTTGTTTTTTTTTTTTTTTTGTGTGGGAAATTATCAAATGACTTCTTCTTCTTCGCTCTGGGCGTAGCAGGAGGGCGTGTCAGGCTCTTACTGACTAAAACCCACCCGTGTTCCTTCCGTTGCCTGTACGTTGCCAGGGGCCACTATATCCCTTTCGGACTTTCCCGCAACCCCGGCAGGCATTGGTCCTATCGGACCCCTTCACTTGCTGACATCTCTTTGAGGCGCGCGTGGAACACAACGCGCCGTCGACCCGGGCCTGGTCCTTATCGGACGGCGAGCTACCCATTGCTCACCGTCCGCAAGCCCGCGCCTACGGTGGCCGGGAATCAGCCTGCGATTCCCGACGCCTAGGGCGTCTCCTGCGGCGGCTAGGGGCGTGAGGGCGCCAAATTTGCCTCTCCCTCACGCGTTCTGCCTCCTCCTTCGCGAGCATTACTGCTTCGCATAAGGAGGTGACGGCCTCCCATGCCCTCTCACTCCGTACCATGGCCTGGACCAGGGCCGGACGCAAGAGATCCCCGCCGCGAATCTGACAGCCTTACCGTCGAATTTTAACTATTTGAACTAATCATAAATGTAAATAATTCCTAGATTATTGATTCTATCGTGATTCACTGAAGTTTGGGCTTTGATTGGAATTTAATTTTAGTTGTTCGACGCCCGAGGCTTTGCGTAGGCGATATTGGAAAAGTAATATTTTAATAGAAGACAGTGTAATTTATCATTGTAGCTTAGGAAATATCGATAGAGATCGAACGCGGTTTTAACGAAAAAAGACAGTTTTAAAGAAGGTTGTCGAGGATGAGGATAAAATAAGCTCTGTAACCTATACAAAAAATAAGATATTTTTCTGTTGAAAAGTTATGTTTTTTTTTCTATTATTCAGGTAGGTATTATCCTCATTAGACTTTGCTCCTTATCGATCTAAACGATCGTTCTGTATACGAAACTTTTTAAACGAGCCCTATTATAAGTTTCACTCCTATCCTCCAATATGCGATTCGTTTAATCTCATTTGACTCCGAAACTTATTTTACTAGGTTTTTTATCGACGACTATAGGGCGTTGACCTCTCATAAAGTTGTACAAAAATACGTTATATTTAAACTGACGAATTGGTTGCTTTCTAGGAAAACGATCCGTGTCAGATTATTTATTGTACTGACAGTGTCGTTTCACTTAGCTACAGGCAGACACCTAGTTTTTAACGTAAGAAGTGACATAAAAAAATAAAAGTAAGTATTTTAGGATGTTTCTTGGAAAAGAAAATGTGTGAAATTTAACCTGAATTATCGTTGACAGCATGTTAACGTTTACAGTTTATCTAGAAAGTCTAAATAGCTATTTATTGCTAGGAAATTAAATTATAACGATGACATGAAAAACTTTTACATTAAAATTAATGTAAACGGTAACTTACGTTCTCTTAGGACACATAGAGCCACAAGACAGCCATCCTGGCGTATGCTTCCTCCGTAAATGCACGTCGTGGCCATATTTCATACAGACGATACAGATGGCTCAATTTTATTTTACAAACGTTTATGTTTTCTCGCCATTTCTGAAATGCAAATGCTTGCTTGCTTTTCCGACCGAACCGAAATATACACGTAATATACCGTACTGAAATGTACACGACATTATCAAACTTTTACAAGTACCTACCTTATCGTCTAGACGTTGTCATCGCTCATAAACTTTAAATTACATTCAACACTAAAATCATTGCAGATTCGTCCGACTTTAGTCATACTTGCATCGTTCGAAAATTGTCAAAAATGTGACCACTCAAAAATATTCTCATACCAATTTGGTGATTCAGACAAACTATCGCACGAAAAAATCAGGCAACCTCAAACATTGCAGTACTTGTTCACGAAAGGCCACGGTCATGACACGGCACGTAACATGTTCTCAGCATTTTAACGAAAGTGATGGACAAATAACCGACTCGTGACGATTCGTAACCATTCGTAACAGCGGTTACATAATATAACATAACGCCTGTTATCTCCAAAGGGTTAGGCAGAGGTGTACCTATAGTAACATCCACATTTCGCCAGTTATGTTAAAGTCCCATGTAATAAGGGGCGAGCCTATTGCCATCAACCGGGCACAAATCCAAGCTCCGGGTTGCTACTGAGAAATTCCTGATGGAAAAACCGAACTGGGAATCGAACCCAGTAGGTACCTTATGCTCAGCAGTAACGCTTGCGACCAGACAAACGAGACAGTCAAGCGGTTACATATTGTTGCGTAACACATTGATTGCATAAACGTGAAGTTACGGTTAATTCATTCATAGATGAATTTAGAGATGATTCAACGTGGCCCACGCATCACCTTTGCATTTTAGTGTTGTTGTAATAATTGTTGTATTCTTGCATTGTTGTCGTTTACGATTTGTTCGGTGTCACTTTCAGTGGGTGTTGTTGCTAATGTACGTTCGAATAGAGAATATTAAGTAGGTAGGCAGTACATCCATCGGATTGTAAAAGGTAGGTAGGTACATTATGCTGAGCGATGGCCGTTTTGCGTGGATGTGACGCATATTTTCCCTAAACTTGTTTCTTTTTTAATGTTGTGTTCTTTTTTGCGTCATGTTTACCGCAAATTAACGTATTTTCTTTCTAGGTATATTACTGTTTTTTTACAAAATATTTTATGTTTTCTTGTTCTGTTTGTTAGCAAAACATAGTAAGTACTAAGGAACTAATTTATTTTTAGTTTATTACAGTTATTTTACATGGAATTCAGTAGATTGAAGGTAATACAGGTATTTGGATGAAAATTGCCTAGAAATGTGGTAAATGCCTATTTTTACGTGCGGTAAATATACGCATTTACTACATTTCTATGCAATTTTCTTAATAGTCGTTGTATGCAACTGGCAAACAGGTTTTATTTAATAGTGCTCGTAGGCTGCTCTTTGCACTATTGCGATGCTGGAATTGAATATGTCATTGCTTTTCGTGTTACGGTGTGTTACCAACATTTGTTTATCGGCATTAAATAATCATTTACTATGACAATTTGATTACCGGGTACGGCAAAGCGTTATTGGGTTTTTTCATTAGGAATTTCTTAGTACCAGCCCGGAGTTTGGAAGTTAGCGGTGTGATACCCCCGTGCCTCGGTGCGCACGTTAAGCCGTTGGTCCTGCGCCTGATCTCTCTCCGGTCGTGTCGGATTGTCGTCCCATCGGACTATGAGAGTGAGGGAAGAGAGAGTGCGCCTGTGTCTGCGCACACACTTGTGCACTATAATATCTCCCGCGCCGAAGGCTAGTCTCCGTTGAGATTGGCTGCCGTGGCCGAATTACGGTCTGAAGGACTATATATTACTTTGGGAATTATGTTTTAGATGTGATCATTATAAAATTACTGAAATAGAAAAAGAAGCACCTACTTATTATTTCAAAGCATTCAAAATACTGATATATGATGGATAGAAAGAAAAGAAAGAACGAAATAAAAATGCGTTCATTGGCATTGTAACAGAAAAATACACCTTTAAACTATAAAAACAGGAAACAATGATTATAATGCCAAAAGGGCGTCAGCTCAGCATAATGTCAGATGACAACACAAAGTGTACCACCTGACGCTGATTTTCAGCTGGAATCCACAGGACCCGGTGGCCTCTTTCTGTATCGAAATATATAAATAAAAATATATATATAAAGTATGCAGTATTTATAATATACGTAATATATGGCTCACTTATATTTAGTTTCAAAGATATAATTTCTACTCACAACTTCTCCCTATCCCCTAAATTCCTTAGACGTTGGGCTATTATAAATTAAACTAAATCTTAACAAGAAACTTAGAGTAAAAATACCATAAAACTTCCGTTTTATTACAGCCAATGAGTGAATAAATTATAAAATGGTCTTAAAAACGTGAAAGTGTCAGTAAATTAGCAAGTTAAACAAACTACTGAGCCATAATGTGATTTTGGAGTCTCCCCACGACCCTTTCACCGAGTTGTAGCGTCCAAATTTAACTTAATACGACAACTTAGCTAGGTACATTCAAACTTTTAAAGGCTGAATGTAGGTAAGACCTACCACCAGATTTAAAAAAAATCTTTTTTCATTTCGTAGAGGAAGCTTACACGGTAGTCCCATAAAAAATATTAACTTTGTTTAGGTAGTTTTTGAGTTAGCTTCAATAATATGTATTTTTCCCACTTAGTCTATGTGAATGATGTTATTATAATTTCCTGTCACTGTTATTTACATAACAGGTAGTGGTATTCGAATTTGTGTGGGGTAGGTACCACAACTAAAAAGTGAAAAAAAATACTTTAAAAAAATTACAAAGTGAAAAACGAATTTAATTTCGGAAGTCGGTGGCAGAAAACGAAAATCCTAAACCAAAATTAAAGTTATATTAAACTTTGTAATGTTTTTTTTGGAGGTCGGTACTTTTTGAAGTGAAAACTTGTTTAGGCGCGTTGAGCACTTTTTGGGTGAACAAAAATCATGGAACTCGCGTCATCGTCACCGAACGCTTCCCATGAGCTATATATGTATACTGTTTTCACTTCTATCGACAGTCCCCAAAGATTGCTCCGCATGTTTTTTTATTCATAAAAAGCTTTTTGTCTTTTAAATTACGCTGCAATTACATACCTACTGGTGCGGATATTAAGATAAAGGTAGATACTAAAAAAGCTTACCTAATTTAATTTTCAGGCACTTTTTCATACTTTGTAATAAAAAGCCTTGAAAAATGTGATTAATCACAATGCCTAAATGTCTTAATTTAGCCAATTGACCATGGATATTTTTCAAGCCTCTGGCTACTGCGAGACTCGGAGTTCAACGTTACTTGGGCGATGCTTATGTCAAAACAGTTGACTGTGGTCAAGTTATACCTAATTGATAAAGGTCAAGGGTAACGTAACATAATATTATGCCTGTAATTTCCAGAGGGTTAGGTAGAGGTGTACCCACATTTCGCCAGTTATGTTTAAGTCCCATATACCTAATAGGCGGCGAGCTTATTGCCATCAACCGGGCACAAATCCAGACTCCGGGTTGCTACTGAGAAATTCCTAATAGAAAAACCCAATAACACGTTGCTCGACCTGGAAGTCGAACCTGGCACCTCATGCTAGGTCGTAGCGTTTGCGAATACTGGACCAACGAGGCAGTCGAGGGTATTTATTTATGAGCAATATTTTATCTAAAATAGCCTTCCACGTTTAAATTTGAAACTAGCTCAAATGTAATAATAAAAAATTTAGTTTAAAAAACTGTAACGACTACGGAAAAATAATAGTGATCTGAAAAGTGTCGAAATTAGAATTTTAAACTATGTTTTTTGGTTAATACTTTTCTTGTTAAACGCTTCATATTAATATGATTTGATTAACTGCGCGTTGGTATAATAGGTATTAATTTTACAGCCGCGCCGTACGTAGTCAGCCTCACTTTTGCTTGTTTTTTCAGAATTTAAACATATTTATTTACTTAGATAATACGATATATATATATATATATATATATATATATATATATATATATATATATATACATATTTGTTGCTTTTGATACCAAACATGTCATGATTATCTCAGTTAATTTTTTTCACGAGGTCAGAGATTTACGTGTAATGTCCAACATTTTAAATTTAGAGACAATTTAATATATATGCTTATATCACCCAGACTATTATTATGAATCTATTAATATCTCATTTATCAAAATCGGTTCAGTGGCTTAGGCGCTAAGGTGGAACACACGTAAATACAAACACACATACATAAACTGCTAAAATCATAACCTTTCCTTTTGGTTTTGCAGTAGTCGGGTAAAAAGAGTCGTCTTAATTCAATCTAAGCAAGTTTTCAATGACGGTCACGTCTGTCAAGTCTTGTGCAAGTGTACTTACCCACAATTGAAGTAAAAAACATTACGAAAACTACCTAAGGGCTCGTTTACACGAGGACAATTCGTGTTTTTTGACGAATCGTCTTTTTTCACGATTGGTTCTTTTTTTGACGGCGGCAATGTATTTTAAATTGCCCGTGTTCACACGCATCACGAATTGTGATAAAGTACGGACTGATGTCTTAAATCACGTATCGTTAAAAACATGAATCGTGATTTTTTTGTGACGGATCGACTGTAGCGCTCGTCCAAAACTGAACTCTGAATCACGAATCGAAGTGTGAACATCTATTCGGAAATTTTGACGAATCGCGAAAAACCTCGTTTCCGTATGCAATGTGAACCTGCATTCGTCATGACGTATCGTTTTTTTTTGATGAAATGTCATTGACGGATCCCGTGTGAATGAGCTGCAAGTATTATGAACGACCTTATGTTCTTTTTTATTTACGGATAACTTTAATTGATTGTGTTATAGCAACGTAACGTTTACGAATTCTTTCATAATAAAAATGTCTTTGAATTGGCTTAAAGACTTTTGTAAGCAAAAAGTTCCGACTTAAGAAAAAATGTTAATCAGCGTCCTTTGAGTGTTTAAACATTTTCTTTCCACGCCGCAATTAGCAGAGTTCAACAACATTTTCTCGTTTTATAATGGACTAGCTTTTGCCGGCGACTTCGCCAGCGTGGATGTCGGAAAATATCCCACAGGACCGGGATATAAACATACAAGATATCTGTGTGCCAAATCTCATCCGAATCCGTTCTGCCGTTTTTGCGCCAATCCGGAATACAAATCCCCACAAATTGAGAAACGGACAAAAATTCCAAAATCTATTTGTTCGGCATCAGACTCGTTCCCACACCTTGTAACAATTGTTTTTTTTTAATGATTAATTTATCTACAGTTTTGACTTCGTTACAATTTTATTACATGTATAGATAAGTGATCATAGTTAATTCAATTGACCCGATAAAATATTTATCGGATCAATTGAATTTGACAGTAGCTGCTAAGTTGCCTTTCACTAGCATTCACGGAATGCCGTACGCAGCTCGGTTTTTTACATAGATTTCAACAGACTAATAGATTCGTTTCGTTTTATCACGTTTAAACTTTCATCTATAATGATAATTTAGTATAATAGTGCTAAGCTCGTTTTGTACTGTGACACCAAACAGCGCACAGATTGAGCCTATTATCACTTTCCCATTACATGCAGCAATCGTGCTCAGGTACGTGTTACACAGATGTTTTCATTTACGTGTTTCTCTTCCATTACTTCATTATCAGCTGAGCTGCTTTCTAGGCCGTTATTAGCTAGTTACCTGTGAGCTAGCGGTGGGAGTTTTTAACCGCGTAGTGGCTAATAGCTATCTAAAACCGATGCGATCTAAATTCGGGAGCAGCAGTAAATTCGTGGCTCTTAATGGAATTTCCGCATCAGAGAGCGGCGCGGCGTGCGTCCGGCCGCGGCAACATGAGCACGGCCACGCTGGGGTTCCATTGGCCACCAACAGCCTGTCACAGAATAGGTACAGAAGGTCAGGTCCCAACGACGAAAAAAAATGCACGCGCACATACATATGCGTCTACACATAGCGAGTGCAAGAGCACTTGCGACTGTCATTCGTTTCATAAGTTTGAGATCGTCGTAGGTTCGCGTGAATGTCTGGGTGAGCATGATTTCGCTAGTTAAATTAAGTGAGCCTTCTGTATTTTTGTATTTTGTAACCCTGCCGCTGCACCCCAATCCTTATATTAATCCGATTAATTTCTAAACGCGCCTCCAAAAAGGTTCCAGTTAATGATTTTTGCTATTGGCATTTTGACATCCTTTAACCCAACACCTTTCGCCCGAGGGTGAAATAAGACCCTACGTTTTATTCTACAATGAGCAATGAATATTAATAAACAAAATGGAAGCTGAGATGGGTGCATAATTCAGATTAGATTCAAATGGCAATCAATCTTCGTTTCTTACAAGTTTTCAGATTCTTTCTTTCAGACAAATTATGAAATGGGGCAGGATTTTATTTTTTAAGAACTTCGAACATAATTGAATGGACAAAACTACCCTTACATGGTGTGTAAATAAACATAACGGTAATCAAACTTTTAAAACATTATACGGTGAATGGCAAACGTTTTTTTAATAAAATATTAAATCAGACGAGATAACGCAGTAATGGTGATTTCGTTTTGATAAAAACATGTAGGGCTCAATCGGGCCGGTCTGCTGTGCGGCCGGTAATCGATTGTATAAACATTGATTTCCAATCTGAGTTCCCCAATCTGAACATAACATACGGGGTTCAAATAAAGATATCCGCGTTCAGTACGAATCGGTGCACACAGCTCTTGGTTTGATTTTAATCAAAAGTTTCGATTGGACTGCCAACCATCCGGTCGAGTGCAATCGCAGTGTACGTTTAGCTCGCGCCGCTGCCACTATGATCGGGCTTTAATGACTGCACCCGAAATGTGTGTTCAATCTAATGCGTATTTGCAGTTCCATAATTGTTGAAAGTTTCAACGTACCGATGTGCTGTGCGAGCCGCGCTTCTATCTACTCCCTGACATACATGTAACTCGTTATAAGTTTGGCGGCGGCGCGGCGCTCCCACCGAACTGCCTGCTCCACGATCCTTAATGAGGAAACCATAATAGGTTTCATTAAGTAATAAGTATAATTCATAACCATTGTAGGCCGGATTCAGTCGAACACGTTTTAATTTCCTTGGCAATGTAACGAGTATTTTCAAAGAGAGCCTTAATGAAAAGTGAAGGTAAATCTCCACGTTCCCTGAGCCCACATTTAAGTGAAATAAAAATAAATTGTACTCAAAGTGGGATAGCCGCTCAAATTAAGCACCTGAATAAATTGTGTGATAATCCGTAGCAGTCTTTTAATGCTTTACGAAGCCGCCACCCGCGCCGCCGGCGACAGAGCCGTGCGGAAAAGAATAAACGAATAAGATAATGATTACTCTCATTTCATTACTTCTCTTGATCCTAGTAATTGAGGAAATTGGGTCGAAGTGTGATAAGAGAGAGTATCGGGTGTTATTGGGCCGGTACCATTAGGGACCTCTTAATCGTATTTAACGCCTTTATCACCTGGGGTGCGCAATGGTCTGTAACGGGCGAACATAAGGTGCAGAATTTTCGAGCGCTCGCAGTTAATAGCCCTGTTCGTTACGCTCTTATTTTCTGAAATGCTTCAGTTCTATTCACAAAATCTATTTACATAATCGCACCTATTCAACTGTTGTTAACAATGCGAGTAAATATGTGTACGCAGCGGGAATCTCTTCTGTGTTGTGTAGCGTTGTGTTGTCCTTATTTTCGTAGCACGCGGAAGCGGAGGGTTGGTCGAGCTAGTGGTGTTTTAATTTATATTTTTTCTTCTCATTCCCGAGGCTGGGCCGAGAGTTCATAATGGACAAAACATTAGCTCGGCCTACTTTGGGTGAAAGCTTTCAGGGCTTTTCGACTCATCTTGCGTTGAGTTTGGAAGCATTAATAGTGTGCCATATTTCCCCAAACTTTTTCAAACAAAGCACTCAGACTTTTATAATAGTGTTGAATATGTTCAACATAACAAATGATTGCCGCTTTATTACATCAATTTGAATTAATTCGTTCCGTAATTAAGCTCTCGGATTGATGACCTGACGAAAGTTGGTATTGTTAGTTTAAATAATTACAGATATTTATCTAATCGATTTCAATTAATGTCAATGATGTTACAGAAGCTGTTAGATTAATTATTATAGTTAGATATTAGGCTTGATTGGGGGGCGGCAGAGAAAGTGGCTTCGAGTGAAAACCGCAGAAATGGCACCGGTTCACTTTCCTATGAGGTGTGTATGGACATGTGTCAGACTGGTTTAGGCATGACGAATTCTACAACTACTGCTTATGTTAGAGACATGCGTGAATGTGACACGTCGGTAAACACACAACTTTCTGTTTATGTCATTTATTTATTTATGCGGTTACTGAACTTGTATCATTTAATATTATGATCTTATAAGTAAGCATGTAGGTAGTCATAAAACCAATTTGCAAAAAAATTAAAAAGGTTGACCTCTAAAAAAAAAAACAAAACAGCTTCTTTAAGACTCTACCTAACTAATTGGATTGTGGGATAAAGAAAAATGTATGTCTTCTATTATATCGTTTATATATTTTTATGAATATAGTATTAAAGAAACGATTAACATTTCTAAAGCAGCGTTAAAAATAAAAGTGCAAATAAAATGTTTAACAGCCGAAAAAAATATCAATACTTAACATAAAAAGAATGAAACTCTGTTAAAGTGAAAATGGCTTTTTAGTAGGAAACGTTTATCGATGAATTTCAATATTTTCGATGACGGTAAAAAAGTTTTCAATGGAATCGCAACACCACAAAATACCTACTTTGTTTCTTAGACAAAAAGGGACAAGTTATTTTAGATTGGTGGAGTTGAACCCAATGGGACGATTTCATTGTTCTATTCAGAAACGTAGTTACGAGTCTAAAGATCTGGCTTAAATCCAGCTCCGATACGGGGAAATTACTAATTAGTCTTCTAGCTGTAGGGTCTGGACGAACTTTGGGTGTAATTAGGAGGGTTTAGTAACGAAAGATTAGGCTGATCCTAATTCTTCAACCCCTACTCAGAGAGCAAATCCTAACTAATATTATCAATGCGAAATTGAGTTTTTGACGCTTTCACGCTAAAACGGCTGACGGATTTGGATGTAACTTGGCACATGGGTAGACCATGACCTGGGTTAGGGCATAGGATACTTTTTATCTCAATGGTACGTTCCTGTGGGATAATTTCCGAAATCCACGCGGGCGAAGTCACGGGTAAAAGCTAGAGTTCAATAAAATTAGCTCGTGTGTTGTTTGGGGGTCATTTTGAAGACACCCTTGTAACAGGTTTGAATACTGTCTGGAATGATAAAAATAAAAATCACATCCCGGAGCATTTTCAGTTAAAGACAACATTGCATCAAATGCATATCAATGCAGGGTCAAATTAAATTGTCTAGCGAAACTTCACAGCCATGACGGGTCACATGATAAACCAAGACACGTCTAAGAAATTCCGACAGTCGCAAAGGTAAACCTATACAAATATAAAGCTTAGTTTATATATAATAACGGTGTCTTGCGGCATTAGGCAGTGGGCACACAGACCGCAGCAATGCGGCTGGTTGCGACACTTACATCGAAAGTGCAGTACGATGTGGGACACTAGGTCTAGCTTACCTACCTAGTACGTAAAGTCACGAGCATAACCATTTGTGTTTGTTATTATTTTCGAGCATTTGTTTTCCGCAAATAAACGAATATTCTTTCTTTTTATTTTTTTTATTTTTAAATACCATACAACTCAAAATTAAAAAGCGTTTATCTCGTGAAATAAAAATTTTGATTTTTCAGAAAATGCCTCTTTCATATTAGTACATTTTCGATAATGCTATGTTCGTATCGCCATACAATATCAACGCTTCAGGCGAAAATCGCTTTTGAATTTTGCGTAGCTGTAAGGAATTTGTGCTCGTGACTGTACCTAATTACTTATAGACATTTGTATTGCTTACTGAACACCTTGCGAATTAGGTATTAGATTGTTTGATTTAGTTGCGATTGAGTCAGGTGCAGGCAATTCCCAGCCCAGCTATTCTCAATCACATTGAGTATAGCTGGGCTGGAATTTTAGTAGTGTAGATGTGGTTGTTTATAGTTATTCGATCTGCTGTGCCTTACAATTGCTTAAAACATTTTTTTTTTGTCCGTCAAGTACATTATTAAAAAATATTGGACACATATTTTTTCTTTTTTTACGTAATCACAAGATTACGGCAATACATTGAGTTGAAATATGCCATGACGTCACGAGTATGTAGATTTTATACTTACTTGTGACGTAGCGACCCTTGTTATTTGATACATGGAAAGTACAAATTTTGTGTTAAAATGTCAACTACTTAGGTATCGGTTTTTATGAAAACCGTGTTGAAAAGACTCGGTACCCGTCATCCGTCGAGTCAATACCCTCGTCTTGAAACAGAAGATACTGCAGAAATTTGAAA
This sequence comes from Xanthia icteritia, assembly GCA_949128155.2. Taxonomy (NCBI): domain Eukaryota; kingdom Metazoa; phylum Arthropoda; class Insecta; order Lepidoptera; family Noctuidae; genus Xanthia; species Xanthia icteritia. The sequence continues at coordinate 9,862,154 of OX421939.2, forward strand.
GAGATTAATGTTTCTCTCAGGTAAATTAATAATATTGAGGGACCGTTAATTTTGTGTCCGAACAGCAATTTTCGTAATAGGCTTTTGGTTTCGGCATTATGGGCCGTGGTTTTAGGTGTCGAAGTTAAAGACAGTGTCATTAGAAGTTTCAGATAGATAGATAGATAGAGTACTCTTTATTGTACACCGTAAAAGTTACAGACATAAATTTCTAAATTTAACTTAGGGTGACACAATGGGCGGTCTTATTGCTTAAAGCGATCTCTTACAGACAAACTTTGGATGGATTAAAGGTAACAGGAGAGACAATACTGCAGTGTACCGTTTACATATACAATAAATACATACATACATAAAGAATAAACTTATCAGTTCAGTTTGATTGACGGATCAATTTAATACCTTTAAAACGTGTACCTGTATCCTAATTACGTAATACACGATTAATCTGAATTTGAATTGTTTTGAAACAAATTGCTAATCTTTTGCTTCATAAGTTCGGAAAAAAAATCTGCTCAACAACGTAAATAACGCAATGAATGTTGTCTCAACTGTCAAAATGAAACAAATTTGTCGTAATCGTTTTCGAAAATTTGTTGCGTAATTAGATAGCTGCATAGTATCTAATTTATGGGTTTAACAGATGTAAGTACAGACGCCAGCAGGTCAACCTACCCGAAACTGTCAAATTTTCCCAATCAACTTTGAACCTTATGCTTTAGTTATAAAGTTGAAAATGTATTAAAGAAATTTGACAGATTGTAGTAGGTGGATGTGCTGGCGTCTGTACTTCGATATGGTCTTTGTTCCCGAGAAGTGTTTCATACAGTGTGGCAATTAGGTTATTAAATTAATTGAAACCACGTATTCCACATTACGTATTTCAAACACACACAATTAAAATAATTAATAGCAATAATTAACATTCTACCCGTGGGCCTTTCTGGTTTCGTTTTAGTACGTAACAACATTAAACTTAATTTGTGATTATTTGGTAACAATACCATAAAGTTTGTGTTGAATTGTTGATACCAGTTGATGCGCGTGTCTTCTACCTCCTTATTATCAAGGGTGGTTTATTTCGTGCCAATTTTTAAGCTATTTATTTTGTTTCCAAAATTCAGTTTTCTATTTTATGTCAAATCTGCCCAGCCTTTTCCCAACTATGTAGAGGTCGGTTTCCAGTCTGACAAGATGCAGCTGAATACCAGTATTTTACATGGAGCGACTGCCTATCTATCCTCCACAACCCAGTAACTGGGTAATACGCCCTTGGTAAGACTGGTTGTCAGACTTTCGGGCTTCTGACGACCCGTAACGACTGTCAAAGATCCACGAATGACAGCCGGAACCAACGGCTTAACGTGCTTTCCGAGGCAAGGAGGAGACCTGGTATGTAGAGATGATCACCCAACCACGGACCAACCCCGGCAAGCGTAGCTTAACCTGATGGATCGTGCGGTTGTTATTACTTAGCCCCGAGCTCTCAGCTTCTGGGGAGTTTGTTGCGCCACTTCTTCTTCCCAGCTAAAGCACTAGGAAGTGGTGAAGGGTGGGCGGTTTGGGGGACTTTCTTATGTAACTTTGACGTTCGAAAAGTGCAAATTCTCAGCCTAGTTTGAATAAATGACTTTTGAATTTTTAATTGAATTTTCTATTTTTAGAAAAATTGATTATTTTATTATTTTAACAGACTGGTAACAACTTGTAATAACCCAGTACTATTAATGTAATAACCTAGTCGCCATTCTGTATATTATTTTAAACAATACTTATAATACATTATACATATACACAGTTATTGATAAACCAACCGTACAGAGGCCCATTCTTACATTGAATGATCAACGTCTACCCCTTCAAAGAAGCAGTCAAATTCAAAGCCTGGTTGATAAATGTTTCGATTTCCTTTCACTTCGATAATCCTGTGGTTGATACTACAAATACGAACAAACTCCATACAGTAGTCGAGATTTTATTGCAAAAGTTCAACTGCCCTGAATTAAGAAGTTTACAACGCTCGAGTATTTCTCGAGCCGGGGCTTTATATTTCACACGTCTTCGTACGCAACGACACGTTTTTATTGCACACGAAATTATATTACACACGAAAAATCCCGACTCATGATAAAAACTCGAGCATTTACACACCTCAATGCTCATCATTTGCCTAGCCTTTTCCCAAGTATGTTGGGGTCGGCCTCCAGTCTAACTGGATGCAGCTGAATTTTACATGGAGCGACTGCCTATCTGACCTCTACAACCAAGTTACTGGGTAATATGATACGCCTTGGTAAGACTGGTTGTCAGAGTTTCAGGCTTCTGACGACCCGTAATGACTGTCAAAGATCCACGAATGACAGCCGGGACCAACGGCTTAACGTTCTTTACGAAGCACGGAGGGGTCTGGTATGTAAAGATGATCGCGCATCTACGGACCAACCGCGGCAAGCTTTGCTTAACCTGTTCGATCGACCCGTGTGGCTGTTACTCAGCCACAAGCCTCTCCACACCTCAATGCTAAACAATAGAATTAATTACTACCACATGTAAGTGTAATTAAGGGGTTAACCTTTGCAGTGCGGCCAACAAATAGAGAATAGTGAATAGATCAGAAGTCGGACCTGGTTGGCCAATTTAGGGGTCCGTTGTTCGCTTATTACTTGGCGTAATGTGCCCTTTAACTTTTATGGGCCAAAGTTGCGGAATGAGACTGCCCCGACTCGCAGGGGACTAATATAGGGCAAGAGTTTTATCAGTTCGTACTTTTATTTAAATTTGCACTAATTTAAATAAAAGTGTGTTGTAGTGTGGTGGAGATTGTTTTGTAGTTTGTATGGTTGGTCGTTACATTAAGTTCTAAATGTCTTCCTGGACATGATACGTGTCAGTTTTGTAAAAACTGGATCAATGGATACTGTATTTCAGTGCCTACTGTACGCAAAACAATAGCAAGGTTTTCTGTAAAATGTAAAAGACTAGGATTTTTTTCAACATAACTTTATTTTTTGTTCATTCATGAAAAACCTGTTTCTTTTTTGCAGGTAAGTGAAGATGATTAGAAATAAGTGGCTCAAAGAAGTAAGAACAAATTATTACATTATACTTGAAATCGAGAGATCGAGAAGTTTCCAACTTACCCGTGGCCCTTACTTAAAAACTGGTCGCACTCCGTTGCCCTTTAACTACCGAATTTTAAAACAAAAAGTATGAGAGCATTCAAAGAATTCCTAATCACTGTTTTATCGAGGCGTCGTACTTTGTTAAAAGTAATTAAGAATATTTTATCGCGCCAGATAGTGTTGAAAGCAGGTTCGAGTGGTTTCAACTTGCGCTATAAATCTAGAACCCTTTACACTTCATAGAATAGGAGTGAGTAGGGTCTTGTAGAACAATTACTCGGGAATATATTACGGGGCGAGGACGACGCGGTCGCGAGTAATGCCGCGATATTAACTTATCTCAGGTGCGTGACGTAGTAAATATACAGAGTGCTTACTTTGGGAGTGTCAACGGGCCTGAAATAATGTAACGGGAAGAGGCCTTATCTTGGCACATTCACAACGAAGTAAGGATGTCGAAAAACATGGAGAGGGTAACGTATTAACAAAAATAAAATAAAAAAGATGGCCTGCAAGCCGAATGATCATCTATCATTAGATTTATTGTTGTGCCAAAAGAATCTGCGCGGCTCCTGACATGGTTATTAACGAATGGTACTTTGACGTCATACTTTATTATCCTTTATAATGGTCTCCGTCAATAGTTGCTTTGTAAGATTTTGAACGGCGTCCAAAATTGTTCCGTTATTTTTCCAGCAAATCATATATCTGAAATAAATACAGAGAAGCATATTCTATTTCTTTTTCCCCCGTACAAAAACAGATTACAAACTGTAGTTTTTTTACTTATCTAAATTGCGTCTGTGATACCGAGATATTGGCAGGCAGTGAAGTAGGCGACACGTATCAGAATGCGTTGGTATTCTCTATTCGTCGAGAAACAGTGAGCATTTCGCATCACGCGCGCGCAAGTCTCGTTGTAACTTTGAAGATATTTCTTTATTTCAAACATCACGTTTTTTATGTAGCTATGTAATCAGGTAATCTTCCGCATGCTCACCTTTAAGGCGATAATCGCATAGCAAAGCTTACAACTCGATCGCCCAATGCAAAGGGGTGTGATAGCTTCGCTACCACAGGAATATTTTCTTAACTGAGCATGCGTAAAGTTTGTTGACTTTACATAAATACGTGGATACATTCAGTAAAAGAAAAGTCCTTATGCCATAATAAGACGTAGTAATAAAAAGGAAATTCTCGACGTCCGATCCAACAAAATTTTATTTCCACGTAAGACTTGCTTTGAGTGTCTCCTCCTTAACGGCCTCGAGGTGGGGACGGCCAAAATTATTGCGAATATAATATGCGATAACGCAATGCCTCGCTCCGAGAAAGGAGGAGTAGAGACCATTGTGCGCTAGCGCTCGCATAAACTTATCTAATTACACGTAATTTATATGATTCTAAAGAACAAGGAAGGACACTATAAAGTAGGCATTATTCCTGTCATTTATCACCTAATTGCAGGGCGATTTTCTTTATTCAATCCTCTGAAAAGATTGTAATTTCCCTCGAATAAATGTTTGCTTCTCCCATTTCATCTCAAATTGGAATGGAACTGACAGGAACGTAAACCCCAAGATATTATTAATCTCTAATCTCAGTTTAACATAGGCTTTGACTTAATGATTTAGGGGCCATTTTGAGGCAAGATCGATCTCGACATCCGTGGTACTTAATCCTTGATATGAGTTTCAGTCGGTTGATCGCCAAGACTATTACGCAATGTGGGTCGTAGCCTCTAACAGTTGCTACGAGGCTTACATTTTAGTAATCCTCTTGTCGACAGGGACTTCGCCCGACCGTCACTACGTACGAAATTAAGACAACTTTGAAAATACCAACGTATGAACAATTTTGGTTTCAATTAAGCTGAGATAAATTGAGTCACGTTTAAAACCGGCAAAGGGTCGCGTAATACGATGAGAGATAAAAATATCTTCAGGCTAAACGATTTTATTCCGTCTGGGGTTTGCGTAGGATGCTTCAAGTAGCTGAAAGGCTCAATCTCTTTTACATCTTGATACAAAATAAAAGAAAAATTTACTTACTTAATTGAAAAGCTTTTAAAGCACACTCTTTATTGGAAAGAGTTAATTACACCCACACACAAACGCATCAAAAACTTGTAGGAACCTACTTAAGTACAGTCACGAGCGCTAGTATGTATCCTTAGACTAGCAATTTTCTCATGGAATAACGACTATAACTTTGAGATAAGACCTATTTCATATTAGTGTGGGTTCCAAAATACTACGATCGTAACAACATAAAATTACCATTAACTCAGTAGGAGAAAATCACTTTTAAAAATTGCTAAGTGTATACATTTTAATACTCGTGACTGTACCTATCTTAGGTAGTAAATAGTAGGTACGAGTAGTATTACTATCTTCTTTAAGGTTAAAATGATAGAACAAGTAAAGAAGAAATAACAAGTACACAATATAAATATAACTTTAATCCAATGCAAAATAAACATCACGACTGCAAATCAGCAAGGCGTTTTATCAGAAAATGGAATCGTTCGACAATTTAAAATGCAAATGTCTTGCAAGACATATTTATGTAGAATATAAGCCGGTTGTAGAATGCTCAGTCCGATACCGCAGCCAGCTAGATAAGCCCTTTCACGTCTCTTTAGCACCCTCCCATTCCTTTTATTTTAAACATTATCTATCTCAGGTCGGGGGTGGAAAAATTAGGCCAATTTAAGCGAACCAGTGGACCATTTTATTTATTTTGTTAGAATGCTGTGCTACGTTTTTGTTGTTTTTTTTTTGTTGCGGTTGTCTTTGTCTTTTCCGGTTAGATAGGTGATCTGTTTTCAAATAGGGAAATTGTTTTTTTTTTTGCTGCACGAATCACCGTTCTAATTTATGTAATGTTTACATTTTTACTCACTGAGTAAAAAAGGTACAAATATAATAATAACATCACGCCTGTTATCTCCCAAAGGGATAGGTAGAGGTGTACCTTACTATAGTACACTTACGTTTCGCCAGTTATGTTTAAGTCCCATGTAAAAAAACACACTCTGTATTTAGATATCGTTACTTAAAAACTAGATGGATACATCCATCACTTTACGCACTCTAGATTCAGATATCGAAACTGACAAAGATATATGTGTTCCGACATATAAATGCTAATTCTAAGATCCCTGTTCGAGTAATAAAACTAAGAGCGAATCTCAAGGAGCAAGTTGGTTATCAGATAGCGGAGCAGAGGCTATATGATTTATTTCTCTCGATAAGACTTTGTAAGGGATGTTTTTGTTGAGTTACACAAGGAGATAAAAATTAGTACGGCAGGTAACTTTTTAATGGACACGAAGAATTCTTACGCCAATTAGTTTAAATAATTGGTTATTTAAACAAGAATTTTCTTTCATTTTTTTTGTGAGTTTTTTCGTTTTTGGCTGGAATTTTGGACGTTCAAATAATTCCTTCCTATTTCCGGGAAGTCACTAGTTTGGCATTAGGTTTTAAGAATAGTCATTAGAATGTGGACCTAGACATTTTCATTCTCGAAACGACGATACTAAAAGGTTTGTAACATTTTGCTCGCTATATAGAAGAAGCTTTTAAATGTATTCGCTACGGAGACTAGCCTTCGGAGCGGGAGATATTATAGTGCACAAGCGTGTGCGCAGACATAGGTGCACTCTCTCTTCCCTCACTCTCATAGTCCGATGGGATGGCTCGTAATCCAACACGACCGGCGAGAGATCAGGCGCAGGACCAACGGGTTAACGTACTTTCCGAGACACGGGGATATCACACCGCCAACTTCCAAACTCCGGAACCTGTTACTAAGAAATTCCCAATGGATAAACCCAATAACACTTTGTCCGACCCGAGAATCGAACCCAGGACCCCACGCTCAGCAGTCGCGCTTACGTCTACAAGACCAATGGGGCAGTCAATGTAGGTACCTTCTTATTAGGGCAACTAAAACACCCAACACGTAAATGCAATCAGCTGGTACCCTAGTACACTTAAGTGTAGTACTTAGTAAATCGACACTAAGAACACACGGCTACACAGCAAGCTATACATTTCCAGTTTATGCAGATCTCATATTGTATAGAATTTCCGTAAAATGCGAGGTCAGCTTATACTGGAAATGTATAGCTTGATGAGTAGCCGTGTGTCGATTTCCTAATCAGGGAGGTATCTCTAAAGCCTTTTACTGCTACCATTGTTGTGTCAGAACAACGTTTAGAGAAACGCCACCTCGGACATGTCTTTTAAGTTTTAAGTGCTTTTTCATTTACCTACTGTCCCAGGTCTCGCTTCGCAACGCCTTTGCTGCTCGCAAAGGCGTTGCGAAGCGAGGCAATAAAATGACGAAACGATTGATGAAGATGTCTCGAAGTCACGTCAGAGACAGAGTATAACACAGATCGTTTTTGCTTCTTCAATCCCAGCAATGTGGCTAGGATTGTAAGTAAATAATGTCACCAGCTCTCAATATTGTGACAAACTGAAATACGACATTTTTCTACTCTCCCTACTCAACAAAAAAAAAACTACAGGAATAAAACCATAGTATACTCTTTTTAACTCATAGTAAGTAAAATTTTGACATACAGTAATTATCTCGTATGTCTTATTCCTCTGAGGAAGTTGCTCAGTCAAAACACAAATCTAATAAAATCCACGAAAAACGCACTGCGTCACATCCTGCCATATATGTCTGCAACATCTTTGATTCCATTTTCAAAATCGTTCCAATTTCAAAATATCACCTTTGTTGTATCACTTAGCATTTCTCTCTCACTTACTCTCCTAGGACAAAGGTTTAGTCATCCATATCAACAAACCAGTTAAGTAATGTACTGTCGTTCCAAAGAATCCACTCGAGATTTAAGTGCTATTGTGCAATTGATTTCTGCAGTCGCGATGGTAAATTAACCGATACTTTTTTGTCATAGTTTCTCTGTTTGTTTAAGAGTTTAAAGATAAGTTAGTGGAAAGCAGTTGAGTGCATTGAGGGTTTCGCATCAGTTGTTCTTTATAATGGCGATGTTGCTTTCATGTCTTAGCATGATTCTATGGTATTTTCGTGTAGTTCAGTGACTCACAATATTTTAAGGAATTAAAAAAAAAACTTTAATTCTAAAACACCAATCCTTTCGTTATCAAAATTAAAGCCACTGACCGGTTCTATCTGCACTACTGCGCGCTGAATTTATTCATTTTAATTAGACCACCTATGCAGCATTCCATAATTTCGCTCAAAAGCTCTATAACAATGAACTAAAACAACAAAACGTCATTTGGCAAGTGTTAATATACCCGGGGTTTGTTGTTTCACTCATAATTGGCTATAAACTCATAATTCACAGATAACAAAAGGCGAACGGCACACGGGAATATCGGCGTGATTCCAATTATCATCGCGAAATTGAGTCGAGCAACTCTACTGGCGTACTAGCACCCAGCGACAAACGAAGATTCGGTGTCGGGTTGCGTTCCATTGTCGTTTCCCCGTAGATGTTTGTATAACACCCGTCAATGTTATTATACTTACGACGCAGTGTACTTCGAAGTATAATAGGACATTTCGTGTTCCGTATTCGCAGTAACACGGAGGATTCTAAACAACGGACTTGCAAACAAAGGCTCATTGCTGGCATTGTTACAGTCGCGACCAGACTACGCCGACTTAATGGTGACATTGTAGGAAACGTTAATTAAACCAACAACGATTCAACGAATGTGAGACTTTAAGCCCCCACAGGTTCCTGTTGAATAACACTGAAACATGATATTAATATCGTTTGGGAAACAGTTACCGTAATACTCACTTCAAAATATGTGCCAATTTCATTACATTGTCTAGTATAGTGAAATCGCATATTGTTTTTTAAGGTTCTGAAATTATAACCACGGAAAATAACTCCTAAATTAATCATCTCTTGAACCGTATACTGGTTATTCAGTAAATAATTCCCTACTCATAATCTAAAACACGACCAAAAATATGACGTCACATCAAGTGAAATATACGCAAAGAAAATTGGATGATGACATCACCATCTCGTATTAACATGCGCTCCATATTTTACCCGGGAACCATTCCATCCGTTCCATTTTTAAAAGTCAAACACTTCACTTCGCCTCTATTATGGATTCCTGCATAAAAAAACGCAGTGTTGCCAGCCACAAATGTAGCTGGATTAACAAGATAAAAAAAACAAAACACAACGTAAATAAATGGCATTTGGCACAGCGCTACACTTCGAAATCTGTAGCGAACCGAATGGACAATGAATCGACGAAAATTTGGCCCACTTACATAATAATTTTGTGTTCCCAATAGAATAAATCTATTTTTAACTTTATTAAAAGGGAGGATTTTTGTATTGCGGCCCTTAATGGAACAGTAGTTTGTTATTATTTTGATGGCATTCAATTAATAAGTCGCTTTGTTTCGGGCGTTTCGGTAAATAATTAACACTTAACAAGCATTTCCTAAATTTCGATTGATGGCAATAGGCTGGCCCCTAATTACATGGGACTTAAACATTACTGGCGAAATGTGGGTGAACTATAGGTACACGTCTGCCTAACCCTTCTGGGAAATGCAGGCGTGATGTTATGTTGTTAACAGGCATTTCATCATTTTTCAAGCAACAGCTACCAGACTTTTTTCAGATCGAAGTAGACCTTAAACGCTTTCAATTTCGTCTTACAAAATACCCAAAGCATTCACCCCAGTAAATCCACTGTATTGTTGTTCCTAAAGATTTGCTATAGAAATATTGCGTATAAAACCGCTGTCCGGGCTGTTCTCATGCCATCCATCATTTCCTTTCACTTCATTAGGCATAGCGTTCAAAATAAACATGTTGTCCGGTAACCATCCGGACGATGAATAACCTCTCTGTGTTATTTACTCATAATACAATGTATTTCCAATGAAATTATGGGTATTTTCCTGGGGGATGATACTGTGGTATTTTATTACTGCTGTAACAATCGAGTTTATTGGACAAAATTTGGCGTACTGTCAGTTTATCGTGGAATAGTGTGGCATTAAAAACGATGACAGGAAAGTTTGACAGTTGCCAAAAGCAGTTTAAAAAAAGAACCAATGATACTAAAGTTTATAAACAAAAGCTGCCAGTGTTTTATCGTTTATATCTACAATTGAACAACGGAATGTATGTAAAACTTGTGGAAGGCTATAAAACGTAGGAAGAGACAATACAATAAAGCAAGCTACCGATATGCGATGTATGGAAGTGAACTCGATTCCGTATAAAAATTCATTGGATCCAGTTCATTTCATATCGTTTGTTTGACTTACAGTCACGTGGCATGTAGCTATATGATTTTTATGGTTATTTCGTATCGTGTCATAAAAATATAGGATATAGAGTACTGCAGTAAAAAAAATGGAATCATGATACGTAATTTCTTTAGTCGAAGTTCGAGAAAACTGAATTGAAAGTAAAAGTATTTGTGATAGTAAGACATAATCGGATCTTACAGCAAAATAAAGCCCTATGCGTGTTCAAACAAGTAAAAATACATACAGATGTTGTCAATATGCCATAGTTTCCAAGAACTATTGCTGTTTGTTTGGACGTCCATAAAGATAATCTTCACCGGTGCGCAAACTGACATGAAACAACTAACAACAATAAAAAGGACAGCACTATCCTGAAGTGTTTTGCCCTAATCATTACTTGAGATTCAGGAAATAAACAAGGAACGTGGGATGTTGTGGACGAAGTAAACAAACGCAGATCGCTGTAGGTGAGGTGCCAAGTATCACTGCTGTTGATTCCCACAGTCCCGAAGATGCGTTGTTTGTTCAAGGCGTTTCGAACAACTTGCGTGAAATTGATATGAAGCTTACACACGATCCTCTGTTTGCGCATAGTGAATCGTTATTACAATCGTGATAGGATCTCGAACAAAACGATTTTATTTTTTTATGGGGTACAGAATAAGCTTGCGGTGAAATGTGTCGGGGTTAATTTTGTGGGGTTGGAAGTGCGGTCGGATTTAATGTTTTGGTGCTTTTGGTAATGTAATTTGAAATTCGTATTTGCAATAATACATGTGCCATGAGAATGTGCTAAAATAATGATTTATTGAACGAATATTGTCGATGAGAAACCATAAAAGTTCGTAATAGGTAAAGCATTTAAAATCTTTCATCCCTGCCTGACAAAGATGGCGCAGTAAGAAGATCAAACTTATGAAACCTCCAAAATTCTTCTTCATATCACATTTTTGTAGGCGGAATCGCGGACATATTTAAGATTGGCAACAGCCAAACTCCATTTAACTTTAATCCCATTCGTAACTTTACTCATATCATTAGGCACATAAAACACAAAGAAGTCAGAGAATCGGAAACTTACGAGGTGTACCCGAAGCGATATAACGTAAGATAGGAAAAGGCGCCCTTCCCTTCCGAACCATATACTACCCATTCATTGCCAGGGGTAGCAAAATTTTATTTCAAGTTAAATTGTGTTCGCAACTCAGCCACTTCGTGTTTATTGGGGTGGAGTATTGACGCCTCCGGCACATCACACGTGCACAATGCTATCTAATAATAAGTCAACGCGCCCTTTGTCATCAGTATACCCAATTTTGAAATGCATTTTCTCTAAGTGCCCCTATTATTTCTTCTCTATGAAGTTTATTATTGAATCAAATGTTCTCTCAGTATTAATCTTTCGCGACTTATTAGCTAGGGGCATGCCAGGGGGCATTATCAAAGAAATGCAATGGTCTGGTTTGACAAGTGATCGCTGTCAAAGACACGGTCGCCCTAAGCGTTCCAGACATTTCCTTATTTATCTGAGCCTCGTTTTATGTTGTCATTTTATGTCGTCTTCAGACAAAATACGTAAAAGCTTATATGGGAACATGTCAAAGTTCATCGCTTATTTTCTTGTTTCCGCGGATATTACGCGCCCAGCGACAGGGCTTGTCAGATTCGTGCCCCGTTTCTCGTTTACCTCTATTTTAATTAAGTTTAACAATAAAATGAATAAAGTTGCGGAGGAGGAACATCTTGCGACGTCGGCGAATCTGTGGCGGCGTCCCCACAAGTGTGCCTTGTTTTATTCATAGGCCTCTTTGAATAAAGATGAAAATATTAAGTCTGACCAAGGAAAACGCCGACTGGGGGCTAATGTGGTTGGGGGTTAATAGTCATACATATTAATAGGAAAAATAATATGTTGACCGTGTTATTTTAGTTGACGTGTTCGTCGCAAACAACAAGTTACTCGTGTGGGACACCAACAAACTGTGTAATATGAAGTTATCCAGACTTGCCCAACAATCTAAACTTCTAAAATAATATTATGATAATAAAGAGAAAAGATTTGATTTTATGTATGCTTGTTTATTAGTTTGTAACGGTTTCACACTAATACGGCTGAACGGATTTGGACGAAATTTGACAAACGGGTAGACCATAACCTGGGTTAGGACATTGGATACTTTTTATCCCGATATTCCCACGAGATCGAGACTTATGCGGGTGAAACCGCGGGGCGCAGCTAGTGTCTTATATAACGTATCCGTAGCTACTTCATACACGTAGACGTCTACGCAAGTTTTTAAATTTCTCATTAAAAAGTTCAATTGCGTAATAAGGTGCCTGAGTAATATTAAAACAGTCATTAAAATATTTTTAGGTGCTTTGAATACGAAAGCTAAAAATAAATTTAGAGGAAACGGTCTGCCCAGACGTGACTGCTTTGTTAAAAATAAAAACAAAATGCGATTGCGAGGGAGCCCTAATTAGTTACCGGCTGTATAAAAGCTGGTGCGGCAATGAAACGCGGATGACGACTTAAAACTGTTATCATTTGTTTAGCTATTCATGAAGTACTCTCAGATTGTACGGCGCGGCCCGCGGAATTGTAAAAACGTATATATTCAAAGGAATATGCATAGCGGCCGAAATAATACTGGTACATGATATTGAAATCAGATTTTGCATCATTATTTTGTATCTACTACAAAATAAAAGCATTGTTAATTTCTGATGAAGTACGTTCAGTCGGTTACCCGGCTTACATATTAATGAATGTAATCAACAATAACAAAGAAACCTAGAGTTACGGCCAAAAATTCCATACAACAAATAAAGTATCAATAAAAATGTAAATATTATGTTACGTATTCATTTAAGACTTCTGAAGGACGGAAATGGGTAAACATTTTAATGACAGGATCATACGCAATAAATGTACATATCATAATTGGGGATTGCAACAAATATTATAGAGAAAAGGGGCTTTTCTCCTAATATCAAATACTGACTGATTTACTTTGTTTAATACGTCGCATTTTCATGCCAATCATATGATAGGAGTTTCTGAGTTAAAATAAGACCCTTTCAAATATAGCTAGAAACGTTATGAAATGAGATAAAAAAAAATAGGTACAGTATCTAGGGTTGCCAACTTTTTTTATACCAAATATAGTATTAACGAAGCCATCGCCAGTAAAAATATAGTAGATGGCAAAAAAATATATAAGAGGTATGTTCCAAAAACATTTAAATTATTTATATGCATATTTTTTGGTACTATGAACCTGTAATAACAGGTTATTATTATTTTTTTCTTATGTCCACTTAATAATTTTACACTCTAACATTTCTAAAATCATCTAAAAATTTGCCTCGTATGTAGTAGGATACTATATTATATAGTAGGGTTGGCAACCCTAATAGTATCTTCTAAAAATAAAAAGTTATTTACTAAAATATCTGACCATGACCTTTAGGGTTCGTAGGCTAGCTAGTCCAGACATAATAAAAACATATTTTCTGGGTCATATTTGACCCAGAAAATATGTTTTTATTATTATATAGTTCTGAAATTTATTTTTTATTATTATAGTTTCTGAAAAGATTTTAATAAAAGGAAACTTGCGTAGGATTTCATTGCTCTCCAGAATCTTAATAACAATCATAATTAATATCTTCTGATTTATGTAGGTACAAGTACGGTACGAGCAAAAGTTAAATACCGATGTCATCAATGAACGGTATTCATTCATCGTCTGAGCGACATAACAGCTGTCACCCGGTCGCCATTTACTTTTTACAAACGCTAACAGGAAAACTACAAATGAAAGGCCTTTGGTCCAGACACTTTTCAGGTAAACCCTAAAGTCTCATCCACACGGTTCGATTTCATTTGACGACCGCAAAGTCGTCAGCAACATAAAAGTATAAAATATAGTAGCACCTGGCGCATCAATCCTCGTTTATGAAAAAAACAGTATGGTGGACTGTAACTGGGCGCCCGGGCAACACTTTTACAGCTACTTATGCCTCTCATCTCTCGTGATAAATGAGTGTTGGCGGAGTTTTAGTGTACGCCGCGTGCACGTTACGGTCGCCCGCTAAGATACTAACTTGCGAAGAGGTAGACCGTAAACAGTCGGTACATTTCACTTGTTTCAACATTACTGGACCAGTAGGCGCACAGTTTCGACTTCCGCAAATCTCAGTTGGGAAACCGTTCTATGATTTCTGTAACTTTAAATAGTATTTGTTGCTTTGGTTACGCTTAAATACAGATGGTTAAACTTAAGGTATTTCGATATATTTTGTAGATCGATTGATATTGAAATTTATCTTTTGATAGGTACCTATGTTTAAATATACTACCTACAAGCACATCCATCAAAGTTTGATATTGGTTTCCACTTGACATGTTCCGCTTCATAGGTGAAGCGGAATATGTCAAATTGCCAAATAATAATAATAGCTAATAGAATTTTCTTAAATGGAATGCAAATTCTTATCCATGAATTGCTCCTGAGTACATAAACAGATATCAGCGTAGAACTAAAAAAGCGTACAATAATATTTACATAAAAGAATCTACTAACGAATCGTATTTACACGCAAAACAAGGCGCTTTTCCTTTTCATTTTCCGCATCTCAAAGTCAACACGGAGTGCGTTGCGTCGCCTGTCGGCTTTTCTCCCACTTTAATGGCTTCATCTTTATTCGAGGCCTCGTGAATATTACTGGATGCCTACGTCGGCATTTGTCCTGTTACTACTACTGAGATACCACTCAATCCTCAGGAAAAAGTTAGGTTTTTTCTCAAACCCCCGACGACAAGACGTTTCAGTGAATTGGACATTAAAATGTGATTATGTTTTTGTACTTACCTATATGAAATTGAAAGTGTGACGCTCTACATCGCCACATGCGTCCTACACCTCAAAGACCTGACGTCACACAATATCCTGACGTCACACAAATCCTGCATCGCGCAATTAGAGTTTACCGCGCGAACACCACATATATAAGTTCCCCAACATCAATCGTTGGGCAGTTGCCCGCCAGACACGACACCCGTCGGGTCAGAGGATCCTCCTTTTTCTATAGAGGATGAGTGAACTTTACACCCTGTTCCACATACCTGTAAAAAACCTCTCAGAATATAATTATATCAGTTAAACGTCACAGAATATAATCTATTATTAGTTTGTACAGTACAATAGCTTATTTAAGCAAAGTGCTAGTTTTGTCACGGTTTGTGTACGTGCCAGCGAAATTACGTCGTCTGGACAAGTTTTTAGGAGCGGCGCCCATAAATTTTCCACTTCATTACAGATTTGAGACCGAAACTTAAAGAAAATTATCGATAAAAGGGAGAAAAAGAAAACTCTCAGAAGGGTTTTGTTTTATTTTTTCCTTAAAATACTTTGGGGCAATAATTTCTCGCTTAGCACGCCCTGAAGAGTCATTTCATTGCTCACGCACAGTTCGGGGTTACTGAGGTGTTTTTATCAGAGGATACAATGAATGGATTTATTGTATCAGATAATAAATATTATTTATTGAATGGGAAAATGTAGGTTGTATTATACCGGTGGTTCATTATAACGCGATCTTGTGCACAAAAATTCGTTAGGAATACACAGGTTTTTTTTTAAATAAAATGTGTTAGATATTATCACTAATTTGTTATTTTATATCATTCACGTATTCAGTTTCCCATGAATAGTTGTCGTACCTACCCAAAGTTGGTGATTAAAGCAAATCCCGAGGTGCCTAAACAGAAATAGGGACAGGATGACTAAGTAATTAGTACACAAACAACACGTGTATCTCGGCGCTTCTTTACCGGAGCGAACTCGTAACGTTCGCAACTGATTTCAAAGTTGATACCGCGCTTAAAGGTTCGAAAGTAGTTCGACGTGAATCGTTCATCTTTATTCAAACCGCGTTCATGAATAACACAGCTGGGGTAACAAGGGTAAAACAACTCAGTAAGGGTAAATACAACTCCCGCGCGGACTAGTGATAACGCGCAGGCGACGGGAGACGTTAAGAGCAATTCAGTTCAGGATCTTTATTACGCCCAAGTTTCTTAAGTGGAGGATAAGATACGAATAATACGAGATTAGAGAAGCTAGGTATCTCTGGTGAATTATTAAATGCATATAGTTTGTGAACTACGTATCAAGTTGTTTTCCGCTCTTTGTTGGATCCGTGATGTTAATAATGTCCATATTTTCTTATAATCAATCTGTAGATAGTTTTGTTGAATTTGTTTTTATTTTTTTTGGAAAGTACTCGTATTCGTCACTGTTTCATTCAAGTTCATGAGGTTTTCATGATTCATAATAAAATTACTTACATATGCATACTTATTTAATGTCAATTCAGAATCGTAAGGAAAAGAAGGAATTGGAAGGTTTTAGTTGTGATAGATAAAGACAAGATAACGCTTATTCATCACATTATTACCGAACAGCAAAACTACGAGGCCAATGTGAACAGGCTTCTTTTTGCTAAAAGCCTTCTTCAACTTGGATACTCTGGTCGCGTACAAATGATAAGCGTCAGCTTTCATGGCTCCACATTATGTCAGTTGTAATGTAACAGATGTTACATTACACATTCTAGCACTTTTGGGTCTACCGCACATTCGACCCCACGACTTTATTTCGCTAATTTTATATGTCCCTAAGTATGACAGCTGAATGTATAACATGGACCTATTTGAGGCCAAATACCTATATTATTTTGAAGAAAAACTGACATAGAAAAAAAAGGCTCTTTTTGCGAAATCCCTGGACGGAGCTGCTTATCATACGAGTGTCTCATTGCAGGTTTCGTTCAGGTTTTCAATTATGCCAACCTCGTGAAGCAAGGTCATTGTTTTAGACCTAAAGAGAGAATGGCTGTCAAGTTGTTGTCCAATCAATGGAAATTGTAGGAAAAAATATAAAGAGAACAGAAACCTTTTTAATCACATTAATTTACTGGTTTATTGTTTTCTTCATCTTCGCAAATTGTTATCGATTATTAAATTGTCTGAGCATGCGTCACTAAAAGCATTTTGGACCATCGTAATATTATTTAACCTTGAAGATATCCTGGTCAATGCCATTACAATGTATTTCTTTGTTTACAAATAAGGTAAAAACCGGCAACACGAAGGGTACCCCGTACACTTTAACACAAACATATTTTAAAAAAACTTTAGTTAAAAAAATATAACGGACAGTGGAGCCTTAGTAATAGGGTCCCGTTGGCTCCCTTTGGGAACGGATCCCTAAAAAGGAAGCAAATAATTAATGAATCAAAATTGAGTAATTAAAGTGTCGAGCAACAAGCCGTTTCGTTATAAATGCAAACAGCAGGCGAACTGAAATGGATCTCTCGCGTCCGGCCCTGGTCCAGGCCATGGTAAGGAGCAAGAGGGCATGGGAGGCCGTCACCTCCTTCTGCGAAGCAGTAATGCTCGCAAAGGAGGAGGCGGAACGCGTGAGGGAACGGCAAATTTCGTGCCCTTACGTCCTTAGTCGCCGCAGGAGAGGCCCTGGGCGTCGGAAATCGCAGGCCGATTCCCGGCCACCGTAGGCGCGGGCTTGCGGACGGTGAGCAATGAGTAGCTCGCTGTCCGATAAGGACCAGGCCCGGGTCGACGGCGCGTTGTGTTCCACGCGCGGCTCAAAGAGATGTCAGCAGAACTGAAGGGGTCTAATAGGACCGATGCCTGTCGGGGTTGCGGGAAAGTCCGAAAGGGATACTGTGGTCCCTGGCAACGTACAGGCAACTGAAGGAACACGGGTGGGTTTTAGTCAGTAGGAGTCTGACACGCCCTCCCGCTCCGCCCAGAGCGGGATAAGTTATTTGATAAATTCTCATCTAAAAAAAAAAGCTAACTAAAATTGAGTTTAAATAAATTGTAAAAAGACTGAAATTGAATAACCCACAACTAATTTAAAAACCCATCGGCCATAAAATTACTCTTTAGTTAAACTTATAATACCCAAATAAAAACTGTAAATAAATCCTTTTCGAATGTGCTTTATTCTGTATGAAAAGAATTTGTTCTGACATTTTATCATACCGGATTTCACACATGCTGATTTCCAATTTAAACAAAACTGCATAAATGGACTTTATCCATTTCATTTAAATGTTAAAAATGTAGTTTAAATAAGCGTTCGTATTAATTCGTTGCAAGCAATTACACGATGCAATTCGTTTAGCTCTGAAGTTTATTAAGGCTTGTCGACTGAACACATGTGCCAGGCATTTCATTTTGCAATATAAATCATGATATAACTAACAGTACGGGCCTTATTAAATCGCTTTCGCGGAAAAACGGAAAGAGATCCTTCTCTCCACTGATGCGTTTCCGATTTCGCTCTATTTAGAATTTAATCCAGAATTTTTAAATGAAATTCCCATTTGAGTGTTGAGAAATAATGCTATTAAATGGATTTATATTGGTGGAGGGAATTGTTTTAAAGGTTCCATAAGCTTTGGACTTAAAAAGCATGATTTAAAAAGAAATCTAAAGCTCTTTGTGACTAGTAAGCTTTACCTTGTTAATTGTAATTCTATCTACTCGCAATAAGGAAGAAGTTACAAAGTTTTATTATTAAAATTATTATTTTAATGATACTGTTTTACAAAAAAGAAAAACATAGCACAATGGAATTACAAAAACAGGCAATTAGATTACCTACTTTTCCCACGATAAATTATTTGTACGAACTTAACTATCAACTGACAGAATAATTGTATTTTTACCCTTTTATTTTTTAGTTTTGTTTTATAATTTTTAATGTTTAGCCTCATTTTAATCTGCTTCTGTCCAAGCTCTATACGATAAATAATAACACATATAGAAAGTGTTCATTTGTTTACTTGATCGCATTTATAAAACATGCAATGATCCATAATAATTAGGCCATCCAGTCTTATTTTTTTAGGGAACCTAAGAAACTCTTTGCTTTAAATAAATTAATAGTTTAAAAAACACTAGAAAAACACGCTTTTAAAAATGCACGTAAAAACCTGATCGTGTTCAAAGTCCATTACGTGGCCTTTCTCACAAGTGCAAACACGACTATGATACGATATTCCATCATGGAATGCCAGTGCCTATCTTCCGGCTTCATCATCAGACCTTGAAACCTAATTGTGGTCAAAGTTCATTACAAGACTTTTCTAAGAAATCCAAAACAGCTATGATACGATTTTCCATCATGAAGTTCCAGTTCATTTCTTCCGGCTCCATCACCAGATCAGTTCGACAGTACAATATTATTGTATTGTCATCAGAACTACATACAGCTGCCAATTTTCATTACGTTACGACCCTTGGAAGATGGTTAAATTAGTTACCTTAGATTCCATTACATAGTTACATACAGGTCGAATAAAAGCGTGTTAATAAAAAGATACTAAGTCAACAATATTTTTACAAGCATATGTGCCTAATAATTGTTCAAGATAAGCTTTACTAATAACTAAGTATTACGAACAATATAGGTTCATCAATTAATTAGTTCCGTAAACAAAGCGAAGTCGGTAAAACTTGAACTAAGTACAACAAGTATCAAGTGCAGCTTAGAAACAATATCTTAACTAGGTGCAGAGCTAATTTACGCAAGCATCTGATTACATAGGATACATAATAGAGCATCTTATGTAAGGATAATTTGAGGTTGAACTGGGTAGGTTCTTTAAAGACTTCTTGTGCAGTTTGCTCATACTTTTGACACAGTTAAACATAACAATCCATTTGGAACGATGACTCAAGTCACTCTTTGAAACTTAAAGAAAAACTAAATTGACTCGATTACAATGTCACTGAGCTTTGACTAGACCGCGGGTCCCTAGGGATTGGATGGGAAGGAAGTCTGCCAATAGCAGCAATTTACATCGTCGCCTTTACTGTAGGAGATTTCAATGGAAGAACTATTTTAGAGGAACAGCTACAACACTCGATCAGAAGGTTCTCAGAAGACACCTGCGAGTTGAAATGAAGTGAGACAAAAATAGATAAAGTCTGTTCTAAAAGCTTCTGATGAAAGTGTAAACAAACGTCTGTTCAGGGTAATTTCTTACGCAATCACTCACTAAATGGAATTAGTGACACATTCATCTGTATTTAGAAGGTTTCAACTTTATATCTCACCATTTTTAACAACAAGAAATATCATTGCCGAAAATACACACTTTCGAAGATAACACTTTCATCAGATACTTTTGAAACTGACCATGCTGAGATTGTAGGTATACTGTATTCGTTTTTATCATTTATTATGACGTTGCAATATAGGTACTAGTGTAGTGCTAATATACTTTATGGGGCAATAAAGATCTTTGTAGGTCATTGTAAACAACAGACGGGGTACGTGTCTATATACTTATAGCCACACTCCAAATTCGACCAAGTCCTGACCTGGCATTATTCCATGGTGGTTAGAAGTGCGATGAAACTTTGTGATCAATATTCGCTTGAAATACGCCTTCCAATTTATATTGTAAATATAATAATAGATATCAGCTTAGGATAGTGTTGACTTAAAGTTTTAGATATCAGAATGAGTTATTAGTTTGATAGGTAAATATAGCAAGGGATCTTGGTGATAGCCGACCAGACTTGTTGGGGCGAGGGTCTTTGCTTAGGTTTCGTTTTGAGTAATTATAATAAGATTTTAATTATTTATTTATTTAACAGTTTATGTACACACATAATTATAAAGAGACAAGAAAAAGGAACAGAAAAATTCGTACAAAGGTGATGCTTATTTCTAAAGAAATCTCTTCCAGCATACCTGAGATAGGAAAGTGGATAAAAAGAGATGTAGACAACGTGTGTAAGAGTAGAAGAGAAAATAAAATACATAAAATAAAAACATTTAACTATTCACTAATTTTACAAAAAAAATTTATACAATGTGAGAATATACTTACATACATACTTCCAAAATAAATATCTCTAAAATATATATACTAATAATTATAGTTTAGTAGGTATATCATATAATAATAAATACAAAATATGCAACTATGACGAAGTGGAAAGATAGTGTTATTTCACTCTTCTTTTAAAAACTGCAACAGTTTGGCAGTCCCTAATGTTAGGCGGAAGTGAATTCCACAACCGTACCGCATGCACACTGAAGGAGTAGGAGTAGAAGTCAGTTGAGTGGGGAGGGGATTTAAGGAGATTTATAAGATGCGACATGCAAGGAATTATTGATTGACTTTATAATGATTTGTAAAGATACAATCTAGCTTTGATAATATTATAGCATCGGCAACTCTTTAAAAATACTCGAAATGAAATGAAATGAAATGAAATTGTTTATTCTGTAAATAGGATATTGGAATCACTTTTACAAAATTATTAAAAATTAGTTAGATGAGTTCGGCGTTTCCTATCTGACTACTCTGAGAAGAAAGGCCGAAACAAACTCAGAGGTCACAGTCTCTTTTAAATTCCAGACATAATCTTGGTCAGGCCATATGAGGACCATGTAGATTAGTGTCTGAAAATTAAAAGAAGGTAAATAATATTTCAAACAAAAACCAATATCAGATGTTATCTAAGCGAGCGGATCCAGCCTCTAAAGATAAGGTTACAAGTAAAAAACATTAGTCTGAACTACTAAAACAATCATAAAACGATAATACCATTAGTGCGTGGGCCGTTACAAGGGGCAAGGGAAACTTTCATACTTGACTCAGCGCTAATAACAAGCCCAATTCAAACTTCCATACATTTTGCTTCTAGTTGGCATTTGTTTGATGAGTTCTATGCTCCAATTGAAAATTGATGAACGGCTTTTGTTTTTTTTGTGTTCGAATTTCAAACGATGTTATTACTTAGGTAGCAGTCACCTGGTTCGGATTTCTGGTCTACAACTCGTATATCTAAACGAACTAGGCTTTACAACCTCATTAACCAGTCTATCAACGAGATCAAACACCAGTTAATAACGATTTACTTTGTATTGAGAATATTCATCGTGGATGATTAATTAACTAAATAAACTTGTGTTTTCCAACCTTGTTGTTTTCCAATACATTGGTTAACCAATTTCACGAATGAAACAATGTAATTATCATTTGCTACAATAGATGTGCGATCAGATTATAATGTGGTAGATACAGCTTTTGTGTGTTCGAAATATTATTTTGGATAAACCGAGAGTTTTCGCACACATCCATTCTATGTGTTGTGATTTACGTTTAGCTCCAGCTAAAGGTAGGTCACAGCGTTCAAATGTTAATAACGTGCCTTTGGAAATTCTCGCTGGTTGGCTAGCATAACACAATTTTGATTGTCGTATAATCTTCGACCTTTTACATCTAAGAAGTCAAAATGCCAACAACTTTTTAAATACGCTGGACCGGAGAAAAATATTACAAAATATGTATTGGCACCAAAAATATGATTGTAAGACGAAACCATGTCTAAAGGAGCAATAATTTATTTCTTGTATTTTTTTTTGTTTCATAAATAAATAGGTCACGAGGAGAACTCCACAGGGGGTAAAACAAATTGTAAAAAACCGTCCGGTCAAGTTTGACGTGCAGACAGCTCACTTCCACGTTTCAGAATCGAAAATGATAAGTGGCACGTACGCCGTACTGCGCCTCAGGGAATATTCACACGATGTGGTTGAGAAAGTCTAGGCGGTAAACACATTTTGCTAAGCTGCATTTACATTCATAATGTATTGATTTTACGCTTAATAGAAGAGCTTCGTGATAGGTACGTGTTGTGTACGTACAGAGTTGTGTAAGTAAACACTAACAACACGCCCGATGTAAGTCGAGCGAGAATATTGCAAACTGTATCTCGTCGGGCGAGGGGTGCTCCAAACGTGAGGTGCATTATGAAAAATCAGAATTTTTCTATCAAGTATGGGGTGTGTGTCTTTGTGGCTTGTCGGCGACTTCGTCAACTGCGACCACGGCAACTCGGCAACACTCGGAAACTTTCGCCCGCGGACGCCGCGTCGTTTGCATAAAGAAAGCGCCCGTTTTGTTTAAAGTTTTCCTTTTGTGAATCTAAAGTGCTGTTTTATTTTTCACGTCGCAGTTTTTGGACTTACAAACGTCTGAGAAAAGGCTTTTCTTTTTCGTCTCGGCTGAATTTAATAAAGAAAATCTGTTGAGGCGCGGTATAGAGACGTTGAGGCGTATTGTGAGTGGTAGTCACGCACGAAGGTGTTGCTCGCAGTACTACCATGTTTCATTTCCTGAGCTCTTCACGCCACTAATTAAATGTTAGAAGAACTTGTTACCAGATTTCATTTAAATCTTGTAAAGCGTCGCGAACTGGAGACGGAAATTAAAAATGCTGAACGTTTTATTGTAGAAGTTTATCTTAGTTTTGTGAGACGAGACTGAGCTGTTGAGAACGTTTTCATTTTAATTTGTTCCAGATCCTGTTCACGGAATTTTATTTGGCCTCGCATTTATATACGAAATCTTATCTAGCTAAAATTACTTGATGGTTGCCTGGCGATGAAAGAATTTGAGATAAATATACAGCGATAAAGAGAACTCTAATGAAATTTCCCAAGTGCTAGGCATAATATGACACGATGACTTGGCAAGCGGATAATAATTACTACCCTCTCACTTTAAGTATTAATAATTCCAAGTGACAAAAAAAAATGCCATTAACTCTTTATTTATACTCGTAAATCTGACACGCTCGATTAATTGCATATTCTATTTACAATAAAGCAATGTAATAAATAAGCACCCCATTTCATTGCAAAAAAATACAATGCGACTTATCTAAGCTAGTTTTCACAACTTGCTAATATTATTTTTCTAATTCTGTAGATTTTCCTTATTGCTGTTGGTCTCTGGAAGTGTTTGAACGTAAACCAAGCAAAGGAGTGTGTATGGATTGTAGCCGTCGGTGTTCTGTAATTTCTGCCTATAATAGAAAAATGCCTGAGTTTATATTCTGTAGAAATATTCATATAATACGCGTCCATATTTCGAAACGTAGTCACCAAGTTTACACCGAAATCTCGCCTCAAATACAGCAGCTTGACGTCAACAGCGTTTGTTTGTCGAAGCTCAAGTCGACATTGTGAGAGTCAATAAACGATTTTATGCTCGAATAACTATGTTAATGGCGCCGGCAACCACAACAAAAACATTTAGCGTCTTGCAGGGAACTTGGTAACTGGGTCCCTATTGCGTAGAGCGTTTTTTTGCGGCTGCGTATACTAAGCAGAAATTATGAGTATTTGTAACGTAGATCAGACAAGAAACAATTAGTATTTTGTGTTCCAAAAATGTAAACAATTATTTGTATTTGGAAAACTAACTACATAAAATAATTACACGTAAGACTCAGTTTGCGCTACAAAATTAAAAAAAAATTTTTTTTTTCAATAACAGTTTCTAGTCACCTTAATTACACTAACATAAAGTTGGTATATGTTAAACGAGAAATTACATCAATTGGAAACAAGGATTTGAACAAACTTTAATAAATAAATAAATAAATAAATAAATAAACATTTATTTGCAGACACTGAAGTCCATAGAAATAAATTATACATTGAAACAAATTACATAAAAATAACACAATACACACGCTTAAAAATCACAAAATAGGCAATCACATAATAACAACATAAAATTAAATTAAAATAAAATAAAATAAATGCACGTACAGCTATCAAGAAACGACCTGTGCGTGCAGTCTCACCCATCGACCAAGCATCGGGCAGTCCCACCGGTCACTCAATGCTCTCAACATGCCGTGGGTGCTGGTATCTGTTCTGTGCCGGAGAGAAGCGCATCGTTTACGAATAATGGCATAAAAATCATCCACTCTCGCATCGGCAAACATACCCGAAGCGCTACAATACCGCGGCAGCCCCACAAGCATCCTGAAAGCATTGTTATACTGTACACGCAGGGCGCTGTATGCCTTCTGCGTATACTTGACCCAAAGGCTGCAGGTGTAAAAAGTCTGACAGTAAGCTCGAAAAAGCGTCATTTTAACGTCGTATGAACACCGTGCAAACCTACGGGCCAGCATATTACTTCGAACAGACAGCGCCCTACGCTCTCTCTCGATATCTAAATCGTCGCACAGGTCCTCAGTGACCCAGTGACCAAGATATTTAAATTTTGAGACTTGCTTCAAAGGTGTACCTGCTAATGAGATACAAGGAACATTTAAGTATCTTCTGGCACCACCATTGAAAACAAGTAACTCACTCTTAGTGACATTATACCTAAGCCCCTGAGTCACCGCATAGATCTCACAGACCTTCAGCAAACGTCTTAATGCACTGATTGATGGGCTCAGCAAAACCATGTCGTCCGCATAGCTGATGTTGTTCATAGTAACTCCATCAACATGACAGCCGACACCAGTATTGCTGAGCTCAACAATCAGTTGGTTTATATATAGATTAAAAAGGCGAGGGGAGGTGATTCCCCCCTGCCTCACCCCACATTCCAATCTATATTCTTCAGACATAGTCCCAGCCCACCTAACATTGTTTATTTGGTTCTCATACCAGAATCTTAGCAATGACGTTACCTCACAAACTACTTTTTTCTCACTTCTTAGCTTGTCCCACAGCTGGTCATAAGGCACAAGGTCGAATGCCTTGGTCAGATCTAAGAAGCACGCATTAACTGGTGTTTTCCTATCCGTATAATACCGGACAGTCCGCTTTAAACACATAATGGCACTTTCTGTGGACAGCCCAGGCCTGAAGCCAAACTGTGCATCATGCAAGTCAATCCTGGGGGCCATGTATGAATCCAGCAGACTATCCAGCACCTTCGCTATGACCGTTGCTAGGGATATTGGCCTGTAATTACTGGGATCAGCAGCATCACCAGTTTTATTTTTTATGACAGGTACAACTATAGTTCGCATAAGTGCACTGGGCAAATAAGAATGACTCACACACAGTCTAAAAAACATCGACAATACTCTTGGTAAGTGTATACCTGCATACTTAAGGTGCTCGACGCTAAGGTGATCATGTCCCGGGGACTTGCCTCTAACCATATTTTTTATCACTTTCTTGACATCTTTAGTAGATAAATTCAATCCCCGCGCCATGCTCACATCAACACCAGTCACCTCCTGCGTCACATAACCAGCAGAGGAATTTGCCAATGGCTTCACTTTAAATTGGTCTACAAACATATTAGCAATTTGTGTGGGATCATGTTTACCAAACAATAATGATGATAATTAATGTGTTGTATTTTTTTAAGCTGAATTCCTAAAATATGAATGCAGGGATACCTCTTCTGCAAATTGAAAATGATTTATTTAATGCTTTCAGTTTTTTGAGAACGCCATGTTTAGTATTTTCAAGAGTTACGTTTTCATTTTCAATGTATGTACAATTTTGTATCTACAATCCGTAGCGCAGTGGTCTGTTTGTACACAATAAGCCTTTCCTTTGTTTCTTTGTCGCTGTTTTTAGTAGCGAGCAAAAAACGGAATGGGCTCGTTTCGAAAGTGGTGCAGTATCGGAACTGTTCGTGGTTTTTGCAGTACTTGCGTAGAGCTGGTTGACAATGATCATGATTACTGGAACTTTCCTTAATTATATTTGTTGTGAAAATGAAGGCAATATAAACATTTCTTCGCAGTCTGGTTAAATATTCATAATTTTTCTCAAAATGCTAACAAACAAAAACTGAACAAACTAAGTGTACGTTGGAAAACATTCTTCAGTTCTTTTGAAAGTCGATAAACGATTGATCTACAAATAGAACATTTTTATTCTTCTTCCACAAGAAGAAACTTTATATTTCTTCCACAGGAAGAAACTTTATTCAATGTTTCTACACTTATAACATAATAACTAACTCAATATTTTTTTCTTTACAGGTAAGTCCCGGTCCTGTTTCCAAGTCCCCTTGATTGGTAGGTACAAAGTAGGTAAAAGGGCTTCACTCAATCCAGGTGCGAAGACAAAAGGTGCTCTCAATTGTTTGAAACACAATTGTAATCTAAGAAAGATAAGTTTGGGGCAGGTATTAATCGTTAAAAGGAAAGATTAACCCTTTCATTAAAGTAAAGAAGGAAGGAAGTCGCAGGATCATCAATTATACCTACGAATTAAAAAGTTGGCACTTCTTTTTCTGAAGATTTTTATTGTTGAGAGGTCAACAGACTACTAGTGAGTTATTCGGCAAAATATGTACAACGTTTGAAAATTGGTTTACCTGTACTTTTATGTATAATATAATGCAATGCCATTAGGTTTCCTGATTTATTACCAAAACCTAAATTTATTTAAACTGTTGCGGTTCAAAGTTTAAATGCATTAATAAGACAGAAAATGGTATTCGTACAAAATGGTTTCAAGTGACTTTGAGTATCTCATCGCATACATTGGCTCTAATTTTGCGCGCCATAATAGTTGGAAAATAACAATTACACTACATAAACATCGCTTTGTGAGCTCGAGCGCACTGAACAGCCGAGTCGAGTACAAGAGGTTGTTCCATGTAGATCACAAATAATGAATTTACGGTTCGATAAATATGTAAATTTCTGCTGGAAGGATAGCAAATTAATGCTTAATTTCTCTGTTCTGTTCCGCATAAATTTCACAAATATATTCCTAAAACCCTTGATAGACGCCAGAAGCAGAATTTAGAGGCCAGCAAATAACACAAAATGCTTTAAGTTACTTGTTCGTGCCTTATTTTGGGACCAATTTGTTATTGGTAATAACAAGTTTTAAAGAGATATCTGAGTTGATTTATTAGCTTACAAGTTGGACAATTTAAACTTTCAAGTGTAGGTACTTAGGTACACTCTAGGAAGTGGTTTGTTTGGATGTTCTACTTGTTGTTGTATTGGTTTATGATTAATTTCTGTGTAAAATAATTGAATTGAGAGTACTTGTTCACAAGTAATCAAAGCCCGATTGAGAAACTTTAATGCTTGAAACTTAAATGCGGACATTCAATTTGCCTACAAAATGGTTGAGCTGGATGGTGCTGATCCACGCGTCATGTTCGTGAACGGGCGCCGTCGGTTGAGACTGGTCTTCTCTTATCTGCCATTGCTTATTTTTAATCTTATATTTTTAATAGTTTTTGATTATTATTTTATTTTACATTGTTCTCACATATAGAAGCAACAAAAGTAATATACCCAGGATTTTGTCATATTTAAAAGAGTGTCCTTGGAGTTTCTTGCCCGTTCTTCTTCATAGAGATCTACGTTTTGGAATGGGCAACTAGCTTCAACTTTCTGACTAACTGACCGACTCTTTGACAATTCAAAAGTGCCTGTAAATGGTTTAATTGAAATAAATGCTTTGAGTTTGAGTTTGCATAAGGCTGTAGAAAATAAACGAAATTTTCAATTTTAGACAATAAATGTTAAAGCACCTCCTTGCGAAAACACTAAGTAGTTTTCACATAGAATAACTAATTTACAATCTATTTCGAGTACAAAGCGTACAAGATTAGAACTAGAATGAGGACGCTGAATATAGGTAGGTACGTACTTAAATTCCAGATTAATCTCCTAATTCTCTATCTGTAGTAGTTTATTACTGACGAAATGCTTTATAAATTTTACAAATATTCCATATTTAACTAGGTAGGTACTTTCCGTTCTACCACAAGTAAGATGCTAAACTTAAAAAAAGTTATCCGTTTCCCGAGAACACATAACGGTGCAAAGTTTATAATTATACATGTTTTATTTAACGCCGCAGAAAATTTTATATAAGGAGCAATACACATGAGATGAATTAATACCCGGAATAAGAGCAAAGACTTTAAGCCCGCAGACGATCGTAAATTTACTTCATAAAGAGCACAATTCGAGGCAGCCCTATATAAAATTAAACGCTTAACTTTTTCGGGCGACTTCCTCAAAATTTTCCCTTTTATTTCTTTACCCATTGACGTGCTCCCGCGCAAAAAATGGCCATTTATGGTTCGTTAATCAAGTCATTAAGTACTTGACCAGTAAAAGTGTAGCGTTCCCGACTGCTGCCGAGACGTAATTAAAGTCAACGGCCACTTTTATTATTCAATAGGTACTTGCCACAAACTGAATTGTGCGGAATAGGCTGTTCTTTGACCATTTAATACCAACTTTTCTCTAATGTTACGACTTTGATGTCGGCTAAATAGCTTTTTAAATACATCCGTTTGAAGTAGGGTAATACTTAAAGTCGATTCTCCGTTCCTTGTCACTTTGATATGGCAACAATCCGGTCAATTAGCGAAATAAAGATTAAAGTGGACCAATTTAGATTGCCATTACAAATATTAAATTCAAATATTTGATATTAGAAGCTTAGAATTAATTAATTAAGGTGGAATAGTCTAATTTTCTTGTTACTCGAGTTAATGGAACCGTAAGCTTTATCTTAGGAATTAAAGTAGTTTGGAATACAGTTTTAATGGAGGAGGGAGAAGCGCTGTTTCTAGGATATTATTACTACTTCAATATCCTTTACATAACTAAATTCATTCAATACGTCATAGTTTTCATATACATCTTAAGAGGGAACAGGGCCTGTGATTCTCTATACAAATGTATTCCCCTATTTTCTTCCTGATTATTGCCTCTAGAGCAATCATAAAATCAAGGTCTGCTGTAGACACGTCCCTGTTATTTCCTTTTTTTCAGCAACTTTTTTTTTGGAAGGTCATTATTTCTTTACCAATAAGGTAGAGAAATAATGACCCTCCAAAAATTACAAAAATGCCCCATTTTTACCGCCGTAATTAGAGGACTACCAGACAAATTCCAAAAGTTTTTAACATAAAAACAAATGATAGGAACCTAGACAAATTCTTTTTTTAAATTTTAATGTAAAAAATAATTGAATCGGATCAATTTTCGAGGAGAAAAAAGGAGAATATGAAACGTCGATATCGTCAATTTTTTTTAAATAAAATCGGTCTGAGCTTCAGCTGTCCCTTTCGCATTCTACGGAGGCAGATTTGAGGTAAGACGACGGCAATAATTTCTTCAAATACCTATTTTTAAATTCCTCGCAGGCCCTGTTCCCACTTAAGAGCGTACCGAGCTTTTGGCGTGCGGGAAAGCGGGGAAGCGGGGAAGCGTGGCGGCTCTGGCTAAAAATGCCGAACTAAGGATTTATTTTGTTTTTTAGAGATCTTTTGAGGAAACTAAAAGCAATCTTATTTCAATTTTTTTCATTATTTTTGCACATACATCTACATATTGACATTACTTAAATTATTTTGAAAGTATTCTTGCTATTTTTAATATAAATTATTATTTTAAATGAATAGTAGTATTTAATTTTAGTTTTATTAATTGCATTGTAATATATATTAATTGCATTGTAATCTAAATTTAAGTGATTAAACTATTGTTAGTGTTTTTATATTATTGCTAACTACTAAATGTGTACTGCATGCTATATGTATAACCAAAATGTAAAATCTGAATATTTGCACGGCTGAAATGCCGAATATAGTGAAACCCATAGATCTTAAGAACTTATGTTAGCTACCTATATTCTTGCAAATAAACATATCATTCATTCATTCATTCATAAAGTATATGATGTATAGAGTGAATCCTTAAATATCTTACATATTTATTGCATAACTAAAGGTTGAGTAATAACGATGCAACAAGGGATCAAACGAACGCAATTATTTCGTAATAAGCTCAGTGCGCTCTTAAGCTTCGACAGAACAAAACATGCTGTCTATAACAAAACACATATTCAACAAACATTCCGCCTTATTAGGACTACTGGTTGTGGAAAAATAAAACTTGTATTAATACAAAC
This sequence comes from Xanthia icteritia, assembly GCA_949128155.2. Lineage (NCBI taxonomy): Eukaryota > Metazoa > Arthropoda > Insecta > Lepidoptera > Noctuidae > Xanthia > Xanthia icteritia. The sequence goes on from OX421939.2 coordinate 9,893,376, forward strand.
AACTTTTTTTGTACCACAGTGTGCCACATAGTCCTAGGTTCATATTAAATTGCACAGCTGTTGTGGCAGGCTGTGATATTGTAATGGCGGCGCAAACTGTCATGTGGGCAGACTTGGCCAAGTAATTTGATCAGGAAGACGGGCAGCAGCCCCCTGTGTGTGAATAATAATATCACGCTGTAGGCTTCGATATATCTGACAGAATACTCGTATTATGTCAATATTGTATTGCAGAGGTAGCTAGGTACAGCTGTAAACATATTGTTAGAGACTGACGATTACATAATTATCTAAAATAAAAACAATTAAAGTGCCTTTTAAAATTAAATACCTTTTTAAATATCACGTTTAATTGATATTTATAGATAGATTTTACATTTAATACTTTTATGAAGAAAATATACAAGAAAGAAAGTTCGTTGTTTTTTCTATTATTCTTTGGATTGTTTGGTGTTTCTTTAGATTATTTAAAAAAAGTGTGTAATTGCTAATTTTCTTTTTCGTGTTCTTTAGATATTAACAGCTTATCTGCCTGGATTGCTTAGATATCAAGAAATTTTGGACAAGGACAGGATTACGAGATATAATCAAGACACTGATGCTTGCTTTCGGTCATGTCAGCCTTCAATGTCTGTTAATTGATTGATAATTCCGATTAATCCATTATCCAACTAGCAGTGGCAGCACACTATGTATCTAGTATCATGTTGGATACATCTGCTCATCCCACAAACGGTGCAAGCGAGATAATACCTTCCCGCTTGTATACTACAGTTTCGTTTGAGTTGGTATCACCTTGGGAGTCAGTTTATGCGGAACGCGGAGTCTAACGAGTAAAGTTATAAGTAGGATCAGCAAGCTTTTAAATTAAATAATCCTTTATAGAATAATCTTTTTTTATGTACTTTAGAGCCTGCCACGGGGGCTTTAGGGATAAAATAGATAGGGTCATATTTGTTTTTTGAAACATTAATTAAGATTGAATTTGATTTTGTTTAGATAAAGCCCGATTTGAAGAAAAATCGTGATTGGAATGTGGTAGTTGGTAGTAGGGACAAAATCTTCTTTATTTTGTTTTTTTTTCGTTTCTAAGGTACATCTATGTGTCCTATTATTGTTTGGGCTCAGTATGTGGCCACTTTTATTGCCACGTCAGACGCGTTGTTCAGATCGTCGCTGAACATTTGGGATACTCTAGCAGATGGGTGCATACTCTGTTCAGGAGCACCGCACTCTTTATGTCAATGTACTGCTTTAACAATAGGTGGTATCAACAATAGGTGGGATATTTATTTTGTTTTAGGGATAGGGAGAATATTAGGTTAATCAGTGACGACCTCATAATGTTAAGCTTTTAAAATCATGTATCCATAATATACTCCCTCGAATCAGCCTCCTGCTCTCATTAAATTATTATAAGCACTGTTCATTCAATTAACTAATCGTATGCTTCATTCTAATATTTAGGCCAGTAATTTCCTCAAACAACACAACAAAAACCTCTTTTAATAAATTCCCTAAATAGGGCTAATAACCTTATTACATGTCATGATTCATTCATATCGTTTTTAATAAGGTTCACTGAATGGGATCCTCTCATACAATGTGAGGTTGATGAGGTGAAATTTGTTGGAGCCACCGTCAATTTCCCGGATCCAATTATTGCCACATTGTTGGTTGCAAACGCAATATTACCCTTATGTTTACTTGCTCCGTTTTATCAACCAGAATTATATTTTCGATGGCCTAAAAAATAATAAGGGTACGGTTAATTTAGGTTTTTCAGGAATTCTGGTGATATTTGTGGGAATACTGGTAAAACAAGCAGAAGATTGTTATTGAACACCTATTGAAAAAGCCAAGAGTAAAACGAGACATAAAATAAACGATAATGACAAACACAAACCTAATTTAGTTGTGATTGAACCTCTAGTTCTAAACTAAGTGATTCTAATCCCAGAAAGAGCTCACAGACTAGTAATATAATAAATATAACATTTGAAAATAAATGAAATTCGGGATTCATAGTAGATACAAACTACAGTGAATGAAGCGTTAAACGCATCTGATGGATCCAAAATTAGTATTCCATCAGTTGACGTGAAACCTACATACATAGCTACTGATAGTGACAAACGATGTCTGATCACTAAATAAACAGTTAATGTTAAAGCTATTATATCCTTGCTTTAGGCAAAATTTCACTCTGCATTGGGCAGGGATCCTATATACTCATTATTACTAGATTCGATCGTGTTTGCTTCATTAGTTAGTTATGTTATTATCATGAGCAGTATGAACAGTTGGGATGTAGATAATGCTCTCTTGGGTCATATTTTCACCATGATTATAGGCTTTCAACATTTTCAACTTTACGGGAAAAATTCCATATTTGTCATTTTTTGGTTTTAAACTGACACGTTTTCAATTTCAATATTTTGAGCATCTACGTTCCATTCTTTTACTTTATCAGCCATTGAAAATATGTGACGACACAAGACTATGAAAATATCATTTTGAAATAGCGAAGCACAAATGCTGCAGCATCACCCACTATGAGGACAATTATCATAATAAAATTCACTTCTACATCAAGTAGATACTTATTTACTTAGTCCAGATTTTCCTTATTATTTCTCATCTGTAGACCCTTGGATACATTACTGTCATTCCCAATTGTGTTGTTCCCAATGTGGGGGTTGTGGGACTCGTGACTAGTAATTTTAAAGGTCCATGGTCCCTCGTTTTCAAATGTCATGTACAGGTGCTGTGGTCACAAACTTCTGTTTGACCTTTCACTAAATATGGAAAATTGATTTTGTTGTGAGCTAAAAGCTTCCATAATTTGAAATTAGTTTTGCTCCTGCGGTGGCGTTATTAACTTTTTGTTTTAAGTGTTGTTATCGCATGTTTTACTTAATGAATGGAGTGGTGTTTTTATTATTTCTGCTACAGTTGCATCTTTATTGTTGTGATTAAAAAGCTTAGGCTCACTTCGGTCGTGATCAAATTAAATTTTAATATTTAAGCTCTGGTCTTTTGTTTGTTAGTTCAAACGACCTTGTTTATTGAACGAAGCTGTAGTTACATAATATTATTGAATTGTAGGTTTGTAACAATATGTTTTGTAACAATATCGTATTGTTTTGTTAAAATAAAAGGTCAGATCTCACATTACTCGAGTATGTTTTGATTAAAAGTCGTAAAAGCTTTTTGAAGGCTCGTAGGGCGTAACAGGAGATTACCTTTAATAAGGAACTTCAGCAACATTTTAAAAGCTTGAAGATATTATACTTATAATCCCAATATACATTTGAACTCAAATTTAAAGAAAAATAAGATATTTATATTCTTAATGTAAACAGAAGCACTGACAGGCTTCACATTAAAATGGCGTTATTAAAAAAATAGTCTAAATGCATATTAAAAATTCAAGACCATCGTCTGGACTACTCACTATGCAGACTCAAAAACTATTAAGATCGACTCGACACCAAATAAATACAGGGAGATGAGTGATATTTACTCACTAAACGTTGACGAGATTGGCGCGGATCAGCGGCATTTACATCAGCCGGGAGAAATCCTCGCCATATTTATTTATCGCTTTCGATAGCAACGGCGAGAGGCTACAATTACCAGAGACCCCACGCTACTGCAATTTCGCAAATTGCTGATTTTACTTCTGCCGAAGGCAAGACGTTTTAAATTGCAACTCGTTAAATGCATTAAAGAGTCATCTTCGACTCACGGATTCCCGCGTGAGCCAACTTTTGAAAGACATGTTGTTCACGATATTGTAATTATGAATGAGCCATACATATTCATAACTTGTAATTCTGTTGTTTATTTGTGAACTCCAAATTTTGGTCATCGACATCGTCGGAATGCTAATGACTTGTTGTAATTACAATTGAGGCTTCTTATTCTTATTTATTCAAAATGTTATTATGTATTTTCTGTGGGGAATTTAAGTTCATATAAACTTGAACAAAAGTCAACAGAATAGGGATGATGACAAAATTTTTTTTCGTCCGACAAATTGATTATTAAAAAATATTTCACACGATTTTTTTCTTTTTTACGATATCAACAGATTACGGCGATAGATATATTGAGTTAAAATGTCCCATGACGTCACGAGGTTGTAGATTTTAAACTAACTTATTACGTAGCGACCCCCTACTCTCATATAGCAAAAATACGGTTCTAATATTTTTTTATTATCTGACTGTTCGACTAAATAGTTTTTATTTTGACCGTGTCATCCCTATTGTTGAAGTAAAAGTAAGATCCAGTACAAAGAACGGTAGCATCTTTACTTTCTCCTTGTTTCGCCAATATTTCTGTATTAGGTATGTGGGTAGCGCTTTCCTTGTATGGAACAGATAAATAAGTCTGTTCTACATTCAGTTTTATGTTTTAATCAATATAAATAACGAAAAGGAGAACGCACCACATAGTAGCTTATACTAACGAAGATATAATTCAAGTTTAACTACTAACCGATTAAAAATCGCACCCAATTGTATGAAGTGTAACGAATCAACATAAATTACGAAACTTTACACCGGAGCTAGCAGTTATTGCGATAAATTGCTCGTTGTCGAGTTCATTAACGAGTTACTCGCACGCGAGTACAGCGAGTACAAGAGGTTTTTCATAACCGAAGCTGACGGCCTTATGCATATTTGATGGAGCGTGGCAGTGCTTTTAAGTACCTGTCAACGTTTGCTGAGGCGGCAGCGAGTCAACTAATTAATCTAACAACTTGTTATAACACATACTATGATGGTCATAAGGTCGAATTTACATTGTTTGTAAGCTTAAAATAACGTGGTCCAGCACAGTGGAACGCTCCAAGTATATGTCAAGGGTAACGAGACTGACTTGCATACAAGTGTGTTGTTGATGATAAATATGTGTATTGCAAAGAACTGTGAAATGGCAAAGTTATTTTTTAAAGTCCTCAACAGTGCTCGCTGTAATATTTTATAATAGTTTCCTCTGTGAATGCTACGAAATAAGCTTGTCAATCATTTGTCATAGCCATTCTTAATTGCAGGTGGATGAGTTGAGGAAGGTCATGTATGCATGCTCTCCGATAAATATCTAAAGCTTATTGTACACTAATGAGCGATGAAACTGTGGTTGATTGATTGTTAATCAATTTCTTGGATGCTTCGAATGTCTGCTACTATCGGTACAAAATTGCATGGCGCGTCAATCCATAAAAATAAAAATTAATGAAATACGGCTACCACCGTTTTTTCTTCGGTAATTACGAAAGAAGCAAAAACAAGGGCACGCAGCTGCCTTATAATTACAATTATCATAGCAAAATTATAAGTTGTGGTGCGTACGACCGACACTTAATAACAAAAGCGGCGCGGGCGCAGAGTAATGACACAAGAACGCTTGCGCTGTTGCTGTAATGCAATGTCGAAGAATGCAATTTGCGTAATTAAAAGTGAAAATGAGGTCCATGTGTCTACACTGTGATTAAATCTTGTGTCTACAACTATTATGGGCACAATTACATTTAATGCACGGAGCGAGAGCGAAACTTTTCTCCCCATAACGCCGCGTGTAGAATGTGACCTATAAAAAACAATTTAGATTCCAAATCCCGGGAAAATCCTGCCTTCCGCCGGTTTATCTTTATCCAAAGGGACTCTATTTGATACATTTTGTAAGACTTCGTTTGCCCTTAATGTGAAATTTCTTTTTATACAGCATAATAAGATTTTGATTTCGTAAAGATTAAATTCAAATATGAAATAAGGTTAGCAGAAAAATTAAGTCTGTTTCCATTTTCTACTTTATATTTTTTCCATCTCAACACTGACAATACATGACTCAGAATATTAAAATTGGAAACACATCAGACGGCAGCCAATATGCCAAAACCTATAAGATGATTCAACAATTTCACAAAAAGACAATCGCAAAGCCCGGAGATCGGGTGCAGTGAATCAAACGGAATCTTACTATCTACATTATATACAATCTGGGCCACGAAATCTCGTGGAACAAAATACAAATTCGAAAATCGGGGTACCTACAATAAAGTCGGATGCCTTATCTGCCTTACTTTCTATTTCTTGCTGTCAGGATAAGTCCCACATTCGGTCCATACACCATTAAACGCCCACGTTGGCGGTTTATAAAAATACTGCAGTACGTGGGACATTTTGTATCTCCGTTTTTCCTCCAGGACTCAGTTTGGATTAGCCGCCGGAAGATTTATAGGTTCCTTACTGTACGTTTAGCAGGTGCGTGTGTCAGAATGTCGCTTGTAAGAGGGAAGGCTCTGTTCTACGTTTAAAGGGGTTAAGACGAGTAATTTGTTTGATTTAATGTGTTACTTGCTTGTTTTACCTTTCTGTTAAGTCACCTTTAAGTGATAAGGTCGCTGTAGTAATTATATAATAAGACTAAGTTCTCTGTTAATGTTTTAACAATGAAAATCTTCATGAAGTCACAACACAAAGAACACAACAGTGGTTGATCAAAACTGAAAAGTTATTACATCTAGATGAACCGATTTCACAAATAAAGTACGAGTACTTCTTTGTCTCTAAAATTTTCAACTCTATTGAAAGAGAAAATATTTTCACCATATCGTGCATTAGCGTTACACAATCAAGTAAACACAAACAATCTCTTAAATACACCACTATATTCTCATCCCGCTTAATGACTACTTAGTACTCTTTACTTTTAATTAACACCCGATGTTTTTAAATAAAAACAAAGACGGGTGATTGCCAATGAATCTGTGGGGCTTAGCCAAATAGGTATCCGGGACATTTTAGATCGTCCTCTAGTGTACAATGGACAGAACCGTGTTCTTTGTTCGTCGATCTCGATTGCCCGATAAACAAACCTTACTATAAAGAGATCCGACTGGGACTCGTAAGAGCATCCAACTATTTGAGGAAAACACAGGAAAGGAAATCGCTTCGATTCCTGGAAGGTTCGGGTAAATAGACCACTTTCAAGCGATGGAAATGAATCTGTGATCTATGTCTGTAACAACTTTCGGCTATTAATCGAGGTTTTGTTCGTGTATTAAATGTCAGGGACAAAGTTCCGGGGCTCTTACGCTGAATAATTTTGGTTTTAAATTGTTCGGACCACTTTGACCTTTACAAAATTAGGTTACTTAACATTAATTTAGTATCTTTTTTCCGCTCGGGAATGTTCTTTTGACTGATCTAATCTAAGGTTGTCAAGTATGCTTATAACTGTGTAATATTTATTTTTTATATTCATTTTGTTTTGTATAACTTGAATATTTTGTTAACAAGGAAAGCTTCAAAGGAATTTTTGCCTGCGTAACGAACGCATACCAAGCTCGTTTAAGCAGACATAACTTTAGCAATAAGACGATTAACATCAAACTACTTACTATTCAACATAGATCAACATTAATACATCAGCGTATTTACGATAATTATCATTACCCAAATGTTTATCACTGCTGATCGGGGTATTCAATCCAAGACGCACGCCTTTGGCAGCTTCCCTGAATATTAATGGAATGATATGTTTTAGTGCGTGCCTGACGCTGAAACATTGCCAGCAGCAATCCGAGGCAGACCGTAAACATCTCGTATTGAAGCTCCTTTAAATACATCTCCAGAAGGAGAACGTCAGCTCTATACAAGGGATTATTGAAATAACTGAAAACCTCTAAAAAATCCAAGTGCTCCATTCATGTTCGCAGAACTCGACAACATGCAGGGAACACCTGTTTTTTTCGAGATTTCATTTTTAGGCCCATTTTAAAAGTAGTTCATGACAATGACGAGTACAATGACCCCTTTAGAGGTTTTAAGTTATTTCAATTTATTACACGAAGGAATATAGGGCGGATTTACACAATGTGCCGTGGAATGTGCGCGCCCGCTCGCACTCCGGAAGAGTTCAAATGTGTCGAACATTTGTTTGAGTACTCAGTGACACGATGCCGTCGCCGCGCTACCACCGCGCCTCTAAGCTATGTATTTGCAACGTTGCGAAACCGCTGCGACGCCGTCGCCGCGCCGCCACCATGCCGCCACCACTTTGCCACCACTGCTAACGTCAACTGTTTCTTTTTTTCCATCGTCGGCCGCTTGCAAATATGCACGCGCTTTGTAAGAGACATGGCAAAATCAAGCGGAGACGGCACGGCGACGGCGCGGCGGCGGCGCGGCGGTACTGTGTACACGATTCCTAATGTGCCGTTCATTCCGCCTGCGCGGTGCGCCGTCACTCAGGACCCACACTATAAGGGCTGATTGTCAATGTTTTCCAACAATGATGACACTGACAGATCTTGAACGCGGTTTAGATATGCTAACCGCGTTTAGTTTCATTGGCAAAATTCACCCTAAGTGTGCGTGCGTTTTTCCTGGTTGTTTGGAGCCAGCCTTCTGCACCTATCTATTTTGCGGAAGCTCTGTGTATTATTGAATAACTTCTACAGAGCAATGACATTATAGGAACGTATTAGTTTCAGGAATTGGCAACAAAGGACCGAACAATTGAATGGTTTTCTGAGAATGACTGTAAGACAATGTTAAACTAACGTAAGTTAGGAGTTGCTTCTTTAATTTGTTTTGACGCTTTTGTTTTCACAGGAAATGAAATTCAATAAAGCGAACCCCCAGGAATGGAATGCTTGTAAAGGCTGCTAGTTTACTTTTGTGAATGCAAACAAAAATATTTTATTTTTAAAATTTTAGGGATGGAACACATTTTTGGGGGGAATTGTGACTTTATTCTCATGATGAAATATGGCACGGGAAAATGGTAAACCGCATAAAAAGTCCAAACGTCATAGCAGTTTCATATCCATGAGCATTCATAGACAAAAAAAAAAACTGGGTTCTTTATGCGTAGATTAAAACCTCATGTTCATTGCAATGCAAAAATTGATTTCCCTTCGCTATATATGACTACGAGTATTACAACTGGGGCAAGATTAATTGTCGTGCGACAAATTACTGACACACTTTGTTTGAGTAGAGCCCGCCATATCATTTTATAATTGGTCACGATCTGGTACCAACCTAACTTTAATCCCTTTGAGTGTTTGTTTGTACCAATGCTTAACATTATCAATATTATGTCTAGTTGTATATAACGGAGAAGGGTATGTGTCTCTTTCGTTATTATCAACCATATTTTTTTGGGCGTAGGTTCTGTTCTAACATTTATGTACTTAATTATAATTACCCTGTAATATTAAATTTTTGCATGCTATGTCTTACGTTAGCTAAACATGTTTGTGCCACTCTGACCTATGCCTAACACCATTGTATACCATGTTTCACGCAAATAAATTATTTGATTTGATTTGATTTGATTTGATTTGTGGGTAGTGTTCAGATCAAATTATATTTTATGTACTATCAAATTAATCACACTAGCAATTCACACACTGTAAATACACGACACAAATATACGGAACGCGCGACATTTTCTAAACGTGCTTACTGCTTGACAGCGACCATCGAACTCTTTTTATCCCCGGTCGAGCGTTATGTTGTAGACTCTGTCTAACGCCGCTAGGTGGCGCTGGCGTCCCGATTAATCAACTCAGTAACGTATTTCCGCCAAATATATGTAAAAAAAAAAAATGTGTATAGATGCATTATAGACCAAAATATTTTGATTGTAAACTCGTGATGGATTAGAAGCTGAAGAAAGCGCACCACCAAGTTTTTACCTTTAGGGAGCGCGGCCGCATAGTATAGTAGTACACAACTTCCTGGAGACTGTTAATACCCTTTACTATATGGAAAATGTTCTTGTAGGTACTTAACGAGTATTTGAGCAAAACATTTATTATAATTTTTTTAATTTTTTTTTTATTTAATTATTAAATGAAATAAAGGAGCGGGAGGGCGTGTTAGACTCTTACTGACTAAAACCCACCTGTGTTCCTTCAGTTGCCTGTACGTTGCCAGGGGCCACAGTATCCCTTTCGGACTTTCCCGCAACCCCGGCAGGATTATAATCCTCTTCAAGATGTTGCATGAGCGTTATAGATAACTTATAACAGTCTGATTTAACAATTACAAAATGGGGATTAGTCAAAATTGAAGTCACCGCGTTCGTTACTTTAAAACAAACGACACCTGATATGATCAAGTAATTTGAGTGGGAACTTGTTAATTACATTAATTCGACGATATGATCTGAACAAGTGTAATTGGACTGGATCACGGCATGTTCGTATTACAGCCAGAAGGTGCCCTAATCGACGCTCATTCCGCCGCACATTAGAACTGCGCGTTATACCTCTCCACACGATTAAATTAAACGCTACAACTACAACTTTGAAATAAGTTTATAGGTTTCAAGTGATAGCCTTAATTATAGGGGTGGGTGAAGTTTTATTCCTTTTTAGGGTTCCGTACCAAAATGGTAAAAAGGAACCCTTATGGTGCGACTCAGTCGGTCTGTCCGTCTGTCTGTCACAGCTGGATATCTCAAGAACTACTAATGCTACCAACTTGAAATTTGGAATAATTTTAGATGACGTTTGCCCAACTATTTTCAAATAAGAAAGATTTTTTTTTTTTTTTTGCAACAGTGACTTAATATATCGAAGTAGGTCTACTAGGACATGTGAGGTATCATATGAAAGAGCGCTATTGGCACATTCTCAATCATTTTTCTATTTTTTTTAAGCCGCTTTGTTTTCGAATTTTGACGAAAAATGTAAAAAAAGAACCGTTCCCCCCTTATCTCCGAAGTTTGCATAGAGAATAATCTGAAATTATTCTATGTGATAGAAGTTTATGTAAAGATTACAGGAAAAATAAAACGATGTCTCTAAATAGCACACTGCTTCTCAAATCGTCAACAAAAATTACATTAGTTCCACTATCGGTCAAGAGATGGCGCTGACCTAAAACTGCAATATTCTACACCACAGTGTTAAATTTCGCAGGTTGCTTTGGGAGAAGCACAGTTGTAGTTTTTTCTGGGCACAGAACTATTTAAGTACCTATACGAATGAAGCTAATAGTAAAGTACTGTCCTGTTTGTCCTTCCACCTGTCCGCCTGTCTGCCCTTCCACCTGTCCGCCTGTCTGCCCATCCACCTATCCGCCTGTCCATCTATCCTACTTTTGAAGGACTGAACATAAAGTAACACATCCAAAATATTTATATATGATGGTACGGAACCCTCGGTACGCGAGTCCGACTCGCTCTTGACCAGTTTTTTTCATGTAGCATTTTCTTGCTTTGATTTTCCGAATGCATTATTTTGACGTGCTGTCGATAAATGATTGTTCACGCGAGCATAAGCACATGAAGATGCCTCGGCTAGCAGAAAAACGATAAAAACAATTGACGCTGCAATTCACGTTGTTCTCTCACAAGATCAGGCATCGCTGGAAGTAACGCTCATGTGAGCAGCCACTTCATTATCGAACGCTAACTTCAAAAGCGCTGCACATACACTCACGCGCCATAACAGACACCCTTCACATACCGAAGCTCTACAGTTAAGAATCAAATTGACTTCTGGACAATTCAATTAAGCTGCACGGTGAGTGCAAGTTTGCGAACAACCGTGAGAGAAGCTAGCCAAGTTCCCTAGAACAAGTTTATCAAAGAGATTGTAGCCGAACAAGTTAGCCTTCGACGAACAGCCTTTACGTTTATACGAGCACTGTTTGTTCGCATCTCCGTACGGGAATGTAAATTTGATTTATTTTGGCACACCTATAATATGTAAACATAGGTTTTTCTGCGTATGTGTAAATATGCAAGACGTGTTATTGACGATCAAAGGATTTAGAGAATCTCACGTTGAACCAGATATGTCGATTTTTTTGCCGATACGTGCCTTTGAAGTCATTTGGCGGTTGTCAATTTCTGATACAGTGTGTTCTTGGATAAGTTTTACTTCACCAGTCGATAGATAAGTATAAGGCAATTCATCTTATGAAACGAATCATGACAGCTGCAGTTTTCTTTATGTTGTTTTGTCTCTTAGCCCACATTCGCACGAACGTAAAAATATCGCGACGGGATTTTTACGCACACTGGATTTTCAACGCTCTGCTTAGCGCCGAGAGTTCAACATCCAACAGTGAGTTTTGTCGACGCACCGGGATGCACTCTGTTGGATTCTCAACACTCGGCTTAACATTGAGAGTTGAAAACCCAGTGCGCGATATTTCTACGTCAGAAATATCGCGGCGGGATTTTATCGCGCACGTGCGTACTTGGGCTTATTCTATGAAGAAAATCTTGACGTCAAGGTTGTAAGAACAAACAGCTTACAATATGTTACGTTATTACCATTTAAAAGTTGCGCTTTCCACGCTTAACTTCGGCAAAGTTAAAACGCCTCGACGTAATGTACTCTTTCTACTGTAAAATACTGGCATTATTATTCTGGTAAGCAATCTTAATAAAACACATTATAATAAAAAAATACGAGCGAATCTTACAGTAGTCGCATAAAACATGTAACATCTGACATCTTGGCTGACAGTACAAACCCCTCGGAAAATGGGTTGATGGCATCTGACGGCCAACTCTAGCATCGCGCGTGCTCATTGGTCAAATCAAAATATAGCGCGCGCTTCCCCGAGTTCCCGTTACACACTTCCGTCCCTTTTCACGAAATCGCTCCCACAGACTGCAGGAAAGCGAGAGGAAAGATGTTACATATCAATCATTAATTGTCTTTACCAGAAGAAATCGTCATAAATAGGTGAGAAACATGAATCTGAAAATCATGTCATACACGTGTTATCTATTAACTTACAACTTATCAATAGTCATGTATCTATGATATCCATATCCAAAACTACTGTAAGTAACCAAACTTACAACTTACTAGGGGAGGAACTAACCTAAATTCAGTTATGTATGCAGTCTTACCAATGTAAAGGCAGTAGGTAAGTGAACCGACGAATTAAATTATAAGGTTACCCTCTCTGTAACTCCATCGAGATTATTCAATTGGGCGTGCTGAATATCAATTGGATGGCAAGTACCAGATCAGGTAGAATAGATCCCCAACTGAAATAATATCTTCGTGGTTGACATAGTTTAATAGCATTTAGATTTGTAATAGCAATATTTGTGATTCTGGTAAATTGTCGAACTATTTACGCTTGGAAACACTGAAGCGGGATTCACTATAAGCATGGTCAATTCCAAGAAAGGTATGATAAAGATTTTATAAAGAAAATATTCCGTGTAAGGCTAGAAAAAGATTCGTGTGAAATATTAGAAGAAGAATAATTGTTGAAGATAAAGACAAGGTTGTACAAAAAAAATATTAAGTCTTGTAGGTAAATATTAAGGCTCCCGCAAATTGGCATGACGCGACTCTGGTGGAAAAACGGAAATTGTTCCACCGTTGTCGCGTTGCGCTCGTCTGCAGGAGACTTTATCCGACAGTTGCGGAAGACAGATGCAGATAAATTAAAGGTTTTAATTAAGATAATATATCAAAAGAATTCAGCAATAGTCTGTCTTTTAACCAACTCCACTAAAGAAGCGAATACTCTATTTTTACGACCACTAAAACGTTGTTTTAAACTCGCCAAATTATTAAAATGGTTTTACATGTACTGAAAAGATGGGCGGATAATGTTGCCAGCAATATCATGTAACTACAAAGTAATACTTTATGACATATCTAGTTTTACGATAACCCTGCGTCATGGTCCACTTAGGCTAAAGGTACATTATACTGTACTTGACTACCTGCGAATATTCTAAAGGACTGTTAGTCATAAACCTTGTCGCGTGGGTATTGTGAGCCTCCTTGTTAGGCTACGAAGGATCCCAGATCCTGTATACATGATTTAGTATTCCCCAGGACAATTCCCGGGAGAACTAGAGGCGTAACTAGGATGCCTCAGTTATGTTGACGGTAATAGCCTTCAGTAAACGCCCGATTTGCATGTCCTAGCTGCTAATGTAGTTAAGAATTAATACAGGGTTATTAGTCGTTTGCAATTATGAATAAATACGCTCATTTACATGATTGCATGTTTGAGTCGTGTGGTATTTCACGATTGAAGAAACTCAATGAATTTAATCAAAGATAAGAATTTTAATTCAAAACTAGTTTTTGGCAACATAACATATATATTTATTTACTACAGTTTTTGAAGTGAAACCTTCTTTCTTTAGGCGCACTTTGCGCACTCTGTAAACAAAACTTAATCGTCATACTCAGGTCGGTAACGCTGAATCGGGTATACTCGGCTCCTATCGGTCGGTGACGCTGAATCGGGTATACTCGGCTCCTATCGGTCGGTGACGCTGAATCGGGTATACTCGGCTCCTATCGGTCGGTGACGCTGAATCGGGTATACTCGGCTCCTATCGGTCGGTGACGCTTAATCGGGTATACTCGGCTCCTATCGGACGGTAACGCTGAATCGCGTATACTCGGCTCCAGTCGTAAGTTTTCACTTCTGTCTTGTGGGCATAAGCACAGCTCTTTTTAAAACAGTGTTTTTACGGAGAGTCTTATATGCAAAGTTTATTTTTACAGCTCTTATAACCCCCCACTCTTCAAATATGAAAACGTAGCCTAATAATATTATACAAACACTTTTAAAAACATTAAACAGACCATCATTAAGTGTATATAAAAAAGCATACACGTGACTCGCTATAAACTTCAAAGTTCATAAGAGCACATTATTAAACTTTTCCTTTCATAAATTCAGTGCTCCTTCAACGAGAGTTAAGTGAAATTTTGAATTACCCAACGATGCACCAAAGTGTATGGAATATGGATACTTACCATGATGTAGATACCCCTTTAAGTGGAAAGTTTTAGGTTCTTAAAGTTTAGTATGTACTAAGTTAGGTTTTATCACAACAAAACTGTTTGTAATAGGTACTTGAAAAGATGTATTTTAAGCTTTAATGCTTTTGAATTTCAGCTCTCTTTGCTTTGAATTCTGGATTCATTTGTTCAGAATCAAACAGAGGTATCAAAGAGTGAAATGGAGTACTAAGCTCAAAGAGATTTCAGTACTACCTACCTAGTAGGTTTATACATACATAGATACCAACTTGGAACTATTAATATGAACTGTAACGTATTTCAAGGAAGTTCAGGTTGATGACCTTATAATTATATGTCTTAGTAATTTTCTTGAAACGTCTTTACCATTTTTTCTCGGTAATCATGTTTCGTATAATAAAGTTATATATGTATAAATTGCTAGGAAAAGCTGTTCAATAGAGATTTCCAAGAAAAACTGATTGATTTTCAAAGAATCAACCTTTATTACTTCCATTCATTACTTACGCTTCTTTATGATCCAAGTGATGGAAAATATTTTCAGGATTATATATTACTTTTCAATCTAACTTTTCATTTTATTCAATAAATTCAATTTTCCTTTTCAAAATAGAAGCAATATAATGGTATACGTTAGCATTTAAGGCCTTCCAACCAAAAGTAAAGAAAACACAGCATGAGAAGGAAAGTACAGTCAACTGCACGTACACAGTAACAATGCAATATTTCGTTGTTGGCGTTCGGTAAGCAGCGTACTATCTTCTCGTCTCCTATATCACAGTATCTCAAGACGCGTGTTGCCAGTGATGATCTATGGCACTGAAACGTGGTCACTCACGTTGGGCCTCATTAGAAGGCTGAAAGTCACCCAAAGGGCAATGGAGAGGGCTATGCTTGGAGTTTCCTTACGTGATCGAATAAGAAATGAGGAGATCCGTAGAAGAACCAAGATAACCGACATAGCCCGAAGAATTGCCAAACTTATGTGGCAATGGATGGAATGGATGGTGAAGGCCGCAGAAATCGGCTGGATGCGAGAAGCACAGAACCGGTCGAAGTGGCAGTGCTTGGAGGCCTATGTCCAGTAGTGGACGTCTTTCGGCTTAATGATGAACGCCTTTATTTAGTCGCAAAGACGTTTCTCGTAGTACTGCGACTACATACTGCTGAACGTACATCAAATACATGTTAACCCTATCACTTCAAAGGTACTTCATGCATTCTTTATAACGGTATTTGATCTATGGGTATGAGACTATGTATTTGCGAGCGATAACAGAACTCGCAAACTCATTAATTTGTTCCACCGCAACCCGTTCGCTACCAATTAGATATTTGTAGTATTCCCAACTCGCGGTAATTAAATTTTCCTATGATTAGTAACTCGGTTTGTTTGGAATCGGAACGCAACCGATTATTAAGAAGCGTAAGTTAGATAAATAAACACGTACCTTTCTGATTAACTGTAACATTTGTACGCCTAATGGCAAAGCATAGAGAACTTACAAAAATGTAACATTTCACACACCTGTGAATCTGTAACCTATGTTTACAATTAAATACTCTGAACTCTGAACTTAAACACGCAGACATTTGGTGTTTTCTAAGGTTCTGTACCCAAAAGGTGCCAAATAACCCTATTTCTAAGGGTCTGCTGTCCATCCACCATCTGTCACTGGGCTATATCTTTTGTACCGTAATAGTTAGACTCATACTATGGCCGCTATAACAGCAAGGCATAAAAATAAACTAAAGTTAGAAAGAAATTAAAGGGTCCCCATACAAGAAACGTGTTTTTTTACTTAAGTATTGTTTTTTAATACTTTGTGTTAAATATTGTACGATGGTATGGAACACTCGTGTGCAAGTCGTACTGGCATTTAGCCGTTTTTTAATCAAAACCTTTTTATGACATTTTTTTTAATTTTTTTTTGTTTATTAAGGTGACTAAGGGTATATGAAGGACGCTAACGCTTTTCAATAAAGCTTACCTATTTAGTATGACTGTATTATTGTACCAAAATAATAGTAATACCCGTTACTAACTGAAAGTGGATAGAACTTTCTCTGAACACGCAAATTACCCATTTTATATTATTATAACGAACCTCTTCAATCTTTCTACAATCTTTGATTCAAAGCTGATACCATGTTATTGTTTCAAGTAATTTTCGAAATAATTTCAAGATTAAATATCTTAGCAGCTTACGTAGTAAATTTGGAGTGGAGCTTGAAATTACCGGAGGCATTTGGCGTAATGCTCAATTTGTCGAGGGAACGACCGAGAGCTGTCCTGGCTTCCGCGGTGATAACAATACCTACTGAAATTACTTTTTAAACTATATTTTTAATGTAATTCGGTGGTCCTCAAATGATTTTTTAACGAACTCCTTCAATCTCTTCGGACCCAATGTATTTTAACGGTAAGTATCCTTAACAGATTTACTTTACAATTGAATTTCCTTTTTGGGCGCCATTCAATTGGATAGATTTTTTCCGAGAGAACGGAAACGTTTGTGTGTTTTTGTAAAAGATTCTCGAGACCCAAATCTGGTATCGATAGGGGCCATCGCTTATGAAATTCTGAAATTATTCGCAGTTGTCAGAAAAACGTGGCTAGCGGAACCCTTTTATCATAACATTGAGGTTGAATTGTCTAAAGCCCAGAGGTTTCTTTCAGGAGCGGACCAGCGGGGCGGAAAGATAGTATAATAGTAATGACTAAAAAGGTTTCCGAGTTCCCAGCGTACTTACATCAGGTCTTCCAAACCTTACTCAATTTATACTAATCCTTAGTCGGTGAAATCTTTGAGACCGTAACAGATAGGATTCTGCTCTATCCGACCGTTTTTCGCCGAACTGTCATCGTCTATTTTATGTAGGTATGTATGTAGATAAGTTACCTTTATTGTAGATGTGGTTTATTTAACAAATGGAATGCCTGAGCCTATGCTGGATGTGCCTAGCCTGGGTCCTTTATCGCATTACAAAGTAATCTCTTTATCCCAGTCTAGACACATTTTATTCCATTTTGACACTCTAAAACTCAAGCATATGAAAAACAGAACACTGTTGGCAAAATATAAATGGCTGCGAGAACAGCAGTTTTGTTTTACAATTCCTGCTTGATTGATATCCTCGGCGCAGTGAGTAGAAACAATGTGATTGACTTCCGTGTTTTCATTTGAACAATTGAGAACACGTAGGTACCTTTATATACTACATGTGGGTTCTCACACCACCCATGTAAACTTCACAAACCAAGACAAAAGACAAGACTCTGCATCAGAACTGAAACTGACCGAAAATATATTTGTTAATTTCAGAAATAAGACAACAATTGCGACTCAGCAACAGTGCTGATGGTTGTGTGACTCGACCGAAAATATATCTGCTTCGCATCTTGAATTATCTAGTAAAGCCACAAACGACACTGCAAGTCTTTCGTTAGGCACGTTTAACAGTTCGTCAACGAGCGCTCTCAAATGTCCTGAACCAAATGAATCATAATGATCTCGCCTCTGCTCTTGCCTTTCAACGACTGTGAACCTATGTGTAACTAGAACGTAAGCTTTTTGTTAGTTTGGAACCAAACTTTATAGCCAACAAAACTAATATTTAAGTACGAAGCCTTAAACCTTACTTGTATAACATAATATAAAGAAATACTAAGAATCATGAAAGTTTGTTGGATACTTCTTTTTTTGTGAGTTTTCAGAAAATTCGCTGAAAGTTTCAAAACAAAAAATATTGTTTAGAAACAAACGTAGCAACAAAGAAAAAGCCAATAAAGCAGAAAAATAATCATTTTGAAAAGACGTAATATTTCATCAACTAGTTAGGTATACAACTCATTGGTACTAACAAACTATTAAAATTAAAATTTATTATCCTAACCTAACTAAAACTATTAACAAACTAAAATATGCCGTCGATAAATTCCTCCGCATTGCTATCGACTGGTAATGTACGTACCTAAGAGACTGGCAGCATTGCCACGTGGTATGGCAATGCTTAGCCTCTGGCCAAGGTAAAAGCCAACACTTGGGTCACGGGAAGTGTCAGCGAGCCGTATGGAAATTTCTACTATTTCAACTCGGACCCCACGGCCTGAGGGTTTCAACCTCAAACGGCTCGAAAATATAATTATTGTTTCTTTTTTTACCTGCTCAAATTGTTGCATACACCACTTTAATTCCCATGAAACCTCCTGTGTTCCTGTAGTACCTAAATCTCCTCCCGTGTCAAAGTTTTTTCAATCAAAACTCATTCAATCAAAGCTTAATTCTGTCGAGGGGGAGACAGGGGCTGTCAATAGCAGCAGCCGTTACTAATTGTCGTTAAACTCCTAAGTCAACGTAAAAGGCGAGCTCTTATGTAACTAGTCGGTCGGTTTGTTTTGTTTTTGAAGACATCGTGTTGGGTTTTGATTGAATTGTATATAATGGTGTACCTATATCTTGTTCCAAAAGTATCTGATGACAATGTAAACAAATGGATCTGAAAACCTACCTGTGGATCCCAATCTGAAGTGCCACTTACAAATTGAGTGCTTTGATTTGATTATTTGAATACCTAAACCCGAAATTCTAATTTTAAATCACCATAAAGATGTTTTTATTAATTTGACAATTGAGGTTAATTTTTAACCGACTTCCAAAAGGAGTTTATCAATTCGGTTTTTTTATGTATGTTCGGGCATAACTCATTCATATATAGAAGGATTAGATCCCATCGAAGGATCGTCCCATTGTCATCAGGATCAGATCGTGACCTGGAAAAACAACCGACTTCCAAAAAAATACTACAAAACGAAGAATAACGTGAATTTCGCAAGTCGGTGTCTTCGGCCGAACATATATAAAAAAAAAATAAAAAAAATATATATATATATAAACATCCGAATTGATAACCTCCTCATTTAGAAGTCGGTTAATAAAATACATCTCCAATAATCTCCATATCAAACGAGTAATTAGGTGATACGTCAATCATTCAGCTATTGGGTTCAGCAGTCGTAGGAAATTAATAAATATGTCCAGTCGATCAATCACGCAATCAATCAATCAAGTGCCTGTGTTTTGGTAAGCCACAGAACCGAAACACGCCATTATTTACTTACACACATAGACAGTAATAATAATCTTGAAAAAGCGTAACTATTACCTATATATTCGATAAGGTCCGATTATCCAATTAATATACGCAACATGTTTTATTTAGCAATCGTAATTAAGCTATCAATCAACACGACCACAAGCGATACTGATCATTATCCAAAAAGTTTAGAGTCCAGAATAGTTTGGACTTTTGAAAGGTTCTATATGGTTGTGCACTCAATGTATGCATATGGCATACAGTAGAAGTGTTCGTGGCAGCACAATATGTAGCTGGGGCTGTAAAAATGTCCTGTATAATAGAGAATGTGAAGGGGCCTTTAATTAAAAGTCCACCCGTCGGTCCTTGCCGAACAATAAAACTCCACATTGAATGGTTAATAGTTTTTTTCTCTTTCATTAACAGGCACTTTAAATTTCTAGACTGAACTGTTTGCTTGTTTTGACGTCAAGTTCCTTTTCACTTTTAATTAGGCAGTATTAGGATTTTGTTATTGTTTTGGAGTTTGAGTAACAAAAACAAACATGAAAACAATTCATATCGACTCTAACAAGTAAAGTCATAGTAAAGTTCCATTTGATGGAACCTGAAATCAAGTATTGTTTTTTTGTGAATTCGATATAATTCCTTTCTTTTACTTAACAAAAAGTTATCTGTGCTCCTAAAAACGAGCGGGAGAAACTTCTTTTCTTTGGGCACATATACCTACCGATACTACCGTTTCCAGGATATTATTTTACCCATCCAAATTCTGCTAAACCGTAGAACGATAGCTAGTCAAAACGGTATTAGTAATATAGAAGAACTTGCAGTTGACGTCTTTCAGTTCGATACACTGCGGTGCGCGGTTACGGGCGGTTTTGACACACCTCTGCTCTGGAAACTGCAATATTGGGACGGAATTGACGATCTTGTTTACAAGGAGATGCATATTTCTTATATGTGTGTAGATTTACTTTAGACTCTACAAAATTAGATAAAACAGCACATCATAAAGAGCAAAAACTATATTTGCACAAAGGGTGTTACAATTTACTATGGTGTTACCGTATGCGGTGCCACTCAAACTTAAGATGGACAGAATTATACGGCATACCCGTATAATTCTGTCCATCTTAAGTTTGAGTGAAACTTTCAGGTAGATACCACAAAGAAACATGTTACCAAACCAGTGGACAATCTCACAGGTAGCAGGAAAAGCACGCACTTTAAGGCAAGACATGTATCACGGATTTAGTCTAGTTTCGCATGAGATATCAGACAAAACCCATGAAATATGTCTTGACAGAACACGCGCTAAACTGTCCGCTTGTGTAAGATATAACGTTACAGCAGCGTTAAAACAAAGTCTATCGTCCCTACTAAAATACCTCGACGTTTTCTCCACAAAGACTTGATAACTTAAACATAAACATCCAAGATGTTCTAGAAGTTTCTTGAGATAAGCTGGCGCTGTACACCACGCAAGCAGATAATAACGCTGGTCATATTTCACGAGCGCACAGCCCCGATGAAACAGGGCATTACGTCGACATATCGCTTTGATTTATGTACTGTTAAAGGACCCCTTAAAACTATAGTAAGAAAGCCGATATTTGGATGACTGGATAATTATCTTTTGAGGTTATCTTGCATGGAATGTGCATGAGATTTGGGATTGTGTTATGGAGGACTTCTATACCTCTTATTGTTCCCGAGAATGACATTGAGGGGCTGAATTATACTTAAATGACAAACTAGCATTTGGGCACACTTGGCATATAATAATTAACACTTAATTTAGTTGTTAATATAGAAATAATGACTTTCCAACATAGAATAACCTTACATCTATTCCATCCAAACATTTCTTTGCAGTATCTGTAACGTGTTGATCAAGTCAATTGGTTTCGTGGAAAACACAATTCCATCTCGAAATACTGAACTAAAGACATCAAACGCTCAACAGTTTTCGAGAAAGGTGCGGATTTAATAAGCCAACTTCAGAGCCGTCCTGTCGACTTCGACTGCCTACAGCTGTGACAAATAGCATCTTAATTCGAACTGATTAAAGCAAAATAAGAGTGAGCAGCACTTGAAAAGTTTCATTATGTGGAATTCAGCTGAAACATACGTGTGCGAGGCAATACTGAGCGGAATACATTACTGGCGGAACGCAATTTGTCCCTACCCTACAATTTATGTGTACAACCCACTTTATGCAAAGGAAGTGACGAAAAAAGGAACAAAACTTTCATGTTACGCATAATGAATATACACACGAGTGACTTGGTGTGACTCAGTCGATGTACATAATTAATTTTTGTTATGGATGCTACGGTAAAACTTGAAGGGAATACTGCAAACCTATCATAACTTTAAATTAGCAGCCCCCACGGTTAGAGAGGGAACTCGTTAAAACACTGCGCAGGCTTTTGTAAGATTATAACTTTATTACTGCGAATATACCTACGTCTTAAGGTGCTGATAGGCTTGAGCATTGACTTGTAACAGAACATCGAGCATTCGCCATTTTTAAATTTGTCGAACTGAACAACGAACATTTTCACAATCAAACTAGCGAACGCTCGTCAAAAAAATTGTCAATACTAATCATGATTTCAGGGGTGCGGGAGGCATAGAGGGACGGCGGCGGAACAATGACAGAATGGCTCAGCTCGGCAAAAAGCTCGAAGAAAATTTACTGTCCTTTCGCTAGAATGCTCACTAGAACGCACGCTAGAATGCTCGCTAAAACGCTCCCGTTTATTTTTCTGTAATGTAACATTCGCTAGAATGCTCATTAAAAGTGAATGAGAAATTCAATCTCAAGCCTAGCAGCACCTTAACTCTCAGACTAAATGAATTGACTTATTGACAGAATGATATGAAGAGCTCCCATAACAGTGAATGTACTTGAGTGGAAGTGCTCAAGTTTGAGGTAAATGTGGCCTATTCTCAATTTAGACTTTGAGAATATTCCCTAACATACCTGTTAGGGAATATTCTCAAAGTCTTCCTCATTCTCGGAAATCAAATATTCTACAAGGCATAAAAGCCTGACTAAGATTATATTAAGTTGTTCACTGATGGAGCTGTTCGATGTTCACCGCAGATAGAAATTATTAAGTTATTATAAACTTAACTGAAGATAGTTCTGCTTTTAAAGTTAATTTCTAAAGACGAATAAAATAAAGGTTCAGCAATAATAAATCTGAAGTTTAATAATATTAATGAAACCTTAGTTTTGTTTTAAATAATGATTGTTGTAGATTGTAAACAATATACATATTTTCAAGCAACGATAATTTCGACACCGTTAATAGCATTTTGATGACTACGCAAAAGGCGACTAATGAGATATTTCGAAAGATATATTATGAAGCATGAATTTTATTCTAGCAATTTTATAATTAAATTACAATTTGCGTAATTGTCATACACTGCTAACAGCTGATGATAATAATATTAATGTCATGTTGATTTATAATTATTTGCGAGGCGTTTGGTTTAATGTTAGGAAACCTTGTTACTCTTTTTTAGAAGAGAGAATTATAGTAATGCTGAGCTGTTGAAGTTGTTGGCAGCACACAATCACCAAAATCATCTATATATTTGGATCAAGCAGGTGATGTTGGCTGCTATATGAATTGATAGATTCTGTGTATCCCAATATAGTTCATAAGTACAGAGAGTACCTATTTGCAATCATATTTATGAGTAAGAATCTGATTTTTCACTTGAATTTATATAAGTACACAAACACAAAGTTTTTGATTTAACAATAATTCGAGTTATATTTAAACTTATATTATATGCGAATTAATAGTGATCCTCGTCTAAGACTTAAGAGAAAGTCAAAGAGTTCTTGCTTCTTCATCGATTATAACGAAGTTGAATAAGATCCCAATACAATCCATGGGAGCAATCAGTGCAATCTGCAATCCCATCCAAAAATTTGCATAACCACATTATAGTAAGCTTGTGTAAACAGTTAAAACGTTCATAAATAACGGGGAACGATTAACAGACCGACACATAGTAGGTACGGGGGACCGTAATATATTCACTGGCTGATCCCAATTTGTCTGACCTAACGCAATATTGGGCGCTGCTGATCCATCCTCTATAACTTTGCATATATATCTATAGGACGTAAAACTTTATCTGAATAAGTGTCCACTACTTATACCTACTGATGGTTTCGTCACCATATATTACAAATATTTTATGTCAATGTTATTTTGTTTGGTTGACATGAGATCGCTGTCAATAAACGTAGGTACATTTTATTGTATATTATATATGGTGATCAATATTGGGTGACATTGGGTTGTATTATTTGATACAGATAAATAAACCATTCAATCGTAAATACGGATTAATTGCTGTTACGGTTAATCTTGCATTTGATCCTATCGCATATGTGAAATAATATTTTATAAAGCGCTCGTTGCAAACCAGTGGCTCGTTCAATATTTCGATTTAAAATAAATTTTGGAGGGAAAAAAATGCGACCCAGCCGACTCATAAAATTTTGCGCACTGCGTCGTTAAGCGTCGCACTAAACATCAAAAATAAAATCGGATATTTTTCGGGATCAGGTTTACTGTTCGTCGGGTTTAAAACGAATCGGTTCTATGTACATTCACGCCTTTGTAGCACAGATAGGTTTTCAATTAACTGAATAAAGGAGAGGTAGGAAAAAATAGATAGTGCCAACCATGGTGCCAACATTAAAAATAGTTGTGCAAGTGTTTGCAGCACAAACGTAAATGTGGCTCGATTGAAGTTCAGGCGATTCAGTTGGTAGAATTGTTTCTCGTTGAGAGAACGGGCGGCACATTCCTTGCGTTCCTAACATTGTCGTATTAAGCGAAATAATTGAATTAAAACTTGCTATTGGATTATTTCTTTGCCTTTCCATGAATAAATCTTAATTTTACTTTGTAAACCTGTATTCTTGAACGGTTTGATGAAAGAGAAGAGGACTTTCAGTGAGGTCAACTTTTCGTTATTGGGCAATTTTGTTAAAACAATGTAAGTTTAGATATTTAACAGTCTAAAAAACTATTGAAAATGCCCAATATTGTTTCATTATTTACAAACTGCGGTTGTCAATCACCGTAGGCAGGGTGTCAGGTGCATTTATAAAGCGGCAAACCATCAAACATACCTACATATGTACCCCGACCCTCTCTGACAGCAGCCTGGGACTAGCTCTAAAGGGTTTTTCTAAATGAATTTTTGGCAGCCAATTTTACTCTACCCGAAGTTTTTACAAGTATATTTTGTTAACAAAACTTTGATCCTTCTATTATAATTTCATATCAATCGTGTTTCTACTACTAAGGTTGCTTTAAAAATGTGTGAAAAAAAATAACCAACAGTCCTGAAATGTTTAAATCTTTTTATTTACATCGTCAACAAACACATTTTTCGCATTAAAATTTTTCCAGACACTGGCAATACTGGTACATCGTCGTATTGTCTCGCATTTAGGTCCCCTACATAAATTGGAAGACATTTACAATAATTTAGTGGGAAACTGCCAACTTTTACGACGTACCTGTACAAATGGACGGAGAATAAAAATGTATCTCAGTCTGCGTGCTTGCGTTCTGCGTTCTCATTACGCAACTGCGTTTTTCGTCCCTGAAGCATCACAATATCACAGTATAAATATGGACAGTATGGAAACTAGGCCTATTTGTTGAAATAATTACTTACCCTCAATTTATGAAAAGATTGCTCCGTTTTTGATCGACATGGCAACCGCAACTGACAGCACCACGACAATCACTTTGAGGTCTGATCAATAATAGCGCGTCTGTGTGAGTGTACCGTATCGAACTTTTACTACGTATTTTCTGTACTGTCTATATTTATACTGTGGTAATATTCCCACCAAAGGTGCAAGGAACTGCGAAGCGATATCTATGACAACGTTGAGAATTGGTAATGACATTGTAAACTTTCAGGTGCCTCTTGCACACATCGCTAGCAGCATAAGAAAACAAAAGTGCGGGCTCACACGCGTATAGACGTACACTTTTTTACACAGCGGTTTGTATAACGTTATCCTAAACTGCACATTATACCTACATGCACTTGTGCACGTTACAACCATATAAAAACTGTGTGCATTGAGACCGCAAATTGAACGCAAACAGAACGCACGAACCCAACCTATCTAACACACTCATAAAATATTAAATACACTGTAAAAGGTAGGGAGTGAGTTAAATATTGTCCCGTGTAGTGTAATATACGAACTCTGTTTACTCTCCCGTTATTAGGCTCCTCATAATGTTATCCGAAAGTTTGCACAGACCTTTTGTAACAAGATACGGGACTATAATAACACAATTAAAATTCATGTATCTCTGGTACTTAATTAATATTAATAAATGTAATTTGATAAGGTGTTTATTTTTGTCTTGTTTGGGATAGTTCTTAGGAAATATGTAGATATCTTTATGTTTACTTATTTGGAAAATCTTGACAGGATCTACAAAGTTGAAGGGAAAAGCGACCTAGTGCGAGTCGGAGTCGTACTCGTAATTTGGAAAATCTTGGCAGGATCTACAAAGTTGAAGGGAAAAGCGACCTAGTGCGAGTCGGAGTCGTACTCGAAGGTTTTCGTCGAGTAAAAAATGCCGCAAAAAACACGATTCTTTATCTATATTGTCCCTTTAATTATTAACTTTATTGTAGTTATAGCGGCTATAGAAATACACAATCTGTGAAAATTTCAACTGTCAAATTATTACGGGTCATGAGATAAAGCCCTTTGACAGACAGACAGACGGACAAACGGACGGACGGACGGACAGCGGAGGCTTAGTAATAGCGTTTGAAGGAATCCCCTCTTGCCATAACATTTTAAGACATAAAAATAACTATCTTTTTGATATTATAATGATAACGATAATAATGATAACGATGATAATGATAGCGATAATAATGATAACGATGATAATGATAGCGATAATAATGATAACGATGATTATTATTAAATATATGTGGCAAAGAAAATCATAGGATATGATCAGGTGTTTAGAAGATTCCAGAAGGTGGTCCAAGAAGCATGCGGAAGATGAAGAGCCTTGTGTTGCGGCGGAACATTTAAGAGGTTTATGTCATTATGATATCAAGTTAATTGTTTGATTGATATATTATTATATAGTGTTATGACAAGGTCCTGACCTTGCTCTATCAATTCATAATTTGTTATGACTTTATGAGTGATATGTTTTTACAACTTCCATATTAAATAGGTTTTCTCTTAACGTTACATCTGCGTAGCAACAAAAATATTTAATTCATCAAAAAATCTTAATTAAGTAAAATGGCTAGCAGCCTTTCAAAAGTTAATAAAAATCTAATCAAATCTTAGCTTTGTTCGTTCGGCCTTCAATCTTTGTCTTAAGGTAAGTGTAAAAGGTACGAAAATCTATACATATAATAAAATAGTAACGTAGACAAAACTGTTCATTGAATATTTTTGAAAAAAAGATATTGCTTTGTGTCCGTTTCTCTCTTTGTCTGGATGTATGTCCCGAATTGGTGCAAAAACGGCTGAACGGATTTAAACGACATATATAATACTATCCGACGTCAACCATCGGGCAGTTACCCGCCAGACACGACACCCTTCGGTCGGAGGATCCTCCCTTTTCTATAGAGGATGGTTGTACTTTACACCCTGTTCCTCATGCCTCTAATAAACAACCTCGCTGTACACCGCACTCGTCTCCACAGAGTAGGCAACTCGTTCATGGGTCAATGGATACGCTTTTACAACAAACTACCCATCGACATTCGAAACTTACCGATTAAAAGCTGTATTAAAACAAAACTTTGTAAAAAAGGGCACTATGCAATTTTAGATTATTTAGAAGATAAAAAAAGCTTGGGATTGAGCTGCTCGCTCTGCTAAGCCTTGTGATAAAATCATAAAATCAATACCAGTAAGTATTATATAAACATGACAAACAAAATGACATGATTAAGTAAGTAAAGTATTTTTTTTTTGTTAAAGTGTGGACTAGGCGGATATATTTTTTTTTTTAATATGTATATATTATTATTTTTTTCTTTCTTCTCAGTGTAGTCAGATAGGAAACGCAGAACTATCTAGCTAATTTTTAATATTTTTTTTTTAAGATGACCTGTAATAGATCTTCCAATATCCTATTTACAGAATAAACAATTTCATTTAATTTCTAAAATAAGAATAAATCACAGGACTATTTTGTTCTTCGTTTATTTTCTGTTTTTCTAAATTCTGCCAACCAGATTAGATATAATCTTTTCTGTCGCATATATGGTATTAGTATTGAGTAGGTAGACCAAGGTTTATTACCTGGATTAACACATAGGGTACTTCCCTATGTGTTAATCCAGGTTATATAAACCGGTAGTATGCTCCCGTGGGATATTTTTCGATAACCACGCGAGCGAAGTCGCGGGCAATACTTAGTTCCTATTAAATATCAGACTAAATTCAGTGTTGAATATGTTTACAGCTGTTCATGTAATGGAAGTTTGTGTTGATTTTATCATCATAACTGTTTTATTTACAACTTGTTGGTAATTAAAACGAAAACATTTGTAGGGTACCGCAGGGGCGGCATCGCAGAATTTGAAAGTTATTTTGTTCTTGTGCCTCCATCTCTTGTTTTGTCTTTAAGTCTATATGCCAATTTATCAACTTTTGTCTTAGATACCTAGAAACATACTTTTATTTTATTTGATCAATATATAAAACTTTAAGGCTCCTATAATATAATATACAGGCGACTGTAGTAAAACAATTTCTATGAAAACTCCATAGAAATTGTTCTACCAGAATCGCGTTGCACCTTCGCGTCGCGCCTGTCTGTGGGAACCTTTACTCATAAGCATACAAATCCAAAATAATAAACTAAAATCGGAATTTACATACCCCACTTGTCTTGTTGACAACAATAAGATGGAAATAGCAATAAAATTCAAAGTTAACAATCGAGCATGACTCGACAAAGTAACAAAAAGGTGTTCCTACACGTCCTGTACATTGTACACTCCATGCAATGTCCCGTCAAAATCATAACCATTTCTTTTGCCTATCCCGAAGCGGCAAACGTGGTAAAAAGAGAGATACGGCTGTATACGTCAGACATAGACGGGCGCACTGACGTCGATATATCAAGAGGGAGACATTCGACGCGTCGAATGACACTCGGTGACAAAGGGAACAGTACCTACACTACAGTATCTATTCTGCCTTCGTAATGTCTAACAGTTTTATGAACGTTTAAAAAATATTATAGTTTAGGAATCCGAATTCTGAATATAACTACATAGAAAATTGTTTTGTTTACTAAAATATTTACTACAAAATCCTCCATTTTTTGTGTCGACAGTACAACTCATTTCAAATTATAGAAGCTTCAAGTCAAGTAAGTAGATTACTTCTAGGCAAGCATAGTAGTGGTCAAATTCTAGGATATCAAATATACAAAAGAAATACAAAAATAGGTAAGCTACATAGCACAGGTAGAGAAGGGTTGTAGTCACCGGTGCGAAAGAACAGGTATTGCGGGCGCCAATCCGCTTGAACAGTGCTGTGACTGCGAATATTTTTAATATTTCGGGTGATATGAACCAAAAATTTATAAAAATGGGCAGTGTATCAAAAGATTTACCTTGAGAATAAGCTACAACATCTACTTATACTTCTTATCCATTACTATATCTATTCATGGTGTGAAAATTGTTTTTGTAAAAAGAAAATCCGGGAAGAAGGAAAACATAAAAGTCTTTAGGTACTTGTGTCGTATTTGAAGTTAGCCTAACACAACAAGATATAACTTTTCTCTTCACAAAGTTCAAATAACAACATCTTAGAACAAAAAGTATCACTGGCTTTCAAATCCCTGTTCAGTAATAAAATGAAATAACGAAAGAGTTCACAAAGCCTGTGGCAGATCAGTAGGATGACTACAGTTTTAAGCTACAAAGTACTATCCTCGTTAGGAGTCACCTGGGACTGTCCCGTCTAACAGTGGACACAGGGGACACAGTAATTCCGAATCATCGGTCCGACCACAATGAGATCGGCGCTTTTAGCGGAATTAAAACGTGCGACGGACTGTGTACATGTTTTATTGATATTAATGGATGCACACTAGCAGTGCAGCATTGCTGGAAAACATTCACTCCTGTGGTCGAGTCTTTGGAAACGATTTATTGGTACGCGGAAAATTATTCGGTTACGAAGCTGAAATACTTTATGCGGTTTGGAAATTAAGGCTAAATCTGTGTCTGCATTGTTTTTTTATTTCTTTGTGATGTATCTGCTATTTAAATCAGTATACATGGATTTATTTTATACTATCTCTTATTGGTCACATTGTCAATGCTTTGAGATACAGTTAACCCTTTCATTACCGTTATCGGTTTTCAATATCTCCGTAATGACGTCACGAGACAGCAATTAAAATAACGTTCATTATCGCTTTTTATTGCATTTTCTCTTCATCTCTGAACTATAATTAAAAGCTGTGTATGCGGAATCATTAAAATTGAAACATAATATAATTCACGGTCGGTTGATGAAACGTATGGATGCTCATTTGACTTTTAAACTGATTAACGTTGAAACTCGATTCAATTTTGATTCGGATGTTGGGCCCTTCGCGCCCGATTACCAATTATCGATTTGCAAACAATACAGAACAGTAAATAGAAATTAAATTATGAATCGAAACATTTATTGTGACCTATGTTTGTGTCTCTTCTATGAATTGCCTGTATTTATATACAGTAGGTTGTATGCAAGAGATACATGAAGCGGTTCGGTATTAGTTGCACAGCGTCTCGTGACATTTGTTCGAAGTCAACTCAAGTAAATGGGCTCCTAGGATTTTGTCGAGCTTGACTGAGCACACGTTTGCTTCCCTGTATGCACTTTATAGGTCCGTATGTACCGTAAATATCGTCTCGTTTTAACTAGAAACATGTTTATTACAGTCTAAGGAGCTTTGCAACTATCTACAAATACTTAGTCTTATTTATGAATTCATTATTGTTACAGGTATTTCACAATCTTGGTCTTCATACAAGAAGTGATTTGCTGTGGAAATTTTAACTGAATATGGTAAGTGTATGCATCCCTTTTTGTTTGTTTTAGCAATAAACCCAGGCAATTACGTCTATAATTGTCACGGTGAAATGTGAATCGAGCATTGATTGTAAATCATGATAATTTCCGTTAATAGCAAACGCCTGCGGTGCCAGTGTACCACTCTCGTACATCAGACGGAACAAAATTTAAATCATAATACCCTGGGCTATTGTGTAAACAGCTTTTATTTGTGTCACATTCTGTCGTACTGAAATGACATACTGTGACCGGTGGTGTTATTTAAAACGTATTATTTGATACTTGTTTTAATTTTACTGTTTTTTTTTTCAGTTTTATAACATGTCATTTTAAAAAGGTCACCAAATGAGAGCAAAATACTGGTAGAGAGCAAAATAAGCCCAATATGATCACTATTAAAATACATAAATAAAGCTTATAAATAGGTACTACTTTAGGTTCATTCAAATCCAAAACTAGTAAAAACTACCGAATAGGCAGTTGCGGAAAATTAATGAGCAAAAAAGAAAACACTCACAAAAGATTCGAGAAGTATAAAATATACTGAAAGCATAAAAATTTTATCACTATAACTATAACGTATTTACTATTTATTTTCCTGGCGTCATATCTGCCTAGTCCTCAAATTTACGCTAGAGTTACGGCAATGCGTCAGTAACACAATAAACCCCTTTAACTTATGGCAGTCGCCCCATTGGCATAATTTTGTTCGTCGCAGTCGGTATCTATACAGCCTCTCTGTGGGACTACGACCTAAATCTTGCCTTTATTCGACCTTGAGCTTCTGAAGAAAGGCATATTATCTCAATGACGTAGGCACTTTTTAAAATTGGAATAACTTTCGCTATAAATATTTCATTTCCCAAAATTGTAATAAAAGAAAAGCAACTTAATCTTTTATTAAAATGTTATTACAATAAAACTACAAACAACTTTCGCTGTGGCCTTTTATAAAAGGCAACAAAAAAAAGAAAAATGTTTCTTTATCTTTTTTAACAAAAAGAGATAATAAAGTAGTGCGGTTGCTTATGTCTGATAGCACCTGAACTTATTAGGTAGTTGAGCGCCCGCTGCACCGCGCAACGGCTGGGCCCAGCCGACCATGGCAAGTCACGCTCTGCCACCGTTCTAGTTTTAATCTGTGATAATACCTACAATTATTCTCACAGTACACTCGAAAATTACTCTATTCTCTGAAGTTTTGTTTTGTAGAAAAATTAAGCACAGTTATTTTTTTATTCAACAGAAATATACCGTTGACATTTTTTATCCGTCTACTCAAAATACATCGTTTGCTAAAACTTACACTATGATTCGGTAAAGTCCCACAACAGCAAAGTTCAGCTATGTAAGCTGCAAACGTGAACAAAATTGTAAAATAAGGGTAGCAAAGATACTGTCTTTACTTTACATAGTGACAGCGGGCACATTGGGATTTACGACGAACAATACTTTTGCCAAAACATTTCCACAGGCTTACCTAATTCTTGCTAATGGAAAAATTAACCGCCAAATAAATGTCAACTTAATTTTACAACTGGATAATTGCTCACTAAAAATAAATTTTTCCAGTAGCATGAAAATCTGCCATTCCTTCATTACATAAGGGTTTCCGAGATATACAAACATAGCTAGGTGTTTAGACAGAAACAGCAGAACAAAAGGGGAGTCTGAAAGTATTTTGAGCACGTACATCGTTCGCCCGAAGCTGTGGCCAACGGTGACTTTTAATTAATTTTGGAAAAAATCTATCTCTAATTACGACCCAAACTGCATTCAACACAGTAACGACTTTTTTACTTTTTACGCAAAAGTTTTTGTGTTCATCACTTTTACTTTTGAAAAATAAAAGATAGGTACTCAACGGTTTGGTAGATTTTTTCCTAATTGCTCTACTTTAACAAAGATATAAAACATTAAAATGTTTTTTGTAGTGTTTTTGGCACATTCTTTTTGCTATAGGTAAATGCAACCGAACCCAGTAACTACAAGAAGGTAAACAAAAACTATCCAATAGTCACTCTGTCAATCTACCCAATAAAAAAATTTACGACAGATACATTATTATTTGGCTCGCTTCGGGACAAAATTCATATGATTTTTCCAAAAGCTTTTCATTAACCATTCATTCAAGTGCGTTTACTCGCTAACCACCAACGAGAAAATAATGAAGCCATCACATAAGTATTTATTGAGGTTTCACCCCCAATTTCAACACGCAAAACTTTCCGCCGTATTAATTAGTAAACAGGATTGGATTACTACAACACTCTTAATTAACTTAATGAAATAAGATATCCTTTATCGAATAAGACTGCAAAATGGGAAAATTTTGAAAATAGGTGTCTTATTCCGGATTGAGATCTCTCACAAATGAGCCAGACAAATTCTTATCTAATTTATTTTCTAGTGGAATTAAAATTCAAATGGAATTAGGTTCTTGTATTGAAGGCTTCTTTCTAAATTATGGTATGGACGTCTAGATTCCTTATCTCGGTTTTATGTCGAGATAAAGGTGAATTTATGTTCTAGACATTTAAATATACTTATTCCAGACAAGGTTCTTGAAATTAAACTTAGTCTTTTCCCAACTATGTTGGGACCGGCTTTTTTTTTTTTTTTGTATAGGAAATTATCAAATTACTTCTCCCGCTCTGGGTGGAGCGGGAGGGCATGTCAGACTCTTACTGACTAAAACCCACCCGTGTTCCTTCCGTTGCCTGTACGTAGTGTAACCGGATGCAGCTGTATACCAGTATTTTACATGGAGCGACTGCCTATCTGACCTCTACAACCCAGTAACTGGGTAATACGATATCCCTTGGTAGGACTGGTGATCACACTTTTGGGCTTCTGACGACGCGTAACGACTGCCGAAGATCCAAAAATGACAGCCGGGAGCAATGGCTTAACGTGCTTTCCGAGGCACGGAGGAGTCTCGTTATGTAAACATGATCATCGGGCCTTTCGTAAATTTAAAAAGGATCGTAGTGAAGAAAATCGGAACTTTTTCAAAGCTGCTAGAAATCGGTGTAATCAGATGATACGTAACGCTAAACGCCGCCATATTCTCGAGAACATATCTTCTTCTTCACCTGCTGATATCTGGAAGTTCCTTGGTACTCTTGGTATCGGTAGACCACGTCATGTGGATTTTCCTAATACAATTGGCCTTGATGATATCAACCGTCACTTCACAACCGCTTGCCATTTGGATTCTCAAATGTTGTCCCAGACGGTCGATTACATCGCTGGCCTAGCTAGTCCCATCATAGAACCATTTCACTTCTCCCCTGTCACCTTGGACGAAATTAAAAGGTTCATCCTGTCCATAAAATCTAAGGCTGTGGGCTATGACGGCATCAGCCGTGGTATGGTCGTTTGGATCCTTGATATCCTGCTCCCACCGATTGCCCACATCATCAACTTTTCGCTTGATTCCGGACAATTCCCATCCTCGTGGCGTATGGCCTATGTACGCCCACTCCCTAAGATTTCAAATCCCTCCCTACCCAGTCACTTTCGACCCATTTCCATTCTCCCATTCCTGTCAAAAGTGCTTGAAGCCTGCGTACACAAGCAGTTTACGGGGTTTGTTCACCGTAACAACCTTGTTAGCTCTTTTCAGTCTGGATTCAGGCCTGGGCACAGTACAGCATCCGCTCTCCTTAAAGTGACTGGTGACGTTAGAGAAGCGATGGAGGATACCAAGGTTACAGTTTTGGTGTTAATTGATTTCTCCAATGCCTTTAACCCCGTCAGTCACGATATTCTCCTTTCTATCCTCTCTCATCTTATGGTTTCGTCCGAGGCTCTGGAATGGTTCTCGTCTTATCTTCGGGGACGTCAGCAGTCGGTTCGCGTTGATGAGAACTCATCGAGTTGGCGCGACTTGGATGCTGGGGTTCCACAAGGCGGTATTCTTTCTCCATTGTTATTCTCCATCTTCATAAATTTTATAACTCACTGTCTTCGGTGTTCGTATCATCTTTATGCCGATGATCTTCAATTATATACAGCTGAGCGGGTTGAAGGTTTATCGGGCGATATAGCAGATGTAAACCGAGATTTAGATGCCATCAAGGACTGGTCTGATAGATTTGGGGTATCAGTAAACCCCTCTAAGTGTCAGGCCATTTTAATTGGAAGCTCACGCATGATGGGGAGGGTGACGCTTAGCTCTTTACCTCCTCTTATTTTTAATGGTACCGTCATACCCATAACCCCTACTGTGAAAGATCTCGGTTTGCATCTGGACTCGACACTTAGCTGGCAACGCCAGGTCTCTAGTGTAAGTCAAAGAGTCAATGGTACTCTGCGATCTCTGTATCGTCTGAGGAACTTTTTGCCCGCCAAGACGAAAACTATGCTGGTGCAGACTTTGATTTTCCCTATCATCGACTATGGTGACGTGTGCTACTTTGACTTGAATGCGGTTTTGCTGGATAAGCTCGACAGACTGCTCAACAATTGTATCCGGTTCATATTCAACCTCAGAAAATATGATCATGTGTCGAGCTATAGGTCTGAGCTCAAATGGATGTCCATTCGCCAAAGAAGAAGTTTGCGTGCTTTGACCACGCTTTTCTCCCTTCTCAACTCTCCCTCTCCTCCTTCTTATCTTTTGTCTCACTTCCAATATCTATGTTCTTCACACTCTAAGAATCTGCGTTCTTCTAATAATCTTCTCCTACTCTGTCCTTCTCATACTTCTGACTTTGTTCATTCTTCCTTTCATATTCAGTCCATTCTTCTTTGGAATGCGCTTCCTCTTGATATCAGAACGGCCACCAGTCGGTATGCATTTAAGCGGAAATTGCAGATTTATTTTCAAAATAAATAGAGTAGAGTCATCTCAGCACCTCCCTCTCTTGAATTCGTATATAATATGTATATATATATATATATAATATAGATATAAGTATTATATTATTGTAAATATGTATGTATGTGTAATTAGCACTATTTTAGTTCGTATGTATTATCATATATTTTTAATAATAGTTTTCTCTTTGTTCCTCTCAAATAGAGCACCTGCCATCTAATCTCTTCACCACCCTTGGTTGACTGGTAGAGAATGCCTAAGGCATTAAGTCCGCCATTGTACCTCTTTGAGTGCGAGAAGTTTTAATAAATAAATAAATAAGTCATCCACCCACAGACCAACCCTAGCAAGCATAGCTTAACCTGATCGATCGACCCTTGCGGCTGTGATATTAAACTACTTATTCACATGAATGTATTGTATTGTATATATATATATATGTTTGTAATCACGTTCTAGAAAACGGGGGTGAAAAATCGATCTAGCTAGGTCTCATATCTGGGAAAATTCGTTTTCTCCGTATTTATACCCGAGCAGAGCTCGGTCGCCCAAAGTTTAGAACAAGATGGAGTTAGTAAGTACCTACTATCATGGCAGCATGGAATTAGTATGTACAGACGCCAGCAGGTCAACCTACCCGAAACTGTCAAATTTTCCCAATCAACTTTGAGCCTTATGCTTTAGTGATAAAGTAGAAAATCTATTAAAGAAATTTGACAGATTGTAGTAAGTTGATGTGCTGGCGTCTGTACTATACATGGAATTAATATGAATTATCCTATACTATTAAATGAACATTCTCTATTTTCACCCGAGCAGAGCTCGGTCGACTAGGTACTGTTTTAAGAAAGAAATTAGTTAATAGTATCTAGTGGTTGCAAACGCTACTGTTGAGCATGAGTTCCTGGAGTGTTATTGGGTTTTATGCCGGGTTGATGGCAATAGGCTCGCCCCCTATTACATGGGATTCAAACATAACTGGCGAAATGTGGGTGTACTATAGGTACAACTATGCCCAACCCTTCGGCAAATATAAGCGTGATGTTATGTTATTTATTTCCATGTCCTAAAAGCAATTCATCGCTGTTATTAACAATCCACTACAAACAGAAGCAATATAGAGATGATTAATTAAGATTATCCCATTTTATTTTATTATCCCCTACACTAGTTTGTCTCTGTACGAATTTATAGTTGGGTAGGGGTGTACCTTGTCGGTTACTATCAAATAAATGAGTCCGCTCGGTTTGATTCATGTGAATGGGGATCGGAAAATACCCGCTAACAAATAAAACGAATCAAACTACCAACTATAAAGGCAGCTACTGAATCAGAGCTACGGATGGGCTGGTTTGTATACGACTAATTACTTTAGCGAACTTTGCCTATTTGAATCACGTTTATTCGGACATAAATTAAGTAAAAAATACTCTGGTAGAGCCTGAAGTTGTTTTTAATGGTTTTTAACTTTGTACATTGGCAGCTAGGTAGGAGTAAGCGTTCTTGATTAACTTATTCAACAAAGATAAAATTTGGTTTTAATAGTAGTTCACTAATCAGATTAGTCACAAAAGAGTTTAAGCAAACTAAGATAAGTGAAACTGGCAAATATCAGACAGAACGTTTAATTTAAGTGTCATCAAACTGCAGAATATCGATATCGGTTTTCAGTTAGCGCGTTTGCGTTTCGTACGGGGCCCGTCTCTAGAACGTTTCAACTAAGGGTTACCAGTATCAAGTTATCTGAATTTACATCCATAAAACATTTCCTTTTTGTTTACTTTTTTAAGTGAAAACTGCTTTAGGCGCACTTTGCGCTTTTTTGAACCGTCACGCTCGGGTCTTTGGCGCTAAATCGTGTTTACTCGGCCCTGAATGGCGTATACTCGACCCTGAATCACGTATACTCGGCCCTGAATTGCATTTACTCGGCCTTGAATCGCGTATACTCGGCTCGTAAGTTTTGACTTCTATCGTGTGATCATTACCCCACACCCTCTTTTTGTCACGTACTTAGTTTCTTAACTAAAAAGCACGGCACGCTCCATCAAACATTGATTGGTTTTGATTTTGAACTTATGCGTGAACTAATTTAGCATGGAATAGTGATTGTCAAACATAATGATATCTGATTGAAACGTCCGTACAATCGTTTAGGGTGAACAATTGCGTGTATTTGATATTGTAATAATAGAACAATTAATCATTACCAATTTGAATAAAAGCAAAAAGAGGAAAGCTTCGCAATAAAATTTTGTAACACAGTTACAAACAGAAATACAATACATTTTATTCCGAAGTTAATTCAATTTTCGAACGAAATACTTCATACGATTTGCAATTTCCGCCCCTTAACTTCGGAAATGGCGTCCTAAAAAGTGGAAAGCCATTGACAAAGCCGGTTGGCAATTAAGAGCACTATTCATTCAACCGGTGCGCGCCCATAAGTTTGGACCTAACCCTTTATCGTTGCTTCGTTTGCCGGTATTTTGCACACGCTCGCCACATAACTCTGCTCAAAATACCGAACAACATATTGAACCTTATCTCAGTTCAGGGAAACGTTTTAAATACGCTTTTCTCCTGAGTTTGTATCAGAAAACCGTTGCTGCAACGCTTTTGTAATAACCGTTTTTACGTAACAGATGTACAAAATACTGACCACTTTTTATTTTCCGACAAGACCTTAAAATACCGTTTTGTTGAGTAAACTCGACAACCCTGCGTCTAACGACAGTTCCCTAAATAAGTTGGCACGAATGTCTGTAACTCGCACATCAAATTAGTAGGTAAATGTGTTAGCTTTAATTTTTGGGTCCAAATGTAATAAAAACTTATCGGACGCGCTCCGTAATAAATGTAAATTCATTAATTATTATTGTGTGGATTCTGTACTCCTGCCGTAAAAGGAGAATATTGAGTCTATAAATTCTTTGCTGTGCGGTCCCCGGGCCTGCATGATTACTATCCCGGATATTGAAAAAGATGACTAGAATACTAGAAGCAGACAGGTTTAACAGTTTATTGTAAAAATAAATTTCCTTAGCCACTCATAAGCTAGGAAAACGATAGGATATTGAAAAGAACTGAAATCTAAAAACTAATATCTTCTAGCCACTAAATTTAATAAGAAGTCGTTGTTACATTACGTAAATAAAGTTGATCATTCGCATGATTGCTTCGTTTAAGCTGGGCTATTTGACTACGCCTCGTGGGACCATTAGGTTTCACTCAATTACCGGACGCAAAGAGAATCAAATTTCCTTCATACTTTGCAATTATAGAATCTGCAATAATCTTCAATGGGTCTTAAAGTATCAAAGAGACTCACGT
This sequence comes from Xanthia icteritia, assembly GCA_949128155.2. Classification (NCBI taxonomy): domain Eukaryota; kingdom Metazoa; phylum Arthropoda; class Insecta; order Lepidoptera; family Noctuidae; genus Xanthia; species Xanthia icteritia. The sequence continues at coordinate 9,932,580 of OX421939.2, forward strand.
ATAAATTAAAAAAGTAGGTTATTGAAAGAAAATGGCACAGCTTTAATTTAGCTACAATATTGAACGAAAAATTATATTGACAAGAATTGTAACTAAATTGAGTTGCGAGTCGCTCTAAAAGCATGACTGTTCTATATACACATGTACACAGAATACCATGTCCAAAATATTCATGCAATGTAGCAATACGTTCGAGCGGAGCGGACGCTCATTCCAAAGTTTGGACCACAAATAGTTTCGGGCAATTCTTGCTCCCGACACAGGGTTGTTGCGTATTGCAAATCGCGACACCTGTATCTGACACCATAGAGGACTAGCCCGACATCACAATATTACACTTATTGTAAACATGCACAGACGGTCACACACACATCTTTGACATCTTCTGTTGGATTTTGAGGCGATTGAAAAGCAAACCTGTGTGTGTGCACAGGGCAGGGAAAATTAATCATTTCTCTGTATATTGCAGACATGTGTACAAACCTCGAGGTATCTATCGGCAATGTATTGTGGTCTTTGATACACTGTTTTCGCTATACGACTAAACCAAACCATATCTACTCGTGTTTCTAATATAAATTGTTGAATGTGAATAAAGTAGACAGAACTGATAATACAGTTAAGTAAATTTTAGAGATAGTCTATCTTGGCTTTCAGTAGATAATTCAGGATACTATAACAAAGATAAACAACGGATATTCAATTAAAGGCGTATTGTCGCAAGCGAATAACTGGTCCAGCAATAACTACGCTGACTGGCTAATAATACCAGTTATTAGGTCCGTTGACTTTATCGCTCCAGGACACACGGAATTCTAAATAGACGTGGAAGCCAGCAGTATTAGATTGTACTGTAATAGTCGACTAAGAGCATTAAGATAAGACGCTATTGGCATAAAGGATGTAAGTTTTTATGAGATTCACATTTACGTAATTCCCTAGTTTAATTTTTAATTTTTTTTCTGAATTAGAATTCAAAGAGGTATGTTAACACTGCTTTTTAGAAATGCTCACAGAAATAATAATATAGAAAAGTAAACAATACATCTTTTTACATGCTTAAGTATGAGCCATTCTTAAGCATAATTTTAAAACAGCGATACTTTATCATCTTATGAATCTTTTAGTGCCGTCATCATAATATATTTTTTAAATGTAAAGCTATCTTAGTTTAGTAGTAAGTTAACGAGCGGGCGCTGGATATCGTCTCTGAGTAGGTCTTTTGCTTCGCCGACAATAATAATTGGATTTTGATTCAATATCCAGTGCCATTTTAAAATTAAACGCTTCAAGAATTCTGAACAAATACTTCCAAGATTATAAATAGAATTCGTAGACAAGCTCTTAATTAACTAGGTACATCAAGCTTACAGGTAAGTTTAAGGTACAGTATTTTCAAATTGAATATATGCGAGACTTTTAATTAATTTTAAAGTTAAAGATGAGGTTATCTCAAAAGGTAAACTGTCGTTTTAAAATCTTTGCATTTTACAGTTACTTTCTTTGGCTCAACATAGTTTTTTTTTTTATAGAAATCCCTCTAGTTCAGTTGTCGTCATGGTACGTGTATCTAATTAAAAGTCTTAACTGTTTTCTTCACTTAAATTTCATAATTCTACGACAATATACAGCTCAGAAAGGGATTTCTACCCGAGGAGTATCGTACCATTATTTTCTAGCATTTTTCTAAGCTTTCTAACATCGTGAGGTATCTCCCTTTACTTTTAAACCTTCAGCATTTTAATTGTATATTCTCTCCAGAGATTCCCGTTTACAAAAAACATACTGAACTAGATCCTCAGCAGGCTGGGGTAAAGGCATGTTATTCCCATGAAAGTTGGGGACATTTTCTCAAACGTCTTAAAGAATCACGTTCAAACGGGTTGCTTTTTATTTTCTTGTTTAATTTACCTTTGCTTTGTTCCCTTCTATTGTCTTTTTATTGCCTACCACCTCGAAGGCTTACTTTCCCGTAATCTGGATAAGTTTTAAAGACGCATTTTCTTTAATCTCATTGTTGTTCAAACAATCCAATTCTGATCCTTAAATCCACGGAATATTATTGGAGAACCCTGAAAAGGTCGTCCTCGACATCCAAGTTACTTTTCGCCTACTTTTTAAATGCAAATACTCATTTTGATATAATTTTCTCGGTAACAATGAAATAAATTAGTATTTAGTGTAATAAAATAGCTACTGTAATCAGCAATTTATGTAAAAAGTTTATTCATATTTAAGACAACGTAATTTTATGTCAAGCATAATTATTTTCATTGAGATAAAGTTATCGATTTGTCTTGAAGTCTCTTTGGAATTTCTTGCGTTAATTTTATCATTATCTAAAGTACTTTAGATAGTATTTTCTTTAAAGTTTTATCTTTTTATTTTATGGCTTAAAGCTGTAACAGGGTTGCTACGTTACCTGGTGAGGTACACAAAGTCAAGAGTACCAATAAACACGTGTCTTTGAGACAGGGGTATAAGGTTCATAGATACAAAAAAAAAAAACAAGCAGTGTATTTAAGCTTTATCGCATCGCGTACAATGACCGATTGCTAAGCAACCAAATATTAAGTAATCCGTTTCCCACAGTTGACTCTTACAAATTGCGTGGGAAGATAAATAGCTGATACGTTTAATATGTTTCTTTCTTTTCCAGTTCAGAGAAACTATAAAATAATGTGGCTGATAATTTAAAAGCGACATATTTGGGACAAAATGTTTTACGTCCCAAACAAAAGCGAGCGTATGTCCTTCACAAAAAAAAAATGTAAATGAGGAATCCCTTCAATGTTTTATTTGGCTACGATCGTTAGTTGTTAAATAGAAACGTGTGTAGGTCTAGTCTAGGCCTCGATGCTCGAATGCGCTGAGCTTCGCTGACTGGGCAAGTGGTTCCGCTTCCGATTCTCTTAATTGGTAAATCTTAGCTGACGCCGCTCTTTGCAATTAAGGCGAGATTCTATGCAGCTTGTGCGGATGAGCGCGATTTAATGCATCGCCTCGCAACTTCACTGAATTAGAGAGCATAGTTAATTAATTGAAAGCCCTTATATGATTGGAAGTTCAGTATTATGTTGTTAGGCAAATTCTGCTATCATAGAGGATTGGCTATTCAGGGAAATTGGTATTTATTAGAAGACTCCATTGTTTGCTGTAAGAGGGAAGGGAGTTGATTAAGTAGCTCAAAATTCTTAGCGATAGGAATGTAACCTGGTTAACGGTAGCCCACTAAACAGTGATTGTCCTGAATAACAAACGAGCCAGTCAAAGGGAAACTTTGACCGAGACCTTTACGTTGTTTGTGCTATTGATCGCGTTGGTAATTTTAACGGATCGAGTTCGCAACAGTCCTGTCACGTCGCGAGTTGTCCGGACTACGTGGTTGTTCGCCAACCTATCTCGAGACTCGATACATTATAGTTATCAGAGGCGCGAAATCAATTATTGGCACGTGGCACACTTATCAACTATGAAACTCGGATTTATGATTCGCGGATCCGATTTCCTTTTTGTTCACGGATGTGCGTCCTAATTGGCCTACTGTCCTCTTCTTGGGTTTCACTTACTAATAATATTAATATATTAAGGAATTCTGAAGGCTGTGGAATATATTAAGTTTGGTAATTTATTAGAATGTTGGCAGGCATTTATTGAATTTCAGGTAGGCGTCATTGATACGATCGGAATGTAATTTTACATAAATTACTTAGAAGGGTTCGATGTTTTTAATTAAAGCCGGTTTCATACCGAAGTTTGGAACATGGAAAAATGCGTAAGAATTCTGAATAGCTTTGGCATTATCCTATCTTCGTTGTTGTATCTCATCGTTAAGCATGGGAACTTCTTTCCGGGATAAACGAGTTAAATCAACCATAAATTTGGACGAAAATGGGCCTCGAATAAGTTATCATCGGCAGTTAGAAGGCGGAGTGGCGAATTTTATCTATAGACAATGGCGTCTTTTTGTTACATACAAAACATTTTTGTTATATTGGACAGTAATGTAATTGACTAAATGCTTTGAATGGTGCGTATAAGTTCGTATTCATACGTTTAGGATTGTGCTGAATCACATACTTAAAGCTTTCATCGTTTTTGCATAGGCCATTTAGCCCGTACTTACTTTTCAACTACTGGTCGATTTTATTATTGGTATAGAGTACCTATTATTTAAGCTTACGTTATATAACTGTCTTATGTAATTTTGACGTTCGAAAAATGCTATATTATTTTAGCTTACGTAATGACTGTCTTTTGTAATTTTGACGTTCGGAAAGTGCTAATTTTCAGCCTTCGATAACTTGAATTTTGTTTCTTTTTTTAAATTTTAAAAAGCTTTAATGTTTGTACTTGAAATAATTATGTACCTTTAATTTAAGTATATTTTTCCCGGTCAACAATAATATAACAAATACATATTTTATGTTACATAAAAATCTACTTACACATAAAACAAAGGGAAAAAGCCTAAAAATGTACAAAATGTACATCATTAGTCACGTCAATGTACTACGGAATGGGAAGGAAAGTAAATCATCCATATTGTAATAAATGTACCACAATGTTTGCCATCGGAATATTACCGCAGAGAAAGAAATTCAAGAAAACATGTGAGACTTATGTCGATAAGAATGCTGAATTGCTGATACTCGTTCGTCATTTATATCGTGTTCACTTATTAACGTTTTTGTTTGTAGAAATTTTATTTTTATATTTTAGTTTAAGACTTCGCATATTCATATTATTTTTCTCTTTTTGTTCTCACACATTATTGTCCACATTTCTTTTTCATTTTTCCGTTCGCTGGTCGCAGGTCTGCTGTAAGAAATTTCTTAAGAAGTAAGCAGTACCTTTGTACTCAAAGTTATTTATTATGTCTTATCTGTTTGTATTTTACTGTGTGTACATAAATAATGATATTTTTTTTTATTGAAGTTTACTTTCAAAATTAAAATTCGATAATGAAGACTAAATCACTATTTACCTGGCGTAAAATAACATAACCAATAGGTTTTTCGGTAGACATATATAAATACCTGAAACAAGAAAGTTCTTTTGTTATTAGTAGTCACTCGTCACATTATAAATTGTACTCAATACTTATATGTCGTATCTGTATCTATTTTCCTGTGTGTACATAAATAATAATAAAAAATAATCCTAACTATACTATACCTATACTATTAAACGAGCAATATTTGAACATATTTATTTTTTAGCAATATTTTTATATATAATATTTGTAATCACGATCTCGAAAACGGCTCTAACGATTTCGATGAAAGTTGCAATATAGGGTTTACGGGTACGAAAAATCGATCTTGCTAGGTCTCATATCTGGGAAAATTCATTTTCTCCGTATCTTTGCCTGAGCAGAGCTCGGTCGCCCAAAGTTTAGAACAAGATGGCTACCTTAGAATAATTACATGGCAGCATGGAATTAGTATGTACTATACATGGAATCAGTATGATCTATCCTATACTATTAAATGAGTATTCTCTATTTTCACTCGAGCAGAGCTCGGTCGACCAGGTACTAATACTAAATGCGAAAGTGAGTTTGTTTATTTGTTTGTTTGTTACGCTTTCACGATAAAACGGCTGAACGGTTTTGGATGATGACTTTTTATCCCAATATTCCCACGAGATCGAGACTTATGCGGGTGAAACCGCGGGGTACAGCTAGTAAAATATATTTAACAAAACTAAGCTTTGTTATTACAATATTCGTAATATCTATATACTTATACTCATAATTATAATAAAACTGAAGAGTTTGTTTGAACGCTTTAATTTCTGAACTAACAGTCGGTTTTGAAAAAATCTTTTCTAAAAATCTTTGAAAAAAGTCAGAAAGAAGCTAAGCAAAAACGAAGTAATAGCACAGGCGGGAGATGCGATGCGACGCGGTGGGTCGGGGAAACAAACTCATACGAGGTAGCGGGCAGAAGCTAGTTTGTGATACAATAAAAGCAATGCACATATAATTCTGTCCTATAAAAAAAGGGTTGTTATTATCGAATGACTAGATAATTTAACACTTGCATCGTTTAGCCAAAATAGCACAAAACAAACATACTTGAACATAATCAAAATACATTATAATGCATTTCAGTTCAGATCAGTAATACAGGCACGGAAGCTTAAGCCGATACAAACATCATGTGTGCATATAATTTGTAGATAGGTACCTCATCGGCTCATTAAGATTACCTAAGTACGCGTTGTTACGTTGTACTTGGAAACACTTAGATGTGGTGAGACATTGTTTAATTAATAATAAGTTTAGGAAATGGTGAGAGAACGCTTATACTATTAAATGAGCAATATTTGTATATATATTTATACATATATACATATATTCATGTTCTCGAAAACGGCTCTAACGATTTCGGTGAAAGTTGCAATACAGGGTTTTACGGGGGCGAAAAATCGTTCTAGCTAGGTGTCATATCTGGGAAATTCGTTTTCTCCGTATTTTCACTTGAGCAGAGCTCGGTCTCCCAAAGTTTAGAACAAGATGGCTACCTTAGAATAATTGACAATTGGCAATAAGTGACAGTGTACCTACTATCACGGCAGCATGGAACCAGTATGTAGGTAGACATGGAATTAGTATGCACTATCCTATACTATGAGCATTCTCTATTTTCACAAATGAGCATTCTCTATTTTCAACAGAGCAGAGCTCGGTCGTCCAGGTACTATTGACCTTATTGCTGATATTCTTCAGAAAGCTCAGGTGCGTAGTACTCGCAACCAGCGGGCGTGCGTGACCGTAAACGAGGCAAAAGGAGTATGTAAGGATCGTATCAGGTGGCGTTCTGTAGTTTCTGTCTACCCCCATGGGGAGAAGGTGTCAGTTTATGTTTATATATGAAATTGGAAGAATATTAGTTTTAAATTATTGACCCGAAAAGCCTTATTTTTATTGATATACCAGAGTTTTTTTAATAGTTTATTGAACGTATCTACTATTTTCGGTTTGGTCTTTTAAAGGGACATAAGTACACACGACTACATATCAAGCTATACATTTCCAGTAAAAGCTGACCTATCATTGTACGGAAATCTTATATAATACGAGGTCAGCTTATCCTAGAAAAAAATTATTACCAGCGCTGCTGACGTACCTATATCAAAATATTATGTGCCTTCTACATGGCGCAACAAGATAAATCCTTTAAAGCAAAAAAGCTTAGATAAAATGTCACTGAAGAAAGTGAAGAAATAGTTGCTTGTTAAAAAAGTTTCTTAATCTCTACGATTGATTTTGCTGACGATAGTATAACAATCAATATCGAAACTTTCGATATCACCGTGGAACATTAATTATAGTGTTCATTGAGCTATAAACTGTAAATTAATATTCAAGCAATAAAATATACTAATGAAGCAATTTGTTATGTAATAAGGTGCAACAAATTTAAGAATTAAGACCAAAGTCGTGTGAATGTGCGTGTGTAACGAATATGGACAATTGAGTTTCCCACACCTTTGAACATGTGCGTGAAAAAATCTAAAATTATTTATATTGTTATCGTTTTAGGTAAATAGGGTAGTGTGTAACATATTGACCCTTAGGTATTTGTTACGTAGATAGCTATGCCATGCCATGTGTTGGATCGTTAAGTTCCTCATGCGTCATGTTCGTGAACGGGCGCCGTCAGTAGGGACTGGTCATCTCTTATCTGCCACGGCTTATTTTAATTTTTGAATAGTTTTTATCTTTTTATTACGGACGCTTTGTATGTGCACGTCTTTCTACATTGTTCCCACATGTATAATTTCAACATGAATGATGTAACCAATATTTTGTAACAATATTATGATTTAAAAGAGTGTCCGTGGAGTTTCTAGCCCGTTCTTCTCCATAGGAACCTAGGCTTTGGAATCGGTAAATAGCTTCATATTTCTGACTGACTGACCCGTAGACAATTCAAAAGTGCCAGTAAATGGTTTAATTGAAATAAATGCTTTGAGTTTGAGTTTGCAACTTCAATTGGGGCAATATTTAGACCGGTACTCTAAAAACTTTTTGCACTTCTATTGACGCACACTTTTGTGTTAATAATTGAGCTTCTTTATAACTTTCTGGCCTCTTATCACAGTTAGTTTCAGTACCTAACTAAGCTAGGGTATTCCGACCAAAAGGATTAAGTAAGTTTGGTAATGTGACCAGCCACGCGCGACCTGAATTGGTCGCAGTAAGTAAGGTAAGGCACTCCGAAAAATTGGATTAGGTGAGGTTAGAACTGTGACTAAACGCGCGGGAGCCGAGCGAGTGAAGCTTAGCGGTGCCGCCGAGGTGGCAACAGGCGAACGCGCAATCATTCAACAATATTTTAAGGAGCGCACAGGTATTATAAGAGGTTCGATTAAATAGATGCCCTTGAATTGTACGTATGCCAAAATCTATACAATGAAAGGGTAATTGCTAAAATGAATAGTAAATCAATCATCAATTTTTTAGTTTTGATTGATAGTCACAGTTTGTTTATTAGCAGAAGACAAGACCTCTTGACGGTTTACGGAATACCTCTGAACCTTGAGCAACTGCAGGTGTTTGGTACGATGTCTTAAATCTTATGGCTTACCATATATACAAAAGAAAACAGAAACATGGTAATAGTTACGTCGACAGGCGTTGTCTACCTAAAAAAAAAAAACGTTCAAGAAAAAAGTTTTGTTATAAAACATATTTATTAAATACTTCTCGGTACATTCCAAAGGTAACTATGTAATAACGCGATGCAATTTCACTGCAGGAATGGTCTGGGATTTAATCACACTGTCCTCCGTACTAGAAATCACTGTATTTCGGTAGCACAGTCCTCCTCTCCATTGACAACTAATAGGAATACGTACATCTTCACTTATTTGCACAAAACACTTCAATTATATGCACTACTAAGTTTAAAATCAAATCAAAAGTCATTTTAAAAAATTAGGAAGAATAATAATCAGCACTTTTCGAACGTCAAAATTACATAAGACAGTCCCCCAAAAACGCCCACCCTTCACCACTTCCTAGTGCTTTAGCTGGGAAGAAGAAGTGGCGCAACAAACTCCCCAGCAGCACAGCTGTCTTCAGTTAAAAGAACTCGATTCAAAATTAAAAGAAAAAAAAGAATTTGATTATGGATAGATATAAACACATGTTTTTTCTACGGCGCGGTTTATACGCCGTTCCGTAGAGAAACCGTGCCGTATACAAAAAAGGGCCTTACTACCGGTACCAGACGTAGTACCTGTACTATTGGTATTTTTAATCAGTATCTGTACTGTACCGGTACCAAACAAATATTTCCGTGAGTTAGAGTGAGAAAACAGATAAAGTAAAAGGGATAGCTAATAGGCATTGGAAAAATTACTTCAAGGTTGCCAACCGTACAAGTTTTCTCGTATATGAGATTAATAGTACTCGCCGGGTAACTGAATTTGGTACCGGTCTTGTTAGGTGGAGTACCGGTACCCGTCTGGAACCGGTACCAAGGTACCAAAATGGCAAGAACCGCTGAGTACGCACAGAACTTGAACTTTTGGTAACGGTTTCCAAGACCTGGACGGTACTACTATTTTGAAAGTATCAATCATTAAAAGTTTGTTGTGGGTACATTCCTAAATAAAAAATAAAAAAGTCGACTGCAAATACACATAACTGAAAAGACAAAAAACAAGCATTATAATTAATAGAATTTTGGTATCGCAGGCACAAACGAATACCTCTTTTCAGTAATGTGTTTTTGCAGTTGGTTCTTTAAGTTTTCTAAATAACTTTTTTTATTTTCATTTTTTTAGTTTTTATCATTTCTCATTCCAAATTACATCAAACATATAATTTGTATAGATTTTAATAATAAAAAAAATAAAAAAGCCCTTCTTTTTGATACCTATTATTGGCTATAGAATCATAACTGTATAAAACATACATTGGAAAAAAAAAAGAAACTTAATATACACACCTCCCTACACACAAACTACACTCATATACACAATTCATTCCATTTGGTGTCTTAAGCGTAAGCTAACAGAAAAGTCACGGTTGTATTATATAAATTGAAGCCGCAAAATCTCCGACTCCTAAGATACAGGTCTGCGTACCTAGTTTAGGAGCCCGGAAAGCTGACAATCATTTTAAACTTGATAGTACAACCCACTGTTTCCAAATGTACTGTGTTCTTGTTTTTATGTACTAATAAACGTATTATTATTATACCGCACTGGATTGTTTTGTTTTTCTTTTTTTTTTTGAACTTTTATTTTGACGCCCAAGATCCGCCATTTGATTTTTTATCATTTTAATATACCCAGTGACACTTGCGCAATAAAGACGAATTTAACGACATGTCATTCATCAAAATCGATACAGCCATTTAGTAGTTACGAGGGAACATAGAGACGGACATACATACAGGTCAAACACATATCCCTCCTTTTGTGGCTTCGCCGCAGTCGGGTAAATAGTGACACAATGCCGTTAGAAATAATAATGGTAATGGAATCTTCTAAATGGAATGAGATAACGGCCTAATTACACACTTGCCACTTCTTATAGCCGTTAATATCTACGACATGTCATAAATATTTATTAAGTTAGTTACTTTTCTTCTTAGTGCTATTTATTACGCTGTTTTATACCAGGATATACTTGATCATTTTCTTAGTAATCATTATAAACAACTCAGCGGAGGAGCTCGTGGCTAAATAATACCTAACAGCTGCACGATTCGATTCATCAGATTAACCTACGCTTGCCAGGGTTGGTCTTTAGATGGGTGACCATCTTAACATACCGAGACTCCTCCGTGCCTCGGAAAGCACGTTAAGCCATTGGTCCCGGCTGTCATTGGTGGATCTTTGACAGTCGTTACGCGTCGTCAGAAGCCCGAAAGTCTGACAACCAGTCTTACCAAGGAATCTCATTACCCAGTTACTGGGTTGTGGAGGTCAGATAGGCAGTCGCTCCATGTAAAATACGGTATTCAGCTGCATCCGGTTAGACTGGAAGCCGACCCCAACATAGTTGGGAAAAGGCTAGGCAGATTGAATTATAAACAACTCAACTCAACTGCCACGTTGGTCTAGTGGTCGCAAGTGCTACTGCTGAGCATGGTTCTGCATGCTCTGTTCATAGGTCCTGGGTTCGATTCTCGTGTCGGGAAAAGACAGACTTAGAGCGTTATCACTCTGGTGATTTGCCAGCGTGTTTTCAGCGAGTTAAATTGTGAACCAGCTCTCCGCGAGTGCGATGCGAGCTAGCCGCGATCACGCGATGGGTTCTCTGCGTTTTCACAATATTGTCAATATTGTACACTCGCTTGTCTCGCTCTATCTTGTACACTCACGTCAATTGCTCTCGTTGCTCTCGTTTGGAAAATGCGGTGAACACGTTACGCACACGTGACGTGCTCGCTACGCACACGTAGCAAGCGTGTTAAACAATTGCCTCTCGAGTAACACGCTGATAAATCGTCAAAGTGATATGGCCCTTATTGGTTTTTCCATCTGGAATTTGTCAGTAGCAGCCAGGAGTCTGGATTTGTGCGCGGTTGATGGCAATAGGCTCGCCCTCTTAATAACTACATAGGACTTCAAAATAACTGGCGAAATGTGGGTGTACTTTATAGGTACACCTCTACCGAACCTTTCAGGGAATACAGGCGTGATGTTATGTTATTAATTAAAACAATCATAGGATCTAGGTAAGTCTAAGAGTTTTGAATTAGATTGTTAGTTAACCAATGAACATATTTCTGTTGTTTTTTTTTTATTTGGGCTGTCAAAGCCGGTGTCGACCATTCTGCCAACTGTACTCGTAGATACAAATTAAATTCTTCGATTGATACAATGCTGATCTTGTTGGATTAGTTTGCGACTGAAACGTAATTTTGCACAAAAATCTGTGGCTGACTGATTACCGATTCTCCATAAAAATGTATTTCCCTTTTTTCTTGCTAAATAATGCCTCTAGAACAATGTGTTTTTTCATAAAATCAAGGTCTGCTGTAGTCACGTCTCTGTTATTTTCTTTCTTTCAGCAACTTATTGGTAAAGAAAATATGACTCTCCAAAAATTACAAAAATGCCCCATTTTTACCGCCGTGATTAGAGGCCTACCAGACAAATTCGAAAAGTTTGAAACTTAAAAGAAAATGGTAGGAACCTAGACATACTCTTTCCTAAAATTTTAATGTAAAAAAATATTGTATCGGCTCAGTTTTCGAGGAGAAAAAAGGGGAATACTAAACGTCGATCTTGGTATTTTATTTTTGTGATATAATCGGCCTGAGTTGCAGCTGTCCCTATCACACTCTACGGAGGCAGACAGCAGCAGAGTTTCTTCTAATACCAATTTTTGAAATTCCTCGCAGGCCCTGTTCCCTCTTAAGATAGAAACTCGTTTCATAGACGGTGCACAGGTTAATAACATAACATCTGAAGGTGATCTGCGAAGGGTTAGACAGAGGTTAATATTCTTCAAATCTCGATCCGAGTAGATTCAACGAAGGGTTTAAATGAAGTTTAGATTTAAATCATTTATTCTCATAGAAGACAAAAAAAGCCACTTACACGATAACAGGCAAGAAACATTAAGTAAACTTACTTTATTCAAATTCAATTATATTTATTTTGTGACAACTAGATCCAAGGGTTAGTTATACAAAAAAACTTAGAAACTATTGTTAGTACTATACAATTCCAAACAATAAAACTCATCATAATAATATCTATCTAATACACACAAAAATAAAATACCCCTGTGCTGAGACACCCCGCCCCGTCAAGATAACCAATAGGGAGATACCTCCCTAGAAATCACCAGACGAACGAAATGCCTCTCTAGGTCCCCAAAGTATATATACAGTATTATATAAAATTATTCTATACTCATTCAACAGTTCAAATCTCAACCATTAAAGTACATTGGAGGGCGCTAGTCAAGGCAGTTTTCAATTATGTGTTTGGATAGCCGAGACTTAAAACTGGTGTAAGTTTGTATGCGTATGAAGCCGCAACCGCAAACCACAGCCAGTAAGATGAGAAACAAACTACAAATATTAAATGGATTTACTGAGCAAATGTTGCAACAACATACATTCGCATCAAAACTGCCAAAGTTTGGTGCAACTGTGAGCACCTATCGAATTGATTTCCATTTATCTGTTGCAACTATGAGTTTAAAGGCAAACAATAGTTGTTTGTACCAAATAGTTTATGTTGATTATTATGCAAGACTGAATCAATTGAGTTGAAGTAACTTTGAAAGTTCAATTGCATTGCTTCATTTCTTAAGTACAAATCCATAAAGAAATCGTTTTTTGGGGTTCCGTGCCTAATTATCTACTAAGGCTCCGCTGTCCGTCCATAGCAGGGCTCTATCTTTTGAATCGTAATAGATCGACTGTAGAAATTTTCAGTCTTTACTAACATGACCACTATAGTATCTACATACTACAGACACTACATCATATACTTACACTATACATTCATTAATATTATGTATTATACTCGTTTATTGATTTTGCATTATTATTTTGCGAATCGTTCTAAAACGATTAGTTTTCTTTAATTTTCATATTTTTCAATGTTATGACATTTACGTCAGGCTGTCAAGCTATCATTATTTTTTTCTTCTAATTTTCTCTCTAGTTTTCTTACTGGCTTAGTCCATGAAGGTTACTTTTGATTTATATAATTTAAATTATTTTTATCAATATGTTTAGCTGAAATATGGTATTTTATAGGCAATTATAATTGTTTACTGTAAAATATTTGTATCCTAACTTACATTTTATAATAATAATTGAAACGCTCTCAGAATTCATCAAAGAGGTTTTTTTGGTACGAATATGTCTGGCCCTTTTCGATCTCTGAATTTGAAATTAAATTCTGAAAGAACAAGAAAAAGATAATTTGAAAAATTAACGTCAGAGGGACTACGGACCCATTCGGCAGAGCTGATCTGGAAGCGCTCAAGGAAACATCTCCTCAAGAAAAGTCTTGCAAATTGGTCTATATACATTTCACCCTGAAATCATACTCTGTCTTCACGGGACTACGTTTCTTGCCAGGAGGACCTTCCACTACTAAGTCCTGACTGGTCTGTCTGAGAGACTGGGAAGCGGATCTTCAGGCCTCAGAGCTAACGAGGCCTGACGTCTTCTACATTGCCTGTGAATTTATCAAGATTTATCTGGGAAACGAATCTGGATGTTTCAGAACTGACAGGACGACTCGAACCTGAAAGCCGTAACATACTTCCTCTGTAAATATTTTCTTTTCTGAGAGCGCTAGGTAGGTTAGGTTATTTTTTTAATTATTTTTCTGTGTTTTACCTCAAATTATATATTTTTAACTTGTCTACTTTCCCTTTTATTTTAATAAGCAGTAGATTTGTTACACCACAAAAAAAAAAAGTCCCCATACAAGAAACATTTGTTTCGACGATTTTTGGTCGTTCTTTTTTACTATACTATTTAAAAAAAAATGTAGTGTTAAATATTGTAGGGTGGTACGGAATCCTTCGTGAGTCGGACCCACAAATGACCGCTTTTATTGTTTTGTTATGGTTGTTACAACATAGTAATAACAACGTTTGGTACGGTATATACTTCAATTTGCTTCAGAAAATAATTTACCAACCCAAGGTGATCAATTGGCACTATTTTTCATTCGTACTGTACTTACCGGTCTATTCACTTTTTCTTCAAGAAAAATATGTATTCCCGTATAAAGCTATTTATCTCCGTCAACTGAACAAGAAGACTGTCGGTACGCTTAGTTACAACAAAGCAAATGCCAAGAGAAACGCAATTTGTACACCTTATCTCCAATAGTTTGTAGACAAACACAATGAAAACTCGGAAGGCAATTACTACAAACTTACATCACTAAATGGAAGATACAATCCTGAAACATAGTTACAGCATGTTTGTCAGAAAACTCGGATACTACGAACCTACGGGGATAGCAGTCGAACTTCTCAGTAAAATTAAATTCATCTTGCCGAGCAACGTGCGATAATAATACGCGTTCTAGTTTTCTCCAAGTTCACAGCCTTTATGAGTCTGTTGTATTACTTGTTATTGTATTGTTATTACAACATGCCTTTACCTGTTCTGCAGTACTCTGTGGTTACTTTCACTCAATCAGCGCGTTCTCTCAATCGGTCGTGGCGTCGTGTTGTGTACATGGTTTCCTCATTAGCACGCTTTTGTTAGGTACGTCCGTGATGCCTCCGTGTTTAGACCACGTTATCGCAACATGCTCCAATCAAAGCTTCAAGGTGTCTGGAGCAATCGAACTGTGTGCATTAAATTATATCCAGAATTTCGTCGCACGACTTTGCCCCTTAATCCTGTTACTGCAACGCCTAGAATAGCGTCTTCTGGTGTGACAGACGATGTAACCAATTGTGCCGGTATTTGTAAGCGTATTAACCTATTGTATTGAATACCCACGTCTGCCTCTCCTTGATGATTCACGGTGCAGCCAATTGTCTTGTATATATACTTGTCTAGAAACTGTCTTCGGTTGTCGACTATTAGAAATCCGTTGAATTTGTTCACGGAACAGATTGACATAAAGTTTATGTTGATTAAGATAGTGATATAGTTGATTATGTGACAAATAGCGTGTTATATTCCTGAGAAGCTCGTGGCTAAGTAATAACTACCGCACGGCTCGATCCATCAGGTTAAGCTACGCTTGCCGGGGTTGGTCTGTGGATGGGTGGCCATCTTTACATACCGAGACTACTCCGTGCTTCGGAAAGCACGTTAAGCCGTTGGTCCCGGCTGTCATTCGTCGATTTTTTACAGTTGTTGACGGGTCGTCAGAAGCCCGAAAGTCTGACTACCAGTCTTACCAAGCGGTATCGTATTACCTAGTTACTGGGTTGTGGAGGTCAGATAGGCAGTCATTCCATGTAAAATACTGGTATCCAGCTACATCCGGCTAGACTAGAAGCCGACCCCAACATAGTTGGGAAAAGGCTAGGCAGATTGATTAGCGTGTTATATATTATTCCATTTAGAGGCTTTTTATAAACGTCTAACGTATATTTAGGCAAAAAACTAGTCTGTGGCGTAAGCCCCGTTAGGTGGGTTTTTTTGTACTTAATCCGGGTATACAATGCATAAGTATCTACCAATAAAAATCTACA
Organism: Xanthia icteritia; assembly: GCA_949128155.2. NCBI lineage: Eukaryota > Metazoa > Arthropoda > Insecta > Lepidoptera > Noctuidae > Xanthia > Xanthia icteritia. The sequence goes on from OX421939.2 coordinate 9,948,751, forward strand.
TAATTTCTTAGAATTACCTCTTTTTCGGTATTTGAAGACGTACCGTTGGAAGGCCTCCCACAAGGTGGATGGATGATCTTGTGAAGGTCGCAGAAATCCGCTGGATGCGGGAAGCACAGAATCGGTCGAAGTGGCGTTGCTTGGGGGAGGCTTATGTCCAGCAGTGGACGTCTTTCGGCTAGTGAATGAATGAATGAATCTCTTTCTCGCTATCGAATTAGGATTTTTTCATTATTACCATCATTCATTATTAATTTATTTTTTTATAATAAGTCTTGTTGACTACTTTGTGGGACTACCGATATAAAAAACTACTTTTAAATCTGCAGTGCGTATCGAAGAACCATTATGAATATTAAGTTATGCTTTGGTGCATTAAGAGAATAAATGAATAATGAATGAATAATTTATTTATTAACTTCAAGAAATCTTAAAACTAAATACATAGCCCCACAAAACTGCTTACGCAGTTTAACTGTGAGATCGTTGCGTCTCTTTCACAATAATAATATAATCTATATTATGTAGGTAAAACTGTAACCTATATCCATAATTTTATTATAGATCTTCACTTACATATTATCTAATAAGTATTTTTTTAGTTTGCGTGCGAATTTAACTTTACTATCTTCTTGTCTGATGTCAGCAGGCAGAGTGTTTAATAGATAAGGAACGCGTTTTTTTAAAGTTCTATCGCCATAGTAATTAGTAACTCTGGGTACATCGTATTTACCTGCTGTCATCGACCTGGTAGAATACTTGTTAGAAACTAGTGAATTACTATCCCGACTGCCATGGTTATTAACTAGTATTAGGTATTTATGTTTAAGGCTAACGGGTAAAATTTTACATATTTTGAATAAACTACTATAGTCTCCTTTGCAACTGTTTTTAGTTTTCTTGTTTACTAATAATTTTAAAAATCTAATTTGTATGGAATCTAGTTTCTGTAAATTACTTTTAAAGGTCAAGCCGTAGCAGTCAAGACAATAACTCAGTATTGAGTCGACTAAGGACATGTATAAACATTTTAAGGTGCTGGAGGGAACTTTAAAGCTTAAATGATAGAATTTACTTAACAATATTCTAAGCTTATTACAAATGTAATCACTATGTGAAGACCATGAAAAATTAACATCAACTTTCATTCCAAGATAGGTGACACTTTCTACTTGTTCAATTGGTTTACAATTACAGTTTGAATTATCATTATGCATACAGTCATAGCTATGGGTAATAATGGAAGGGCATGTTTTAGGCATATGTATATAAGGGGAATGTATCATCAGTACTAAACCACTATTTTAAATTAACCCAATATTTTTAAAATTTTTAGTAATATACAAGCTACACAATTTTGAACTTCAATAATTCCTACAAATATTCTCATACTATAGATTTCCAAGCTGTTTGGTAAGTTACCTCAACCAAAAGGCATGGCATTTATGTTCCTAGTCTACGGCCTTCACATTCCAAGAGTTCAAACTGACATGTATTACAATGAATGAATGATATCTGGTTTCAATCTCATTCCTAAGGTTCCTCAAATCTTTTTTCTAATACATACTTACCTGTCAACGGAATTGTCAAAGCTTGTCTGTATACAAGTTGTACATAGGAAACGGTATATAATAATGGAATGCGTGTACGCTTGTATTCTTTTTTTTTCATCATCGAGGTCGACGAAGGGCGTAGTTATGCCATATGCCTGTGGCAAGGTTTTTTTTGAAAAATATTTTAGTTGTACGTCTGCGTTTATAATAAACGTAATTTTATATAATTTATCAAGTGGGTGAAGAATTATTGTCGACTATCCTAAGGCAGTTACACAATAAAATTGCTTTCAATATTGAGATTTAGAATTGGTTGAATGAATTATTGGAGCTAAAGTTAAGTCGTCTTTTGTTTCGGTAATCCTATCTTGTAGGCACATTGACGGGCGACTAAACTGTTGTTGTGTCTGTTTGTTGTTTATGCCTCAACTGTCATGTTTTGTAGATAGATGGTATACGAGAGCCGACAGGAAATTTCATAGAAAGATACTAAGGGTATCTACCTGAGTACTTTTTATATATCTTTGTATATTCTTGCGTATATTATATTTTTCGATTTTATTTTTATTTGATGGTATTTTTTTTTTCTTAATATTTCTAGTTATTTCTACAAGGTAGTTCAAACAGAAATCTAGTACGTTAAAATACATAATTAGCTTAGTGAGATAAAATGCGATTCAGCCAAACAAGTCCTTTTTGTTCATTCAAAACACTCAAAGTTAATGTCAAATAATTTATTTCAATTAGGCACATAAAAGGCACTTTTGAACGTCCAAATTTACAAAAAACAGAATTGATTCTAGTCGCCCCATCCGAAGGGTGGTTTTCGTATGGAGAGGAATGGGCAAGAAACTCCACCGTTACTCTTTTTAAATGTTTTCACAATATATTGTATACATTAAGTACCTATGTGAAGACGATGCACCTAGAATAAGATTACTATAAGTACCACGATAGGTAAAAAGAATGAAAAATGAAGCAATGACAGATCAATTAATAATGTGATAGCTGATGCTGATGATAGATATGACACGGTGCTCTCATATTTACAAACATTGTGAAATTATACGATATTCCTAACATTTTAACAAGTAATACTAATAAGTCACTGTGTGAGTTCAAGTAATCACAAAATGTAAAATCAATGTTATAAAAATTATATTATACATTTAAATTAGCAACCAGTTTGATTTTGTCTAGACTCTAAATTGTCCTACGGAGCAGGACCAGCATGTTTCCAAGCATTCTTATCTTGGATATAATACTTTAATTTGTAATAGGCTTGTTTACATAGTGTAATTTCAATAAAATGAAAGAAAATTTTAAACTGGTATTAACCAGTTTAAAATTTTCTTTCATTTTATTGTAATATATCACAAGGTATTTTGTTGTAACACTTAACACAGTACCCCATAAAAGATGTATGTACTTTAGATAATCAGGATTTTTTCTCACATAAATAATATTTTTATAAATGTATCGTCATAATATTTATCTTTTTAAATAGTTCCCTGAGAGATTCGCGATGACGTAGATTATACATGGCTGGCACTGAAATATTTAACAACGAAAATGGTTGCTCCTTCTTAACCAGCAAAAGTAAATCGGTCACAGAAATCCCATACATTAATCAATTATACAACGTACGAAGTTAATTGATTTTAGCCTTCAGTTAGCTTGAACAAACGCGTTAATTAATATTGAAAGTAAGACTTACAAGGCATGTAGGGTGAAGCAGGCAATGATTAGCTTAGAAAAGGTGCTTGTACACACGGCTTCACATCAATCTATACAATTCCATTTTATGCTGATCTCGCATTATATAGGATTTCCGTACAATACGAGGTCAGCTTATACTGGATATGTGTGTGCGTGTGTACTAGCGACCCCTGCTTCTATTTGTTTACTATTTTTATCTTTAAAATTAATGTAATATAAACATAAATTCCTCCCGGATCCTACTTTTTAAGTGAAGGTGAAAACCTCATCAAAATCCGTTGCGAATTTTAGAAGAACAACGCGGTCACACAGACAAACACGAAAAGCGACTATTATTTTTATACTAAGTATATATATACATATATACGTATTACATATATATATATAGACATCAATCAGTTGTCAAGTGTAGTGGCAATATTTACGGTCGTCCATTGCAGTTCAGGGAACAATATTCTGTAGAGGACTTTTATTGACCTACAGTCATATTTATTCAGTGGTTCACTCATACAATACAATTATCATCTGCCTAGCCTTATCCCAACTATGTTGGGGTCGGCTTCCAGTCTAACCGGATGCAGCTGATTACCAGTATTTTACATGGAGCGACTGCCTATCTGACCACCACAACCCAGTTACTGGGTAATACGATACTCCTTTGTAAGACTGGTTGTCAGACTTTCGGGCTTCTGACGACCCGTAACGACTGTCAAAGATCTACGAATGACAGCCGGGATCAACGGCTTAACGTGCTTTCCGAGGCACGGAGGAGTCCTGGTATGTAGAGATGATCACCCATTCACAAACCAACTGCGGCAAGCGTAGATTAATCTGATCGATTGATCCGTACGGCTGCTATTACAGAGCCACGAGCCCCTCTTATACAATACAATACAATAATCTTTATTGACATAATATGTGGTTACAGAATCATATGAATCCTCTGAATCCCAAAGTATAAGGTAGGTACTCATCTCCCATTTTAATTACACTAATTGTAATGCCAAAATACAAATAAAAAAATTAGATTTACTCTCAAATGAACAAAAGAAAAGAATAATAAAGTTGAAGGATGAGAGCATGAAAAAATACAAAAAAAAAAACTTATATTTAGCTAAGGTAGGGTGAAAGTGGGTGGGCGTGTGTGTAGGATGTGTGAGTGTGTGTTGTGTAATGTAATGTGTGTGTGTGTGTGAGTCTGACTCATATTTCGGGCATTTAAATTTATACTCTCATTTTAATCTTAAAATTCAAGACATTATGGTCAATTTCTACAGAGAATTTTCACCTTACCTACATGTAGGATAGAACTGGTCTATGTAAATTGAGACGTCTATATTATGAGATACTCAGGTATCGGGAATATTGGGAGTTGGTTTCCGATCCGTTACCCAATTATGAGCCTTGAAGATTGAGTGTTCCTTTACCTTCCCTAAAATACTTTGTAGAGATAGATCTTTATTTTTAACACCCGACGCAAAAAGAGTGGTGTTATAAGTTTGACAGCTATGTGTGTGTGTCTGTCTGTGGCACCGTAGCTCTTAAACGGGTGAACCGATTTGAATGCGGTTGTTTTATTTGAAAGCAGATTTTCTAGCGATGGCTCTTAGACATGTTGAACAGGGTCTGGTGATGGAGTAGGAAAGAGAAAAGAGGAAATGTTTGTGTCGGGGTTTTTTTAAATTTTAATATAATTTCACTTGTTTAACGATGCATATTATTGGTACCGTCAAAGGTACCGTACGAAAATACTTCCTGAATTTATTTCATTTAAAATTTTCTGATTGCAATGCCTAACCCATTAACAAAAAGTTGTTTGCGAAATATTCTCAGCTACTCTAAAGTAAATGAAATAATATTTATTCTTACTTACCGGGTTCTTTGCTGTGCGCTCTATTGGGCTCAGTCAACAAGCTTCTTTAGCTGAATGTACACCATAGCTAGCTCACTGTATTTAATGCGAAACCAATAATATCTCTTGTTTTCGATGAAAATTGATCATAACGACAGCATTGACACATTTTCTATAGAAAGTGGGTCAAGTTGATGAAGCGTCTCTAAGAAATGTTGGAAATTCGCTTTCAATAAGTGGTAGGAGTCAAGCACAATGTCATTAACAAACCGTCAGTGCGATGGGAACACATAAACAATATAATTTACACTGGCATAAAGTATTGAAAGACTTTCTTTTGTTCTTGACGTGTATGTTGATTTCTACGGTAATCATTGGAAGGAATTCAGTGGAGTTGTTGAGTTGTAACTTTGACACAAATTGAACAATACATTGTTTGACCCAAGCACGCTTGGAGTTGTTGATTAAGAATTTGGGACCTAAAATTATAATATAACCAAGACTTTAGGGTAAATCGATCTTGCGCCAAACTACAGTTGAGGTTAATGCCCTAAAGAATTATTTGGATACTTTTTGAGAAGTTGGCCTTGTTGGCCATAAAACCTGTGAAGTCGTTTAACTTTTTATATAGCATATACTGGATAACAATACATTGTAAGGAACCCTGAACTCGATCGTCTGCAATCGCCAACATGCAGTAAGTATCTAAGCGGGGTGATCAGTTCATACTAGTTCCTTTTCCGTTTGCCGTTTTCCTGATCCAGGACAAATTCAAGTCGGTATACAGCATCATTTGTGCTGATTCTCAGTTCTAAACCCCAGCTATTTTAACGGGTACATAATTTGAACGTCGAAATTTAAAATACCTACTAAAAATGTTCAAAACATCGAAAAGTGAAATATCGATTGTATCGAAATATCGAAAATTGTTACACCTAAGCATAAAATGTCTAAGATTGAAATGTCAAGTGATTAAAATATCGAATGATTAAAAATGTCGATAGTCATTATACCTAAGTTCAAAATATCAATATTTAAAACACTTAAGTTCATTATATTTACGTTAAAAATACCTACTAGTTAAATTATCGAACAAATTTTGGGGGGAGAGGGGGGCGCCCCCTTTCCCCTGGAACCACTCCTATGAAATGGTAACGCACCGTTCTTGAGAAAAACAAATAATTGTAACCTAACCTCAAAACACTCTAAAAGCCGTTGCGGGTTGCATATCAAGGTTGGGAAAAATCACGTGGTGGGTCTAAATTTGTTTCCAATCAATAATAGCGACGGCGCAGTCGACCTTTGAACCTAACCTGTCCGAGTCAAGCCCCAAGTCCTGAGCTCGCTTCGCTCGCTCTTGCATCCTAAGTTCTCTTAATAACAGTAGAAGCAACATTGTAGTAACCTCCGCAGCTTTCTAACATTCGATACTCTCTACGTACTTCGATATTCGATTTTAGATATAGGTATTGGGCGTAGGTTACCTAACCATTCGACAATATAAACTTACGTTATTTGAGTTTTCGATGTTTTGAACATTGATATTTTAACTGTAAACATTTTAATTTACAACATTCAAATATGTACCCATTTTAGCTTGTATTTGTTAATTTCTAATAGGTCAAAATGTCAAAACTATCCGCTTAAAATGCCTGCATTACAAACATTTATTATCAACAAAAGTGCAGGACCAATTTAATAGTTTCCACTTCGGCACATTCCACAGTAATAAATAAAGATGGCCTACTGAGGCTACTACGTAGTCTAAGAGTCTAAGTAAACATTACTATAATAGCAGAATGTTACAAGTTAACCGTGGCATCAATCACAGTGCTTGGTTAACAAGCTAATCGGGAATCATGGCCGGTCATCGTAATTTAATTTGTAACTGACTTTACCGTTGTGACGTGATCTTCATTACTACGCAACTTATCTAATTAAATTGTTTATAGTTGTTTGTAATAAAGTCTAGATAACTTCGTAAATCAAATATAAAATAAATTTGCTGGCAAAACTTCATAGGCTTGATTGGTAGGCCTAGACAAAGGGCAATCGCTTTCAAAGCATTTCGTATTTCTACAGGAATGACATAAATTTTCATAAATTTAGCACAAATTCAAGGTCACTCAGCGAGCTATTGAAAAAGCTATGCTTAGAGTCTCTCTGAGGGATCGAATCCGGAACGAGGTGATCCGGCAGCCAACCAAAGTGGTTGACATAGCTCACAGAATAAGCAAGCTGAAGTGGCAATAGGTCAGCCATATTAGCCGTAGAACCGATGACTATTGGGGTAGACGTGTTCTTGAGTGGAGACCGCGAATCGGCAAACGTAAGGTAGGACGCCCTCAGACTAGGTACAGCAACGATCTACGCAGGGTGGCTGGTAGTAGTTGGGTGAGAGTTGTCGAAATCGAGCTGAATAGCGTGCAATTGGGGAGGCCTATGTCCAGCAGTGGACTGATGATGATGACATAAGCTTTTCGGTAGCTTTGGTCAATCAAATACAGTTTTAACTTATCCATCAGCGCTATCGCATATAGAATATCACTTTGTCCAGGCCCTCGCCCTCAGTACTATCCAGTCAGCCAGGTGTTAGCGGGGTTAGGTCAATCATAACAAACTTTACGATTAAAGCGTGGGGAAAAGCTTCGAGATAAATATATACCTTTTAATGCTTCTTAGAACAAATCGTGTTGGGTACTTAGCCTGTTATAAATCTTTAATCAGTAACGGATAATCATAATAATCTTATTCAAGGCCCAAAGGAAAAAAAAAAAATACTCATACAATAAAATAAGGTAATGCCTATAATAATACTGTAAGCACCTAAGTTCGCTAGAGTGAAGACGTAACGCAGAAGTTTGGGGGTAGGTGTTTATTAAGAATCAATAACAACTAATACCTAATTAATTAATAAAATGAAAATATAATATCCAAACTTATCTAAAACTACTCAAAAACTAAAATATTACCTTGGCCGGAGGCTTAGCATTGCCATAAAACGTGGCAATGCCACCAGGCGACAGCGATGTGGAAGATTTTGTCGACGCCATAGTTCGCATTTAGTTTGTTAACTGATATTGGAAGTTCTTTGCACCACACCACCAGTCACCCGCGTCACCCTTACAGGAATGACTAAATTATAACAATTAATTTCAACATACATTAGTACAACAGTATTTATTGTTGCTTTAGGACGAAACGATAGGGCAAAAGTTAATCTCAGCCCGAAATATACCACGTAATGACCCGCCCGGGATTGTGGGAGACGAATGATGCCTAATAACGAGCAAATTAGTTTTCTTTTTAAATAAAAGCAGCTTAGTATTCGGACGATGTGGAAAATGTTGTTATAATAAATCTTTAACTGGCTTCGTGAATTAAGGCCATTAGGCTGAATAGCCGTTTCAGAGACCGATTTTAGGAACGTAGCGAATTACTTACATATAAAACTATTTGTCGTTACAAATATTTTAGTTTAAGTTTACTATAATTTTCTATGCGATTTGATGTAAGAAAAAATCTACATCTTTTTAATAAAATAAGTGATAGACATAATTTTAATACTAGAAATAAAAATAAAATAGATCAACTATTTTTTAGATTATCTAAAGTACATAAATCTTTAATGGGGTACTGTGTTAAATGTTACAAGAAAATACCTTGTGATATATTGCAATTAAATGAAAGAAAATTTTAAACTCATATTAAAAGTACACTTTGTAAACAAGCATATTACAAATTAGAGGATTATATCCAAGATAAGAATGCTTGGAAACATGCTGGCCGTACTCCATAGGATATTTTAGAATCTAGACAAAATCAAACTGGTTGCTAATTCAATTATATAATTGATATAGGTATATTTTATTTTTATTTTTTTGTATTACATTGATTTTACATTCTGTGATTACTTCCTCACACACTGACTTATTAATTGTAAAATATTTGGAAAGTCGTCTACTTTTACAATGTTTGTAAATATGTGAGCACCATGTATCTATCACATAATTAATTTATTTGTTGTTGTTTCATTTTTAATTCTTTTTTCATATTGTGGTATAGTATTGTTATTCTAGGTGCAACGTCTTCACATATAATTATATAACTAATGGACCTATACAAAATATTGTAAAACATTTTAAAAGAGTAACGATGGAGTTTTTGCCCATTCTTCTCCATGCGAAAACTACCTTTTGGAAGTGGCAACTAGAATCAATTATTTTTTTTTGTAAATTTTTACGTTCAAAAGTACCTTATAAAAGGGCACTGGGGCATTTATATAATTAATTTAATATTTTTTTTAAATCATTTATTTCAAATAGGCCTTAGGGCCTATTTGAAATAAATGATTTGACTTTGACTTTGATGTCAATTTATTTTTACCAATGGACCACAGGACTAGGTCCTTAGGTTACATAAAAAATATAAGTATCGAGGAAAACAATCCGATTAACAACTTTTCTGACAAAAAGCCAAGTACGAATTGCAAACGGAGTTATAAAATTCACTTGAGTGAACTTATGGGTCCTTATTTATTTCAATCAAAATATTACGGCGTTGTCTCAAATAGACACGTTATTTTTTATATTTGATTTGTCTGGTATTGTCATCACTCAAAGGCTCTATTGATTAATTTCTGAAACCAGCTAATCAGGTTTTTACCAAAGTTACCCTATATTTATATTTATTTAAACAGGCAATGTTATAACTTTATGATGTTACCATAACATAGTAGGAAGCCGCATGGGCGTGCGTCTACTCACGTGACTAGACGCACGCCCTGCTGACACGACGTTATTTGGAGACAGCCCCTCCGCTGCAAGTGACGTGTTATTTGCAATATATTATGGAGATTTTAGGGTCGACAACACAGGAATTAGTTTATTATTTTTAAGTTCAATTTTTATCATGCGTTCTGTTACCTAACATTAATATTGTGACAAAACAGTTTTAAAGCTTATCTTGTCTCATCTAAGAAAAAAGAAAGAAAAAAACAAAAATAGGTTTCACAGAAACACGTGCATACAAAAAGTCAAGAGTAATCAGAAAACAAAATAGATCTATACTCCGTTTGAAGTAAGATTAGACATTTAAATAAACTTTTTTTACAGTCCGTTCAACCGATTTTGACTTCTATACCGTACGCATAAGGATGGCATTAGAAGTGTGAGTGGTTACAATACCAAGTGTTTACTGCAGCTGCCATTTGTCATGCCACTAACGCAATAGAAGTCAAAATCGGTTGAACGGATTGTAAAACAGGTTTATTTAAATGACTAATCTTATTTCAAATTGAGTATAAGTACATATGAAATCACGACAATAAAACAGCAATAGTCGGCAGCATGGCTGTGCTATGGGGGACCTACAGCACAGCGCTGATTTTCAGTGGTCACCCTTGTGTTAAACTATGAATCTTGAGGGCTACAAAAGGTACAAATGGAGTTTGCAATGTTATTTCCAAGCAATAGGCCTCAAAACTACGACATCGAATAGTCTTGAAACGTAGGTACGTAAAAACATACAGACACTTTAAAGGCTCGTACAGACCAGCGCGACGCGACGGCGCGACGCGACTCGAACAATACAATTTCTAAAAAAACTTCACGGTATAACAATAACCGGTGTCGCGTCGCGCTGTCGCGTCGCGCTAGTCTGCACGAAGCTTAACGTCTTCTTTCCTACCATAAGAAATGTCTCCTAGTAAAGAGAGTACATTACTCCGAACGTTCTCATTGCATCTCAAGTTTCGTGTGCCCATAAAATTCTGGAAGAAGGGACAACATTCTTTCCCTGTGTTTTTATCAAGTAATAAAATGTTAGGCAGTGCTTCAGGCAACGCAATTTGGCTTCAACGCAGAATACCATCCCGTTATGGACACTGTAATGGAAGCCATAAAATGGATATCTGTTTTAAATGAATGCTCACTAATATGGTGTGGGAATGAATTTGTTTGTTTACAGGGGCTTTATTTGTGAATGGGTTATTTTAATATAATCCTGATTTAAGCGAATATTGTTTGTTTTTATGTTTTGTTTGAGGTTGGTCGTAGGGCGGAAAAATGTGCGGCAACACATATATACATAAGCTGCTGTCCGGAATTATTGCATCAAAAAAACTGCCTACTATTCCCGCTACCGAGATTTTGTTGCTTTTCTGCAAAGTAAAAATATTTCTTTACTCAATATAAAAATACATTGTTTTTAATCTAAGAAACCGTGTTTCAATTTTCCCTTTTCCGGAGCATCTATCTAATGGACCCAATTTTCCTTAAATTAAAAAAAAAATATCGAACCCTCTTGTGTATAAAAAATCAATATTTAATTTGTGTATCAGGAGTTCCGAAGTTCGCTGGGGCAGCGAAATGAATGGGGAAGACAAAAAAATCAACAGGCAAAGGCAAAAGGGGCTTGTTTGTCGCACTCGAATTGATTTATTTATGCAATAAATCTAACATTGGATTAATCAGGCTAAGTTTTGTCAGCGCAGCAATGTGTTGTCGTGAAAAATATGTTTGGTGAAAAATTGCGATCGGCGAAATAAAACGGTGTTGTGGGTATTGCCGCCCGTTGTGTAAAGCTTTTGCTAGTAGTTACAAATCTATTGTGACTCGCAATAGATTTCTTGCTATTTGTAACTTTGTGCTTTATTCTTTAGATAGATGCATAATATATTTTTCTTTGTATGTAGGTACATATGAGTGAACTGTGTGATTTACGTATTGTAATTACCAACTCAAAATTATTTTCTGTTTGTTTCAGGTAAGAAAATTTCGAGCTCAATTTATCAAATACCAATAAAGGTTTGAAGGTAGAGAGTATAAAATCCACAAAAACAAGAATCACGAAATGGTAGTCAAGAAGCAGGGTATCGATCCATTTCCCTTGCAAACAGGTTCTCTATTTATTTTCTTCCGCTTCGAAGTAGTCTAAAAAGTTTTGCAAATTCACAAACCCCTTTTACTATTTACAACACAGAAATAAAACCAACTACAGCTTTTAGTATCAGTAACTTTGCTGCAAACGGTCAACTAACAGCGTAGTTAAATTTTTCAACGTTGTTTGCAGTGGTCTCAACTGTCTGTGTTATTCCTGTGTCGCAAAGCTCCAAATGGAGACTTATATTTCATTAAAAAAGGGGTCTATTTGCGGACATTTCGATAACATTTCTATAGAGCAAGAATCGTTGATAGGAAAAAAAACTTTCTACGGGAAACTTTATGTAAGAAACAACATCGAGTTGAAAGAAAGTTTGTAAAACCAATCGAAAAAAATTGAACGAATAAAAAAAAAGACCATTCAAGAGTGCGGAACAAAACAGCTCAGGCGCCCGATGCCTGCGCGATAAGACGAAAGTTTGGCAACCCATCTTTTTAATGTCCTGGTCGTCAATTATCATTAGGATTGGGGACGGTCTCAGGGAAGCGATCGTAAGTCAATATTAGTGCCTATAAAGGTGAGTGATAACCGCATATCGGCTCCTCCCTTCCTTTATACTTACAAATTACAATGTAATAGGGAAATAACCAATCACAACTGACGAATGAAGTTTTTTGAATAACATGTTTGTTGGGCTGTGAGAAGGGAGTGAAGGAAACGTTTCTGCAAGTTGAAGCTTTTAAACATCAATGTAATGCTTTATCTACATTATTTTCAAAGCATTTGAAATATCACAAAATATAAAATGTTCATTTTACACAATTTTCTAGTCTCATAAACGTTTTATTCTTTATAAATTATTTTGAGTCAAGTTTTTGAATTCAGAAGCTATTTAAACAACAAAGCGTAGTCTACACAGTCATAAAAGTCAGGTAACATTACATTAGCATAAGAGATGTAGGTAGTGTTATTTATTTACTAGGATATATATGTAGTAATGCTTAGAGCTAAATATAATAAGGACAAAATGCCTGTGCGTGCAAGCTCACCGGTTCTGTGTTATTACAATGCAGTCCGTGCAAACCGGCTTGATGTTCAGAATTTGTGATGCCGATAAACTGCCCCTAACACGGTTATCTATACTATTTTCTATTTGTTCATATTTCGAAGGATTTTCGACTCTATATTCTATTTTTAAACCGGATCGTAAAATTGGAAAAGAAAGAAAGAACTACATTTATTTGGACACAATTTGTGAAACAAAATACAAATTAAAAAACCGGCCAAATGCGTGTAAAAGATGAGTTCCGTAGTTGGGATGAATTTATCTCAAAAACAACTTTAACTTTGTAGTTGAAAAACATGTTCTCCCATAGATCGATACCTTTAGGGTGTAAAGTTCACTCATTCTCTATAAAAAAGGGAGGAACCTCCGACCAGACGGGTGTCATGTGTGACGTCAGGTCTTTGATGCGTAGTTCGCATATGGTGATGTAGATGCCGCCACATACCTATACGTTTTTTTTTTTTTTTTTTTTGGGTGGGAAATTATCAAATAACTTCTCCCGATCTGGGTGGAGCGGGAGGGCGTGTCAGACTCTTACTGACTAAAACCCACCCGTGTTCCTTCCGTTGCCTGTACGTTGCCAGGGGCCACGGTATCCCTTTCGGACTTTCCCGCAAGGAACATACCTATACGTCACGGCCAATTCTGCAACTGCAAATATGAATTTGTAATCGCAAAACATATTTTTTTTATGTGATAAAAATACATATTAACGATTTCGGAGTTTTTACTTTACTTGTGGTGTGAAAAGTTGCTTCTTGCCAAATTACATGATTCTAGGTCAACAGGAAGTAAGTACCCTATAGGTTTGTGTGATTTGGTTTGTGCGAGAATCAAAATATGTAGCATAAATGGCTATATTTTTGTATTGCGTTGACTTAGAAGCTTTATTTTTTTATAGGTCCAAGGGACCGTAGACTTACGTATTTGGTGTTAAAGTTTTACAAGTTGAAAAACTTGATACCTCTAAGCGTTCCTGAGAAAAAGGGTCTTGACAGACTGACAGACAGACAGACGGACAACGACGTAATCTTATAAGGGTTCCGTTTTTACTTTTGAGGTACGGATCCCTAAAAAAAGTCAAAATAATGTTTGAACGAGGTCCTTTGATTTAACGGGATACCATTTAAAATGGAGATCGTAATTTGGACGTGATTGGAACTATTTTAGTTATTGGGCTCAAATGTAAATGGTTAATTATACATATATAGGCATTAGGCATGCTCTACATAACTTTGGATAATTGCCTAACGGCAAGAAATAAGATGGTTAATAGTATCTATCTGTAGTTGTATTTTTAAAGGTGCTAAAATATTTTTTGCACGCCTTTGGAAGGTTTTTTTCAGTCACATTAAGTAAAAAGTGGTCAAGTTTTATTATTTTACGAGCTTTTCCCAAAGTTCTAGTATAGTGATGTGATGTAAGTATAGGGTGTTGTGTAAGGAAAACTGTCAAGCGTCTTGACATTTTCCGCGCGAATGCACTTAAAATCTTTAGTGCGTTCTTTTAGCGTGATGTCGCGCATCCTAGTCGTCGCGTCACTTATTGTAAATTGCTGAGCGAATTTAGAACTTAACGTCATATGGAAGGATAATAAAAGAAGCTACTTATATTTCTTTTAAGATTTTCATTAGGTTTGGCAATGTTTCGATGCCAATAATAGAGAAATTCAAAATTCAAAAATAATCAGATGAAAATAAATCTGAAAACCGACTGGTATATATACATCCTAGAATGGACGCAATGCTAATCTGATTATGATGCCTGAATGCCTGCTCGCTTTCCGTTGAATTTTCACAATATTTAGGGTGGCAGGGTGCACTGTCAAAAAGTTGAAAAACAACTGCATCTCTGGCGTTGATCAGTCCATGTGAATGGTTAGAAATTTATTTTGTCGATGTTATGAGATGGCCTGTTATGATTATACGTGAGTATACAGTCTACAGCACACAATTCACATCTCTATAAATAAATCCATAACTCTGACGGCAGTCCCCAATTCCGCTTCAATGCACTTTTTCCAAAATCCAATTCAGGGTTTCCACCCTCAGGATAAAGCAACGAAAAACAATGGTAGAAGGTAACAGGGTCGGCGGTACGTATGCGGTGTAGGCCCGGTACCGGCCAGGCACGTTAGCCGGCCGACACCTAAACCGATTCCGTAGAAAATACAGTTACAAAAACGAATTACAGACTCGACGGTTTAAAACATAGACACGCGTTGCATTCCTAATTGTTTTAATTGAATCTTTTAAATAGTTTAAGTAAGTTTACTGGCGAGAAACTAAGAACGGAACGGAACTTAAGTTCTAGGAATTGTACGTGTGTTGGTTTTTTGTAGTACTAGTGTTTTAAAATTATTACTTTAAATAGAAATCGTTTAATTGACCACTGAAAACCATGCAATTTTATGCAATTCATTCATGCTAACAGCTAATTTCTGGTTGGGATTAGCTGTTAGCATGAATGAATTAGGTTCGTTAATTGTCATAATAGAACTTAGATTTGTTTGCAATTCACTGTAACACAGGCTGTGCTGTGTAAAACAAACACACAGTAACATTCGCGACGGGATTGTGTTTAATTCAACGTACACAGTCGGTCCCGATGTGAAATGAAACCGATTTCAATTACTATTGGAGTTACATGATTAGTTTGCAGATTTGGCGCCCGCATTTCGACCGTGTTTGAGCTAATTATGACGTACACACAAATGGGGATATGGTTAAATACTGATGTCTGGATCGGTTGGTTGCACTGCCAGTCGACCGTTATATACTAGGGCTTTGATAACCAATGCAGAATTGGAATGAAGCTAAATCAGGGATTATTATTTACATTTTAGAAGGTTGCTCGTTGCTAACTCTATACGATACCTAGTAAATTGAATTACTCTGTATTTCCAAATGAAGGCAACGAAGCTTTTTAGCTTCGCAAACCTGCTTAATAATTCCCTTAAAACAAGACCCATTTATTCTTCTAACTTTATATTATCTAGATACATAGCAACATCTCCTTTATTTATTTGCCAACATTTATTCAGATAGATGGCCCATACCTTTATAAAGCGTGACGTATAAGCGTGGCGTGACGTACGCTAAGGCTTAGTTCTCAACATTTTTGTACAATTGATTGAGTATTCTACATAAGCTTCGGACATAACAATGGTCGTGTGTACAGAGAAATGAGGTATAATAAAACATGGCTGGCTCCAATGAAATAGGTCACGTTTCCAATCTAGTACCAATGTTTTCGTTTCACAAAAAAGGGTACGTGGTACGTGGAACTTAACGTTCGATGCAATCATCTCATAATGGGTAGCGAATCATTTGTTCAGCAGTGTGTTTGTTCGTTTGATTGTATGCAGACATAATCAGGGGAATTGAAGCTGTTTCTTATAGGATTTGTAAATAAAATGCTGCAGAGGAATTTTGTCATCGAAAGCTACTGAGAGAAAATCTGTAAAAGGGTATTGTATGATCTGTAAATGATCAAAACATAGTTGGTATACAGGGTGACAGGGATCGACACGCAATCTTACAAAAAAAAAAAAAACTGTTATTTCCTACAAAAGTGCAATATGTCCTTTCTTTTTTTTTTCTATTGTTCGTCAAGTTGAGCTCCACGATTAATGACAAATACTTGCACTGACTGGACAGGTCCACTCAAATCTGTGTGGTTCTTTCCTCAAAAGAC
Organism: Xanthia icteritia; assembly: GCA_949128155.2. Classification (NCBI taxonomy): domain Eukaryota; kingdom Metazoa; phylum Arthropoda; class Insecta; order Lepidoptera; family Noctuidae; genus Xanthia; species Xanthia icteritia. Next base: position 9,965,519 of record OX421939.2, read on the forward strand.
CATTTCACCCTAATCTACATGGCCCTCATATGGCCTGACCAAGATTACGTCTGGACTTTAAAAGAGACTGTGTTGCTGAAACAAACACGTTTGTTTCGGCCTTTCTTCTCAAAGAAGAAAGGCCGAAACACGGCCTTTCTTCTCAAAGTAGTCAGACAGGAAACGCCAAACTCACCTAGCTTATTTTTAATATTAGTTTAATATGATGTGTAAAAGTAATTCCGATATCCTATTTACAGAATAAACAATTTCTGTTAATGTCATTTAATTAAATTTAATTTCATATCAATTCATTTCAATGACGCTGTAAAAATGTATAGGACAGCAGTTTTTTTTTTGTTTTTTACTACCGACGAATAATTTCAACGATGGGGGGTCAAGAATCATGTACTGAATCCATGCGGTTGCGCATCGATGACTCTGCCACCCTGTATAATATTTCCTAAGTGCTTAAGTGACAGGTAGACACATACATATAAATGCAAAGTGTGCACGTTTCCATCTAAGCAAGCATGTGTTGCGTTCAGGTTCGCAACACCTGCATTTCTCTAATATTGATAGCAAAGGTGCTGCACCAAATAACAATGAATTTAGCGAGCGGTTAAACCCAATAGCAAGTGCGGTGCCTCGTTCAACTCACTGGCTGAATGGGCACATGACACCCGTGCTAGTTCTCAGGGCATTACACACTGCGCCAATTCAATATTAAACGTCTGCATTTAATATTGTTGCTGCACTGTCTTTGTTTACTGTCTCGTTTGTCTTATGTGTCATTAAGCTTTGTTTTGCCCAATGTGGAGATATTATGAAATAGGAATTCGTTTTATTAATATTTTGGCGTTGTTATTTTTGAAATATTTTATTGGATTACCTATGCAATAAAATTTTCAAGTAATAATTTTTCCTTTTGCTAAAAAGTTTAGTCTAGTCTACTTCCTGTATCTAACTTTATGCTAATGTTGCTAAAATGCCTATGGCATTAAGTCCGCCTCAATACTTTTGTGTGCTTGAAGTATTAATTAAATAGATAATAATGCATTATGTTATTAGCTCAACTCTGACCTCTCATCACATACTTCTTCAACACAAGATTAATCACAGATTACAACACCTCGACCATCAATTTCAATCAGTTCCACATCCGCATTATCTTCACAATATTATCGGATAATCTCCAACACGTAGGTATAATTGTATCGTTATAATAGTGTTATCTCATACAGTATTGTCTGTAATTGCATTGTGTTTAATTCCATTAACGTTTGCGCCCGATCAGCTGGCGCTGTCCTGTCGTCCAATCCGATTAGTAGCCGCTTTAAACAATCGTGCGCAGTGAGATCGGGAATAAGTGCGGTTGTGATCAACTATTTATGGGAATGGAGTGTAGGTACTACACGAGTGGTGTGTAGTGTAGTAAATTATTAGTACATGTAGGTCGTGTTTATTTTATACAGTATTTCAGTTTTAGTAGCGATGATAGAACGTCTTAATTTTTTAATGAGTAGAAAACTTAATAGTATTGTTTTATTGTTTTGTGAAGACCGTTGGTAAGTTTTATAATAGACAGGGTACAGTTTTCAGCAATTGTTAAGAGTACCTACGTATATTACAAATTAATTTGATTTTTTATAAAATTAAGTACCTACTTCAATGTAGGTTTTGTTTCATGTTTCATTGCATTAATTTCAGTCATGTGAATACATTATTATTCCAAATATTTTCTGAGTGTAATATAGGCAATTTAGAATATTTTTTTCATAGGTAATGCCAGTACCGATCCCTACTTTCACTTGTCCCAAGATATATAAAATTAACCCAGTAGAAGCGATACTTGTGTTATACCGGTTGAAAGGGATATACAGTAGTATTAGCTGCTTATCGTAAACTGTAAATCAATTGAGTGAAACTGCGGGGTGCGGTCACCGCGGCTTACTGCAAGTGAAGGTGATCGTCAAGTTATGGGCTTATTATTACGATCTGTGTAGAAAACGCGTTAGTTTTAAAGATCTTTTGAAAGTTTTTAGAGTTTTGAATGTTTGTGTATTATAATATGATTTTTTGCACTTAAGAGGGAACAAGGCCTGCGATTCTCCATACATATGTATTCCCTTTTTTCTTCCTGTGTATTAGAGCAATAATTTTTATTTTTCATAAAATCAAGATCTGCTGTTGACACGGTCCCTTTTATTTCCAATTTTTTTGCAACTTATTACAAAAAAAAATTACAATTACTTAAAAAAAAAAAAAAGCAAAATATAATTGAATCGACTCAGTTTTCGATGAGAAAAAAGGGGAATACGAAACGTCAATCTCGTAATTTTTTTTTGTGATATAATCGGTCTGAGCTACAGCTGTCCCTATCGCACTCTACGGGGGCAGACTTGAGGTAAGACGACGGCAATAGTTTCTTCAAATACCTATTTTTTAAATTCCTTTTAGGCCGTATTCCCTCTTGAATTTGGGTCTACTTTGTTTTATCTATTACTGAGATTATCTACAGAGTTCCAGTAATTCAAGCAAGCACAGCCTTAGCAACTAACTGAAAAATCTCCTAAGATATTGCACAAAAGTACCTATGTGAAATACAAATCAACCAAAATAGTTCGAAATTAAATATTACTAAGATTTGACCAGTTAATTAAATAACTAAATATATCTAGTTAAATTCCAGTGGAATAAACTCAGGTGTACCGACATCGGTGGTGACTATAATTTCCGCTGTTCGCTAACACCGCTCGCACCGCTCAGACCGCTCACACCGTGCCGCAGTATTAATTAACCAAAATGCGTCGACAGAAGCAATGGCCATTAAAATACGTGAAGTATTTCAGTGCTGAAACTTATTTATAAATGAATATTACCATTCTGTAAATATTTAAAGAATGAATGGTCCTGGTCTGGATGTTACTTAGGTATATCGGACTATTGCGTAAACGGCTATTGCCTACATGAAATGCTTATTGGTCTATCTACAATTTCGTGAAGCTTTTAGTTGCTTATACATAATAGAGATAACTCTGTACTAGACATAAGTCTGTAGAGAGGGAGTTTATAAATACATATCTCACATTACCTTCGGCTAAGGCTCCCGTACGCCAGCCTAATAATCATCATCATTTCAGCCGACAGACGTCCACTGCTGGACATAGGCCTCCCCCAAGCACCGCCATCTTGACCGGTTCTGTGTTCCAAGCCGAATAATATAAGAATCATACCCGTTAATGAACTTAAAAAAAACTTTACCCAGCCGCTAAAGCCCCGCCACTTTTGTAAAGTTATAACCGTCAAGCCACGGTTTGACATTGACGCGCGCGTTACTTTTGGCGCGCGCGTCAAGGTCAACCGTCGCTTATATTATAAGCGACGGCCGGGGCTTGACGGTCGGGACCGTTACTGTCCCTTATAAGCGACGATGGGAACTTTATCGGTTAAGGCGCACAATATTCACAAAAAAAAAAAAAGCTTTGAGATAGTATCACAGTACAGTATCTACAGTCTACAATGGTCGATTTGCTCACAGAACTTCTCGATTGATCAACCTTTTAACATAAGAATTAATAATGATTTTGAAAGAGACAACGGCGGCAAAAGTAATGCTAAACTAACTTCACTTACAGCCAAGAAAATTCTCATTAAATAAAACCAGCCTAAACTATTTTCAGAAAGCTTCGACGTATAACATGGCTAATAGACTGCTTAACGTAGGCTATTGTCAAATATGATTACAAGGGAGGCCCCATATCCTTTAGAAATGGGGTGATTCCAAATAGATAGAGCATTATAATCCTCCTGGGACAAGTAGTTTCTGATGCCGGTTATAAAAGCAACTTATGATAATGGTTACGTAGTTTCATTAGGAATAGGGACGTTTAGTAATTTTCAGCTAGGGAAATATCGTTTTAAATGAAACGATCTTCAAACGCCTCTAAGAGCTATATTATACTGGAACACGACCCTGCTGTTACTGTGTAGCAATTCAGTTTTTTTTAACTGTATTGCTGGTCGCGCAACCAATCGGACGACTAGTGGGATACCTGCCATAAAGCTGTACTATGTATTTTGCTGGCAGTGCAGCCATAGTTGGTTAAACATCGTGACCTAGTTATTATATTGGTCTAATTTTATTGGTAATTATCCCACGGAACTACCGGGATAAAAAGTATCCTATATGTTAATCCGGGTTATAAACTATCTGTGTGCTAAATTTAATCTAAATCCGTTCTGCCGTTTTTGCGTGATTGAGTAACAAACTTCCAAACATACAATATTAATAGGATAGGAAAACAATGTTTTGTTTCCAGCGATTCTGACAAAGAATGAGTTAAGGAATGGGATTATGTAAGGCAGAATGTTCATTTACTTCTACTACTGCTGCTATAGATTGTGTATTAAGAAATATTTCATACTGTTCAGTGTTGATTGTAAAAATTACATATCATAAATTAACGTCAGTGATCCATGGTTAATCATTTTTAATTTGGAAGTAACGTAGTATTTTATTTCTTATTTATTTCTATCAATAAAATCTTTCACATTATTGACTCCGATAAAAAATAAATATAATTAACAAAAAAATAAAAATTAAAGTAATCCATTACCCCATTGATGATCTAAACAATGTCCATTTGCTTTTGTAAGGACTGTGGTATTGTGCATTCGCATACCATGTATTAATTTCTCCGTATAGCCTTACCGATACCATCTTGTATTCAGCAGGTGTCTAACTGCACCTTTTATTTTTTTACGGCTTGGTAGCCAATACTGACAGTGCATATTTTACGACTGGCATATCAAAATTTACCGTTGGTAAAACTTTTACTAATAACTTTTTATTTTTAACAAGCCGTGTGGCGTTGGGAATTCCCATCAACAAAAATGACCAATTTCCATACAAACTTTCATCCCCTATTTACACCCCTTTAGGGAATGAATTTTCAAAAACCCTTCCTTAGTGCTCACCTTCGTTACAGAAGGAAATCTTGTAAAAAAATCATGCTTCTCGACCCAGCGGTTTAGGTTGCGCGTTGTCAGTGGCTAAATGAATGAATATTTTAGATTTTTATTAAGTAGACAACATCGCCTATCAGCTCAAAAACCAGAATGAAATCACATAATGTGCCATAATAAAAATAAATAGGAATAATACATTTTCTGAATTTCACCAAAAACTGAAAACATAAAAAGCTTAATACAAAGGTTAATAATATGCTGCAGCCGGCGATGGCGATAATTGCTACGCAGCCCGAACTATCGCGACGATAGCCGATATTGGTTGGACACATCTGCGTCTATCGTATCACTGTGCGAAGTTTCGTCACGATAGAGGCAAATGCGGCCGCAGCATTAAAATACTCTGACTCCTAAATTAGGTGTAAGTTCCTAAAACTTAAGAGTCGGTGATTCTCCGTAGTAACAAAGCCATAATATTATTTGCAGTAATTTGGAACATTTTAACAATAAATGGTAGCAAAGAAGAAAAACAGAAATGAAAATGTTTAAGCGTATGGTGAAGTATGTGTGTAGTGTGTAATTGTAGGTATGTATCTATAGTGTGGCGATTAGTGCTGTGCACTCCCTGAGGTATGCGCGCGGCGAGACGGGGGGAGAATCGGCTGCTGCGCTCTGTCAGTGCGCCGTCGACGCTCGTACTTCGTACTTCGTCTTCGCCTCCCGCCTCGCCGCGCATACCTCAGGGAGTGCACAGCACTAATGGCCACACTATAGCTAATACAGTCAGGGCCTACAAAATTGCACAACCTATCGTAAAGTTCCTTAGCATCTCGGGGTTATTATCCTGCCAAGTTAGCATAACACGCACGTCTCGCCACGTCACAGACACTTTCATTCCCCTCGAACTTCGCCGCGTTGTCTTCAAAGTTTTATAGGAAACTTTAACTTCTTCTTAGTACCGATACGTAAACGAGTAAGCAAACTTGTTATTGTGAATCATAAAAGGAAGTATTATTAAAAATTGTATTTTCATTTTTATTTGCAAGTGTTTTGTTAGCTACCTAAGTTTTCTAAAGAAGTAAAATAAACACATTAGGTATTTAAGATATGTGTCATCTCCTTTCCTGCTCATCAGGCTCATTCATACACCTGAAAATTTCAGGATTAAAACGAAGTCAATGATATAGCTGTCCAGGTCGGACATTTTAGTCAAATCGACACACAAACAAGAAGATTTTATCAAGAAAAATAAAGTTATTAAGTAAATGCATTTCAAACATGACTTTGTTACTGTTATTTTTAACCTGTCTATCAAATAAAATCATGTTTAACTTTAAAAACTTTTCATAGCAAAATGCAGTTCAATATTAAATGTCCAGGCCAGACCTTTTCATTTTATACATTACGCGCACGATACGGCAAGACAGCGAGTTAAGCTCGTTGCAGCATTGAAATAGTAAAATATTTTTAAAATACCACCGTACCACGTTGATTTCTAGTGTAAGGTTCCGGTCACACAGTCGCGGAGTGAAAGCGACGGCGACTCGTGATTTTCAGACTGTTGCTGTTGCTCGCACATGAAGGGTTCCGTACCACCATACAATATTAAGCAAATAAATAAAAATACTAAACGAGGAATATTATTATATTACATCTTAATTTTTTTAAATCGCAAAGTTTTTTTTTATCTTATAATGATATTATGAATTACAAAGTTTTTAGTTGCAGAAAATCACCCATATTTAATTAAAATATCTTATGAATCGGTGTTATTAGTATTTGTTGATTATATACAGTATATGGTAGATGATTTACGGAAGTTTAAAATTCCTAACTTGTTTAGTTGTTGTGATAGAGCTCGTACAAAAATGGTCTAAACCGACAACTTTTCCGGGTCCCTATTTCTTCATTTTTTAAGATAAATAAAAATTATATTTGTTCTCAGCGATGAGCTCTAGATATCCGTGTACCAGGGTTAGAATTTTTTTTTTTTAATCAAAAGTTTGTGTGGAGACCACACTTTAATTTTATTTAATATTTATTATTTTTTGTTATAGCGGCAATAGAAATGCATAATCTGTGAAATTCTCAACTGTATACCTATTACGGTTCATGAGATACAACTCGCTAACAGATAGACAGACAGACGAACAGCGGTTCCGTTAGGCACCCTTCAGGTTCCGAACCCTAAAAAGCACCTTCTTTTCTTGTGCAAAGGCAATTAGCATAACTAACAATTTACAAAACAAATGGAGCCATTAATTCACCCACCTTTAATTAATTCCTTTACAGTACTTACTTTAAACATAAAAATCCAATCGAATTTACAAAATATTCAACGGTTTATTACGTTACGTTTGTCTTAGGAAACGTTCAATTATTCACCTCATCATCGACAGCCACCTATTGCATTAACAATCTCTGCAGAAAACGCCTCTTGCTTAAGAGGGAACAGGGCCTGCAAAGAATTTGAAAAATGGGTATTTGAAAAAACTATTGCCGTCGTCTTACCTCAAGTCCGCCTCCGCAGAGTGGGACAGCTGCAGCTCAGACCGATTATATCACAAAAAAATTAACGAGATCAACCTTTCGTATTCCCCTTTTTTCTCTTCGAAAACTGAGCCGATTAAATTATTTTTTACATTAAAATTTTAAGAAAGAGTATGTCTAGGTTCCTATCATTTTCTTTTATGTTAAAAACTTTTCGAATTTGTCTAGTAGTCCTCTTATCACGGCGGTAAAAGTCGGGCATTTTTTGTAATTTTTGGAGGTTCATATTTTCATAAGTTTCTGAAAAAAAGGAAATAACAGGGACGTGTCTACAGCAGACCTTGATTTTATGAAAAAAAAGCATTATTCAGGAAGAAAAAAAGGAATACATTTGTATGGAAAATCGCAGGCAGAATCGCGCAGTTGAACATGAGACGGGAGCGGTCTAGACGCAGCAGAATAGCGTAGTCGCGTGAGTGTGGGTGAAGCTTTAAGCGGTTTAACTGGGCAGGTGGTGAAAGCAGACAGGTGAAGGGTTTGCGCCCTCCTGTACCTACCGTCACTGAGATAAAGAGGAGCTAGATCATGCATCAGGGTTTTCTTGCATTTCCGTGAAGGCTTAGGTACCTACCTACTATTAAGATTAAGTTTCCTTTGTTTATTGTTATCGAAGTGCCGGTTGTTTGGTTTAATGAAAGTAGATTCAACTTTCTCGTTTCTAAATTGCGTTTGGTAGGACCCTTTAGTGTTAAAGTCAACTTTAGGTAACTGTAAAAGTGTAAACGTACTTAGGGGAAATCATAGTGCTGGGCAAATGGGTATTGTTAAAAGCAAAACCTTTCTAGTCATTTATGTTGTAATACGTGTTAATAACATTAATTGATTTCACATGATTGCGAATAGCGTCAGTAGATTTCATTTAGAAATCAATTCAGATCTCGTATGTAATTTATTCTTACAAAATTACTTACAAGTATATAATTAACGTTGGCTCTTTTATTTGGCGAGCAATAACATAATTAGCGTTGCAATTCTTCGTTAGCGGAGTAATAAAGCATTTCAACACGTGTCGAAACGGCAGTATAACGTATCCAGCGACCTTATTCAATGTTACTCTCTTTTATTTTTAAGTCGCAATTCATAACTGAGTTTAAACTACGTTTTCTGCACCTAAGTATACGCAATCATCTCGCGGTATTAATCACGATTTAAGTAAGTTATAACTATAAGTTAGTTAAATTAAATTAATACCATAAATAAGTACTTACTGACTGCCTCATTGGTCTAGTGGTCGCAAGCGCTACCACTGAGCATGAAGTCCAATTCCCAGGACAGGCAGTGTAGTTGGGTTTTACAATCAGGAATTTATCAGTAGCAGCCCGAAGTCTGGATTTGAGTCCTGGTTGATCGCAATAGGCTCGCCCCTTTTACATGGGACTTAAATAAAACTGGCGAAATGAGGGTGTACTATAGGTACACCTTCTGCTGCCTAACCCTTCGGGGAAACCAGTCGTTATTTGTAATGTTCATAGGTACTTTCGTGGCTACGAATCAACCCTAACAAACCGTGGCTATTACCAGAGTACCGACGGATAATCTTGCTTTTAGTTCTAGTGTATAGGTTCTAGCGTAAGGCAGTGTTTCAGCTCTCGTAAGTAACAGCACTAACGACTAAATAATATGTACTCCGCCTTTCTATTTGTTGAACTTAAAGAGCAATTGCTTGTTATGCTAAAATACCTTCACGTTTCTTTAGCTGTACGTGTAAGTTTGAAGTGTATATTATGCTGATTTTTCGTTGCAGCTTCGCGGTTTTTATGTTAACGAAGAAGTAGGTGTGCATCTGCATTCTTTAGTTATTTGCGATATAGTGTTTACTTTGGACAAAAGTTGAAGTCCGCCAATCTAGACAAAAATATGTCTAAGTAAATAAAAAGTTCTGGGACGAAGATTTTTAAATAAAGTTGTTTACTTTAATATATTCCAAAAATAGCGCTAATATTAATTTCTTCTGAATAGTTACAACCTCCTTTTAAATTTATAAAATCGTTAAAGCAAAAAATACTTTTACATTTTCTCAGTTAACTTACTATTTATATTTTAAAGTCTCTAAAGTTTCAAGTAAACGAAAAATATACGGAATGGTTAATATAAAAGTAAGCTAACACTTTGGGATCGTAAAGCTTGACATAATTTTATTTAACACTGAAATGCGACCGCCGAAAATTTTACGAGTTTTGAACTGCAACTCGGGTTAAACGAAAACTGTGATTTTTTTATATTTTGCGGATGCACATAAACCATTCAAGTTATTATGAGTTGTTGGTTTTGCAAAACACTGTATAGAGTAATTCATTTAATCATATAGTCTGCTGATTGAATTAAACTACAGTAGAAGTCACTCGCTTTCTCCCTTGGGTAGGATACTAGTACCTAGTGTTTGACGGCACAGACAACTACCTAAGGAATACGATGTACTTAAGTATAATAATTTTACGTATGACTGGTGCGAGCACAGACACACCTATCAGTCAAACACACACACACACTCACTCACTTCATTTCACTTTATGACTTGTTTTTATGAGTTCCTAGGGAACAACAAATTAAATGTAAAGTAAATTAAAAAAACTCTTGAGACGCGTTTGTACAATAAACAAACAAATTACCCTCAAATTACATCTTTGACTGCCATTGAGTAATAAGTACCATATTGACTTACTGAGTTAGATCTCCCATATTTTCTTTTCTCTCGCAAATGATTATGCAAATCTTATAACTTCATTCAAAATATAAAGCGAAAAGCTACTCAAAATTTACGATTCTTAAAGGTCCGTACATTTTCAGTGGCCGTTTACCGTCTAGACTTAAAAACAGCTTTATTCAGAGGAAAAAAAATAAAAAACAACAGTAGGTTATTAAAATCTGGGTGAAAATGAATAAGGCATTTAATTAAAATAGCTTGAAATATTCAAATGAAGTCTTTTTTTTTAAACCTAGTGTTGTTAGCGGTTCAATTTACATTAAGGGGTGTGCACACTAAACGGACAGACAACCATTTGATGGACGGTGGTTTTACTTACATTTCTGTTGAAACACTCTATCGACCCTACTTATTTGTCGGATCGCGTGGACGCAATAAAACAGGCCCTAAAAATACAAAACAGCGCCTTAATCCACATCAGATATGTTGAACAATAAAGTGAATGTAGAACCTACAATAAACAGTGGTTAGGGCGTGCGTGTCCAGCCTTGTTTTTTGCCCCCCGGTTATCCTCCCATGATTTATGCTGTGCCTGCCCGGAATATGATTACCAGTTACGTGTCGGAAGTACCCTTAATGGATATGAACGTTGTATTTAACTGGCCGGTAAAGACTGGCGTTTTTGTGCGCCATTGTACTGCTCAATTGTGAACATCTTATAGGCCGTTTATTGGTTTGATCGCACACAAATTTGTGGGCTGTTGATGAATGTTTATTGGTGTTGATTTCATAGATGGGCGTAGTTGTTTATGTGTTTCGTAAGTGCGTCTCTTGCTGGGTTTATTTCTTCGAGGTTTTATTGTTTTTCTGCGTAGGTGTGTAAGGTATGAAACGGTCGACGGCGCGTTGTGTTCCACGCGCGCCTCAAAGAGATGTCAGCAAGTGAAGGGGTCCGATAGGACCAATGCCTGCCGGCGTTGCGGGAAAGTCCGTAAGGGATACCGTGGCCCCTGGCAACGTACAGGCAACGGAAGGAACACGGGTGGGTTTTAGTCATTAAGAGTCTGACACGCCCTCCTGCTCCACCCAGAGCGGGAGAAGTTATTTGATAATTTCACACCCAGAAAAAAAAAAAAGAAAAAAAAAGCAAAATGTATGAAACTCCTTGACGTATTCTGCGTTTCCTGGAAGTTTTAACCTAAGGGGTGTTTCTAAGTATTAAGCTAGTCATCTGCCCTACCATCGCCAGGCGTCCTATATTTGTCTATAATGAAAAATATGTAATATCTTTTTAATTTTACTTGACAATCGAAACTTAAAGGTCTCTATGAAAACTCAAAGTTTCGATTACCATACCTTGCCTTACTTATACACCATCGTCGATGGCATACCTATTCTTCGCTCCTATTGGGTGTGGTCAAAAAAAGCCTTTCAGATAAAAAACAAAATATATTAGTATTGAACTTCGTATTTGAAGGTTTTATTTGCTTTGACTGTTATTTGATTCGGGCATTATGAAACTGGGAGGACATTTATTGCTAAAAAAGCAAATCAAAAACCGTTTATTATAGTCTCTGCAATAAATTCGATTCTACTAACTGGTAGCGGATAAAATAAATATTTCTGCAACGCACATATAAATATCAATACCAAATAAAATGGACCAAGTATAATTCGATTTTACTATGATTGAATTTATCCGTTTCATGTTGTTTGAAATGTTTTTGTGTTTTTGAAACTGATCACACTAACCTTGTGTTTTATTTTCGTGAATAAACAACACTGAGTAGCTGTTCTACTATCTTGTAAATAAAGCCTTGGTAATAAATTATAGAAGACTGAAGAAAATTTATTGTTTTACTTAAAATATAACAGCTACCAGCCTGTGCCTGTCGTGTATTATAATGCGCACACACATGCAAAATTGTATGTTAATCCTCAAACCCAACACGCTCCCACCATTTACTTTGAGTAGCAAAAATATGAGCAACAAAAATATGTAAATACGTAACTTTATTAACGAATAAAAGTAGCGACAAATAAAAAATAAACGAGACACATCTCGAAGTTCGTCTGTATTTACAAAAAAAGAGAAATAAAGTTAGTTGAAAACTGCGCGATTAGGTACTTACTTGGTTCTTGGAATTTTTGTTGTAGCACTGCATCGTTCGTTAGGCGCTGTTATTACCACTGAGCTCCTAATGAGGAAAAACGTTCTTCCCAATGATACTCTTCAGTAACACGAACTTCAGCTACTTGTGAGCAAGTTTCTCGTGCAATTAACTAGCTTGATACTCTTGATTTTCTGTGATACATTTCCTTTTGTAAGCTTAGTGGGTACTTAACGGGCAATATTTATTGCTTCCGTTTTACACTTTGTTTAATATTGTAGTTAGTATTCAGCATTAACTAACATTCTTAGAAATTACAATAAATTTGGTACATTGTTTTCTTTTTCTTGCAATGTTAGGAAACGGACATGCAACTCCTCTAAGCTAGTTAAGACGAAGGGTTGATTAGAGATCGGATCAGTGCGCAGTGTTGCGCTATAAAAAGTAATAGGCTGCCCTTACTCTGCAGCAGAGATTAATGCAAAGTCCCAGCTTCCAGCGATACTCTCGTTTTAGCTATCAACATAACGGGAAACTAGAAGTAATTGACTTAGAAATCGCAGGCTGGCGATAAACCAAGGCACACGGAATTACAGACACAAATTGAGAGCTTACAACTTATTTCTCAAAAGCATGTCGCTAGGTTACGCGTAACGTGGTACGGAGCGAGAGGGCATGGGAGGCCGTCACCTCCTTCTGCGAAGCAGTAATGCTCGCGAAGGAGGAGGCAGAACGCGTGAGGGAGAGGCACTGCCGGGTTGCGGGAAAGTCCGAAAGGGATACCGTGGCCCCTGGCAACGTACAGGCAACGGAAGGAACACGGGTGGGTTTTAGTCAGTAAGAGTTTTGCGCGGTTTACCTATATCATACTCGCAGCTAAAAGCGAAGAGTACAGACGTTCGTGTAACATGTTTACACAGGGTCAGTACACTCGTATATCGCGCTTTATTTTTTTTTGGGAATCCGCTGACGCGTGTGCGATACCAGCAATAAACATTCGTTACGGGAACCCAGAGAAAGATAAAGAAACATAAAAAGCACTTTATTATAACAGCTATGAAGCCGGATCCAGTGAAAGCCTAGGGCTGATCCGTACACGAGTTATAACCGACGTTTTCATGTTTTTAAAAAGCGTTGACAAACTTTTTTCTAAAAGAGAGGCAATTACATTAAAGCTTTTTGCTACGAGCACCCGTCGCATATATGCTCGGATTACACTGAATTGGGTTATGCAACTAACTTTACAAAGTTTTAAAGGTTTATTTTCAAAAACGGCTCGGTTACAACATATTTTTAATTCTCAATTGAGTGTAGCGTGCGATGTTGACATTAGGCGAACACAGCTCAATCTCCTCGACACACGAAGTTGAGGTTAACAAGCATAAAATTTTGAAAGTGTTATATACAGAGGCGATGTCGTCGCGACCGTGCCTTAAGCAAACATTACTTACTTTCATGGGGATATAAAGATACCGTACACGCTCGCAGCTGCATCTATTGACATAAAATTTAAGAGTTCAGCAATTTTTGTCTTTGTCATAAAAACTTAGAGACCAACGAGTCATCTTAAGAAACAAGCGGTGTCAGGAGGGGGAATTTTCTTGTATTTTTGGGGCGCGCTAACAAGGGGCTTCTACATGACCGGAATATTTTTGTCACCAATTTCCTCAGGCGAACGGCTTAACGCCCCGGAAAAAGTTACTTAGACTTACCTGGGACTCTTCGGGCGCTGTCAAGATATCGTATATTTTATGGACCCCACCTGAATGCCTGCTATATTTCTTTTAGACGGCGACGACACGCGGCGTCGGAATAGCCTTTCGATTACATTACCGGTTTATTAACACACGTGTGCTAAGTTCTTATTTAAATGGAACATTCCGCGTTCTTTTTTCGTAACTTATTCAGGAGATCGGTAGCCAAATGAGGATGTATACAGACGGATGGTGGCAGTAAACAGTTACTTGAGATATTCTTCGATAGATCGACGGGCCGGGCGGGTTGAGAACTATATATCACTTAAAACGACAGAGCATAAATCTATGGGGGCTGTCGGCTCGTTATTTGTAGTCGCCACGTGAACCGCCGGTTTCGGGTGAATATTAACGATATCGCCAATTTTCCGCAAGCTTAGTCGCGTCGCAATTTCTCGCCAATTGAACAATCGCATCGCATCGAGGGGCGATGTGCCGTCGAACAGTATTAACCCTGGCCTCGTGTAAAAAATGTTTATACATGCTTTTCGCGATCTGCCGCTTTGGGCTCTATTGCGTATAAACGCGAAAATTCCAATTTCCAAACCGCGAAATGAATGTGAACATTTTGCCAATATATAAACCTTAAATTCAATATAGAATATCCCGAAGAATGCTCTGAGTTTTGACGCCTACGTAACTGAATAATTCATTTGATTAATTCAGTTGTTTATGAGTAGGAACTCCCGTTTTATACCTCTTTTTATTATTTATTTACATAAAAGAATAATTTTAAATTAATACAATACCGAGCGCAATGGGACAAGTCGTAAAGTAGGTATGTGTTTCCTGGGAACCTCCTCAATAGTAGAGATGTATCGACTACTGGTTCCAACACAATGATATTCTTTGTTGTCACACGAATAATACCGCCTAAAATTTGTATAGACTATCATTCTATACAATACTACAATGGAACGCCTCATCTTGCGGAAAACCTTAAATACGAAACATTGAAAAACATAAAAGACTTTATCTTTTGCTCTCACAAAAAGAAAATGTTTAATTATTCAGTAAATGAAAGTTGACAGACAGCACAAACGCGAAAAATAAACTTTTATTTAATCAATTTTGACGTGAAATCATTGGAATTTTTATTTCTAATTTGTGCGTGTATTTCCAATTACAGTTTGATGTTCACTAAAGCGATAAACAAACATTTTATATACGTTTGCGATCACTGACCGATGCTAATCCATGACCGTGTACGCTTAAATGTTATTTTTACGCTGTGCCAAACTGATAGATGCGCTACAATGGGCAATGATGCTAATTCGTCGAAGTATTAATTGGATTTAATTAAGTTGATTTATCGGCAGCTTGGTTCCGTAAAGTCGCGATTAGACAAGAGTATTTAACGTCTTCTCCGAAGCGATTGATCCCAACCCGACTGTTGCTAGGACTTGTGTCAATCTTTTTCAATTTACCTTGTCTTTGAAACCTAGACAAATATTTTGAGTCGTGTTATGTAGGTAGTGTTTACGAACACTCAGACGCTCTCTTGTTTCTTTTTTAAATCTTCAGACGAATCCCCCGGTATCATAAGTAGGTACCTATTGCTAAATAGGATACGGTTGATAAATCCGCATCACTTTAAAAGCCCTTATTCTCAGCAATGGCAGATCCTGATAGAAAAGGACCAAAATGATAAAATCCTTGACCATACCACAATATTCTGAATATAAACAATACATATTTCCAGCGTGGTCGTGACATATCCAGTACACTCCATTGCATCTTTCAAATAACGTTTAACGTACGAACTTTAGTTATTATACAGAAATTATTCAATATAGCGAGTTGTCAAACGCAGTCGGCCCGCGGGTGGGTAGGGCTACCGCATTCGGTGCTATTCAGCGACATAAACCTAGGTAGAACATAGGTACTATAGTCACTTCCAGTGTTCTAGACTTTTGCTATACACGAGCGTGGCGATTAATAATGTATTGAATGTCGCGAAGTTCACTGATTAGTTCTGGTCTAACGGCATTCATTAACTATATGGTACAAGTTCTTAATTAATACCAGCCTTTGTGTCTGTTTTCGAATGTATTCATCATCTCAACACTATTTCAGGGTGTGCTAAACGTTTCAGTACTGGCGTTGCCCAGTTTGTAGATCTAGTAATATAAACGCGACTGTTGAGCGTGGGGTCCCACAGCCCAGAGTGCATTTGTGCTCAGTTACTGGGAATAGGCTTATCCCCCTTTTTTTTTTTTCTTTTTTCGGGGGGAAGTCCTCATGGATGTCCTCCGCCCTGGGGAGGGCGGAGGGGTCTGTCAGACTCTTACTGACTAAAACCACCCCGGTGTTCCGTCTCACACTTGCACCGGGGATCACGGGATCTAATGCGACTTCCGCGATCCCCGGCTAGTGCCGGCCCGCCTCTGCGGGCCACCTCGAGTTAGGGGGGAGTGAGGTGTTAAACTCCCCCCTTACGTCATAGAGAGGCGCGCGTGGAACACTACGCGCCACCATCTCGGGTCCTAAGGAGTGGGGGGCGACGGATTTCCCCAGATCCGTCGCCCCTGGACCCATTTAGGGGGGCTGGAAGAGGGCGTTATCCGCCCTCCGCCGACGCCCGGTGCGTCTGCTGCGGGTTGGGTTAGCGGAAGCAATCTCCCGCTCCCTTTCCGCAGTCTCCTTCTGCGAAATCACACACAATCTCACAGAGAGTCTCCAACCTGAGCTGCTGGAGGAGGTAGTTACAGCCCTCTTCCCGGCAAGAGCGGAATACACTCCACCGCCGATGGCTTTCAACGCCATCAGGCTTGTCCCCCGGGGTGGAAAATCCTCATGGATGTCCTCCGCCCTGGGGCGGGCGGAGGGGTCTGTCAGACTCTTACTGACTAAAAACCACCCCGGTGTTCCATCTCACACCTACGCCGGGGTCGCGGGAACGTTCAAATCTTCCGCGACCCCGACTGGTGCCAGCCCGCCTCTGCGGGCTCCGTCTCGTCGAGCGGGGGGAGTGAGGTGTTTGACTCCCCCCGCGACGTCTAAGAGGGGCGCGCGTGGAACACTACGCGCCGCCACCTCGGGTCCAGATGTATGGGGGGCGACGGACTTCCCCGGGTCCGTCGCCCCTGGACCCATTTAGGGGGGCTGGAAGAGAGCCTCCTTCTGCGAGATTACTACTTCGCAGAAGGATACCACCGCGTCCCAGGACTCCTCGCTGCCGACCATTGCATTCACAACGGCCGACAGCGACAGGTCACTGCCTACTCCTGAGATGAGGGCACGGCGCGGCTCCTCCCAAGCGGCACACTCTGCCAGCGTATGCCGCGCCGTGTCCTCCCGGCAGTCGACGCAGTGGTGACACCGGGCGTCCGGCTCCCTGTTTATGCGACACAGGTACTTCCCGAAGCAACCATGCCCCGAGAGCACCTGTGTCACCCGAAATGACAGGGAGCCGTGCCTCCTCCCGAGCCAGAGGTCGAGCACTGGCCGGACCGCCTCGATGGTGACGAGGCCGGCGGTAGGGCGTGAAAGCCTGTCCCGCCATTCCGCCACCAGGACCTCGCGAAGCTGCGACCGACGCTGCTCCAAATGGCGCTGCATCGGTCTCTCGCCCCGCGCCCGCACTTCCTCGCGCCACCGATACAGTAGGCTTGTCCCCCTGTACCAACCACTATGCCTACCCTTTCGGGGAATTTGGGCGTGAGGTTTTGCTACACTCATTTATTTAGTACTAATTTAATCCTTTACAAAGCACAGACCATTAAAATCTTTTAAGCACAAAACTTCGACAGTGATTCGCACGAATTTACTCGTCCGAAACAGGCGAATCGACCCTTTTAAATTATATATTTTTTTCTTGAGGCGATTAGCACGAAATTAATTTATTTGTAAGCGAATCGACAACTCCAGAAATCGATTCGCCTACAAAATTACTTCGTTCAAATCGCCTCAAGAAAAAATAATATTTCTTTTAAGTGTCGCTTCACCCCTTTTGGGGAGTAAATTCGTGCCAATCACCAATAAGCCAATTTCACATGTGTTCGTTAAACATAATGTTAGTGATAGAGCAAACGATAGTATTCAGTCTCCTGGCGAAATTCACCTAAAATAACTTAACCGTTCAACTTTTACTACGGCGTAAGTTCACGAAGCACGGTGTAATAAAGTGTTAAACCGTGTATAAAGACGTATGTCGTTCTTTATGGGATATTTAACACTGGTTAAATGCCCTGCCATAACAGGCCATAGCTTTTGATTCACGGTAAACGTATCTTATTATGGCGTTATGTTATTTTTACTTGACTATCACAAGAAGTTATTAACATGTAAGTTATTATATATTAATAACTTATTGATTGGTGACTTGTTGAAGAAAGGGTTGTTTTTTTTTCTATCCGGCCTGAGTCTATTGGAAAATTCATCGAAATCTTTAAAAAATAACCTTTGTTTTTGTGTTTGAGCTGGTTAATGATATCGGTTATTAGTATTAAAATTTACACTGTTTTTAGTAATGAAGTTCTTAAGAGGGAAACAGGACCTGCGATTCTCCATACAAATGTATTCCCCTTTTTTCTTCCTTAATAATGCCTCTAGAGCAATCATTTTGTCGTAAAATCAAGTTCTGCTGTCGACATGTCCCTGTTATTTCCGTTTTTTCAGCAACTTATTGGTAAATAAAATATGAGCCTTCAAAAATTACAAAAATACCCCATTTTATCGTTGTGATTAGAGGACTACCACACAAATTCTAAAAGTTTTTAACATAAAAAAAAATTATACGAACCTAGAAATACTCTTTCTTAAAATTTTATTGTAAAAATAAAATTGAATCGGCTCAGTTTTCGAGGAGAAAAAAGGGGAATACCAAACTTTGATCTCGTCAATTTTTTTTGTGATGTAATCGGTCTGAGCTGCAGCTGTCTCTATCGCACTCTACGGAGGCAGACTTGAGGTAAGACGACGGCAATAGTTTCTTTAAAAACCTATTTTTCAAATTCTTCGCAGGCCCTGTTCCCTCTTAACCTTTCACGATTTTCAGAAGTAATATCTTTATATTCCTGCAGACTCTTCTTGCTAGTAGCCTTTGACCACAACCAAGTACAGTCCGAAGCGCTTACACCATAGATGACAATTTCTTCAGTATTAAAATGGCTGCAGCTCGTATTGCCAATTACGGGACATGACTTATGACCCCGTCCTACGATAGTGTCACTAGCAGTACCCTTTTACTGCAGAAGATGAAGTACGGTAGGAACGTATTACCTCAATGTATTACTATAATAATGTTATGGAGCTATTCATATAAAATATTGTGGTTATATATTACAATTTTTAGGGTTCCGTAGTAAACAAGGAACCCTTATCCATTCGCCATTTCCATCTGCCTGTCCACGACTTAGCTCAGAGACTGTTAGTATTAGAAAGCTGTAATTTAGCATGGGTATAAAGTGGTAGAATAAGACCCACCCCCCTGCTAGCTAAATGGCTATTTTTGAACATGTGAAAATACTCACGGCAGTAGTATATAATAACGAAGTTAAAAGGAAAACTATCACAGCTAAGCAGGCTTTACAGGTTAACGAGTAATAATCGACGAAATTACATTTGCAGTTGCAAAAACATGTTCTGCCATAAATTCCGTATGGGAGAGTTTTTGGAGATGTTTTTTTCAACTACAAAGTATGTTTGTGTTTGCGATAAATTCATCCCAACTACAGAACCCTTCATTGTGCGTGGTACGACACGCACTTGACCAGTTTTTTCTTATAAAGCTTTTCGTATTTTTATAATGACTTTCAACAGCATTGACATTAGGTTTTCGGTAGCTTATTATGTCAATCCTATAAATTTTTGACTTTTTAATCGTAGTTTTCACTGATAGAATGTCAGTTTGTGGCAGGTTCTCTAGAAAAGTATTAGAGATTCCAAAAACCGTCCAAGTGCGAGTCAGACTCGCACACGAAGAGTTCCGTACTGTATTAAGATCTAGCAAAAAACGCCGAAAAATATACGTTTCTTTAATTATTAACTTTATTTAATTTTGATTGGTTGTGTTGGCGGCAATAGAAATACATAATCTGTGAAGATTTAAACTATATACCTATTACGGTTCATGAGATACAGGCCGCTGACAGACAGACAGACGGACGGACAGCGGAGGCTTAGAAATAGGGTTCAGTTTGGCACCCTTCAGGTACAGAACCCTAAAAAAGTAATACATACCTACAAAAATCAAAAGCATTTACTTTAATCTACATTATTCATCAACTTTCCGTATTTTACACACTCACCCTTAATTGAGCTTTTAGAACGGTCAAGAAGCTTGAACCTATGGTAGTGGTCGATAGTGTACGAAAATTAAAAAAAAAATGCTTTACGCCCGTCGGGTATTCTGTTGGACAAAGACCTTACTTGTTTTTAGGAGCACTTCAGCATTTTCAGCGCTTAATCGTTAATGTAACTTTCCGGCACTTGTTTTTTCAGCTGCAACATCCAAGCTAACTTTCGACAGATCTTGGTCATAGTCTCAAGGATGCATGACTGGCACGCCACTATTGCGGCGATAAGTCCCCTCTTTGAGGAGTATCGCAGGCCCTCACCGGACATGGTTGTTTCGGGAGGTTCCTGTTTCGCATCAGGCGGGAGGAAACGCCCGGGTGTCATCACTGCGTGGATCGCCCGGAGGACACGGTGGAGCATACGGTGGAGGTCTGCCCGGCTTGGGCAGAGCATCGCCGTGTCCTCGTGGAGGCGATCGGTGGCGGGGATCTCTCGCGTCCGGCCCTAGTCCAGGCCATGGTACGGAGCGAGAGGGCATGGGAGGCCGTCACCTCCTTCTGCGAAGCAGTAATGCTCCCATGAAGGGGATAGGACCGATGCCTGCCGGGGTTGCGGGAAAGTCCGAAAGGGATACCGTGGCCCCTGGCAACGAACAGGCAACGGAAGCAACACGGGTGGGTTTTAGTCAGTAAGAGTCTGACACGTCCTCCCGCTTCGCCCAGAGCGGGAGAAGTTATTTGATAATTTACCACCCAAAAAAAAAAAGGATGCATTACTAGTTCAATTCCAATCATTTATAATATTTAATTTGTATCTTAGAGATGAGCTGGTACACAGATAGTAACTAATGTAGCTATTTTCGTACGCAATCAGATTGTATAATGTGTTTTTGTTCCAATAAATATTGTATTAATTATTTCAAGCAAGAGCTGTTCGTAATTAATAATACGTTTTAATTACAGGTATCAGTGATTCCAACTCTGTATTATATATATGCGTATTTTTTAATGTAACAGTAGGTAATTGTTGAACTACTAACATACATAACTAAGAAGGATGTAAGGCAAAAATAGCTCGGAAATCCGGTTTGTCCCTTGTGCAGTTACAAGGCTTTGAAAAATAAACTACCTATCAGAGATTGATTATTGTGATTCTTTGAAATAATATTCCTTGTTCACTTCTTATCGCTTTATGGGGTTGTCAATTTTCAACAGAACATGTTAGTGTTTAAATAAATACATTGAAAATCATAATTGCAAGTACAACCAAGTAGGGTACTGTCAGCAAAACAAGTAGGTAAATATTGAAGTCGTTCCCCCGGACAATCTCTTTAACTTCAATCTCTATTTAGTCGCGACACGGCGAAAAAAAATCACCCTGAATATAATTTAATTATCCACTTAACAATAATTCGTTCGTAGACAAAGGTCGTGAATGATTGAACGAACGAATGAGTCGCGTCAGTCCAACGTCAAACGCGCGGCACATTATGGGAAATTTCCCAGGAGTGAATGGGAATCTCATTACTTGGTGCACATGTGTAGTTGACAGACGAATGATTTCATACACTATCACGACACCGGACATGGATATTGCTTTTTCCGAAATTTGATGGAGTCTGAGACATGACAGGTAGCTAAGAACGATATTAATATCAGAATACAATAAAATAATATTGTGTTAATGACAGATAATGTGCGTTTCACTTAAGATCACATACACAATCATAATAAAAAACATTCATTAATTTATTCATGTATTCAATTTCTACTCTGGTGCCACAACATTGTACAGGATACAGAAATACATGTATTATTCAAAGGGCCTGATAATATCTAAACGCATAATTAAGAGTTTTCTTTCAACATCCTGAGAAACGTGTCAGGTGTCTACACAAGAACCAAATATGTATAATCAGTGCCAAGAACAACATACCGAGACGTCTCGCTATCGTAGAAAATACTTCTCTAATTGAATTGTGATACCCCGTAGGGGTAGCAAACTGTCTCAGTTCAAACATAGTTGTAATACAAGAAATTCAATGTGTCTACAAGTTCTGTAAATCCAGACAAGAATACGAACATGAATATTCAGCTGCAGCGTGCAGTTCCACATTATATTCACGATAACAAGGTTCGTCAGCAGAACGCGAGCGTCGTCGCCTGCGAACCATTTGTGCTAACTCGACGGTTCCCCACCCCGCGACCTACCCACACTTGTCTTGGCACCAGAATACATCGCAATCACATTATTCCTCCAAAGATTTCCTTTAAAACTAACAAAAAGATCAGCACGACTTACAGTTTAACCCTAAAAGTGTAACCCACCTTCGCAAATCCGAAACTCGGACCGACTGGGGATCTTAACTGATTTCGTACAAAGTGTTGTGTCCTTACTTACGAGGTTTCTAACTCCCAAATCCGGATACAACAAGTCCAATCCGGACTAAACAAGTTCCAACTGAAATAAGCACCCGTTGCACACATGCTCCGTCGCGCCTCAGGGATACGGGAAAAGAAAGAAAAGTGGCAAGCTCGCAGTTTCCCGGTTGCATATGCAAGGGTGGCGGAGTGCGAGGGCGGGCGCAAATCTCTCTTGTTCAAAATGAAGTTACGGATCCGCTCAGAAATTGTGTTTTATATTTTCCCTCGGCATGTGACGCGAAAAAAAACTTTCACATAGTTTGAGACCTTTTTCCTTGGGAGCTCGCTTGCTCGTGACGTCACTGAATAAATTCTTTCTTTCAATGTCGCTAACATCTGTGAGATTAAAGCTCGAGCTGATTATGATTTCATCGCGATACAGTCAAGGAGAGTTGGATTACAGTTGAATATGCGCGCGGAGTTTATGAAACGAGTTAAGTTGTATCCAATATTTTATGTGTGGTATTAAAATATGACCCCAAATTATGCAAAAGAACATAGAGAGCAGCATTTTGGGTATTAAATTGTCCGACAGAATTACACTAATGAGGAAATTAGGAGAAAAACTAAAATATCTGCATACGTAGTAGAGAGAATAAGACGCCTGCAATGGAAATGGGCAGGGCACATCTCTGTAGAATGGACAAAGAAAATCATAGACTGGGTACCTAGAGATGGCAAAGAAAACAAGAAAGGCCACGGAAGCGCTGGGAAGATATATTTAAAGAAATATGTAGACCAGACCAAGCTATAAGGGAAAATGGAGAAAGTTTTGGAGGGCCTATGCCACAGAGGCGACTATGAATAATAAATACAATTATAAAAATGAATTTAACTCTATTATTAAACAAAAATATGAATGATAATGATATGTCAAAATGTGTAATAAACGTTTATGTGATATGATAAAATAATATGCTCAAATTGTTCCATATATTTATGGTAGAATAAAGGCTTTTTTTTTCTTTATTTAAATATGAAGTGCTGGAAAATATTCGAGCATTTCATATTTTGTAAGCGATCTTAACGTTTATAATAATCTGAAGGATCAAAGAGGTCAGATGCAAAGCGGATGAATGGAATGTTGGTTTTAAACAAACGAAAAGCAGGTTTGAACACTTGACAAATAACGATAGAGGCATGGAAGGTGGTTGGCTTGTTTTCAATAAATTTATATTTAATTACACGATCCCAAGCGACGAGACGTCTCTTGCATACGATTAAATACGGAGTGCATAAGCTCTCGCGTTGCGCAATTATGCTAATCATACCAAAATCTTTCATTTGCTTTGACATTTTGATAACGTACTTAATGCTTTATCTGCATAAAATGCGTATAAATCTAGAAAGTAAGAGTTTGCGGCACGCCTATTGATAAAAACAGGTCTCTTTTATATGCATTTTTGAAATGGAATTGAATATTTTAGGTAGCGGTGGGCGTATTCAAAAATGAAAGTTGTCGTCTATTGTATTCGGGTTATGTATGAGTGAGTAATACCTGCCACGCAAATTGTATGTAGGCATTTAATTATGCTGCGCTGGCATTGAGAACATTTCATAATAGTTACTATTAACATTTTTTGTCACGAACTTCTTATCCACCTGTCTACCTTCAAGGTTATTTATTATTTTTCGTATTACTTACGAGATCGGAGATAAATCTAAAATAATAATGATTATTGCCTAGTAGACATATTATAGCTTTATCTCAATGGTAATCTCTAAATGGGATGTAATATGTAGGTAATATTAACACAGATGATAAACAACATTGAAAGATCATTGAACTTAAGTATTTCGAAATTACCCAACCAATGTTGGTACGTAGTTTCTAAACAAGCTGCGTTACGGTAAACACAGCGAGAGGTTTAGACATCGGGCCCATACTGATCTTACTACCAGTTCGTTTACTTCGTGTTTCTAAATATCGGCATTCGTGAGATACCTACCGGTGAAGGCGATAGGTGACTCTACTGGCGAGCCTCGAGTACGACGCACGCCTCGGCTCGACAGCTTGAACTTATCTCGGACAGGTGCATAGAAAAAAAAAACACATTTTGACATTTATATTTCAACCTTTTTTTTAATTGCGACTGTCATTTTTTTTTATACGTGCCATTTATTTGAAATTAGAATACGTTACAAAAAGTTTTGTTGTTTTTAATAAGAACATTGAAAGTTAATTGTTGTTTTCTTTTGTTTCAGATGTGTTCGAAAGTGAGTTTGTTTGCTTGAGTGATTCGACAACCGAAAGGGAGTAGACCAATGTGGGTGTACATTGAAATGTGAATTTTGTGTGTACAGTGTTAAAATTGAACTTTGTTCGTACGTTGTTGTTATCCCGATGAAGTTTCTCGTGTAGTCACAACTGTTCACGGAATTGGTTTATTGAAAATCTTTCGCCATGGAGACGGAGGAGTTGACAAAACTTGTCGATGGCATCTACAAGGTAAGGAATATTCTTGTCAAATATTTATTTTAGCCGTTACAAAAAGTATTCAAGCTACTGAAGTTTTAGAAAAGTTTTTTTTTTTTTTGTAAAATATTAATTAAATTTTGTCTTTCATTATGGAAACTACCTACTTAATATTTTGCATTTATAAAATATACAACTCATGTACAACTCAGTCCTGAAAATCGAAATCAATTTAAGAGTAAAAGTTAACCAAGTTTGTTTAAGGTGTTTACCATAAACAAAATTGATTAGGAAAGTTTTCATCAGAATTGATTTTGGTTTCGAACTTTTCTAGATAATAATAATTTTAAATTAACTTAAAAATCCATCCAATAAAATTACGCAATATTATTAAATACCATAACAACTTTAAATAAAAAGCTTCTTCATACAAATCAACATTGTATCCCAACGACTGATTACACACTAGACGTCATTACTCTTCACGGTCGCTAACCATAGTTAAACGGCCATCATGTTACTGAATAAAAAATTAAAGGTGAAAATACCACTTAATTAAATTCATTGACTAGGGCATCTCGCACCTGCCTTAAATTTCAAGGTCAAATGGTCAAGCGGAGCGAGAAGCGAGTACAACTCGATTTCTCCATCAGGTTTTATTGTATAAATATGTATATTTATCACATTCCTTAGATACATGTGTCGACTTTCGTTTCGAAGCTTTGTTGGACTAAGTTTTTATAGCACCAGTTTGGGCAAAAGTTATGTTAATGTGACAGTATTCTTATTAGAATTTTTGTTTGTTGAAAATCGTAGGCGTTGATACCGTTTCTCTAGGATCTTAGATTAATAATGTGGTGCCCGACCGGTAAATAAATAAATATTTGTGGTCCATGAAAAAAAGGCTAGTAGGATCTCGTTGGTTGGGTTTTTTCGTCACCTATTGGGCACCTACTTACAAAAGATTGGTCAATTAAAAGCTTATTATTTTGTTTGTCGAATACTATTTGACTTGGGTTACAAAAACGCCTTAGGAATTTAAATTAGTACTTAATTCGATGCCATATATATTTTATAGGAACACATATATACATAATCATGCCTAAGTTTAGAACAATCTCGATTCAAATATAAATATGCACATATTTATGAAAGGTAAAGTTAGCTTACTTAGTCGATGAAAACAAGTAGGTAGGTAGTTAATTTCTAAGTTATTTCCGTATCAAATGTAGAGCTTTAAAGCCTAGCAGGCATGTTAATTTTCTCGACTAATCCTCCGGTTAAGTTTTCTAGAAATTTACGACAGCCTATAACAAATTAATATCTCATGAATATTTTCTAGAGCTTCATTAAGGACTCCATTTAATTTGCAATTCTAGCAGGCTTATTTGAAGAAATAAATCTTTTTAAAAACCAATAAATAACTCTGTTTGACTCGAATACATCGTCGATGTTTTGAATATCTAATAACAATTATATAGAAAGTTGTAAGTCTACGTGTTTATTTAGAAATCAACAGCTATTGTGAATCTGAACGTATATGGTTATCTCAGAAGCATGACTTGAATTATATCGTATTCTTTCACAAAGCAAAAAAAAATAAAAAATCATCAATAGAAAAGAAATTGAATTAACAAAATAAAAAGTACGTACCGTCAGCAAAAAAAATGACAACGAATATTGGTAATGGTTTCAATTGATTTAATGAATGTTCGACTCAACTTTTACGACGAAAGCCTTGTTCACCGACAAATCGTCGATAATAACAGCCAGAAACAAAAAAAAACTTTAAACATGCAAACCAGTTTCTGTGTACGCTCTACGTTCAAGGAATTTATTAACTACTATCTCGTTTATTAAATCATATTATAATAATCTGTGTTATTAAAATTATTCTTAAATAGTACGAGTATAACCGGGTCAGTGCTGCAATATTTTATAAAAATGAACAGCGAATTAATTATATTACCTACTTATGTAAGTCATATTATGTTACTATCCGCAATAATTTTTGGTAAAGTAATTGAGATATCTCCTCATTACATAATGATCCATTATGATCTGTTAGGCGTTGGAAGGTCTCCCACAAGATGAACCGATGACCTTGCAAAGGCCGCAGGAATCCGCTGGATGCGGGAGGCACAGAAACGGTCGAAGTGGCGGTGCTTGGTGGAGGCCTATGTCCAACAGTGGACGTATTTCAGCTGAAATGATAATGATCTCTAGGTAAATCAATTTAAAATATTATATATTATTGTCGTTAAAGCAAAATAAATTTTAGCTTTAGGTTTCTTTCCTGTAAGAATAATGTTTTAAGTTTTACAATTCTATTATCGGGCTATATTACTTACATTTTCAATATTTTGTGTAGGAAGCAACAAATTTCTAAACGGAAACCTTTTTAAAATATTTATAACTTTTTTAAATTTATATATTCGTACAAATACATCGCCAAGTTTAATTTTTTACTTAACTATTTTATTTCGTCTGTTTTAATTGTCTTTCGCCAACGCAATGAAAGTGCTATAATGACACCATATTGTGAAGCTATATTATAAGAAGCTGCATATTCCCATTATGGCTCTGACTTTCTCTCATAAAATGCAGAATTCCCGGCAAATACGAGAAGTGTCGATCTCATGCAGTTTTAAATTATTGAGTGTAAAGATTGCTATCATATTTTTATACGTTTCTGCAATTTCTGCATTGCGATCGCTGGGAAAGCGATTCAAGGTTTTCCGGAATTAATGTTATTAGTTTAACAAGTTTCCCTTTATAGATAGATAGATAAAACATTTATGCAGTGCACAGAAGACAAACAAAATCACAATTAAATGATAACAAATTACATGAATATAATATAAAAACAAGGTGCCAAAATACAAAAACGAAAAAAATACTTAAGGAAATGGAGTGACACTATGACATACTTCAAATCAAATAACGAATGTACTAAGATCATGCTAGATATATTGTAGAACCTTTAATTACCCCTTGCATTCCCCCGTGCGTTCTGAAAGTAGGCAACGTCGCAAATAGCTGTTAAATATTTCGCTGTTTTGATTATATTATTTTATCAATATTACCGTATCGAAATATGAAATATCACAAATTAGTGAACTAAAATATTGATTATTAAATTCAATAATTAATATCTTAACACCTATATTTAGTTTTAGATGTAAAAAAAGTATTTGGAAACTTTCCAAATGCCTTTTTTTACACCCAAAACGGTTAAAACAACAAATTTAATGTTATAATTGCACTTCAATGGTGCCGATTCTCTTGTCAGAAATGCCTCTAAACTAGACTTAAAATCACCAAAATTTTGTTTATTCCTGTCAAACGACGATTTCCCATTCTGAAATAGACTAAAGTGACACAACTTAACTATTTTTTAGTTTGACAGCACTAAGATAGCACTGAGTTATTAATTTAGTAAAAATGGCAATTTTGAATTTGACGTTATTCACCAAAAATTTTTATTGTCTAACTATAAATCTGACTATTTTTAAACGCGGTAAAGGTGTGGTATAAATTAAGTTGTCATGAACTAAAATTCAAACCAACAACCTCGACTTCAGGTGCAAAAACAGTACTGTATTTTTTTTTCTTTTATTTGCTTATATCTCGAAAGTGGTGTGTCCTATCGCAAAAATCATTAAAATTTCGACCCCCATTATAAAAGCCATAAATCCCCAAAACCCAACACGTAGGTAATAATTTTTCATATTTTCATACGAAAACGTAAGGAATTTTAGTGATAGTTTAGTAGTTTAATTAGGTGTATAAGAGAATCGGCACCATTATCTATATTAAATTTTAGTTCACTAGTTAGCGATATTTCATATTTCCATACAGTAATATTGCCAAATTAATTAAAACAAGTAAATATTTGACAGCTATTTGCGACGTTGCCAACTTATAGAATAAACGCTCTTAATAGGTAGGTATATAAAGTAAAATTAATGCTTATAAAGGTATTCTTTGTTGTTTTATCGCCATCTTGTTTTATAAAGAGTAATATCATATTACTTCTCAATAACAAGGTCAATAATGATTGAATATAACTATTAATATGTATATATTTTGCATTTACCTTCATAAGTAGCTACTGATTGATGTTTTTATAAATTGCTTTTGTAAATTATATACCTCATCTTACGAACATATTTAAGAAGTAATTTTACGTAATAACTTATGTGAATAGAATTCAAAGGTAAATAAAATATTTGCAAATAACGGTAATTTGCTTAATGTTATTTTGTGAGCATAACCTATGCTTCCAGAACGTGTTGAATGTGTTACTGGTACGGAAGAAAAGCCTTTGAATCCAAGTTAATCTATTGAAGTCCACGATGGTATTATGTCATCACTTGCAATAACTCTTCATACCTTTGTAAAGGGTAAATAATAAACACATTTTCACTGATTTCAAAATCAGTAGTATGTATGTGTGTCCTACTTTGCTTCTTCCTCTTTTGTCAAGTCTATTGGTGCTGCTGTTGTGGGAAGATGTATTAAAATCGCTTCAGTAGTTTTCTTAGTACCGGTTTGTCCTGCAAACAGATGCCGGCAGAACTTTGTTCTCTACAATGTGATACAGCACTGACTAGTTAACTTTAGTAGAACGTTTAAGTACTAGAATGTACTCTAAAATAGGTCATAAACAGAATAAATAAACTGATATGAGTTTATTTATATATTAAAGAACACCAACAGCAAATACGCTCAATATTGGCTTACAAAAGTATTTAGAAAAGACACATTATAGGTGTACATCTCAGACCAAATAAAAAACCAAGACAACGCTGTCAACAGTGAAGTGAAGCAGGTTTCTTAAACATGTGTGCACTTTGTGTGGTGTAGTTTGATTGTAGTGTCATTGTAAAAGGTTGTAAATGTGTGCATGTGTGCGTGTATGCACAGAGTGGTTGTGTAGTTTTGACGTGCTTCATTGTATTGTTCGCAGCGCTGTCTTGGTATTTATTTATTTTTTTTTATTTGGTCTGAGGTTTACATAAGATCTACCGGGGTTTCGGGAAAGTCCGAAAGGGATACCGTGGCCCCTGGCAACGTAAAGGCAACGGAAGGAACACGGGTGGGTTTTAGTCAGTATGAGTCTGACATGCCCTCCCGCTCCACCCAGAGCGGGAGAAGTTATTTGATAATTTCCCACCCAAAAAAAAAAAAAAGAAAAAAAAAAGGTGTACATAAGATTTAAGGAAAAAATACAATGGACAGAAGCTGCTAAAATTGAGAATGAAGTACAATATGCTTAAAAACTAACTAACGCCCAAAACGCAAAAACAAGACAAAAATCAAAGCCATTTTAATTAAAAAATTGTGACAACATTGTATTTACGTGACTGTTATAAATTTCCCAATTTTTACTTCGTTGTCACCTAAATAGAATTGCGAGGGGAGAATTAGGACTTTTTGCCCCAACAGCACAATTACGTGGCTTTGAATCACTTCACTGAGTGGCATTTTGTTATAAAAACTCCACCGAAAATAGACGTAACTTAAGATATTTATGCTTCATAGAGTGGAAGGCCTCTTATATAATTAGGATAATGACTAAGGAAAATAGGTGATTTAGGTGTGATTTTTTTGGAAATGCTTTTAGAAGTTAATTTTCTATGCAAATTGTGTTCAACTTGAAGTTATTTAATACCTTGGGAAGTGTAAATAATTGTTAAATTGTCGTAAATTTATTTGTTAAATTGTCTCTTGAAAAGAAAATACGCGTAATTTTTTTTTACAGATACTGTTGTTTGCACAAAACGAAACTGGTTTACTGCTTCAATTTTCTTTATGATATGACATCAAAAATATTGTTTAGAGGAAATAAAAGAATTTAAGCTATCGTGGATCGGTAGTAAAAATAAAAGTTCGCTGATTTACCTTTGTTGAATATGAAAATAAAAGAAAATTACAACATGTCTCAGTGAAAAATTTATTTAAAATGATGTTCATGTTCAAAGCACTCGAAGAGTGAAATAATTTGCAATACAGAAAAATATTTTCTTCAGTGCAATATTACTTATATTTTTTATTGGGCACCGCACAATAATAAAACAAACACAGTTTATGGTCATACAAAAAATGTCGTAAAAATATAATAGACAATATTTACTGTCCGCAAAAAATGGAAAAGAGTTACAAGAAAAACCTACTACTTGCACAGTTATAAGCACAGAAACCGCTTTCGAGATACGCATTTGTCTCTGTAGCCATATCGCGGGTATCATCGTAACTGATCATGGCGACCATCATTGCATGAGCCTCATCAGCTATTTTGTATAATATTTTCCGGGATCAGGGTTCAGTGGTCGAGTGTTGCCCCGTTTCCTTCCCAGAATGAGATTGCCTCGCGACATTAAACCGAGCCGATGTAAATTTTCGTCGTTACTCTATGTCTGTTTGTTCGTTGCTAGGTTCTCATGTATTGCATGATTTCCCCGGTCAATGAAAGGATCTCCGTATGAAACCCTCTCCCTCCGAGGATAATATAATATGGAGCACAATGGGTGCCGTAATAGCTTCATTTGTTTTTATGAACCAAATTTATATTAATTATTAGGTTTATTTCCTTAGTCTTGTTCGTGATGTGATAATAGTGTGAATTGGTTGGAAGCATGTTTAGTTATACAACTAACGGCAGTGTTATTTCCTGGTAGTGTCCAAAATAACAACATTGTATAATTCATACTCATATGGATA
Organism: Xanthia icteritia; assembly: GCA_949128155.2. NCBI lineage: Eukaryota > Metazoa > Arthropoda > Insecta > Lepidoptera > Noctuidae > Xanthia > Xanthia icteritia. The sequence goes on from OX421939.2 coordinate 9,997,333, forward strand.
TTACAGAGACATGGTAAAGTTTGTCTTGAAATTAGCAAGTATACGTTAATGTGACAGCGGGTTGGAAAAGTAGGTTAAAGTATTTGCATGTGCAAAACCTCTATTAGGACCTAATGTTTACTAATGGGGCAAACAATGAAATGACAAAACTTATTCTTTTTTTATCTTTGTTTGAACTTAAGCTGTGATATCCGGGTTGAGCAAAAAACTAACCGATATTGAGCTGTAGATCTAAAATTACTATCAATTCCAACTTATATTTTGTCGTATCTATTTCTTGTTTTTACCTTATCTTACTGGACTGAAATCGGATCAGCACTAACAAGAAAATCTATTTTAAAGCCATCTCACAACCACTATTACCATATCATTACCAAGCCAGTCTATCCAGCCTTATGACTATTATTCAGCTCAAACATTTGTAGAGCGGGGTTGCGGAAACCACTGCACTGTCACGGTTCCCGGGGGTAAATCGTTGCCCCCACTTATTTGAATAAGAATGGCCTGGTAGTGTCCCACGGGGCAAGGCCAGACGGTCCCACTTACCTTGCCACATGAAGTACAACGCGTGTTTCACTCAGAAACGTAATGCATTAACGTTAATGTACATAATGATGGTATTATGGTGTAAAAGCTGTCCGCAGCTGTTTACCGGAACGAAAAGCGGATGTTTTTTGTGTGAAATTGTATGCAAATTAGCTAGCTCTGCTTTTAGAGTGTGTTTTTGCATAAAACTTATGTGTACGTAAACTATCATACAATATAGTTTAAGTAATTGGAATGAACTTCATGGTTATGTTATCGTCTTAATACACATATACACATAATGTTTTGTTCTTAACTTTCTTGAGATATGTGTTTCCATGTTTAAGTCAAACTTGTTTGATCTTAAGTTTTGTTTTCACGTTTTCGCGTAGAAATCTACTTTTTTGTACGTGAAATTCAATTTGGTTGTGTTTTCTTGGCTATTTATTCATAATAACTTAAGATAATTGATAAATCGTTTTTAAATTACTAAAACGTTATTCATTTACGGCTTCAGTAGCCATTTAACAAGCACAAGGATAAAAAATATCGAATCTATCCATGCAAAAAGGCTCGCAATTTTCCGTGCCCGCAAAACTTATAGCCTGATAGGCCAAACTTCGTCGTTTCACCCTTTCGATATAGGGTGACATTTACCAAGTTTTCTTCACACTGGCTAAGAAACTAGCAAGTTAGATTGAGTAACGAGGGCGCCCTCTGTCGGGAAGAGGTCGATTTGCTAGGCTGGCGATCACGTGGAGACGGTGATGGCCGGATACTTAACTAACTTACATCTCATGACACATCTCGTGAAGGGAACTTTATATCACTTCACATCTCGAAATTAATTTTTCGAAGGCGTGTGAGGAATTTTGAGGAGAATTTGTGTCAGAATGTAAGTTATGTGCGTATTTAAAGCTGTAATTCTGTGTTTATGTTTTAACATTATCAAAGGATTCAAAGTGATTGCATTAGCATGAGTAGATATGAGTATTTAACTGACTAGTAGGTACCTATTCTATATTTCTAAATGACCATGAATGGTCTTTCCGTCTCTGCCCGTTTATATAAATGTGTTTTTTATACACAACGGGGTAGCTCTTAGCCTGCATCTCACCTAAAGTGATGATCAGGTCGAAGGTGGAAGCGAGCTTCACCCGGAATACTCAACCACAGGAGAACTGGCTATATTTTGACTCTAAATGCTGAAATACAACAATGCTTTTAACATTATTGTTATGACGACAGACTTAGATAAGATGGCGGTAGCCAGACGGACTTAGAATAAATCCTACCATCAACCGAACCAAGCAGAAAAATTAGCTCCCACTTGGAATCGTACCAGGAACCTCTGGGTCTGAGGTCTAACCAGTAGACCACAGAGGCAGTGAAACTATAATGTTAATCTATGACCAGTGTTTCATAGTTACTGTATATTTACTATAGTAAATTATTATGCTTCTCTCTCATTCATTATTAGTACAAAATACAGTCAATAAAGATACTTCCTATATGCTACTAGTAGTAGGTATCTTTGTATATTAAATACGTGATTTCCCTTTCAAGAATCGTGAATATAACATCAGATCCTATAATTTAAATGTTTAATAGATCAAACTTGTTTTAAGATATTATGATTACTGTTCAGAGGAAATCGTGTTCTAAATTATACTTTAATGGCGTTGCATTTTTGTGCTCATATTTTTGAACTATCCTTGAAGCAATCATTATTTATGGAGTCGTCCGGTCACTAATGACATTGCCTTTAGAATCTGAGGACCGGAGACTCTACAGGGCGCTTTTGTCGTGAATAGGTAGACACGGCAAAACGAACGCTTTATGCAATGCAGATCTGAAGTTCTAGTTTCCTCTACCTTTATGTCTACTAACGTAGACCAGCGTTTCCATAATTTCTACGTTTCTGAAATTATTTTCTGTACATGATAAACGATCTAGCGGTTGCATCTGGTAGAAATCTCAGTCAGAAAAATATTAAATGAACAAATATTGTTCATATTTGTTCATCCACATTATGAAGAAATCCTTTATGAAATAGATAAACTATAAAAAAAACCTTTGACGGTTTCCTGAGCTGCGCTCACGCAGAACAAAGCCATGAAGAGCTGCATCTCGACTGTAGACGACTAGAGCGCAACTTACTAAAACAATTGTTGACCTTGACCGACATTCACATAACGACTTTAATGATTGATCAAATTTGATTTCATTTGTTTCTTGGGTTAGAATTCGGTAGTGTTTTGTTTTTGATACATGGTTTTCTGCAAACAAGCCATTAGCAGCTCCGAGAAAGGGTAAGTTGATCAAGTGTTATCAAAGACTTATATTATTGATAGCCTTTGTTCAAAACTTTATATTCATGGTAATTCCATTTTATGCGATCCAGCCTAAAACGGGAACATAAAGCCATCAATATGAAACATGTCGTAAAACACAAAAGCAGATCGCTGAACCTATGGCGCGGAGAGAAAATATAAATAAAATTTGTCTTTCGGGTCGCATATGTATTAAAGTTTACGCGTATTCGTCCAAATACAATTTTAGGTAGGAAATTGCCTCCCGGTAGAACCCGTACAAAATGGAAGATGTGATATTAAATCTGGATGGCAGTTATTAGGAGGCGCTCGGTGGCTCTACACAAAAAGAATTCTAAATAAAATGAGGTGATATTTAGCGAGATATTGTTAACCGGAGGCGAAAATGTGCTTTGTACACGAACACTTTTATTAACTCTTAACGTTATAGAAATGATATCGATACGGAGCGAAAAGTAGGTCGGTTTGCAGGCGTGTCTCTAGACAATAACATAAGGAATGCACGTAACACCTGAATGTAATTCGCATTGGCACAGAACCAACTTAATACTCTGGCTATATGGAATAACAGTTTTGGCATTGTTGCTGATTTTGCACGCAAAAATTACGACAGACGGATTTCTTCAAACAATTTTGCGTAAAGATACTATTCTTAGCGTAACTTGGAATTTAAATAAGCGAGCGTGAGAGCTAAGCGCTGCTTTTTGTCATGTTGTCAAAGGTTACAAAAAACCAGATGTTCCAGGATTAGATACGGCTCTTGGGAAGATTAAACAAGAACGGATAAGAACACGCCTACCGGCAACACCCCAGTGAAAATACAATGAAAATTTATTTTATAAGCGCCTATCTAGCGCGTTCCCGCTTCCCTTTTGTTGTATAAAAATAAACTTTGCTTTTTTCTATCCCTGAGGTGAAAACATACCTTAATGGTATAATAGGATTCCGCAAGTAAAGAGGAAAATTCAACTGCATTTTGAGTGCATGTATGAAAATGTATCCATTAGCAACCTTTTAATTAATTAACGTTTTGGGCAACTCTACTTCCTTCGTAAATATTTTGATTGAAAAGTATTTTTTGATTTTCTTTCCTTGATATTTTTACCAACACTTCCACATGAAATGAACAACAGGAAACAAGATCATCTTTTTTTAATATTGAAAAATTGGCAGCGCTGGAGTTAATTCTGCTATAAATTAGGTGCGGAATCAACACAACAGGGAGTTGTCCCGTACATGACAGATTCGTTCTTCATTTTATCAGTGGGTACCCGACCAGCCGCTTGTAAACAGCCGTAAATTATGTTTCCCAATCCGCTTAACTTTCGACTGAGGCCTTTTTAATCTTGTTAAAAATTGCGCCAGCATTATAAATTCTAAATTAAAGCGATTTGTTCCGGAGCGTTTCGGTACTGTGATTGTCATTTCGAAAGCCAACTAAACATACTGATCTACACGCTACTCCGAATCCTTCTGGAGTTAAGACGTTGATTAAATGCGTTACAAGACGGAAGGATAACAAAACATTTTTCGTTAAACCCTCTCCATTTTATCGCGAGAATATTCAGGGTTTATGATATCGGTAAACAAAATAGTCTGGGAACAGATGGCGTTCAAATACAATGTAATTATGTCTGTACGTATTAGGGTGGCTCGGCGTGAGACGATCCGCGCAACTGCCTCGCTGAACTAATAAGGGCAAACTCAGCCGTTTTCATATTTGCACAAATTACATTAATGCTTATTACCTACCGTAGACATGGCGAAATACAGAATGACGTTTCAAGCGCTCCAATAACCGTAATTGTTTTATCAGTGTCGGAATGGAAGGAAATAATTACATTACGTCGGGAAGATCGAATTAATATCAGATGGTAACTGTTAATATTTGTGTTAGAAACCAAAAATGAAGATATAATTTAAAGTGCTTCCACTTTAAATGATATCTTCATTTTTGGTTTCTTGGGAAAATGACTGATGAGATAGTGTTTTTGGATAACCATTTTTTATTATATGTGTCTACATATTTACCAAAAGCATATGGTACAAAATAGCGCGTATCCCTTATGAACCGATGCGGCGACGTCATCGGTCGGGCCGCGTTCGTCTACTCCTGCTCGACTTTTAAATCTTACGGTTGGCGACAAACAAGAGACGTGATCTGATAAAACAAGATTATGTACACAAGATACGTACTCGATGTGTAGGAAGCATGTATCTTAACGGCTCTTAATGAGTAGTGATTATTCGGTTAGCCGCGCGTTTCGCCCGCTGCGTCTCACCCGTCACACTGCACAGTGCCAACTTGTCATATCTGTATAATTATATTACCCGACTTTCCTTTCCTGACGCTTTTGTGCCGTTGATTGTCGTTTATGTAATTGCCTACATTCTGCAGCATCACGGCTTATGCTCGTCTCGGAGCCATCAGAAATTAGTTCCTCTAAATACACGAAATATTTTCGTAATTGCGCGCCGGGTAACAAAACAACATCATTTCTGTGTAACGGATTATGACGTCACCTGAACGCGAGCGGAGCATTTACTTAACAGTCAGTCCGACTGAGCTATTTATTATTCCCATCTCTCTGTATAAATGCGGAAACTTTGCTAGAACTGAAATGAGAACGTAACGAAAGTGCTTGTGTAGTCCCTTCACGAGTGCGACAAGTATCGATGTCCCTCTTGTGTAACAATTAGGCTTTACACATTGTGTTGTACTTTCTAAGTGAAACAGACAGTTGCCTAGCTATTGGCGTAAAATTGGAATTTTACAAAGGTATTGCCAGCGTAAGAACAGTGCGCGTTGTTTTGGCACAACTCAAAATTTATTCCATCGGTGTGGCGCGGTAGTCCCGCGTGACAAATGCCTGAATGCCGTCCGAATTCTGTACGACTTTTTACCACCCAAGAAAAAGTTAAATACGTTGAGCCGAAAAATACGTGATATTATAGGGGAAAAACTAAACGATCAAGTTTGCAGGCTTATTTTTTTATCGGGCACACTGACGTAGTCTCAATTTCTTTCTAATTAAATTATCCGCTTATTCCGTACTCTTTCGTTTCCTTGCAATTAAAGCAAAATGAATCTGTGGCAAAACTTTTCCTTGTAAGAATATTTTTTATTAGGTTTTTTTTTCCGAGTTCTGGTTCCCTTTACATTGGTTCAATTGACTTTTGATCTATACGTACGTATAGGCTGAATGGACTGCGGAGCCTCGAAACGCGTGAAAAATTAAATTAAATTCTTTCTTGATTATTGTTTGGACTTTGAGGTACAAGGCTCTATTTTTTTGTTTATCCTATACTATTAAACGAAAAATATTTGTACATATATTTATATTATCAAGTTCTCGAAAACGGCTCGATTTCGATAAAAGTTGCAATATAGGGGTTTACGGGGGCGAAAAATTGATTTTGCTGGGTCTCATATCTGGGAAAAATCGTTTTCTCTGTATTTTCACCCGAGCAGAGCTCGGTCGCCCAAAGTTTAGAACAAGATTTCTAAACTTTGGGCGACCGAACAACCCCTTAGAATAACGACATGGCAGCATGGAATTACTAAGTACTTACTATCATGGCAGCATGGAATTAGTATGTACTATCGTGCCAGCATGGAATTAGTATGTACTATCATGCCAGCATGGCATTAGAGAATGCTCATTTAATTCAAAAAACGAAAAAACTAATTTTAACCAAAGCAGAGTTCGGTCGCCCAGATATTTGAATATGAATAACATGATGAAGTAAGCAATGAATTTCAATGTTTCATTCAGTACATGATCGATCATTAAATACAAGGTTTAAATGAGTCACATATTGGCAGGTAGCATTACATAATTTCAAGACGTAATATATGGGAGATTAGAGCTTAGCATACAGATCTGCATACGCGGTGGTGTAAATAGGAATATCATTAGTCTCGGAGGCATCGGCAGCGCGTTCCCAATCAAAGCTGATTACAATTCCGGACGGTTAACACGTAAATCCGATGCGGATAAATATTTGCACGACAGGTTGTAAACGGAACGTGCCCGGGGCCCTAATGGCCCGGGCACAGTTACTCGACCGGACTGTGTGTGTTTGAAATTTCAATAAACTTTACACGACATTTAATTGTAATTCTATTATATCGTTTTCATTTCATTTGATTCTGCTTTTATTTTGTCTTACAATAATGTAATTTAAAACCCTTGGGTAAGTTGAAATTAAAAATGTGGGTCTGCAAACCCTACTTAACAGCACAATCTTATATTATGTATCTATTAAATTAGAAGTCACACTAACAATCATACATATTGTATGTTAAGAGAGGTGATTTAGCCTATTTAACATTGCTCGGATTATGTTAGTTTACATTTAGAATAAGATCTTTTTGTTAACTTGTATTAACAAAAATTTACAAAAAAATATATTTTTTTTTGTAAATTTTTGACGTTCAAAAGTGCCTTATACGGGCCTACTTGAAATAAATGATTTGACTTTGACTTTAACCATTTTCTGTTAATAAAGACTTTAAAAAAAAACATGTGGGCCGTCTTTGGGAACTGCCGATAGAAGTGAAAACTAGCGTGGTGACGATGACGCGCGTTTGACGCTTCTTGTTCACCCAAAAAGTACACATATATACACAGTATACATATAGCTCATGGAAAGCGTTCGGTGACGATGACGCGAATTCCATGATTTTTGTTCACCCAAAAGATGCTCAACGCGCCTAAAGAAGTTTTCACTTTAAAAACAAATCATTTGATTCTGCTATTATTTTATTAATTTCCTTGATTATGATATAATAATAAATTATACGTTGTAACTCGTTTAATCAGGTTTATCCGATTCGTTTTGATTCTGATTTGTCGATTGTTGACGTTTTAAAAGCAAATTCGTCTACGTTTTCATTTGTTTTCGTTCAAAACATATTAGCAGAATCGTCAATCAAAAAAGTTTAATCAAATTGTAACACAATGTTTGTACCATTTCATTTCACATCAAGGAATCCTTTTGTGTTGAGCACACTTGTATCACAAACAATTCGAAATTAGTTTCAAACAGCCACTTGAAAACTATTTAGCTTGTAAAAACAAACGCAGCTAAGAAAACAAACACTATGGAGCGTGGATTGCACCTTTAAAAGGTTTAATCGTTACTTAACCCAAGCTCACAAACGAAATGAAAAACAAAGCGCATAATCCAATTGTTCTGTTAAAGCGCGTTCACATAATGCTGTAAGTTTCCCCTTAATATTTTTCGAAATACTTGGAATCGTATGCGGCCCGCATAGAAAACCGCACGCGCAATTACATGAATTTTAATCCTTATGGGGTGAGGGCGATATTTGAAGAATTTCATTATGGTGAAACTCTTCCGAGACGGGCGTCGGAATTCATTCCGTTTCAAATGCAGACCAAACCTCACTTTGAATTATATTGAAGTTTTTGTAAAAGAAAACTTTCTTTATTATTCTGCGATTTAATGCTGAAATGAGAGCCGAGTCTTAATCTCAAGTTTATGTTCGTCATCTTTGTTTACCTTTTATTGCGCCGCGATTTTTTTGTAAAAGAATAGCAGTATTATTATTAGCTTTACGTAGATTTATAAATGTTTTCTTCATATTACGCCTTTTCATATTACTGCATTTTATTAAACTAAATAGCTAGGTCCAATTACCTAGTTTACCAGCAATCAAATTAGCAATCTTGATTCTACTTTTATTTTAAAATTACATGCATTAAAGTTAAGCTATTCGCTGAACAACGTTGCGTAAAGTGCTAAGAAATTTAAATTTTAAAATTAGAACTATTCAGTCCACATTCTCCCGCGCTACCCTAGCTACTTACGCCATCTTTTTCTACAGCCAGCCAGTCTCATTGTCGTGCCGTCCTGCTAATTTCACGTAGCCAAAATATTTGTGTCTTTTTTGGGTATCTATTTCGTATGTGTTTTGTTTTCTATGTGTCTTTTGTAGGTACACATAGCTCGCAGGTATCCTTGTGTGAGTAATGTTGCCTCTGTATGCGTGGAATGCGGCTGCGAACGTAGAATTCGTGACTGCCAAGATTAGTCTGCGTAATGCACAGCCAAGGTGTTTAGACGCTAGACACTATCTGCATGTTAAATATTGTACCAAATTTACAAAGTCTATGACCGAATAAAAGGTCTGTTTTAGATAAGGCAATGACTCCAAAGATTGGATGATCTTGTCTAAAAACGAATTATGATGTATTTTAAAACCTTCTCAGAATCAATTCCAATCCAAATTCTATTTTTGTACTCTGATAAATTCACTAAAATAATCTCTTGAGTATTATTTTCTCAGAAATGTTATCTTATTATTTTTCATGAAAAAATAATATCTTATTTAAAGATTAAACAAATTGGAATGTTTTTATCATAATAGATCCTTAAAAATGTACAGCCCTGCAGTTAAAGGCGTGGCAGGTAAATGGCAAACGACCAATGTGGCCATACGCTAACATACCGAGGATATACTCTGTATAGAAGTGTCCTGAATTGTAGCTAGTAATAACGTGGATAGTAGAACTAAACAAATGACAATTCCAGTTCGTCATCAGCCACTACATCCCCGAGCATTCCCGTCAGGTCATACCAACAAGCCATCAGTTACACCAACAGCATTTTAATTCAAAGGGCGTACGTGCCCCAATCAATACGCACACGGCAGTAATCGAATCCCAATACATTCAGCATTGACTGATGAAACGTTCACACGATCCGACAATTAAATAAGATGACGTCATGTAAACTGAAGCGATTAGTTACGATTAAACGCGATGTTACGGCGAAGTGTGGATCTAATTCAAGGTCGGACCGTCATCTGCATTTAAGTTACACAATCGTTATTTCTTGTGTTGGCTTTGAATAGACATCACCTATTTCTATTCTCTTCCAGTTTGAATTGCATGCAATACTTTTTCACACTTATATTACATCACGCCCTTACACCCACATTTCTCCAGTTATTAAGTCTCACGTAATAGGGGGCGAGCCTATTGCCATCAACCGGGCACAAATCCAAATTCCGGGCTGCTACTGAGAAATTCCAGATGGATAAACCCAATAACACTTTGCCTCACCCGGGAGTCGAACCTATTAATAGTAGTTTTTCACTCAGGATATATTGGTCATGGTCTTCGCGTACTTAATTGAAATGGTAACTGCCTGTGGTTAAACCACCCTTGGCATTTCGACTTTCTAAAATAAAACAAAAACATTTTATTAGATTTGACAGCCGGAACGTTCCGAGTACTAAATACGTCAGGCAGCGACCACTAATCTTCGAGCAAAGCCTTTTAATAAACATTAAGATCAGAATCATAGGACTATTTATAATATCATAAATTAAACTGGTAATTTTGCTTAGAAACTGCTTATCCGAATAATACCGACAAAATCAACCGATTCAGATTCTCATGAACGCATTAAATCTCTTTAAAGTCGGGCAAAACAACACCCCAACACGAATTCGGAGTTACGTGTTTAAAATCTTTGTCCACCCGTTTCTGCGACAACCCTGACACGCGTGGTTTCAATACCAAGCGGGTTATAGGTAGGTACCATGAGTTATGGGGACATCTGCCTGCCACCCATCGTGTAATTTCAGAACAGACATGTATTAAAATCCGTATAAATGTAAAAAATACCCGTACATTCCGTTACAAAAACCACAAATTATTGGCGACCGCATTGAAATTCGCTGCGGCAGTTTCATTATATACCGCGAACGATGAATTGATCTGGAGTTAACTTAGTAGGCTGTGTACCTGCAGTACCTGCTGAATGTAGGCTGTGTAGCTGCTGAATGTAGGCTGTGAAGAATGCAAGGCTAATTAACACGCTTCAACGAGTACAGAGTCCTAATGAATGTACAAGATTATGGAGATAAATTCACGTTTGAAACTAAGGCATATTTACGAGCCTCCTAAGTGTCGCAGTTAAAGTTCTGAACTTAAGTGATTGCGGTAAGAAGTCATTCCATCTGGTCGTGACTTGTACTTGTCTTGGTCAAGAGGCTAGTAGGCAAACCAGTACTTAAACAGATTAACGAGAAATCGTGGATTTCTTGATCTGGCTTGATATTTTCATTTAATTAATTAATATTTTCTGTTGAAAGTAGGACAACCCGTCTCCTTTTTTTGAAGACTTACTGTCTTTAATATGAAGAAACTATCATTGTCTCTGGCAATACCTGACAGGTGGGGACAATGTCTTAAAAGAAATATTATTATTGGATCAAATATAGCTACATGTTTTTAATAAAGCTACACGAATTTGTCATTAAGCTTAACTGTATTGTTTTTATTTGTCAAATGCTTGGACATTGGTGTCAGAACAAATATTTCATTAAGCGTTCAGGGCGCCGCGTCCCTGTTTGTTTTCAACAGTTACATATAGCGTTCCTGTGTGTTTTAGTTCATGCAAGCAAAATAATGTGTGTGTTAGTGTAGCTTGTCATCAAAACTACTGATAAAAACATTCGTTTTAATACCTATCGGTAGTATTCCAGGGGCAGTGGTAACGGTCGCGACTTACGAGTTTTAGTAGATTCGAATCCAGACAGGCTCTTGACTTTTTGTAAATTATTTCATCACCACTGCTCTCAAAACGCTAAGGGAAAACATTGTGAGGGAAACGGTACAGAAGCGGCGAGTGACCAACCCGCAATGGGCACGCGTGGCGGATTTTAGCCCACTCCCTCTCACCGAGAGGAGGGCTATGTCCCAGTGGATACATTATAAGCTGATTATGCTTGTGCATAATATTCCGCAGGTACCTAAAATGTGATCCCGAATTTAAAGCAGGTACCAATAAGTCTAAAAATAAAATAAAATAATTATAATTTACGAACACACCATGTCAAAAGTTACCTTCCCCATAAATTGCCAAACTACCCACGTTTATAAATTCGCTGTGTACAAGTAATAAATAATCCGCATATGTTGCTAATGTTACTGAAAACACTGCCCACCCTTGTTGGGAAAAAGTGTGAGTTACACACTCACATAAACAAAACTTTTAGTTCGTAAAGTGAGAAAAGTCTCGTATTCATGATTAATAAAGGTTGCTCAACATATGTAATACAACACAACACACAATACAATACAATATTGTACTTAATTTTGTGCTTCTGCATTATGAAGTGTTGCTCTGCATGAGTCTATTTCGGCCTTTCTTCTCAGAGTAGTGTGATAGGAGACGCTGACCTCATCTAGTTTTAAAAAGATGATTGAGGTGTAAAATCTTTTGTAAAAACCTACAAGAAGTAACTCAATTATAAGTTACTAGCTGCGGCTCGCGGTTTCACCCACATAAGTCACGCTCCCGTGGAGTGGAAATATTGGGATAAAAAGTATCCTATGTATCCCAGGTCATGGTCTACCCATATGCCAAATCCGTTCAGCCATTTTAACACAAACAAAAAAAAACAAACAAACTCACTTTCGCATTTTATAATATTAGTTAGGATTTATTATAATATCAATGTTGTGTGTAGAAATAAATGTGAAAAAAATGTTCAGCAACAGTTGCTCAACTTTTGTTTACGAAGTAGTTTAATACACACACATTATCCCATATTATTATGACATAAATGATGAAATAAGATATCATTCGTATAAGTACTCAAAGATTATTTCATACGTACAATTTTCCTATTCCGTGGTTTCAACACCATATATTGCATAAACAAGCGGTTGCACTGCGCACTTCCAAAAGGAATGCGGCAGCAAATACTCGTTCACTGGATTTATTCCTAATGACGACACGATAATGTATATCTTGATATTTAACGATAAATCTACGATTAACTGGTACAGAAACATGCATGAGTAAATATGTAGAACTTGTCCAGGCTTGCATCAATAACATCGAACGTGTATAAAATCTGACTGACTCGTTGTTCTAGTGGTCACAAGCACTACTGCTGATCATGAGGTTCTGGATTGAATTCCCAGGTCGATCAAAGTGTTATTGAGTTGTTCCATCAGGAATTTCTCAGTAACAGCCCGGACTTTGAATTCGTGCCTGGTTGATGTCAATAGGCTCACCCCTATAACATTTTGGGACTTAAATATAACTGGCGAAATGTGGAAGTACTATGATACACCTCTGCTTAACCTTTCGGGGATTCAAGGCGTAATGTTATTTGTGTTGTATACTTTAAGTAACACATTTACACAGTGAGTTAAACATTTATAGCCTGCGTTTCTGTTGATGTTAAGCAATTTTATTGGCTTATTAACTTATTAAAGCTCTTAGAAATATGGTAGTTAAACTCCCATTCGATTCCTTACCTCGAAAAGATGTCGTAATTCACGATCGAAGGGCTATTACGACAGCACTTTACGTCTTCTTTAGAGGTGACAGCCCCGCAATGTTGAATCACAAATGAATTGATGCAATACTGCAATAGGAATCCGCAAAGGATTGTGTTGTGATTGAGTGATTTAAGCAGGAAAGCGTGAGTTTAAAAAGTCATGTCGAATTTTCCGAAAAATGAGTACTCATATGAAAATTTTGGAAAATAAAGCATTTATAATAAATCCTCCTCACTCTAACTACAATTGAATTGCCTTTAACGACCCACTAAATTCGTTATTATTTCTATTTTCTAAAAAGAAAACATAAAAGTAATCGTATAAATAGCAAAATCTTACAACATATGAAGAAAACCGCTTTTCATCCTTCATAATACAACATATATTATGAAGAAAACTGCTTTTCATCCTTCATAACTTTAATAATTCTACCGAGAGAGAGCTTGTTGTATGTGCAAATAGGTTTTGCGGGCTGGCAAGTAAGTAGTGCTTTGGTATTAGTACTAATTGCAACTCTGTTTACCTTCTCAGAAATCATAGACATGATGTGATGTTTGCGAATTCACACGTGGTTAGATACAGGATTAGTTTGTAGTGATAAGGGATCTCGCGGACTAGACTCCATTTCAAATAACTAAACCTTTTCTACAAGCCGTTCAACCGATTTTTACTACTATTGCGTTGGTAGCATGACAAATGGCAGCTGCAGTAAGCAGTTGGTATTGTTACCACTTTTTTGCTTTTAATGCCATCCTTATGCCTACGGTATAGAAGTCAGAATCAGTTGAACGGACTGTAAAAAAGGTTTGATTAAATGTCTAATCTTATTTCAAATGTAGTATAGACGGTTACGACTCCAGCCAGTCGTGAGTCTAAAGTCTTGAAGTTGACGTGGTGAAGTGTGAAGAAATGTTTCTTCACTCTTCACAACGTCTGCTTTTTAAAATAAAAAAAATATTGAGTCTAAAGAATTATCTCTTCTCAATTTTTGAGTACGAAAAGTTTATCATTTGGCTAGCCATTCGCAAGGCGATTTGTTTAGGGTCAGCTTTCAGTGTTCAGATAGGTACTAAAAAATACTGCGGAAAAATACTTTTGGCGTCGCGTCGGAGGAATAAAATGTGTTAGGAACATAAACCTTCGCTGTCTGTAGTAAATCTTCTAAAGTTGCTGTAAAACTTAAGTAAAGAGGTTTACAACTTCACCGTAACCAGTTACTTAGTTATAATAAACTTATTAAAATTCATCCCGCTGACACTTTGCAAAGTCACGCGTAGAACGATAAAACTAAATAAATCTTACGAAACTTTTCAACTTAATAACCTAAGACTTTCTATAATTCAAGTTCATGTCGTGACAAGCCAATGTTTTATTAACAAAACAACGGCTATAAAGCCAATTTGGCATGAGCCCGACCTTGTGTTTGTTCTAATTGTCTTACTAAACGACAGTGAATGGTAACAAATAGATCTACATAATAATGACGACAAAAAATGGAATCTAACGTACGAGTACACACAAGAACGGTCTCCATACATAAATAACAAATATTAACTGCTTAGATGTTGACCTTGCTGTACGGCTGTATCATACTCCGTCTGTATAATGTAGGTACAATGCACAACTTCATTAAATAGTTTCCGTCATTATAATCAATCACCATTTTTTGTTTGATCAGGGACTTTTTCACAATGAACATTTGAGCTCTTTTTTTACACACAGCCCAAAAAACTTTGCCTTTAACGAATTAGACATTGAAAGATTAATGAATAGCATTTACATTAGCAGTAGCAGCCCTTTAGGTGATACCATTGAGTCAGATGTTGAAGTTCGAACGAGATCTAAAAGTATTTGCAAAGTCCTGCTGGTGAAACTTTGCAAAAATTAAACTTTTCAAAAGTACGGAATCAAAGCGAGGAGAGGCGACCGCTTGCGTTCATTTGAATTACGCCGGGCTCCGCCTTTTGTAGTCGACTTCATTTAGCGAACTTAAAGGAACTCTTTTATTTTGCCCCAACAAAGAACTTAAGAGGTGCATTGTTGAATCCGTAACAAATTGCACGGCCGTGATTACGTTAAGAACTCTACCGTCTAGGGTGGAGCTTAGATTGGAATTTAACAGTTATCAGTCCGATTGCAATCAATTTAAAACTCCTGAAAATTGTTAGCAAAGTCTGCAGGGAGGACAAGAAGACAAATAATTAATTAAACTTTATTGAAACTGGGTTTATCTACTGCAGATAATTTTGTACAAACCACTGTCATCAACTTAAGGGCCAGCGATATATCACCGATGGTAAATTGGTAATCACTTCTAAAACTAAAATCTTGTACCAACGCACGCAAACTCCCATAAAAACTTCGCATTTCCTAAATTTGCTTTCCTTGTAGCGAATCTAACAAGTTAACTTTTGCAGACAGCTTAGGGGCAGAAGCTCTGTAAAAAAGTTTGTTGATCTTTTTTTATTTTTAAGGATAAACTTCGCTTGCAGGCATGTTGTAAACAACATAGTCATGAGCCTGTGTCGTCTAGAGTGGCAACAAGTGTTCTGTGCAAACATCCCGACAGCTGCCGTACAACTTGCATGTTTGTGTACCCAAACATTTTATAAAAGATTTAAACCCTGAGATTACTGGGAACTTCGTACATGTGTCGCTTGTCTCGGCTTTATTGTCAGGTATTGTGATTTTGTAGTGAATTGTAATTACTTGCTTATAGAGGGATTTGTAGAGCAGTGGTGGTCGCGTCTTACGAGTTGTAGGTCGTGAGTTCGAACCTAGGCAGCCACTTTACTTTGTATATTTAATTTCATTACCACTGCTCTCAAAACGGTGAAGTAAAACATCGTGAGGAAACCGGCATGTCCTAGAAACAAAAATTTTAAGACATGTGACATCCACCAACCCTCACCGGGCGCACGTGGTGGATTATGGCCTGGCCTGGCCAATGGAGGAGAACTGATAGAAGAATGTGGTATTTAATTTGAGTAGATACAAGGTTTGTAAATAGTGCTGAGAAAAGTCACGACGCTACACTTCCAGTCATTGAAATAAACAAGCATTCTAAAGTAAATAAATCATTACAGATACATTATCATTTTAACATTGCCCTTAAATTAAATAAGCTTAATTACAGTCGGCACGTAAAACGATTAAAAATCAGACACCAGAGAGAGGCACGTCATCAAAGTTAGTAATTAAATTCATAAAGTATTCCGCAACGTTGCTCATGTGAATTATGAAATTCTATTTAATTTATGCATGTACGACTAATGTAGATCTACGGGGGATTGTTTGCGGAGTTAATGGTTAAAATTATTTCACATTTTCCGGATCTAACTCGGTTATTTCAATGCACACTTTGACGCATTAAATGCAATTATATTAGTGTTCGTGGAATTAATTAAATTGAGATGTTAATATTGAAATGCCTGGTGCTGTTATGGAATTTATTGTGCAAGTTGGCATATAATTAAAATATTTCGGATATGTGAGCAACAGTATGTGAGCAACAAGAATCAAACAACGCACTTACTATATTTGACTGACTCATCTATCGTAAAATTCCGTATGAATTTCAATGGCCAATACTCTCGGTAGATAGTAAAAAAATATCGGACGTGTGCGTGGGACATTAGGCCCGAAAAGGGTACGAAAGCCGGTAACGTCACGAAGTCCACCCCAAGCAATTATGTAGCAAATGTCGCGTGCTACGTGCCCCACAAATAAAGAGGATGGGATAAAGTCACAGTATTACATTAGAATAGCTAGCTCACGATACAATATCATATGCGCATTCTACCTATGTCAAGGGATACGTCATCTTTTTGTGACGGACGTGATGTCTCAAAGAGATTTGGGCATGATAAATGACTTCCAACTTATGTTAAGGACCTCATATTTTATCTAACCCAAATCTGGGTATGATTGTGGAAGCTGAAATATTTCTCACGTTTTCTGAGTTCAATTAATGTTTCACGGCCAAAATACACTGTGTCACTACTATAAATTATAGTCCCGAAATATTTCCATCGTTTCCCCTTCGGAGTTGCTTAATTTTTCTAAGTGCGAATCTATTTTTCACCCTTGGCCGTCTTCCGTATACGAATCTCCCTCAAGATTTACGTTCTCGACGCGAGCAATAAGCGTGCCTACCTACGACGCAGCCTGTTCGGTATTTTAAAAAGGTACGTCTGAATCCGGTGAAAAATTGCTTCCCGCCCGCCCCAACCGAGAAGCCATATATTTCAGTCATCGTCGTGTATTGAACGACCGTGAAGATGGGGACAGATAACTTATTTAAAACGTTAAGTGTTTATACTACGATAGACGCCCCTCGGCTTAACATCGTTATGAGAATGCAGGTACTTATAAATAGAAGCAAATCAATATTCTGAAGATTTCCATGCGGGTCTGAATTGAAGAGAAAGGGCCTTTGACGATGCTCGAAAGCGATGACCCAACAATCTATATCCTACATTGTGCATATAGGTACCAGACTGACATATTTTTGCAATGAAAAGCTCAAGTAACCGAGCATCGTATTAATGACTGATTGTTAACCACATAAAGCATAAATCGTGAGCGATCCATTACAAGTTATGACGATATAAAAGGTAACATTTAACCGGTATTACGTAGGAACTAAGTGCCAAGATTGCCCTTATAAACAGTAAACTGAGAAATATGGAATGTTCTGAGAAAGGTTTTACCGTTGAAATAGCATTCAATAACAAAAGTAAGTCGAGAGTGGAGGTGAAAGTGCGAATGTGAGGATCCGTCGGGTCGCGTAAATATTACAGCACAACAGCGGCTTATTCCGATCGGATCCCAAAATCCGATCCCACTTTGTGGGATTCGTTAGGAATAATAATAAAATTAATATTTTGATCCGAACCGATCCTAATACGAAGTGATCCCCGCTGTAAAACGATTGATGAAAATGAGAATTAAGAGTATAGAATATCGATATACATAGTAACATGAATGGGAATAAAAATAAATACATCTTTTAAAACATTCTAAAAGTGAGACCACACGAAGTGGCCTTTCGACGCCTCATGGACCTCGGGATGATCGGTTCGGGACAAAATATTAATTTTATCCTCATTTCTGACGAATCCCACAAAGTGCGATCAGATTATGGGATACGGTCGGAATAAGCCTCAACAGCTCCTTGCAAACAACCATTTTATAGTTATTTTTTTATTTATTTATTTATTCAAAGACAAATCATTGTAGTACACGTTACAAAAAAATAATGAAAAACAGTTTTACAAAATAATTACTATATCTACAAACGTGTGGGTGAGCACTGCTCTCCTAGCTAGGTTATAAAAACCTGTGTTAAGGCGACGATAACCGACTTTTAATGATTTTGCACTGATGATCCCGTCTAAACGAGTAAGGTTAATGATTTGGAAAAATTATGTGTCAAATTAGAGCATTTTCTTAATAACTTAATCTGTGAATATTTTAGATTATGTTTATATTACATAGTGAAATTAATTTGTAAAGTTATGTCTAACGCGGATACAAAACTAAGGATCACGCAAAATCTATCAAGCGTATTTTTCTGAAACCTTCACCATTTTAAAGATAATTTAATTATTGATCTTTTAGTATACGTTTTTTGTTAAAATACCTTTTGTTTTTAGTATAATAAATTAATAATGCGTCTAATTTAGGACAGCGCTCCTTGATGGGCGAGTCCTATTACTGGCTGGACGTACGACGCGTTGCGTGAGCTCAGTACAGAACATGCAAGCTAACCACTCAAGGTCACTGGCATATATCTGCGTCTTAAGGAGAAGCAGTCCGGTCCCCTAAGGTATAATGACGTAAAGGTTACATAGTGCTTCTGATGATGAGTTCCGATTGAAGTTTAAACAATATTATAAAGGCGTATCTCGCTGGTCGCTAGTGGTAGACCTACTGCTGAGCGTGAGGTCCTGGATTCGATTTCCGGGTCGGGCAAAGTGTTATTGGATTTCTCCATCTGGAATTTTCAGTAGCAGCCTGGATTCTGGATGTCTCGCCCCCTATTACATGGGACTTAAACATAACTGGCGAAATGAGGGTGTACTATAGGTAAACCTCTGCCTAACCCTTCAAGGATTACCGGCGTGATGTTATGTTATGCTATAAAGGCTTATTAATAATAAATTGTGGTGTTGTTAAACAGCGTTTTGTACCAAAGCTTATTGCATCACTGCACGATTGAGTGATCACGATCGAATGAGTCAGTCGACAGCATTTAAGTAATAATTGCATTCATAACTATGAGTTGATTCTTCGCTTTAAAGCGATTCAATTGAACTAGTTTTTTAACTCAGGCATTTTCATATAATCCGACCTTGGTTTCATAGGTATTCACTCAACTTTATATTTAACTACGAGGATAAATTTACTGGCATTCCAAACGGTATCATTAAGGTGCGGTGACTTGAATAGAAACCGCATATTATAAGGCATTTTAATTAACTAAAACAATAGCATTTCTAAAATCGTATTCAAATAAATTCCATTGATAAGCGGCACGCCCACGCATGAGTATGTCGCAACATTGATTACATAATTATACAAACAACACCATAAAATATTTTCTCCCAATTTGCCTAGCTTTCATAATAAACGCCACAATTTAGACGCACCTCACAAAATACAACAAAATGAATTAAACATACACAGCATAAAAAATTTGAGTCATCTCAACGTAAAACATTACGCGCACGTAGTTAGGACCACAGCCTACTGATATTGGAGGAGAAAGGAAAATGCATTGGCTTTTTGTAATGTGGCAATAACCTGGGGATTAGGCCGGTCCGGAATACTCGGCCATTTTCTGTTCCACGCACTTACGTATACCCTAACATGCTTACGATGGGGAATCTTTAACGTTGGGGTCGCTGCGCTAGGCGTATCTAAACGTGTATAAAGGAACGCTTGCGCTTAAATTAATATGTAATACGGGGAAGATAACTCCGTTTTAGTTTGCTGAGTAAGGAAAAGGTTTTAACAAAACTATTTCCATATAGATAAAGTAACAAAGATATTGACTTAGCAATGTCACAACAGGTTAAAATGTCGTCAGAAAATATTAAAACTCTCATAGATGTGCAGAAAGATATAAGAACCAATATGAGAGAAAACTAGACAAAATCATCGATAGTTTAAATTCTTTAGCACGTACTCAACAACACCAGCAAGTAGTATTTCGCACGATTTCTCAAACAGGTTTCTAAATGCTGACACTTTATGAAACGCAGTGACATTATCCTTATTTCAAAAGCACAATACCGTAGAAACGCTGTCAAACTAATTTGGTATAACTCCAAAACCGTACGAAGATTGTCTGAAACATTCAGAGTGGAAACATTTGCTTCAGTGTGTTATACAAGTCGAGTATTCGAGAATCGCGCGTTGGCAGTGTTTTTTTTTCTCCTATACTACTCGATTCGGTTATCTCGGAGGATCCGTAGGACATAAAAGCTAAGGCCTGTTTCTCGCCTCGTATATCGTATCGATTTAGATAGGATACGTCGAAGAGATGTTTTGTTGCTAAATTAAACAACGAACACAATATATTCGGAGGGATTTAGTAGAGCTCCTTTTTGGGCTTATAAGCAATTTTGCTCAGAAAAGGAGAAAATAAATAACTATCTGTCGCTATTCGTGTGTGCTAAATTCCAACATCGCTGTTGTACAAAGCTAGAGTTGATTCGAATATATGAGATCCCTTGTGTTCGCGTTGTTCAGCATTTCGGAGCTCAATTCAGAATCGGGCGTATCAAAAATAAATCAGAAGGTAAATTAACAATATAATTTAAAAAAAGAACACGTTTTTCTACAAACTATTTGAAAATAATTTATTAACGAAAAAAAAAATTGGATTTGCAAGCATTTTTTTTTTTAGTTAAGTGGCACACTGACCGTTTGTATGTTAAAGATAGCAGCACTCTCATTCGTGCGCAACATGCAAAAGTACTAGCGATTTTTATTTTTATACGCGTTCAACGCTTTCGGAGAAGTGGTGTAAAGCAGTATTTGTAAAGGAATGTCGTCGTCGCCACACCTTGCCATCGAGGCCGCAAACCGCTGCAGCATCCTTGAAGGCCACATTCCAGCACCAAAGTCTATTTACGGTCTAAGACTTCATTTTCCAATACATATGAATGGACCTTATCTGTAGTAACCATAATAAATGGTGCCCTTTCGTAACTATCTGACGTTTCTAAAAAAATGCTGCATACTTTCGTTTGCATAATAATGAATTGCTTGCTTGATTGATTGATTGATTGATTGCTATTCTTCGGTTGTATTTAGGGTTGCCAACTCTACTATATAATATAGTATCCTGCTATATCAGAGGCCTAAATACTATATTTCTAAAGAAAAAATATAATAGACGAAACTACAATATTTTTATTTCAATACAAAATGGCGGGATGATCGATATAGGACCTGCTATCTCATTGCGTAACACACTTTCGTAATTGACTAACCTGTTTCATTTTGACGGTTTAACATTCATTGCGTTATTTACGTTGTTGAGCAGATTTTTTTTCGAACTTATAAAGCAATGGATTAGCAATCTGTTTCAAAATTATTCAGATTGATTGTGTATTACGCAATTAGGATGCAGTATTAATCTCATAAAAGCTAATAGCTAAGAAGCTGGAATTTTTGTAACATTAATTTAGACTGTAAAAATTGTTATGCGAAATAAAATAAAAAAACCTGTTAATAAAGGTCCATAGTAGCAAAAAATATGCAATCAAAGAATAAAAAAATGTTTTTGTAACATACCTACTACTTATATTATATTTTTAAATAATATCGCTCAGTACTATATTTTTACAGGCAATGACTTCGAAAATGTTATATTTTATATGAAAAAAGTTAGCAACCCTAGTTGTATGATAATAGAGTGCCAGTAGTCGTCAACTAGTAATTGTGTTTAAATTAATTAGGTTAATGACAGCTCATGAGTCTGGTGTCTGTCGCAGATACATCTGTCTGATGAAGCACTTAACTATTCTAAAATAACAGGTTTTAAAATGGATATGCCCCAGTCCATTGCAGTAATGAATAATGGCTCCAAGGTATAGTTTAATTTTTAAAGAGCTTAAGAAAATCAACAAATTGAGGCGACTTCTATACCTTAGATTGTTTATATTATGATGCAGCAGTATTAAAGTCAGTATTTTCTGTCTTCAAACAAAGGCTTTTGAACAACAATTACCCATTTAATTACATAAATGACACTTTTAAGTATGTACTCTAAAGCCATGTGTAGAACGGGAAACATATAATCACAATAATTTAATCAGACGGTCTAAATGCTGCGCAATTCTCAAACAAAACTTTCTCCATTCAAATATCAATACAATATTCTCTTCAAAACATTTGAAATTTTTATTTTTTGTTGTTTCAGAACATACTGGACAAATTTAATCCAGGTGCTCGACAGATGATAACGGCCGGAAAGGCCTACTTAAAGGCTTTACACGGTAAGTACCTTTTTATCACATCACCTTTTTATGAAATTAAATACTGAGCAAAACTTCATTAAATATTCGTGAGCGTGACTTTATTATGTACTATAGAAGAACTTCATATCTAAGCAGTTTGAAAACAATATCCCGTGAACACGATGACCACATCTGTTCAACGCCCCTATTTGAGTCGACCAAGGAAACAAAAAAATACATATTAGTAATATTTTGTCGTTTTTGTTTTTATGTTGTTCGTTTGTTTTGTAGGCTCTGCAATGATCACAGATGTCTGATCCTTTTTCCGACCATTAGGAACAGAACAAAAAAACAAAGATAAGAAAGTTTTTAATTTCAATTTTTACTGTTTTTTTTTTTCATTTTCACAAGGGACACATCAAAAATCTGATGCTGCGATACTATTCTATTCTATTATATTACTATTCTATAGCGGCCGAGCCCGCAAGCAGAAATAGTCTTAAACGGTGCTTAGATAGTACTTGTTGAATATGTCAACGCGTAGTCAGGCAGTAAAGTTCTAGAATTACATAGTAAATGGTGACCATCGTAAACAGGTTGCCATTGCGAGGCTCAGTCAGCGTCTGTGTACTAATCAAAGCTATATAATTTACACTAGTACGTAATTGTAGGCATCTTAGTGGTGCTAGGTACTAAGAATAAGATATGAGATCTTCCCATGACTCGTAAGCGGTGATTTAGAGATTTTATCACATAAGCAGCAGTTGTTCGCTAATTAGAACTTATTGTAAAAATCTGGTTTTAAGATTGTACTGATGGATGTGTCCGCTAGATGGATGGGGGGCGTTAGATAGTTTCCAAAAGACTATCGAAAAGTATTACTAAAGCAGATCGTTATATATGCTCTCCTTTAGTAATATTTACCGCTAATCAAGCTGCAGATGTAAATTAACAAAAAGATAGACACGTTTGGAAGCTTTACATTATAATATACATAAATTAGCATATTCTAGACCCGGCTAGGCACCGCACAATTAGCTACATCAATAAGAAATTGAAACCGTTGCAGTGCGTCGTAAATCTCTGTTGATGCGTATTCAGTGAAACGCGTACAATTAATTTATGTAGTATAAGCCAAATGGGCGCATCTATATGCAAAACCTCGGTGTTCCCCGCTTGCTTGGCTACGGAACTGGGGCGTGGTTTGTGCCAAATTGTCTCTGCTGGCTTATCTAGAGTATTATAGCCAGAACTAGCAGCAATAAACTTGGGCATTCCCGCGATGTATGGCTCCAGAGGCCTCCATATATGTGTTTCATTCAGATGTTTTGCGGTTAATTTTGTTTTATCTCGGTTTATGAGGGTAATGAGTGACCTGTTTATTTATTAGCTGAACTTTGTCCCCATTCTCTTAACTTTCGTATATAAATCAAAGGATTCAGCATCAGGGAACAATAAAAACTGCATAATTGTTATGTACGCATTGGACTCTGTATTCAAGTTTATCATCGTTATTTAGGCTTAATTACTTTACTTCACTTTCGTTACGTAAAATGAATATTAAAATTTAATTTCGCCTAAAACCCCCGATTGGAAATTTTCTCGAAGCACTTAACATTTTATGGCACTTTACAGATTCGTTGAATGCCATCAGCCTCTTTTAATCTGGCCTGAATATTTTTACTCGAAAGGACGAAAAAATGCTGTTGGAACTTCACAAACAGTTTTAGGACAACAAGGTTTGGTACTTAACCGTACTTGTTGTCGACTTGTGCCAGATACAAGTAATTACTTGTCTGTTTAAATTATTCTAATGAACTTAAAGAATTTTGTGCTTTTATGGTAAATAAACAGCTGACCCTGTAAGAGTTAGTTGTTCTAAATTCTCGTTACACTTTTTTGGTTATAGCCGGTCGCAATAGATTATGTAAGTAAGCACTTAGAAGCCGTACCTATGTCTAAGATATCTCGGTGAGTTACCTATTCCTATTATCGGAGTACAGGTGCCTCTCCACATATAATCCCATTTCTAACAACGCACACGGGAAAAGATAAGGGAATCCTATTCTCAGGCGATGACCACAGACTCTGTAGACATTCTACTTTAGATAGCATCGCATAGTAATAAGTAATTATTACTGTTACGACGATCCCTCCTTTGCCATTTGCGAAATAACTTATACATACGGGTTATTACAAGAATCTTAATTACTGCTAAGAATTATTTACGTAAGTACAGGTCATTAACCTACTTACACGTTCATCAATGACTGGCCATCTTAACGACATTTTAAGTAAAAAAAAATGTTCAATCATTTTTGAATTCAGAATCCGCTTTACGTAAGAAAAAAGAACAAAATATTATTGCATACTTACTGGCTTAATGCTATAATTTAATAATAATAGATAAGTTACTTTCACTCCTTAGATAATGCGGCAGAACTGTACTTACATTATATCATATTTTATGTATCGATCTATTATGTCTGAGTGTATATTATAGTATCGACATCCGCAATCGAGTTCATCACGATTATCTTGTTTTGTTTTATTTTTATTTTAACGTTTCTCATTTTATTTTATTTCACTAATGTAGCTTAACGGGTGGATGACGGACATAAAATTTAATTGTTACCGGCGTTATGTCCAATTTATGTAAAAATGGCGAAATTAAACTAGTTTATAAATGTTTTCGTGGTTTATTTATCTAAATTCGTGACACTAGTTACATTTAAAGTGATTTATTGTAGTTATTAGTGTAAAAATCCTCTTCCTACATTCCCCATAGCAACACGCAAACATAATAAGTTACTAATATTAGGTTGATATCTGTAGCATTTATAAATTAATAGGGAAATTGCCTCTCATTCAAACCCTGGTGCATTTTCCACCCCTTTCCCTCAGTCAATTATAAAGGCCTATTCAGATATAAGTGATATCGCTATCGCGCTCGGTAGCGATACTAACGACCGCGTTCGGCGCTCCGATTGGCCCTTCACCGGTGAAGGCCGGCCGGCTGCCAATCGGAGCGCCGAACGCGGTCGATGCGTAAAGTCGAAATGGTTATAAGAAACTCACACTATAGACTCTGGTTAGTCACTTTACCAGTATCGCTATACCGTGCGCGTCAGCGATGTCGCGGCGATATCGCTTCTATCTGAATAGGCCTTAAAGGCTTGCACAAAACAATGAGCACCTGATGCATTCTTCATTTTTCTTTCACCCGATGTATCGTCGATCGGCACGTTTTCATTATACCATGTTCGATTCAAATAGGGCGACGGTGGAGTACATCAGTGTATACGGCTTTATCTAACTATATGTTTTTTTTTGCACAGGTGCGGCAGCGGCATCGCGGTTGTATGTGGATGCAGTGGGGAAGTTGGGCAGGCAGGCACAACAGGGCACGTGGGGAGGATGCGCCGATATAGGTATGTAATACATTGGATGATTTGGCTGGTAGGTAATAAAGTAACGCAAAGGGACTTTCACCCCCATGTTTCAGTAAATGAGGCAGAAAATTTGAAGTTGCAAACAATTTGTAGGTTTTGGTGGCAGGTGATTTAGCTTGAGCCTATGTTACCTAACGCCCATTGGGGCATTATAAATGTCTGAGTAAGACTTTGTTACATATCTTCTAAGAACGGCTGATTTCCCTAAAAATACAATGAAGTTCTAAGTAGAAATATTTCCCGAAAGTACGATTATAATTAGCAATCTTAACAATAACAATAATTTTCAGGAACTGCTCTAATGAAAGTCGTCGAGGTATACCGAGAAATACAAGATCAACAAATGAATATCGTAAGTTCTATTTATAAGGAAAACTAACAGGAAGACAAAGATACTGTTTGTATATATATATATCTTTGCCTTTGTCGTAGTAGAAACTATCTAAATGACCCCATCCAATAATCTGCAAGTTATTTGTTTGTTTCAGCTAAAGGCATTCTACGTAGATCTACTGGTACCCTTGGAAACTAATTTGGAGAAAGATACAAAAGTAGTACAGGTCAGTCAATAAGGTTTTTTCTTTCATAATCTTTTATGTGAATAGTTCCAAGTTTCAAGGGACTGTTTACCGGATAAAGGGAATAGGGTCGGCAGTTCAAATAAGCTTAGTAAAGCACCCGTGAGATAAGACTTTGTATTAAAAAAGTTTCGACGGTAGGTACCAACAGTTCGTATATTTTTACAAATGGCGTAGTTTGTTTGTTCGACACGAGCTGTGACTATTTACAACATTTTGCCAATAGGTACATAAAAAAGATTTCATCTGAATGTACTGTGGCAATTTTTCTCCGGAAATAATATTAAAGGACAATTTATTACGTTTCCCTTCTTTATCGCTTCAATGGAATTCAAATCTAGTTTCCGAGAACTATTTTTATTAACTTCAGATCAGACAGATGACGACAAAATTTTGATTGACTCTCAAAAATTCGAACACAGAAGTACGGTATTGTTGTTTTCATCAAAAAATTCCGTAACAGGAATTCATGAAACTGAAAAATATGACGTACGAGAACGATGTTCACGAAACAATTGAACTATTCGAAATTGAAATTATTGGTTTATCGTTTCAGTCGGAACAAAAGAGGTTTTTACAACAACACAAGCTGCGGTCAGAGAGCTACAGTAAGGCTGCTGCGACTATAAAAAAACAACGAAAGAAGAAGCCTAATGTCACTAAAGTTGGAACCGCGATGGATAAGGAAATGAAGGTAAAAAATACATTGCTCTTTTTGTACTGAAGATGTAAACGAAAGTTGGTGTAACTTTAATAATACTGCTTCATTTTCAAATTTAAATTTAAATTCAATTATTTGCCAGAATGTACTTTTACAACGTATGATCTTAAAACCCCCTTTAAATTCTACCATTGCATATGATGTGCAAATATTAAATGTTCTCTTGTATATGCCATTTGCATTTGTTTTAAACGTACACAAATTATCCTGCAATTCGTGTTATTTATTCACCCATGAGTTGCTATTTATATGTACACTATGTAAAGTATGTTAGACCATCTAATTTATATTGAAAGTAATAGATTTAAATTCCATCCATATTCTCATTCAATGGTAATAGGAAACTAGAATTGCATGTGTTATTCAAAGCACAGTATTGAAAATAGAGGAATATCAGTACATATAACATTTTCACAATGACTCTAATGTGAGTCTATGACATATTTTCACGTAATAGGCATAATACTTATTCGCATACATAAATTCTTGTATAAACATGAAATACGATGCAGTATAATAATATGTTAATGGATACGTCCTATTGTATGTTAGGCACGTTGATGAATAACAAACTCATTTCGATAAATAATAGTGATGGTAACAGAATCTGGATAAAATTTATCCTTTTGCTAAATAAAGCAAATGCGGTCATAACAATCAAAACAAAATTTTAAAGTACCCACCAACGCCAAACTTTAGAAGCTTAGTATCTTAGTAGAAGTTAACGCCATTCCAGCCACAGTATATATACAACGTTACCTAATACGACTCAATTCTCAAAAACTTAAATACTTAAACCAACCCCAGAACATTCAGTGTACAGACAGTATAATACCCCTCGCACCTAATAAAAAAGAAAACCTATTTCAATTGCAACCAATCCGCAAACAGTTCACCAAACTTGTAATGACATTGTACTATTTTTCCAGAACATGCAGATACTAGAAGAAGAGAAAACCAAATTGGATGCGTTCTGCGAACAAAGCCTGAAGAACGTAAGTACTGTAACAACGAACATCGAATTGTATCCCACCACAATACCCGTACAAAGGAAAACGAACAATACTCGACTTTTATTGATCTTAGCAGAACTACATTCAGTTAGCTTTTTTCATTCATTCAATTGCAGACAGGTCTGTAATTGCATACTAAGGACTTATTCAGAAAATAATGAACTAATTAAATTTGCTGCAGGCGACTTAATTAGTAATATCGATATTGTCAACGCGCCATACTGCAGTTCATTCAATGTTTATGAATCAATTGGCTTTTTCTACCGATTTCTAAAAGCCTGTTCAGGTACACAAATACCTGAGGGCCGAGACAAAGTGACATATTATCAGCGACAACGATAACGAAATAGTAAAATATGTATTGGATTGACATATATGCTTCCGAAAAGCTTATGTCAGTCCTGTTGAAAGTCGTTGTAGAAATACGAAACGTTTTGAAAGCGATTGATACTTGTCTAGGCCCTCTGAGGTTCTAGACCAAGTGACATTCGATCAGCGATAACGATGATGGAAAAGTAAAAAATGCATTGGATTCACTTAAGCTGACGAAAAGTTTATGTCAATCGTGTTAAAAGTCGCTGTAGAAATACGAAACGCTTGAAAAGCGATTGTCACTTGTCTAGCTAGGCCCTTATCAGATTATCTCCTGTCACATCTAAATGCATTGGATTCACTTAAGCTGACGAAGAGTTTATGTCAATCCTGTTAAAAGTCGCTGTAGAAATACGAAACGCTTGAAAAGCGATTGTCACTTGTCTAGCTAGGCCCTTATCAGATTATCTCCTGTCACATCTTAAGTTAGTTGTTGTGATTGGTTGACCAAAATGACAACAGCTAATCACATCATTGACATAAGATTTGAAAGTAGATTAAATTGAATGAGCTTTCAAAAACTAGTTGTGAAATCCATAAGGCTAAAGCGAACTTCAATATTAAACACTGTTTCAATTAGAAAATCAATTCGTTTGTCAAACTTGATTTGGGACACAAGCTTTTATTGTACCTAGTTTGGAGTTTACTATACTACATTTGAAATAAGATTAGACATTTAAATAAACCTTTTTCACAGTCCGTTCAACCGATATTTTCTTCTACACCACAGGCATAAGGATGACATTAAAAGCAAAAAAATTGTTACAATACCAACTGTTTACTGCAGCTGCCATTTGTCATGCCAGCAACGTAATAAAAGTCAAAATTGGTTGAATGGACTGTTAGTTATATTCAGCTGCATGAGATGCCAAATTATGTAGGTATCCTTCCTCACTTCTGCATATACAATTTGCTTACATCCTCTTTTTTTTTCCTAGGCTATGACTCAGGAGCGTCGTCGGTACGGGTTTGTGCTAGAACGCCAATGCTCCCTGGCAAAACATTGGCTGGCCTACCACACCGCAGGAGCGGCTGCCTACAATACAGGACTAGAGGAGTGGCTCGAAGTGTCCAGGACCCGCGAATTCCTGCCTCCCAATGTTGAAGCCATGTTCGTTAGCAGAATGAGGGTGAGTACCTGAAAAAATAACAATAATAATTTTAAGCTCACAATTTTGCTAGTTCAAAATAGAGCGGTTTAAAACAATAATTTATTTGCTTACCCTCAAGAGTGAAACAGTAAAAAGCAGCAATTTATTTATTCAAAGTGGGTACTTATTCTTTTGAATCAACTTGACGTTTAATAACGTCCACAATATGACTTTAGTTTTAAAATGTGGCTTCACTTTATGAAAAAGAGAAGTGGCATTTCAGAACTGTGAAAAATAGTTATATTTATTTTATTTATAAAAAGGTATTAAACCAACTATGACAAAGAACCATAAAAATATAAATTTAGTCGTATGAGAGTTACTTCCACCAAGTAATGCAGCAGTAAACGTACCTACTACAAAAATTAACAAAACTAATTAACATTTTTAATTCTTATAAAAAAACATGCCACTTTACCCTCAAAAGCGTCAATTAGTAGCCCTATATCCGGAAAGTTGGCATTTTAGCATCATTGGGTACTTCCCAACTCAAGTCGTATATAAAAAAGCAAGCGGAAAAATATTTTCATGACTCCAACAAAATGTCATGTCTCGTTTTCCGAGTCCTACTTTGTGACGTCATGAAAATCTGTCTCCACTAACGTAAAATTATTTTATGGGCTCTTACTTGCTATACAGCCCGATTAAACGGTCGTATTCCCTCAAAACGACGAATAGAATCGGAAAAGTAAATTGTTGAATTACAAAATGGTTCAATAAGAATTGTGTCTTCTACTGCACATCTTACAAATAAGACATTTAATGGTTGTTTATCTGATCCTGTTAAAGCTTTATGGCTTTTAAAACCCTGAACTCAATTCTAGACTGGCTCAAGGGTAAGCTTCATCTTAATTGCAAATCAGAATCTGTGTATACTTGAAAGTTTCCGTCATAAAATAAATACATAACTTGCCCTTTGTTTATAGCAAGTATCATTCTGGGCCGATGAGGACGTGTACGCTAGTCCTCGCATCGGTGATGATGATGATCGAGCTTCCGTCGGATCTGCTTTACGTAAAACCAGATCAGTGGACGCTTCATGTCTTGACGTCAGGTCTATTGGAGACCTAGGGTCACCAGCTCAAGGATTGTCGAGAGCCAAATCTGATTTTAATCTTCAAGCCAGCTCAAATAATGAAGATCAAGGTAAGGAATATGAAGATTACGACCTGCATAAGTTTGTATTTAGTGGATGTAATGTCTATGTGTTCTTATTAAGATAAGTTTGTGCTGATATTATCTAATATGCAACGTTGATTTCCAAATTAAAAACTTATTTTGTTTCTTTCCTTGCCATTTATCGACGTCCATAGCACATAGTTTCCACTGCTTTATCTACGCGACAGTTAACTACAAGATTTTCCTTTTTCTTTATAGTGACTGACACCCGCACAGCAACCCGTCCCTCATCTCTTGCCCCACCAACCTGTACCACACGAGATCCGCCATTGGCCCGAGCTTTATATGCATACGCAGCTGCAGGAGACAATCAGCTAAGTTTCCAACAAGGAGATGTACTGGCTCTCTTAGGAGAAAGGACTAAAGGATGGCAATATGGCGAAAATTTGCGGTCTCATCATGCTGGCTGGTTCCCCCTTGCTTATACTGAACCGATTCCTCTTGATGAAACTGGGTGAGTTTTTTATTTTCAACTTCAGTCATATTCAACTTCACGTATGTTTTCGAGGTGAACGACCACACGAGCCCGACTCCTATGTGGTTAAAGACATTGGAATGTCACGGACAACATCAAAGCTGGAATTTCACGTCTCAAAAACATTTCTGCGTTTTTACGTGACGATGGCATGATCAAATGTTCAACAAGCAAACATTTTAAAAACCCCGCAACAAACATTTCCTCATTTCTCTTTCCTACTCCGTCACCAGACCCTGTTCATCTTCTATCTATAAACTATTCATTGAGACCATTCCAATGAGCCCAAACACGATACCTGTGCTATAAGTTGGTAAGGGAGTTGGGTACCCTGCAAATTCCAGGTGATGCAGCATCAGTTCAAGGTTCATGTTCTTCTAATATCATTGAAGTAACAGAATACCAAATTTCAAATCGATCAGTCCTGTGGAAGATGCTCACATACATTCGCCTACTATTCTTCGAACAGCTGAACC
Source organism: Xanthia icteritia (assembly GCA_949128155.2). Classification (NCBI taxonomy): domain Eukaryota; kingdom Metazoa; phylum Arthropoda; class Insecta; order Lepidoptera; family Noctuidae; genus Xanthia; species Xanthia icteritia. The sequence continues at coordinate 10,029,415 of OX421939.2, forward strand.
GATTTTCTTGAATCATAGCTAAGAACACACTAGATCAAGTCACCTTTCAAACAAAAAAACAAAAACACAATCGGTTCAGCCGTTTGAGAGCTACGATGGCGCAGACAGACACACAGATATACAGATACACACGTTAAACTTATTACACCCCTCTTTTTCCTTCGGGGGTTAAAAATAATTCAGAATGGCCTTGCGAACACACTATTAAAAAAAAAAAACAATACCTACCTCTATGAGTAAAAAGAATAAAAAAATAAAGTAATCCTTGACAAATTTAGCTTATATCCATAATAATGATTTTCACTATTTCCCTAAATGCTGTAGGTACTAATTTTTGATAATTTCCTCAGAAGTTCGCCTGCTCGGTGGAGCGTCGTACAGACACCCTCAGAGGCGCCACCCCCGGCGCCAATGGCACACGCACAGACAACGCCTTCAGGCTCAGTGCACACGCACTCACACCCACCTGCTCGCATGTTCGGAGATACTGTCACTGCTCATCATGTTACCAAGGTAAACTAAATGCTTCAACTAAAGATAACAGTGCATTAACTTTGGACACACTTTCTGGCCATAGATGGAAAGCACAACGAGCTAAGTTATATTTTCTATCTATACCCATCAATAGTAAGATTTTACCCCACTAAGACACCATATTGTTTTATAGGGTCGTCTTGGAAGCGGCTCTCCAGGACTTCCACCAACTTTACCAGCGCCATCACCTAGTGCTCTAAGCACCTCAGCAAGCGCCACATTCCACGCGTCCACCCCGGCCGCAGGTGCTAGCAGTGCTATCAAGAACTCCACATCATCGGCCAGCTTCACTACTCACGCAGTCATAGAAACAAGGAGTTTCGGGCCACAGACATTACCTTTGCGCTCTCAGGTATCTATTGGCAGACTTCCCAAAAAACAAACGACACCAAAACTGACAGATTTTCAAAAATTGATTTCTCTCTCTTGATTCTGCAGGTGGCTCAGAATAAAGCAGGACCAGCTAAAACCGTAGTTAGTGCAGTAGGTGCTGTAGGAAATGTGTCACTGCATAGCTCCAATGATTCAGGCTTCTCCAATGAGCCACCACCACAGCCCGACGTAGACTACAGTGATGAAGAAGCTCAACGACTCCGTGTGCCCATCAGGTATTCATAGAGCACTAAAGTTTTTATGTTATTTTTGCATGTATTCATTTAAAACTCCTGTATGCTTGAATTTTTTTCGTTGCTTTTATGTAGTTAAGGTAGTACCATTCACTTTTTCCTTTTATTTATTTTTTGTAGTAAATCTGCTCAACAACACATCGATAACAGAGCGTACTTGCTTAAAACTCAAAGTTTAAAACGTGGTCCTAAACCCAATAACACCGCCAATGGATATATGACCGACGATCAACAATTGATGTTGCGCAACATGTTGGATATGGACAAGGACTCCCAAAAAGTGAAGAGGACTAAATCATTTTGGAAATTTGGACGCACTACTGCTGAAGAGATCATGGAAGGAATGTCGCTCTGGCAACATCGTGATATAGTTGACACCGTTCCAGAATATAAGAAGAGGCTTTTCGAAAAGATGAAGAAGGAATTGCGCCCTGCACCAGATATTCCAAAACAAGCTAGTCCAGAAAAAACGATTCCCACTGAAAACGGACAGCCACCGCGTCCAAGAGAAACTATTGACAGAAAAGACGTGAAGGCTGTTAACGGCATACGCCAAGCCAAGAGCCTGGGATCAATCCAAAGTGAAGAAAGAATAGAAAAAGGTCGCAAGGCAATGGATGGCTACCAACAAACTCAAACTATGAATAAGAAAAGCATGTCTGAGAAATCGATCATTGAAGAAAAACATGAAGATTTTATACCACGAAACGAGTCAAGGCACTCGGACTTAACAAACACGAGTACAATCAAAACGAACTTTGAAAACAGTTTTTATAACGATGAGAACGGAGAAGGCTTTGTTATGAAAACTGTTAAGCGAAGAGAAATACTGCAAAAGTATGACAATGACAGCAGCTCTGACGTTAATTCTGTTGCTTCGAGCACTGATCCATATGACTGTATAATTGTAGACGATCATATGAAATCACGGAAGCAACAAGAAATGGATAGACGTCGGCAGACGCAAATGATCGAAGAAGATGTCAAAAAACGCAAAGAAAACGCATACATGCCAGAATTTGAAGAAATAGAGGTAACTCCGATTAAGCCACACGTTCGTGCCACATTATCTTCAGAAAAAACTAAAAACTCTACTCATGAGCGAAGTCCGCCGAAAACTATGGAATTTAAAACTTTCAAAGATAGCTCGAAAGAAATTAAAACATTTTCCGCATCATCTGAAACACTCAAGTACAAAGACAACGAGCAACACACTGACCGTTATGGAATCCCCATCGAACGAAACAATAACGACGTTCGTAATGAGGAAATTTATAATGGACACGATGAAGGAACCTTGAAATATAAAAAGCGCTCAAGTAATGAAGAGAAGAATCATCAACCACCAAACACTTTTGAAAATGGAAAAGTTCATAAAAAAGAATATCCTCAAGCTGAAACAAGAAACCAGAAGAAAGATGGCAGACCATATGAAGCCAATCGTGAACCAAGAATAGATTACTCGCTAGACAGACGCCAAACAAGGAAAGAATTCACTGATACAAGGGGCAGGGATCCAAAGAAGAACAGAACGAACAGAAGTTATGACGACAGCTCTTTACCACATAATGGACGCAAAGAAGAAAGGTACTACGAGTCGAACATATCGTACTTCAGTGACCAAGAGCGAAGATCGTCTCGATATGACTACGAAACGGATTCGAAGAAAGCTGAAAAGTCAAAGATTCGTCAGGAGGAGGCGAGGCTTGAAGCGAGGCGTTTTGTCGACCGTCGGAGTGAGGGCCCTTACAGCGAATCAGATGACCAAAAGTTCAACGAAGCCTTGAAGCAACAGCGACCGCAGTTGCTTCCTCGGACCAAGTTACTGAAGAGACCATCGGAAGGAAACGAGTTGTTGCCAGAAGACGGCCATACTTTTGGACCCTGGTATGATTTATGGGGACGCGAAACAGCCGTCTACAAGTAAAATGAAGGAGGTTTGTTTTTAATTACTTACTGATATTCTTACGTTTACTTTTACTTTTGTAGGCACGAGATATCTTTTTGTTTGCTGCTTTTTACTAGTTCCTTTCTGTGTTTTGTATTTTTGTGTCACGTATTTAGAACTGTCGATACATAATCTACAATAGGTTATTAAACATGATTTGAAATAACGACACAACTATAAAATTATTACTAGTCCAATTAAATAAAGCAAACAAAATTCAGTTTTATTTTCTGAACTACACTTAAAATCAATTTAGGTACCTAATAAATAGAAAATATTTTAAAAGTAAGTAGTACATTTTCCATTTCTCCCGCAGGCCCCAACAATTTGCGACGGTGAAGTTAAGGAAAGCGCTAACAAATGATCGCTCGTCGCCGGCCATCGAGTAATGTTTTATATGCGTATAATATAATATAATTATATTATTTTGTTAATTAATATTAATTGTAAATTAGAAACACCATGTATTTTGTACAGTTAAATATTCATAGTCTAACAAAGAAATATATCACAATTTTTTACAATAATCTAAATATTAGTTTTTTTTACGATCCCCAAGAGTTATTAAATGAATCGAAATGCATCAACAAAGCGTAAGTACCTACATATACACAAACCTCGTAACTTAAAAAAAATAATTGTACAATATTTTAGATGAGATAACGTTATAGACTTTCATACCTAAACAAAATCGAATTATCCCGTCGATGTCGTAAAAAGACTACCTCTATTTGACGCTTTTACTTTCATCGCATCACAGAAAAATATGGCTCCAACAAAATTAAATCAGGCACGACTCGTGCAGTTTGTCGCAAAAGAAAAATCAACGTTCAATTGCCCCACGCGACAATGACCGATGATTTATTGCGTTTCCCGTCCCTCTGGGGATCGCCGGAAATGACGCGCCGTCGCTGTCTCGTCGAGAAATATCCCGTCGATATGTTATGTTCCTGAGACACTCCTGCCGTCAATTATACGAATAAGGTTCAAGGAAGTAAAAGCCTTTTTCGTGGCGTCCACATCCGATGGTTGAGGGACTGTTTTATTATAGCTGGAAGATATAGTGAGTATAAATCTCGGGTCTACCGAGTTAAATTTATCTCAAAGGGGATTTAAGGGGTTTTAATGTTTCGATAACAATCACAGTAAGGATAATTGAAAATACAACCTATTTCGGACAAGTAAGTAAGTATGGGCTGTGAACGAAAGAAAATAGTAAGTATTTATAAATTGTACAAAGTATAGTAAAGGATCTCTACCATTCCAGAGGTAGTAATCACCACGCTTGGCAGGCGGATTACTGATCGCAGGTTGTCTGTACTAGCTGACAGCAGGACGGCCCTCTTTTGCCATCAAGGTGACTTTAATAATCACCTACTATATACAGGTGGGAGGGACATCGACGAACAACTTGTTACCATGGATTCAGAACATGATTCTGGACTCCCCTGCGTTGAAATTGTCCGTTGGTTATTTGAAAAAAAAATGCTGTTTCCTACAAAAGCGCAATACTTACGCGGTTAAAATGTATGGAACAGTGTTTTTTTTAAATAACCCATGGAAAATTTCATAATCATATACTGAACCTGTATATTTCCAAGAATGAAAAACATATATAATCAGTAAATAATGCGAACATGTAACTGGACTCTATACAGTTTTCTTGATTCTATAAGTACACCACAACTAGGGTTACCATTTGACAGGCATTTGCCGCATTTGAAAGGCATTCTACGGTTAAGACAGGCGTGCGCCCGGCGCTAAGCTGAGACAGGCATTTTAAAGGAGAGAAAAGTAGGGACGTGAATGGTGACATCACAGAATTTATTAAAATCTTTCAGTTTGTATTTTCTATATTCCCACGCAAATGTGGAGCGAATGTTTTCAATAATAAATGCACAGTGTAGTCATGTAAAGAATCGTCTGACAATAGAATCGGTAAATGTGTTGTTAGTAATCCAAGAAAACTTTAAAAACGTTTCGTGCGAAGATATTAATATTATAGAAAAAAAATATCTTTCGAAAAAAAAAAATCTAAGGTCAATTAGTTAGTGAAAAAAAAAGTGAAAAAGAGTGAAAAAAGATTCTAAATTAGTTTAGTGGTTTACTTTTCATTTTGAATAAATATCAATCTTTAAAACTATCTGTTGCGTATTATTTATTTTAAGACTTTTTTTTACAATAATCTGGCATTTTTCCTCCTAGACACGCATCCTCCCTTACATAGATGGTAGCCCGAACCACAACTGAATCATGACTTAACCAACACCACCTGTAGTTTGGCAAACTGTTAATTTCTTCACCAAATACAGAGGCTACAAGGAGGGCTGAACATCGTAAATCGATCATCTATCAAGTCAGCGGCCGACGGCGTTGATACAACAATATGTCGATAAACTGTACGCACGTACATAAATACATCTGCTTATAATAAAAACGAATCAATCTTGTAAAAGTAGGTACAATCAGCTAAACAGTTAAGTAAACTATCTAACAACGATTTCAACCAACTCTTCACATGCAACCATGTATAGAACTTTTGTTAGGGTGTGTTAGAGGTTCTATAGTAGATGAAATGGAATTGATCATTCAGTATAACACAATGAATTTAATAATGAAGTTACTGTAACAAAACACGGTTTATAAACAAGTAAAAAATTTGATTAATATAACATGACGCGAGATTACGCGAACAGCAGCTAATGACTGACTGTGTATGACATGTGTGTCGTATTTGATTGCTGAATTCGAACTGTTTCTGACCTCACAGACGGGCGACGTCTTAAATACTTGAGTTCGTAGGTTTTGTGCATGTGTGGGTTACATACCACTACATATGGAACAAGTCTGTTTGGTCAAAAATGCTGCAATGACAAAGTCTTGGCTAGTTATTTTAATCAAAACTCCGTTAAAATATAGGCCTGCATAGCATACCTATAATATAAACTACCTATGTTGGCTTGTCTATACAACACTAAGTGTCTTCAGAAACCATAGACAAAGTAATTTGCCTGCGCATAAGCTGATTACAAAAAATATCCCTGCTGGTATTAAATTCCCTAAGCTGCAATATTATATTTTTTTAAATCCTGAGGATAATAAGCCCACTGCAGCCCCAAAAATGTTCCATTCATCTAACATCCGTATTCCACTAAATTAAACTGTACTGAAAAGAACGTAAAATATGCATACTACGGTAAAACACCTGGGCATGTAACTCGCAGTAGATATGGAGTATTATAGCGCTATAGAGAAACGCCTATGTTTGATACTAAAGAGCACGGCTTACGTTTTTCTTTGTAAAGCAGCTGAGTAAAGCGCAAAAAGCGGCTGCGATTATGTGCCACCGGCGGAAGCTCGACCCGCTATGGCCCTTCAAAAGGAGCGCAGCAATCCAGACTTAAAGGCGAAATCTTTGTTAACATAATAATATGGAGGTAAGCGAGTATGTGGTCCAGGTTTTTTTGCAAACGACGTATTTATCGTCGTATTACAAGGGTTTACGTTATTTTTAGTTGGTGCTTGTTATGTCACTAGCACTTATTTCTGAAAGTACAGAGGGAAATACTCGTATTTCAGTACTTAGGAAAAAATTCGGAGATCAAATTTGAACTAAAACATAACTGACGAAATGTAGGTGTTCTATGATTCACCTCTGCTTAACCCTCCAGGGATTACATGAGGGATGATATAACAAATAAAACAAATAAAAATATTTGCAGCACGTAACAAAACATTTTTATCCCCAGCGACAAATTGCAGCAACAATAGTTAGTTGATGAATAGCGCAACATGACAAACAAACCCCATATAAAAATCAATTTGCAGTGCAAATCGAGCGAGGAGACCAATGCTTTCCAAGTCATTGGCTCGCTTAAGCTCCGTGGCCTGGAAATTTCCACAATTTTGTAAAAAATATGCAGTGACTTTATAAATGCATGGCTAGGCCACGCGTCACCGGTGCGGCGGCGCATCCGGGATCTAGCCTTAATCCCACTCCAATAGAAAACCTTGATATCAAAATTGGAGGATCGAAAATTCGCTATTGCTGATTGTTTCCGTAATTGATTGAAGTTTTGATTTTCAATGCTTGGGGTATGGGGTTTTTTGAGTGAATAGAAAAGTTAGGGCTTAATTGGATTTAGAACCGTGGCGTAACTTTGTAGGCTTCAACGTTTTGTATCTCTGCTGCACGTACAGCTGTTTAAGTATTGACACGATAATGACATTTGACCTAGTTACCCACATTACATCACAACGCAACAGTGTCATCAAATCTCTAAGCATCTAACAGAAATGTAAGCTCACACCCAAACAGGCCTAGAGAACGCATTTGAGAATTAAGGTGTTCGTCTCAAAATCTCGTCTATATTCAAATTTTTTAAATGTAACTCGGCACACGGTGGTACTGGTACGCTATACGTAAGCCAGATGATAAGCGGACAAGGCAATTTGGCAACGAAACCAGCCTCTATCACAATTCGATGCCAACCCGCACCGGCCTACGCAACATAGACCGATATTTTAGTTCCGGTGGCCTAATTTATGTTTAAATGGACGCTTAGTGAACGCCATTCTGTCCTAGTTAGTTCCGTGGAAAAATTGGTAATGATATTAATCAAAAATATTTTGTCGCGTATAAACAATGGATTTTACTGTCGGTTAAATGTTTTGTACGCAAACACAAAAGGCTGGAATTATGTTACCGTTTCCCGTTTTTGACACACAAATTCAATTTTCCTGCGTTGGAAATATTGTTTCGTAGGTGACACTGTGTCAGCATTCAAACTGAAATCGAAACAGACGAAAGAATAGCAAAATGAGGAAAAGTGAGTGTCAATCATTCGATTTGATCTCAATCAGCTCCCGCACGGTTAGCTACATCAGCCGTCGACAGCCCCGACGGTGTTATAGATTTCAATCTATCAAATCATGTTTTGTACTCACAAAAAGTTTTACCCTCAGTTACGTTCGGAATACGCGAGAGCAAAGTTTTTGCTGTTGGCAAAGGTAAACGTGATATTGGTGGTGCTGATAATGTTCCTATTTTTACCCGACTTCGGAGGTATTGTAGTAGGTACCTATTACGTAACAATGAACAATCTAGTTTATTTCATGGAATTAAGTGAACTACAACGAAGTTGAACGTTTAAACAAGGAGATTAAGTAGGATACTATCAAAAACATTGTTGCAACTTTCATACTTGTCTCTTTTCAGTACAAACTGCAATGGATTCCAGCACATTAATGTAAAAATGTTACACAATGGCTAGTTAATGTGTCTAGACTACTGAAAAAGCGCACAAGTTGGAATTGACATTGCCACTTTATGGCGGCTCCGTTTGTTATTGTCCCACTTGTGCTCGAGCCAAGCGATGCTCAGGAGCCAAATACATCCAAATAGGTACGTAACGAGGCCGAATAGTCGAATAGCAATGCATACTGCTAAGTCAGCGTCTTGTTACATTACGGATAACTCAAACGTAATAGAACTGCGCCTTACTCAATAGACGCACAGACGACGGCGTATGGATTTATGGATACAAAATGTGTACTTACGTCTATTTTGTTTGTCGACATCTAAATGTTATATGTACTTGTATATTCATATTCGAATCCTCAGGGTTCTCTATTATCATCAATAACTCAATAGGCGTAACGCCTAAACTAAGTATTTGGAATTTGTGCGGTCAAGCAAAACAAACACGACTATTTTTCTGGAACTTTACCTGCGTGTCGAGTGAATTCAATAGCTCCTTCAGATAAATAAAAAGTAGTTACTTCGCGAAGGATGCTTTGGCCTTCGGCTAGTGTTGGTCTGCACTTGAAAGCTGATACATATTGCATTAGCCTCCGTCTCGAGCTAGTTTGATCCCAACACATTGTTTTAGCCCTCCATTCTGCGCAGAAATCCGACGAGGAAATCTTGGCCGTCGTTCGAATAACACGGAGGATCAACAAAAAGTTTTTTTATCAATTCAAGGAAGTTGCGAATCAGGATAGCGGCGGCTGCGGTAAGTTTTAAGTGAAGCGAAATTTTTAATTAGTTTCTTAAGACACAATCTGCGGAAAAATGGAAAAGTTTTACCGTGGCACGTATGTTATGATAACAAAATACATATTTATTTCTCATTTATTCTTTGCTACTTGAACTCATACCATTTTATCTAGCAAAGCAATTGTATCACCTATGGTTACCTCCGTTCTGCTCCATAAAAGAAAATTGGGAAATCCGGGTAAAGGTTTTGTTTTGAGAACTGATCTCAGAAACGCACAAAAAATCTGTAACATAATACAGCAGTAAAAATAGTAGATAAGGATAAACAGTACACGGCAGAGTATATAAACATGCTAAACGAAACTGGAGCACTACATAATACAGTCTTTTCCATGCGTTGGGTATGCAAAAACGCAATGTGGGTCGATACCCTATCGTTTATGTGCCTAAGGAATATTGAAAGAATGAATTGGTGATAAATAATACCCCATGTCTGTAAGTAGGTGGTGTGGAAGAGACGCATTATGCGGCGAGTCAAGTCGAGACAGACAGCCCTGTCGCCGTGTTTACCCTCGGAAAGTAAATGTCAATAAACTTCAAGAGTCCCCTCTGGGGAAAAATGTCCACGTATTGAGGAGCCGTTGTCTCAGTGGCGAGAGAGAATAATGTAAAATATATGTTCAGTGTATACGAAGGCCTTTTTTTACAGAAAAGGCTTCGCGTGACCTCTTTAGTGTTACGTATTAAGATTGGGACGGTACGTGGGAAGTCGGTGGCTATTTGACAGTGAAGAAAATGTCATTTCCTATAATGAGATTTCCATCTTCGTCTGCGTGAAGAGGAATATTTAAAAGATGTCGACCACTTGTCATTCCGTTGTGAGGGTCAATTGAATTTAGGATATTATTATGTAGATGTCGTTGAAAGCTTTCTTAACTGCTAGGAAGTTATAAATTAATGGATAAGGAAAAGCGTTGTTTTCGTTGAATGTTCCATTTAAATTCCCTTTTATCCTAATCCTGGAAACAGATGCTCGTTTTACTGTACTAGCATATTTACTAGAGGTTTCAGATAACTATATTCTCATAAGAATACTATAATTCACTTGTTATAAATTATGCCTATAATTGTATATGTTTGTTGACTATTTATAATCGTATCTATGAACTCTTAAGATTAAATGTAGTTGTATTGACTTTATGTGATTGGTCGAGACTTTGACAGTTCTCGGCCAATCATAAGCAAGTAAAATGGTGGGAAGTGTGCAGACATTTTCAGTGGTATACTCGGCACTCTTGGGCATTCGTATCGGGCACACATCTGTGCTAGTCACTTGCATTGTACACTAGATAGTAACTTTAGTAATAAAGGTGATTTTCAAAGTCTCTAAAGGTTTTTATATTATATTCCAAGTCCTTACTTCTGAGTATTGAACGAGTACGGTTCACACACTTAATTTAAAAGCTGTACAATAATAAAATAACTTTGCGGGTGGATTAAAAAAAACAGTCAATGTTCGCTAGATGCACAAGCTCAAACAACAAATTAAACTATCCATAGATACAGTCATTCAGTCATCTAATATTGACATTAATTTAATGTATTATTATTATTTCTTAAATTTATGTTACGCACAAATGCAGATATATATTTTTATTTTATTACTAATATTATGTGAACATACTATATTCCGTTGAATCACACATATTTCAGTGAAAAATGAAAAATAATACTTACCCGATATAATTACAGCACACGGGGGGACGTCAATGTGTCATTCCTTAGGTAATTGCTGAAAACCAGCGCTGTTGACGTTAGGTTCATCCGAAGTCACAGCATTTCGCTGAGCAATGACCTGTTCTTGCACAGATGCGACGCACAGTTTAATTTTTCTTATTATTTATTACAAAAGTAGTTTACTCTGAAATCGGCATTTTGTTTTTGTTATGTTTTTGTTGTCATTTGCCAATGTCGCAACCACAGAGTATGTAATGTTGTTAGTGTTACAGTAATTACGTAATATTGTCTTTGTCTGTGGCCTTGACATCAACCGATGAATGAATCAATTTTATAAATAGCGTTTGTTTCTTGGCTGAATACGAGGCTTTTGGCTACTTTTGTATTTGTGTATTTTGTGTTTTTATTTTATTTAAATGTGCGTTTTGTTTGTGCAGAATAAACGTATTTTCTTTCTTTTTTTTTTTTTTTTACATTTACAATAAATTATGGGAACTTCTATAATGATGAAAACGTACTGAACAAAAAAATGTTAATCCATTAGACCACGAAGCTGTAGAAAAATATAGAATAGTTTACTTCTCCTGGCAGCTCTTGAAAACAATAAATCTTAACAACAACAAACTAGTGTACAAGTTTTGTTTTCCAACTAAAGTCTTTATGTAAAATATAAAATTGGAGCTCTATAGCTATCATGCCTTTTAGATTTATTTTGGAAACTTTGCAAGTCACTTGTTTCAATCCTCAAAGTGCCGAAATTTACATCACTCGGGTCTCAAACAGGTATACTAAAAGCTTTCTCAGATTTTTGTTTCGACTACCCACAGTTTTCGAAAGCTATTACCGAGTTTTATAGCGGAATATGAAATTTATAAGCTAACTGCTAAAACAGAGAATGTTTTAGCGTCTTAACTTAAATCTCGACAAGTTCGGTGTTAAATGTTTTATTTCTTGGGGCTATTTGAAGCTACTCCACTTCTTATTATTTTTAAATTCTACATTCATCTTATTCTTAATGTTTTTGTTTCATATACCTATCTACCTACCAAGTCTGTTAAGATAGAGGAACGTATTGATTTTTTACTGCGTGAACTAGTAAGATTTAGGTGTGGCCCTTTCTTCGAGTTTAAATTTCATTTGAACTCAGTTTGATTTGTAATCAAATTATTGCAGACCGTAGACACTCATAGATGGCCAGGGAAAACTGAATATTTCAGTAGTAGATTATTCAGTAAGGCGATAATGCAGTGTCTTCAGAGTTAATTCCTGAGCGAAGCCAGGCAGTTAAGACTAGAAATCCTGAGTGCAGAGAGGGTTCAACCTCATCCAAAGCGAAGACACCTTTATGCGATGTACTTTCCTGTCTTTACTCTACTTTTCAGACCTTCTGCGAGGTAATAAAAAGCAATTCAATTTTTTTATATTTAAAAAAATCATACATATTCGTTAAGGTTCCAAATGCTTTCAAAATTATATTATTTACCTGCGGGTTATAATTAAATTCAGAACAATATTATTGTCTAGCAATAATATTGTTCTGAATTTCATTATAGGACTATAATGAGGTACAGACGCCAGCAGGTCAACCTACCCGAAACGGTAAAATTTTCCCAATCAACTTTGAACCTTATGCTGTAGTGATAAAGTTGAAAATCTATTAAAGAAATTTGACAGATTGTAGTAGGTTGGTGTGCTAGCGTGTGTACTTAGTTACTTTAGGTAAGCTTTGCAGGACATATAATTTGACATTATCGAACAGATGGTGTTAAAAGTTTCTTATAAAGTAAGTAAGTGAATGCAAATCATAATCACGAAGCAGGCTAGGGTCTATTTACGACTAACACTAGTACGTTAAGCATCGCTTATAATGTTAGTTGGTCAAGAAAAATCATGCCATTCCTTTTCTTTATTCCTCACACAATATTATGGAAATTCGTTAAAGTAGAATGTAGCAAATTGCCTTCATCACTACAGGGTGCTTGTAACAGAACGCTGAAATCCGACATTTGTAACCCGTAGCTACTAAACGACTTGCTGAACCAACAACGAGATTTATTACAGTGGTAATCGTCTACTTACACTGGTCACTTTGCACTGCAAGTACAGAATATCTGGGAAACAGAATGAGTAATGTATTCGCTAAATAAAACGCAGTCAATTCATGCGTTTAAGGATGCCGTGTATATTGTATACCCTGAACTCTGCGTTGCCCTTTGCATGGCGTGAATACTCGAAAATACAGACTGAACAAATATCTGCAGGGCATAACAAATATTTTACCGATGCCGCGACCAAATTGCGGCCACTCGGTTTGTCAATTAATAAATTTTTCATTACACCTGTATTTTACCACACCGTTTTTCATATTCATTTAGCAATTTGAAATGTCCGTAACAGCTGTTTATAGTCATGCCACATTAACATCCACTCTACAGTATGGAAGTCCTCATGGAGTGATGCCATTGACGACTCTAAAGCAATATTGCCATAATCACCACGCTTGGCAAATACAATAATCACAATGACGAACATTAGAAAAAAAAACAGTTTATATTACATATTGAGCTATGTATGTATATTACGAAACAACTGCTTCATCCCACTAACAAAGAGTACTAGCCTTTTGTTAGGATTTATGGCCACGACAGCTAAAAACAGTTTGTATGAGAAAATAAAATTGTTGTTTTTATTTATTTATTTATTTAATACTTCAAGCACAGAAATGTACAGAGGCGGACTTAATGCCATAGGCATTTATTTGGGTTTTTACTATTTTCCTCGCAGTTTTTCCATATTTTCTTACCGTTTAAACCTTCCCTGGACTTCCACAAATATTTCAAAACCAAAATTAGCCAAATCAGTCCAGCCATTCCCGAGTTTTAGTGAGACTAACGAACAGCAATTCATTTTTATTACATAGAAGAAGAAAATTAAATCTGTTTTTAAATCTCATGTCAAGTGATTTGATTAGCTGTTTATACTTCGTTCTACAATAACAGCAGTTAACTTAAAATTTGCCGCGTGTTGGTAATTTTTTGAATAATTCACGAAGACGAATTAAAGATTAATTTTTCACACCAAACTGCGGCATAGGTGCCTAATATAATATAACACAATCGGTTATAAGATAAAAGATTACCATTCCATATCAAGACCGTTGCATTTAAAGGGTTACTAACAGTCGCCAGGCCGGTCGTAAAATATAACGAGAGGCTCCACTCTACTAATGACGGGCAGAGTGTTACAGAATTTTGTGAAGCAAAATAACAAAGAACGTGCGCGTATTAAGACGAAGGGTAATTGCCACAGGAAGTGTGTTTATTGTGCCTTTATTACCCTCGTTTTGAGGAAATTGTCGTTGCATATGGGATTAAAAATATATGTCATTAAGTACACTGACTGGCGACTGCCTCATTAGTCCAGCAGTCGCAAGCGTTACTGCTAAGCATGAGGTCCTGGGTTCAACAAAGTGTTATTGGTTTTTACATCTGGAATTTTTTGTAGCAACAGGCTCGTCCTCTGTTACTTAAACACAACTAGCGAAATGTAGGTGTTACCTACTATAGGTATATCTCTGCCTAACCCTTCGAAGACTACAGGCATGATGTTATGTTACGTAGGTACACTGACTGCCTCATTGCAAGTGCGACTGTTGACCGTCAGGTTCATTTCCTATTGTAGTGATTTCTTCGATTTAGTTAAAAAAAAGTATTATTTTAATATTGAATTATAATATCCACTGTGGCAACACTGTCAAAGTATAAATGTATTTTCATTATGGCAACTGAATGTATTATTTTATTTTGGGAACACTTAAAAATAACGGTCATGATATTATCGTTATTTCTGAGTGGGCAAAAATCATTTTAAATAAAATGTAGTGCAGAGTCAGTCGTCGTTTGATTGTGAACTAGAACAGTTGTGTGGATTAAAAGTATTAGCAAGAAAATAGCGTTTTCTTTATACTATGTTACTCAGAGTACTCAGGCCAGGCAGCTTGTTCGGGTTTTCCATTAGAAACTCCAGTAGCAGTCTCGAGTTTGGAATTGGAACCTGTTGATGGCGGTAGGTTCTGGCTGATTGATGACGACGAAGAAGATGTTCTTTTTTTCACCGACTTAAAAAAAGGAGGAGGTTCTATGTTCGTCTGAATGTTGTTTTTTTATTTCCATCGATATTCTAATCAATTGTGGATAGACTTAGAAAAAAAAATTGATAGAGGAAGCTTGCGCGGTGGTTCCATATTATTAACTTTTCTAGGATAGTTTTTGAGTAAGCTTCAATAATACGTATTTTTCGCACTTAATCTATGTGGTGTGTATCATAGTATGTGGTGTGTATCATATAACTTCCTGTCACTGATATTCACATAGCAGGTAGTGGTATTCGAATTTGTGTGGGGTAGGCACAGAAATAAAAAAAAAAACTTTTCACTTTGTAGTGTTTTTTTTTGGAAGTCGGTTGTTGTTTTTTAGTATAAACACACATTTTGTCGATTGACTATATTGAGTTCCATTATCATTGGTAGTCAAGGTCTATAGTAAGTATAGTAGTAAAGGTCTATAACAAAAAGTCAAACTACATGCTGCAACTGAAAGTTCCCTTGCAAAAAGTTCAAATAACACTTTGCACAACGTAAAAAATCTACAAACTAAAAACTGTACGGACGCAACTACAAAACCAATAAAGTTTTATGACATAAAAAATATCATTTTGTTTTTGTTACCCGTCGAAAATTTTTATGCGAAAACGTGCTTCAAACTTCTCTAATCCAGAGCATGAATGGCCAGCTGAAATATGATAAAAAGTTCAATTCATAATTATGAGTACATTTTCGGTATAAGGTACTTAACCAATGAAAAATATACCAAAACTAAAAGCGACGACGAGTTCATCATACACTATGCTCATATTTATTTTGACTAGAGAACATAGTAATATTTCCTATTCAAATAAACGTGGAGATTTCTACCGGCTGTCCCATTAAGTCACATTCATGCAGGAAGTACCATATCTTTACTATTTCTAAGTGCGCTCTACGTGAATAGATATAAAGCACTTTGACACTGAAAGGAATGTTTTACTAACACAATTTATTAAATAGCTGACACTATACTTAATAATAAAAGTTGTTATTGAATTAAGTATCTTGACTTGGCTCGCGAGATTGTCGACATGTGGGAGGTGGACTCCGCGATCATTGTGCCGATAGTCGTATCAGCCAATGGCTTAATTGCCAAGAGCCTCGACCAACACCTAAGGAGGCTCTCGTTGGGCAGCTGGATTAAGGGCTTGATTCAGAAAGCGGTACTCCTGGACACGGCTCGCATTGTAAGGAGGTTCCTCTCTCTGGAGCCCTGACCGTCGGTGGCTAGGACCCTGTTCCCGATACCGGTGGGCTACTATTTTTTATATTTTTAAATGTTTTTGTTTTTTATTTTATTTTATAAAAATATTTAAAAATGTAAATTATATGTGTATATATTAAATAAAGGAAATAATAAAGTTGTTATTGTATGTAATAATTTAGGAAATGGGGACATTACAATTCCGTTACACTGCTTTGACAAGCCATGCTAGGTCCCATGGCTTGTCAAAGCAGTGTCAGGCGTGTCAGTGGCAAACGGTGAAGGAAAACATCGTAAAGCGCGGGACATACAAAAGTGGCGAGGGGCAAGCAGCCACTCCCACTCGCAGAGTGGAGGCCTGGGTGTCAACAGTGGGAACATTATAGGCTGATTATGCCTCAATGTTCACGGAAAGTTTGGTAACTATTGAAAGTTCAATATCGACTGTGAACTGGCAACCGATACTATCTCAATTTTGACAACATTGCAGGCTGAAGAAAAAACTTGTTTGCGTCATTTATATAGCATCTGGTATATTAAATAAAAACACATGGCTTTTTAATATATTTATTATACTTGTTATTAAAAACAAAAGTAGCATTTTAGGCTTCCTTCTAATATAAAAACGAGATAGGACAATATAAATCAACACAAGAACAAAAATTGAGATAGGACGGGTTGCCAGTTCACAGTCGATATGTTCACTGAACTTTTTATTGTTTTACATACTTGATACTGTTAATTTTTCATTAAAAATCATTTGAAAACCTCGAAAGGAACCGCTTAAATTAAAATACATAGTTCCAAAAACGTTATAACGTTAGTTGACAGTCTCCAACCGAATATACGTAACAACGATTATTTCACCGACTTGCTACCTTACAGATTGTGTGTCTAGCTCGTGGTCTAGCTATTTCCCAACTAGGTTGACTTCAGCTTTCAGGCTGAATATCAATATTTAACATACAAGTACTGTAATTTGATTATACACCGTAATTAGATACTCGGCAATATCGGTTAGATCAATGCTTGCACTGACAGGACAGGTCCACTCAAATCTGTGTGGTTCTTTCCTCAAAAGATCATTTCAGACACTAATCTACATGGTCCTCATATGGCCTGACCAAGATTATGTCTGGACTTTAAAAGAGACTGTGACCTCTAGTTTGTTTCGGTCTTTCTTCTCAGAGTAGTCAGATAGGAAACGCCGAACTCATCTAGCATTTTCTTCTTTTTTTTTAATATGACGTGTAAAAGTGATTGCAACATCCTATTTACAGAATAAACAATTTCATTTCATTTCATAGGTTAGACCACTTGTTAGACTTCCAGGCTTCTGGAAGGCTCTACTTGTAACAACTGATACTATTTTTATCTTACTTAAAACACATTTTATATAACACGAAAGCTTTTGTATTCCTTCGCAAGCTTTTCCCGTGTTTATTATTGTCTACGGCTTCACAAACTAATTGGTAATGCGAGGTTGTAATTTAATAAGTTTGCACGAACGAATCTGAATGCAACCCCGGCATCGTATTATCATTTTTTACAGTAACGTAAATATATGAGAATATCTCGTTACATTATTTTATGATTCACTTTTATATTCATGTTTACGGCAGAAGATAACGAAGAAAAATAAAAAGTAATTGCAGAACTTGAGTGGATGTTGAACAAACGGACAATTTAGAAGTAGACCATTAACCAGGGCGCAATGTCTTGGTCCTAATGCATTGTGTCCGTCTATTGTGACCTCACCTGTCCCTAGATTAATTGGTGGTGGGAAAGAAGTGTAGGGTTCAACGTATACTGGTTATGTACCCCGAATTAAATGCTGTGGAAGAAAACAATCTGAAGGATCGCAGAGTGATGTGCGAAACGCGTAAGAATGTTATTAGGTATATTCTAGTAAATATGTATCTGTATATTGAGCGTGAGATTATTATTATTGAGACATCCAGCTAGTATAGTTGTCTCTCTGTAGTTTTCTTTTGTTTTGGTAATTAACGAGAAGATGATAAATAAATCATTCCTAATCGTGTTATGTTTGCATCTTATAGTCTGGAAGGCTCTAGGGAAGAGCCTCTAAACAGACCTTAAGCTCATAAATCAAGTTATATAAAATCTCACTTCAGAAATCCGATTCAAAAATGTTTTAACGTTTACAAACAATTAAGACGGTTCTGCCGCAGAAGAGCTCGTGATAACTCTGAAACTGTAAAATACAATTATCAAGTGATATATGATTCATGTCAAAAACCGGACGCGGAGAAAATTGAGCCGGAAGTTGGACCCCTAGCAAACTGGGATTAATCACGTCAAGCAGAGGGAGAAAATAGAGTAAAAAAAAATAACAGAACTAATGATCATCGTAGTGCAGCTATGCTTTTTGATTTTCTATGAATTTTCACACAAGAAGGGTTCCGTAGCATATTAAGATTGAATTAAAAACCTTCCTTTAATTTTTACTTTATTTTATTTTTATTATTAGTTATAGCAGCCATCGTAGTACACACTCTATGAAAATTCAAGTCTCTACCTAGTACGGTTCAAAAGATACGGCCCTGTGACTGACGAACGGACAGCGGAGCCTTAGAAATAGGGTTCCATTGGCACTCTTTGGGTACTGAACCCTAAAAATGAAGAACTATCAAACTAGTGAAACAGCTGATGCGAGTAGTATTTAATTTTTAATAGTGACAGTAAAATGCACGCCGAGAAGTTTTCAGGATACTTCGCAGCCGGGTTTTTCTCCAACGTAATTAGCTATTTTAAACTCCTTCATAACGACATGCTTTTCATCTCCTTTAACACAAAAGGACGTTTTAAAAATTCCATTTTCTCTTTTAAATTTCGAGCCGTGAATGCAGTTCGTTTTTTACACTTTTTCATTGCAATTGAGAAAAAATAAGAGAGGATGGATTCGGACACTTGTGATAAATAAGTGAATGAATTCAATAGGTATGTTGACTGGGGAAAAACAAAAAAAACTATTTATTCCATCAGTATATTAATTTTAAAAAATTATACGTATTTTTTGCTTTATCGTATTAATAAAAAAATATTTAGAAAAAACGCATTAAAGTAGGGGGCTCGTTACGTCACAAGTCGGTATAAAATCTACCAGAGAGTGACGTCATGCTACATTTTAACTCAATGTATTGCCGTAATCCTTACAATACGTAAAAAAATAAAAAATACGTGTCCAATATTTTTTAATAATCTATCTGACGGATTAAAAAAACATTTTAGTCAACATCCCTGTTCGTTCACACGAAAATTGGGAGCGAGTTGAATGGAACGGATGAAGCAAAGCGTATAATAAGCGCACGTGTGATAAGACGAGATACGCGTCACCCCGTTTATTACACGCCGCTCAAATCTATGTAGACTGGTATTCAATCTCTTTTGTATGTTTTCATTTCAAAGATTGAATTACCTTTGTAACCAATTTACCACTCGGCCACGTTTCCTGTCGGAAGAACATTATTTTTATGGAAATCGTGCAACCAAACTAGATGTTCATTTCACTGAAAACAAAATTACGACACGATTTTCCTCAAGGTAACTCTTGTAATAAAATATATCTGTCGTAATATATTAACACGTTGAAAGAAATAAATTGCACGGAATCAAGCCAAAACTCATTCAATTCTCCCATTTCAGTGAGGACATGAATCATCGTCAGTCGCACCTGACGGTGAGAACAGGATGAGAAATATCAAAACGTTCGAACCAGTATCAACAAGTTCTAACTTCTAACACTGAAGACTTTTGCTTGCGGGGAATAAAAATGTTTGTTTGCCGCCGACGGCGTTCAAAATAGTCTTTCATAGATGAGTCATCAACCTTTTATTGCTATCCGGTTGTTTAGATGGCGCATAAAATGTACCATAACTATAAGTTCGTGTTCTGGAAGCACGTTAAGCCTTTAGTGCTGGGCATTGCTTGTTTAGGGTCGAGGAAACATGTCTGACCTTTTGTTAAGCAAAGTGGGGTATCAGGGAGCTTAGATATCCAGACGCCGAAATCTTACTTCCTATAGAGGCTCATTGTTCGGCGATCTTTACTGCTGAGCTGTTGGCAGCCAATGTGCGTCAACGAAACGAGCCTTGTATTGTGTGCCTAATATTATGTGGGATTAAGAGAGTGGTGTGGGTGGTGGAAGGTCTAAGAAGCCGTGTTCGCGCGACAAATCCTTATAGCGAGGCCTGGCGGGACTCAGAACCGTCTAGACATAGCTCTTACACCCAGATTTATTATAAATCTTTATTACCTGACGCAGAAAGGCTTCTTCTTGATTTTGCGTCTATACCTTTATTATATTTTCGTGGGACGACAGCTTTACGTGGAAATTAATAAATGTATACAAAATTTGATACCAGAAACCATAATAATGAAAAGCGATGAAAAAGATGAAAACTCGGTACCTACGTAGGAACCTAATACAAATTAAATTATGTAGTTATCTTCATCATAATATTATGTATTATTAAATAAAAGCATTTATTTTAATTAAGATGCTTAGCACAATGTAAAATATACACCAATAAAAAAATTGAATATGTATTTCATACTAAAATATTTAGAAAAAATTGTTCCGCTGACTTGAAATTACGAGAAAAACTTGTGTTTCTTAACTTAACTCAACTTTTTACGATACCAGATAGAAAAAATACCTTCAAAAGGCTTCCAAACCAATCCCAACGGAGTTGAAGAAATAATATAAGGGAAATAAACAATAGAACAAAATCACGCTGGTACAATATTCCTCGAAGGGGTCGGCCGAGGCTTATATTACAATCACACTTCACCTGTAATAAGACCCAGGTAATTTGGGGTGATTTTTGATGGCCTATGGGGCCGAAAGGTTCTGGAGTGGCGAAAAACACAAAACACTTTACACCAACTTTCGAATATCCTTATGAAAAACACTTTGCTCAACCCGGGGATCAAATTCCGGACGACCACGACTGCTTAGCAATTGCACTTGCGATGAGAAGACCAACGAAGCAGAGTATGACAAAGAATAAAAATAAGTACTTACTTCCGAAAATAGATATTTCGGCGCGTATACTCATTTATTGCTGAATGTTGCTAATTACACGCCATAGAGCCAAGTTGTGCGGCCTAACTGAGCGAGCAAATTAGTTCCACAAACAGATAACAAGATTGTTTTAGACAAAACTAAACTGTGTGACACAATTCCTACATTATACTGTTTGCTCAAGTTTTGATAAAGGAACAAATCTACTAATGCACATAGTGGCATTCAGGGTCCGTATTATAATGTACCTATTGATGCCATGCCAAAAAAGGGATAGTTATATGGATCATTTAAAGCTCCATCTCTCTCTCTCACTGGAATCATGATGACATTAAAACGTCATGTATCGTTTGTATTTTTTTCCCATACACCCAAAACAGTCTGAGAAAACATTGTCTCAGACTGTTTTGGGTGTTTGCAAATCAAAGGATTGTCTTTCCTATCTCGACCAACCTTTGTCATCCCAACGTCGCGACGGATTTGCCTCTAAAAATTGCGCAACGGGAATCCTGATGGGAAAAGCTGTGATTAGCAAGGAACTGCGAAAAGAAAGTTCATTGCCCAATCATTTACTACGGCGTAGCGCCAGTAGCCACTACGGTTGCTACGCGTGCTACGGCTTTTTTTCTTTATGGAAAATAGTTTAAATTATCTTCTAATGGGGCTGAAACACTAGGGCCAAGGGGTCCGAGTGCCCACTTAGTTTTTCAAGACATCGCCAAGCGGCTGGTCGACTCTTCACGTGACCAGAGGGCTGGCCTATTCTTTGGCCAAAGAATCAGCATTGCAATGCTGCCAGCCTTTTGGGCACTTTTCCTGTTGACAGCAATGCGGACGAATTTTATGATGCCCTATTATTATCCCCCCCCCTTTTTATATTCTTCTAATTAAATTCAAACTATCCCATAATCACCTTTGCAAAAAAAAACAGTATTATGTAGAAAAACCGCAGCAAAATTAAAAACCACAGCTCAACCAAACAAACATTCTCTTAGCCGTTAAAACCGTGTATCGTGAACTCGGTTTTAAAGACCGACATAAATACACAAGCTTCTAATTAAAAAGAAACGTACACTGTCCACAAAACATCTTAACGTCACGACGAGTGCGAGTACGTCGAGTACACACAACGTAATTACAGCGATGGCGTCAACATCACCACGGATCAGCTTTCAAAATGTTTCGCAAACGCTGTGCAAAGGCACTCGTGATGAGGAAAACAAACAGCGCTTCGCTCTGAAGACGTTAATTCGTTATCTAATTAGGAATTGCCTTCGGCCGGTGCAGCGTGCGAAACGTGCGAAATGCACTAATGAACCAATAGCTCAACTTGTGAATATTAATACTTATGGTAAATGGATTTGCTCTGTAGTGGGCGGAGTTACGGACCACTTGGCGAATAATTGTTTCTAAAATAATGTTGTTGTTGGAATTGGGTCGTGTTGTTGTTGTTATTACTTGTGGTTCGTTTTTTGTTGTGTTCGTTCCGTATTGCTGGTTATTCATTTAATTTTATTGGTAGATCAGTTTCTTCAAAAACAAGCCGTGTACCCGATGGAATATTAAAAGGCAAAAATTCCGAACTTCCATACAAAACTCGTCCAACCTATTTAACCCCTTTAGGGGATGAATTAAAAAAAAAACGAATTTGCAAAATTTCATGCTTCTAAAGAAAGAAATAAAAATAAGTTTATTTGTCACAGAAAAAAAAAAAAAAAAAAAAACTCGAGTACAACGTTACAGCACAATAGATTTAAATATAATCACAAGCACAAAACAGAAATAAGTAGTCGGCATCTGCTGGCACGTCATGATTGTAACAAAAAGGCTTCCACTCAGCATGATGCTGTGCTATGACCCACAGCACAGCGCTGATTTTCAATGGTCACCCGAAAAAGACGTACGGAAACCAAGTCAGATTTAATGAATTATGCATAAATAGGTAACAAATAAAATAAATAGTACTTAGAATATAATGCTACTATACAACCAATTATAAATGATTACATAACAGCGATTAAACGCAGCGGTTCAGGCTGTGCGATATCTGTCAGTGAATCAATGATTGATTTCAAGATTTTTTGTAAGTAGATAGAAAAAGAATATATACTCTCAGAATATGCTCTCCAAACATAATAACTAAGCTCATTCTAAAGCCATACGAAACAATAAACACTCCAAAGGAAATCGTATTTATGTAGAGGAAGCATTGAGCGAGGTACGAAAGGAAATTATGTACTAAACAGATTACGAAGCTAACGTACCTAATTTCCTGGAGCACTCACTATTTCCTGCCTTATGAGCTTGAAAAGAAATAAAATTAATGTTTAGCTACATGTTTGTTAAGAAATATGTGAGCAAACATAAAACATTTCTCGAGCGTGACTTGAGAAATTTCATGACGTGCATGCTTTACTTTCAGGCTTTTTCTTAAAAAGTAAAAGTAGTATTAATTACGCAACAAACATACTGACTTATTCTATAACGAACTTTTAATAAAAATATATCAATTTTAGTTTCATAAATAAATAGAAGCAAGGTTTATTCACAGTTGCTATTGTTTAAAAAAAATAATATCTATAATAATATTTTCTAAAATTGAAGATAAATAATATGGTTTCTAAAATTAATTATAACCTGAACGTTGTCTGCTATTTCATTTAATTAATTCAAACATTAATTATAAGATAATTCACGCAGAGTAGACTAGACATACCAGTCATAACAAATAAAACACCTCACAATTCAGAGCCTGAAATTGCGAAATCGATTGTCCTAACACGACGCGCCCTAGACAGTAAGAATTTCTTAATAGAATTCTAGATGTGTTTTAGTGGCACAGTGTTGTGCGACATCACAGGGATTCCAAGCGAACTGCGAAATTCGAACCCTCACGGCCCTTCGGCGGTACCATTCTACAACTCTTTGACATCGAATTTCGTACGTCTTTGATAAATTCAGGATTTAGTGAAAATTTAAGCGATGCGATTTGCGTCCAAATTCCTAACTACTTGGCAACAGGAGGTACATAATTTATCAAAGAAACATTTTTTTTCTGGTTTCGTTTGATATGGAGCACTTTTGGCGTGGCTTTTGACGTTTGTGTCAATATTCTGCCAAACCGCAAATTGATACAGATAGGTAAATGTGTGCGCTCGTCGTCCATTTTTTGCGCTGTGGGATATGAATATACAGATTTTGAACGATTTCTTTGTGTATTGATGTCGAAAACATTTTCTTCGTAAATAGTGAACATTTTTTTAGAAAACGCAGCGGGGTATATTTCTAGCACAGAATTATGTTTCTAAGTTGTACCTTTAGATTTTATTTCAACTAAGACTATTATACTACCAGGAAAGGAAATAGTGTATTCTTTTTCCTTTCCAATGAATGACACAAAGAGCTTTATAAATACATTTCCTGTCGCTGCTCATCCTTTCCACTTTAAGTGAAAACATACTCCGATTTGAACAGTTTTTCAATAGCTTGCCACTTTACGTGAATACAAGTTAACGATGTAGCGAATCACAGGGGAAATTATCTAGAGTCTAGTTGAATATATTCATGCACAGTGCGATGAATAAAATTATTTGAGGACAAAATATGTGATGGTCGGTCCGACGGTTATATTTACACCTGACCTTTTTGGTTGGATTATGAAAAGGTTTAATGTGTTTATTTATTCGTAGTTCATCATTCATCGTTATATTTATTTTGTTTTACGGAATAAATAGGATTTTTGTGTTGTATAAATAATGTTAACATGTTTTTTTTTCAAGATAATGTTTACTTACTGCATTCGTTGGATTGGGAACAGATTGTTAAACACTTTTAGTATGTTTCGTTACCTACCTACCTATATTAATTTATTCATGATACGTTATATCAAGTAGAAACAAAAAAGTTGTGCTGACCTCAAATGAATTGGGCTAGTGGCAGAAGAATAATAATAACGTTATATCGACATTTGATATATAAAGGGTTGTTTTTTTTGGGTGGGAAATTATCAAATAACCGCTCTGGGCGGAGTGGGAGGGCGTGTCAGACTCTTACTGACTAAAACCCACCCGTGTTCCTTCAATTGCCTGTACGTTGCCAGGGGCCACGGTATCTCTTTAGGACTTTCCCGCAACCCCGGCAGGCATCGGACCTATCAGACCCCTTCACTTGTGCTGACATCTCTTTGAGGCGCGCGTGGAACACAACGCGCCGTCGACCCGGGCCTGGTCCTTATCGGACGGCGAGCTACCCATTGCTCACCGTCCGCAAGCCCGCGCCTACGGTGACGGGAATCGGCTTGCGATTCCCGACGCATATATGAAGGCTCGTGAGCATATACCACATATACCTAAGAAGTTGGCAGAAACATCCCAGCGATGATTTGCTAGATTCGTTTTCTCCTCTACTGATCGTTATTCCTCCTCTACCGATAGTTATTTCTCCTGACAAAGTTTGTTCTGTTTATATATATGTATGTATTTATTATATATATAGTGTTTTATAGTTATTTTCGTGTTATCAATCCCTTATATGTTGCACCTGCCATTTTTTGTCTCTGCACCACCCTAAGGTTGACTGGTAGAAAATGCCTCAGGCATTAAGTCCGCCTTTGTACGGTGTTTTTTTATTTTAATTATGCATATAGTTTTAATAAATAAATAATTATCCAGTAGGTACTAATTTAAATTTTTACAAATATTTAATTAAATTTATCGACGTGCATTTAGTGATGCCACGGCCACTCAACTGACAGCAATCCTAATTTCTATCACATTCAAGCTACACCTTTATTTCCCCATACGCAAATAAAAGAAAAACAAAAGAAAAACTCGACATTTCCAATCGAATAAAACAAAACGAACCCGACAAATTGCGTTAGCCGTATTCAAATAGCGAACACTGCCACGAGACGTTAGAAGTTAAAGGGGCGACTCGAGTATTTTCCCTAAAGATTAAACTCACGGAAGTCGCGAGTCAATCTGCTCGTTTCGCCGCCTGCGCCGCGTCCAGCGCTGACTTGTAAACGATCCTCCGCTTTTGAGTAAATGCAACTGTAAATATTATCCCCCGAGACAATAAAGTTTCTACTAGCTTTAGCCAGAAAATTAACTGCTTAGCTGAAAGCTGAGCTAAATTACAGCTCGCCCCGTTAGCCTTTTGTTTATGTTGAGTTAGATCTTATTAAGGCACTACGTGTAATCCCTTATCGCAATAATGGACACTGTACGCGAGTCCGGATAAAACGCTTAGCATTGTATTTTTTACGAATTTATTGGGTATTAATGGACGTTAATTACTGTGATGGCGTGCTAATGGAAGGAACGTTGAATATTTAAAAAAATATCGCTTGGATTTAGAAAATTGAAACGGAATTTCCGCGAATATAATGTTCGGTTCCGAGGATTTTTACTTTACGAAATACCGTGTTCAAGTTGTGCTAACATCGAAGATTCATACCGTAGGTAACTTAATAACTGCATAGTTATCTCACTTGTCTGTACGAAATTAAGGCCTTTCGTAAACATCGTGACTCTGCGACAAGGCGAAGTATGGAAATCGCTTCTATGTGTAGTGCGCAACTTCATATAAAATGTACTAGAAATAGAAATTTTTCACTCTCGTCGAAATGTCATCAAACTTGCGCTTTTTAGGAGCGGCTTTAATCCTATCTTATAACTGTGATGCAGAGCTTTTCTTTTTCAATAATGTAATATAAAACACATAAAGGGCAAAATTACACATAGTAGATAAAAAATGTAGGGCTTAGGGCAGTCTGACACTAAGACATGGATCAAGCTAAAGATAGATTACAGTAATAACTCTCGCTGGTAAGTAACTAGGCACTAAACAATTTGTGCTTGGACGTAAAAATGTGAAAGCATAAAATGATGATAATGTATTTTTAAATACTACACTATACATCAAGATATTTAGAATTATTCAGTTAAGTACCTACCAACCCAATTTTTTTTACGATCATGAAGATGGTTTAATTTTATGTTACAGAGAAGAAGTTAATGATAAATCAGTCAACTCCATTGATAAGTTACTCTTTATTTTTTAAATTTCAATGGCAAACACAACGGTCCCATAAATAACATGTTTGTATTGTTCAATGAACTTTCCCCTTTAATTAAAATTACAACAGTCCTTAAACAACTCACAAATAATAAAAAATCTATTTCAACACACGTCAAATATGAAACAAATAACTAACATACAACTAAGCACCTGCTATCTAATACCTAAAGTGTTATGAGAGTAACTAGTACCGCGAGGTATGCCTGGAACTATTCAGTACCGAGTACCGCATCGTTGGTACCGAATAGTTAAGGATCTGTATGAGGTAGGTGGAGCTAACTTTGCGATTTCACACCCGCCAGCCGACGCCAACTTTGTCGTGACGGCCTGTGTAATGACGCCTCTACACTGTTGTTGGTATCACGTGCGACTTGATTAAATCTGCTTGTATTGAAGTTGTGGAACAATCTTAATGATAGTGTCATCAGTGGAAGTTTGGCGGTGTTGCGTCTAATTTGCATTGTGATATTATATTAGTAAACTCGATTGCCTACTGGTACCTACAAAGTAATTATCTAGTTTTATACGGCAATTGGATGATGCATTGCAAAAATTATGCCTTCTGAAAAGTGCTTTTGACAATTTTAAGCCTAATTTACTTAGTTGTGAACATGCTGGGTGCTATTTGAAGTCATGATGACTTTAAACTTGCACAGCTACAAAGCCCTTCAGACTTTCAGTCTGTTGAATAAAGAAATTCACGTCACGATAATGTGAACAGAGCTTTATGTAAAAATATACAATGTAAATGTCTGTAAAATCCTCGAGAGAATTGGAAACAAATGTTCGGTGTCACGTACTCTGTGAAAACTAATGATATTTGAATGTGTATGGCTGCTGTAAATCCTGAAATATACGGAAACTATTTATGTGGAATGTATTCAGAGATGAGATTTGGCGCATTCGATTTATAACAGGAAATGTTTAGAGAAAAAAACAATCGTAAAGATAGGGTTTTGTATCATTTGCAATAGGACCATACTACAGCTAACCAACCGCCTCTGTGGTTTAGTAGACTACCTGTCTCAGACCCAGAGATCCTGGGTTCGATTCCAAGTGGAGGCAAGGCGTGCTCAGTTTGGTTGGTGGTAGGGCTTGTTTTAAGTCCACCTGGCTAGCTACCACCATCTTATCTAAATCTGTTGCCACTACAACCATGTTAACAGCATTGTTGTGACGGCAGTTAGAATTAAGATAGCCAGTTCCTCTGTGGTTGAGGATTCCGGGTGAAACTCGCTTCCACCTTTGCCCTGATCATCACATACCATCAGTTGAGATGCAGGGCAAGAGCTTCCTTTGTGCGAATGAAAAAAAAAACTTAAGTTGCTATTCTTTATTGCACTATTTAAAGCCTTATTTACTATTTATTTATAGTTAATTAAAACGCTACAACACCAATTAAATTAATTAATATAGAAACAATTATAACGTTGACAATAATTAAGTAAAAAAATAAAGAAAGAAAAAGCCTTAAATAAAAATAAATAAAGTTTGTTTCCAAATCATTGCGCTACCCACAAAAACCAAGTCCCTATATTCCTTTAATTAATACCTTAAAGGCTTGCAATAACTTAAGCTAAGTACAGTTTGCGGCACAATCTGAGACGCATGTGCCTTAAGATTTGTGCTATTCCCACGAAACATAGGTCTCCGGGGCGTTGTTTATGACCAGGGTCTGAACATAAATCTTACAAGACTTCCAGCAGCAACCCTGGTTGCAAGGGCCCTTAACACATCCTAAACAGTCGCGTTATAGAGACAAACATGGGTCAAATGTTGACCCTAGCCTGCTGTATTACTCTGTTTGCGTTTAATTTACAAGATTGCTTAATTATATTTTATAAATGCCTTGGATGCTGCAGCGTTAGGCCCTAGGTCCTGTAATGAGGACGTGTTTACTGTTTGCGAAAGTACTTAAGTATAGGGTTGAAGTGGGTAATAAATTCAGGTAGGGTTTATTTTAGTGTTCAAGGACTTGAGTAACCTTGGAGTTTACGAATGTATGCAAAGTCTGTCAATTTACATTATAACATTGACTGCAATTTTTAAATAAAAGCTTGTAAATTAAAATTATCCTTGAACAAGAACTGGTTCAGCTTTAAACAGAGGGAAGTGGAAAGAGAGTAGGGAGGCTTTTGCCCTCCAGTGGGACATTAGAGGCTTTTAATAATAACTATCTTCTACCAGCGGCTTCACCCGTGTCTATCGATATCTTTAGAAATTAGGTACTAGCTGCGTTCCGCGGTTTCACACGCATAAGTCTCGATCCCGTGGGAATATCGGGAAAAAGCTAATTTTGTTAATAGCCATTTAATTCCAATACCGATGTACCTAATTATCAAAATCACGTACACGAGAAAGATAAGTTCATTTTATTCCGCAAAATCTTAGCGCACAATCGCAGGAATTATTGTTTTAATGTTATGTAATTAAACGATACACACGTCCGGCTATTTAATGTTATCTTTATTTATATCAAATACGTATAATTTTAAGTACATAATGAATAAAATATTTTATAAAGCTAATTGGCCTAACCAGGACCCTTGTGTAAATCAAAAACGGGGCGAGCGTCTCTTTTCATAGATTGCAGATTGCCGGCTCACTTTTATATGCAATATTATACACTATTATGCGATTTTATGACATCACTAGCTGCGTCCCTCGGTTTCATCCACATACGTCTCGATCCCGTGGGAATAATAATTCTATGTCCTTCTACAGGTCATGGTTTACCCATGTGCCAAATTTCATCCAAATCTGTTCAGCTGTTTTAGCGTGAAAGCGTAACAAACAAACTCACTTTCGCATTTATATATTATATTTAAAAGTTAGGATTATTACTGTTACCGGGTGATAATATAGCATTCTACTGGTATTTCAGAAATCGGTTCAGTCGTTTTTGAGTTTATTCATTACAAACAAAAATAAATTTCTTTATAATATTGGTTATTACCAAACAACAGTTTTTCTTTCTGTTACATTTAATTTCAGTCAATTCACTCACTAGTCACTTTCACTCTACTTCGGTAACCCAGGTACCCTACGCGAGATTGCCAGTAACACCAAGGCGTTGCTGGCCTTCTTTGAGGAGCTGGGGTGGATCGAATAACAGATTTTTCCCACCCATACGCAAAATACGCGCTTTGACGGGGAGTTGCGGAAACCAGCCCGTATTACCTATTACCTAGTCACTTTCATATTGCGTTTCAAATAAAAAGTAGGAATCTCAGGTTACTCAAGGCTCGTTTATTTTGAAGGCTTTTCCTAGAATATTTAATTACAGCTAACATCACATAAACAAATTAAATTGTAGAATTATTTCCAGGAATAAATAAATGAAGGATCAGACAAACGTTTAGATATGTGATCGCGCTTGCTTTTCAATTAGTTTGTATTGTGTCTTTACAGGGTTTTCTTAATTAACACAGGATTAATTATATTTCTGGAGCAGAGTTTTGAAAATTGTTTTCCTAAAGGAAGTTTTACGTCCCGTTTAAGATTCCTAATTTCAAGTTTTCAGGCTTTATTTATTCCGAAAGGTTACGTCGTGAGTGAATGGTATAATTTCTCTTTTAATTATTACGTACATTTTCATTTATATTATTTCTTAATTCATTCCGCAGTAGTGGAAACTTGTCAGCTGCTATTACGTTAACCGTAGCCACCCTTCCGGGCGCCATGACTTTCCTCAACTTACAATTAGGCATGTACTTTGGAATGGATCCATCCATCTCTCTAAACTTACTAGTGAAAACGTCTCCACTACGATGATGAAGAAATTCTGGATGAGCTAACTTTGAAAGCTTGCAATTTTTTAACTTTTATTTCATTAAACTTTTAATATAAATAAATAATATTAGTCTTCATTCTACGTAATGAACTATGCACATTAAATAAAAATTAAAAAAACAATAATATATCATAACTAAAATAAACCAAACAACAAACTACTTGTAAAATATTTGAGCGGTGATCCTTGAGATTTAAAAACCCGATTTGCGGGTTCGGACTTCGCAACTACCTATTCGTTTTCAAAAATATTTCTTGAATAAATGTTGGACTCTTACGGTGAAGATAAAAATGATTAGGAAATCTGGACTAAGTGGTCTGAAATCACTAGCACGTACATAGGTTAGAGTTATTCAGATTTAGCTCATTTATTTTCTGTGTGACCAAGGGACAGGAAAACACAAATTATTATTTGAGTGCACCACAAAAAAACTGTAAATAAGATTTTAAAACATTTTATTACAGTAACTCAACTGAACCTTAGCTACAACATCATAAAATACTCGCAAGCCGTTCACCTCTAAACGTGAGCGTCCCTATTGGCTGTAATTAATTTTATACGAGCTTTATTAGCACGCTAGACGGGTACCTGGGGTCTGGACACACCTTTACGCAATTACCTTAACATCGTCAATGCATGTACCGTACACGATCGGAAAGAAAATGCCTTAATCCAACAAAATAAATACCTACAGTCTGCTCAAAAAGTATCTGATAAAAGTGTAAACAAACTCTGATCAGGTTAACTTTTTACGCAATCACTCACTACAGGGAATAAGTAACACATTCATTCGTATTTAGAAGATTTTAACTTAATATCACACCACTTTTCCAACAATGATTGTTTGAATGAATGTTTAAATTGTAATTCAATAATGATCGACAATAATTGATGCTAATATATTATTAGATATATATTATGATATTTTTTATATAATTATGAAAAATATGTTTAAAGTGATTTAAAATGAGAATTTCGGCTTTAACAATCCAAATAATCAAATTGAGAATTGAGTGCTGCTGGCACTCAATTTGTTTCACTACAAATTGGCGTTTTCTGATTAATTTGTTTACATTTTCATGTTCAAATACTTTTGAAACAGACCATACACACCAAATATTGGACATTTTAATTAAATCATTGAACGTTGGAAACAGAATAGAAAATCCATTGTGGCCTGTTCTACCGTTGCATAAACCGTTTGACACATTCAATTCCAATCAGAATTTCTATTCAAATCCTAGTAAAATTTTCAGCAAAACGTTAACGTCCTTTCAAATTAATTGCAACCATATTTTTTATTGCTGTGTTTTTGTTACTGTTCCTGGTTTAATTTCTATGTAATTCTTATCGTCACTTCTATGTGTAAAATAATGGTATTCACATGGTTGTGAAAAGGCTAGGTAAATTGATTTGACTTCCATGTAATTTCTAGTGTAATTTATATTTTAATCTATTTTGTTCCTAGTGTCGCTACCATGTACAGTCACGGACTTTAATTGATGAGCCACTTGCCACTGTTCGTATTTTAGCCGTGTAATGGAAATCGGTTTTAGTCGGTTACACTCGTATGTACATCCAGACACGGAGAGTCATACGTCTTCGTATTGAAGAAGAATAAAATTTCATGCAATATTAACGGTTGGCTAACCTGAGAGCCAGAACTACAAACTTGACAGCAGAGTGACTACCCAAAGTCAACCAATTGCAGGTCTAGCAACCGTAACCTAGCGACAATTATTTTAGCGTAGAGATAGTAACGTTAGCGTACGGAGAAATTATGATTGTTTATTTCGACATCGGAAAAACTCGGACCCACGATTTTATCCGAACACATAGCATCCAGAATGATGTGCATGACAATTACGATAATTGTTGCACACAATGGTCCGTGTGCAACAATTATCGTAATTGTCTATGATGAATTTCTTTGGAAATTGCAGCTAGCATTATCGCATAAATAACTACGGCTACGGTTCATCAAAATTCGAAATTATCCTCTCTGATATCGGCATTTCAAGTTTTCAAGTTTTCAACCAAAAAATCTTCGAATAGTTTTTCAGAAATAAAAAGTATTTAAAGAGCTCTAATTCAAAGGAGGTCAATATCAAATAGATTGGATAAACGTATGCAACATTGGATTGATTTATCATTGACAACTTATTAGTCAACCTTTAAACTCTATGGATAAGACTATTTCCGATTATTAGTCATTTGTCTTCTTGTTGACGAGCTTCCAGTTTGAGTTCGTGTTTAATCGTGTAATCTCGTGAATGTATAAAACTGAAAAGTTGAAAAGTTTGAAAGTGGCTCATCAATTAAAGTCCGTGACTGTACCTACCTAATTAATTTATATTTACCAAAAAGTCATGTATGAATAACTCAGTAATATCATATAATACGAGTTGTATTTTTAACCGACTTCAAAAAAAGGAGGTTATATGTTCGACTGTATGTATTTTTTTTTTTTTTTATGTATGTTCACCGATTTCTCCGCCAATTGTCAACGGATTTTGAAAATTCTTTTTTTATTCGTAAGGGTATACTCCTGAGGTGGTCCCATAATAATTTTGTGAAGATTTGATGTATACTTTGGGAGATAAACGAAGGAACTCCTCAAAAACAAACAGTACACGTAATGTGATTTGGATATTGTACTAAAGATCAAAAAAACTATTTTACAAAAAAAAAACAACCGACTTCCAAAAAAAACACTTAAAAGAGAAAAATAACTTGAATTTCGGAAGTCGGTGGCAAAAACGAAAATACAGATCCATATAATTATATTTTAAGATGGTTCGCAGTTCGCATAGTTGAAGCCGTGATATAGTTATATCCCTAGGGAAATAGTTATGAATTGCTTTCATATATATTACGGTAGGTATATTTTACTATATATGTATCTAATAAAATACTATTGTTTTTGCCACCGACTTCCGAAATTCAAGTTATTTTTCTCTTTTAAGTGTTTTTTTTGGAAGTCGGTTGTTTTTTTTTTGTAAAATAGTTTTTATTTTTCACTTTTTAGTTGTGTTTATACCTACCCCGCACAAATTCGTATACCAGTCGAATAATGGAAACATAACAAAAGATTTTTCAAAAATTAACGAATCATTCCAAGCGCCCCGCTGGTGGGGCAAAGAGGAATGCCTAAAAATTTTCAGTGGAATATGCCCCACTAGTTCGACTTGGTGGGGCAGATTCCACTAGTCTAAAATCTTTATGGATTCTGCCCCACTAGGGTTGGCACCTTAGAAATAACTATAAGTCCATGTTTCCTCACGATGTTTTCCTTCCCTGATGTCAATAATGTCCAAGATAAACTCAGAAAGTTCATATGAATTGAAAAAGTCACATTAGAACCCACAACCTCATGCATGAGAGGCGAGGCCTTAACCTCTGGGCCATCATAACATATTAAATTACCAAAAAATATATATTTTACTTAACTATACATTTCTTTCTTTTCCAAACAAATATAAAATACGAGCTTATCCCCTAACCTTCTAACCTTTCACTGTAAGTTCCTATATGTACTGTTCACCGATGAGGAGTTCCATGCGGTATCTTCGAAGACTATAATTAGTTCACCACGGATGGATAGATAGAACCAGCAATTATTTTTGATCTTTAGTACAATATCCAAATCACATTACGTGTACTGTTTGTTTTTGAGGAGTTCCTTCGTTTATCTCCCAAAGTATACATCAAATCTTCACAAAATTAATATGGGACCACCTCAGGAGTATACCCTTACGAATAAAAAAAGAATTTTCAAAATCGGTTGACAATTGGCGGAGAAATCGGTGAACATACATAAAAAAAAAAAAAAATACATACAGTCGAACATATAACCTCCTTTTTTTGAAGTCGGTTAAAAATAATTGCTGGTTCTATCTATCCATCCGTGGTGAACTAATTATAGTCTTCGAAGATACCGCATGGAACTCCTCATCGGTGAACAGTACATATAGGAACTTACAGTGAAAGGTTAGAAGGTTAGGGGATAATTCTTTGAATATTATAGGCACGTTTAGACCGTTACTTGTATTCTTATATTCCGTTGAGCTGATGATGGAAGGTACAACTCCTTATCGATCAGGAGTTAGAAGATATCTTGTCCTAGATAGACATACTCGTTGACATCGAGAATTGATTCCTCAGCAGACACTAGAGTGGGCTCTTACCCACTCTACTGTCTGCTTAATAAAAAAAAAAGCAGCCTTAATCATTTTGGCCTGGCCAATTATTATATTTTTATACAAATTTACAATTGCCTTAATCGTTGCATTTCACGCAATGCTCTTTCGTCATGTGGTTTCTTGAGCAATTTGTTTGGCTCTAAGTCGCAAAGAGCAATACCATCCAGAGTCTTTACACGACTTAGCGCAACATAAACTTGGCCTTTAGCAAATTTTTTCTTGCCAAGTTAATCACGGCTTTGTTTAGGGTGGTGCCCTGAAGTTTATGCACCGTTACCGCCCAACTAAGGATCAGCGGCAGCATCCTCCGTTCAACATCCCCATAACCTTTTGTGGCCTGATATTTTGTTGAAACAGGCGCTATGGCAACTAACCCCTCAGTGTCTTTCACTTTTGTGCCAATAGTGTCATCATCAAATTTTATAAAAATTGAATCGGGTAACTCGCCTGTTTATATTTTATCGCGACGAAAGGCAGGCCATTTAAACTTAGAGACAATCCCCATTGCCCCGTTAACCAGGCCCTCAGTAACAGAAATGTTACGTCTCAACATAACTCTAGAGCCTATGCCAAGTTGCACCCGATGGGGCAAAGTGGAATGATTCGTTAATTTTTGAAAAATCTTTTGTTATGTTTCCACTATTCGACTGGTATACGAATTTGTGCGGGGTAGGTATAAACACAACTAAAAAGTGAAAAATAAAAACTTTTTTACAAAAAAAACAACCGACTTCCAAAAAAAACACTAAAATAACTTTTTTACAAAACAAAAGTACACTTAAAAGAGAAAAATAACTTGAATTTCGGAAGTCGGTGGCAAAAACGAAAATACA
Source organism: Xanthia icteritia (assembly GCA_949128155.2). NCBI lineage: Eukaryota > Metazoa > Arthropoda > Insecta > Lepidoptera > Noctuidae > Xanthia > Xanthia icteritia. Next base: position 10,065,562 of record OX421939.2, read on the forward strand.
GATCCATATAAGTTATATTTTAAAATGGTTCGCAGTTCGCATAGTTGAAGCCGTGATATAGTTAAATCCCTAGGGAAATACTTTTGAATTGCTTTCATATATATTACCTACGGTACGTATATTTTACTATATACGTATCTAATAAAATACTATTGTTTTTGCCACCGACTTCCGAAATTCAAGTTATTTTTCTCTTTTAAGTGTACTTTTGTTTTGTAAAAAAGTTATTTTAGTGTTTTTTTTGGAAGTCGGTTGTTTTTTTTGTAAAAAAGTTTTTTTCGATAAATAAATCGAAATAAAAACGGTGTTAATGGCTTTTACGGCGCCACGTTAACAGCATTTACGCGCTCGTAAGAGTCGAAAGTATACGATAAGCTTTTACTTATAAATGTGACTGCGATACGCTGTTATTTTTAACCGACTTCAAAAAAAGGAGGAGGTTATATGTTCGACTGTATGTATTTTTTTTTTTTTTATGTATGTCCACCGATTTCTCCGCCAATTGTCAACCGATTTTGAAAATTCTTTTTTTATTCGTAAGGGTATACTCCTGAGGTGGTCCCATATTAATTTTGTGAAGATTTGATGTATACTTTGGGAGATAAACGAAGGAACTCCTCAAAAACAAACAGTACACGTAATGTGATTTGGATATTGTACTAAAGATCAAAAATAATTGCTGGTTCTATCTATCCATCCGTGGTGAACTAATTATAGTCTTCGAAGATACCGCATGGAACTCCTCATCGGTGAACAGTACATATAGGAACTTACAGTGAAAGGTTAGAAGGTTAGGGGATAAGCTCGTATTTTATATTTGTTTGGAAAAGAAAGAAATGTATAGTTAAGTAAAATATATATTTTTTGGTAATTTAATATGTTATGATGGCCCAGAGGTTAAGGCCTCGCCTCTCATGCATGAGGTTGTGGGTTCTAATGTGACTTTTTCAATTCATATGAACTTTCTGAGTTTATCTTGGACATTATTGACATCAGGGAAGGAAAACATCGTGAGGAAACATGGACTTATAGTTATTTCTAAGGTGCCAACCCTAGTGGGGCAGAATCCATAAAGATTTTAGACTAGTGGAATCTGCCCCACCAAGTCGAACTAGTGGGGCATATTCCACTGAAAATTTTTAGGCATTCCTCTTTGCCCCACCAGCGGGGCGCTTGGAATGATTCGTTAATTTTTGAAAAATCTTTTGTTATGTTTCCATTATTCGACTGGTATACGAATTTGTGCGGGGTAGGTATAAACACAACTAAAAAGTGAAAAATAAAAACTATTTTACAAAAAAAAAACAACCGACTTCCAAAAAAAACACTTAAAAGAGAAAAATAACTTGAATTTCGGAAGTCGGTGGCAAAAACGAAAATACAGATCCATATAGTTATATTTTAAGATGGTTCGCAGTTCGCATAGTTGAAGCCGTGATATAGTTATATCCCTAGGGAAATAGTTATGAATTGCTTTCATATATATTACGGTAGGTATATTTTACTATATATGTATCTAATAAAATACTATTGTTTTTGCCACCGACTTCCGAAATTCAAGTTATTTTTCTCTTTTAAGTGTTTTTTTTGGAAGTCGGTTGTTTTTTTTTTGTAAAATAGTTTTTTTGTAATCGGGTTTATATTTGGAATTTTCACTTTTGTTAGTGAAGCCAGAACAAACAGACCTGACAGATTTTTCTTTTATTTATAATGTCATTTTTATTTTGGACTAGTATAACATTACATTAGCAGTGGACTCTTAACACTCACTCAAGTTTACTCATATACTTAACAAAAAAACATTTAAAATTGTTTCTTTTTTCAGTCTAAATGTACACCCATTTCGTTCAACTCCTCATAATCTACGGTGTACTTTTTGCCTGAATTTTTGAAGTGAAAACTTCTTTAGCGGCGTTGTACACTTTTTTTGTGATGGATAAAAAATGTTAAACTCGCGTCAGGACACGTGACCTGATCGAAAATTCGTAAGACTGAGGGAGAGTAATACCAAAATATCAAAAATGCACAACGTTAATATTCAAGTTTTCACAAATCGTTGTTTTTTTTTCTTTTCAGGCTAAAAAGTACACCTATTTCGTTCAGCAAAAATTCGTTCAATTCTAAATGACTGCCAAAGCGTCATTTCCATGAACTCTAAGTCAGCGTAAGCGGCAGTGGGAACATTTTGATTGCGGTGGACCGCGCGTCTCTCGTAAACCTGAGAACTTTGGATAACGACGCCGCTGCGTAATTACTGCGTTTTCTTTAATTTAATCACGTCACCCAAAGGATAAGTCTTGCTATAAAATTGTTACTTGTGTTTTGTCGTCAGCGAATTTATATATTTATTTCATCGTATAATAAAATAGTCGGTGTGGTTTTGCATACTTACCTGTAATTTGTCCAACGCATTTTCTAAATTCTACTCAGTCTGACCTAAACTTTACTGTAGAATACAATATTTAATCTGCACATTCCACTTTTTCACAACACCAATAATTCGCATATTAATCTCATTTACTCGACGTCCGTATGTCAACTGCAGGGATTCAGCAGAATATCAGCGTCAGGTATATTTGCCTGGCACATGCTGAGCTAGACTCCCATTTGGTGCAACCTTGAGACGCACACCGCACTTTTTTATGTTCGTTGATCCATTATTTTAAAGTGTGTCATAGCCAATAGTGTCATCACAATGTCTTGTTTTCTTCCTTTTTTATTTTTTGTTTGTTTGTATATCACCTTGCAGCTATTTCCTAATAGTTAATAAGTAATTATTTAATCGTGATTTTGTATGTTGTGCTGTTTTTTTGTGTGCACTAAATAAACGATTTATCTATCTATCTATCTATCAAATTAATATTGCCAGTTAAGTTAACTAAGTTACATTGGTGAAAAAAAACTGGAATCCTCGTCTTCACTTGAATGAACTGTCCACTGCCTACAGTGCCTATTAATAATTCAAAACATAACAAGAGCTTTGTGTGGTACTTATTTTCAAGCAGCTACAGTATAGATTCGTTTGTTTCAAACAATTAGCATAAATGCATGTAAAAGTCATAAAATAACTAACCTGATGACGTGGCACAACATTAATAGTAGGCTGCTAGCCACAGATAACAAAGTAAGAGCGGCTCCCCTAACTGCATTTAATATTAAAGATTTGCAAATATCATAGCCATAGGACAGACCGAGTTCATTTACTCCCCCCTTGCAGTAAAGTCGCGTACACACTAGACGTATCCGTGTATCCGAGATATCGACCTAACAAGCCGCATTGTGCGATAACGTCTCCGAAATAACCACAGGCGTAAAGTATCTGTCACATCGTAACTCTGAGCAACATTATTGCGACACCGCTGGTGTGTTCTTGCCTTATTGCCGCGCCCCGGTGGAGTGCAGCCACAAATAACGTCGGTAGGGACGCATAATGTTTTATTATACCCATTTTATAACCGCGAGAAGAATGTAATCTCCTTTATTTACTGAAGAGAGTGCAAGTGAAACGGATTGTTGTGGCAATAAACAGAAATATCGGCGGTATTTTGGCAAGATTAATTTATTATTTTTTGGTTCAGTGCTCGTAAAACCTGCGTTATTCACGAAGACATTTACGACTAGGTAACTGAATACCTATATTCAGTTACCCAGCCATCTATGTTAATAAGTCAAGGTAGAGAATGTAAACGAATTTTTCATTCTTAGAATTCCTAAACAAATGTTGGATGAGCTAAATGTTAATGACATAGTTAGGAACACAGTAGGTATACCTACTTTGTTCTACAACTGGAGAAAAAACGCCTACGGCTTATTAACTCAATTATAATTGTGAAGTCTTCTTTATCTAATGTGAATCTAATAAAGAACTTAATAAAAAACGTACTTTGACTGAGATTCCGTCGCGAACTCGTTCATTTCACGCTGTTTCCGCCAACAATATGAATACTTTTTGCAATATAAAAGCGCAGAGTTTATTCTAAAGACAGAAAAATAAACGGACGGAAGAGAGAACTGCCGCTCGCTGTTCCTGCCGACTCTCTATTATTTCGTCGTCTAATTTTCTGCAGCTGTAAACGGGCACTTTAAAAAGTCGCATAGTTTTAAAGTTCGCACCTGGCTGGCTCTGGCGCCAGTCAAAAGATCATTGTTATATACCAGTCGTCAAACGCCCTCGAAACGAGAAAGCAGGGGAAAATTGTACGGAGCGACGGAGTCACGGTGAAGGAGGCCTTTCAGACCCAGACGTAGCGAGTGTTTCAAAATTACGACGCCGCGCTTTATGATGTGTGAAAACGAGGTCTCGACAAAGAGATTTATTAAGAAAAATAGTCAAGTTAAACTGGGAATTAACGTTCTATGGCATTATTAATATGATTTAGGGGGTTGTTTGGTAACGTCTTTTGAAACTTTGCTAAATCTCACAAAAATGGAATTTAATCTGGGTCACACTTTTTGTTACGAAAATGGACAAAGTCAAAGTCAAATAATTTATTTCAATTAGGCACCAAAAAGGCACTTTTGAACGTCAACATTTATAGAAAAATAATAATTGGTTCTAGTCGCCCCTTCCAAAAGGTAGTTTTCGTATGGAGAAGAAACTCCACCGTTACTCTTTTAAAATGTTTTCACAATATCTTGTATACATCAATTATATAATTATATGTGAAGACGATGCACCTAGAATAAGATTACTATACCACGTTAGGTAAAAATAATGAAAGATTAAGGAATGACAGATAAATTAATTATGGTATAGATGCATGGTGCTCACATATTTACAAACATTGTAAAATTATACGATATTCCCAGTACTAATAAGTCAGTGTGTAATAAGTAAGTAATCACAGAATGTAAAATCAATATTTTAAAAAAATAAAAATATTATACAATTAAATTAGCAACCAGTTAGATTTTGTCTAGATTCTAAATTGTCCTATGGAGCATGTTTCCAAGCATTTTTATCTTGGATATAATCCTCTAATTTGTAATATGCTTGTTTATAAAGTGTATTTTTTATATGAGTTTTAATTTTTATTTTATTTAATTCTAATATATCACAAGGTATTCTGTTGTAACATTTAACACAGTACCCCATAAAAGATGTATGTACTTTAGATAGTCTGAAAAATGGTTGATCTATTTATCGTTATTTCTAGTATTAAAATTATGTCTATCACTTATTTTGGACTTTAGCATCTTAATTCAGAGGCTGTATTAACCCAGTGCCGGATATTACCTTCGTTTCATTCATGTCAACCTTCAACCTAGGCCGTAGATTACCTAATTTGTTGTTCAAAAGATCCCAATAATAAAATATGTCCTAAAAATAGCTTACCCTTATTCAGCCACTATCCCTGTTAACACTGGAAGTTTAAGCTATAACATTTAACTTTGTCCAACAAAATACGTATTATGAAGTGCAACAGTGGGAATAAAAGTAACTTTTTGCGCAGTTTGGAGTTTTTTTTGCTCGTATCACACGGACGCAATATGTCGTCGACGGCCTCTACAGCTGCCGCGCTGAATTTATATTTTAAATGCGAACCATAAATATGCGCATAAAAGGATCCTATTTGATTTCATTAAAACATTCCTATTTACAAATCGGGACACCGGTTTTAGCATAATTTTGAAGTTCGATAAAAAGTTTGGTTTTACCTACTTTTTACTTTAACTTATATGTCCTGTTACATAGATATTCAGTAAAACGATACAAACAAAAAAAAAAAAAGTTTCTTTCTTTCTTTCTAACCCTAAATATTGAAAAGGAATAAATGTTCAGTATTAGGAACGGAAAAATGACTAACTAGATTCATCTTAACATAACACTACTACATAATTGAACTTTTTTTATCTCCGTTATAACATACTTAAATCGACAAACAATTTCGATACACCAAATTAATAAAATTACTAAAGGAACCTTAAGTAGAACCAATCAAAGATCACTAAACCAAAAGCCAATCACCCAAAAACTAATTTTCTCGAAAACTGTTACCTCACCGAAATTCGCGCCAACGAAGCCCCTAAACCGGCAATCACTCAAATGCGTTACAAAATAGAGTTTACCGAGGGAAATGAATATCGGCCTGTTTCCGAATTAAGACAAATCGGCTTACTGCAGTGACGGATGCGACAGACTCACAAAATACCAACAGAGAATTCTCAGTTCACCTTCATTCGAAGAGTTCACTTCTATTCGCTAAATTAAGGAGCTTAGTTTCGGGTGATATGTGATAAATCTGTGGGGAATTGGTCACTGCGATTTTTGTACTGGACTCGGAATTTCAAGTGTCAGGTTTTTAGTTCATTGGAATTTATGGAAGATCATATTAATATGGAACTTAAACGGTCAAAGTGTGGCGTTGGATTTAGTTTTACAAAGTTTTTAATTAGTTATCAAAGTTAGTCTTATTATAAGTACCTGGGCGATCGAGCTCTGCTCTGCTAAAATAGAGAAAACGTATTTTCCCAGATATGAGACCTAGCTAGATCGATTTTTCGCCCCCGTAAACCCCTATATTGCAACTTTCATCGAAATTGTTAGAGCCGTTTTCGAGAACTTGATTAGAAATATATTTATATATGTCGTGGCCAGATCTTAGAATTGACGATTTCATGAAATGCCATATCGTTTAAACGTCAACGTTTAATGATACTTATGTCAGTCGACGTTTAAGATCTGGCCACGACATCTACAAATATTGCTCATTTAATAGTATAGGATATCATCGATATGATAACAAATTATAAAACACATAATACGGTGTTAATGTAGAGTCTCTCTCTTTAAAATCCCAAAAATATACTTAAATAACTACCGAAAAAGGCAGCTCATTTATAGCTAAAATACTCAGTTAGTAATTATTCAAGCCTTCATAAAAATATCTCAAACTAATTATTCCAAAGTAGATAATGTTCCACGCTCCGCTGAATGTTTCAAAACCCAATGACTTTAGACACTGTGATAACCGAAAAACGTAGCGTAAACCTAAGTAAAAAAAACCGCCCAAGTGTGCGTCGTACCACGTCCAGTAAAGGGTTCCGTAGTTGCGCATGTACATTGATTTTACACAAATACGTACAGAAATACGTTTTTAATTCATAGTATTTCTCGAATAACTATAAAGCGGTTGCAGCCGAAATATCCCATTTCTCCAAAATTATTGACTTAAATAGCAAAGTCACTTAGAAACATAATAATCTTATTAAAAATGGGATCCAACAATACTCCACATGTTTAACTCCTATGTGCATTGTATTTTTCATCCCTCGGTTACATGTATAGAGATTGTCACCCCTAATAGTTTATTCGTAATTTTACTACGCTATTGATTAGCGGTACACAGAACACACCTCTAATTTTGATCGATATACATCAAATAGTTTCCGATTAAAACGGCTGTCTGACTTCCTAATGGACAGACAGACGATCGGACGGTCAGACGGATAGCGAATTTATAACAGTTTCGTTTTTGCCATTTGGCTACGGATCCCTAAAAATGATGGTCTCCTTACAAAGTAAATTTTTCGGTTGGTCGCCCCTCTTCGAATTTAAGTCCCTAGTCCTTCCCTTTTTAATTTTTTCCTTCCTAGGCAGATTACCCAAAGCGCCTGAAGTAATTATTTTATCTGTGCCTGGTATAAAGTTTTCTTTCATTCAGTGTCAAAGAATACAAAGGATTGCGAGATAACGGTTGCAGGAACGAAAAGATTGTTATAGTTATATAATTATACTATCTGGCCCTTTGTAAAAAGTATGCTTTGAAAAGGATGAGCAATTATTCAAAGAAACTTCTTACACTTATTATTTAAAACTTTTTTTAATAAATTATATAAAGTAAAAGGTTAATCCACTGCTGTTACTTTTAAACGTAATTTTACTTTTTCGAACAATAATTTATTTGTTGTTATCTGTCGTTAATTTGAACAAAGTAAATTCATGACATTAAAATGTTTTGTAAAAATATTTAGTTTTAATTCCGCAATAACGAGATACAGGATTGGATGCAGAATGCCACCAAAAAATATACACATGCAGAAATTGCAATGCGTAGTATGTTTTCTCATGACTAGGTTCTTATTACCCATTCAACTAAGCTAAAAATGTACTAAACGCAAAATAAAAATAAAAATGGTAAGTAAACTAGGCTTCAGTTTTCAGCCAAACCCATGATCTACTTCCACAACACTCTAAACCTCGTTTCAACTAAAGCGAACCACAGTCACACAAATAAAGGGATGCACACACTAATTAACAAACGCACGTGCCACAGAATACAACAAGAAAATCTAGTAGCGATCAGCGCATTGAAATGGTCATCAATCTGGGACTACGGTGAGCGTTGTTTGACCGCAGTGATTAACGATGTACGGCTATAACTAAATTATAACCCTCTAGCCAATGGCCAATGACATTAAATGTACGAGGTAATTTTCTGCAGAGGACTTCGGGAAAATCTGTCGAGTGTCATGCAGTTATGTCAAGCCTTTTCTGGTGTTAACGTATCGGTGTTTTTACTTGGTTTTGAATTTGTTCCCTTTTCTTTCACACATCAATATCACGCCCTTTTTACCCGAAGTGTTCGGCAGAGATGCACCTATAGTACACCCACATTTCGCCAGTTATTTTTAAGTCCCATGTAATAGGGGACGGTCACATTGCCATTAACCGTAGCACAATTCCAGATTCCGGGCTGCTACTGAGAAATTCCTGATATAAAAACCCAATAAAACTTTGCCCGACCTGGGAACCGAACCCCGTTTTCTTTCGTCTATTGTATTTTTTTAAATAATAACAGGAGTTTTTAATAAGATTTTCTAAATGCATTCGTAACTGTCTTACCCAACTACATCGCCAAAAGCTTTATAAGTTTAAGTAACGCTGCGTCTTCAAACTACATAATATTTTATTCTAAATATCAATATCAAAGAAACTTTTCTCGTAACGTAACGTAACAGAGTCGTGCAAGATAATAGAAAATGTTTGGCGTAGGGTGAGAACCCCAGTTTTCGTCTAAGAGCCATGATCGATGTTTCGACACGTGCAGCAGGGGCGATGTTCGTCATTTATTAACTTTTGCTTTCTGTGTAAACAAAAATATTGCATTTCTTTTAGTGCTTTATTATTTAATCTTTTGTAAAACAAGGTGGCTAAATCATCGATCAAGTGCATTGAATTATGGCTGGACGAAATAACAAAATTAAGTATGTACAATGGTACCTACACCTCTGCCGGGGTTGCGGGAAAGTCCGAAAGGGATACCGTGGCCCCTGGCAACGTACAGGCAACGGAAGGAACACGGGTGGGTTTTAGTCAGTAAGAGTCTGACACACCCTCCAAGTTATTTGATAATTTCCCACCCAAAAAAAAAAAATGGTACCTATACACCTTATAGATATAAGAGCGTTTATGCTGAAAGTGGGCAACGTCGCAAATAGATGTCAAATATTTCGCTGTTTTGATTAATTTGGAAATATTACTGTATGGAAATAAGAAATGTGGCGAATTAGAATATTAATAATGAAATGCAATAATTAATATCATAACGTAAGTTTCCAAATATTTTTTTACATCTAAAACGAATTATTCGGTGTTATAAATGCAATTCATTATTAATATTCTAGTTCGCTAGTTAGCCACATTTCTTATTCCATTTCCATACAGAGTAATATTGCCGAATTAATAAAAACAGCGAAATATTTGACCGCTAATTGCGACGTTGCCAACTTTTAGAATAAGTGTTAAGAGAGATCGCCATAAAGGAATTCAACATTTCTCTTTAAATCTGGTACTAACCAAAACATTCTCAGTCTGCTATAATAAAAGCTGCATTCACTCAGTACCATCAAAACTGTCTCATAAACTTTCCATGTTTATTACTGGCCAGTACTAGCTGCACTCCCCCACTTTTCCTGGTAAAAAGAGATCCTTGTCTGAAGTTTGTTTTATACAGTTTGTCCATTAGGACATGAGTGAGGACGGCGGAGTCATGTCAATCGCATTAAAGAAGTAAACAAGCTCAAAGTTTTGTATGAGTATATAAGTATTATTTTAAGCTTACTTTGTATTACCCCGAAATATATTTATTTGTCGAATACATTGCACTTGACAGTCGAAATAACTGTGTAGAACAGATCATAATGAAACAAGCTGAAAATATTATAGAGACTGACAATCATGTTGTGTAGTGCGAGTCAAGCTAAAGACGCACTACCGTGTCTTTAATGTCTGTTCAATAACTACTTTCCAATCCACTAAACAGTCTCCAAACTTCCTATATTTATTAAGTAACAAATAATAAGAACGAATGACACCACCACAATGTATCCTTTCAACAAACTTGACAAACGGACGGTAAAGTTCAGAAAACCACGGTCGGTGAGACCGTGAGTCGCGTCACAATGGGACATAAGCAACCCTTCCGATATAACAGTACATACGAAGGGTCCCGAGAGCCCCTCACCACATAGACCCATTACAACTAAGTGCCACTTGTCGAATTCAACGTAACCTGAAGTTAATTGAGAGAAAATTGAAACCAGATATTTGTTGAGTGCCGTCAAAGTCGCACCGTCTTAGAAAAATAATTGTGGGGTGGCGAGTTGGATACAGTGAGACAATAGATATCAATGCGTCAGTTATGGTGTCAGAAGTTGTTGGAACTGGGTTTGTTTGCGTCGAAAATGGTAAGACAAAGTTTTCAGTCCAACTTTACAGTTTTGTTTTAAGAAAAAATTGGAATACAAACAAAAGATACAGGATGCTGCTTTGTTTTGTATTTATTAATTTATTCTCCGGTTTGATGTTAGAAATTTTCTGTTTTTTTGGAAAATGACAGAAAAATTAATGTAGGAAAATCATGTTATCACTACAATGCGTTTAAAATGGAAACCTTTTCTTTTGTCCTATATTTTAAACTTGACACCCTTTTAAATCAAAACATCGAAGCCTAACAATATTCTATGTAACCGAGTAATTTGTAAAGCCGAGGCAAGCTTCCGTGATAAAGCCGGTACAAGCGGACCTGCGTGTGTCTAAAAGCCATTAGGTGAATGAATACCTGACTTTAAACCCATACAAATGTCTAATGGTTTGAAAGCCCTAAGTCATAGAAAAAAAAAACAGTCACCTATTGGAAAGAAGTTCCTTAACGCGGCTTGCCTTAGGAGCTGACTGGTAGAAATCGTCACGTAAGGAAAAAGCGTTATGCTATCCATGCGACTTTTTTTCTCTCTCTGTCTCTTTCTATCATATACGATTGTATGTGTGTGCGTGCGAGTATAAGGAACTTCGTTCCTGACGTGGGTCCCCTGACCGCACACATTTTAAATACAGAACCTGTGTTGTAATTCTTTTGTTTTATTTTCGCACATAATACGCACGTAATTAATTATTTCCCTTAGCATGAAACTACAGACAGAGTATTCTCATGAGCATTGTGTACTTTCAGTCTTTGTAGTTATTAGGTCTTCACTCAGAAACTACTTCGACAGAAATAGCTGAGAGCCACTCAGTCTTGAAAAGAAAGTTTACACCTTATGATGATGGATTTCACACTTGCATACCTACCCAGAGGAATATACTACAGAAATATTATCTTAGTTTTGGGTAATTTTGGTTTTTGACTTCATGCAAATTGCAAGTAGGTATCTGTTAATAAACGTGATCAAATAAATTACTACTATATATAAAGTACTTTTGAAAATTGCTTCAAATGTTTACATGAACGAAATGAATAAAACTTTTCATTTATCTATAAGAAGCTTCCGCCAGCGGCTTCGCCCGTGACAATTATAGCCTATGTTACTCAGTGATAATATAGCATTCTATTAGTGAAAGAATTGTTTAAAGCGGTTCATGAGTTTTTGAGTTTATTCATTACAAACAAACAAACATACAAAAAATCGAATCTTTTCTCTTTATAATATATAAATTGAGATAATTTCGATCATGCTGGAAAAAAAACGACAAACATTTCCTCCACACTTCCTCTACTAAACTCTACTCTACTCTACTCTAAAAACTAAATTAGAATATTCTCAATTTTTTAAACAACCTTAAAAAATAGAGAATATACTAATTTATTTTCATTTGTACACAGTCAAGAACAACTAATTGCTTAAAATTATACACACTATCCACGTTTCGTAAATCGCAACATAGTTTTTGGACCATTTCCAGGGTGTTTAGTGTCTACATTAAATTGGCTGCCAGCTCTTGTCCCTTAAAACTGAACAGCGAAGTTCTGCCGCATTTTAATACCTTCAGACTTATCCCGGATTTAGTTACCTAAGAGAGTTATAAATTACCGCTCAGCCGCAACAATTTATCTAAGTAAATGACGTAATATTAAAGTTTGTTTGAAAATGTTCTGATATGCTAAAATAGTTATATGAAAACTTGTTGAAAATTGGTGTGGAAGTACTTGAATAAGATCTTACAGGCATGTGAAGATGCTTTGATATAAATCGGTATATCTACATACTTTATACTTTATATAGCTCAAAGTTATCTGACATTTAAAGTAAATTTCGAATTACTCTAAAAATTGTGGTTTTAGTCATGAACACAATCGCATTGTCCATAAACACAAATGTACAGTAAGCTTTCAAAACTTCATAGGCACGTTAAGAGCGAGTCGTTTTACTGTGTGCGGTACGGTTAATCTGTATGTGTAAACAACACGATACACTCACCACAGAGATCGCAGTTTTGCACTTCACACACTGGTATCGCGTCGCACTACCCGAAACAAAAATATATTTCGTCGCATTTGCTAGACACGGTAACACACACGCATCATGCACGCGACATTGGCCAGTTTATTTCATTGCTAAAATTCGAACGGAAATTATATGGGCTGATAGCAGTTTTCGTAAGGCGTTGGACTGTGATGCAGATAACTTAGGTTCAGCCGGTCTATTCTGTAATAATCTCACGGTGAAAACTTAGGTGAAGTGAACGTGAAGTGAGCTGTCATTCTACCCTGCTAGGGACTGACAGCTCACTCCGAGCTCACTTCACCTAAGTTCTCACGGTGAGATGGTTACAGAATAGCACTGCAGATCTCGTATAGTTCAGCGTGTTTTTTTGCAAATATTATTATTATTATATTTGTTTGCAATAATAATATATGAAAAAAATGCTGCCTATGTTGTTATTCCAATAAAGGTTTTAGAACAAAAAATGCGTGATATGTGATAACAAAATTAAAAAATAATTATTTTACATAAAGTTAACAAACTGCTACAATTATTTATTATTACTTCAGCTGAATAAAATGTGAAATAGATGTCAAGAAACTTCGAAGCATTTTATATTATTTTGACATAATAAAATTATGAAATATTTTAAATGGATTTATTTCGCCATAAACATTAAGCTTCGATCATGATCGAAGTAATTAAGCAATTATAATATAAAATAAATAAGAATTTTAGACTACTAAAAATGTAAAAAAACGACTTATAAAATAAGTGATTTTAAGGTTAAGTATGGGCAGTTTGTTGACATTAAGTAAAGTCACAAGGCAAGGCCCTTCCAAAAGGTAGTTTTCGCATGGAGAAGAATGGGCAAGAAACTCCACCGTTACTCTTTTAAAATGTTTTACAATATTTTGTATAAGTACATTAGTTATATAATTATATGTGAGGACGATGCACCCAGAATAAAATTATTATACCACAATAGGTAAAAAGAATTAAGAATTAAAAATGAAGCAACAACAGATAAACTAATCATGTGATAGATACATGGTTCTCACATATTTACAAACATTGTAAAAGTAGACGATTTTCCTAAAATTTTACAATTAATAAGTCAGTGTGCGAGGAATTGGTCACAGAATGTAAAATCAATGTCATATAATAAAAAATAATAATAAAATATACACTTAAATTTGCATCCAGTTTGATTTTGTCTTGATTCTAAATTATCCTATGGAGCAGGACCAGCATGTTTCCAAGCATTCTTATCTTGGATATAATCCTCTAATTTGTAATATGCTTGTTTACAAAGTGTACTTTTAATATGAGTTTTAAATTTTCTTTCATTTAATTGCAAAATTATACCATTTCATAAATTCACAATAATAATTTATGCAATTTCAAAATACACAATGTCATAAATTCAAATTCAACACCGCTAATAGATTTAAATACTCGTCACCAACTATAACCACGAACCAACAACGTTCTATTAGGTGAATACTCGTAAGGAACTGTATCTGTCTACCTCAGAGAAATCGAAATAATTTACTTAGATTTTTGTGGAACTTTATTATTTATGTGAACAAGACGAATGAAACAAAAAACGAATGATTATCGAACTACTACTAGCCAATATTAAAAATAAACAAGAACTATAAATAGTAACTATTAAAAAATTACAAACAAACCGCAGGTGAGTTTCGAACCCTCGGCTCGCCACAATCACACTTATCAAAGCACGATAACCAATGAGCTAGCATGCCATAATGTACTTTGTTAGTAGAAATTACGAATTACTATGAGTTGCAGCCAAGTGAGTGTGTGTGCGTACTGTGCGTGTCTATAGTATTGTAACAACTTATAGAAAAGGTCGTAAGTCAAACCGATGCGTCAGTCTATTGCTTTGTGAGATTGCTAATGGACTTATGAACGCCACGTATCACGTATTGTGTATATAGGTACTAGTCTTAAACCGCGGAATTTAACAGATTTACATATATATGACAGAGAGGGTATGTGTCTCTCTCGTTATTATCAGGCATATTTTAACTAGTAGTTATAGTGTTGGTTATTGCGCAATAGAAAAACCGTTTGCAATTCAGATCAAATTAATCACACTAGCAATTCACACACTGTAGTAGTAGGTACACGACACAATTCGGAATGCGCGACAGTTTCTAAACGTGTTCACTGCTTGACCGCCACCGATGATGTCTGCTCTGCTGACCGCCGCGCCGCCGCGCCGGCTGGCGGCCGGTCCGAGCGTTATGTTGTAGACTTTGTCGAACGCCGCTAGGCAGCGGTGGCGTCATCGAGTCAACTCAGTAACGTATTTCCGACATATATACTTATATATACTTTTTTTTTTTATTAATATTCTTTACGGCACCTCTTTAGGTCATGAGCTATCCGAATATTAAAAATATTTGGCTTAGGTCAAGGGGGAGGCGTGAAAATTGATTCGCCGTTACAATGTATAATCGATACTAAATGTGTCTAATCAACCTACAACTGACCTCTGACACATTCATACATGTAATGAATTATGATGCCTTGGATAGAAAAGCATCTAGAATGTTTCCCTGAAGCCCGCTTGCACCATAATTCACTAAATAGGTACTTACATTTAGTGCTAACTAAATTTATAACATCACTCTGTTTCAGTGAATCGCTTGAAGATGACGGAGACAGAACAATGATTTAAATATCTTTAGCGCTTAACGTAATTTTGTGATTTGTAGTGCCAGTGGGCCTGAGTCTACCAAGTCTTACGTTGAGGCGAGATAAGTTATTATAACAATTTATGTAATCAAGGCAAAGTCCAACTTTGCGAAATATGTACAAGATTACATCTATCATCATTAGTGATCGGATAATCGGATGCATATTTACCTAAAGTACATTTTTGGTTAGGAAATTATGGAAGCGGCTTCTTAAAACATATTTTTTTAAATATAAATCCCGGGATTCCAGAAAAATCGGGAATGCGAAACTATTCTGTAACATGGTGAAGAAACATCGTCTTTAGCATGTGGCATTTATTAAAAAAAACAGGGGTTTCATAATTATTAATGTATATTTACTTGAAGTAAATTTTAAGCTCCCCATCAATTTATGACTCTATGTTGAGTGTAAGAGGAATAGTAGGTAAGTAGTAGGTATTAATTTAAAAAAAATGAATACAATTATACTTTATTGCACATAAGTACACGATACGAAACATATTAAGTACTATAAATATTCTATAATGAAGTGTCCAAAGTAGAGTAAGAGATATCTTCCAACCAGCCTGCTGACTGACTGATATCCTGATTGGGCGTAATCACTGTGCTTTAGTCACTGAAATCTGACGTTAACATTTGTGTTGAACATGATGGTGTTGCATCAGATTCCAGTGACTGTTCTAAATCTAAATTCTTAACTTCTGTTTCATTTAGAGAATTGTAGTATACAATAATAATTTTTCGAGATTATCAATTGTTAGTCTGTTTATTTTGACATTTAGGATCCATTTATAATTAGAAAAATATCTTTCTACATCAACAGACGTTAGTGGCGCAAATTTGTAAATACTAACGTCACTCTCTTTAGTATTTTTTTCACTTATTTCCCTAAAAATGTCAAAATCAGGGTTTCTATCCATAAGCTGTTCCATTTTGTTGATTAATGTATTGTTTGATGTCTGGTTTAGAATTACTCTTACGTCGTCAAATATTTGAAAGGTTTCAGTTATAGAAAGGTCGCGTTTTTCTAATTTTAATATTGCAATATCTAACATTTCGAAATGTTCATTTATATACTCCAAATCTTTCTTTCTTCAACTTAATCGTTTAATACGATACTGTCAGTTAGACTCAGTTGAGCACGGTAGTTTGTTGATGATGTTGTGGTACGTTAATAATAATCATTCAGAGATTTAATGGTTTTTCTTTGTAATTCTTATTTATTATTCGTTTGAGATAAATGTTATGAAAATTTAAGAAAAATTAAGAGGAAGTTATTATTTCTAGTTTTTTTTTATTATAAAAGTTAAAATAAGTAAATATACCTACACCCGATTTGATTCTATAATAAAAACAGTAAATTTGTTCAATCCGAAATCTCGGGATTTTTTCGACACAAAAGTGCATTCCATAATATTATCCAACACCTTAAACTAAGTAAATATTCCTACACCCGATTTGATTCTATAGTAAAAAAACTAAATTTGTCGATTCCGAATTCCCGGGATTTTTTCGATACAAAAGCGCATTCCATAATAACCAACACCTACTATTTTGGTAAAATGCATCCGATTATCCGATCACTGATCATCATACTAATAATAAAGCTAAAGATTTTGTTTTAGGGCTCCGTACGTCCGAATAAAAAAACGGAACCCTTATAGGATCTTTCTTATGTGTGTCTGTCCGTCTGTCTGCCTGTTTGTCTGTCTATCTGTCACAACCAATTTGCTCCGAATCTAATGGAAAAATTAAGTTGAAATTTGGTAAAAGTAGTTTCTGTAACCCAATCACGGAGGGTCTGTTTTGGGGGACAAATTAGAGAGAAGAAAGTTTTACAAACGGTACCGTGTGACACATTGAAAGGGCTTACTGTGAGTGTCTCAATATTATTTTTTTGTAATTTTTTTATTTTCAAATTTAAATTTTAATATTTTATTTCAGATACAAAAATCCATATAATGTTAGTAGTAGTATAACTTAAACTATTGTTACAGAACTGTTCGTTCAATGGTGCACCAGTCTATTATAAATCGTTTTAAATTTATTTAAGAAAGTAGATGAAAAATGACCATTGCCGCCCTTATCTTCGCAACTACTGAGCTACTAAGATTTAAAAAAAAATTACAGACAATAGTTGCATACTTATAGATTATAGGAAAACCTATAATAAGTCTATTGTCTTAAAATAACATGGTAAATCTCTTAATATTGTGCGTACAAACTTACATTTGCAGTTGGAATGTATGGGAGAACATTTTTTTCAACTAGAATGTTAAGTTTGTTCTTGGGAGAAATTCATCCCAAGTAAGGAACCCTTCATTGTGCGTGGTCCGACATCTACTTGACCGGTTTTTTTGTTGTTTGAACACGCTAATTTTTGGAACTACCTGTCGGATTTGAAAAATTATTTTTAATGAAGGTCTATTGAAATATTCCTAATGAAGGTCGCTCGGCACTTCACGCTACGGTCCTTAGGAGCCGAGAAAAAAGAAAAAAGTCAGAAATAAGGCTAAGCAAAACCGAAGTATTAGCTTGGGCGGGGGATGGGATGCGACGCGGGTCGGGGTTCGAAATTTGTCGCGGGCAGATTCTAGTACAATAATAATTCCTTCAAATAATTTATTTTATTTGTATATCTTATTTATATATCATTGTATGCTGCACTGGTCAACGTCATAACGTCAACGCCGGCTTACGCTGAAAACCAGCGCTGGGTCTCTGTCTCGCATAGGGTCGCAGCATTATGCTGAGCGATGGCCGTTTTGCGTGGATGTGCCGCATATTTTCCCCCAACTTGTTCTTTTTTTTGTTTTGTGTTCTTTCCTTCCTTTCCTTTTCCTTTATGTTTACCGCAAATAAACGTATTTTCTTTCTTTTCTTTATCTCTTTAAATGTCCTTACTCATATTTGGTGTAAGTACCTCAGGTAAAGATAGGGAGTTAATAGGATAAGGGAGTTTGTTGCGCCACTTCTTCTTCCCAGCTAAAGCACTAGGAAGTGGTGAAGGGCGGGCGTTTTTGGGGGACTGTCTTATGTAATTTTGACGTTCGAAAAGTGCTGATTTTCAGCCTAGTTTGAATAAATGACTTTTGAATTTAGAATTTTAAATTTTGATAAGAAAGCGGGAACATAGGTACTACCTTCGCACTATGACATCGTAGAAATCTCAATACAAGAGAAACTCCAACACCAACACCTACACACTAGGAGTATGTAATGTACTGTCATATAATTGAAGTTTAACGAGCCCGATAAACGGCAGTTAATTGACTTGATAGTGATTATTGTTTGTCGATGTCATTATAAACAATAGCCTTACCAATTAGTTTATACGTCTATGATTATAGTAGTTATTTCTCCGCCTTTGTTTGCTTACTCTAGTTTAAGACGCAGATATATGCCAGTGACCTTGAGTGATTAGCTTGCGTGTTCTGTACTGAGCTCACGCAACGCGTCGTATGTCCAGCCAGTAATAGGGCTCGCCCATCAAGGAGCGCTGTCCCAAATTAGATGCATTATTAATTTATTATACATAAAACAAAAAATATTTTGATAAAACACGTATACTAAGAGATCAATAATTAAATTACCTTTAAAAATGGTGAAGGTTTCAGAAAAATACGCTTGATAGATTTTGCGTGATTCTCAGTTTTTTATCCGCATTAGACATCATTTTACAAATTAATTTCACTATGTAATATAAACATAATATTCATATATTAAGTTATTAAGAAAATGCTCTAATTTAACGTATATTATTTCCAAATCATTAACCCTACTAGTTTAGACATGATCTTCAGTATAAAATTATTAAAAGTCGGTTATCCTCGCCTTATTAAGCGGACGACTCACCCTTCAAATATTTATATTATTAAGGAAATTAAATTTATTTCTGTTTTGCATAATAATTTAAGCTAACAGCATTAAAATAAAAAAAGGAGGGGAAAGACATAAGCATACAAAAATCGTCCGAATTGCTGTCAAATGTAAAAGTGCCCAAAAGGCTGGCAGCATTGCCACATTGTATGGCAATGCTGATTATATTATTTATATTATTACCTACAATTATAATTTGATCACTAGTACCTAGGACCTAGCCTACCTGTAATCTAGGACAACAGTAACAGTGGCTGCACATGGAAACCTCACTGCTTAAAGGTTACAAATAAGATTAATCGTTTCGCTTTCGCCTTGTGGAGACTGTGTAAAATAGCTAAACCTCAAAACAGCCCTCTTAGCGTATCATGGTTACGTAGCGTCTAACATTAGATACGGCATTGTGCTATGGGGAAATTATGTTCTTATAAATAGGGTATTTATAGTCCAAAAACAATGTATCCGTGCTCTGTGTGATGTGCCACCATTGACTTCATGTAAACCTCTATTTAAAAATATTAACTGTTCCCGGTATGTACATATTTGAATGTTGTAAATTTTGTTAAAATGCACTCCGAATTATTTCAACGTCTCGGAGACACTGTTACGTTTAACACAAGATATCCTGATAGACTAATTATTCCTCCAATGAAAAGCCATTTATATCACAGAAGTTGCATTCCAATGGTTATAAGGATATATAATAAATTACCAAAATCATATAGAGAACTGCCAATCAATCGTTTTAAAACAGCGTTATTCAAATGACTTACAGAAAAGTCATTCTATTCTGTGAATGAGTACCTAAACTTTAAACACTCACACTGACATTTTACTTTTATAATTTGACAAATGATTGACATTCTTATTTTTAATTTATTATCTATGATATATGTTCCAATTTTATTAGCATAATTTCATTTATTTAATGTAATGTGTGCATGCTAGTTTTATCGAATTGTTTTAGAAACTTTTAAATAACCCGACAAACTGTAACGAACTACAATTCTTGCAAATAAATCTCATTTCATTTCGAAACTAATAAAATAAAAGCTGTTATCATTTTTAGAATCATTTCATTAGAAACGTCTAGTGGGCTTAATAAAATGAAATTAGTTCTAGGAATTCATAAAGGGGCTAGATAGACTTGTCTAGGGGATAGACACTAGAACGCACGAAACGCTCAATCGTACGAAATTACGAACAGTGTTTTGTTTGAGCCATTCCCCACAGAAGGCAAATACTCAAACGTTTGATTTCGTATGTTAAAGAGCGTGTATTTCCCTGCTAATTGAGTTTCTGACACACGGGACGGAACGGTGCGGCCCGTTGCGGCCCGGTGCGGCCTGCTGCGGCCCGGTGTGCGTCGATTCCGTTTTCCATAGCAGACAGTGCTGACCAATTACCACTGCTTTTCAATTCACTTTGAGAATTGCACAAATTCTGTTTGAAACGCATCTGCTTTGGAACTTTTGCCTTCTTTCTGCTTTTAAATTTAATGAAAATTGAATCAATTTTACAGTCTAGTATGCGGTTGTTTTCTATTAAGCTTTTTAGTATTCGTGGACATGGCTAGACGGTAAGCGCTTTGTAAGCGTCGGCAAACCGAAATCATAAAGTGGTCCGCATTATCGAAGAAAGGATTTTAAAATGTAATTATGCTTTTAACTGGTACATTTTAAAGTGAAATCTACCTCCTTGTTTAATAAAAAACTTCTCAGGGTTTTGAATGATATTCATTGTTTTATTATACAGGTTTATTTCGCAACTTGTGACCTGGGGGCCTACCACCACCTCTTTAAGCAGTATTATTTTAATATTACTTTAGTGTGGGAAAGAGATGAAGCTCTACAGGACGTATTGCTCCATCTCTTTCCCCCACTGAAGTAACATTCAAATAATACTGCTCAAAGAGGTGGTGGTAGGCCCCCTGATCATGACGACCTGGGCGCCTAACGTGCAATGAACTGCTGGTAGGTTAGAAAGTAGTGGGATGGCATAAACCAATTATTTAATTCGATTGTCACACAATTTTTTAATAGTTCAACAATTTGCAAATTTGACCTTTGCCAGCATTATCGCCTGTTTCATCGGCACCGCTAAATATTTTTTTAACTGTTGTACCTCCTTAGATAGCTGATTGAATGAAGATGTCTTCCTTGTAATTTGTACGCTTAATAGCCTCAGTAAATTTTTGAGATAACTTGTTCATCTGCCTAGTTTTTTTTTGAAAATGATTAATAAACTTCTTCCTCTAACTTTTAAGTATTTGTTGTTCTGGGAAATTTGGTTAAATCAAAAGGTTTCTTAAAGTATTATTTATCGAATGTAATAGCAATGAAGGCCATTCAATTCGAGAGTTTGAAGAAAAAATCTCAAATCCCATATATTGTCGCCTAGGCTTTAAGGGGTACTTAATTGTTGCAAATAGGTCACACTTTCACGTCCTGGAAGGAATACGTCAAATTAAGTCACCCTGCAGGTATAGGTATTACCCACAGCACAGCTTTAAAAACGTAAGTAGGTATAGCACATAATGGTTTGTATCAACACGATGCACATTTAGTTTCATCGTCACACCCGCCATTTTGAAGCACGTTATTAAGCTTATTACCCAACCAGTCATTACTCACTGCTGCCCCTAAAATCCGTGATTCTGGATACGTATAATTGTGTTTTATGTTTGCCTACCTAATGGGGTCTATGAGCTTGAAACACTATGAAACTACACGTGTATTAGTCAAGAGGAAAATTTTACTACAATACGCGCCACGAAAGATGAGACTTGACCGCGCCTCCCGCGCTCTTTCTGCTGCCCCGATGACGACTCATACCGCTAAAGAGAACTATAAATCGTCTACTGCGCAAGTCAAACGACGTGGTGTGTCAAGTCTCATCTTTTGTGGTATGCACTGTAGCTAGTAACATTTTCCTCTTCAATAACTTTTCTTAAAGAAACACGTAAGTAATTTATTTCTAAGAACTTGATAATTTCATCATAATCGCAGGGCCATTGAATGGGCTCAACAAAACTATTAGTCTAATCATCGATGCGACTTGTAATTAGTAATAAATACCAGACTTCCTCCATTGCCTGATAATTACTAAAACATTTGAGTTCGATGCTATAGTATTCCATCAGTCATTAAAGTGTCAGCATGAGAAAACATTGTGTTCTGTAGTCGCCAAGTGTTGAAACGTTTCTGATATAACAATGAAGAGCTTTTTAGCTATCGGTTTCATCGCAATATTAATTACAACAGCTGCGTCCGAGGGTAAATTTACTTGACCTGTTATATTTTTGTTTATGATTTAACGTTTATGTATGAATAGTTTCACTTATTAATTTTAAAAATAATGTGCACGTGTCAAATTACCCTACCACCCTGCATATATACATAATATATGCAGGGTGGCATCCCCATCGACGCGAAAACGGATAAACGGATTCAGTAAATAATTCTGAACGTCCATGAGTTGAAATTTTTCGTCAGTTATTTAAATAAAAACAGCTGTTCCATAGAAAAGTGCAATACCTACGCGGTCAAAATGTATCTAACAGCAGAAATTTTTAAATAATAACCGTCGAAATATTTCAACGCAGGTTTCAGAATCATGTACATCTGTGATTGCTTGATTTGACACTAACACGGGGCAAGATCAGGTAGACGATGAGGACCTGTAACTTTGGGTCTATAAATTATTTTATTTAAATTAGTAACATTTTGTTTCAGCTTGTGACAAGTGCGTAAAAACAGATCAATGTGCATCATATGGGAAATTAAATAAGCAAGAACAAGAAGCATGGCAAATTGCCTACCCTTGTACATCACCCAGTGTTAAGGAAAACAGCAACCTCTTCGGATTCTCCAACATCGCCAAAGGAGACTTTGTAAATACGCCTCTCATTACTCATAATACTCCTCCTCATTTATTACAAACATGAGTAATTTATCTCGATATTACCGTTAATCACCAAATATGTCATTAAAAATACTTGGAGCGTAAATGCAACACGATAAAATGGTTTCATAAATAACCGTGTAATTGTGGATCCATCGAGCTGTGTAACGTATTTACACGAAAATTTCATAATTAAAAGTTGGATGACAGCTACCAAACTATCGGAAAATAATTAAGAGCTTTCCAGTAAAAAATATATTTTACAAATTGCAATTTCATATTGACGAATCGTGCCCGTGTTTGAAACACAGATTAATTAAAAATATATAATTATTATAATAATGCTCACTAACATTAATCTTTCAGGTATGTTGTTCCGACGAGGCTAACGCACCTACAGTTGGTAGCAGACTTTTAGATTACAATAATTTCGGTAATCAAAATAATTTTGATAACCCAAACACTGGCTACAATAATTACCCAAATGCTGGAAATAACGGGCGTAACAATAATGGCCGGGGATCTGATAACGGAAATAATATCAGATACCCTAATCAAAGGGGTAATTATGCGTATAACCCGGTGGAAAATACTCCAGCGCCGCCTAAAAACTACTTCAACGTGAACAATAATCCGTATGTTACATCGAGTCCATTTTTCCCCGCAAGTGGGCAAGGTACTCGTGGTGATGGTAACATTGGTAACCAAGGGCAGTGCCCCGTAACAAACTTCCCGCCTTCGCCTGAAACAGGATGTTGCGGACGCGAGGCGTCTGACACCGACAGGATTATCGGTAAGTTACCGAACACTATTCACAGCTTCGCTTTAAACGTGAAAGGTAAAACAAAGCAGCCATCTTTTATTTGTAAAACGTTAGACTGATCAGGTGCAGGATGCTTGCGAATTTTAATTAAAAGTTGCACGGTTTAAATTCAAAATATTTTTAAGAATTTTTTGTTTGCACTTTTTTGTTCGTACTAGCCACTTCCTTGCTTTCAAATTCTAAAGTACAGTTTTAAAATCCCTTCACTGTTGCATGTTCTTTTCCACACTATTTCCTCTTAGCACAATTTTTATTTACTTCGCACAGATAAGCCTAAACCACCGGGGTATTATGACAATGGCCCTAGAACTAGGCCAGGGAATTCTTTCGGCAATTCAGCTTGGCCTTATAACAGCGCTAATTCAAGATTTACACGCTCAGTGGAAGAAACTCCGCCTGTGGCAGTGACCATCGGTGATCGTATAGCAGGTACCGTATAAATTACATAGCTTAACTAAAGCATCTAAAGCCAAAATTACATTACGAAATTAGTGACATGAAATGACATAAAATTATAGGGCGAATTTTCGTTGTTGACAGTCCCATGGTTCACGCGGGCGAGCGACTGACGCTCCCGCCAGGCGGTCCTGTCAGTCAGTCTTGTACGAAAATGTCTTACTATAATTTGATATCACTAATTTCGTAATGTAATTTTGGCTTAACTCTTAATCATTGTGCAGCGAATATTGGTGTCTATTCCAAGTGCTTTTGAATCCATCACCAACAACATTGTAGCTGAAATCTAAACACTTTTGTGTCACAATCAGTTGTTTTGATTCTTTGTATACGACAGTTTTTATTTTTTACTACACCTTTCTTGACTAAGCTTCTGCAATTACAATAACAATAAATTAGACCCTGATATAATCTAGAAAAGTAATCCTACATAATAATCTTGCTTTCTGGTCCAATGAATGCTATTTTAATTTTTTTGCAAATAATTCAAGGCATATTAAATTAGGGATACGTAATTTTCGTTTTTACGAAAATATAATCATTTTTACGAATTAGATGGGATAAACACGAAATTTACTAATTAGTGCGAAATGTGTTTTCTATACTTTGTCACGAAATTTTGAAGAAAACATTTTATATACGCAACAATCCCGTGACGTAGGTAACTAAAGAAGCGCATCTCGCGCGCGTTGCCACCGCCTACATTTGTATGATTTTATTCATACGTCTCTGGACACGAATTTAACGCTGGATAGCTTGTCCAAAATACCATTCTTCAATGAGAACACAGGATGAACTCTTAGATGGATACGCTTATTTCCATAAGCAGCTACTAAAATATGTAGTTTAGCTAGAAACTCCTGTCGACGTCATACAGATTCTAGTAGCAACAAAATGTAGCTACCCTAGATTTGCAAATGTATACAAAGCCTCCATAGCACAGTAAACAGTGTAGACGCTGGAAGATATTTTAGTATATACAATATTGTCATAGTTGACCGAAGACAGACTTAAGCAGGAAAACCACCACAATGATATCTTTTAACAAAAAAAATCAATAGATAGGTCTCATAACGACTATACAAATAAATATGTGATTTTAAGTTTAGATTTTTTTTTGACGAGTATTAACGAGATTTTGCATTTTGAGTTTATATTTAAAATTTCGATTTTTTAATTTGCGTAATAAACGTAACCCTATATATGTATAATGTAACTTCCTGGACAAGTAAATTATTATACTCCATGGCTGTTACCACAGTAATTAACTATATCTAGTTAAAGACATTTTAACTAACTAGCTATTATTTTCTGTAACATTTGGAATTCCCGCAAATTGTGGTGTGCAGTTTCCAATGCTATTAACTAATTAATGTTACTATTACTTAGTAAAGTATTTCGAAATTGGGTATCTTGTATTTAATGTGTTTGACAATTAAGTTATGTTCCAATTACACATATAGTTATTTTTTATTTTATTAGTCATTAGTCATGACATGACAGAAAGTTATGAATACAAAACTTCTAATTTGTTACTTTCCGAAAGCCTCTTTTTGAAAAGGTTTTTAAAGCTCCTGATTACCTCAAGGTCTCTTACCGGTTCCGAACCGCTTACCCGTTATCTGAATGCATCTTGCACTCAGATTACCGGTAAGCGGTTTGTCTTTGCGTTCTTGTCGCATCTGATGGCCAAAATGGAAGCCACTAACACTGAATAAATGGGCCTCCTCGGGCGTTAACAACTAAATATGTTCTTTTGAAACTTCGTAAATACTTCTAGAAGTTTCTGGCACCTAGTAAGGAGCATTAAAAAGGCTCCATATAAATATCTTCCATTATCTCAGGTGGCCGAGAAACAGAATTGCAGCAGTTTCCCTGGACGGTACTCCTAGAGATTACCTTCGACTACGGAGACAAGAGGCAAGCCTTCAACTGTGGAGGATCCCTCATCAGCTCCCGATATGTTCTCACTGCTGGACACTGTATCTTCGAGGAAGGAGGCAAGATTATAAAGTAAGTATCTATTATTGGCTAATGTTAGGGATTTATGATAAGGAGCTGTGTATCATATTGGCCTGTCATCTTGAAGATCGAACTCTTTAAAGGACGATAATTTCATCATCAATTCCTTCGTCAGGCGTTGTCTGCTTATGGCTTGGTATAACAAAGCCAGGAGGGAAGAAAGTCCAAGTTCAACAGCTGAAGTTTTTGTTTTTTTTTAAATGGTATATAACGTGACGTTACATAACATCACGCCTCATTTCCCCGAAGGGTTGGGCAGAGATGTACCTATAGTACACCCACATTTCGCCAGTTATGTTTTTCGAGCCTATTGCCATCAACCGGGCACAAATTCAGACTCCGGGCTGCTAACGAGAAATTCCGTAGAAAATCCCAATAACACTTTGCCCAACTTGGGAATCGAACCCAGGACTTCATGAGCAGCAGTAGTGCTTGCGACCAGTTCTAGACCAACGAGGCAACGACTAATGATACATTTGTCAAATTCAAAATTATAAGAAAAAAATTGCGTTGATTGTCTTGGCATTTTGCAGTTTTTTTGTTAAAGTGACCATCTTCTTGAACAACTTACAAGTTGTCACAACGGACATGCAATCACAAATTTCAACATTATTTTAACGAGTTACTCGAAGAATAAACAACACCATTAATATTGTACAATTTCCTTTGTTCCAAAGCGTCGACATCTACCTAGCCGAATACGACAAGCGTACCTTCCCAAAAGACTGCAAAACGGTATTAGGCCAAGGACAAAAGTGTATAGAAAACATCGTGTTGAAAGCCGAGGATGTGGTGCTGCATCCGCAGTACGACGACACACAGCTGATAAATGACCTCGCCCTGATCAGAATACAAGACCATGCGCCATACACGGGTAAGCCACCTTCGATCCTTAAGCTAGTCTACACTGCGAATACGAAATTACGAACACCTAACACAAACGCAAAAACATTCGCCAGAGAGTTTGGAACGTTTAGAATTTTAAATCGGCATCGCAAGAGATAATAAAAGGTAATTTTAGGGAGCTTATAAATGAGAGTGAATTAATAATACGAGCGAACCAACATCAGACGAGATGCCAGTCAGCCCGTCATCTTTCCGAAAATCTTTTAATTTCTAGGAACACATGAGTTTCGCGGAAAACATCCTTTGTCAGCTAACAAAAAAGAGTTCGCTCATGTGAAGCCCTGCTTTATAATATTGTGCTAAGTCGTACACGTATTGAACGTTCGTGGATAGAATAGATGCCAATATAGAATTTACTAAGTAAAAGTGGCGACCTGGCAACCCAACTACCTACGCTAAAGGCTTTGCGAAGTAGATACCTCAATAGAAAAAACGGGCCGAGTGCGATTCGGACTCACATACGACGGGTTCCGTACCACCGTACAATATTTAGCAAATAAACGCCGAAAAAATACGTTTCTTTTACGGAGACCCCTTTAATTTTTTAACTTTATTTTATTGTTATTACTTTTTGTCATAGCGACAATAGAATATACACAATTTGTGAAAATTTTAACCGTCTACCTATTACGGATCATGAGATACAGCCTGTTGATAGACAGACGGACAGCGAAGGCTTAGTAATAGGGGTTCCATTCGGTACCCGTCGGGTGCGGAACCATAAAAAGCGAACAAGTCTCGATAGTAATTTATATTATTAGAGAGTAATGAAAAACTGTCTGCTAAAGTTAGTAAAGAACATAATATGAGAATATGGCTTCCCAAAGTTCCAAAGTAGAATGTAGATATAATTCTCGACCTGAGACGCATTAGGTCTGATATGGAATTTCACAAGTTTAGAGGGGAGCCAAAAGAAAGATCTTGACAAAATCGTGTCATAACTATTGTTCATTATCGATTAGGCTAACAAAAATAGTATAATGTTTTAGATAAGTCTTGTACCTTTGTATCAGTATAGTAATAAAACTACTCACAGTATTATAATAATATTTTATTAACGAAAATCTACTTTTTTGGTGACATCCAATCTTATGCTTGTACAAAGTTATTAAAAGACCAATCATTTTAATTCTATTTACGGATCCAACTTTATGCCTGCAATTTTTTGGTAAATTCAATGCGTATTGTAAGCTTTATTATAATATGTAACATTATGTTTGACAAAAAAATAGGAATTTGGTTAAGTCTGATCTTGTAATATATCCATGTACGTAGCGTTTACATTTATTATTATGAAATACATAAGGTCGGAATTAATAAAATGAAATTTAAAAAATAATCAAAGCTAAAAACATAATGACTCAATCTTTTTTATAGACTAAAAAATAATGGCACAATACGTCGTATCAAGTAAAAAATTATTAAAATTAATTAGTAAGTATTAAATTTAATTAACTTCAGGAAAATCTGCCTGACTCTCGGAATGTTTTAAGTTTTTATAATATGTAGGTATGGAATTCCTGTGGAATCCATTGTAAAAGACTCATCAAATCATTGTATTTTGCAGTTGATATGGGCTTTTCAGTTTGACTTACACTAGGTAAATTTTCAGGGAACTGAATTCGCTTAGAAGCATTTCGGATCAAAGATATTTCGGTAAAATCTTCTGCTAATGTATTCTCATCATACGTTTTAGTTTTTTTGTGACGTTAGAGACTATAAACTGGCGACGTTGATCCCAACTAGTACATTTTTTCCAAAATTCATTAAATATTTGCATTCTTGTTTCGGTAGGCAATTTCTCAAAACATTTAAATTTACACATACATGGAGGTTTCAGCTCCCGACCCTCAATTTCAGGTTTTTTTTTAGCTACAGTTGAATGATAGGGAGAACCTTTCAGCCTTGCAATTTTAGCAGCAACTCTTTTCCATTTAGTCACGTTTTTAACTTTCTTTCTTGTGTTAGATTTTGAAGGGGCTGCTATGACGATCTGATGTATGTCTTCATTATTTCTTATTTGTCTGTCATCTGGTATATAAATATTCCCATTCGTATTTGCGATCAGAATTCCGTTAGAGTAAATTGTATCTTCATTCATAGTAGCATCAGCAATATTAACATTTTCATCAAAATGCGGTACAATTAAAAAGCCTGTAGTATGGTCTCTGTCTGTTAAATTACGGTTTCCGAGGTAATCAATCTTAACAGCAGATGTACTCGCCCGTACTTGAATCATCATCATATTATTGGAATTCGCACTTTTAGGACTACCTTGATCAAATGCCGAAGATTCATTAAAGTCATCCACCGAAGAATAAACAGTAGGGATTATTTGCGGAGTCATTGCAGCAAAAAAACGGTCGTGTTCTTTAGGACTTTCTCTAAAATCTGTAGATGCAGACTTAATTTTTTTTCGTGGACTTAGAAGATCGTCTAAAGTGATTAAATTAATATCTTCATTATTTGCCACATTAGCTTGCCTTTCTGGTGATTTTTCCGAAAAAGAAAGCTTTCTTTTCACCTTTAAAGACCTTGATATAACGTAGACTTTTTCTGGCGAATCACTGACGTAGCTGCCATCCGAAAGATCTTTATGTGGTTCGTAAGTTTTGTCTTTAACGCTATCATCACTATCATAATCGGAAATTTCTCGGCCAGGATCTGTAACATAATGTTTTTGTACGTAAGCTCAATCAATATTTTCAACATAAATTAGGTTTAAAAATAAAGTAAATATTATTTTTTATTCCTGTAAGGATAATGTAAGCAGGTACAGTTAGTTATATACTGCATTTTTATATATTACTACCGGGGCTTCACTCGCATCTAGTATAAAAATACAGCATGTCCTTCACGGGTCCTAAAGTCCTTGCACAAAATTTCGTGACAATCCGTTCAACCGTTCAATCCGTTACCCCATTAAAGAATTACAAACAGACAGACCAACACAGACCCTTCTAATTTATAATAGGTATATTACTATGGATATGGATTTTAAACATACGGTTACATTCATAGAACAACAAGTAGGTAAGTAGGTATTTACCAAAACAAGCACTTTCAAATATACGCGCATCGACTTCATGTCTTGTCTTCTCATGACAATAACTTGGCCCTGCTATTTGATCTTCGTATAGATCTCGTATGCCGTCGTCTATTAAACCAAAAATAAAACAATTTTAATATAATTTATTTACCTACTTAGGTACATAAACTGATTTGCTTCTAAAACGAGTAGGAATGTAAGAAATTAACTTACCGGCGACTAAAGTACCTGTTTCGCCAGCTTTAGCTTGGTCACTGCGGGACTGAATCAAATTTCGAAGATTGGCTAGTTTGCGTCTTTTATTGAGTAAGAGTGAGCAAGCCGTCGTGGCGCCGAAAACGGCCGAGTGACCGGCGATAAGGTCCGATGCCACTCTACCGCGTCGGTGTGCGGTCACGAAGTCAATGGAATAGTGTTTCTTTTTCACATGTGTATTTCTGTACAACGATAAAGTAGCACTTTTTATAGACATAAGGACTAATAATGTTTGTAGACCATAACCGAACAAACAAAATTTTCGAGGCATAACAGTATATCTCAAGGCACGACATCTGATTATTTAATTTCAAGAGGCATAAAGTTCTATCTGACGATACGTATTATTTTTACCAACAATCCTTGTAGATTAAAGTCGAATGACAAAATAGTCCCTGCCTTACGCGTACACTAATTTAAAAGCATGAAAGCTGAAGTCAATGTTCGACCTTCTAATTAAACCAAAATTTTAAGCATAAATACTGTAGTTGCTATCAAGCCATATTCCACGATATAAATTAAAAAACTCGACAGATTCGACCTAATGCATTTGTATATCCATCAGAAAAAAAAGAGATAGAATTATGATTGTTGTATGGTTAGAAAGAGCGCGAGATACCGGTTTCAGCTGACTATTAAAGCTATTTTGCTCCGATCTCGAGATTCGACCTTATGCGTCTCAGGTCGAGAATTATAAGTTTAGTTGTTTTATGTTTATGAGAAAAATGTTGTAGAGCACATTTTAGTATTCCTTATTTCTTCCTACTCGAAGTCTTCATAAACTATTCGAATCCAGGTCGACTAAACAATTGTTAATAATTGAAACAACTTATTACAGCAATTTGCAATATAAACCAATTGAATAACAAACTTTGTTATTGTTGGGTTCAAAACAAATTCTAGACTTGTTTTGTAAACAAGCAAAGTGAAGTTACAGAAAGTGTTGGTTTAATGTGAACGCACACTTATCCGAGCCGAACGCGTCGAACGAACCGAACGAATCGGATTTTAGAATTCTTTATATGAAATTCTATGAAACCTCGCACACCTGCCCGCGTTGAATCGTTCGAATCTGGAAGACCGTTCCTAGCGTTCTTATTGACTTAGATTCGTTCGACGCGTTCGACGCGGATAAGTGTGCGTTCACCTTTACGAACAACTTCTCCAAATGATCAATACCCAG
This sequence comes from Xanthia icteritia, assembly GCA_949128155.2. Taxonomy (NCBI): domain Eukaryota; kingdom Metazoa; phylum Arthropoda; class Insecta; order Lepidoptera; family Noctuidae; genus Xanthia; species Xanthia icteritia. The sequence goes on from OX421939.2 coordinate 10,097,472, forward strand.
GTACTTTATGTTATCATTGCTAACACAACAATAAACTTTCCTTGAAAATAAAGAAAACTCACTAGCCTGGAGTAAATATACATACATACATATATACTTAATACTTACATACAGAGACTCACGCCGTAAATATGATTTTATCAAAACTCAGTAACCAGTATAAACTCGACCTATTCCTTCTTCTCTCTTGTAATCTTCTCTTCTTTCATTGGTTTGCGTTTCCAGATTACATTCGCCCCATATGCCTGCCAACCATCGACATCGACAACCCGGACTTCTCCAACCTTCGTCTAGCCGTCGCCGGTTGGGGTCGAAACGGCCGCTACCGATCCGACGTCAAACAATCGACAATCGTCAACCTAGTACCCCAAGCAAAATGCAAGAAATCCTACCCGAACCTGTCGCGGCGACAATTGTGTGCGGCAGGCTACACCGGCGAGGACTCGTGTAAAGGAGACTCCGGCGGTCCACTTATGACGGTGTACGGCGGGAAATATGAAGTAGTGGGTGTCGTAAGTGGGAAGAGGGCCGACTCGCCCTGTGGGACCTCCGTGCCGTCGCTCTACACTAACGTGTACCATTACAGGGACTGGATACGGAGCAACATGAAGAATTAATTATTTTCGTGACGCTGTTTGAGTTTCAATGTATTCTCATTGCGATTCTGTTATAGTTTTGTTTGTACAAGTAAAATAAAGAAACACTAGTTCAATTATCAAGTGCTATCAAAATAAATGAAATCTCAAAGAAAAAGCGATTCAATTCATTTCCATACAATAGATTTAGCTAAAAGGCTCTACGAATCCCTCTTGCCAGAACCGTCGGTGTGTTAAATGTAGCATAATATTGGGGAATGATTGCCGGCTACGGAAGGTCTCAGTTTCCCAAGAGCTAGGTTTTGCATGATATCGAACACAAATAAACTTTTATGAACTGAAAAATATAGCGGTAAAAATTCGAGGTGGCAATATTTTGATGCTGTTTTGTTGTGGCGTTGGCAGGCTCGCTTTGTGGCGCGTAAATTGCCATCGTATTCAGCGATTGCAAAATTGTGCATTGAAGTGAAAGATTAATTTTATTGAAAACCTAATAGGGTGTTAATAATAAAATTTGGCGTAAAGATGTAATAGATCGGAATGATTGTACGAGTAGTTATTAATTTTTTGGAAAAATATTGTGATGTTTCAATGATAGACAAAAAAGAACCTGATATTTATAATCATGATGACAACCTATGCCTTTTAATCCTTCTACAATGCCCTAAAAAACATGAAAGGAACTTATAGTCTTGTTCAGTTTATAGTTTCCCCTTAACTAAAGGAAAACGTGTAAGCTATATTGAATAACCTGCTTGCGGTATACCTTTCCGCTTTCTAACATAAATCCTTATACACAGACTTTGCTTTAGTAAAGCCGCACCATTACAGGTTCCGTCACATGTTCCCCGTTAATGAGTGGGGGAGTTGCATAAGAAATAATAATGAATTATGAGATTTTCTGTCACACAACTGAACTAGCAAAGGTGATTGGTACTTTTCGCAATACGGCATCACGGAAAGGGTTCGAAAAAATGCAGTGATTGGGTGAAAATCGACCTTTGAACGCTTGTTTAGATATTCAAGTCTGATTTTTGTTATTGGGTTGAACAAATAATCTGATACTTAATAGGTACAACTGCTGTTTTATTAAATTCATTTTAACCCGAGAAGTATGGCAACATGCGCCTAAGTGTCTATCACTTAGGCGCATTCCTGCTCACGTGAAAAACACTTAGTGTTTCTAGCTTGCTGCCAAATGTATGTTTTTATCACCTTCTTTCCAAAATTACCTAATTCCATTAAAACTGAATGAAGCGTAAATTGCTCCTTAATGTTTCTGGAGTGTAACATGAAAATACTTACAGCTTAATTATTATCCAAGTGTATGTTTAGGCGGAGTGGCGGCAAGCCGTGCCTTTGACGAATGATGACGGATTGTGGGAACTTCTCGAGGCGTGGTAGCGGCAAAAAGCAATAAACCTTCACAATTTTGTTGCTAAGCTTCATCTAATCGTTACACTATTCGTGATATTACACATGACGTCACAGAACGAGGTCATTCTTATTCTTATTGCCAAACCACATCATTATCCACATTTAAACGCTTTTGACTCTGTAAATAACATCATGTCCCTGAATTAACAACACGCTTAATTGATACTTTTCCTCCGGCGTATTGACATGACGCTCACACACCGCTTCTGGCTCGTCTACGAGGCTCTTAAAGCAATGCTCCACGTTCCCTATGCTATTAAACGTTGTGGAACACAATCCGGGAGAAGAACACTCAAATGAGCAAACACTATTATCAGGACTGTGTCGAGGGCGTACAGATTTCCCCGGAGTGCCCTTCTCCTTAAAAGTGCCGGTCGGATGACCGCTATTCACCGCACAGCCTCGGTCCGACTTCTTTTTACTTTAAAAGTGTGATGAATGAAATTTTAAAAGTGAGCGCGTTCGATTTTTGCCAGATCTTCGACGTTGAAAGAGATTTTGGCTAACGAGAAAACTTTGCACAAAGACCAGTTGTACTTTGAAAACTGGAGAGAGTAACTATTGAACTACTTTGGTCTAAAGAAGTGCTGAAGCATTTTTGTGGCCCAAAAACACAATGCCTATGTCGAATCATAGAGACGAGTTTTGTAGGCCAAAACATTTAACCAAATCGGATGACTTTTGATAGCCTAAAACTGACTCACAAAAAAGGGAACACACAATTTATCAGCGATTCGTCTCTGATCCCTAAATCCCAATATCGTGGTACATCCACAATCTGTGTCGGTCCTCCCGTCGGGTGGCAAATTTATGTAAAATCAATGCAACAAATAAAGAACGGTGCGACGGTAAATATCCGCGCCACGTCACAATTAGTGCGTGTCCCGCTGACTCGGACACATTTTGTTATTTGCCAATCTATTCACAGCCCCGATACGCCGACCAAAAACGATTCATACAATTTTATACCTCTATTTTTTTATATCCTCTGTAATTCCGGGGACGAGGTGTGCGGCAAACTACACATAAAAGGTTTTTAACAAAAACATTCAGTGGGCGGTTATTCTTAATTGGAACAGTTTTCGAGATTTAATTATCAAAGAGTTGCATCGTGTAATGCGATTAAATGAGATAAACAACGTACCATAAAATTTTAACTTAGGATTACGATTTAAACATGTTGCTGAAAAGATTTAATATTATTTGTGGTGTATTTGGCGAAACACTTTTAGGCCGACAGATCCGATCCTGAATTAAGTCAAGCAGAAATACAAGATTGTTTCCGTTCAATAGGTCTAATCTCTCAGATGGGTATTCGTGCTGAAACGATCCTCTTTTATTGGCGTCTCTTTGTCGAAGTATTCGACATTTTCATCTGTTAGGTTACTATAAGAATTTTAGTATACTTAGGGCAAAACATTTCGGGGACTCCTTAATTTGATTTCGAACTAAAGGTTTCGAATTTCAAGACCGTATTTAAGTGTAGTTAAGAGCTTTATAGCCTCGTTGATATACTAGGTTCACTTAACTTAATTATCGAAGACGTATTACTAGTATAATTTACTGAATAGAATCACAAGATATTCTTCTAAATACTAACTACTTGCAACTGCTTTTCGATCAGAGGATTAAGAGCTAAGAAAGTTGCAGCGTTCTCCTAAAGATCAACTGGCAGAAATTGCACTTAATACTTTGAGACTAGCTACCGCTCTTGCACTATCGCCACCTACAAACCCGATAGATTTATTGGTATACAAGTTTTCAACTGGTACCGATTCAATCTTTATTGAAACTACTTGTACTAGAAACTTAATATAAACAGAAAATTATCGTTTTGGGGACCACCTAAGAAAAAGAAGACCAGAGTACTGATCTATAAAGTTAAGAATATGTATGTAGAGCGCATAAACTTTTATAAGATTACCTAAAGAATCACCTACTTATACCTACTTATTTTTAGGACAGTAATATTATTTATCTATTATACTATTGGAAGCATGGAGACATATTATGAATTATAGAAACGGTGGCGGCACCCGTGATAATAAAATAAACACATTATCAACTCTGTTTACAATATCGGACCGTAACAGGAGGAAAAAACATGATATTCATTGTAAATATGCAACGAAAGCCGAAACCCGTTCCATATGCAACGAGTCGGTCGAGGATCGCGTTCATGGACGTCAGTTCCTTCCTAGCTTTGTTCTTATCTGGACTACTATTGTTTACACCGAACACTTTAACTGAAGTGAAAGAGAAAAAACGCCTTTTTTGCTTTTTCTACTGAGTTCGCCGGTCATAAACGATGTCGATAATGCGTGTGGTAGCAATAACAGGATGTGACAGTGGCCTCGGATGGGCCATAGCAGCCAGGTCAGCTCGTGAAGGCCTAGTCACAGTAGCTGGCATGTACAATGGAGTTGATACTAAGGCTGCAGAAGGACTGAGAAAGTTGTGTGCACACCCCTATTCGCTGGACGTGACGAACCCAGAAAGTATCTCCGGATTCCGAGACTACGTCAAAAATTTGCTGGATGACAACCCTAATTACAGTAAGTGATTATTTTTTGTTTCAAGATTATTTAAATACTGGTTCCTATTAATTAAAAAGGGTTCTATGAAAATAAAATGGGTCAATTAAAACCACCTCTACAGAGAGATGCTTTGTTGAAATTAATATTCTGTGCGCATAACAAGAATCCACTGGAGTAGGACTAGAATAGAATTAAAATATTAGATTACCCAAAACTATTTTGTTGCGAGTTATTTTAATTAAAATGTATTTACAGTTTAGTTATTACTTTGAAATTGGAGAACCGATTTAATAAAGTACCTAACAAGTTCTAAACTAATTTGCTATATGTGACTGAAGTGTTAAAATATTATCATTTCAGAGCTTCATGCTGTCGTAAATAATGCTGGAGTGATGACAATAGGTGACTATGAGTGGCAAACACCAGCTATGATTGAAAGCTCCATAAACGTCAACCTGCTTGGCACCATGAGGGTTACCACTGCGTTCCTGCCTGACCTTAGGAAGAGTGCTTTAGAGGTACATAAACCGTATTATCAAAAAGATTCGACATTTTTCACGTGTATCGGCACCAACAGAAAAAAAAAAAGCTCATGTTGTAAAAGTACTGGCCATGCAGTAATTACCAAGGCGAAAACGTGTAATAAAAATTAACCCCCAGACCGAATTTCGGTCTGGAGTTTGTGTTTTTTTTGCGTAGACTGGCTAGTCTCAGCGTAGACACGTCATCTATGCGGGAGATATTATATTGCACAAGTGTATTAGCGGACACAGGTTCAATCACTTTTCCTTCACTCTCATAGTCCGATGGGACGGCATGCAGCAATCCGACACGATCGGAGAAAGTTCAGGCGAAGGACCAACGGTTTTTAACGTGCTTGACAGCAGAGAGTGTGTCATAACCAGTACCCACTTTCAAGTATCGAGCTTATTCGTGGAGCCTACTTTAATAAAAAAAAAACGAAAAAATACTAAATAATATCCACGTTTGCTCTAGTTACCCTTGATACAATTTCAGGAAAAATATATCATTGTGCTTATTGTAGGGCTTGAGCAATTTATTTGTTGATAACAATAATACATGTCTGATATATTTATTATACGACACAAAGCGAATAATAAAAACCAAGTATCTTTGTATAGAGCATCTTCTATACATATAATAAAACAGTAGAATCCGGTGTCTGTCTGTTTGTTTGTTCGCGCACATCTCCGGAACTACTGAATGAATGTTTATGTAATTTTCACAGGCAGACAGAGATTAATATAGGATTTGTTTCATTAAGGGTGAGGCCAAACAAGCGTAATTTTGTGAGTCGTGAGTCACAGAATTTCGGTCGCAGAAATTCTGCTTGGTAGAAATTCTGTTGGGATGCCAGACGAGCGCATTTTATTCAGTTACTATCCAATGTTTATAGCGGATGTTTGTGTCGTGCAATGGAACTGTTTAAAATTTAGTGTATTTACGAATCATATTTATTTAGAAGACGAAGAAGTAGATAATGCCAGAAAAAGAAGCTCTGTAAATCCGCTTAATAGTAAAAGACTGATGCTTGGACAGTTCCACACTTTATATGAACGTTTATATGCAAATCCAGATATATTTGAAAAGTACTATCATTTGCCAATACATGTTTTTCAAGAATTATTACAACTCTTAAAACCTTTTATTCCTAAATCAAGTCCCCCCCAATACTAATCCCCCCCTAATCAAGGCCCCCTCGCCCACCGCAAACTCAATTTGGTCCGAATAATGCGTGTGAGTCGGCAGACAACTCATTTTGCGTCGCCGTGTGAATGAAACAGGACTTTGGTATGAAACCGAATGCAGCAGAAATTACGCGACCGAAATTACGCAACTCACAACTCAAAAATTTACGCTCGTTTGGCTTCAGCCTAATAAAATCGGATGTTGCAGAAAAAAGTTATCGTCATGCAAGACAGTATTCTGTTCACGACACGTTGTGCACAATTTCTGAGAGTAACCTAAGAAAAAGTACTAGGCTTGCATGAATTCAAGATAGTATTAAAACCATTAGTATTATTATCCCACTTATTAGGATTTGGATGGAAGGCGCACAAATAGTTTATAAATAACAAAACGTACTAGGCTTGCATGAATTTACGTTTACAGACGCCAGCACATCAACCTACTACAATCTGTCAAATTTATTTAATAGATTTTCAACTTTATCACTAAAGTATAAGGTTCAAAGTTGATTGGGAAAATTTGACAGTTTCGGGTAGGTTGACCTACTGGCGTCTGTACATAGAAAAAATGCCATCTAAATGAAAATCTATTACCGCATGTATGAAAGATCATCACTAGAGGATGGCTCGATCGATTTGGCAGTTTGTGTTTAATTATCTAGACAAGGTTTGCATGAAAGAAATTTTTGAAAAATCCGCCGGAAAAGTCGGAAATACACCCGGGCGACGCCGGGCACAAACAGCTAGTATTTAATAAAAATAACAAATTGAGTTCATTTTTGTACCATCAATATGATACAGATACGTAAACAAAATATACGAGAACATAGAGAACAACACAAACATAATATTATTACTTACGTAAGTATCTAGGTATATGTTTCGGGACTTCGAGTGTAGGCAATATTACTTCCAAAGTCGTTGCCCTACCGTATCCCAAATTCCCAAATAACGGTGTCCGTGGCAACAAGTTAAAATTCATAATATTACGGCTTCCCGGAAACAGGTATTGTAATAACAACGATAGAAAATTTGATACCGCCCCAAATAATCGTGTGATTTCTACGTAAACAAATGTAATAGGATTCTTCCTCAAAATGAAATTGACTTCGTAAACATTATTTTCTGAAAACACGTAGGTATTATTTTCTGGACAACCGGAATGCTGAGCATCGTAAGCCGACAAAATAATATCACCCTATAGGGAAAACGACAATATTTTTTTGTTTAAAATGTTTAATTGAAAACGTAAGCCTGGATTTGTTTATTTATGATGTTCCGCATTTTATATAAAATAATATTTTTATTTGGTTTCACTTCTTCTTTGTTTGAAAGAGATTGTTGTCTTATTACTTCAACAGTCTCTTGTTACTGATCTACCGTTATGTAATTTCATGAAGACACACGCGCGCACGACTGGTGGTGTATTTAATTCTGGCTTATTGGTTGATTCGCACAAATTTACTCGTCCGGAACGGGCGAATCGACACTTTTAAATAAAATTTGTTTTTCTTGAGGCGTTTCGAGCGAATTTAATTTATTTGTGGCGAATCCACAACTCCAGAAATACGAATTAGGCAATTGGCACATTTTGAATTTTATGCAGTAAAGTTAAGGAAAAGGTACAGACGCCAGCAGGTCAACCTACCCGAAACTGTCAAATTTTCCCAATCAGCTTTGAACCTTATGCTTTCGTGAAAAAGTTGAAAATCTATTAAAGAAATTTGACAGATTGTAGTAGGTTGATATGCTGGCGTCTGTACACTAAATTTACTGCATAAAATTCGCGTTTCGGGTGAGTAAGTTCGTGCGAATCAACCAGTAAGCCTTAATTCTATACTGTAGGTAGGTGTAATATTTAAAATATAATAAATATATATTATTAATATCCTCTATCCTACATATAAAAAAACAGTAGAATCAGGTGTCTGTCTGCCTGTCTGTCTGTTTGTTTGTTTGCGCATATCTCTGGAACTACTGAACGGATTTTCATGTAGTTTTCACATGTAGACAGAAATTAATTTGGAAAAGAATATTGGCTTTGTTTCAGTAAAATCGGATGTTGCAAAAAAAGTTATCGTCATACAAGACAGTATTCTGTTCACGACACGATGTGCACAATTTCTGAGAGTCTGAGTAACCTAACAAAAAGTACTAAGCTTGCATGAATTATAGTATTACAGTCATTAGTATTATCCCACTAATAGGATTTGGATTTAATTGTAGACTGCGATTTAGATGAAACTTGATGATGATTATTAACAAGAAATACGAGGCTTACATGAATTCACGTTTAGTTTATTTTGAGTACATAAAAAAAATGCTGTCTATAAATAAAAATCTATTGCTGCATGTATGAAAGATCATCACTAGAGAATGGCTCGACCGATATGGCAGTTTTTTTTTTGTTGTATTCGTAAATATCTAGACAAGGTTTGCATGAAAGAAAATTTTGGAAAATCTACCGGAATAGTCGAAAATACACAAGGGCGACGCACAGTGAAAATCGAGCTCCATACTCAGAAATTTAATGTCATGAATTAAAAAAAAAATATGTCTGATAATCTTTGACGTGGTTAAATAAAGTTGCCGATCAATTTACTTATACTATCGTTATTTATAGCCTGCTAATGATCTTTATGATGACAATATTAAAAATGATAATGATTATAACAAAATTGCATTCCAAGAACTAAGTAACTCATTTGTTAATCACCTTGATTATGGTTGAGTTAGCATTAGATACTAATAAATCTAGCGAGCCCAATTGGGCCCTACTCACAACAATTCTATTGTCTGTATGTACGTAAGGAAAAATCTACATCTTTTTAGTAAAAGAGGTGCAAAACACAATTATATCACTAAGAATAGGGACCAATTAGTTCAACCGGGTTTCAGGCTGGCTAAAGTGGACTCATCTTTCATGGGGTACTGTTTAAAATGTTACAATAAAATACCTCCCCACATACTTCAACTGAATGAAACGAAATTTAAATCTTATATTAAACGCACACTATGCAGCCAAGCATATTATAAGTTGGGGGATTACATCGCTGATAAAAATGCTTGGCTCAACGCTGGTCCTGCTCCACAAGCGTAAACTAATTGATTAGCATTTGAAAATACCGTTAGAGCTGCTGAAGATTTTAAAAACTATATTTGCATTGTATAAATTCAATGTCTTAGCATTGTATAATTGCATAGCACATGTGTGAGTACTATGTACCGACTATAAAGCTACCATTTAGGTATGGTTTCATTGACTTGAATGTGCCCTGGCGGCTGAGAGTATGTCATGCTCACTCTAATGTCTCGCTGGCGGTGGCGCGTGTGTTCGATCATTTAGCTCCCTTCAAAATGGTTGAGCTGAATGGTGCTAATCCATGCGTCATGTTCGTGAACGGGCGCTGTCAGTAGGGACTGGTCATCTCTTAGCTGCCACGGCGATTTTAATTTAATTTAATGTTTGAATTAGTTTATATTTTTATTTCTAACGGACGCTTTTAATGTTTTGCATCGTTCTCACAATGTATAACTTCAACTTGAATGATGTAACCAATATTATGTAACCATTTTTTTTTTTTTAAAGATTGTCCTTGGAATTTCTTGCCCGTTCTTCTCCATAGGTACCTACTACGCTTTGGAATGGGCGACTAGCTTCATATTTCTGACTGACCGACCCCTTGACAATTCAAAAGTGCCTGTAATTGAGTTTGAGTTGATTTTGAGTAATATAGGTACCTAATTAGAGAATAGCGAACATTAATGAGGGTAGTTGTATAAAAATAGGACGTTTGAGCTTAATTTTATCAGTAGTTCTCAGCACTTATGCGCGCTAATTTATTACGTAGGTACTATTTGTTATTGTATTATGATGGAAGGTTTTGGTACCAATTTGGATATTTTCATGTTTGTGGCAAACAACTGTTGTTTTTCGTAGCCTAGTGTATTATTTGAAGTTTTCGAGAATACTGTTGATTTGTCAGAAAATGAAAAGAAACTTGAAACAATTCTATCAGACTTAGGTATGTGTGTTCGTTGAGGAACAAATGGATCTCGTGTAATTTCACGAGACGTACATTCATAAAAAAGTATGAGACATGAGTGCAAGAGAACAAAAAATGGCCTGTAATTATAACTCAACGATAATATTACGGTGATTATTTAAAAAAATTGCTACGCGCAAAGCAGCACCCATTGGTGCATGAATTGGATGTCATCTTGATCGCCATGTATGGTACAATAACTCGTGTGAGCACCAGCCCTTCAGTTCCATTCAATTTAAAAAAAATGTACTTCAAGTGTTTTCTCCCATACAAAGAAAACACAAATCTTTTTTTTCTCACGCGTGGAGCTACTAGTACCATCCATACGTTAATATCACGTAAAGGGAGGTATACCAAAGACATTACAATTTTTTACATTTTATTCCTGACTTTAAGTTTCTAAGAGTATGGAGCTCGATTTTCAGACCACTGTGCGACGCTGGCAAATTTATTGAAAAACAAGATGGCGGCGTTAGTTCCGACTTTTGCCACGCTCCAAAATAACCTTGTAGCGCTGTAACTGCTGCATGGCCGCTCAAAGTCGTTTCAAAACATTACTTTTATCTGCGCACTACAACTTATCCCCAGTTCCGACGCAAACATCAAAAGGCACCTAGTATTTCCTATGAGACGCTGAGCGAGCTGATTGTGGTACACACGGCTACACATCAAGCTATACATGTCCAGTTTATGCTGATCTCGCATTATATAGGATTTCCGTACAATGCGAGGTCAGCTTATACTGGAAATGTATAGTCTGATCTGTAGCCGTGTGTACTTTCAATTGTTTTTCAGTTTTCTTACAAAAATTCAATAACCATATAAGTACCTACTGAAAAATATCGTTTCGTTATCGGTAGGTACAAGACCTTTGAACTTGGTTTTAACTGTTTTTTTACTCGACTGCGCGACAGCAAATACAGGTCATGTTTTTTTAGATGATTGCCTTACTCATTCTGTATTTCAGAGCACGGGGCACTCAAAACCCCGTATAATTAACGTGGCGAGCCACTGTGGCTTACAGCCGCTGCCTGGCTTCGGGGCCTACAGTGCCAGCAAGGCGGGCGTGCTGGCTTTAACGAAAGCTTTGCGGATGGAGCATCGAAGACACGGGTTGAGTGCCGTGGCTTTTGTGCCAGGTAATTGCTTGTTTAAGGACCTCATTATCATTCATCATTCTCCTGTCCTTAGCCCAATTTATTTGGGGACGGCGCAACATGTCTCTTTCTTCCATAGATCTCTGTTAGTTGTCATCTCGGTAGTCACCCCGTTTCTAGCTATATTATCTTTCAGACAATCCATCTATCGTTTCTTTGGTCTTCCCCTACTCCTATAACCATCATTAATACTCAAAACTTTCCTCACGACATTTTCCTCATTCCGCATCACATGGCCATACTGATTTGATGATTTGATTACACAACTTTTTAGTCACCGGTGCCACTTTCAGACTTCCTCTTATGTATTATATTAATTACACATTTCTTATTCTATCCATTTGTTTAACACCACACATCTCTCTTAGCATTCTCATCTCAGCTGCATGCAATTGCCTTTCATTCATCCCTTTTGTAGCCCAACATTTTGATCCATACAAAACCTGCTGTCTTGTATGGATCAGAATGTCTAACCATTGTTTTATAATATATAACTTCACTTTAAGATTAAGGGGGTTTAAATAACGGGGGTAAAAAAACGCTTATCGAAGCCGAGTCATTGATACCCCCGGACATTGTGATTTTTTTTTTTTCTACCGGACCATACCAACCTTCTTGCTACGAAGATATTGAAAGTCAAAGTTATAACTTATTTCCTCGACAAGGAAGTTTTTATTATCTTAACTTTAACCCCAAAACCCCCGCTGCATGCACCCATAAGCACAATGCTTTACGTGCGTTTTATAGCGTGCTGCCGTAAATAGACATTTTTCACACCAAAAATAGCAGTCGTTTCCCAGCAATAATTTTTGCTCAATGTGAATTAGTTTGATGTACAGACGCCAGCAGGTCAGCCTACCCGAAACTGTCAAATTTTCCCAATCAACTTTGAACATCAGTTTCATCAGTCTTTGAATATCAGTTTTAGTGATAAAGTTGAAAATCTATTGAAGAAATTTGACAGATTTTTGTAGGTTGATGTGCTGGCGTCTGTACAAGATGTGTAGATAACGGCTATGTGATAGGTATTTTACCACCTTAAAAAGCTATAGTGGCATAATCCGCCTATAATGTTACCACTGCTGAAAAACAAGCCTCCTCTCTTCGAGCTACTGTAATCTACCACGCAGGCCCAGTGCAGGTTGGTAGAGAGTCTTCGATTTTTTGGTCCTAGGACATGCCGTTTTCCTCACGATGTTTTCCTTCACCGTTTCGAGAACATTGGTGATGAAATTATTTAGTATTTAAACAATTTAAAGCGCCTGCCTGGGTTCGAAGCCACGACCTACAACTCGTAAGTAGGGGCCGATACCACTGGGCCACCACTTCTCTTATGTACCGGTAAACTGCCCTAACTTTGCCTGGCGTCCTAAGTTTGCCTATAATGAAAATGATGTAATATCTTTTTCATTTTACTTGTATGGCAATCGAAACTTAAAGCTGTCTATAAAATCTCAAAGTTTCCTTTGCCATACAAGTAAAATGAAAAAGATATTACATCATTTTCATTATAGGCAAACTTAGGACGCCAGGCAAAGTTAGGGCAGTTTACGGTAGCTATAGTATCACAACATAATTCAGAGGTTCATTTCAACACGTCAGCCAGTAAGATTGAACGCACAAAATAATAAAATTGCTGTTCGCTGGAAAATGATTAACGTGCAGAGATTCCTTGATAAGCTAATACATGAGGGGGCAGCCGTAATGGATATGTTGACTAGGGAAAAAAAACTATTTTGTCCGTCAGTCAGATAATAAAAAAATATTAGACACGTATTTTTTACTTTATCATATTACCTAATAAAAAATGGTTTAGATAAAACGCATTAAAGTTGGCGAGTGAGGGCTCGCTATATCACAAGTGTAACATCTACCGGGGACTGACGTCACGCCACATTTTAACTCAATGTATGTAAAAAACGTGAACTCCAGTGTGGTCTGTGTGTGTCTTCGGCTTCCTTAAAGTATTTAGTAGCTACGCTACTAGTTGATACCCAATTTTCTAAGTATTTATTGAGTCAAGTCAAACTACTGAAGTACCTACCTACCTATCCTATTCATGTCTATTTGGAAATTCGGATGATCCTGTTTAGATACAGATAATGAGAAGAAGCACAAAACACCACCACCACATACGTGATTTCTATTTACCTCCCAATAAGAGATTATTGACATCTGAGAATTGATTGGAAAATGGCCGTAGATGTGTCATTCACCATTCTTGCGCATCTAATCACCTCGAAAAATTACGAAATAATCTGAAACAATACATTGACTAAGAAAACCATACTTACCACGAAATTGCTAAAGATTCGGATTTGCCACAGAAAACGTTTGAAATGATACCAACTTCTTTTTCTTAACCCGGAGAGTTCTTGTCACCCCATTTTGCCATAAAATATGATCATTATACTTTTTATTCCAGGTGGCTTCGTTACCTCCAGCAACATAATTGCAAGTCAAGGAGCATACGGAAACACTATGCTCGAACATTTGAATGACGAACAGAAATCTTTTTACGGCAAAAGGATCATGACACTCTCTAATTATCTCCAGTCAATAACAACTAACAACGCAGGATATGACTCTTTGAAGGACGAGAACATCATAGAAACATTCGTCAAAGCTTTGATGAATGATAATCCCAAGGATCTGTATAAAGTGGAGTCGTGGAGATACATGTTTTTCTATAATCTGTTTAAGTTGCCTCTCCCAGAAGCCACTCTCGGTTGGCTTGTAAAAAAGTTCCTTAATTTTCCCGAGTGAATAAATTATTTTGTGGGAATACTTCTAAGATAAGGAAACTACAGGTTACTTTATCATTGTTTTGTACATCCTCCATAGGGTAGAATTTACCTATTTTTATATATTATTAATAAGTAGGTTCAGATGCCAGCAGGTCAACCTACCCGAAACTGTCAAATTTTACCAATCAACTTTGAACCTTGAAGCTTTAGTGATAAAGTTGAAAATCTATTAAAGAAATTTGACAGATTGTAGTAGGTTGATGTGCTGGCGTCTGTACCTGCATGGAGAAGCACTTTTTCATTTTGGTCTACCTACTCATCAACGTTTTGTCACATTTCTTAACATAATAAATAAGTACGGTAAGTACTTATTTATTATGTTAAGAAATGTGACTTAATAATTATTTTGTCTCACTACTCCCACAACAAAAAACATTGATATGCCTACGGAAAACATACTGATACAGCATTGTTTATAAAGAAGAACCAGTGTGTAACCAGCCTTATTTGGGCGATCAATAGTACGGATAATTTATTTTTTAACTAGATGAATACTAAATGGCGCAACTACCGCTGACGTTGTATTTACTGTGTGCCAGCCAGGACGCGGGAAACACTTCTGTTTTTACATAAAAACTAATTACTCTCAAATATTTTTTCGTTTCTCTCAAACTCTCTTTAACGATTCTCAAACATTAACATTACTCTCAAAAATGATTTAATATCAATTAAAATATTAACTTTCTAACGATTTTGTTTAACTCTCAATCTCTGTCGAACGATTCTCAAACGATTTAAAAAAAAAATACAAATAATTTAATTTTTGCAGTAATGGGAGCCAACATCTCACAAAAAATTAAAATCGTGTTTACATAAAATAAAAACGAATGACTCTCAAATATTGTTCCTATCTATCAAAGTCTCTCTAATGATTCTTTTTTCATTTCATGTATTAACAAAAGTTCAGAATAATTTAATCGGGGGGCTAACTTCACAGAGGTCAGAATAAATACTAAATGCCGTAACGATAATTACGCCATCTAGTATTCGTAAGTTAAATGAAAGTACTCGTACTATTGAATAGACTAGAATAGAATATATTTAGGTACATTAAGGTCTTATTAATATAGTTATGATCTTACATGTTTCGCCATGGTCCTCACCTTCCACCTGACGCCGAAACAGCGTCAGTTTCGGCGAACTAGATTATTAATAATAAATTGCAATTATAACACTGAATTTGATTTTGTTACCGTTTTAGGTGTAAAAAAGGCATTTGGAAAGTTTCCAATTATTTTAAATACCTACTACAATCTGTCAAATTTCTTTAATAGATTTTCAATTTTATATAAGAGGGAACAGGGGTGCGATTCTCCATACAAATGTATATTATATTCTATTTTCTTCCTAAATAATGCCTCTAGAGCAATCATTTTTTTTTTTTCATAAAATCAAGGTCTGCTGTAGTCACGTCCCTGTTATTTCCTTTTTTTCAGCAACTTATCGGTAAATAAAATATGACTCTCCAAAAATTACAAAAATGCCCCATTTTTACCGCCGTGATTAGAGGAGTACCAGACCAATTCGAAAAGTTTTTAACATAAATGAAAATGATAGGAACCTAGACGTACTCTTTCTTAAAATTATAATGTTTAAAATAATTGGATCGGTTCAGTTTTCGAGGAGAAAACGAATACGAAACGTCGATTTGGTCATTTTTTTTTTGTGATATAATTGGTCTGAGCTATAGCTATCCCTATCGCACTTTACGGGGGCAGACTTGAGGTAAGAAGACGGCACTAATTTCTTCAAATACCTATTTTTCAAATTCCTCGCAGCCACACCTGTTCCCTCTTAACATTTCTGTAATAGAAAAATTTGCAGACATTACCAATGAAAATCAGAAAAGAAGATTTCTGGGAAATCGCCAGTAAATGTTTTATGTTTTGCAATCGGGGTCTAGTCGGCTTATTAGCCATTATAATAAATATGTAATGAACAGTTAAATATAAATTAAAATTTTGTTCGGATTTCCAAAGACCTAATGTGGCCTAATACCTATGACTAAAACTTAAGTATCCAAGATACAATCTTGAAAAAAGAAAAATCACAAACGTGACGTCTCACGTCACGGCTGACGATTGACAGTTGAGATTTTCAGTTTTGACAGATTTTACTAAAAGTATTGAAGAAAAATCATTTTTTCTGTTATAAACCAACAAAAACAGTGCAAAAATTACAAACACAGTGTGAGAATAGAAGGATTAATTAATATTGCATACATTTTCGTGCAAAGCAGTCTCATTCCGAAGAAATGGAGGTGGTGTTTGGGCCGAATTCGGTCGACGAACCGGTACGTAAAGTATTTTGTTACAACTGTAACTTTGAATTTGAATTCTATACCATTTTATTACAATATTTTGATTACTATCATGATTCAAAAGACACAAGTCGTAAAAAAATTGATAGGTCATCGTTTACTATCGATTTTTCATACAGGTTATAGGTTATTATTGTGGTGGTCAAACAAAAGTAATGGACCGACTAGATATATTAAAACATTCACTCTTACTAATTATTCAAAAACCATAGTAAGAAAACCGCCCCTAAGACGACCAACTGACCAAACTTATCTTAGTTCTACTGACACTGTAGCAACTGACATATCATTAGTTATATAGTGTCCACTGCACTGCAAGATGTCTTGCAAATCTATTTTGTATGTGTTTATTTTAACTATACTTAGTAATGGCTGCTAAAGTTTGAATATTAAAAACTGTTTGAATTTTCAGAAACTATTTAACTATTATGTGTTTACAGAATCTTCTATATAAATTGCAACGTAAACTAAAAGTGTTCAATACTACTGATCCACTGCCTAACCGAGGATACAATTTGGTTGCCTGTGCCAGCAAGTATGGGATAGTTTTTGTTGCTTCACCAGACGGGCATTTAACAGGTAGGCAATGCATTTTTAATTATATTTACACAACATTAAGAAACATCACATAATCAATAAAAATTGTTTCAAGAATAGACCTGTTCTTACATTTCTCTTCGTGTTCTTTTTATTTTAACTATTTCGGGGAAGCTCTTGGTCTTCATATCACCTGATGGTAAGTGAGGATCAGCTCAAAGGTGGAAGCAAGCTTAACCCGTAATCTTCAATAGAAGAACTGGCTATCTTACATCTAACTTCCGGAAAATGCTTAAAGTATAAGTAATGCATTGTTGTCCTCATAAAGCTTTGTATATTCTATTATATCTTAGAACTCAGTATGTTTTATTCTTTTGTTAGCTTTGTTAGTAAACATGTAGGTAGAAACACTCTTTGAAACATGTATAATTTGCCCCTGACCCACTTATTTTCATTCCAGTCATTTTACCTCGCTATCTATAGGTATATTATTATACAGCTTAAGTACTTACTACTATTTCTTTCAGTTTACTACTTACAACAGCTGATTGATAAGGAGTGTGAACCACAGCACACAACTGTAAAACTCCAGGAGAAACCAACCCACATTGCAGCTAGTTGTGACCAGGAATTGTTGGCCGTTACTGGTGGTCAATTACTAACAATCTATAAGATTACTGACTTCCAAAATCAGGTAATTTTTTTAGGCCCATATTACTGAATTGAATATGACTTTTTAATTGTAAAATTTTAGGAAAATCATGTACTTTTACAATGTTTGTAAATATGTGAGCACCATGTATCTATCACATAATTAGTTTATCTGTTGTTGCTTCATTTTTAATTCTTAATTCTTTTTACTATTGTGGTACAATAATTTTATTCTAGGTGCATCATCCTCACATATAATTATGTAACTAATGTACTTAAACAAAATATTGTAAAACATTTTAAAACAGTAACGGTGGAGTTTCTTGCCCATTCTTCTCCATGCGAAAACTACCTTTTGGAACTGGCGACTAGAATCAATTCAATTTTTTTGTATATTTTTGACATTCAAAAGTGCCTTTTATGAGCGTATTTGAACTTTGACTTTGAATCTTGCTCAAGACTCAAGCATTACTTAAAACTAGTTTCAACCAATTAAAAGGCTTCAAACAAGTTTTAAGTAATGCTTGAGTTTTGAGCAAAGTTCGGTTATACGGGCCTTAGTGTTACAATCACACTAAAAACTTTTAAGGTTACAATATTTTGATCATTTTAATCAAAAGTTAAGATGACTATAGTCTGTTCCAAAAGTATCTGATGAAAGTGCAAACAAACTGTGACCAGTGTTTCTGGTTAAAATCTTACACAATCACTCACTAAACGGAATAATTAACACATTCATCAGTATTAATTAAAAGGCTTACTTTAACCCCCTTATTTATAAATGCTGCTTAAAGTTAAGTAGTGATTAGTGGCTGTTTAACCATACATTTATAACATTTAAATGTCACTTAACTTAAAGCAGTGTTTATGAATAAGAGGGTAAATCTCAGCACTTTTTCCAATAATTATTGTTTAAATAATATGATTAAATTGTAATTCATAAATCATCAACGAAAATGGAGGATTATTGATTTATTAGGAACACCAACTTTGTTACATATTTAAAATGCTTAGGTTTATACAATTAACCTCAATTTTCAAATCAAAACTAGAATTTCAGTGTCAGTATTCATATAATCAAATCATAAGCACTCAGTTTGTAAGTGACACTATAAATTGGCATCCACAGGTATGTTTTGTAATATATTTGTTTACATTTTCATTAAATAAATACTTTTGGAACTGACCATCAGCTAGTCTAACTAACTATAAATGGTACGGTGATACTTGACAATTCTTAGTCAATTTTACATGAAGATTCCAAACTAGACTATTATTTTCTTTGGCCAAAGGTATCTTTCTCTCTATCATTTGGTTTTTTTAATGGCTAATATGTTTTGGTAAATTGATGCTAGAATAAGTGGGATGCGCTAAGGTAGCCAGCAAAATTCAAATTGTTATATTTTTAGCAATTTGCAGGTCAATTTCAAGTTGTATGTTGATCAAAGTATGATTCTGGACCATAACAAATGTGTAGTTACAGAATTATATTCACTAAAATCATTTATACAGCTCTCTCTTGTTACAACTTTCTCATGTTGTCTTTTTATGGTTTAATTTGATTGAAGTTATTGTCAGGCAGGGCAAATGCTAATGTTGCCCTGGTATGATGCAAATGCTGCCCAGGTCTGATGCAAGAGTTTGATGAGTAAATCTGTTAGATCTAGAATCTGCCGTTGTGCGTAATAGAGGAAAATGAAAACCAATGACCAACAATTGTTTAATGTTTGTGTTTACTAAAGTGAAAATTGATAATGACTCATCTGTCATGTTAACCATAATATTACAATTCTATTACAGAATGCATCTCCCTCTCTAGCCATCAGGTGTGATGTGAACCCATCCACGTTTGTGTCTGCTTTACAATGGAACCCCTGCATCCCTGACACTATTGCAATAGCCTTCTATGATGGCACACTCCTGGTATCGCAAGTTAGCACTTCTCAAGTTAAGAAAGTGCCTTCTAAAGCAAGGTAAGATTATTTGTATTGTATTGTTTACGGTTTGTTACGGTTAACGGTCTTATTAAATTTTAATGGATGGAAGTTTATGGATGGTCCAAATATTTGCCTAAGTTTCGTTATGGCTTATCTCTTGTTATATTTATGTGCTGGGAATTTTCCTAAGAAGCGTTTAAATGAGAAACTTGTGTGGAGCTTTGTGTATGTCGAGTGAACGAAAAACGCTCGCGCTAATAGCTCTAGTAGTATATGTTGGGTTATTAAAATAATGTTGTAGAGAAGACATTAATCTCTGCTTGTTTTAATGAAGATGAATGAATAGGGCTTGAGTTCCTTGCAGAAGTGATGGATATAGTCATGCTTTATCAGACCATAAAAACGGCGCTCGCGCTTATTTAAGACCTCTACTATATTTATTAATCATTCTTTTATTAGATGCCTCTGCTGGAGTCCTAAGGGAAAACAACTGGTTACTGGCAACAGCGACGGTACCCTTAGTCAATTCAAACCGGATCTAACGCCAGCTAAAACCATTCCTGCGCCGAACCTTTTTGAGAGTGCACCTGTAGAAGCGCTGGCTGTGTACTGGATATCAACTTTTCAGTTTGCGGCTGTGTATAAAAATGCTACGAATAATAGTCGCCCAGGTAACTTTATACTTTAAGTCATTACTTAGTGTAGTGAGCTATTTCCCGCAAAATAAAGTTTTTATTTTGTTTTTTTAGGAACACTCATCCAGTTTTTATGTAATTTATTTTTGTTTCTGGTTTAGTTTAAACTAAAGACTGCATAGCAGACACACAAAGGCACTTCTCCGGAACAGCTTATTTGCTCATGATCCTTAAAAATATTGCTAAGAAAATAAATGAACCATGTCTTGCTTGCAGCTGTAACCATCATAAATACTCCGAAAGCTGGGCAACCCAGCTGTCAGAACTATGAAGATATTTGCTACAGCATGGGATCTAATAGACCCTGGTACTACTACTTGCAGGGGTTGGCGCAATGGTAAGAATATAATTTCGACAGCAATTTGGTACCAAAACTTAACCATAATCATAAACAATATTATGCTGATTAATACCTTTGTTGTTTGAACAACGTTTAACCATGTGTTGTAGTATCCATAGCGTTTCTTGAGTGTGAGTAAAGTTCCTGAATATTAATTACCTCCAATACCACCTCATGTTAGATGTACAGGGCAAAATATACATTAACATTATTCAGTTTGGCAGTTCTCCATCCAGCAAATAGCCTAAAAAAATAAAAACCGGCCAAGTGCGTACCATGCACAATGAAGGGTTCCGTAGTTGGGATGAATTTTTCCCAAACACAAACTTTGTAGTTGAAAAACATGTTCTCCCATAGGGAATGTTATACGCTACTGTATTACTCGCTAACTTGCACAGCTGTGATAGTTTTCCTTTTAATTTCGTTATACAATACTACTACAGTGAATTTTTTCACATATACAGAACCAAGCATTTAGCTGGCAGGGGGGTCGGGACACTTGACTAACAAAAATTAGCACTTCAAAGCTTATTATTTCGCAAACGGATCCTTGATTCCAAAAATGGTTTTCACACCCTCACAATATTTAATTTTTCTACAAAAAAAAAATATTTTACCACTTTGTCGGCGTGATTAATATGTATACCCATGCCAAATTACAGCTTTCTAGTACTAAAAGTCTCGAAGCTAAGCCGCGGACAGACAGACAGACGGACATGGCGAAACTATAAGGGTTGGTCCTTGTTGACTACGGAACCCTAAAAACAAGCGAGCCTTACTGTAGTCGCATATGATGTGTAACATCTGACATCTTGGCTGACAGTACCAACCTCTCGGAAAATAGGTTGATGGCATGTGACGGCCAACTCTAGCATCGCGCGCGCTCATTGGTCAAATCAAATAGCGCGCGGTTCCCCGGCTTCCTGTTACACACTTCCGTCCCTTTTCATGAAGTCACTCCCACAGATTGCTGGAAAGTGAGAGGAAAGATGTTACACATCAAAAACCCATTTAATAATTTGTTTTCTTTTAACAGGAATATCATAATGTCGGCGTCAGCAAACGGTATGGAGATAGCAACTCTTGGATCCGCTGATGGGGCCAACTGGGTTCAGTGGTGTCAGGTAATGAAAATGACTCATTTTGACTTAATTATTTAAGTAATAGACAAGACTGTTCAGTACTTTCACAGTTATTTTATCTCAGCCAGCTACCAAACAGCAACCTTATAAAACAACGAGAATAAAGATCACTGTGATGCAAAATCAGAGATAAAATAACTGTGGAAGGAGTTAATCAGATGATGGACCATTACAGTGGTCCATAACTGATCTTACGACTGAGTTAGAGATCAGAAACAACCAGTCCTAAGTTTTCCATATTAATATTGCTGCAATATTAATAGTTAATTTTGTTTGTAGACTGATGAAGCAAGACCAGAGCTGCCTCTAACGGATAAAAAACAGGAGAACTATCCTGTGGGTGTTTGTATCGATACTTGCGCTACACTTCAAATGCAGTGGGGTAGGTATCCCTTTTGGTTACAGTTAGTAGAATCTATTATACCCATTTTTCTCGTAAGAATCAAAAAATTATTTATTATTTTGTTATGTCTTTATGTTACTCTAAACCAATACATATTTTTTTTGTAAATTATTGTTATGGTTCGTTTATCCCACTTATTCTCCTGGCAATATAACAAATGAAAAATTAAATCTTATGATGAAAATAATAATTTTGTGCATTATAATAATTACAGATGAGAACACAACACTACCCCATATGCCGTTACTACATGTGGTGTCACAAAGTGGCCTGCTCACCATATTCAATATCATCAACTTGAACAAGCAAGCTCCGCAAGTGTGCACTCCTCCTCAACAACTACCCTTACCGGCCGCTGCGATGACCAGGTAAGAACTATATGGACTATGGATCAACAATCCCTAGCTAAAGCAGATAAAAAAAAAACCACCTAAATCCACACGGTGACAACTCAACGTAATCCACATGATTTACCATCAAAGAACTTCATATCTATACATCGTAAGGACTATTTCTGCATGCAGCGCTCGGCGGAAATAGAACCGGGGCGGTAACAGATGAGGTCATTGTGTTCACGGGATTTTGTTTTCAAACTGCTTAGATATGTTCTTCGATAGTATTATAGTATACAGAGTATTCTATTGCCGTTTGTTTTCTTCAGTCTTGAATTCGTGAAACTGGAGTCTTTCGGTCTCATTTTTTCTTAAGTCTGCTATTTGGATCAAGGATGTTGCGGATATTCGCATCCGCATCTAGAATTGCGGAGGTTCCGCATTTATTTAGACCTACGCATCAATCAATGCAAAGCTCATGCGAATGCAGATGTGGGTCGAAAAGGGTGAATATAAGTAAAATCCTATTCAACAAAATGAAAATTATAGTCATTTAAATCATTAATATAGCTCTAAATCGTCACATTTTCACGAAATAATCTTATATACACCTTTAGAGGTATGAGGAACAGGGTGTAAAGTTCACTCATCCTCTTTAGAAAAGGGAGGATCCTCCGACCAGGCGGGTGTTGTGTCTGGCGGGCAACTGCCCATCGATTGATGTCGGATAGTCATATATGTCGTTCCCGCGGTAAACTGTAATTGCGTGATGCATTTGTGTGACGTCAGGATTTTGTGTGACGTCAGGTCTTTGATACGTATTTCGCATGTGGCGATGTAGATGCCGCCACACATCAAACACATAAAATTTCGAGAGCTATGTACATTTTTAAATGATTATAATTTAGTAATTATTTTATTATAATTGCCGCGAATTCAATTACGATCAACATACAACGAAACAGCGGTGCAATTAGCAAAAAACGTAAGGAATTTTGAATTTCACCTTGTCGCCTTGACGGATCCCTTAAAAAAACTTGAGATCCGCATCCGCATGTTAAAAAATCTGCATCCGCAATGTCTAATTTGTATCATATAAAATATTACATTATTTTAAAACGTATATACACTTTTTTAGTGCGATCCCGGGAGAGGCTCCTCCCCAAGCGGCGCCCGCGCCTCTGCCGACGCCGGCACCCGCCCCGACACCTATTGTTCAACCAAAGGTAATCGTTACTAATTAAATTAATTAATGACATTATTAATTTGTAAAGTATTTTTTTTTTAAATTTTTGTGAATGTGAGGACTGTGGATTTTTTAATTATTATTATTTTTTCTTTCTTATTTAGTGTTAATGATGGTCTGGCAGTTTGAGTAGTTTGTGAGGCCTACCCAAATGTCCTTTCTTTGGTATTGTTCGTCGAGTTGAGCTCCTTAAGTTCTGGGTTGAGCTCCACGATTACTGACAAATGCTTGCACTGACAGGACAGGTCCACTCAAATCTGTGTGGTTCTTTTCTCAAAAGACCATTTCAGACACTAATCTACATGGTCCTCATATGGCCTGACCAAGATTATGTCTGGACTTTAAAAGAGACTGTGACCACTGAGTTTGTTTCGGCCTTTCTTCTCAGAGTAGTCAGTAATTTTTAATATTTTTTGTACGATGACGTGTAAAAGTGATTCCAATATCCTATTTACAGAATAAACAATTTCATTTCATTTCATTAAGCACCTACACAATGTCGTAGTGTAAAACTGAAAATTCCGAGGGTGAATAAAAACTTTTAAAACCTCAGTAAGTAGGTAGTAGTATTTACGGTGATCAACAAGAGAATACATCGAGACTAATTATTAATCTTTATTAAATCAGACTACAATGACCCATAATGTTAGTAAAAATATAGCTTAGCCTATGTTAGTACTTAATAACTAAAACAGAACGGGTCCGGTGTGCAAGCGCCCACATTAGCGGGCTGTCTGCCCGGGCGGCTATTGATTGCAGGATAGTGTTCGGACTGTCGCGCAGCCTGCGGAGTAGCGAGCAGATTTCTTACGCCACAGTGCATCGACGCTGTCAGTGCGTGCGTCTGCAAACATTGCCGAGGCACTACAGAAGCGCGGCAATCGCAACAATACCCTGAATGTGTTATCGTATTGAATTCTAATGATTGTTCCTTTTCTGTATAAGAAAAATCGTTTATCCTATAGTGTTGCAATTCTAAGTAGGCTTATCTTTTATATGCATGAATTAAACCGTAGTTTCAATGTGTGTGTGTTGATTTTCCTTCAGCCACAAACGATGCAGCCAGTACAATTGGCTCCGACGCCACAGCCGCAACCGCAAGCAGTGGCGCCATCTTCACAGTACGGCAGTATATTGAACATACCTAAACCGCCCAGCTACGCACAGGCACAGAGCTTGTTTGCTCCAGGTATACTGAACTTGAATAAACATTTTTTAATTTAGCTTTTTGAAGTCTAAGGCCGTTTTTCCACTGCATCGTGAACCGAACCTCAATAAGAACTAGATGACGACGCCGAAATAGAGACAGTACATTTACTATGGATGGCCGGGTAACCTCGTTTCTCGTTGACGTGCCGTTCACGGTACGGTGGACAAACAGTGTATGTTGATATTTGATAGACCATTTGTAATAAAAAGGTTCTAAATACATTTCGGTTGCAACGGAATTTGAAGTTTGTCATGTAGGACATTGAGTTTGTCTCAAAACTTGTTAATTATTTGAAATGATTGAAATATAGATATTTAGGGACGACTTACTCAACATGATATGACATATATTGTAACACCATCGAGAATGTGCGAGGTGATTTGAACGAATGTTATTGAAACGCATGGCAAAAAAAATATACAATGTTACCAACATTTAGAGAATATAATCCCGGGATTCGGGATACCAGCCGTTTTCTGACCCTGAAAATCCGGAGATTGTACTTGGCCAATCTCGGGATTTTCGAGATTGCCACAAACAGGTCTAGTTTGCATTCCGTAGTCCGTTGCGCCTTGACAATGACCTTGCCTAGAATATATTAATAGACCAGGCACTTTAATCTAGAGCTGATTTTTTTATGCGTAACCTCGGGCTCCCGGGATTACGCATAAAAAAATCCGTAATCCCGGGATTAACAAACATGCTCGGGATTGTAGTCTCTACCAAAATTGTATATTTTTTTTGTGTAGCTACACTTTGCATGCTTACTAGGGCAGTTGTATCATGTCGACGAAAAAAATATTAGTTAACACAAAACAAGAAACAGACAAGTATAATTAAACTGATGCTTAACACATTCCTTGTTTGTTATTTGTTTCAGCTCCAGTACAAATTGAACAGAAGCCGGCTCCGGTAGAAATAAATCCAACACCTATCGCTCAACCGACACCGCAAGCTCCTGTGGTATATTTTTTTTTTCATATACGTCGTTTACCTAACTATTTGCAATAATATGGTACAGATGCCAGCAGGTAAACCTACCCGAAACTGTTGTTTCCCAATCAACTTTGAACCTTATGCTTTAGTGATAAAGTTGAAAATCTATTAAAGAAATTTGACAGATTGTAGTAGGTTGATGTGCAGGTCTGTACATCGAATTATTAAGCTGAGTTGAATTCATGATGAATTGCAATCATGACTCAGTGTTGTAACCGTTATAGGTGTATAAAAAAAGTTTGAAAGGTTTACAAGTGTTTTTTTTACACAAAATCAATCAATCAGATGCAATCTGCATCTGGATACAGCCAAATACCAGTATTTTACATGGAGCGACTGCCTATCTGATTTCCACAACCCAGTGTACCCCGTGGGTAATACGATACCCCTTGGTAAGACTGGTTGTCAGACTTTCGGGCTTTTGACGACCCGTAACAACTGTCAAAGATCACGAATGACAGCCAGAACCAACGGCTTAACGTGCTTTCCGAGGCACGAGAACTCTTTCATTTTTTTACACGTAAAACTTAATATGCAGTTTCATGATATTTGTTATTGCCGTTGATAGCCAAAAGTTTACCACTCTATAATATTTGTTTAGATTTAAAAGATTTTGATTTTAAGCTCAAAATAATTTACGTTGTACACCAACAGGCTCAACCTCAACCCGTAACTCCCAAGCCTGCGCAGGCGCAAGAAAACGCCGCGTTAAAAGCAGAACAAGAGAAGATCAGCGAAATGAAAGCCAACCAAGAGCTGAAGAATATGCTCGTGAAAGAAGTGAATGACTTTCAAATGGAGCTATACAAGTTTATGGTGAAGACTAGGGAAACTCAGGCGAAAGTGAGTTATTTTTGTTGTACTAGAACAAATCTAAGGCTATGGTCTCATATAAACGCCGTCGGCCGCTTACAGAGTCACGCCGTATGCCGTCACGTTTCTTACTATAGAAATGTACTGTTGTGGTCTCCTCCACATGTCGGCGTCAACTTCTTGACGTCATACGCGGCATTCATACGCTCGCAAAGCGTATGAATGCCGCGTATCTAGTTATTTCGAACCATTGCAGCGTCAGGTCGTGTCAAGTGCCACACGACCATTCGCGAGCAACGACTGAGGCGTCGTCGTCCACTGCGGACGTATTGACCGCCGACGCTGTGCGTATCGTTCAGACGTCGATCGGAACGTTGACGCAGAAGTCAGATGTCGCATATAGCATAATATAAGAGACCAAAGCAAAGGCTATACCAATTGCGTGTTAGCATCGTTTATCATTCGTAAAAAAAAATGAGGATCACGATAGATGTCGATTCAAGACGTTAACGAGCTTTATTTCCGTTTTTGAAATAAAGAATGTCAATGAATATGTGTGTGGGTTGGCTCAATAGGGCCAAGCTAAAACGCAAATGGTATAGTGCAACAAATGAGTCAGCTAGTCGTAACTAAACCGATATTACTTTTTGTTTGTTATTTCAATGGGCATCACGAATAAAACAATCACCGCCATATGACGTATTAGACTATTCCAAAGTATAGTATTGAGACGTAAAGGCAAGGCTCGTAACAATATAACGAACATATTATTTCATCAACAGTTACAACGTGACATCGACTCAATAAACGCAAGTTTTAACTACAACTCACAAGATGCAGAACAACTGAGGAAGGAATGTTCGTCTGACGAGTTGCGCAATGCCATCGTACAACTGAAGTTAGAGCTGGTTCGCGCATGCGCGGTTGTGGCTGAGGCGCGTACGCATGCTGAGTAAGTTGCTTACTTTATTGAATCTGGTCTATCCATGTGCCAAATTTCATTCAAATCGTTTTAGCGTGAAAACGTAACAAACAAAAAAGCTAACTAACGTTCGCATTTATAATATAAGTTATTATATAGGCCACAGACATATTTTATCCTAATGCAAGGCAAAAACCTCAAAACCACCCATTGTAACACCTTTTGCTCTAAGTTTCTTATTGTAATTTGGTGTATGATAAATATTATTTTATAAAGGTGGCACTTCACATCGCTATTCGGTATTTGCGTTTGTTACTGTGTTTTATTCGGCTATATAGTATAGAAGTCCGAATAACTCGAACACAATGTCCACACATCGTCATGAACAGCGAATATGCCGAACATTCGAGAATATTTTTAATAGATGCTAATCCGAACGTAGCTTATGTCTGGACGGTAAACGAGCTCATTCGGTATATTCGGAATCCTTTGATATCTGACCAACAACCCGGCGGATACGAGTGTTCGTTTATTTGCGTATTCGTCTTATTCGTGAAAAATAAGCAAATATTGGCGAATAGAGTAACTTCACGTCGTCGTATTTGGGCAAATAAGACGAATGCGCGAACACGAATAGCGATGTGAAGTGCCACCAATACACTTTTCTTAATCCTTAAAACTCCCATCCTCTTTCATTCCACAACGCTTCCTAAAATTAACTTCCTAAGAAGTAGGATGCCTTCATCATCACCATCATATCGGCTGATAATAATATGATGAAGGCATCTTAGTCATTAACAAGTTAACCTTGGAAATCTTTGAAATAATTAATATTAATTAATTAATCATTAATATTCAATGTCCTGTTAATTTTTGGTGAAAATACTTCCGAAATAAATCTTTGAAATATAGTTTGAATTTTGAATAAAACTTGATATAAAGAAAGAAAGAAAGAAAATACGTTTATTTGCGGTAAATATGACGCAAAGAAAAAAAACACGAGAATAACAAATTGGGGATAAATATGCGTCACATCCACGCAAAACGGCCATCGCTCAGAATAATGCTGCGACCCTATGCGAGACGGAGCCCCAGCGCTGGTTTCAGCGACAGCCGGCGTTGACGTGATGACGTCAACCGGTGTAGCATATAGTGAAATAACAAAATCAAAAATAAAATAAATACAATACTTCCTAAATGATATAATATTTAAAATGATATCTTGCTTGATGACCGAAAACCCGACCCCCGCGCGTATCTACGCTCGCACTCATCGACATTTGTACAGAGCCGCACTCTATAGGCCAAAGAGCCGGATACGGCTCGCGAGCCGCCGTTTGCCGACCACTGTCCTAGGGCGTTTTTACTCGCACTATCCAGGAAGAATCTACTACCATTTATTACTCCAACACTCAAAATTACTTTCAGAGCGAAAGACAGCCACCAATGGACACAAGCGGATCCTCTTACATCCAAACGCGTTTCGTCTGTAAAGAAACTAGCTTACTACGTACAGAATCAGTTGGAACAAGCCCAGAGATCGCTGGACTACAAGTGGAACGAGGCTGTGACGAGGGACTCACAGTTCAACAAGTAAGTTAAAAAAAAATATCTTTGGCAAAGTGAACAAAATTGAGAATGATGTCCATCATTTTAACATGTGTTGAAATTGGTGTTCAAGATTCCGTGAACGGGATATCTGTCTAACCTAACCGCATTTAAACTGCAACTTTGCAGCTACTTGGAGTGCGCAAAGCAGACCGGCGCTAGTTCCTATAAATAATATGCTTTAAATATTAAAATGAATGCAGTTTTATCCATTTTTAGGGTTCCGTACCTCAAAAGCAAAAAACGGATCCCTTATACTTATAGGATCACTTCGTTGTCCGTCCGTCTATCGGTCAAAAACCTTTTTCTCAGAAATGCGTGGTGGTATTAAGTTGAAATTAGAGCAGGAGGTATCAAATACGTAGGTTTACGGTCTCTTGGAGCTCTAAAATAATCAAGCTTCTAAGTCAACGCAATAAAAAAAGACTTTTTGATACTCGCAAATAAATCAAAACCGGGGTACTTCCCGCTGACCTAGAATCATGAAATTTGGCAAGATGCAAGATCTCACAGCACAAGTAAAGAAAAAGTCCGAAATGTTTTAATTTGTAGTTTCAACACAGAAAAAAATGCGACCACAAACTAACATTCGCAGTTGGAGAATTGACCGAAACGTATATGTATGGGAGAAAACAAAAAATGTTTTTGGGATAAATTCATCTCAACTACGGAACCCTTAATTGTGCGTCCCATGGTCTGCCACGCAGTTGGCCAGTTTTTTCCTTATCATTCACGTTTGTTGTTCCGTAAAAAGATAGATACAATATGTAAAAAAAACTCTATTCGATTCAAAAGGGGCACATAGGTACTGCAATAACATTACCAAATATGTATATGTTGTATAGTATAGAATTATAGGTAAACATTTTTTTTTAAAATAAACATTGCCCCACACTAGGAATTTCTCCTGTATCGTGGGTGCGTTTACAAACATTTATACTCACATACACAAACAGCCAGACCCGGAACAACTACTTGTAGGTCATACAAATATTTGTTCCGTGCGGGAATAAAACCCGCGACACGCAGTGCAGCAGTAAATCGCTTAACCACTGCGCCAACTGTGCCGTCTAACATTAATATGGTGCATACAAATAAATAGCGCAACACAACACACAAAAGCACAATTATAAAACACAACGTGCCATTATACAAAAAAAAACTTATTTTTAAGAAATAAAGTGACACTAATAACGTTTATAGGTATAAAGTGGGGTGTGTAAAGAAGTGGTTCAGCAAAAATCTGTCATTGTATTTTTTTTTCATCATATGTTTTCTTCTTTTTATTATTTACTTAAACATTACATACATGTCATGATTATTATTTCATCACAGGCCAGGCAATCGCATGATACGCCCAATCCTCGATGACGTATACCAACCTTTAGTCAAACAACAAGAGATTCTAAGTCGCCAACAAGCCGTACTTCGAACACTGAGGAATACGCTCAACGAATGTGACGTCACGCCTATGTTTAAGTCTACCTCGCTGTTGAGAAGCACACCCTTCAGAAACAAGTAGGTTTTATTAAAATTTTCTTTAATATGCATTTTGTGCCTTAATTCTATAGCAATAAGGTCTGCTTAGTCGTCAGCAAGCAGTACTCCGTACACCTATACTCAAGTTTTAAGTCGCTGTTGAGAAGGACACCCATTAGGAGCAAGTAGGTTTTATTTGAATGTTATACGAATATAGGCTTTATTTTTATGCCAATAATGAGGGCTGAGTCGCCAGCAAGCAGAGCTTCGTATGCTAAGGAGTGTTCGAGAGAAGCATGCCTTTTAGAAACAAGTAGGTTTTATTTAACTATATCACACGAATACAGGCCTTATATGTATGGTTATAAGGGTGGCATAGCCGTCAGCTTGCAGAGCTCCGTACAGAGGAATACGCTCAACGAGTGTCAGGTTACGTCATATTAACGCTGAAACTCGCTTTTAATGATGTTATGCAGGTTAGATGACATAATAAAACTTTAGTCTACTTGCAGCTGTATTGTAATAATATTCAAGTGTCATTTCTAGGTAGGCTTATCTCTGGAACCCGATCAGCAGTTGAAATCACGCAGGTGCCATCGCAGAATATTATTTCAACTTTAACTTTTTTTCCTTTTTAGCACTTTGAAATAAGGCGGAGCCGTCGCGGCTTGCACGGCACTTCAACTTCACTTTCCTGAAACACGCACTACACACGCTTGCATGATACAAACCTTAATTTCACTTCACAATAATATGTAGTTAGAATAAACACAAAACTCCACTTCACAGGGATCCCCTCTCAAAATTAACGAAGAACATCCTTAACATGAGTCTTGATACTACTGACAGTAAGAAGAAAGAGCCACTTCTGACGTCACAGAAACTCGATGCTCTAAGAGATATGTTGTCCAACCACAAGACCGTCAAAATAAAGCCTGTGAACGTTGAAATGAGACAGCATTTGGCGACTATGAGAATGAATTATGAAAAGAGTTTGAAGGAAAAAGTGCAGCCGAGTAAGCAGGTTGTTAAAACTGAGGCTGATGTTAAACCACAAGTCAAACAAGGTGAGTTAGGAAAACTTTAGTAAGTGAAATTGTAGTTAGCATGACATCTTTACCCTTTATGTTGAATTGTTCGACTATTTTTTACATAACATTTACAAACCGTTGTGTGCGCAAACGACAGTTTACAGACAATGAGTTTATCACCCTGTATACCATTCAGTTGTTTTCTTTTTTAAATTAAAGTTCATGTCCGTTGAAGTAATTAACTACGTGCAAAATGCAGTATTTCGTTAACTCGAACCCTATATTATCTAAGCTCATCTAATCCATTATTTTTTAGTTCAACCACAACCATTAGTACCTAAAGTGGAGCCAAAACAAGAGGCTAAACTCGAGCCATTCAAACCGTCACCTATCAGCGTGCCATCTTTTACCCCGGTCGGTGGTGTGAAGCCAACTGTACCAGGACTAACCAATGTCGCTAGAACGCTCTTTACTGATGGTAAGTTATGATTTACTATAGCAGCTAGTAAAACATCTGTTACTAAATATATTGGTCAGTAAATAACTTACTGAAGTGTGATACGTTTACCCAGAGCAAACAAGTCCAATTTGTGATGTGTAACAACTTTCCTCTCGCTTTACTGCAATCAAAATTTAAATCTAAATAAATCTAATCTAATCTGTGAGAGTGATTTCGTGAAAAGGGACGGAAGAGTGTCACAGGAAGCCGGGGAAGCGCCGCTATTTGATTTGACCAATGAGCGCGCGCGGTGCTAGAGTTGGACGACCTTGACGAAGCCCCGCCCCTTTAATTTTACTTATTACTAAGGTGAGAGGTCAGATGTTACACATCATGTAGGAATACTGTAAGGCTCGTTTTTTTTTGTTTTCACCACTGCACGTCAAGATCAAGTAAATTTAAAAAAAAAACCCTATGTACTTACTTAACCACAAACGAACAATGTAAGATTCAACAAAACCCACCACATTTGGTTCTATACAGTCTGCTTGACTAGCTAATACTCTCGTCTAAAAGTCTGGTGTTTAGCACTTCTATTCTATTCCTTTGTTTGTTAAATTAAAAGAGGTATAACAGCTATTTGCTCCTGCTACGATCTCAACTCCTGCCTACGTTTAAATGTGAATAGGGTCAAACACGACAAAGTCAAAACACAAAAAAAAAACTCTGTTTTTGTTAATATTTACAGAACCAAAACAAGAACCAGCTAAGCCCCAAGCGCAAGTACCACAGCTGAAGCCCGTGGCCCCAGCCTTTAGTTTCTCTAGTACGCCAGCTTCGGCCGATACCCGAAGTGTTCTCAAAGACTTACTACAGAATAAACAAGCGAAGAGCGATGCCAATACTTTCATGGGACAGAATATTTGTTCGCCTTCTTCATTTGCATGTAAGTTATTAGTTTTTTTACTGTTCAAAATATAGTGTTCTCCTTTCTCAAAATAC
Organism: Xanthia icteritia; assembly: GCA_949128155.2. Classification (NCBI taxonomy): domain Eukaryota; kingdom Metazoa; phylum Arthropoda; class Insecta; order Lepidoptera; family Noctuidae; genus Xanthia; species Xanthia icteritia. The sequence continues at coordinate 10,130,864 of OX421939.2, forward strand.
TGTGTTTCAGTTTTATAAATCTTACTTTTTGAACTTAACTTTTCTTTAGTTAAACTCTTAAAATCTCTGCATGGACAGTATAAACAGGAAATTACATTGAACACCGGACTAAATATTTCTCCTTAGCTATTATATGCATGTTTTTGCTACGAAGAAAAATCTCTCATGCTAAGGTATGTAATTTTAGTTACGACAACCGCAGCAACATCAAACCCGGCACCATCAGCAGTATTCACAGCCAAACCGATAGCAGACATTAACAACATGCTCAGTAAATTCCAACCACAGACATTTGTACAAGATTCTAAACCGCAGGCTTTTGCTCCGGAACCTAAAACGCATGCATTTACATCGGAACCCAAGCTTCCCGCCTTCACCCCAGATCCCAAACCATTTGCTTCCGAAAGTAAACTATCATCTTCAATATTCGTCAGTCCAAAATCAAGCGAAACAGGGGAGCCTGAAGCCGACAGTAAAACAGCAGCTGTCAAACCTAAGACTGATAAACCACTAACAAATCTCTTTGCCATGAAAACCTCCACGCCCATTCCTAGTCCTATTGTCCCGGATGTTCTGAAAACCAGTAAAGATGTAAAGACTGATGCTCCTAAACCTGTTGAAAAAGAGAAATCTAAGGAAAATGTACCGCAGAAAGTAGAGCCTAAAGTTGTTCCAAAACCTGTGACTGATAATAAAGAAGCAACTAAACCATTAGCTGTACAGACGGCAAATAAAACTTCTATATTTGGCGCAACACCTCAACCTGTACCTGCAAGCAGCTCTACTCCAAGTAAGGTTTTCATTATAATATTATTTAATTAATTAATCAATTTAATACAAATAATATATTATGTCATTCTATTTTAATTATTATTTATTAATCATGACTTTCCAGGTGAAGAAGCAAAACCAATAGAATTAAAAACTGACGCTAAAGTAGAACCATTGAAAGCACTAGAAAGTTCCGAATCCACGTCTAGTGTTTCGTTAATATCTAGTTCTACCAATGTAACGGCTGGCTCAGGTAATTTATTAGTAGGATTCTCTTGACTTAATATGAAATTTGTGCCAATTGAAAAAAAATACAAATTATGTTCTCCATTTTAATTTCAGATTCCAAACCTAGTAGCCCCACATCTGAACAACCAATAGTGAAACCAGAATATTCTACAAAAGAAGCATCCCCGTCATCAACACCTTCACTATTCTTAAGTATTACTACGACTAGTCCTTCTGCAGCGTCTGTTTTCAGTGCTGCCGTAGCTTCTCAACCAACGTCACCAACATCCATATTTGCAACAGGAGCATCGCCCTCACCTACACCTTCGTCTGTTTTCGGAACATCGTCCCAAGGATCTATATTTGGAAGTACATCACCGACAGCTACTACAACAGCTTCAGTATTCGGTTCCACCGCTCAATCAGTATTCAGTAGCGCTGCGACTGCGGGCAGTACGAAACCATCAGTGTTCAGTACACCGACCCCCTCGACTCCCGAAGCTCCACCTTCGCCTCAATCAGTATTTGGTTCAACGGTGACACCCACAACTCAAGCGGGTTCTATATTCGGCTCATCATTTGCTCAACCATCAGTGTTTGCTCCATCTACGACTGCTGCCCCGTCATCTCCTACTTCAGTCTTCGGTGCTTCAACTACGTCATCAGTGTTTGGATCGACACTTACTACACAAGCTTCTGTATTCGGCGCATCAACTACTACAACACAATCTGTATTTGGAACGGCAACAGCGACTACACAATCGTCTATATTCGGCAGTGGAGCTTCGAATGCTCCAAGCGCATTTACGTCAACGACGACCCCATCTTCTGGTGCGCAGAGTATATTTGCTGCAGCAAATACGACGAAATCGTCTGTATTTGGTGGGGCGGGAACTTCTGTTTTTGGGTCAGCATCGCCTAATGCCCAGACATCTGTGTTCGGAGCTCCTTCGACTCAAGCTTCCGTATTCGGATCGTCGACTGCTACTACTCAATCTTCTGTATTCGGGACACCAACGCCGTCATCTCAAGCGTCGGTGTTCGGTGCTCAACCAACTACGACTGCCCAGAACTCTATCTTTGGCGGTGGTGAAAGCAGTATGTTTGCGGCTGCTAGTATATCTACCACGAGCGCCCCGTCACCGACTAGTGGTGGCAGTATATTCGGGGGAAGGTAAAAATCATTTTGCGTGTATTCATTATTATTTTCCCTATTGAAAGTTAAGCTAAAACCTCACATACATTTGCAAAGCCTAAAATATAAAAAACTCCACTTTTCAGCAGTTCTCCAGGCTCAGTATTCGGTGGTGCCAACACGAATGTATTCGGTAACAAGGCAGCATTCGGACAGTCTGACTCTACAGCAGCTGCAATATTTGGTGGCGCAGGGGCTACGGCTTTTGGGCAACAGAAGCCGGCTTCTAATTTCTGGTCTGGAGGCAATGCTAATACTGAAGGTGGATTTGGATCTACTGGATTTGGTAAGTGTTTATTTTGTTTGGAATTATATTTATGCTAAAAAAAATAACATGCTACTAAACGACGCTATGGCTATCTAATTTATCTAGCCTGTATTGTCCCGATCAAAAACACCTCTCCTATAAAATTCCAGTCCTTTTACATCACAAACTAGGAAATGAGGGCATGAGAAAATGAAAGCGACATGAAAAATAAAAAAGGGTGCTTAAAGGCGTAAAACGCATAAAATTGTCGTAAAGAACTTCCCACTAACTTAAACATAGGAACTTGTATCCCGTAATATACATTTCCATTCACCAGGTCAACAACCAACAACGCAGGCGTCATCAATCTTTGGCAACACGACGGGCGGTAGTTTCAGTACCCCTTCCCCTGCCGGCCAGGCGTTCGGTAGCCCTCAGGCTCCGGCATTCGGCGGCGGAGACAACAAGCCTTCCGTGTTCGGAACCCCGCAGCAACAAGCCGGTGAGTGTATGTATATCGACGTCCTTATTTTGTTTTTTTTTTAACGAGCGCCTTTATTTAGACATTACATCCCACTTAATAAAAACCATAGAATCATTAATTCACTGTCAGACAACTCACAGCCTAAACCGCTGGGTCTAGAAGCATTACATTTTGCACAAGACATGCTTTGTAAAGCGAAAGTGAGCACTAAGAGATCTCGCGCAAAAGACCGTCTAGTGGTATTGTATGGTCTGCGGCTAGTTGGCCATTGCGACCGAGTGCATGATGAATTGAAACTTAATTTTCAAATCGATTGTTTCTAATTAATATATTCTAGCTCCAGCCATCCTTGACATGCCAACTGTCATCGTTTTGCAAAATCGTTCGGCCCAATTAAATGAAAATATCGTTTGGATATTGATCGCCATGAAAACTTTTATATAATTGCACGACTCATAATGCGAAGCATTACAGAGTGCTTTGCGATCGAACCTCCTTTCTGCAACTGTTTTTATTGTTACACTCCTGCTAGTACATATAACCTTTGACAGTACGTAAACATTGTGAGGTGAGTTTTTTTGAAATTTTACCCATATTTATGGGTAACATTTTTGAATGAGCGAGAGTTATGAGGCGTGCACTTTTGTATTTTCCAAATATTTTTTTTGCTGCATAAGCCGAGCTCCCTGCAGAGATGAGCTGTCTCAGCAGTTTGAATGTTACAGGTTGATTATGATTGCATGCAAAAGCTGTATTTTAACCGCAACTTATACCCGTAGCTCCCGCATTCGGTGGCTCGCCTGGATTTGGTTCTAAGCCCGTATTCGGGCAACCGACGGGCTTTGGTTCCCCGCCTAGCGGTGGCGGATTTGGCTCGTCCTTCGGCGGTGGCTTCAACAAGAGTCCAGTGGGAGGGTTCGGAGCACCCGCAGCGTTCGGAGGGGGGGCGACATTCGGTGGAGGCGCCGCATTCGGAGGCGGTTCATCGCCTGGGAAGATGTTTGGAGGCGCACAACCCAGTAAGTATCCTCATAATCTTAATCAATAGGCAAAGACACGTTATTTATTCCCATTGGACAGACAAATTACTGCCCATTCAGCCTCGTTCGTCTTCCTTGTGCCAACTCTCTGTTACTTGCACTAATAGCGTTCATGTTATTCTTGCGCCACCGTCACATCAATCATAAAACTTTTTCTTTTTAGAAAGCATATTTTACTCAGATTTCAATAACAAGCGGTTTTGAGACACTAACTAACATCTGGAATTTTCTAAAACTCGCTAAAACTAGGGCTTAATTAAGTGCCACTATTGAAAAGTCCAGTATTAAAATAAGATATTATTTACAACAGGTTTCGGTCAGCCAACACAATCCAACGCTACGTTCGAGAACTTAGCGACACAGAACACACTGACATTCGGTAACTTAGCGCAACAGGCGCAGGTGCCACAGCCACAGGCACCCACCTTTAACACGTAAGTATTTTCTCATTGTTGTTTATATTTGAACCCTGAGGCTGCACAATTTGTTTTTTGGATGCAAGACAATCTAAAAGTCAACCAAAAGGTAAATTGATCTAAGTAATGGTTCAAGTTCTCGAAGCTTTTTTGAAAAGTTTGTGAAACTGCTTCTAGACTAATCTCCTATATATAAACCTAATCGTAACATATTTATACATACTTGGCCCGCCACACCACCATTTTTTTTTTTTAAACGTATCTATAAATTTTGTTCGATGCCTATTAGGTACGTTTAGAAGTGTACTACCTAGTGAACTATGTAAATCTCAAGGATGCAGCGATGAACTGTTTCATTTAGGTTTTTTTTTTACCTATACTTAAATTAATCCATACTTAATATTATAAATGCGAAAGTAACTGACTGTCTGTTACCTTTTCACGGCTTAATGGCTGAACGGATTACGATGAAATTTGGCACACAGGTAACATCGATAGTACCAGAACTTAAAATTCATACTATATTTTTATCTCACGAAGCGACGCGCGCTTTACTTGTGGTTACCAAGTGTACAAACACGCTTTGAATGTGTGTGTACGTTCTCGGTACCATCCGAGACAATGGCGAAGTCGGAAGTGTGTGTGTGCTAATAGTCTTCACGCACATATTCACAGCGTGTTTGCACACTTGGTTACCACAAGTAAAGCGCGTGTCGCTTCGTGAGATAAAAATACTGTACCGCATCACTAAACTATAGACATTTTTGTATCTTTGACAAATTTGAAAACCTGCACTGTAGATATACTTTTTAAATTTGCTGTCTAACAGGCTTCCTGGTATAGGTAATATATCAAAAAAATAAAAAATTGAGCATCCTTTTATATTTTAACTTTTCCATTTTGACAGGGCTCCATCTTTTACTGGTTGGCGAGGCTGAGGACTAATTAACAAGAAGCGTGTTCTCAAGGCGAAGAAACATCAATTAAATATATAGTTTTAGGGCCAATAAAATATTTGTATCGTATTTAATGTTTTATAACGAAATCATTGTAATCGATTTTGTGTATTCAATGTGTGATATTAATAAAGCATGTAACCAGTTTATCTATTGTATTTAATTAAAATCGTTTCATTTAAATTATCGAACGAGTTTTAATTACGTACTACCGAGGTTTCAATAGCCTGTCACGGTTTTTGGTAAATGAGTAGGTAGGTTATCCAACGCGGACAAGCCTAGGTGGATAAAACGGCGGAATATCGCGTCTTCCCTCTGATCATCGTCGCGTTGCTTTGCTACATGCAAATTAAGAACCCATAGTACCTCAGCTCAAATTTATTTTTAATCTCGCTCGCACCATACTGCTCGCGGACTGAGTAAGAGCGAGACAATGGGGTGCTGGTGGCTGGCTCCAAGACGCCAAGAGTTTAGGTAAGTTCTTTTTACGGTGAAAATAATCGTAGGTAAAAAAAACAAAAACATAGTATCTGATTTACATTTAGTTCAGTTATTAGTTATTATGCAAATTTTCATGATCTTTTGAAGTATTTATGTCAACATTAGTGCTGCAGTATTTTCGACATAACGGAGGATCATGCTAAGCAATTTCAGGTATTATAGACTCTTAAAAGCGAGTTTTTGCCAAGATGATTATGACTGACCTGACTTTCAGATCATTTTAACTTGCTCGCTCTGGTTGACATTCAAGGAATAATATTCTATGATTTTTCAGAATTTCTATTATTAAACCTAAAAAAATATCATTAAGTATAAATTATTCTACCCTCATTAGATGCTCTCGGTGCAACACTTCTGCCCAAATCGAGTAGATGAATACAGATGGTCCCGCCTGTATTCATCTGTGCTGATACCCATTCCGCATTTTAAGTATGATACAACAAGTAGGTACGCGGGCTCGACTTGTCGAATTCAGTGGGCGTAACGTAGTCAGAAGATAATATAAGAGTTACGCGATAGAAAGAGAGACAACTTCTAGGTGAACATAACTGTTGGTAATTAGCGCTGTGCGACCTTGCATTGCACTTTATTGTGTCGTAGCAAGAGTCATTTTATTTAAATGATTTTGCAGTGTTCCATCTGTACCTACTAATCTGTGGTATCAGTTGGTTTTTTGAATTCGATCACGAGCTCAACCGATGGACTAGTTAAAAGTTGATTCGTTAGTGCAACTCCGGTGTCCGGATGCAAACTGTGCCATATCACGGATGTTACCGACTTATTCTGAATGTATAATGAGTCCAATAAAGTTTAGGAAAACTTTGTCCGTTCAATAACTTTTGTATGTCCTACTTCCACTAATGAGACAACGATCGAATTATTGAGTGAGGACTTCGCTGGGGCGAATTTATTGGTTCATTATTACAATGCTGTTGTAGGTACCTTTGTACTCATAATTGTGATTATGTCGTATCTGTATACTGTGTTTAAATAAATAATAATAATAAATAAATGCATCTGTTCTTCTAAAGAAATATTATAAAGAGAAAAAAATTTTTTTTTGTATGTTTGTAGTGAATAAACTCGAAAACTACTGGACCATTTTTTATTTCACCAGTAGTATGTATCACTGAGTAACAGGATACAATTTTAAAAGACCTATGTCATAAAAATAGAATATTCTGGGTCAAATTAATTTATTTTCTTTCTATTCTTTGTCCATTCAGGCACGCAGTCTCCCATCCTGGAAAAGCATCGTAAAGTACCGCAAAGTACCTAGGTATTGTAGTCTCTGCCTAAAAGCTGGACACAAGCAATATCATTCATCGGTCATTGTTTTTTTTTCTTTTTCGCCCATAATTTTACTCATGGTCGAATGAAGAATTTATGACCCAAATGTCCTTTCTGTGGCATTGTTCGTCAAATCGTTGAGCTCCTTAAGTTCTGAGTTGAGCTGCACGATTACTGACAAATGCGTGCACTGACTGAACATGTCCATTCAATCTGTGTAGCTCTTTCCTCAAAAGACCATTTCAGACACCGATCTACATGGTCTTCACAGTCATGATCTGACCATGATTATGTCTGGACTTTAAAAGAGACTGACCTCTGAGTTTGTTTTGGCCTTTCTTCTCGGAGTAGTAGGAAACGCCGACATCAACTAGTTTTTAAAATATTATTGACGTGTAAAAGTGTTTGTAGGTACACCTATTTAAGTACAGAAAATAAAATAATTTCATCCCCTGCTGGCTTGACATAAAAAGACTGACTGAATTTAATGACCTACAGCAAAAGAAAGATCGATTTCAAAATAATTCCGCCCGGAACCCTCTGAGCAGTTACAGACTACTTATGCGCTAACTATACGACAAGTGAATAGGTGTTAGGTACTATCCAGTACAAGGAACATAATAACATATATTTTACTCTAGGGAGATCGAGTACACACGGCTACACATCAAGCTATACATTTCCAGTATACGCTGACCTCGCATTGTACAGACGCCAGCAGGTCAACCTACCCGAAACAGTTGAAAATCTATTAAAGAAATTTGACTGATTGTAGTAGGTTGATGTGCTGGCATCTGAACGGAAATGCAATGCGTGATCAGCATAAACTGGAAATGATGTGTAGCCGTGTGTACCTACAGTCACTTGCATACAAATACGTAACACTTACGCAAGATTCAAAAGCTATTTTCTCCTAAAGTATTGATAGATATTTCACGGTGTTACGAACTTACGAACATAGTATTATCGGATAGAATCGTATTATGAAAAAGGTCTTTTTTCAAAGTTGCAATTTTTATTTTACGAGAAAAACGCTTTTAAATTTTACGTAACTCGAAGGTATTTCGTTAAATGCTCGTGACTGTACAAACATTGGTAGTAGGCACAATCATAATGCATGTAGCACTTAGCAATTCTAATTATCAGCGGACAAAACTACAAACAAAAGCCAGCCAACCAGCCGCATTATTCATGATATTCTAACAAAGACAAGTTGTTCGCGCTGCAGGTGTTGTCGGGTAAACAAAACTTGTTCCCTGTAATGGGGTGCATTAGTCTTGGCTGCAATTACACAGGGGGCTGTTAGCACCTCAAGATTGCACTCATTACCGCCAGACGTTGCCTTATTGTCTTTTTTCTGACAATGCCTAATTGTTGAGGAAAATTGCACTGCGTCTTTTTGTACCTAATTCGGACCGTTATATAAATATTAAATATACTTTCTTTCAAGAAAAATAATAAGTAGAACAATTAGATTTATTAACATTATTTTAAAAAGACACTGTTAGGTAGGTTTCTTGTTTATAAGTCTGTTGCCCTTAGTCAGTCACCACTCGCGCTCCCCATTCAATAAACTGCACCAGCAAGTGCAATTAATTTAGGCTGAACTGAAACTTGAAAGTGGCTGTTACAAAAATGTGAAGAGAATATGAGGGCTCTCTGTCAACTTAAGAGCCTTAACCGTCAAGCGAGCGCGAGTCAATTTTTCCAATTAAATTCAATTTTAAAACTCATAAACCACTCACTCTGTGAATATTTCACACGTTACGTTACGAGCAAGATTTCACATACACTACGTAGATACCTACCTACGTAGTGTTGTGCAAAAATTCAAACCATTTAAAAGTTGTACAAGGTTTATTTATAGGTAAGTAGATAACTGATCTACATAAATGCTCTAGCTGCATACCTAGCTATAGATACCCCTAAGTACTTATATTGAATATCATAATAAAAATTGTACGATCGTTTAAAATGACCTCTAGTTATTCTGAATAGTTTCTGCGGCCGTGAGTATCCCGGAAATTAAACTAGAATATGGGTCGAGTCCAGTTTAACGTACCTACTTAATATAATATTAAACTGATCTCTAGTCGCTCCGCTCGAGCACTATTGACAATTTCGGATATTATGTTCGTACAGGAAATTAACGAAATTATTCATAGGTACAGTATTGGAAATTGGAATTTATAAATCCATTCCACATTTAAGTAGTTACGGTCTGATCACTAGACAAGTGTGCTAATGATTGAGCTCATTTCGTTTCAATATGTAGTAGGCAGTTTTATACAAGCTTATAACGAGGTGTCCAAATAAAATATAGGTACAAGAGGATGATGACGTATTTGACGAAAGGGTTATGGGTAGAGGCTATTACACCCACATTTCACCACTAATGTAATGGGGGGTGGGCTTATTGTTATTTACCGAAGACTCTTCTTTAGGAATGTGGGTGTAGTAGGTACAGACGCCAGCAGGTCAACCTACCCGAAACTGTCAAATTTTTCCAATCAACTTTGAACCTTACATTTTAGAGATAAAGTTGAAAATCTATTAAATAAATTTGACAGATTGTAGTAGGTTGATGTGCTGGCGTCTGTACAACTCTGCCTAAACCTTCGGGGATTGCAGGCGTGATGTGATGTTCTGTTATATGTGCAGTAGTCGCGCTAACGACCACTAGACCAAGATCAACAAGGCAGTTATTTAATCATGGAATGAAAAACACCTAAATGGTGAATTTAATATCAATTTTAAAACAATTTTTTTATAATTTGGAAGCTGAGAATATAAATTTTTTGACGAACAACAATCGTATTTCAGAACGAATACCTCAGTTTCACTTGGAATGACACATTGGCCACGAAATAAAGGAGAAGGGTTCCGTACCATTTTCTATAAAAACGGCAAAAAAATCAAGTCTGTTGTATGGGAGCCCCACTTAAATATTTATTTTATTCTGTTTTAAGGGGACTTTACCGGTGTAAAGCGTTAAAGCGGCAACAGAAATACATCATCTGTGAAAATTTCAACTGTCTAACTATCACGGTTCATGAGATACAGACCGGTGACAGTCCCGTTTCACCCTTTGGGTACAGAACCCTAAAAATTATAGGTAACACCGAAATTTAAAAAAAAAATCGAATGTGACGTGCGCGCGCGTCAATGTCAAACTGCGGGGCTAGACCCCAATGTTGCCAGATCCATTGAACCTTATATCTATAGTAGAAACTGCTAAAATCTGTATGGTCAAAAGAACCGAAACGGAATAATATACCTACTTACCTTATACAGTCAAGTTAATTTGTTCTGCTTCTTTAGAAAAATAAGGGAATTGGTTTGATTATCGTACAGACGCCAGCACATCACCTACTACATACAATCTGTCAAATTTATTTAACACGTTGAACGCCAACGCGGTCATTGCTGACCGACAGCGAACTTTCCCTTGAGGCCAAGCAAAAATCACAGTTCTATCCAAAAATAGACTAAATGTTTTTTCTATTAGATACTTATGTCTAATGTCCAAATGTATGTTTTTATTAACAAAAGTCAATTTTAGTTATTATTTATGGAGATATTAAATGTCGGGCAGCACTGACCGACGCGGCTCCTAGAGACGAAAAATCGACATTCCGTTAGAGGGGGCCGCGCGGGTCGCGGTGTCAGGTCCCCTCCCGCGGCTCCCGAATTTGTAATTTCACCCGCGCTTACGCAGTTGACGCCCAAATCTTGAGCTGAAACGCCGTTACATCGAACAACAGTTTCAATAGCGTATTTATTTGTTATAATATTGTTTACTATCATAATGGATGACTTCGAAGATTTTGAGATTACTCAAGACTTCATAACTGAGATCGAAAACATAGAAATCAATCTTCTCGATAAAACTTTAAACCTAAGTTCTGATGATGATGAAGAAAAGATTCATCCCCCTCCCCGCCGATCGAGTTACAGGCGCCTGCGGATTCCGTCATCAAGTGAAGGTAGTGATGCTGAAATTGGACGCGCTATCCAAGATTTAGAAACAAGTTCATCATCTAAGTGGACAAACCCTAAAGGTAACCAGCGCAATGTAATTCCTTTCACTGAATGTTGTGGCATGCCAGCTTCTGTCCGCACGTCGATGACTAACAAATCTCCAGCTGATTTTTATGCACTTTTGGTGACAGATAGTCTTTTGCAATATATTGTTGAATGTACTAATGCTTTCGCAATGACTAAAATAACTCGCACGGCAGAAGCTTCAAAAAATGCAAGAATTCGCTCATGGTCTGAAACTAACCTTGCCGAGATGAAAAAATTTTTCTGCTTGATTTTGTACATGGGTTTGGTAAAGCTTCCAAAAATTGCTGATTATTGGTCTAAGGATGAGATTATGGGCCAAAACTTTCCACGAACTGTAATGTCTAGAAATAGATTTAAACTGCTCCTGCAAATGATCCACTTTTCCAAAGATGATGATAATAATAAATCGGACCGACTTCACCGCGTAAAGCATTTGCTAGATGTGATGAATGACAATTTCAAGATAAATTATATTCCTGGTCAAGACATATGCATTGATGAGAGTATGGTTCCGTTTCGAGGACGTTTGATATTCCGCCAATATAATAAGCAGAAACGGCACAAGTACGGGATCAAACTTTTCAAACTGTGTACCTTACCAGGATATACATACAGGATCAATATATACGCTGGTAAACAACATGAACAAATCAATGTCACCCCTCAAAGAGTTGTAATGAACCTTTGCCAGGACCTACTTAATAAAGGGCATTGTTTATACACAGATAACTGGTACACAAGCGTAGGCTTAGCCAGAGAACTCCTGAAAAACGAAACACATCTGATTGGCACTTTAAGAAAAAACAGAAAGCATTTCCCAAAAGTTGTAGTTTCCACTAAGCTGAAAAAAGGCCAGTTCATAGCGAGAGAAAGTGATGATGGGATAACTGTTTTAAAATGGAAAGACAAACGAGATGTTTTGGTGCTTTCCACAAAACATTCAACACGTTTTGTTTCCGTTACCAAACATAATAAAACCATAATGAAACCGGCTATAGTCGTAGATTATAACAAGGCAAAGGGAGCAGTGGATCTGTCTGATCAGATGGCAGCATACCAGACACCATTGAGAAAAACTCTAAAATGGTACAAAAAAATTGCATTTGATCTGATTTTGAATATCGCCATGGTGAATACTTTAGTTTTGTGTAAAACCGTCACTAACAAACATATACCTATTGTGGATTTGAGAAAAGAAATACTAAAGAGTTTTTTGGAAAAATCTTCAACATGCGAAGCACCATTAGAACGGACGATGAGAAGGAAACACGTTCTTCAGAAAAAAGAAGGACCTTCTTTGAAGGTGCGTCGGATGTGTTCCATATGTTATAAGAATAATGTGACCACATTTGGACGTGCACTGGCCAGAAATAAAACTAAAAAAGTGCCTACTTTTTGTGATACTTGCGTAGATAAACCTTTTCTGTGTGTTGAATGTTTTGCCAACGTTCATGCATAATTTTGATATTGTTGTTGTTTAATTTTTACTTCAATAAACTTTTTGGTTCCTATACAAAATTAGTTTTTTGTTTATAGTTTTCGCTAAATATTTTACAAACTCACACACACTCGCGCACACCCCCTTCACGCACACACTCACGCGCACACACCCCCACTCACGCATACATACACGCACACGCAAACCCACAAAGACATCATCATAACGTAGCTTTCCATTAGTGAAAGAATTTTTGAAATCGGATGAGTAGTTTTAGACATCCAAACTCACAATCTTACAAAATTTACTTCTTTATCATCATCATCAGCCCGGAGAAATCCACTGCTGTACAAAGGCCTTTTCAATTTCGCGCCACACAAATTTTTATTCTTTGGTAATTGTTGTTTTTTTTCTAAGTCCTAAAGGTTTTTCAAAAACCATCTTAATTTGGAGTAACTAGAGGGCCACGCGGGTCAATGAATATGGGATTTAGTTTGATAGCACTGCCCTACGGCCTGTATGACTCGATCGAAAACACTCGTAAAACGCGGTCAGCACTGACCGACGCGGCCCGAACGGAAAGTCTAGTTGTCGACCATCACTGACCGACGCGGCCTGAACGGGAAGATGCGTTTTTTTTCTTGGCGTTCAACGTGTTAATAGATTTTCAACTTTACCTTTAAAGCATAAGGTTCAAAGTTGATTGGGAAATTTTGACAGTTTCGGGTAAGTACACCTGCTGGCGTCTGAACATTTAAAAAAAACAATATGAATTACCATTAACAGTGTGTACGATATTAATTATTTACGACATTACAGAGCGCAGTATCTTGGAGAACACGCAAAAATCTTTGGTTAGCGGATTCCCCGTTTGAAAAATAAGTGAAACTGAAACTGGGCATTACCAGTTTCACTAACTTAGTAAAAAATGAACGTCGTTTGACAGACCAATGACTTAGATAAGTCAATGAGACAGACAGACAGAACGTTCATAATAACTTGTCCTTTGCGTGAACATCAGAATGACTGGCCAAAATGACCGATCAGCTTTAAAATATTACTAAAATCTAATACCTATTTGCTACTATTTGGTACCTTTGTTTAAATAATTGGTACCTAATTAACAACTGAGAAAATGAATTTACAAAATGGGCAGTCATTCTGATGTCAGGGTGACTGCCCACATTTAGAATCTCCACGTAAGGGCTCCAAAATTTAAATTCGCCTTTACAAAAATTTAGTACCTATTTGATACCTAAACATATATTTTTTCTAAATTTTTAGGGCAAATAATAAAGATTTTATTAGAGGTTTTTTGTTTACTATGTTAAATAATACAGAAAGTCAAGTGATTTTTTTTCAATTCTTTGCAATTAAGTTCAATTTACACGATTATTAATATTACTACTAATCAATAACAATTTCCGACTGCGAGATACTGATAAAAGCTAACATGTGGGTAGAACTATATTTTTTTTATTTATATCGACACTGGATCACACGGTGAAGGGATGTCGATTTTATTGGCAAAATACTTTTTGAATTCACATAACGCTTTCTTTTGTTCTTCTAAAGACACTAAAGATTTCCTCCCCCTTTTCATGGTGAGTTAGCAATAATAACCACAGTCAATATTATTTTAGGTAATCACTAAACGACTCAGTAACTGTCTTTTTGATGCAATAAGCCTCAAATAGAAAAAAAAAAAAAAAAAAAAAAAAATTATTTAATTACTTTATATTACATAGAAATCAACTCGTTATACGCTTCCATAAAGCAGCAACTATCGATGACAACGATATATTTAAAAAAAAATAGTTCTACCCACATGTTAGCTTTTATCAGTATCTCGCAGTCGGAAATTGTTATTGATTAGTAGTAATATTAATAATCGTGTAAATTGAACTTAATTGCAAAGAATTGAAAAAAAAATCACTTGACTTTCTGTATTATTTAACATAGTAAACAAAAAACCTCTAATAAAATCTTTATTATTTTTGCCCTAAAAATTTAGAAAAAATATATGTTTAGGTATCAAATAGGTACTAAATTTTTGTAAAGGCGAATTTAAATTTTGGAGCCCTTACGTGGAGATTCTAAATGTGGGCAGTCACCCTGACATCAGAATGACTGCCCATTTTGTAAATTCATTTTCTCAGTTGTTAATTAGGTACCAATTATTTAAACAAAGGTATCAAATAGTAGCAAATAGGTATTAGATTTTAGTAATATTTTAAAGTTGATAGGTCATTTTGGCCAGTCAATCTATAATAAAATCTTTATTATTTGCCCTAAAAATCTAGAAAAAATATATGTTTAGGTATCAAATAGGTACTAAATTTTTGTAAAGGCGAATTTAAATTTTGGAGCCCTTACGTGGAGATTCTAAATGTGGGCAGTCACCCTGACATCAGAATGACTGCCCATTTTGTAAATTAATTTTCTCAGTTGTTAATTAGGTACCAATTATTTAAACAAAGGTACCAAATAGTAGCAAATAGGTATTAGATTTTAGTAATATTTTAAAGCTGATCGGTCATTTTGGCCAGTCATTCTGATGTTCACTCCTTTGCCGTCATGTTGGCACGTTTGGCCTTTGCTATCAAGTTTATTTTCAAGATTAGGGCGACTAACCAAACCGACTAACAGATCAGTAACTTTACTTTACTTTTCATCTAAATACCTGTACTGACAATCGCGATTTATTGTGCTATATTCCGTTTTAAGTAGGTTAATCAATATAATGTGAAAATTCGGTATCCCACATCGAAAATCTGTATAAATACGGAGAAATCTGTAGGTATATATGGCAGCACTGCTTGACCCGCTTGACAGTTAAAACGTTACAAAAGGGGCGAGCTATAACGTTAAGCATTCATTAATTTTATCTCTTTCACTCTCACGGTAAAGACACTAAAATACTGCTCGTGTAGCAATAACAGTGTACAACAACACAATTCAGCATTACGTCACACTCACTACGACTTACGACAAATTGATTATAATATGTCAGATTGTCAGTGTCGTGGAATATTATAGTGAATCACGAAATAACAAAATAAATATTAAAATCTCCTCTAATAAAATACGGGAAGCATCACATTAAGATGAATACGTAAGCAATATTCAAAAATTGTTTTCATTTTGAAAAGAAGCACGAAGATACAAAAATGTTACGAATATTCCTCGTGCAGATATGTGTTTTGTTCCTCTATTCAAGAGTAGCGGCTTCAGATGAAGTTAAAGGGGATAAAGTGACAGTGGACTGCAGCACGTTGCGGTTAGGCCAGTACATTTGTCCAGACCCGACCAAAGATCAAATCGATGCAAACACCCAACAGTTCAAAGGATGCGTCAAAGGGAAAGATATTCCATCTGAAGGTGAAGCAGAAGGTACCTACGAAAATATGTTAACATTTTCAAACAATGAGAAATGCAGCCATCATGCATACTTAATTGAAATATATTTTGTTTTACAGTGTATTGTGTTGCGGCCGAAGGAATAATGTGCAATGAGACAAACAGTACCACATTCAAAAGAAAGTTGCCTTGTAAATGGACGTAAGTGAAATTAATCAATTAAAAACAAATGACATTACCTTTAAGTTTTCTTCTACAATCTGTTTATTGTGATTATTTTTGTTTCATAGGAATGAGTACTCTCTAGAGATAGCGCTGCTTCTTTCAGTCTTCCTGGGTATGTTTGGACTGGACCGGTTCTACTTAGGCTACCCAGGCATTGGATTAGCCAAGCTTTGTACTTTGGGATTCATGTTCCTAGGACAGCTCTTGGACATAATACTCATTGCCGCTCAGGTAAATTGAACAGAAATTACACTTAGTTATTTCCTTAACAATGATTGAATAGAGGATTTTATTAAGAAATAATTATGATTGTTATGAGTGTATAGGTTCATAGAATAAATATCTTGTTTTCCTCTTATGTATGAATTGAGTTTAAAATAGTCAGTCAATATGCTTTACCGATCTCTAAACAATACACACAACATCAATAGACCAACATTGAGATTTTGTTTTTTTAGGTGGTTGGCCCCTCTGACGGTTCAGCATACGTCATACCTTACTATGGAGCCGGTGTCACTGTAGTCCGCAGTACCAATGAGACGTATCTGCTGCCCCAAGCAGACTGGCACAACATCACCTGACAGTGGGGAACCATATCATTTGAGGATGATGAGGACTATGAGTGGACTTAAAGATGCTGTGTGCTGGTGTTAAATAGTGGACTGACTCTTGAAGTATATTTTGTAAATATGGATGAATATGATAATTATTTTGTAAGGCTGATGTGATCATGTGTAGTTTTATTATTGAGTTAGTTTAGTCTTTGGCGACAAATGCGGAGGGGTTTCATGCATGTACAGCATGGTATTTAATGGAACTCTGATGTCCCTGCAAGAAACAATGATCCAAATTTGTGGCCTAATAAGATTATGTTACGGTCATTTGTTGAAAGCTACTGGCCACTACAAAGACAATGGTGCCGATTCTCTTGTACACCGAACTAAACTAACTAAACTATCACTAAAATTCCTTACTTTCTACTATGAGAATCTTAACGCTATTCTGCAATAAAAAGTCTCTAAACTTAAAAATTATTTTGACACAACTAAATCGAATTTGACAATCGCGACTCCACGTGGTACACACTTGTTTGCCCTACCCCGTGAATTTTTTTAGAGCCGGAGGTGCGCAGAGGGGGCAGCCTCGACGTGTTTTATATGGAACTTTTCACGTTTTGCATGGAAAATAAAAAAAAATATTACCTACGTGTTGATAATTAGGGGTATAAGGGTTTCATAAAGGGGGTCGAAATTTTCATTATTTTTGCGATAGGACACACCATTTTCGAGTTATAAGCAAAAGAAAAGAAAAAAATATATATACAGTACTGTTTTTGCATCTGAAGTCGAGGTGTTCGTGTGAATTTTAGTTCATGACAACTAATAGTATTCAACACCATATTTTATCGCGATTAAAAATGGTCAGATTTAGATAGAAAATTAAAATTTTAGGTGAAAAACGTCAAATTCAGAATAGCAAAATTGTCATTTTCACTAAATTAAAATCTCAGAGCCATCTTAGTGCTGTCAAACTAAAATATAGTTAAGTTGTGTCACTTTAGTCTATTTCAGAATGGGAATTCATCGTTTGACAGGAATAAACTAAATTTTAGTGATTTTTAGTCTAGTTTAGAGGCATTTGTGACAAGAGAATCGGCACCAATATATCTCTCAAAGTGGGTGTAAACCTTTTCTGTTTTGAAATAAGGTTGTGTTTTTGCATGACAGCCAGCATATTGCAGTCTTATTGCATTTACACAACCCACTATGATGTGTTTATAATTTTGTAACATAAAATACGCAATAAACTTCTACATTCTGAAACTATCATGTTAAGTGTCCTGTACACAGGTATTGTATACTACTCATTTTGTACAGTTCTTTGAATTTGTTCTCAAACATAAAGAAATATACCAAATAAAGCCATTTTTTTATTTACATAATCTGAATGAAAAATGTTAAGCATTAAAAATATGTCATAGTTTTGCAAGCAGGGCTGCAGGGCTTTAATTAAGATTAAAACAAAATTATTTTAAAACAGAACAATTTTACTACATACAAACTACAATAACTATAAATAATTGATTTCCACTTATTATGCTCTGATTTCTTTAATTTTACTGCTATCCTTGTTGGCTGGTTGAGTATCATGTATGGACATCTCACTGGGAGGGGCTGTGAGAGTGAATATGACTGGTATGCTTGATAGTAGGGGGTTACCATGTCTTTCTAGCAGCCTGATCCAAGACAGTAGGGAATCTCTTGAAGATGTACCTGAAATATACACAAATATAATTACCTAAAAACCTCATAATTTGTGCAAGTATTAGGGATATCATATCGCATTCTACTTCAGTGCTGGCCCGGATCTGGACCAGCAGGCCTAACATGACGCACGCGACAATTACTCGTTCTCGCGTGAGTAATTTTTGTCTATTTCGTCTCTTTTCTCGTTTTCTGACAGCGCCTCCATACAAAATAGTCGACTCATTCTGTCAAACTTTATGTTTTGTCGACAAACCCTAACATGGCACCTTAGTTATCTCGATTTTTGACAATTCAACACGAGATTCTCCGATTCTTCTATCATTAAGTCGTATTTACTCGTCCTCGATTTTGACGACGAGAACGACGAGAAGAGTAGACAAAATTATGATACAAAAAATATCCAAAATAACATGGCAGTTTCATAATTGTAATTATTTTAGTCATCATTTTATTTTACAATATATTAATAATGAAAATACTTAGTTTTAAACTACTATTTATATTGGAACGACGTGTTTTATATGGATTTTTTCGTTTTTTGTATTGAAAATATGAAAAATTATTATCTACATGTTGGGTATTAGGGGTTTGTGGGTTTCATAAAGGGGGTTCAAATTTTCATTATTTTTGCGATAGGACACACCATTTTCGAGATATAAGCAAAAGAAAAGAAAAAAAAGTCGAGGTGTTGGTGTGAATTTTAGATTAATTTCCACACCTTTTTAATCGCGATTAAATACTTGGACAATCGGAATTTTAGATTTATATGATTTTAGAAATTAATAACTACTAAAATATAGTATAGTTGTGTCACTTTAGTCTATTTCAGAATGGGAAATCGTCGGTTGACAGGAATAATCTAAATTTTGGTAATTTTTTGTCTAGTTTAGAGGTATTTGTGACAAGGAAATCGGCACCATTGAATGAATGAAACGGAATCTCAAGCCGATGTTGCTATCATAAAAATAATTTGTTTTTAATAACTTGCAACATCGGTTTCTCGTCGCGAGATATAGAAGTGTCAAAATGCTTTTTTCGAGTTTACTCGTCGTTTACGGTCATGTTAGGGATTAGAATGACGTCAGAATCGTAGACAAATTTCGACAAAACGAGAAAAAGAGCGTTCTCGCGCTTGTCATGTTAGCCCTGCAGGGGGTAAAAGTAATGTAGAATGACTATGTTTTCATACAACAGAACAAAATCTTACCTGTAGCACATACTGACACTATTGTACCATCATCTTGTTCATGCAATGTTTGTCTCACTGATGGTAGCTTTGTACTACCAACAACTCCAGGTATTCCAAGTGGTTTCTTAATGTTTGAAACATCTGGAAAACACATATTATGTATATTATTATCAGTCCAATATATATTATATAATATATATATATTATTATATAACTAGCTATTTATTTGCTTAAAATGACATTACCATCAGGGTCTGTATCATCTTTGATTTCGGGCCTTATCTTCCCAACAAGTAAGAAATAGCTTACAACCTGTTCCCTCAGGTACACATTGAAGGGTCCTTTCACTGTTAGAGGTTCATCTGTTGGCTGTTCTGCTAGCAAAATCTTCTGGGCTTCACTTTGGGCGCTAACAACCCACGTCTTATCTATACAGGCTTCTATTTCTTCTGTCTGACAAAAATAAAGTTTTATTAATCAGATGCAGACAAACTGTTGAAATATGTTGCTTAAGTGATGTTTAAAAAAGAGCTTGAAGCAAAAGGCCTCTCATAAGGGACAATAAAGTAAATACTTTATTAAAAACTTTTCTTCCTTCTAAATTTAATTAAAAATAATAAACAAAATTATCACCTGCCAGATCTCAACTTTGGTGTCTGGATCTACTGAAGTTATTCTCTCTATAGCAAGTCTGGCCAACTCAATTGTGTTGCCGGGCAGTTCTTCGGGCAAATACCAAGGACTTAGGTTTCTGAACTTTGGCATCCAGTACAACATGCGCCAGAATTTACGAAGAGGTATACCGCGGGAGCCAAATATGTTCAGAAGCATCTGTTCCATTTCTGAATCTGGCATTACTTCTGTACTTTCAGAGAAAAACATAATACTATCAAATGGTCTGCAAAAATAGTAATCAACAACAACAACACAAGCAACTGATTTAAAACATGAATTCTGATGCTACACAAGGTAGAGGTTAAGGCTATGTAACAAGCGAAGCAACATATAAGCGACAAGTACTGTTATCTTCCATTTGTTCCAACAAGTCCACGGCACACTGCTGCTGCTTAGGATAATGCATAAATTCTGCTTGGAATATGTTTTTAGGAATAAATTTTCCTTTAGGTAGCACTTCAATTAGGGCTTTGTAAACTTCAATGTCTTTCTGGACACCGAATTCCTGCATTCTTGCTAAAGCTGCGTAAATAAACTCAACATGACCCCGTCTTCTTGTGTCCCGGCCTTCAAACATTTTCACAACCTCTAAGTAGGTTTGTTTGTTCTTCTGCGGCTGGGAATAAAATGGATCATGGACTGTCACACGTTTTTCTGAATTTGAACCTTCCCAGCGTTTAAATAACATAAGGGATGGTCTAGTTCTCAAAATATTTCCTAAAATTTTATTAGCCATTATAGGTTATGTTTATAACTATTTATGTCAACTGTTCGTCAGGCGAAATAACTACTGAACAAGATAGTTTTATTCACTTTAATGTTATGCTTCCACATAAAATTCCTAGAACTACCATTTATTTTTCATTCAGTAAAAATATATTAATTTATTAGCTCGCGATCGGCATCGGTACCAACTAGAATTACAATAAAATTGACAGTTGACTGACACTGACAATGACAATAGACGTCATCCATAACTATAGCTGTTTGTCAATACGACCGATGAATTGCCATTTTAGTTCATTTTTCCACAGACAAACTGGCGGGGTTTGTGTTTTAATTTTGCTTCGTAATCATTAGTTTACAATTTCTATTTTTTTTAATATAAATATTTGCCATTTTATCATCAGAGTTTCTGATGCTGAAAGCTACAATGGCCTGGCCTTGAGTAAACCGAAAACTCTGTGATTACACCATTCATAAATTCATTCGAAGTTCATTCGTGCATTCGGTCGTGCAGCGGCGCGCAGTTTCTATTTCCCGCTTCCCGCTCGCCGTATGAATCATTCATTCTTCAAACCAGTTGAAATTGATGCGTAGGTGGAGTTAGACGTGTCATTCTCAAAAACTTGTAAATTACGTATTGAAATACGAAAACCTTATTGTAACTTTTT
This sequence comes from Xanthia icteritia, assembly GCA_949128155.2. Taxonomy (NCBI): domain Eukaryota; kingdom Metazoa; phylum Arthropoda; class Insecta; order Lepidoptera; family Noctuidae; genus Xanthia; species Xanthia icteritia. The sequence goes on from OX421939.2 coordinate 10,152,608, forward strand.
TTTACAAGCGCACGAGTTAAAGTGTAATATTCTGAATGGTTACAAACTTATAACTTGGATTACTTACTAACAAAAGTGAAAAACCGGGTATTTAAAAAGTAATTTATGATTGACTGAATAATAAATTAAAAAAATACCTAGTTTAGAAGAAAGTGTTGATTATCTTCAAGATGTCTAGAGACATTCATTTATGCTGTTTATTATTTATCGTCACGCTGAGTGTTACCGGTAAGATTATTTTTGACATAATTTACTTTATTTTTAATTGCTTACTTACCGACATTTGCAATTTGTATTTGCATTTTTAAAACGACTTACTGAGACTGTAAACTAATGTGAATAAGTAAGTAACAACTTAACAAGGATTGCAAGCAACTTTCATTAATAAATAATGAGATGATAAAGGTTCTGTTTGCTTCGTTTCAAGGTTATGTGAATTGTAAGACGTTTCGTTACGTGGAAAACTATTATATTTATCTATCGATTCAGAAAAGCTATTATCCTTGCTATGCCACCTACAGCCGAAGTTATGATCAGCTGTTTATATAATCCCAGGGTTCTTACTTAGGTAGGTTCTATCTATGTTTACACAATAGCCGAAATAGTGAAAATCCTGTTACGGACATGCAAATAATAAAAAAGTTAGCACTCGGTAAGAAGTTTTTTAAATGGTGCTAAATGAACATTTATAGGTATGTTCTTAACTAAATACTCGTACTTTACTTGACAAACATGAAAATCCGTTAGTCAAATTTTCATTATTTTTTTAAATTCTTACGTGTTTTGACGTCTCTCAAGTTTTTTTATCTATGAACTTTGTTCTTATGTAACAAATCTAACTTATAGAGAGGTATTAATGATTCCAATGATTATAATTCTGTAAATAAATACCTGATATAGTCGCGAATCATATTTTGACCAAGATACAACCTGACACTGACCTGCAAATTGCAAAAAATATAAGAACATTTGAATTTCGCGAGCTGCAACTGCGGATTCATCTTAAGACTGAACCAACTTACAATGTCACTGATCTATAGTGTTTCTGTCTTGCAATAGGCACCATCGAAGAACTTCATATATATACATCGTAAGGACTATTTCTGCTTGCAGCGCTCGGTGGCTATAGAACCGGGACGGTAACAGATGTGGTCATCGTGTTCACGGGATTTTGTTTTCAAAGTGCTTAGATATGAAATTCTTCGTTAGTACATTACATTACATTCGAAAATCATTATGAGAAAAGATAAATTTTGATATACACAACTACGAATTCAACTTTACGTACCTACCTACGTACAAATGACGGGATCGACAACAGCAGTGCTATTCTGTAACCATCTCACCGTGAGAACTTAGGTGAAGTGAGCACGGAGTGAGCTGTCAGTCCTTAGCAGCAGGTGGAATGACAGCTCACTTCACCTAAGTTTTCACCGTGAGATTATTACAGAATAGACCGGCTGGTGTAAACTATAAATTCCAAGGTGTCGTAGGTATCGTCTGCTTTACTTTAAACGTGACAGCGCGACTCGCCTCTTGTAGAACAATTTCTATGAAAATTTCAAGGAAATTGTTCTACCAGCATCGCGGCGACCGTCGCGCCTGTCTGCAAGAGCCTTTAAACGCTATCGATTCACATTTTCTTAATAGTACCTTTTCACTGGCGAAACACCCTATTAGGTAGTAATTAATACTAGAACTAGTGACCTGCCCCATGCTTCGCTCGGTTTTACTACTTGAAACAACATCGTGATTTTGTAAAACCTTCCGGAATAAATTCTCCATATAATAGTGAAAACCGCATCAAAATCTGTTGAACAGTTTAGGAGAACAACACGGTCACACATACAGACACAAAATGCGTCTTTAATTCTACTGTATAAACTTAATATCCTAACAATAATATAAATGCGAAAGTGAGTTTGTTTGTTTACGTATTCGCGGCAAAACGGCTGAACGGATTTGGATGAAATTTGGCACATGGGTAAACCACATGACCTGGGTTAGGACATAGGATACTTTTTATCCCGATATTCCCACGGGATCGAGACTTATGCGGGTGAAACCGCGTGCCGCAGTTACTAATATAATATATTCTACTAATATTAAAAATGTGAAAGTTTGTATGTTTGTGTGTTTGTATGTTAGTTACTCAATCATACAAAAACGGCTGAACTGATTGGGATGAAATTTGGCACACATATAGTTTACTTAATTACTATACTATTTATCCCGGTAGAACGTTCCCATGGGATGATAAAATTTCCGATCACCGCGCGCGCGAAGCCACGGCCACAAGCTACTTTATAATGTGTTGGTACAAGTAGATGAGACATTTGCGATAGTATTATGGTATAACCCATTTATACACATCCAGCTAAATGTACTAAGGCTTTATGATATTGCAGAAATTAACACTTCATTCCAACAGTTACAATAAACGATTTTCAGCCTCGTGTAGAGGTGTAGATTATTTAGAATTCATTCTGACTCCGTTTCAGTGTGTTGGGAAAATTTAATATAATTTTATGTGACTACGTTGAAACAAGAGGGCGTTTCTGGATTTGATCCAAGAAACGGTATTCTGTGCAATAACATAAAAAAATATAGGTAGGTACCGTAAGTGGGTAGATGTATAATATTTATGAAATACTTCAACTGTCCTTAGCGTAGGTTCGGGTTAATAATAGTGTTTAAAAAATATGTAAACAAATTTTCTATATTTACGTAGGTAGATAGTTATGTTAAGGCTCCTCGCAGACAGGCGCGACGCGACAGCACGACGCGACAGCGCGATGCGACTCTGGTGAAACAACATCTATGAAAACTTCTCGCAAATTCTTCTATCGGTGTCGCGTCGCGTCAAAGAGAAACAGGCTGTTTTCAATTTAATAAATAGCCTGCCATATAAGAATCATATTGATTAGGTATTGTATCCAGCAGACAGAAAAAATCTAAAAAAAAAACGAATGTAATTATTGCGATGAGAAACTAGGTAAAAAAGGGCAGCCTTTAAAAAAGATGAAAACAACATTTGATTACGTAGGTAAATAAAAAAAAATGGTAATGTGCTGACTAGGCAAACGAGACTTAAAATAAGACTAAAAACAGAACAAGCACGTGGAACACTAAAATATAAATCATACCTAGGTTCTAGGTACTTTACGATACTCCTGACGTCACCTAAAAATTACCATTACAGCGATAAAATAATGCAAAACAAATAACAATGCTCTGTTTGCAAGGTTTCTAAGGCAAAGATTATGGCGTCCGCGGTACAGTCGCTCTAAGAACATTAGCGCCACTTCACAAGTTCATTGGAACCGCAGAGCATAGACGACGCGCGCTATTTTTTTTCATGGATGTGTTTATAACTCGAGGCGTGGCAGTGTCTTCGGGCTCTCGTCCAAACGCCTACGTGCTGTGACGCGCTTACCGTTCTCATTGATACGCTTGACCAGATCATATTATTTAATATTCTGCATGTTCAGTAAATAATGTTCGAACACGTTTGAATACAAGGCCATGTTCAATAAAACCATCAGGCTTGTTTTCCTAACGTAAGTTCGCTAAGTGGAGTTAATTAGCAACGAATAATAATATAATAGCTATCTCACGATCATAGGCTTTCTAAACAAGCTTTTCCTTGAAAGGGATTTTATTACTTCAGCAGACTTTACATTCATAGCACCTTGTTTGATATTTCCGCTACATAATGTAGATGGCAAATTGCACCTACATTGAAAACTGTACCCAATTTATAAAAGCTCATTGCATTCGTAGCGTGTCTATCTGTAGTGCACTATCGGCTATCGACGAATGTATTTATGAGAATAGTCCCATAAATTGATTTGGGTTTGAATTGATTTGTGCGTGACACAATGTGCAGCAATTATATTATCTTGTTTAGCCTACACTTGTGCAATGCACTCGTTGATAACTAAAGCAATGGTAATTGGTGTGTAAACAACAAAGTATTGTTAAAACATAAAAATAACGGTTAAATATCCAATTAAATAATTAAAAGTTGAAAACGCAAACTGGATATTTTTTCACAAAACATTGCAACGTCTTCCGTATTTACAAAAAAAAACCAGTATGTTGTCAGCTGTACGTAAAATCCGATTTTTAAATAAAGAACGCCATAATGTTTTTCTGCCAGTACTACGCTAGTGGCGTGCAATTATGCCCTATTCGATTCAATAGCCCCGTGATGAATATCGATGATGACCCATTTGAAAAGTGCTGCTTTATTCGCTCGTGTAAATACATTTATAATTTTATTGTAAACTGAAATGAACGTCAACTAATTCAACCCGTTGCCTAATTGACTTTAATCAACTAAAGTACAGATGTTGCCACAAATTACCTCATTTTTATCCTGTTTACCTGGAGGTACTTGTGACCCTTTTTGGCAATGGATTTAGGTACTCTATTAAACAAGTTTATTTTATGTAACAATTGTTTATTTTTCAAGAGATAATGTCGTCTGACTTTTAGAAAAATAGAAGTATTATTTCGACTGCATTTGTTTAAAGATTCACATCTGCTTCGTCATTCGAAAGTGCTAAGCATTGTTTTCAGATTTGAAAAATTCCTCAGTTCATTTTTCTAATACATACATAGCACAGAATAATGCTGTCTTAATCTCTCCAGTAATATAAATGGATTAAACTACAAACAGATTATCTGAACAAGTAACAAACTTTTCTTAATTCAGTATCTTTAAGCCCGAAATAAAAATTCCTCCGTACAATTGGATAGCACGCTGTGTGTTGAATTGTTAAAATAGGTTAGGTATACACGTTAGGTATCAATACGCGATTCTGGCTCGAGCAAAAGGAAAATTATACCTAGCCCGCGGCATGAATTCGGTCAATTTGGCGCCCCTAAAGCCTTTACGTAATCAAACAAAATTTTGAAACGATATAGATTGAATATTCGATTTCAACTGTGGGCACGTAAAACGAGTAGCAATTTTCAATGGCAGTTGAATTGTTACCAGATTTTGAAGTGATCAGATTGAACGTCGCTTTCAGGATTTTTTCGTTATTCCTAAAATATGATCCGCAAAAATGTGGGGAAGTACGTGAGCTAGATAACATATTCAAATTATTTGAAAGCAAAACCGAATTCATGCAAGATAATATTATAATCGTATCTGAAACACTTATGCAAACAATATAAAGGCATTGTATGCTCAGTCGTAAATTACGACGCCTAAAGTCCAAAACCCTTGGAAGTTAATATTTTTAAACGAAGGACTTTCGACTTAATGCTCGTTTTGTTTTGGGCGGACAGTTATTCGAGTTACGACCTATTTCATTTGTCTCTTCAGGGTTTTCAGCCAGTGTCCGGCCGTTGGTACAGACCTCATTAGCACACCAGTTATTCACTCGAGCAGCACTCAACAGATTCATAATTTAATTAAATGTTTTGAATGATGGACCGTCGGGTTATATTGCCTGTAAATCCGGTAATTCTTATTTAATTTAAATGTGGAACTAGAAAGGTATTACTGAAAACAGCTTTTAACGTAAAATTAATATAAACAGGTACCCAAGTGACCCTCGTTATATGATTAGGATGTGGAATTTAAAAGATACCTTTTACGTAGGATGATATAAAAATAATATTATCTCCTCGTCACTGGAGGTTTCTATCTCGAGCATCCAGTAGCTTTGTTGTCATCGCCATTTCGATCCTTAATTACTTAAGTTATTTAAACCAAAACCCATGAAATTATATTAATTTTATGTATCATGCAAATAATAAAATAGAACTGGTTTTCGTAGGTACTTAATATAAACTAGTTGCCGTCCGCGGCTTTGCTCGCATGGACCCTAATTATTTTTCCAATATAAAAGTAGCCTGAGTAACTCCATATAATATAACATCAGCTATCTGCCAGTGAAACTCTCGTCAAAATCGGTCCAGCCGATTCCGAGACTAGCTGAAACAAACAGACAGAGAGAAAAACAAACTGACACAACTTTATTTAAAAAACCTTAATGTAACCTTAAAAAACCTTATTGTAACTTTTTTTTACAAGCGCACGAGTTAAAGTGTAATATTCTGAATGGTTACAAACTTATAACTTGGATTACTTACTAACAAAAGTGAAAAACCGGGTATTTAAAAAGTAATTTATGATTGACTGAATAATAAATTAAAAAAATACCTAGTTTAGAAGAAAGTGTTGATTATCTTCAAGATGTCTAGAGACATTCATTTATGCTGTTTATTATTTATCGTCACGCTGAGTGTTACCGGTAAGATTATTTTTGACATAATTTACTTTATTTTTAATTGCTTACTTACCGACATTTGCAATTTGTATTTGCATTTTTAAAACGACTTACTGAGACTGTAAACTAATGTGAATAAGTAAGTAACAACTTAACAAGGATTGCAAGCAACTTTCATTAATAAATAATGAGATGATAAAGGTTCTGTTTGCTTCGTTTCAAGGTTATGTGAATTGTAAGACGTTTCGTTACGTGGAAAACTATTATATTTATCTATCGATTCAGAAAAGCTATTATCCTTGCTATGCCACCTACAGCCGAAGTTATGATCAGCTGTTTATATAATCCCAGGGTTCTTACTTAGGTAGGTTCTATCTATGTTTACACAATAGCCGAAATAGTGAAAATCCTGTTACGGACATGCAAATAATAAAAAAGTTAGCACTCGGTAAGAAGTTTTTTAAATGGTGCTAAATGAACATTTATAGGTATGTTCTTAACTAAATACTCGTACTTTACTTGACAAACATGAAAATCCGTTAGTCAAATTTTCATTATTTTTTTAAATTCTTACGTGTTTTGACGTCTCTCAAGTTTTTTTATCTATGAACTTTGTTCTTATGTAACAAATCTAACTTATAGAGAGGTATTAATGATTCCAATGATTATAATTCTGTAAATAAATACCTGATATAGTCGCGAATCATATTTTGACCAAGATACAACCTGACACTGACCTGCAAATTGCAAAAAATATAAGAACATTTGAATTTCGCGAGCTGCAACTGCGGATTCATCTTAAGACTGAACCAACTTACAATGTCACTGATCTATAGTGTTTCTGTCTTGCAATAGGCACCATCGAAGAACTTCATATATATACATCGTAAGGACTATTTCTGCTTGCAGCGCTCGGTGGCTATAGAACCGGGACGGTAACAGATGTGGTCATCGTGTTCACGGGATTTTGTTTTCAAAGTGCTTAGATATGAAATTCTTCGTTAGTACATTACATTACATTCGAAAATCATTATGAGAAAAGATAAATTTTGATATACACAACTACGAATTCAACTTTACGTACCTACCTACGTACAAATGACGGGATCGACAACAGCAGTGCTATTCTGTAACCATCTCACCGTGAGAACTTAGGTGAAGTGAGCACGGAGTGAGCTGTCAGTCCTTAGCAGCAGGTGGAATGACAGCTCACTTCACCTAAGTTTTCACCGTGAGATTATTACAGAATAGACCGGCTGGTGTAAACTATAAATTCCAAGGTGTCGTAGGTATCGTCTGCTTTACTTTAAACGTGACAGCGCGACTCGCCTCTTGTAGAACAATTTCTATGAAAATTTCAAGGAAATTGTTCTACCAGCATCGCGGCGACCGTCGCGCCTGTCTGCAAGAGCCTTTAAACGCTATCGATTCACATTTTCTTAATAGTACCTTTTCACTGGCGAAACACCCTATTAGGTAGTAATTAATACTAGAACTAGTGACCTGCCCCATGCTTCGCTCGGTTTTACTACTTGAAACAACATCGTGATTTTGTAAAACCTTCCGGAATAAATTCTCCATATAATAGTGAAAACCGCATCAAAATCTGTTGAACAGTTTAGGAGAACAACACGGTCACACATACAGACACAAAATGCGTCTTTAATTCTACTGTATAAACTTAATATCCTAACAATAATATAAATGCGAAAGTGAGTTTGTTTGTTTACGTATTCGCGGCAAAACGGCTGAACGGATTTGGATGAAATTTGGCACATGGGTAAACCACATGACCTGGGTTAGGACATAGGATACTTTTTATCCCGATATTCCCACGGGATCGAGACTTATGCGGGTGAAACCGCGTGCCGCAGTTACTAATATAATATATTCTACTAATATTAAAAATGTGAAAGTTTGTATGTTTGTGTGTTTGTATGTTAGTTACTCAATCATACAAAAACGGCTGAACTGATTGGGATGAAATTTGGCACACATATAGTTTACTTAATTACTATACTATTTATCCCGGTAGAACGTTCCCATGGGATGATAAAATTTCCGATCACCGCGCGCGCGAAGCCACGGCCACAAGCTACTTTATAATGTGTTGGTACAAGTAGATGAGACATTTGCGATAGTATTATGGTATAACCCATTTATACACATCCAGCTAAATGTACTAAGGCTTTATGATATTGCAGAAATTAACACTTCATTCCAACAGTTACAATAAACGATTTTCAGCCTCGTGTAGAGGTGTAGATTATTTAGAATTCATTCTGACTCCGTTTCAGTGTGTTGGGAAAATTTAATATAATTTTATGTGACTACGTTGAAACAAGAGGGCGTTTCTGGATTTGATCCAAGAAACGGTATTCTGTGCAATAACATAAAAAAATATAGGTAGGTACCGTAAGTGGGTAGATGTATAATATTTATGAAATACTTCAACTGTCCTTAGCGTAGGTTCGGGTTAATAATAGTGTTTAAAAAATATGTAAACAAATTTTCTATATTTACGTAGGTAGATAGTTATGTTAAGGCTCCTCGCAGACAGGCGCGACGCGACAGCACGACGCGACAGCGCGATGCGACTCTGGTGAAACAACATCTATGAAAACTTCTCGCAAATTCTTCTATCGGTGTCGCGTCGCGTCAAAGAGAAACAGGCTGTTTTCAATTTAATAAATAGCCTGCCATATAAGAATCATATTGATTAGGTATTGTATCCAGCAGACAGAAAAAATCTAAAAAAAAAACGAATGTAATTATTGCGATGAGAAACTAGGTAAAAAAGGGCAGCCTTTAAAAAAGATGAAAACAACATTTGATTACGTAGGTAAATAAAAAAAAATGGTAATGTGCTGACTAGGCAAACGAGACTTAAAATAAGACTAAAAACAGAACAAGCACGTGGAACACTAAAATATAAATCATACCTAGGTTCTAGGTACTTTACGATACTCCTGACGTCACCTAAAAATTACCATTACAGCGATAAAATAATGCAAAACAAATAACAATGCTCTGTTTGCAAGGTTTCTAAGGCAAAGATTATGGCGTCCGCGGTACAGTCGCTCTAAGAACATTAGCGCCACTTCACAAGTTCATTGGAACCGCAGAGCATAGACGACGCGCGCTATTTTTTTTCATGGATGTGTTTATAACTCGAGGCGTGGCAGTGTCTTCGGGCTCTCGTCCAAACGCCTACGTGCTGTGACGCGCTTACCGTTCTCATTGATACGCTTGACCAGATCATATTATTTAATATTCTGCATGTTCAGTAAATAATGTTCGAACACGTTTGAATACAAGGCCATGTTCAATAAAACCATCAGGCTTGTTTTCCTAACGTAAGTTCGCTAAGTGGAGTTAATTAGCAACGAATAATAATATAATAGCTATCTCACGATCATAGGCTTTCTAAACAAGCTTTTCCTTGAAAGGGATTTTATTACTTCAGCAGACTTTACATTCATAGCACCTTGTTTGATATTTCCGCTACATAATGTAGATGGCAAATTGCACCTACATTGAAAACTGTACCCAATTTATAAAAGCTCATTGCATTCGTAGCGTGTCTATCTGTAGTGCACTATCGGCTATCGACGAATGTATTTATGAGAATAGTCCCATAAATTGATTTGGGTTTGAATTGATTTGTGCGTGACACAATGTGCAGCAATTATATTATCTTGTTTAGCCTACACTTGTGCAATGCACTCGTTGATAACTAAAGCAATGGTAATTGGTGTGTAAACAACAAAGTATTGTTAAAACATAAAAATAACGGTTAAATATCCAATTAAATAATTAAAAGTTGAAAACGCAAACTGGATATTTTTTCACAAAACATTGCAACGTCTTCCGTATTTACAAAAAAAAACCAGTATGTTGTCAGCTGTACGTAAAATCCGATTTTTAAATAAAGAACGCCATAATGTTTTTCTGCCAGTACTACGCTAGTGGCGTGCAATTATGCCCTATTCGATTCAATAGCCCCGTGATGAATATCGATGATGACCCATTTGAAAAGTGCTGCTTTATTCGCTCGTGTAAATACATTTATAATTTTATTGTAAACTGAAATGAACGTCAACTAATTCAACCCGTTGCCTAATTGACTTTAATCAACTAAAGTACAGATGTTGCCACAAATTACCTCATTTTTATCCTGTTTACCTGGAGGTACTTGTGACCCTTTTTGGCAATGGATTTAGGTACTCTATTAAACAAGTTTATTTTATGTAACAATTGTTTATTTTTCAAGAGATAATGTCGTCTGACTTTTAGAAAAATAGAAGTATTATTTCGACTGCATTTGTTTAAAGATTCACATCTGCTTCGTCATTCGAAAGTGCTAAGCATTGTTTTCAGATTTGAAAAATTCCTCAGTTCATTTTTCTAATACATACATAGCACAGAATAATGCTGTCTTAATCTCTCCAGTAATATAAATGGATTAAACTACAAACAGATTATCTGAACAAGTAACAAACTTTTCTTAATTCAGTATCTTTAAGCCCGAAATAAAAATTCCTCCGTACAATTGGATAGCACGCTGTGTGTTGAATTGTTAAAATAGGTTAGGTATACACGTTAGGTATCAATACGCGATTCTGGCTCGAGCAAAAGGAAAATTATACCTAGCCCGCGGCATGAATTCGGTCAATTTGGCGCCCCTAAAGCCTTTACGTAATCAAACAAAATTTTGAAACGATATAGATTGAATATTCGATTTCAACTGTGGGCACGTAAAACGAGTAGCAATTTTCAATGGCAGTTGAATTGTTACCAGATTTTGAAGTGATCAGATTGAACGTCGCTTTCAGGATTTTTTCGTTATTCCTAAAATATGATCCGCAAAAATGTGGGGAAGTACGTGAGCTAGATAACATATTCAAATTATTTGAAAGCAAAACCGAATTCATGCAAGATAATATTATAATCGTATCTGAAACACTTATGCAAACAATATAAAGGCATTGTATGCTCAGTCGTAAATTACGACGCCTAAAGTCCAAAACCCTTGGAAGTTAATATTTTTAAACGAAGGACTTTCGACTTAATGCTCGTTTTGTTTTGGGCGGACAGTTATTCGAGTTACGACCTATTTCATTTGTCTCTTCAGGGTTTTCAGCCAGTGTCCGGCCGTTGGTACAGACCTCATTAGCACACCAGTTATTCACTCGAGCAGCACTCAACAGATTCATAATTTAATTAAATGTTTTGAATGATGGACCGTCGGGTTATATTGCCTGTAAATCCGGTAATTCTTATTTAATTTAAATGTGGAACTAGAAAGGTATTACTGAAAACAGCTTTTAACGTAAAATTAATATAAACAGGTACCCAAGTGACCCTCGTTATATGATTAGGATGTGGAATTTAAAAGATACCTTTTACGTAGGATGATATAAAAATAATATTATCTCCTCGTCACTGGAGGTTTCTATCTCGAGCATCCAGTAGCTTTGTTGTCATCGCCATTTCGATCCTTAATTACTTAAGTTATTTAAACCAAAACCCATGAAATTATATTAATTTTATGTATCATGCAAATAATAAAATAGAACTGGTTTTCGTAGGTACTTAATATAAACTAGTTGCCGTCCGCGGCTTTGCTCGCATGGACCCTAATTATTTTTCCAATATAAAAGTAGCCTGAGTAACTCCATATAATATAACATCAGCTATCTGCCAGTGAAACTCTCGTCAAAATCGGTCCAGCCGATTCCGAGACTAGCTGAAACAAACAGACAGAGAGAAAAACAAACTGACACAACTTTATTTAAAAAAAGTTTGTTATAATTATAAGTACCGTGTAAACTTTCATATGCACTTAGTCAAAAGCTGTGACATTATAATAATACACTTCAGTTAAAAAAAATCGTATGTTGGTATTTTGTTTATTTTTTTGTTGTGTAACTTAGATTCTAATCTATACTTAGATATTTCATATAATCCAAATCTGAAATCGTATCAATCTTGTATATTAATTCCCATTAGATAAGACATCACTTACTTACTTGCTGTTGTGTGATCGAGTGGAAATCAATAATTCTAAGTAGTTCTTATAGAAAGTCGGCTGAGGCATAAACCTGTTTTAAATGTTTATGAATTATATTGTCAGTTTAGCAATTATTATTGATATCTTAATAAATTATTCACTTGCACCTGCACCAACATTATTCTAAACTAGCTGTTGACCGGGATTTCTTCTGTGATCCAGGATGAAAGTATCCTATGTCCTTCTCCAGGTCATGGTCTACCCATGTGCCAAATTTCATCCGAATTCGTTTCGCTGTTTTAGCGTGAAAGCGTAACAAACAAACAAACAAACTCACTTTCGCATTTATAATATTATATACAGCGGCTTCGCCCGCGTGCATGTCGGAAATTATCCCACAGGAACTTACTACCGGGATGAAAAGTATCCTATGTCTTATTTCAGGTCATGGTCTACCCGTGTGCCAAATCTCATCCAAATCCGTTCAGCTGTTTTCAGCGTGAAAACGTACCAATCAAAAAACATACAAACACACTTTCGCATTTATAATATTATATTATAGTTAGGATATAGTCAGGAAGTTAGGATTCATTTTAAGTAATAAGTGCCTACCTATTGATGCAGTAGGTTATTTGAACTTACGGGCTGAGATAACTGTAAAGAAATTGTCAAAATCTAAGTTAAACTTGTCTTATTTATTAGCTACACCGTATTATTAACCAAAATACCTCCATTAAAATTTTCCCCAGTAATTATTTTTATGACGGGAGATGCTTGACTCATCTCAATTGAACGAATTTGCCGGTTTTCCAAGCACTTGATTCAAATAGTTTTTCTTCAAAGACTTAATTGTTTCCACTCCACTTAGAAGTTCGGGAACAAAAGAACAAAATGAACACTTAGCTATTAATTTAATTAAATAGTTTGAAATAACTCGCAATCCAGTAAACCAGATACATGTACGTTATTTGTTGAACAAATATTATTGCAGGATAATCTATTGATTCATTCTTTCAGCCGAAGGCTAATCGGGATTTATGAGGTAAGCCGCATAGTTTGGGGTGCGATTCCAGTCAGATGAAATTGTTTTATCCAAATTTATTACCCACAGGAGGCTGGCTTAAACATTTTCCGCGCAAATCTGATAAATGAAAATAGTAATTTGTCTATAGGTTTAGGTAGTATAAAGGTAAACAATAAAAACCACGTGACGAGACAGCTGTCAAGTAACCGACTAAACGTATTACCTATCACTTTAGTAGTCGTGTTACGTCACAGTTGTACTCTTCAATTTAGCAACGTTATAATTCGTTGACGTTTAGAGTTTGGGCTTTTTACAATTGACAGATTATAAAATATTATATTATTATTATAAATCTAACAAAAAAATTGTGCTCAAGCAGTTAAAAGTAGTTTAAAAATAAATGATAAAACTTAACATACATTAATAAAAGAGGAAACTTGTAAATATCTAAAATAAATTTAATTTGGTTTTATCGTATTTTTAAACAAGATAGTGTCATCTATAAAACCCTTTTTACGATTTGTTTACCTTTACCTATTTAACTAACTTAGCCTATGGAGTATGATGTGAACTGTATGTTTGTAGTTAAAAAATGCAGTTCAGTTACAAATCACGACAGCAAACAATAATAATTATAGCATGTCCCTGTCATGTTAAAGAAAGATGATGATTCAGCCGTAATTGCAATTTCGCGAATTTATTATTCGCAAATGAGACGATTAGCGGTAAGAATGGGGGGGCATTAGTGTCAGGGTGTGATAATAAGGCTCGTTTTCCTTTCAAAACTTGGGATGAAGTCAGCGGACTGAACAAAAAGTTACCCCATCTGAGCTCTATGACAAATGACCGGTGCGGGCGCCGAGACATCAGTGCGACGGATGATTTGCTTCGCGATCGTTCGGCCCTTTATATACACTGACATTGATATGTTTCCATAATAACGTTTTGTGAGGATTTCTTCACCTCGCTTATAGTTCGCTAGTCCATATCTTTGTATTTTGGTGGAGGAATAATTTATGAGCGCGACGAAACTTTTAATGAGTGTGCATACGACGATGCGGCTTCACATTTACATATAAAATGAACGCTAATTAAGTGCGGATGTTGTAAAAAAAACTATTTTAACCGACAGTTCAACGGTCTACCCAGAAAACACGAAGTTCTTAGCGGAAAAGCATGTTATTAAATAGGAAAGATAGCTGCAGTTAGGTTTCTTCATACCTATGTTTTCATAAAAGATACTGGAACAAACTAGATCTACTCAATTATTCATCAAATGACCATCAAAACTGTGTTATAATCAATCACACGTTATCTAACACACCGTAACTGATAACTTCGATAACGTATCGATAAGGCTGTCGTAAGTCTACATAGAAAACATTGTTTGCAAATTTTTATCTCTGATAGTATCGTTTGGGAATTTTCCTCCGCAAATCTACGTAATGCGCATAATAGTAGGGCAAATTAATAACGATTGATCGATTAGCTTCTGTGGTATCTATCGATATAATCTATTTGGATTATGTCTTAAGAACCGGCCCAAGCTTTGAAATAATAACAAATGAATCACGATTATTTGATGATCTGCCGGTCTAGTCCATAAAAATCTCACCGCGAAAACTTAGGTGAACTGAGCTGTCATTCCACGCTGTCAATAGTGTCAATTCCTAGCGTGGAATGACAGGTCACTTCAAGCTCACTTCACCTACGTTTTTACGGCGAGTTTTTTACCGAATAGACCGGCTGTGCTGAAGTTTGCGGAGAGGTAGAAAATTTATTCAAAATACAAAATGAGTTTCTTTAAATGCATTAGTTTTAAAAAGTAAGGAAATTTTATGCTTTGTGGGTTTCAGAAAAGAATATTAATTAGTCACTTTGTCTTTCAGCTCACTAAGAAATAGTGGGCTTATAGGTTACTTAGGAATTTCATGAAGCGGAACTATGGAAGACCCTTTTTATTTGGATGAGAAATTATCAAATAATTTCTCCAGCTCTGGGCGGAGCGGGAGGGCGTGTCAGACTCTTACTGACTAAAACCCACCCGTGTTCCTTCAGTTGCCTGTACGTTGCCAGGGGCCACGGTATCCTTTTCGGACTTTCCCGCAACCCCGGCAGGCATCGGTCCTATCAGACCCTTTCAGTTCTGCTGACATCTCTTTGAGGCACAACTATGGAAGAAGAGAAGACCCTTAACTATATTTTACATCTTTGCGCGTTTTCCTCTGTACTTTTATGTCAGTAATTTTCTATATAATATTTAAAGCTGGATGACCGGAGATTAGAATAATAAAGTCAGTATTTTTCTGGCACTTACTGGGCCCACTTTTTTGCAGTGGGTATATAGATACGGAATGCTCTTCGTTCAAATCGACCTTGACCAATATTATCTTTACCGATATAAATGAAAGATTTGAGAGGCCAGTTATTTGTAATCAATATCAGTGTCAATTGGCGATAATTAAAATATCACTTTTAACTGTGGCATTAACAGTGAAACCTTTGTTTAAGTATGAGCTTCATAATTTTTCCCTGAAAAACTTCGTAAAATGTTTGTGTCCTACTCCGTATCACTTACTGTTATAAGATTAGTTCGGTTTCCGAACTAAGAACGAATGACAACACAATTTGACAGTTGTCTCTCCGCCCGATGTGGATAAGCCCGTCCGAAATATTGTATTTGACATGTTTTTCAACTACTTTCGTAAGGTCCCGTATCTTTGTTGATGGACTTAAGACTCTTCTTATCCCAGGGGGTTTACTCTCTAAAAGAAAAAGAATTTCTAAGAAAACTTCATTGAAATTGTTCTACCAGAATCGCGTCGCACCGTCGCGTCGCGCTTGTCTGCGGGAGCCTTTAGAGAGTAGAGCCCCTGAGATAAGAAGAGTATGACGCGAGTTAACCAATAAAGCTTAGTAGCAGTAGTAGTCGTATTTAACTCACACACACCTACAAATTGAGTCCGTCATCGTGGATTGTTTCCTATTGGAAAACAACTAACCGATCACGCCAGTCATTTCAGATAACATTGTGGGTTGTTTAAAAAGTTCAATGACTAATAAAAGTAGATAACCCTCTGTACAATACGATTATGCCGCTTATGAAATGAGAAGACGAGGAGTTATATCGATAAAAAAAATAGTGATTGGAATAAAGTCATATCTTACCTATTATAAATTATTTTGGAGACTTTAGTTAAAATATACAGATTATATGCATACCTACAATTTGTATCTTTTTATAAAATTCATGAAATCTGTTTTCGGTGTTTCATATTATTTTGTAAATAATCGTTTGACTCTTTGAATCCATAGGTACTATTTTTGTTAAAACATAATTTTCACTTTTTATTTTGTTTTTTTTATATTTTGTGTTTCACGAACTGTGTCCAAATAAACGTTATTCTTTCTTTTACTGCTAGTTGTTTGTTGACTTGTCGCTTGTCGGTCAATAATGATGGTCCTGAGTGTACTGACTGAGTATTTTAGTCGAAGCCAAATGATAGTGATCCTGGTAAGAACTTCTTTCAAGTTTACTCCAAGATTTCGTTTCGTATTCATGGTAGGTACCTATTTCTTAAGAGAACTGGCAATCTTTTTGTATTTTTTGTTTAATATCTATTGTGTCCCACTGCTGGGCTTAGGCCTCCTCTGTTTTGTGCAATTTCTGGCCATGTTGGCCACGTAAACATGATTAGATCGTCACGCCACCTTCGCCGCGGTCTACCTCGACGGCGATGTCCTCTCTCGGGCGTCGAGTGAGTGACGATCTTTGCCCATCCCTCTTTGTTTATTCCTTTAAAATATTTGAAACAGGTAGGTAAGTTGAATATTGGAACTTCGAATTCCGTAGATATCAACTTAATTCACTGAAGGAACGTATTTACGTATTTTTCTGTTCTTTTCTTCTTGTATGTTTATATATGTGTGTACATAAATGGTTAAAAAAAAAAAAAAACAGCGTTCCGAGCTAAGAATACTTAATATTAAATAAATAAATAAAGGAATTCCGTATGCTGCTGCCATTTCAATGAAAGTCTTTAAAGAGTATCTAATAGCTCTGAAGTAGGTACTAATACCTTGTTGCTAAATAGATGTGGACGAACCTAATGGGACCTATATAACGTCCGGAAAATTTCCAGCCAGCTCAATTGAATACTATCACGTATGCATCACACTATCTGCACATTATAAGATTGATTTCACGAAACATCTACCTATAAAAATATAGGCCAGTCAACATTTAGTTAAGTAACTTTTATACGCCTAACCTACTGTAGACTTAAATATTATTTACTTATGTTATCAATGTCATTATCACTCACTAGATAGCGAGTTCGTGTAATAAACGCTGACATTAATGTCATCCTTCAGAAATATAACCCTTTAAAATAGATAAGAGCGTAAATTTTCATTATAACCCCGAAAATATAGCCCGTTCGCAGCCAATTCTTACTCCTAAATAAGTTTTCGTCTGAAATAACGTTAAAGACCTTTAAATCTTAGAAGGAAAATTGAAAAGACAAATTTTACAAGGATTCTTATACAGGTACACTCAAATATTTCTTATTGTCTTGTAACTGAAATTACTTTTTCAATATACTCGTAAATATGACATTGGACAGGTGAAATTACTTTTTCGACATAATTATAACATTGACATCGTCTACTTTTACAATGTTTGTAAATATGTGAGCACCATGTGTCTATCACATAATTAGTTTATCTGTTGTTGCTTCATTTTTAATTCTTTTTACCTATTGTGGTATAATAATTTTATTCTAGGTGCATCGTCCTCACATATAATACAATTAATGTACTTATACAAAATGTTGTAAAACATTTTTAAAAGAGTAACGGTGGAGTTTCTTGCCCATTCTTCTCCATGCGAAAACTACCTTTTGGAAGGGGCGACTAGAATCAATTCAATTTTTTTGTAAATTTTTGACGTTCAAAAGTGCCTTATAAGGGCCTATTTGAAATAAATGATTTGACTTTGACATTGGACAGGTTTACTGTTCTAAATTTTACCTTAATTTAGGATTTGAAATCACGTTTTTTTTTGTATTAATTAAACTAATCTAAACTGAAATCGTACTGTTGGGATTCATTTAGTCGGAGGATTTAATCTATTTTAGTTGTCCTTTTTATATTTTTCTGCCACAAGAATAATGTGATTAATTTAACAGAACCAGAGACAAACCGCATTCGAAATTAAAACTGCAGTTTCTAGACTTTTTATCTCGAAACTTATGTCAACGGCCGGGTGCCTGTGGAATACTGTCTCTAATCTCGGTGCAAAATATAAGGAGCTCCAATAAGGCTCTTGAATATCTGCAGGATGAAGTCATCAATGTCTTATAAGGAATCTTTGTTAAGAAAATATAATTGACTCTACCTATATCACAGTATCACTCATTACAATATCTAATGAAGTATTGAGAAAGTTCTAGAAGTTTCGTAAGATCAAGACGTTGACAAATGAGAACCATAAGACGGTTAACGTCCCTCATTTACCTTATGAAAATGTTACGCTTATAGTAGCTACCGTGAGTAACACCACAGACATACAGGTAGTGAAGAAAACAAAACTCACACAGTCATGTGAAATACCTACATAAAACAATGTTATCTGACTAAGCTAAATAAAAACAACGCAAACGCTGACTACGGTGCTTTATAATATGAGGGTAATGATGAATCAAAACAAATAGAGCAGCTACGTCATCGTGTCAAGGCAAGAATGACTTCCTATGGCATCGCAGCAATTCAATCAGGCTGGTGTTACACTATACTTCTTAAATTGCCCGACGATTTATGCTTCGATTGGGTGAGAGCGTATGGTACAATGTATACACGAAACGCACACATGCAAAAACATCGTACGATATGAGCCAGCCAATGGCAGCGAGCGGCGTGGTGGGCTCGGCTCCCCACTACACCATCGGAATGCTTAGTGCTAAGAACGGCACTGTTAAAAATAACCACCTGTTTGACAGGATACACGATGTCATTATGACGTTCGAGGCCATTGCCAATTTGTGAAGGGACTAATATCCTTATTTTTTATTCAGGAGACAATAAATAATTCGAAAGTATATGATGGTCTATCTGAATGCATTCAATAGACTGCTGTAGTAGAACAAGAAATGAGGTTACTTATATCGATATAATGGGAATGAAGTCTTAACAATAAGGGTAATGCCATTCCACAAAGTATAGGTTCTCTAAACTTTTCCGACCCAATCACATGTGAGTAAACAGCTGATTGCGTGGACGCCACGTGAAACACGATCGGGCGGCGGTGACGCGAGCATGCGCACAAATAGGACTAGATAACAACACATTCTAACGCAACAGGACAGATGAATAGGGAAAACATATCAGTATTGGAACATACTCGTAAACAACTAACCAAGACTGTAGAGTTGGCAGAATTCTTAATTTACCAAAAACCGTTCCACAGCAAGGTCTGCCAAAATGTGCATATATTATATATACAAGGTCCCATTAAAATAGATGGATAAATTTTAACACAGCGTTCAGTACGTCTAAATAAAAATATCCAAGCAAAAAAACACCAACATTTTTAGTGTATTTTCGTTAGCTGATTTATTTTTCTTGAAAGAATCTAATGCGTTTGCTTCCCATTTTCAAGAAAATAGCAAAACTAACTGTTAAATTAAATACACAATCAAAAGCAAAAACACTGTCTACCTTGACATACGACACAAAAATCATGGAAGTACCATTCGACAGAGATAGATGAGATTTTGAAGACGATTTGGCCAATCGTTTTAGTATTCAGCAGCTGCCTCTCAATATGTAATAGAACCATCGTTCATCACTGGTTTCCAATAGGTGGGCTATCATTTATCAGTAGTTCGACAAAGTAATGCGGAACAGCTGTTCAAGAATAGAACGGATAAATTAAATTTCAATTCATCTTGTGTAAGTGAATCTGAGGAAGTGTGAATACTAGTTTAATTTATTCACTGGAGAGTTGAGAGTCAATATTACACACTGTAATGACGTAATTATGGAGTCAAGTGATCTATTTATTACGTTATAAGGCAATTAATAAGTCGTGTACGTTTATTAATGCCAGAACAGAAGTCAAAAGTCAAGAAAGCGGTAGTTTGTACTATGTAAATGTCTAAATGTTTACTCATTGTAGGCGCCCCCACATTATATTCGATAAGGTCATATTGTAATGTGTGATTCAAATTCTAAATTCTCTGAAAACATTCTATGACAAGGATCAAGTTTAGGCCTTATTTTCGCCTTTCACTGCTACATTTAAAGCCCAACAGGTGGTCTATATAGCAAAGATTCATGTAAGAAAGAGTTTGAATCGTTAGCAGTAACAATAGATTTTCCTTAATTAACCAGGCAATTAGGTAATTCTTAGTCAAGTTTTCTAATTGTACTACCTTGGGTCCCTTAAAAGATATCTACCAACCCTATTAGGAACACCGGTGTAAGCTCCGAATTATAAGTTTCTAGACTTCAAAGATACTTTAAGGAAAGTTAATTTAAACTTTTCACCTAACTAAATACAAGCTACACTGAAATATTCTGTAAAAGATGTTATTTTACTTGTTCTCTGCCACTTTAGTGCGGGGTCAGAAAGATTAATACTTAGGGATGAGATAGAATAAAGAAAGTACTTTTTTTAAGTTTAAAAATAAAAGTTTTTTGAATAAATTTCGAGATTAATACAAATTCCATCACTCATTCAAAATAAATGTTAAAAGCAGCTTAAAATTGATTGATAAAGATAAACCAGAGTTGCAAAATGAGTGAAAGTATCAAAATTATTTATTTTAAATGTTGGACGGACGCTATTTCGTTCCTCCATCTGTACAAACACTTGAATATTTATTTACGAGATCGTATTGGAATGTTTGTGAAAATATTTGTTTGTTTCTTTTTTTAGCTGGTGCGCTCAAAGGCCACTGCAATCGTGAAGAGGACCTACTGCAAAGATGTTCAATGGCACTACCTGTATTAAGCTCTCCAGAAATATCGTTCGCGCTCACACGAGAGGAACTGGACAAGAGTTGCGTGTAAGTTAATTAATTGATTTTGCTAGAAACTTTGATTAGTGCGCAATCTATAATGTGGATACATGGATGCTGTTGAATTGGTGTAAATTATGTAAACAGAGGTGATAGCGGTTATCGCTTAATTGTCAAGGTAATTCATTATAATTATGTACAAATTATCCTGCCCGTAATATCTCATTTTTTATAATAATAGGCAAGCTATTATAACTTAAGAGGAAACTATATTTTTCCTTGATCAATTGAGTGAGTTACAGTTAATTAAATATTCATAGATTAATTTATTAAGACGGGACTTTAGCTGTTGTTCTCTCCATGTTTAAAGTGGAAAAGCCATCAGGAAAATCAATTATATTACAACGGAAACAAGAGCCAAGACCAATCAAACATTCACTAAATGAATACTTAATACGCCAACTAAATTTATACAATGAAAAGTCAAGAATACCAACAGAAAGATCAAATTACTAGCGGCCCTTTAATTTCCCATTACAAAACGCTCGGAAGGATGGTCGCTCTTTTTCACTTCAACGATATCATGGTGCAGCGATCTCACTCATTTACGCTCCACCAAGAACTTAGCGAAAGTAAGTTTTGCTAAAGAGTTGGCTACGTCAGGGACGAGTAACTTCAAGCGCTGGAATGGCGCGGTCGGCACGCAGTTAGCTCATCTTAATTTAGTGCTCTTGTTTGCGGTAAATAGCAATTTGAAACTAGTTGTCGGACTTCACTCAGCGCTTCAGCGGCTTCATTCATATAGCTGAATAGCCAATGAAGCACTTTAGTGCGGTCGGGTCGGGAAACATTGAAATTACGAGATATTAGCATGGCTAATACGGACGGTAATTTTTACGAACACCTCGATGTTCGTTATTTTTGGCTATGATCCAAGAGTATTCTTGGGCCTACGATACATCGTTTGCTGTATTGTATTTGTAGCAATAAATAATGATAAGTACGATGTTATGCTTATGAATATGAGTCTAATTTATCTAATAATATTTTGATGGGATTTCCCTGTTTTTTAATGTTCATTCGCATAAGTTTATCTCTTGAATTACATACAGTTTGCGGTGATACGTATAAAAACATACTTTCATGAAAATGATCAAATTTTGCGATGGACCAACTCTGAATTTTGAAAAATAAAAATACAGTTGATATATACATTTTGATCGTGTACGATCGTGTGCGACCACTTTTGTATGGAACAGCAGATATTTAAACTCCTTGAGAGTATGTCCCTCGTTTAAAGAACACACTGCATGTTTTGAGACTTTAGTGTTTTTTCGGTATTCCCATGGTTTGAGTCATGTGCAGATAATATTATTTAATTTAATCTCGAACATGTTTTGTTAGAGGCAAAATTGTATCAATGCTTATCGAGCTTATTCAACGCGAATTTATATTTGTCATACCTATCCGTTAGATAATTTTGCGGTTTAATTCACGAACGCACGCGCGATTTAAACCAATGAACAACATTTTCAAACTTTTATTTATTAGTTGAATACGAGGCTTTTGGATACTTTTGTATTTTGTCTTTTTTTTTCATGAAATGTGCGTTTTGTTTGTGCAGAATAAACTATTTTTCTTTCTTTTTTTTTTCTTTTATTTATATTAAAATATAAATGCAGGTACCCATTTGGATTCCTCCATTTTTTTTAAGCTAAAGTTCCGTCCTTAAATTTTACGGCATACCGTATTGCGTACGTAAATTCGGTTTAATAGTATCATCAAATTTGTTTAATGAATTTGTTAGGATCCCCGGCGGATAATCAAAGTTCGTATATAAAATAACTATTTGAACAAATAAAATTATTTAGGTATTTGCATAGTTCATTGGTATAGTGGTTGCAAGTGCTATCGTTGAGCAGGAGGTTAGTAGGTTCGATTCCCAGGTCGGCAAAGTGTTATTGGGTTTTTCCATCAGGAATTTCTCAGTAGCAGTCTGGATTAGTGCCCGTTCGATTTCAATAGGCTCGCTTCCTTTTACATGAAACTTAAACTGGTGAAATGTGGGTGTATTATAAGTACACCTCTGCCTAACCCTACGGGGAAAACAGGTGTGATGTTTCATAGTTATCTCTTGAACATTTCCATATGCCACGATGACTCGGCAGCATGATCTGCATGATGTTACCTATCATATTGCATATGCGTTGATAGTGCTGCACAGATCTCTACGGAGAATAAAATGCAATGCATATGTCTGTTTTCCTATAATTCATCTACAGCTAAACGGTTTTTAATGGGACTAGCAGGTGCAGTAGTTTCTGGATATACAAGTATTTATAAAAGGAACTGTGTGAAGTGAAATGCTCGCCCCTTGTTAAAATGGGACTGTGATGCCCGTTTTGATCTTCACTAAGTGACACTTAAATGACCCCTAAATAAAAGTGCACTGTTGGATGTTCAACTCTCAGCGCTGAGCCTAGTGTTGAAAATCCAACAGTGCACTTTTATTTAGAGATTCATTTAAGTGTCACTTAGTTGTTTTTAAAAACGGGCATAAGTCTCCCGTAGATATTCGCGACGCGACGGCGACGGTGCGACGCGATTCTGGTAGAGCAATTTCCATGAATCATAGAAATTGTTCTACTATGAGTCGCGTCGCGCCTATCTGCGGGAGCTGGCAAAATGTGTCTGACTACTGCTTACCCCTTTACGGTAGACAGGCATGACCGCGTAAAATTATGTTAACGTATATCAAATACTTGTATAGTAGCAAAAACTCTTCGTTTGAGAATAAGGATCGATCTGCTCATTTCTGAAACACGTAGAACTCTATACATAATACATAAGCGAAGTATATTTGGATCTAAAAAGGAAGGAATTCCCACTAGCCTTTCTGGTGAATTATAATGGTGGGTCGCGAATGATAAATATGTAATCTCACGATCTTTTCCCTTTTTAAGGATAATAACCCTCATAACGCAGCTAACATGACCAGGAACAAAATATGATTGGAAATGATGGGTTACTTACTGATTTCCGACAAGCTAGTAGATAGAGGGGATTTTCTTAGAAGAAGGTCTGCAATTTCCAAGTATTTATCATGCTACATTCCATAAATCCGAACAAAATTCCGTATCATGCCCGGATTTATACTCAGTCAAGGAAAATAATGATCAGCTTATATATTATAAAGATAAAAGATTTGTATTTTTGTTTGTAATGAATAAACTCAAAAACTACTGGACCGATTTAAGAAATTCGTTCACCAGTAGAAAGCTATATTATCACTGAGTTACATTAGGCTATCCTAATCCCAACTAATTTTATAGATGCGAAAGTGAGTTTGTTTGTTTGATACGCGTTCACTGTTAAAACGGCTGAACGGATTTAGATGAAATTTGGCACATGCGTAGACCATGACCCGGAGAAGGATATAGGATACTTTTTATCCCGATATTCCTCCGGGATCCAGACTTATGCGGGTGAAACCGCGGCGCGCAGCTAGTAATTTATAAAGATATCACGCGGGTGAAGCCGCTGGTGGGAACTAGTATTTTATAGAAATAAAATTGTTCGTTTGTTTGTAAGAGGTAATCTCTGGAAGTTCTGATCTGATTGCAAAAATAGTTTCACTGATAGATAGCTACACTTTACTGAGTGCCATAGGAATACTTTATGGTATACCTGACTTCCACGCATATAGAAGTCGTGATTGCCATAATCACCAGCTGAATAAATTTGTAATCCCGCTGTCCTACTACTAGCGAACAAAAGGGGTGTTACCGAAATTCTTCTTGATAACATCCCATAGTCACGTCAAGAAAAGGGTTGCTTATTTCTGCGGATTCCCACAAGGCATTATACTCGGCTCGGAACATATTGATTTATCGAAAATTTTCTTACAGTGAGCTGCGAATGGGCATAAAATGCATAGACAACTTCACAAACGTCTGTATGGAGAAGCATGAACAGGTAGTGTTCCGTCGGATCTACGCTGGTATCACCGACGTAGTCCAAGAGCTATGCACCAGAGGAAAGTACCAAGACGAGTACTTAAAACACGCTGATTGTGTGAAGATGGTCAGGTCAGACTATGAAACGTGTAGCAAGAACTATGAAGTGACGCTGATGACTTTGGGGAACCATCAGCAAGGAGATCAGTACCAGACTGATCAGACCGGACTGGCCACCAGCCATGAGGATCATCTCAGAACTGTTTGTTGGTAAGTGAAGAATATTTCATGATTGCATGGTAGATATAAGCTCCTTTAAGACCCAGATATATAACAGTGACCTTGAGTGGTTAGCTTGCGTGTTCTGTACCGTGCTCACGCAACGCGTCGTATGTCCAGCCAGTGATAGGACTCGCCCATCAAGGAGCGCTGTCCCAAATTAGACGTATTATTAATTTATTATACATAAAAAAAAAGTTATTTTAATAAAACACTTATACTAAAATATCAATAATTAAATTATCTTTAAAATAGTGAAGGTTTCAGCAAAATTTGCCTGATAGATTTTGTGTGATTCTCAGTTTTTTATCCACATTAGAAATAACTTTACAAATGAATTTTACCATGTAATATAAACATAATCGTAAATATTTATGTTACGAAAATGTTCTAATTTAACATATATTTCTTCCAAATCATTAACACTACTCGTTTAGACGTGATCTTCAGTATATCGTCGCCTTAAGGCTGTGTTTCTACAAGAGATTGTGCAAGGATGCGTAGCTAGAGATGAGTGTAAACCTAACCAATAATATCACTTCATTCTGGCGAACGTTGTTATTGGTAAGATTAAGGCTGGCTTTCTACCAGAGATGTGCGAGGTCACTAAGCGTTGAAGCTAAGTTACGAAACAGGTGTATATGTATTTCTACCAGAGTTAAGTTGTGTAGCGAAGCGGTTAATGAAGATGCGCTTTGCACTGTGTAAAAACTGAGCGTTGTTGATTCATTTTCCACCAGACGTAAGCCAAGCAACGCTATGAAAATAATATGACCGTATTGGTTGATATCATTTACATCCATAGGAACACAGTGGAAACACAGCCTTAAACTTGTACCTTCCATCTTGTAAAATGCCAGATGTATATTGTATGTTTTCACTTTGAGCATGGATCTTTTTTATAGTCGTCATAAAAATCCCATTCACGTAATTGCTAGGTACGTTGGCGCCGAAATTGGTGATCGTAGTGTGGTGTTGCTGCCAAAACTGCCCAATATTATCTTTGTTGATTCTTAGAACTATTGCGGGTAGTGGCGGGACAATTAATTCTTAATTCATAATTTTGATTTCATTTAATATATTCTTTTTCTTTCCACTGTTCGTCATGGGCTTCTACCATATTGACGCCCAGGGTTTTACTATATCCAATCTTTACAATTCTCAATGTAGATAACAGTAACTATGAGATAACTCCATCCAATCTTTTGTTATTGTTTTATCTCACCTCTGCTGAATTCTGCGAACTTATATTTATAAAAATGAACGTCGTTCGATATTGGGATATGCAAAATAAAATAAAACTGATTTTGGCAGGCTCATGTAGCATCAGAAATTCAGAATACAAAGAATCCAACAAAACAAATTCCTTTAGGTACTCACTTTTTTGTTGTCCGTTTTGTTATGAGTTCAGTTACCTAAATCACACTTTAAATGTGCAAGCCTTCCGCTGACAGGTGCGACGCGACGGTACGACGCGATTCTGGTAGAACAATTTCCATGAAGTTTTCTTAGAAATTCTTTTATTAGACTCGCATCGCGCTGTCGCGTCGCGCATGTTTGCGGGAACCCTTACATAGTTGGGTTAAGGGCAAAATGCTTGCACTAATCTTAAATTTCATTTGAGTTGTTATTTCATGTACTAAGTCACAATGCAGGCATAATTCGCCGTAACAAAACCTACAGCGACCGCTGTTTCCTCAGCACTTCTCTAGAAGTTCCCAACAAGTCCCGCTTTTATTTATGTTGAAGCAATTACAGTAAAATCCATACTGATAAATGCAGGCTTCTTGCTAAATGCTCAAAGTGCGCCATTCGCCGACTTACTAGAGACAACAGTCTGGAAATTGTTTTGCTCAAAAACTTTCTTGGGTCTTACGGAAGATTTAAATGTTGTTGGCATATTCGAGTAATGCAGCATGAGTGCGGATTAAATCACGCCAGAGAAGATAATGGACTTACGTCATCGTATGATTTTTTGATGATATCAGTATTTGTCTTTGATACTGCGATAGTAATATTTACCATTTTCACTGGCTTTTATGCAATTTATCTGTCTGTAACATCTCACTGTTGTTGTTTACTCTGTAATTTTGTTCGTACACTAAAATGGCCAGAAGCATGGCGCACGTTTTCGAGGTTAAAGATAATAATATTCTAGTAGAACAACATTAATATGTATTAAAAATCTCGTGTAGATCCATCCACTTCGATACGGAACGCGTAGGACAAGCTCGTTTATGAGCGCCGCACGCCCGTCGCTTCAGCGATTAGCTATTTCGTTTTTTGGCAACCGACAAGGCCGATATCTATCGAGAATCAACACCGTTTCATACATAAATACATTGTTATTTTTATAATCAGGAACCAAGCATGAATTGTAATAAAACTTGAGTCTTTTGGACAATATTTTTAGACGAACGGCGTCACTCATTTTCAAGTTCTCCAAATTAAACTGTCATGGAAGTTATCAAGAGTAGTCCTAGAGAGTCGGTACTTCAAAGAGTCGGGAGGAGTCCTGAATATTGAATAGTCCTCGTTAGTAAAATATTCAACAAATCGAACTGCTCCCCCAGCCTCACGAACTAATTACTTGTCTGAGGCGTGATTTCCACTGATAATAATACTTATCTGTACCAATTTACATGTAAATTAACAACGCCCGCTCGAGGATCGGGGCTTGTCAACTTTGATAATTTTTCAGGTTTAGATATTGACCGCGTCTTTATACAAGATCGCAGTGAATGAAACTCAAATATTCCGTTAAATTAAGCTTGATGTTTACGAGCCACGACAGTATTTGTGGAGGCTGTTTTTTTTTTTCTCTTAGTATTAATCTTAACGAGTTTGCGGTCATTAATTTTATCGGGTTTACGTAAATTCGAAAAATTCCTGGATAAGCTGATGTTGGGAGGCTGTTCGGAAGACATTGTGCTCCCCTCTCCTCACCATTAAACCCTGATTAAGATTCAGTTTGGATTAAGTGGCGTACTTAAGAGATTTTCGGTGTGTTAATGATTCCGTTATCCGCGCCATTCCATACAATTGAATCTACAATTTGTCGGGCATTTGTTGATTTGCGATAAAGTAAAACGATGTTCTTTTCTTTATTGGTTTATTTCTCTCTAATTCTGATGCTAACGACGGGTTTTGTTCGCATAATGTAAGTAATTTTCAGCAAACTTTGCTGTAGTGTAATATATTTGGATGCAGAATAACATTTGCATTGGAATGTTGTGCGTTTGGTCAGTTTTTTCTAGTTAAAATATTCGTGCACTATCAGAGGATTTATACATCGCTGGCCATGCACTGACACAATGGAAAGATGAACAAAAACAGTGCTATTTCCACACTGAAAAAAAAGCAACGCGAACTGTGCCGACTGTGACTCTGGCTGAATTAAACCACGCATTTTATTTCAAAGCTAATGTTTACATTATTTTAACGGAACACTGAAAGAATTTATGTTTACCAGATCAATGTTAAAGCGATTTTTACTTTTATGTGGTTTTGTGATACGCTTGAATTTAAAGTAGTATGAAATATTTCGCATGTTCTATAAACTTGAATGTTCATTTCCTCACGGACTTGGCCCTAGTACATTGGCACTGCAACGTAAGGTTGTGCTATTATTATGCATGGACTGGCTTATTTAACTCTGCTTTGCTAGTCTGCTGTTAAGTTTCAAAAGGCATGCAAAATTAAATCGATGTTAAACATTTATTTTAGAAATTACCTTGTGTCCATTATGCTCATGCTTTAATAACATTTTAAACGTATGTTCAAGGGTCTTTGCCAAAACTATTCATGAGTTGAGAAGAATAATTGCTGATAGAGGTCCTAAAATGTCGAGTCGTTGTTTTTAGTTAATAATGACAACATGTATCATTGATTAGTTACAAAAAAAAATCTGTAATATCTGATTCTTCTTTGGAAGTATTCATGAGTGGAGAAGAATTGCTGATAGAGGTCCTAAAATGTCGATTCGTTGTTTTTAGTTAGGTAATGTTTTTCACGCTTATGACAACACATATATCAATGATTAGTTACTAAAAATGTTGTAATATATGATTCTTCTTTGGAAGTATTCATGACTGGAGAAGAATTGCTGATAGAGGTTCTAAAATGTTCGATTCGTTGTTTTCAGTTAATATTTTTTACGCCTATGACAACATGTATCACTAATTAATTACAAAAAATCTGTAAAACCTGATTCTTCTTTGGATTAGCAGTACATAGTCAGCATGATATTATTTGACCTTTCAGTAATTTTTGGATAATTCTACTTCTGTTTAACCTAAGTATAACCCGATATTGGATCTAAACATTAAAGTTTCAATAGCCGACAAACACCGGTACTTAGGTATAACACATCATACGTCCCCATGATTGGCCGGTAATTGGCCATCGTTTACAAGTCTACGTGTGGGTTAACACAGGTTACCCGTTGTTCGCAAACTGTCTACGAACTACAACTTGTACTGGCTAGAGTTCGATACTCTGTTTGACTTGTTTTCTGCCTCGTTAAGTAGGAAATATCTAAGTTAGACACAATTTGAGAAAAGTTATAGATCCTTGACGGTCTTATGCAGCATTAATAGATAGATAGAATACTCTTTATTATGTACACCGTAAATATTACACATTATACAACGTGTTCGTTTTGATGTTCCATAACTATAAGCTATAAGTAAAAAATAATTCAAAAAGTCCCAGAACATGGTGTAAATACATAGTTCTGAAGATAATATAACAGTAGACTCTCGATGTGCGTCATCTAAACTTCATTGATAGGTGCGATTTTCATTCAAACCAATCATTCATATTTACAACTAAAAAATGCTACGTTGGTGTATTTTTTCTTTTATAGAAATAAGTAGTCAGAATTAAATGTATCTTTATATATTTTTTTTTTAATATTTTACGTAAGCGTGTTTTACATAAATAATAGTGACTTTGTCGTATTATTTTGAATTAAAAACGAAAAGGAAAAAATATTCAAATATAATTAATACGCCAATTGATTCTTTGACATGGTCAAAAGGAACACAAACGTGAGAATTTTACAAGGAGTGACACAATGGGCGGTCTTATCGGTAAAAGCGATCTTTTAAAGACAACCTTTGGATGTATTAAGGGAGAACGGATATGGAGAAGGACTTAAAATCAATTTCTGTTAGTTACTAGATATGACCCGATAAGATCGTTACGGAAATCGGTTAAATATAGAGAAAAAAAAAGTGACCTTATACAGGGATTAAGTTAAAGATCATTTGTAGCGATAAAACCACCCATTGTATCTTAAATAAAATTTCTAAAAAAGAAAGAAAGAATAATTTTTATTTGGACACAGTTCATGAAAAACAAGGAAACAAAAAAAAAAGTGAAAATAATTATAAATCAATAATTATTAGTGTGTGCCTCACGGCTGCGCCAAAAAGGTTCATTTCAGCATTAATGCCCGAAAAATGCTGTCTGACGCTAGTTTTCTAATGAACCCTTATGGACAAGTGACGGGGAGTACCAATAGTTTCAACATACCTAATACATAATTTTTATTCCTCTAAATAAATAAATAAACTACATAAGGTCTATTTAAATAATTGTTTCCAATTGATGTTATTTCCATTTTCATCATCTGGAATCCATACAGTGAATAGAATAAATAGTATTCTTTTCTATTGTAAGTAGATATTTTCCCGGAAAACGGGTCGAAAGTAGGTGTTCATTGGAAGACAGCTGTTGAGGTCAATAGACATTGATAATATTTTCTTTTTGGTGCCATGTGGGTATGTAATCCATAGAATGAGTTCAACTGTCACTAACGAGATAATAGAATTTCTACTGTTAACGCCTTCTAAAGGAAGGTCGGCAGTTGAGCGGAAAGAATCGGGATATACTCTCTCATCTAGATTATAGGTCAATGCCTTAAAGGCATTTAAAGAAGAAAAAAAACTTCCCCGACAAGAAATCGTGAAACGGTCAAAGCGTTTTTACAGCCTTATAATTGAAGAAGTCAATTGACTCCAATAGCTATGATTGACATGGACAATTATGTGCACATCTGCAGTAAATAGGGAGCAAGTCAAATCAATCTGCCTAGCCTTTAACCAACTATGTTGGGGTCGGCTTCCAGTCTTACCGGATGCAGCTGAATACCAGTATTTTACATGGAGCGACTGCCTATCTGACCTCCACAACCCAGTAACTGAGTAATCCGATACCCCATGGTAAGACTGGTTGTCAGACTTTCGGGCTTCTGATGACCCGTGTCAAAGATACACAAATGACAGCCGGGACCAACGGCTTAACGTGATTTCCGAAGCACGGAGGAGTCTCGGTATGTAAGGATGGTCACCTATCCACGGACCAACCCCGGCAAGCATACTTTAACCTGATGTATCGACCCGTGCGGCTGTTATTACTTAGCCACGAACTCTCTCAGTAAATAGGGAGTAATGAATTATAATGAAGTCCCATAGGTTTTTGTTCAACAATGTTCTTTAATAATGGGTTTCATACCCATATCTGTTGTATACTTCTTTTTCTTCGTAGCACTCTTGACAGAGCGGTCGTGATCTTCATGTAGTTTCTTGTCCAGGGGCTGATGTGATTCCCCTCACGATTTCTCGCTATCGACTCCTTTTTTTGGTGTTTTAGTGCACTCATACTGTCATTATGTTTGTGTACTTAGTAGGTAAAAGAAAGAAAGAAAGAAATAAAGAAAGAAAGAAAGAAAGAAAGAAAGAAAGAAAATACATTTATTTAACACCGACTAAAAAACACGATACATACAGTCATACGAGAAGAGTTCGTACACCATAGGTACTCCTCTGCCTAACCCTTCGGAGATTACAGGCGTGATGTTATGTTGTATTTATGAGAAGAGGCCTTTGCTTGGCTGCGGAAGAATTTCAGACTGGTCTTCTAGTAAAGTAACTCTATGAACCCAATTAATCAGGATAGGTTACTCCTAGATATCACAAACCCTTTTTTTTTCTCTTACTGACTAAAACCCTCCCGTGTTCCTTCAGTTGCCTGTACGTTGCCAGGGGCCACGGTACCCTTTCGGAGTTTCCCGCGATCCCGGCAGATATCGCAAACCAACAATCGAGGACAATATAAGATATTGTCCTCGCAACATTGTCTTTGGTCCGTGGCCTTGACATCAACCGATGAAAAACATTTTATTAAGTTAGCGATTATTTGTTGGTTGAATACGAGCCTCACATTAATTTGTCCGGTAAAAAAAAAAAAAACTGGTAGACATGATTCTAAATGCCTTAAAATACTTATTATGCATTTTATTATTACCATTAATTTGTAATACCTACTCCGCCGCCATTGACCACGTAATACCTACACGTTAGAAAGGTTAGTTTATATCTTAAAATTATACTAACTTTTGTCAGAGTGGGCCGATTTAAATGAAATAAAGACTAAATGTTGTTAATTCAAGATACAGACTATGACTATATTTTAAATGCCTTAAATCTCTTGAAAAGAAGACACAAAAATAAAACAATGTTACATATGAATTTTAAAATCATCCCATATCCGTTCCCTCCCTTTTGGGGTGATTTTACAAAAACGCTGAAAAGCGTAATTCTTTATTTATTACCAAAAGCTTAAATTTGAATTTTCATATCCCTAACTTAAGAAATGCTGGTTTTCCCATACATACTTTTATCTCCTATAGGATTATTTTTCTGACAAAAAGTACCCTACCTCCTTCTCTAGGATACCATGTATCTCCTTGCCAAGTTTTATCGAAATCCGCTCAGTGGTTTAGCCGTGAAAAGGTAACATGCAGATAAACAGACAGACAGAGTTACTTTCGAATTTATAATATTAGTATGGATTCCGAGGTTGAAAAACTACAAAAATTCTTTCCGATCATTGTTCGCCAACTGTCAACTGTTTTGAACTCCTGCTAATTCCGAGCTCCATTCCGAGTGTGCCCTTTAACCTGATATGATTGGTTTATTTGGCTGGAAGTACCTTCAGAACATCAGCTGTCGTTCTTGATGTAAGTGATCAATTTGCCCTACAATTTGGTACGTCGGTTTGGTATGTCGTGTCTGTTCCCTATGATTACGTAATAAACAGTTCGTGTCGATTTAGTCCCTTTGTACTTACGTTTTTCTTGCCGTAAAAACTACGGTTTATACGCCTTGTTTAGAGCAGGCACGGTAGTCGGTGTTGTATGGATAACTATCGAAACTTGTTCAGACACGTGTTTCCTACGGCGCGGTTTATACGCCGTGTGTAGGCACGGTCGTTAATGTGTATGGATCCTTATGGAAGCTTGTTGACAGACACGTTTTCCTACGGCGCGGTTTATACGCCGTGTGTAGGCACGGTCGTTAATGTGTATGGATCCTTATGGAAGCTTGTTGACAGACACGTTTTCCTACGGCGCGGTTTATACGCCGTGTGTAGGCACGGTCGTCAATGTTGTATGGATCCTTATGGAAGCTTGTTGACAGACACGTTTTCCTACGGCGCGGTTTATACGCCGTGTGTAGGCACGGTCGTCAATGTTGTATGGATCCTTATGGAAGCTTGTTGACAGACACGTTTTCCTACGGCGCGGTTTATACGCCGTGTGTAGGCACGGTCGTTAATGTGTATGGGTCATTATGGAAGCTTGTTGACAGACACGTTTTTTCTACGGCGCAGTACCGTAATGAAACCGTGCCGTGTACAAAGGGCTTTAGAATCAACGAATCAGTCCATTTTCAATTAATCAAAAAGAAAGAAAAGAAAGAAAGAAAGAAAAATATTTTATTTGGGACACGCACAGGAAATACAAACAGTAAAAAAAAAAAAAAAAAAAACAAATAAAAATAAAAAACAAAATTATATAAAAAATAAAATAAAAAGGGAGCTTAAGCAAAAAAAATCACGACCTGTGCGAGGCCAAAAAGGCCCCTATCAAGGCATCTTGTCTTACTTCTTTACTAGGTCGGCTTATTTTCAGCAGTCTTCTTTAGTCTTCCGTCAAACTCAAACTCAAACTCATCTATCGTATCGGACCAGGATGTTAAAAAAATAGGTATCATACTTTTCCTTCTGCTGCCTGTCTTTAAGGTGTGACCTTATAATTTTAACGCTTTGTATTTTTAACGATCTCTCCTTTGTATTTTAACATTTATAGCGTGAAACTTTAATACCCATAGCAGGATCTGATCTGAAAATTCATTAGACTCCTTTTATGCAAATTGAGTGATATTAAAGTTAAAAGCGACAATATTGAACCTTATGATTTGTAGTTTAAAGGTTAGTTTAATTTTGTGGTGTGTTTAATAAAGTTGTGTTCATTTCAGTTCATTCCAAGAGTACCTGATGTGCTCTGAAGAGACAGTGCAGAGGTCCTGTGGCGATGAAGCGGCGCTGTTCACAAGCGCCTTCCTGAAAAGGATGGCGTCAAACATAATCAAGGTTGGTAAATAATTCTTCCTTGTACGGAATGAAATTTTCAGCAAAAACAATCTTTGGAGTGATTTACAACCAAGTCAGTACCTAAAACAAACTGAAAAGAACCAGGCCACTTAGCCTTGACCAAGGCTGTTTGCAGACACTAACTAGACTAATTACAACGTAGAGCTTTCTTACTTGGTTTTTCTTGGAAACTAAAAATCGAGGAACGAAAAATAAATTCGTGTAGTTGGTTGAAGACAACTCTTGTACCTATACCTTCGTATTTTCTTTCAGTCTGCTTCATACTAACGCGTATGAACTGTGGGTTCACAAACGTATAACATTTGTACGCTTCTAAAAGAACCGAACTTTCCAAACTAGCAAAACTTTATTATTTCTCTCACAAAATTACGAGTTTTCTGGAGCCAAACCGAAGAGACAATGTCGTGACGGGAAACTCTTCCGATTTCGTTCGTGACTCCGAAACTGTGGGTTGTGCTGTAAATTTTATATTTAATGGTTTATGTTGGTTTCATTTTGTAAGTGAATAGTGATTTTGCGGTCAACCACCTATTGAATAGAAATATAAACTTACGAGTACAATAATAATTATATTTTACCCAGTGTAGTCCTTAATTACTTATCCTCGTTCCAGTTTAATTTTAAAAGCAAGAACCAAACTGTTATTGTCTGAAAGCTGTATCGTTAAGAAAGTTTTAACATTTATATTTGTTTTACAGAATTTCTGCTTTGAATACAACCGGCAGGAGTGCGGGCTACGAGACCAAGGTTCACATCTCTCGCATAGTGTTCTTTTAATCAGTGTTGCAAGCCTCACGCACTTAGCATTTTATTCAGGTACCAACTTAGTTCCCACGTAAGTTTTTCGTGCAAGGAACAATGCAGAATTTGAATTTAGAACGCTGTGCGGTGTGCAATGTTGCCAGTACGAGTTTGTCAATGACTGATGCAATGTGTAATGAACTGTAAGAAATTAATGCGGGTGAATGTTACAGTTCCTCGGTTTAAAACCTGATAGATACTATTTATTGTATAGTTATAGATTATAATCTCATTGTTTTACGCCTATTTCGTCGTCCATTGTAAATTGTGTATGTAGTAAATTATGAGCACCGAGTGATTTATATAAATAATTCCACTGTGTTGCCAAATAATATTGTAGTCATTGATATGTGTAGATTACATGATATTACATTATTACCCGACTATGGTATTGCAAATGAAGAAGTTATGACTTCGACAGTCACTGTGTATGTAAGAACATTTATTTGTACTTATTGATGTCTAATTTACTGAACTGATTTGCCTATAAAAAATCATGATTAGGTATATAGATTAATCAAATGTTAGTGTTTTCCGTAGTCGGTGGCAGTTAAGAGAGATGTAAGTACCATTCTTTTTATCGTTTCGTTAATATTAATGTTGCAAATAAAAAAATAGAAATTTAAAATTGCTCAATAAAAAATAATGCATTCTTTTGAAATTATCACATTGAAATGATGGTTAATAATGCTTAATGAATTTATGAAATTATGAAACGTTAATTTTTTATTAGTATATTAAATAATCATTGTATTTTTATTGTGTAGGTATACTTATATTATAGCTTGTAGAGAAAATATTTTATAAGGATGTCAGTCTTTATATTAAGCTCAGAACATCCTGTGATAGATTGTAAGTAGCAGCAATGTGTCAACATTTAGGATAAAAACATAACCCTTCTTCGCAGTCGGGTAAAAATTCTGATACTGTAGGTGTGGTACAACCAACGGCAACGGTGAAAAACATTATTTATATCTTCAAAATAAAAAACGTACTTATTACTTTAAGCTCCGTAAGTGACTGAATAGGAATAATTACGGATAACGAAGCAAGAACTGCGGTCAAAATATTTTTTTCACTTTTGTCGTTGGCTGTACAATGTTACAGAGTAAAAATAATGTTTAATTGTTACGAGAATTTAATCAATTTGTTATTATTTTTGTAGTATAATTATTGTTTTATTATTATTTTAGTCATTCCTCGTGTACTTTTATAGCTTTTTTATTCACGCGGAAAGAATGGAATTGGAGAAAGTTTAGTATGATAAAATAAAATAATAATGTCAATAAAAAAACATGCCTATTTATGTATATGCTTTGCTATTATAATATAGAGGTTGTGTTTGATCGTGAAAATTGGATTGGTAAAGGTGGATTATACATGGAAGCAAAATACATACCTATGTTTTAGTTAAATTTTTAAACTGTTTTTTTTACTAAGTAGGTACCTAGTACTGACAAATTTCTTGGTGATTTCACAGATAAGTCAATACATGGAGTGCTAAGTACAGCATACTATTTCCTAGAATCAGACTAGTGTCGTGACAGAGTGGTGAGTTACAGTGACACAGTGGTGGTCACAGCAGAGTTTCTCAGTCACTGGATTGCTGACACGTCATTTGCTATTTGCAATTTTTCTGTAGAGGTCAGTTGTTGGACCGCACGTACTCCATTATTTACTTCGCTGTTGTCACCTGTGAAACTAACATAGTGAAAGATGCTATTTGTAATTATATTTTTAGATGAAATGCGATTTCTTCAGAGTTTATGAATACCTTTGCTTGTCATCACTACTAAATCTTATACTAAATAGTATACCTATCTAGTATGCCAAAATAATCCTATTTTCATAAACTCAGATGCACCGTTGTAGTTATTTTGCGTCATGCAACCATGTAATCATGCAACTGTTCAAATCGGCAAAATATAGAAAAAAGATGATTAAAGTGAGAACTAAGTACCGAATGAAGTAAAGAATTTGTCTTTTTATTTCAATTAAGTATACAATTCGTGTCACAATATGTTTTCTAAGTTTTGTGTAAAAGACAACACTTCGATTTTTACTATTGTTGGTACTTTAGCTCATATGATATGTTATATGAAGTGTTGAAAGGAAAAAAAAACATTAAAAAAAAGATAAATTAGTTGTGAATTTTCATACATGTAAGAATAGTAAATATAAAAAAAATTGTAGTCGACAACCTTCTCCCAATTTTTCTCCGATGTGTAAAACAGGTATACCCGAATAGATATAAAATATCTACATATCATTACCTCTATGATTTTTGTAGATCTGTCTAACTATAAGGACTGTACCTAAGTGCGTTGTATGAGTTAGGTCTCCATTTGTTAGAGCATCCGTGACAGTGCAAGTCGAAAGTTTATTATTTTTTTACTCCTCATTATCATGCATAATTTTCGCATATTTTTTTGTAAAAGCTACCATTTTGTCTATAACTGCATGTGAATATGTTAAAAATATTACTTTCTAATGAGAAACTTTTACCTAGGTATCAGCTATTAAAAATGCATAGGTAGTTAAAACTAATGACTGTAGTATACCAACATATTTTATTTGCAATAACTTTCAATTTTATACAAATGAAAACGATTTCACCTATTATAACTTATGTCAAAAAGTATAAAGATTTGGTATATTTAATTATATTTCTTCTTCTGAAAAAAGCGATTGTTAAAAGAAACTGCCCTATTTTTTCACAACGTACACTGCCTTTTCGGAAGCGGTTAATTACTTAGTTCTTTAAAAAGAAAGCTGACGGGCAGTGTGGCACATCGGCTTACACTGTTCATGATCTGACACCAATGAATACCTACCCTATACTTCCTATCAATTAATTATATTGTTAACGATTATGAGTATTTTACTATGTACTAATGTACTCATATCCACTAATTAGGCGATGAATGTAAAAGACATAGTCTTTTAGAGATTATTCATCTATGAAAATAAATGAGTTGAGAAATGGAGTTTTGACTTTTTCTTTTTTTTTCGGCTAGAGCCAGATTCAGTTCGCTCGGTAGGCTACCGGGTAATTGGACCTCATAGTTAGACTGCTGGCTTTAATTGGCTTAATTAGTTTCAAACATTTACCGAACTAAACGTAAAAGTCAGATTATGCACGTAAAAATGTTTTTCCTGTATAGAAAAAGTACGGGACTGGAGGTAAAATAATAAAAGAGTGAAGCTGCCGAAGGTAGAATGTTATTACATTGACAAGAAACAATATTTTCTACAACAATGCCTCCATTCTTTAACTTTCACGCTATCTAAACACTTAACAGATTCCAAATTCTAAGTGCATTTTGATGTAAAAACTACAAAAGACTGAATAAAAGAGTGCCAAATAAAAATTAATGAAAGGTTCTTAACTAAGAGCGGCGCTCGACAGTACAGCAGCGCAATATTCCGTGACGAAAATGAGCAAAACAACACTGACGACAAAATGTGCATCGGATGCTGGTGGAAACGAAAAAGTCGGCCAGATCTGACCAAAAAGTTTCTGCTTTAGTCTATTTACAAATAAAAAAGTAAAGAGCTCGTGGTTCCTATTTTTGTGTCTTTGTCCGTTGACCTTTTGTGGATCAAAGTTTGATACAAAACAAAGTTCCATTAGGGAAAGCGTTCGGGAGTCTTTGGCTGTAGGAACATGCAAGACGGATATCATCCTACAAAGATCTTTTGAAGTCAAAGAAAGCGATTTAATGCTATCAAAAACCTGATTTGTGAGGAAGGTACCTTCTCTGTACAAGGACTTAAAGAAACTTGCCTTTTATTATGTAACGTTACGACGGTAATGGATTAGTGGAGAAACGAATATATAATTTTTGAAATCGAAATCGTTTAAGAAGTTAGTCGAATTTGCTATTATTTTCTTATAGGCGTTTTTTTGACGTTATGTACCTACGGAAGTCTGTAAATATATTGTATTTAAAACATTTAGAACATCAATAATCTGTTGCTTATCAATAAGTGAAAATCCCGTCGAGTAATTAATCTACTTTGTAACTTTTTGTTTCCTGTGTGCAGGACGGCTCATTTCCTGGCGATGGCCATCCAGCCATGATTATGTTGACTTCTTTTTGTGAAGGACGACGGCAGTGAATCATTCTGATGGAAAACAGCGGAGATTGGCGAACAGTTGGCGGAAAATGAAGTTTATGTGCAACGTTGTGCGACACGTTATGTAATATTTTGCTTGCGTATGTTACATATATAGGAGCTGGATCTATGTAAGTATTGGGTACATTCTGTAGGTACTTACACTATATAGCTGTAGGTACGTTAAGCCTAGCAATAGGCTTACGGTTTTACAAAGGCTTAGCGGTATTTAACTGAGGATAATTATGGTAATTTACTTATACAGATAATAATTCATGTCCACTGATACTCCCATATCTAGTTACCCTAACTTATATTATACATGCGAAAGTAAATTGGTTTATTTGTTACGCTTTCACGCTAAAACGGCTGTACAGATTTGGATGAAATTTGGCACATGGGTGGACCATCATCTAGGTTAAGACATAGGATACTTTTTATCCCGATATTCCCACGGAATCGAGACTTATGCGTGTGAAAACACGGGACGAAGCTAGTAATATTGTAAATGCGAAAGTGAGTTTGTTTGTTACGTTTTCACGCTAAAACGGCTAAACAGATTCGGATGAAATTTGGCACATGGGTAGACTATGACCTAGAATACTTTTATCCCGATATTCCTAAGGGATCGAGACTTATGCGGTGAAACCGCGGGGCGAAACTAGTTTTTAATAAATTGCTTACAATGTTACTGTTTGGGTTTCCGCGCAAACGACAACCTACCTATTAGATCAACACGAAACATTAAAAAACCGGAACAGTGCCAGTTGAACTCGCGTAGTGAGGGTTCCGTACGATAAATATGTTATTTAACATGTTATTATCCAAAGAACAAACTAAAATTGTAAATTTTTCATTTTCCAATTTCCCCCCAGAACTGACCACCATATTTTAAATTCGTTTGTTTACGTTACACCTCCGTGTTTGGGTCACAGTAATTCATTGGTCCAGTACATTCGGAGCAAATTGGCTGTGACAGATGGGTTCCGTTTTTTAATTTGGACATACGGAACCTTAAAAATGGTAAATAGATATCCATCTATTTACTTATTTTTATTTTTGTCAGCAATAAATGCATCAAATAGAGAATAGGCTTACCGCAGCATTTTTTAGACGTACTTACTGAAGATTATGCATTTTAAAG
Source organism: Xanthia icteritia (assembly GCA_949128155.2). Taxonomy (NCBI): domain Eukaryota; kingdom Metazoa; phylum Arthropoda; class Insecta; order Lepidoptera; family Noctuidae; genus Xanthia; species Xanthia icteritia. The sequence continues at coordinate 10,193,675 of OX421939.2, forward strand.
TTTGCAATAACAATAAAGACTCCAATTGCACTAACAGTTGAAAGTAATAAAAACGAAGTTCCCAACACTTGGTATACTTATGACAAAAAAAACTGCTCATTCAACGTCGCTTACGAAGCAGAAACTAGAGGAAACCGCGTTTTAAATCTTCTTCGATCCCGTAAGCCGCGAGTTGATCACTTCCTCAGAGAAATCAGTAGCGACTTCTAATGAAAGCCGATTATTCTTTATTTGATCGCAAGCGGGAGCCGGGAGCCAGGAGCCGCGATGCAGTGCATTGAGAGACTGAACTTGTCGGGGCGAGAAATCGTTTGAAACTTTACGAAGAAACGTTTTATTTTGTGTTATATTTTCTATAAGATACTTTGGAACGAGTGTTTCTGTGATCTTGGTTTTGAAAGGAATGTAGGATAATAGAGTTTTTCTTGTAGTCTAAGCTATGCACAGTGTCTTCACTCATTGTGTTTATTTACATATTACTTACTGCCCGCGACTTCGTCCGTGTGCTTATAACCTTACTCAAGAATTGGGCTATCTAATGCAAAAATATTTTTTCAAATCCATCTGGTAGTTCCGGAGATTACCCTTTTTTTTTTTTTTTGTGTGTTAAATTATCAAAATAACTTCTCCCGCTCTGGGTGGAGCGGGAGGGCATGTCAGACTCTTACTGACTAAAACCCACCCGTGTTCCTTCCGTTGCTTGTACGTTGCCAGGGGCCACGGTATCCCTTTCGGACTTTCCCGCAACCCCGGCAGGCATCGGTCCTATCGGACCCCTTCACTTGCTGACATCTCTCAGGCGCGCGTGGAACACAACGCGCCGTCGACCCGGACCTGGTCCTTATCGGACGGCGAGCTACCCATTGCTCACCGTCCGCAAGCCCGCGCCTACGGTGGCCGGGAATCGGCTCCGGAGATTACCCTTTACATACAAACTTAAAAACAAACAAAAAAAAATTCCCTCTTAAGGCGACGATAACCGACTTTTAATGATTTTGCACTGATGATCACGTCTAAACGAGTAAGGTTAATGATTTGGAAAAATTATATGTCAAATTAGAGCATTTTCTTAATAACTTAATCTGTGAATATTTTAGATTATGTTTATATTACATAGTGAAATTAATTTGTAAAGTTATGTCTAACGCGGATAAAAAACTAAGCATCACGCAAAATCTATCAAGCGTATTTTTCTGAAACCTTCACTATTTTAAAGATAATTTAATTATTAATCTTTTAGTATACGTTTTTTGTTAAAATACCTTTTGTTTTTAGTATAATAAATTAATAATGCGTCTAATTTAGGACAGCGCTCCTTGATGGGCGAGTCCTATTACTGGCTGGACGTACGACGCGTTGCGTGAGCTCAGTACAGAACATGCAAGCTAACCACTCAAGGTCACTGGCATATATCTGCGTCTTAATAATATTAGTATAGATATAGATAGTACCCTGCAGAAAGTAGCTGGTGCCCGCGGATTCGCGCGCGTAAACTCCAAGTACTCAGCGACACGACGCCGTCGCCGCGCCGCCACTGCGTCTCTAAGTTGTGTATATGCCACGTGGCCAGACCGCCGCGCCGCCACTACACTAGTACTGTTTAAACTGTTTTTTTATTACATCGCCGGCCGCTTGTAAAAATGAACGCGCTTTATAAGTGATATGGCAAAATCAAGCAGAGACGGCGCGGCAACGGAGCGGCGGCAGCGTGGTGGCGGCGCGGCGACGGTGTCGTGTCCCTGAGCACTTATTCTTTATCTAAAATAAAACAAGCTTGTTACTCCTTATAACTTCAGCTATCTGCCAGTAAAAGTTCCGTCAAAATCAGTCCAGCCGTTTTGGAGATTAGCCGGAACAAACATACAGACAGAGAGACACAAAACAATTAAAAATTGCAAAAAGCTGTTGTTTAGAAATTACAAACAGACACTTCAATTTTATTTATTTTTAATATCAGTGTATAGATTATATCAAAGATCTAATTTGACAAAATTTTATAATAATTAATTACTGCATTAATTTACCAATCACAAGAAAAATTATGATGCCTCTTTTTTAAATTAACTCAAAATACTCAAGTATAACCAAATAGCTAAGTAGTTTTTTTTTAAAATATTGTTTTATTTATTCGATATTTAATAATATTTATTTATTTTTTGTGCCTGGTTGATGGCCATAGGCTCACCCCCTATTACCTACATGCAAACATAACTGGCAAAATGTGGGTGTAATAGGTAGGTACACCTCTGTTTAATCCTTCGGGGATTATTCCAGGCGTGATGTTATGTTGTGTAATTCATGGCCTCGATTCTCTGTAACTTTATTCGGCACAAAAATGAATGTAAACAACTTGTGTTATGCCTATTATATTATGATGGAAGAAAATATTAAGAGAAAACATTATGTTCAAATAATATGAAGCAACGTTATCAAACAGTTCTTCTATACCTATAGCATAATCAGCCTATAATGTTTTCCCTGCTTGCACACAGGCCTCCTCTTTTTGTTAGAGGGAGTGGGCCATAATCCACCACGCAGGCCACATGTCACTTTATGTGTCTTCGAATGTTTGGTTCTAGGACATGCCGTTTTCCTCACGATGTTTTCCTTCACCGTTTTAAGAGCAGTGGTGATTAAATAATTTACACAAACTATTTACAACTCGTAAAATAAATTCAAGTTACTTTTGATTATATCTTTCTCGGCATTCACGAGATTCCCGTCATGCGGGACCGTTATGGAAACAATAATTGATTGTTTCTTATTTAATATATATCAATTTATTGATATTATTTTAATTTTCTTCAGTCTGGTTTTCTAAACATAATTTAGAGCATAGTGCGAATTTTTAATGACATTCGATAGTAATTAGACAACGATAAATATTTTTGTATGGCTGATGTAGCTCCAAGAAATAGGCGTGACAAACGTAGGTTATGTCAATTGAGGTGTCAAACCGCTTGGGAATCGCAGGCCGATTCCCGACCACCGTAGGCGCGGGCTTGCGGACGGTGAGCAATGGGTAGCTGGCCGTCCGATAAGGACCAGGCCCTGGTCGGCGGCGCGTTGTGTTCCACGCGCGCCTCAAAGAGATTTCAGCAAGTGAAGGGGTTCGATAGGACCGATGCCTGCCGGGGTTGCAGGAAAGTCCGAAAGGGATACCGTGGCCCCTGGCAACGTACAGGCAACGAAAGGAACACGGGTGGGTTTTAGTCAGTAAGAGTCTGACACGCCTTTCCGCTCCACCCAGAGCGGGAGAAGTTAATTGATAATTTCCCACAAAAAAAAAGGTGTCAAACCGCTTTGATGCGAAAGAGTGTTTATTGCGTGGGCCCAATTATTTATAATAAATTACCAAGGGATTGGAAAGATTTTAATGTTTTACTCTTTAAGAATAGACTATGTAAATTTATGTAAGAAAAAGATTAGTTCACTTTTCTAGTAATCGTTTTATCCCTTGCAATGTTACGGCGCACTATAATTTAATAATGATTAATTTAATGGTATATAATTTAATAATAAATCATTTAATAATAATTGATCTAATGATAGATAATAATTTGATGTATTTGCATGCTGAATGGCAAAATATGGCTGACCTTTGTACTGTACTAACACCTATTGATGTATCATCTACCCATATTTACAAAAATAAATTATTCTTTTCTATTCAATGATCCTGTACTGATTGCCTATAGGTACCTCTTATACATGTAGGTAATCACTACACAGTGTCATAGATTAACTCTTTGTAGTGATAGGTAACACACTGTTGGTACGCTATAAAGACCCACGATTAAACCACTCCCCAATCCCACTTCCTAACATATATTAGTAAACAACATGATACACCATATCCAATATCCTTAACTACTGCGAACTAAAGTGACGCTTAAAACCGCCACCCAATACTACTTACCTGCACCGAGACACAGAATAGATAAAGGTACAGACGGTCGGCTACATACAACGAGCGAAAACGCACGCACACATAGACACGCTTCTCGTATTGGTATTCCTTTAAAATCTCCGTACAGGCGTACGTACGGAGATTTCTCTATTCGATTCTAATTCAAAATATTTTATTTCACATAAACCTACATGGACACTTATGAAACATCAGAAGCTAGGTGTATGGTTTCAATTGATCGTTTCATTAGGAGAAGAGCCGGCAAAAATCACCACGGTTACTATGTTTTCAAATGACACTGTTAATAGGTATGGGAGGACTGTGTAGGTCTGCCAACAAGTTCCAGGTACTTAACAAAATAGCGAAAAATCGATATAAAAGAAAATACCATAATATAACATAACATCACGCCTGTTATGCCCAAAGGGTTACCTTTAATACACCTTCATTTCGCCAGCTGTGTTTAAGTCCCATGTAACAGGGGGCGAGCTTATTGCCATTAACCGCACCCAGAACCTCATGCTCAGCAATAGTGCTTGCAATCACTATACCAACGAGGCAGTAAATAAGAAAAGAAAATTGAAAAAACCCTATTGTAACCAATTGACTATGTTGTCCGCCTGTTTAAGTTTGCTGTATGGAGCAGGTCTTCTGTATCTATCTATTCTGTGCTACTTACCTGCACCGTGAGGTGGGCTATTAATAGCGCCGATCGCTCTCCAAAGTGGCTCGCAATTAATGGGCTAGGTTGCACTGAGGTCTCTCCAGGTAATCAATTGCGAACCTGGACATTTTCTGTCTTTATACGGAAGATTGGGGGAATGTGCAACATTTATTGTGGGTTTTAGTTTTTTTTTGTCGCATGTAATCATTTATTTCATTTATCATCTTAAACATCTAACACAAAAAAAATACATTATGTACAATTATACGGAAGAAAAAAAAAGAGGAAGAGAAAAGTGCCCAAAAGGCTGGCAGCATTGCCACGTTGGATGGCAGGACGTTGAATGCTGATTCTTTGATCTAAAAATGGGCCAGCCCTCTGATAACGTGAAGATTCGACCACTTGGCGATGTCCCTAAATACTCGATGAGCACTCGGACCTCACGGCCCTAGTGTTTCTACCGCAAATGGCTCAAAAATATAGCTACTAATAAGGTTGTTATATTTGCGCCGTTTGATGTTTTCTGCACTTGCAGCAGCCGCCCCAGCACTGCCTTCCGTGCTAGGAAGATGGGATGGCGCGACGGTGTCGACACAGGTTGCTTCCCACACCAAGGGCCTACCCGACTTCCAAGGCATTATGGTCATTCCGTCTGGCCTCTTCCCGTCGTCGCGTGCCAAGCCATTGGGTTCTAGAACAGCTGGCACCCCGGCGGTGACAAGAGCCCGACGGATGATGTCATTAATGCTTGCGTGCCGTGCCAAACGACCAGCGCTCTTGCTACAGGAAAGGCCATGGTGTCCGATGCGGTCGACTGCTCCACCGCACTGACAGCGATGCGGAGCCCCGCAAGCAGCGCCCAAACGCAGACTTATAGCGAGCTGGAAAGTGGATGAAGGTAGCACCTGAAGCCAGATGCCCGATTCCCATTCTCTCACAGCCAATAGGCGGGCATGCAAAGCGCGGGGCTAGTTTATTATAAGCCTTTGTTGTTTGGCCCACTGCAGGGCCAAGAACTCCCTTCCGTCTTTTAACTTTTCCCGATCTACTGCGATTGCGGGTCAATTCGCTTCGCTGTCTTAAATTTACATAACATAACAGCACGCCTGTTTTCCCCAAATGTTTAGGCAGAGGTGTACTCATAGTATACCCACATTTCGCCAGTTATCCTTTTTTGTTTGAGTTTCACTAGTTAATTTATTTGACCTTGGATACGTTATAATCTAATCTAATATTTATAAAAAGTAGTCGGGTTAGTTACACCATTTATAACTCAAAAACGGGTGGACCGATTTTATAATCTTCGGTTTGTTGGATTTGTCTCCACCTCGAATAGCAAAATAAGTATTACAACATCTGAAAACTTCACGAAATAAAAAATCATTACTTACCTACCTCTACCTAGGTATGTAGGTATGGGTAGGTAGTTATGGGTAGGTAGGTATGGGTAGGTAGGTATGGGTAGGTAGGTATGGGTAGGTAGGTATGGGTAGGCTAGTAACATGCAGAAAAATCAGTGACGTAAAAACAACCTCTCGTGCTCATAATGAACAGGTAGGTACTTACCTGAATTTCGGACACAATAAATATTCTGTTGCATTTTTTTCAACATCACATATCCAATTATCCAGTTCATGTGATTTCCGTCCACATTTAACTACAGCACTGCACCTGAAAAACTAACCTTTCAAATTAAAATAAATAAAACCCATCGACTATTTGCAAACTGTTTTTGTGTCACTGCATGGACATGAATACTTTTTTGCTGTCGAGTTTGCGAACACATAAAAATAAAATCAATTTCAGCTCGTGTGCAGAACTTCATTCGATTGACATAAATAAAAATATTATGGCTGTTTTTTTGTTCAAAGACTCATACGTAGTATAAACATAAAATAACATCACGCCTATAATCTTTGAAGTGTTAGGCAGAGGTGTACATAAAATTCCACCACATTTGGCCAGTTATGATTAAGTCCCATGAAATTGGGGGCGAGCCTATTGTCATCTAGCGGGCACTAATCCAGACTTCGGGCTGCTACTGAGAAATTCCTAATGGAAAAACCCAATAACACTGCCCGACCTGGGAACTGAACCCAGGGCTTCATGCTCAGCGGTAGCGCTTGCGACCATTAGACCTACGAGGCAGACCTAGTATCTATGAAAAAGAAAATATTTCCCGTTCAATTATTTTTTCAAAATCGTTTACAAACGAACATAACTAAAGTGAAATAATTTCGCAAAACTTAAGGCCTACATTTATTGTTCCAATAATAATTTCAGCTGATTCTTGTTACGACTCGTTCAGGTTATTTTGTTCGTCCCAATATGATTTCAGTAAATAATTTATTTAGTTACAATATTGCCTCGAGCTTTACATAATAAACATGAAACAACTTTGAAGAAAGGATTGGATATTTTTGGAGCTTTTGTAACAGATATTGTGTTTAGTATAGTGTCTGTTCGTAGCAAGATGTCGAAGAACGCCTTAAGGCTTAGCCACTTTGAAAAGGGCAAAATGATGGTCTGATAAAATAACGACGGTATTTTGTTTAATTTAATTCTAAGCGAGCCAGGAATGTTTTTTTACTGGAATGTTTGTTGAAATATGAGTGTGTTATATGTTTACAAATAAAAAAAATAAAAACTGCCAAGAACTAACACCTAGACTGAAACCGCTATTTGAAGGCCTTTTAAATATTGGTTTCGTGCGGGATTTGAACATGCGCGGCCTGAAGCGCAAACATCTAATCACTTAGCCATAAACTTTACCAATCGAACCGAAAATATTTCAGTATCATCCATTCATCGTTCCATCCATACACAAAAAGTTTATTGAATAAGTCCATCAAAGCACATGAAAGTTAAAATCCGGCCAGAAACCTCCATTGTTAAAAAAAACAAAACTTCCTTCACTGTGCAAAAATAAAAAATAGGGCAGCACCGAGTCGAAGACTCACTTCCAACAATTTCCAACGCTCACATAATACCAGATATTCTGAAAAATGAAGCGAACAAAGTTGCGGCCACTTTATACTTCCGCGGGATATCATGACGAAGCGCCTAATATAGCTGAAAAAGTAAAACTTGCCACAGTAAGGCGTTGAATTAGCCCACTGGCTTGCGAAAGTTAGCTCATTTCCTTGAAAAACTCCTTTTGTTGCGTGCACTCTGTCGGCACGTAGCGCGTTATCCGGAAACTTTCAGAATATTACCTACATTTCCTCAGTGTAATTAGATTTGCAAATATTTTTGTTTGCCTCCACCTTAATATATCTTTCATGCCTGTCTTGTTGACCCACGTTACGTGTGTCGTTTCTTCTTATTTATCGGTAAACTTAAGGAATTACTTGAGAGAAATTAAGATTAGGGTAAGAAAGAGCAAGAAAAACGTTGTAGAAAATGAGAGTCTATTTGTTTAAACGCAGTCTGTTTTTGTGAACGTGAGTATATTCTATGACTGAACAAAACATTTCAGTTTCGTTGTACGTGATGCAATATCACACAAGTCGAAGTCTGCGGTGACAACGGACTCCTAACGACTCCCGGGGGAAACTTTTCATAAACATATTTATGTTACAACAGAAGTTTGGCCCACAATTAATATTAAACCCGCTTTTCAGATTAAAAGAGTTTTGGTGTGCACTATCATCAAACTAAAAACGTTTTGGTGTGCACTATCATCAAACTAAAAACGTTTTGGTGTGCACTATCTTCAAACTAAAAACGTTTTGGTGTGCACTATCTTCAAACTAAAAACGTTTTGGTGTGCACTATCATCAAACTAAAAACGTTTTGGTGTGCACTATCATCAAACTAAAAACGTTTTGGTGTGCACTATCTTCAAACTAAAAACGTTTTGGTGTGCACTATCATCAAACTAAAAACGTTTTGGTGTGCACTATCATCAAACTAAAAACGTTTTGGTGTGCACTATCATCAAACTAAAAACGTTTTGGTATGCACTATCATCAAACTTTTTTTAATATGCACTCTAAACTTTGACACTTGAGGCTAAGTTAATTTTAAAGATGTTTTCCCTCTAGTGATATTCGAGTGGCTTCACTTTGTTTATAACATAAATTCTTTTTTTTACGTCCACAAATTCTAGTTAACCAGAACTCATAAAATATTTATGTATACGTAGGTATTAAAGTTGTAGATAATACAACTTTATCTTACATTTCAATACATTAGCTCCGATACAAATTGTACTCATCATTTTTATTAATCGACCTAATTCTCTTGGAGGCTCTCGGGCCTCGACTAAGGGGGCTCCTAAGCGCATGCTTGGAGAGGGGCCAGTTCCCACTTCGCTGGAAGACGGGGAAACTGGTCCTCATTAAGAAGCCGGGGCGCCCTGCGGACTCTCCGTCCGCTTACCGGCCCATCGTGCTGCTCGATGAGGTGGGCAAGCTCTTTGAAAGAGTCATTGCAGACCGCCTCGTCGGGCGGCTGGTGCGGGTGGGGCCGGATTTGGCGGAGAGCCAGTTTGGTTTCCGCAGGGGGCGCTCTACAGTGGACGCCATCATGCGCGTGCGAGCCCTCACGACGGGGGACGCTGTGGCCCGGGGTGGGGTCGTCTTGGCGGTGTCTCTAGACATCGCCAATGCCTTCAATACCCTGCCCTGGAGTTGCATCAGGGAGGCACTCCGGTATCACCGGATGCCGACCTACCTCTGTCGTGTGGTCGAGGCCTATTTGACGGACAGGGCCGTCATCTACCCCGGTCACCAGGGAGACTGGAACCGGCAAGAGATGTCGTGCGGTGTCCCACAGGGATCGGTCCTGGGGCCGCATCTGTGGGACATCGGATACGACTGGGTGCTGCGCGCCGACCTCCCCAGCGGCGTCAGCGTCGTTTGTTACGCTGATGACACGTTGGTCCTGGCGCAGGGGAGGTCGCACCAGGCGGCGGCCGAACTAGCGACACACGGGGTTGCGACAATCGTGGACAGAATCCGGCAATTGGGACTCGAGGTGGCCCTGCACAAGTCCGAGGCCATGTGTTTTCATGGTCCTCGGAACGCGCCACCGTTGGGGTCCCAAATAACGGTAGGAGGAGTTCACATCGGCATCGAGTCGACGATGAAGTACCTTGGACTCGTCCTCGACAGCCGGTGGAACTTCGTGGAGCACTTCCGACGTTTGGCTCCCAGACTGGAGCGGGCCGGGGCTGCTTTGAAGCGGCTCCTGCCCAATCTAGGGGGTCCAAACGCCTCCTGCCGGAGGCTATACGCGGGGGTCGTGCGGTCCATGGCCCTTTACGGGGCACCGGTTTGGGCGCGTTCATTGAGGCGGCGGCCAGCCCGCCGGTTGAACGCGTCCCAGAGGGTCATGGCCACCCGGCTGGTCCGGGGATACCGCACGGTCTCCGGTGAGGCGGCGAGCCTCCTTGCCGGATTACCGCCATGGGATCTGGAGGCAAAAGTCCTCGCGCATATCTGGGAGTGGCGCGAGGAGTCGAAACGCCGGGGCGTAACTCCGTTTCCGCGAGAAATCGCGGCACAGCGGACAGAGCTCCGGCGGGATCTCATGGCGTCATGGAGAGTGCGATTGTCGCAACCCAGTGCTGGGCACGCCACTATTGCGGCGATAAGTCCCCTCTTTGAGGAGTGGCTAGAGAGGCGCCACGGCGTCCTCACCTTCCGCCTGACGCAGGTCCTCACCGGACACGGTTGTTTCGGGAGGTTCCTGTTCCGTATCAGGCGGGAGGAAACGCCCGGGTGTCATCACTGCGTGGATCGCCCGGAGGACACGGTTGAGCATACGGTGGAGGTCTGTCCGGCTTGGGCAGAGCATCGCCGTGTCCTCGTGGAGGCGATCGGCGGCGGGGATCTCTCGCGTCCGGCCCTAGTCCAGGCCATGGTACGGAGCGAGAGGGCATGGGAGGCCGTCACCTCCTTCTGCGAAGCAGTAACGCTCGCGAAGGAGGAGGCAGAACGCGTGAGGGAGAGGCAAATTTCGCGCCCTCACGCCCCTAGCCGCCGCAGGAGACGCCCTGGGTGTCGGGAATCGCAGGCCGATTCCCGGCCACCGTAGGCGCGGGCTTGCGGACGGTGAGCAATGGGTAGCTCGCCGTCCGATAAGGACCAGGCCCGGGTCGACGGCGCGTTGTGTTCCACGCGCGCCTCAAAGAGATGTCAGCACAACGGAAGGGGTCCGTTAGGACCGATGCCTGCCGGGGTTGCGGGAAAGTCCGAAAGGGATACCGTGGCCCCTGGCAACGTAAAGGCAACGGAAGGAACACGGGTGGGTTTTAGTCAGTAAGAGTCTGACACGCCCTCCCGCTCCACCCAGAGCGGGAGAAGTTATTTGATAATTTCCCACCAAAAAAAAAAAAAAAAGGCTAAGTTAATTTTAAAGATGTTTTCCCTCTAGTGATATTCGAGTGGCTTCACTTTTTTTATAACATAAATTCTTTTTTTTTACGTCCACAAATTCTAGTTAACCAGACCTCATAAAATATGTATGTATACGTAGGTATTAAAGTTGTAGATAATACAACTTTATCTTACATTTCAATACATTAGCTCCGATACAAATTGTACTCATCATTTTTATTAATCGCCCGAAATTCGACCATTATTTGTACCAGTTATGTCTTCAAATCGGCTATCTAACAATGTCCAGATTATAAATACGGTGTAATGACGCGACAAATCTACGTCTGCGACAATGCCAATAACACAAAAAAAGAATAAATAGACGTCACTTAGAGCGACTGATCTTTTTGGAGCAAACTTTTTTGGGATTAAATCGTTTCTCTTTGCATTTCGGTGCAGAATTGGAGCACGGCGTAATAATTGATTGGATTATACCTTTCATCGGGCCAGTCGTACGTGAGCCCTGTACATGATTGGTGTATGCGAGAGAATTTATTTACTAACTGTGACAATAAAACGCGTTATCTACGTCATACAAATTCATTGGTTTCGAAGAGTGAACGCTGTGACATGAATAAAATATTATTTAGCTTAAAGTTCATAGTATAAAAACTGTGCTGTTACAACAAAAATAGCATGTTTCTTTCTATAGGTTGTTCCCATTCTTTGAGGAATTCGCATATATATCTTAATAGGCATTTTTCGGGCTTCGGTTGCGGGAGCATTGTGATTTTACATTCAGAGCGTGACAAACAATAAATAATATTTTCGGATAAAAATGTTCCAATATAATGCCTCGAATGTGTTTTTCCTTATCCTTCTCTGAGCAATAAGAACTATCGTAACTTTCATAAGTATTAAGCAAGTAACAAGAATGATATAAATAGGTCTTAGCATACTCAGCCTATAATGTTTCCACTGCTGACACATAGCCCTCTTCCCGGTGAGAGGGAGTCTATGATTAAAGAAATTGTTGTGTGTTTTGCCATAATTCTTGATTTTCTTGTTTGCGTTTTTCCAGTTTGGAGTTTAAAACAAACTTCAGTAGAGACAGAAAGGTCTACATAATATATAACAAAATAATAAAGATATATCTTCACACAAAGAATTCCAATACAAAAGCAAAGTAAACAATTTATTTCCCAGACTAAGATGCTCAGTGAAAAAGTGTACGACGTATATCAATGTCGACCGAAGTCAATTCGTGCTAAGTTCTCGAGCTCGTCCTATTTGGAGAAGGGTTTGAACCTTAGTGTAGTGGCTAATGTTGGCAAGGTATTGCTGGTAAACAGGGTGTGATGCGGGTAGACGTTTGTGGACGGTACGTCGGTAATAAGTAGGTACAGATTTACGCGTAAATGGAGTTTGTATGGAAGATACTTAAGTGTGAAATAGTGATTGAAGGACAAGCGAAATTGGGATTTATATTTAGATTGTGGTGAGCAAATAATAAGGGGTTAGCTTCACGGACTGTTAATATCATCAATACATATAAAAAGGAAAGTCCTGACGCACTCACTCACTCATTGACTGACTCATCAACGCCCAGTCCAAAGCCTTGGACCTAGTAAGCTGAGGCAGAGGTTCAAAATTCTCACGGGATAAAGAATTCACGAGTGGCAAAGTGATAGGCAAAGTAATTAAAAATATCATTGGTTCATATCCCGTAGGTACTCCAATACACTTTTAAAAAGATTGCAGCATGAAATTAAATGAGCTTTACTGAGAAAAACAATGGTTGCAGCCAAGCGACATCGAACAGCAGCCAACATACTAACTAAAGCATACATTTCGGCAAAATCCCTCTGATATCAGAAGCCTTTTAAAATCACCCTATGTCAGCAGTTTTTACGTGGTACACGGAAAACATCGTACAGAAATGTCGTGTTTTTCCTAAAAGAAGTACCTACATGAAACGAAACTGGTCGTTCGCAAGCTAATAAAAAAATGTTCTATGACGATTACCACTGCCTCCATTTAGGTAGGTTTATACAGTGGACCAAGCGCATATGTGAAAATGCGGTATTTTCTAAACATTTTAATGTTATACAGCTTTTTATAGAGAGAAATGGGGAGTTAATGTGCGGAAAGAGGTTTAAAAAATACTTTATGCGACCCACGCAGGACAAAATTAAATGCTTGTTTTATTCAGAGTACAGAATGCAATTTTTTTAAATAAAACATATTATAATATGAAATCTTTGGAAGTCGTTTGTTTTTTTATGTAAAAAAGTTTTTATATTGCACTTTTCTCACACAAATTCGTTTAGCACTACTTGCTATGTAAATAACAGTGAGGGGAACTTATGATAACTTCAACAACAAATGGAATAAATACGTTTTATTGAAGCTAACTCAAAAACCACTCATCAGAACTGGACCAAAATAAGGGACCACCTCGGAAGTATACCCTTTCAAAGGATATTATTATTAAAATCGGTTTCGTCGGAGTCGGAGTTTTGAGGTAAAAATATAAAAAAATAATTAGAACCTCCTCCCTTTGTTTAAGTCGGTTAAAATACGAAAAAAGCTGTTATCAGCATATGGATCTTTATCTTTTTCATCTGGATGTGCTACAGTTGTAGGTAGTACTGAGTAATTTTTTGCATAACAAGTCTTTATATTCTTGTATAAATTACTTCTATTGAAGCAAACTTTCCATTCGCCATTCTTTTTTCTTACTTTGTAAAACTTTTAAACTCTATTATAGTATATTTTAAATACTGGTGTGGGTAATAAACTGTAATACTTGCATATAGAAAGAAAAGAAAACAAAGAAAATACGTTTATTTCCGGTAAACATGACGCAAAGAGAGATCACAAACACAAAAAGAACAAGTTGGGGGAAAATATGCGTCACATCCATGCAAAACGGCCATCGCTCAGTATAATGCTGCGACCCTATCCGAGACAGCCCCAGCGCTGGTTTTCAGCGACAGCCGCCATATATGTATAGCTTGTCCACTCTGAAATGACGCGCTCCACTACCGCATTACCCATAGAAATGCGCATTACTGTTTACGTAAACGCCGTAGTCGGGCGCGTCATTTCAGAGTGGACAAGTTAAACAGTCTCGTGCACTAACTATGTATCGGTACACGTAGCAACTTATAAAAGAGATTTTCTCCTTCTGTATTGATTTAAATTTTATGTTGTTACGAACATAGTATTTTGGAACCTATGTAACTTGATTTTTATATCTGTGCGCTAGGAGCTGTCAAAATCGTAGGTTGTAGTATTGAATTCACCCGCCCGGTAATCTCCTCAGTGCCCGACGCCTCTTAATACGCACTACACAACTCCACAGTTCTGTCTTATTATTCGTTAAGTTGACCACATACACTGTAATATGAAAGAAAGAAAGAAAGAAAATACGTTTATTTGCGGTAAATATGACGCAAAGAAAAAGAAAAAAAAAAAAAAAACACGAGAATAACAAATTGGGGGAAAATATGCGTCACATCCACGCAAAACGGCCATCGCTCAGCATAATGCTGCGACCCTATGCGAGACAGAACCCCAGCGTTGGTTTTCAGCGACAGCCGGTATATGTTGACGTACACAGGTGTACTGTTATAAAATCGGGTTATACCACGGAACAGATAAAACAGTTATACCTATTATTATGAAATAGATCTTATTGCAAAGTTGCATTCGTAATTCCACGAGAACTGACTGTGCTAAGTCATTAATCATCATCTGCTTAACCTTTTCCAACTATATTGAGGTAGACTTCCAGTCTAACCGGATGCAGCTGAATACCAGCATTATATTACATAAACTGACTGCCTATCTAACCTTCACAACAGAGTTACTGGGTAACAAAATACCGCTTGGTAAGATTGGTTGTCAGACTTTGGGCTTCTGACTATCCGCAACTACTATAAAAGATCTACGAATGACAGCTGGGGCCAACTTTCCGAGGCACAAAGGGGTCTCGATATGTAATGGATGACCCATCTATGAACCGACCGCGGTCACCGTAGCTTAACCGCCGATTAACCCGTGCGGCTGTTATTATTTAGCTCGAGCATTAATGCTTGTGACTTTACATGGTAAATATAAAGGTACATTCGCATATTAGGTACGCATGTCAGTTTCCAAGGTATTAAGTTATTACGAACTCCTGACGGGCTGTTGAGGCATTACCTCTATTTATTAATGTCTCTAGGGTATTATTAAATTTTGGAAACTGTGATTCCTCTTGAGCTCGATACAATGGATCATGGGCATGTTAGTAATTTGACTTGTTTAACTATAATACCAGCAATATGTTAACCTTGGGTGAAAAGCTTTTGGTTTACTTTTGAAATTATTTTTAATAAGGGAAAACACGTGCCACCTAATTACTCGTTTTTAGTTTAGAAATAGTAAAATAAAATAAAGATTATGGTTCGAAAATTGCGCCATGTATTGATACTAATAATTATTATAAATACGAAAGTGATAATATTATAAAAACTCTCTGTTCTCTATCCTGTTTCTCTGTCGCCTTTTCTGTTATCTTTTCACGCCTTAACGGCTGAACGATTTCCTATGAAATTTTGCACACATGACCTGAGTTAGGACATTTAGGCTACTTTTTATCCCGCTAGTTCGTTCCCTATAAAAATGAACAAAAAAAACTAAAAATGCCCAAAGAATGGACATGCCCATTGTTCAAACGCATTTAGGTGAAGCAAGAGCGGATCGACTACGGCGTAGCAGGCGTCTACGTAAGCGTAGCCGTAGCACAAGCGTCGTAGCTCGTAGTAAGTAAATAGACGTGTGATTTCGCAGATAAAAAGTGGTTTCAAGGATACTAAAGTGATTTTTATTAGATAATGCGATGTTAATAGTTCACTAAAAGTGAGGCACGCCGGATTTTCCATTTCCGATTTCTTTTGGTTTTTCAGTTCCACAAATGTATTAAATTAGATAATTTTATCGAAATCATACGTAGCTTGCGTCTGATTCCCCAGATCCTAATTTATTTGGGTTCGTTCTCCACTTGAGTTTATTCAAAATTGGCTCACTCCAAAAACTTATTCATTCTAACCTAAGTTACATATTCCTTAAACTGAAAATCACACTGGACAGAAGCTCAACCACCTCAAGTAATATTTTATAAAATGAAATCTTGTGTGCAGTACATAATATAAAAGATATAAGTAATATGTCTGCGGCCACACTTTATTTACAGTGAGCGAATATGTGGGATACTTCGCTCGGATTTAGAGGTGGGATTCTGTAACTGTGGTGTGTAAAAGTATTTAGGTAGGTATGTACTACCTACGTGAATTATATATTTACATTATTGGAATCCTTTGAGGATCCTTTCAGGTACAACGATAAAAATTGCTTGTATAGAAAGCAAGAAAATAAATTGGTTTCTAGTGTAGGTTTACTAATCATAACATAACATCACGCAATGTTTCCCCGAGGGGGCGGGCAGAGGCGTACCGATAGTACACCCACATGCTGCCTATGTAATAGAGGGCGAGCCTATTACCATCAAGGTGGTGTGGAGGTGTAGGTTTACTTCACAAAAAATATGCAAATAGTGACTCTTGTATACTTTCATTACAGTTTCTAGATTCCTTTTTTATTGCTTCTAATACAAAACATGTTCTTAATACATTTAGAGTATATTTTTATGGGCAATGACAACCCACGATCGAGCGTTCCGGCGCCGCTGTTCAAGAAGACCCGACCTCAGATAGAACTGGGTTTAAGTTATAGAGGAAGAATAAGATTCTTTTATGGGTATGGCAATACAAAACAATAAAGTACTTCCGTAGTAACGTAAGTGGTTGGTTTCCTAGCCAAGATCCACCACAATAAAGGTACTAAACAATGGGGACTAAGAATAAACCCACATCACATATTTGGGATAGTAAAGACATATTAAAATTCAATGTTTATGAGACTATTTAAAACTCCTAATGATTACAAATTGAACTCACAGATAATTGAGTAGAATTCATGTAATATATTTCAGACTTGTTATTAATCTAGTAACTTAAGCTCTGTCGGTAAGTTGGCCTAAGTTATAAATGATGGCATTTTATTAAGCCCGACTTAGGTGTAAAATACTGCGCTTTGGGGAATTAGTTGCTCCTTTTATGAGCTCATTTATAAAGATCAATCGAGAATTCTAATTAAATGCTTATATCAATCACCTTAATATGTTTTGAGTTTATTAAGTGCGAGTGTTGATTGTAGGGTTCGAAACCAAAGTCCTTTTTAAGAACAGTCGGTTTTTTCAGTAAGGCTTATATCTTCCTAGGACACCATGGTTTCGCAGCCATGGTCGCGCCGCCATCGCCAGCAAAATATACACATGTAATGTGCCGGGCCCGCTCCTCAGCGATTCAAAGTTGCGTACCATGCGCGAATGCGTGTCAGAGATAGTGATCTGCCAGAATGACAGCTACGCTTGGTTTGAATGACGTTAGTTTCTCGTGTGTGATTTTTGCAAATTAAAGTGTTTGTTATATTATACGAGGTATTTATTGAAGATAATCCTTTTAAACACAGCTTTATGGTGGATATCTCACAAGGCGTCTGATCGGTTGCTCAACCAACTATTTTGTTTTTGGCAGTGCGGCCATGACTGCGCCACTATGGTGTCCTAGTGAGATATATGGGCCTGAAAATCTTACCGTGAAAACTAAAGGTACCATTCCGTGGCCAACCGCAGGCAGCAACTGCAGGCGACGTGTCGCCGCGACACGACTGGTTTCTATGAATTTCTATAAAATACCTTCCTTAGTGTCACGGCGACACGTCGACTGCAGTTGCCACCTGCGGTTGACTACGGAATTCTTCCTTGTGAGTTTATTATGTTAGGGATTGGCACTCACTTCATCTAAGGTTCCACGTTGAGATTTTTACTGAATAGTAAACTCTCAATTCCATTTTTAAAACATAAACCACTTTGCAATGAGTAGTCAAAAAAGATATTGCCACAATCGCAACACTTGGCATGTTTAGGTTTTCTCAACTGAATTGAATATCGGAGACTAGAAATATCGAAGTGGCGTAAGTTTTTCATACTTACTGAAGTAATTCATCATGATTGTAATTCAACCGTCGTCTGTGACACTTATAAATAAGCAAGCCGATATCATCTATACGAATAAAACTGTACCGACATACGTACCTCTTTTACATCATAATTCATCATGATTTGGGTCAGCTCAAACATCACACACGCCTGTATTCCCTCGAAGGGTAGCCAGGCAAGACACCTAAGACTCCTAGGTTGGTACTGAGAATTTCTTAATGGATAAGCTAATAACATTTTCCCGACCCAAACATCGACCTCAGGACTTCGTGATCGGTAGTCGCACTTGCAACAGTATACCTACTAGACTAAAGATGTCTTGTAATAATTATGCAAAGATAATTTACCCAGTCTATCTAAAACCGATTAAATATCAGTTTCATAACGTACCTAATCTTGGAAAGCTAATTCCAAGTGTAAACTTGAGAACATGATATTAACGGCTTGTAATACTGCCCGCTCAGTATATATTGAGAGAATGTATTACTTAGGTCAACCAGCTCAACAGAGCAGGTATAATAGCTCAATATCCAATGAAGTTTGACTGCAGCTAAGTGAACAGGCGCTAGTAGTAAAACCAGGGTGTCGTTTCTAAATTAAGTTAACTTAAGTTAATAAATAAAGTGTTCGCTATATTGTAGAGAAGCTTTTAGGTTAAAATAGGTTATGAATTTCGAAATTGGCTCTGAGGAAGAAACAAAATTCCAAGGAAGATTTTTTTTGAATTTGCAATTTTTTTGATTAATTTTTTTTTTTTTTTTGACAATCCACCAACTGAATAGGTAGTAATTTGCTATCACACATCTCCAAATTCCATCATCAGATTAAAAACGAACGAAGAAAAAGAACGAATCCAAAAAGTGATTCATTTTCAGCAATTTAATAATGAAGGTATAAAACTGGCAGGCGGCCTTATGCACTGAAAATACTCATGCCTCTGACGCTTTTGGGCCTACAATCACATTCAATGTTCGTTACCATCCCAAAGTGTATTAAAACAAAGAGACTTTAAAAACCCTCTTAAGCACAAACATTCAGCGACAAAAAACGAACTACAATACTTCGGAACCAGCGTAAACTTCGGTAATACAAACGCAATCGTACTTGTAATCTTCTTTGAAATCGCAATTCCATTTTCGGAAGCTTTATTAAATATTAGGGTAAAGGGCGGCAAGTCCGTGATAGCGAATATTGTAACAATGTTTCCGAACGATCTCACGTGTTGAATTCAAGTGGAGTCTCTTATTGCACGACATTGTAAGAGTTAAGGAAAGTCGTAATCTTCAACAGAACGAAACTGCTGGTTGCAACTATTACCTACTTCTGAGGTGGTGCAAGTGTGGGGCTGGTGTTATCTGCCTTGCAAGATGTGATAGCATGTAGGATTGCCTTGATAAAGAAATGTTTGTATGAAGGGTTAATCATTATCATCATTAGAGGTGTTTAAGAGATTAAATCGCGTGGAGTAAAAGGTATGACATTACGCTCAGAAATATGTTTATCATTTCATTATTCAGCGAATATGGTTCCACAATAATATGTAGAAAAGTACTACAGAAGTACTTTTAAGAATAAGGCTGTCTAAAGATAGTTGGGATTACATAAATCGTTGTAGGTGAAATAGTGGAATCGTAAACACTATCGGTGTTTGGCATTCGACGTATAAAATCTTCTAAAAGGGTAAATCCCAGGGAAATTTCTATCGTAAAAATTGTGCCTTTAATATACATAGTTGCACAAAAAGTACTTCTGTTGAGGAGTGGTTTTATATCACTGTTGAGACAGAAGAACACACTTCGAAGTCTAAAAATAGAGATAAGAATATTGTGATACCGCAGAAAATGAACTACTTTCGATGACAGTCAATAGGAATAAAAATCTGTAGGAAAATTATAATGGAAGATTTTTTCCCATCACACAGATCCGATCCAGGATACGGGTTTTCATAGCGTGGTGTGGGGTTCCACCATTATGCCAATGATGCGAGCAGCGAATTATGTTATTACTCTGTTTTCTTCTTCAGATATCTCCGTTTTATCGTTGTTTATGGTAATCGACTTCAAGATTTGTGCTCTTCCTAACGGCCATTCCATAATGTACGGTATAAGTATTGCCTGGATCACTGAGACGGATTTGGAAGAAACTCCCACACAAATCAGGATGTATTAGGTTCTTGGTAGTACATTATATTTTATTTGTGTTGGTGCACATATATTTTTATTATGTGGTTGTTTTATGTTTTACTTGGGATGTTGGTTTGAATTTAGGAATGTTTTCAGTGTATTTTTATTTTAAATTGTTCAGCTATTGCTTTCGTCGCTTTTAAGCTTCACTTATAAGAATACATCTATTAAAGAATGTTTTAGAAAGTGATCGTTCCTAGTATCATCCACTCTTTCTCTTTTTGCGATCTTCAGGATGTTATGAGATCATTTACTTGTCTCATTTTGTAATCCTTGATAACCACCTTTGTTCAGATCCTCTCATTCAACCCAGATTAATCAACTATCAATTTTGGCCAGTACTGATTGAAAAAATATTCAAAACTGAATTGCTGCAACTACTTGTTGCTGCTTCGTTTAAATTCATGAAAAGAGAATCGAGCGAGCAACGTAGGAAGATGAAAAATTGGCCGGTTGGGAGCCGAAGTCAATTTTAATGGTAATTGAATCCTATCGCTTATGGCTTGATCCCGCTATAGAACGGCTTAGCAATACTCGTATTATAGTCTGAAAACGGCTTCAATAATAAACGAATATACGTTTGTCTGGTAGGTAATAAAACGTACGCAATAGATATAGGATTTAAAAGAACAAAATAATTATTCTTCCTATATTAAAATGCTTCGGAAAACGGGCTTGGAAAAGTGTTGTGATATTGTTGTATGGTTCGAATTAATGGAAAACCTGACTGCATCAAGGAAATCCAAGGAATGGATCCAATAGAACATTAAATTAAAAAGCTTGGCTCGCTCCCTCCCGCACCGCGTGTTTAGCTTGATGCGTTTATGTTCATCTTTAAAAAAATAATAAAAAAAGTACTAGAAGAGAAAGAAAATGAACACTTCTTTGGGAATAGATTCTATTTTCATTCGATAAACAGAAATAGACATCACAAAGTCTTCGAAAACGTCCAAGAAATTATGAATTTAATGAGTCAAAGTTTCTAGAAATGCAAGGTAAGGCTGTTTGAAGTTCCATTTTTAGGTAATGACGTAGATAATGGACAGTTGGAGTTGTCGTTATAAATTTACAGAAATATAAAGTTTGATAATAATTCCATTTATTTGACGAGGAATCTAGTTAAATCAATACATTTAGATTTATTAAAGGAGTATCATAATAATTTATTATAAGGGTTGCGTAATGTCTTTCGCCAGCTGAGCGCCGAATCCAATTTAATTAGCGGCTCCAAATCCTAATGACGACAGTAAAATATTTGTGATTCCGCTTTTCGCTTAATAACGTTGTTTACATTAAAAATTTCCATGCTTAATTCGCGTTTCATATTAATTTGATTTAGTTTTAACCGCTAAACATAAAACAATTTCAATTGTCTGAATAATTTTTGGAAAATGAATGGCTATATTTTATTAGTTTTTGTTTGTTTTACCTCAAAGTTAGAGTTAGTTTTCATTACTTAAGCATCTACAATACATTTCTAAAATTATTTTAGTTATTTCCATTGTGAAGGCACACAATGGAATCTAGAATTGATTGCTTGGCTGAAATCAGTCAAAAGCATTTATATTTAAATGTTCCATGACACAATACATATTCACTTCAATTCTTTATTCATTGATGGCCAATTAAAGAATAAAATAGGCATTATTTTTGAGGACTATACAAGGTTATATTGAGCATTCTGCCTTTTATATTCAGTCATACTGCCTATTGTATTATTTTTAGAAGACTTTTCTGTATTTAGATTGCGTCCCGTTTACCCTTTTAAGGGTTCCGTAGTAAGCAAGGAACCCTTATAGTTTCGCCATGTCCGTCTGTCTGTCTGTCCGTCTGTCCGCGGCTTAGCTAAGAGACACTTAGTACTAGAAAGCTGTAATTTAGCATGGGTATACATATTAATCACGCCGACAGTGGTAAAATACCCCTGTACGTAAAGAGGGAATGTTTTTTTTTTCTCATCTATCCCATGGTGTGGGGTGTTGTTGGGAAAGGTCGTTCAAAAATATTGTGGGTGTGTGAAAAGCATTTTTCAATTCAGGGATCCGTTTGTGAAATATTAAGTTTTATAGTGCAAATTTTTGTTAGAGTCTAGCTTAGCAACCATTTAGCTCGCAGGGGGGGTTACTTGGATTTGTGAAAACAATCACAACATTAGTATATATAAAGAAGTTAAAAGGAAAACTATAACAGATAAGTAGGCTTTACAGGTTAACGAGTAATAATCGACCAACTTCATGCATGCATGCTTTTTGCATTTCGCTGAGCCCTGTTCTTACACAGATGCGATTCACAGCTTAATTTTTTTGATTATTTGTTACAAAGGTAGTTAACTCTGCAATCGGCATTTTGTTTTTGTTGTCATTTGCCAATGTCGCAACCACAGAGTACGTAATTTTGTCTTTGGTCCGTGGCCTTGCATCAACCAAGGAACAACTTTTATTTATTGGTTTAATACTAGGCTTTTGGCTACTTTTGTATTTGTGTATTTTATGTCTTTTTTTTGTGTATGTCCTCTTTAAATGTGCGTTTTGTTTGCGCAGAATAAACAATTTTTCTTTCTATTCTTTCTTTCTTTTTACTTAAATTTACAGTTTGAAAAACATGTCCTCCCATACATTTCGTATGCAAGATCATGTTTCTCAACTACAATGTTAAGTTTGTTATTGGGATAAATTCATCCCAACTACGGAACCCTTCAATGTGCGTGGTCCAACACGCACTTGGCTGGTTTTTTCATCTAAATATACATTAAGTCTAAGTGGGTTCATTATTAATCAATATTGTCTTTATAAAATTCAGAATATCTTGTCTCTTGCCTGGTTTCTACAGGTGGAGAAGACAATAGGACAATTAATTAAACTGCTTATATTTAATGATATTCGTAGTTTGCATATGTCGGTAAAAACATTGAAATTAAAAAACTTTTTAATTTTAATGTAAGGATTTATTTGAGGAGTTCGTGGCTAAGAAATAACAGCCGCACGGGTCGATCGATCAGGTTAAGCCACGCTGGTCGCGGTTGGCCCGTGGATGGGTGACCATCTTTACATACCGGGGCGCCTCCGTGCCTCGAAAAGCACGTTAAGCCGTTGGTCCCGGCTGTCATTAGTGGATCTTTAACAGTCGTTACTGGTCATCAGAAGCCCGAAGTCTGGCAACCAGTCTTACCAAGGGGTATCGTTGTACTGGGTTGTGGAGGTGAGATAAGCAGTCGCTCCATTTAAAATACTGGTATTCAGCTGCATCCGGTTAGACTGTAAGCTGACCCCAACATGGGAAAAAGCTAGGCAGATTGATTTTTGATTTATTTGATAGTTTTTAAATACTCCTATGCATTAATATATATGTCGGATCCGGTCATTAGTACGGACACGAAACGAATCGCAAGCGCGCCACTGGTAACATCACGTGATCTACCCACACCTAAAGCGCGCTTCTACAGAGTCGTGATGTTTTAAGTCCACGGCGAGGACGATAGTTAGTGTCTGATCGCATCGGAGTTACGACGTCGCGGAACTGTACTCGATTCGTTGTGAATTATTGTGTTAATTGTAATTTGTGTTAATTTGTGATTTTAATAAACGCCGTGTATCGTACCCAGTGTATTTTCATAGCACGAAACCCAACTTCTGCCCACATAATGTCTGAATCGAATGGAATAAATCCTGACGATCCTACATCAGAAGTGGGATCACATAGTGCTAATGAGATCACACGCGGGGACAGTGACAATAACAATCAGTGGCGGTTACTTTTTGAAATGCAAAATCAACAAATGCACGCGCTAATACAAACTCTTAAAACCCAGCCAGTGAATAGACAGTTAGTGTTACCGGAATTTGACCCCGACAAACCCGATGTTGATGCACGATCATGGTGCACTACCGCTGACTTGTGTTTCGACGGGAATGCAGTGGAAGGAAGCCAGCTTATTTTAACAATAAGCAAGGCGTTGAAGGGCTCCGCATCTACATGGCTGTCGCAGATAACCTATCCAGGTATGACGTGGGACCAATTTAAAGAGTTGTTCAAGGCCAGGTTCGTGTGCGTCGAAACTTCTGCGGCTACCCTCATTAACCTGAGCAATGACAAACCAAAGGAGAACGAGACCTATGCCGCCTATGCTAGTCGCCTTATGACGTTTTTGTTGAACCGTTGGAAGGATCTGAGTGTTGAACAGATTGCGGTGTCGGCTGTTATTGCTCACTTGGCGCAAATTGATACTCGCTTACAACGTCTCGCATTTACCACGGAGGTGACAACGCGTCATAAGTTGCAGCAAGAGCTTCAAGCGTTCTCTTATCTGAAGAGGAGGGCACCTACTGATATGCGTACTGACGGCGGAAACGAGAAACGTCTGAAGTTTTCTTCACTACCACCAATCAAGTGTCACGCATGCGGCAAGCTAGGACACAAACAAGCGGATTGTCGCACTAAGAAGAGCGACGTGAAGAAGCCGTTGCCTGTGCCGGCGGCTACGGGCGTCGTGCAACGACAACAAGCCAGCAGCAGCTCACTGGTGTGTTTCAAGTGTGGCACGCCGGGCCACATCGCCAGTCGCTGCTCAGCGGGCGGGTCCAGCGCTGCTGTACCGGCGGAGAAACGAGTCGACCTTTGCACTGTCGAGCCTCCATCAGGAACATTAAAGCATTTTGGTGAGTGTTTTAAATTTGATTTTGATTCTGGTGCTGAATGTTCTTTAATGAAGGAGAGTCTTACTTGTAAATTTAGAGGTCGAAGAGTAAATGATGTGGTATCTTTAGTTGGTATAGGCAATAAAAATGTTAATAGTACTTTGCAATTACTGTGTCAGGTAGAAATTAACGATTTTGCGACAGAGATTCTATTCCACGTTTTGCCCGATACGTACTTGCGTAGTAACATTCTATTAGGTCGAGAGATTTTGAATAACGGTTTCTGTGTGAGCATGTCTGCAACCGATTTAATTTTGAATAGAGAGGGAACTATAAACGTGTGTAACGCTATTCAGACTATGGCAATAACGAATAATTTTGATAAAATTGACACTGATTTACCATTTGTTAGAAGACGTGACCTTGTTAATATTTTAGAATTATACTCTGACTTTTTTATTAACGGTTTTCCGACCACACGTGTTAACACTGGTTCGTTGGAAATAAGATTGATCGATCCTAATCGTACGGTGCAAAGACGTCCTTACAGACTGTCTCCGGATGAACGTCGAATCATGCGCGATAGAGTTAACGAATTGTTACAAGCTAAAATAATTAGAGCCAGTAGTTCGCCGTTTGCTAGTCCGGCCCTTTTGGTTAAAAAGTATGATGGATCAGACCGTATGTGCATAGATTATAGAGAGCTTAATAATAATACGGTACCAGATCGTTATCCATTACCGTTGATTTCTGACCAAATTTCACGACTCCATGGTGCAAATTACTTTACAAAATTAGATTGTGCCAGTGGTTTCCATTTAATTCCTGTCCAAGAGCAATCGATTGAACGCACTGCGTTCATTACACCTGATGGACAATTTGAATTTTTAACCATGCCGTTCGGTTTACGTAACGCTATATCTGTTTTCCAACGTGCAATCATGAATGCACTTGGTGACCTTGCATACCAGTACGTAGTTGTGTACGTCGATGATATCTCCATCATCTCCGACTCTATAGAGCAGGGCCTAGAGAGACTGCACACTGTGTTAGAGGTGTTAACAAAAGCGGGGTTCTCGCTGAACCTTAAGAAATGCTCTTTTCTTAAAACGCATATAGAGTTCCTGGGTTATGAGGTTGAGGCAGGTAAAATTAAACCAAACAAGCGAAAGATTAAGGCCTTGTCATGTTTACCTTCACCACAATCACTTACGCAGGTAAGACAATTCGTAGGTTTGGCCTCTTACTTTCGTCAGTTTGTACCGAACTTTTCCCGCCTCATGGGTCCGATCTATAGATTGACATCTGGAAAGTCTCCGTTCGAGTGGACACCCAGCCATGAACAAGTTAGACAGAAGGTAATCGAAATACTAACTAGTGATCCAGTGCTCATGATCTTCGACCCGCAGCATACAGCAGAGCTTCATACCGATGCCAGTTCAGAGGGTTATGGCGCGATTTTGTTCCAAGTTGTAGAAGGTAAGCAACATCCTATTGCCTATTTTAGCAAGCGCACCACACCAGCAGAGTCTCGATACCACTCGTACGAGCTGGAGACGCTGGCTGTCGTAAACGCGGTGAAACATTTTAGACAATACCTGCATGGTCGAAAGTTTACAGTAGTAACGGACTGTAATTCCTTGAAGTCATCTCGAACCAAAATCGACCTGACACCGAGGGTACACAGGTGGTGGGCATTTTTACAGTCGTTTGATTTCGACGTTAAATACCGCGTAGGTAAGCAAATGGCGCACGCTGATTTCTTCTCTCGTAACTTATTGCCTCTACCATCAAAACAACAAGCTCGTACTGTTGAACAGAAGCAGGTAAACCTTACTGAATTGTCTGACAACTGGCTTCTGGCAGAGCAGCAGCGAGATGAAGAGATCAAGAAAATTATTTCTAATCTAGAGCAAGGACAGCTCAACGACGACGTAGCTAAGACGTATGAGGTAAGATCAGCTATACTTTACCGAAAAGTTCAACGAAACAGTCGAACGAAATGTTTACCTATTGTTCCTCGTGCTATGCGTTGGTCTATCATCAACAATATCCACGAGTCCATTATTCATCTAGGATGGGAGAAGACACTAGAGAAGCTGTACAACCATTACTGGTTCGAAGGTATGAGTCGCTACGTAAAAAGGTTCGTAGACAACTGTATCACCTGCAAGATAGCAAAGTCTCATTCAGGTAAAGTACAGGCAGAACTTCACCCTATACCCAAGACAGCGATTCCATGGCATACCGTGCACATCGACGCTACTGGAAAGCTGAGTGGTAAGAGTGACAACAAGGAGTACGTGTTCGTGATGATCGACGCATTCACCAAGTACGTATTGTTGTTCCACAGTAAAAACATTGATACCAAGAGCAGCATCAAGGCTGTGTCGGATAGCGCTGCACTCTTTGGCTCTCCGGTACGTATAATCGCTGATCAGGGACGGTGCTTTTCGAGCAAAGAGTTTCGCGACTTTTGCCAAGCTAAAAATATCAATCTACACCATATTGCGACTGATTCATCTCGTGCGAATGGTCAGGTGGAAAGGATAATGAGTGTGCTCAAGTCAATGTTAACCGCGATAGAGACTGATAAAGATCGGTCGTGGCAAGACTCGCTAGGAGATGTACAGCTAGCTCTAAATTGTACGGTTAATCGCGTTACGAAAGCTAGTCCATTAGAACTTTTAATAGGTAAGGTAGCACGCCCTCTTCAGTTAATGGCTAATGACAATGACGACATTATAGACCTTGATGATACTAGGAGATTAGCATCTGAAGGCATTGAGAAGTCTGCGCGTTATGATAAAAGTCGTTTTGATAGTACAAAGGCAAGCGTGAGTAGGTTCTCTGTCGGTGAATTCGTGCTTATTGAGAACGAAGAGCGTAATCAAACTAAGCTTGACGTGAAGTATAGAGGGCCATTTCAAATTGTTGAAGTGTTAGATGGCGATCGGTATGTTTTAAAATCTCTAGTTAACAAGCGTACTTACAAATACGCTCATGACCGTGTTCGGAAGATGCCCGAGGGCCAAGTACCAATTGAGATTGTAGACGAAATAGATGATGAGTTGGCATCACTTTAGATTGTGTAAACAGGTTCTCGGTTCAGTGGGTCGGAGACTATACCAGAGTATCGTAGCCGTAGCCCGTTGGAAATCGGTATCTGCTCAATGAGAAGTCCGTGGGTACGCGGTAGGCGGTAGCTCTGGGTGGTATAGTCGGGTTTTGCCTAGAAGCAAAGACCATAGAGTCGAGGGTTGACTCGGTATTCCCGTGGGGAATAGTGTGTGAGTGTTGTTGACCATGAATGAGATACCTGAGGTTTTGTTTTTGTGATTAAATCATTGTGGAATTATTGTGCTTGGTCTCGGTAATCTCGAAACTAGATAGTTCAAGTTCATAGGTTAGCCTAGTTTTTTTTTGTTGTAAATTAAAACAGATTAAAAAAAGTCTAGTCCCTTTTAATTGTTTCATCAGTCTACATAATTATGAGTCAGGATTGGACGAACAGAAACTGTGGCGAAATTTTGTATTTTCCAGATTAAAAAACACACGAGGACGTGTGCATCGCAGGATGGCCGTGTCGGATCCGGTCATTAGTACGGACACGAAACGAATCGCAAGCGCGCCACTGGTAACATCACGTGATCTACCCACACCTAAAGCGCGCTTCTACAGAGTCGTGATGTTTTAAGTCCACGGCGAGGACGATAGTTAGTGTCTGATCGCATCGGAGTTACGACGTCGCGGAACTGTACTCGATTCGTTGTGAATTATTGTGTTAATTGTAATTTGTGTTAATTTGTGATTTTAATAAACGCCGTGTATCGTACCCAGTGTATTTTCATAGCACGAAACCCAACTTCTGCCCACATAATGTCTGAATCGAATGGAATAAATCCTGACGATCCTACATATATATATTTTTTTTAACCTTAATATGTAACTGTTTTTTTGTCCCTAATAAATAAAATAAAATAATATTGGCAGTGTTTTCATTTTATTGTTGTATTGTCATCTCTTCATTGTATAAGACATTTACCAACAATCCGAAGTATCATTTTCATATGAAACAGGAATGTTTCTACCGTTTACTGAAAAGCAATCTCTGCTAACTAAGTGAACAAATATTGTACATTAAATCATTAGTACATTTGCGAAGCTTTACAATGATGTTAATTAGAGTTTGTGTCAAATTCTGATAGTTGAGCGAAATTTGGTTTGTATTTTGTATTTAGTAATTTTAAAGGTTTTGTAATAATTATGAGTTATATTATGTAATTATGTTGTGTAATTAGTTAACAGATTGTATTGTGTTGTTTTGAGGATTATTTTGTGGTGTATGTTATATACTATACTTTTGGAAAAAGAAGAGTAGCTTCAAAGTTTTTCCACGAATGGAATATGACTTCGATTGGAACAAAAATAAATTTGATAAAAACTGTAAAGAAAATTTAACCGTTAAAATTACGGTTTATATTTTTTTCATGCGGCAACCTTACACCAAATATGATTCTGATATGAAACGAATTGAGTATGATTCAGCTAATATGTGTCACCATGTTAAGAAGATAAGAGGATTAATAGCTAATGATCTGCTGGGAATTCGGGATATGAATTGCTTTTAGAGGAATTGCTCAATGTGGTCATTATAGCCCCTCAGTACAATAGCTACGCGATTGGTTTGCTACATTTCAGGTTCAACTTGAACAAATATTTAGACATAGCCTTCCATAGGTACCTACTTCGTTGTTTAGTTCAAGCCTAGTGAGATTTTTCCCCACATATTTAACTATAATCAAATACTAGTATTTGATTTTAGTCTAAAAAAAATTACAGCAATTTTAACTTTGAACTTCTATTTTGTGTCCATTTTACTTGAAAAATGCTGCAGGTTCTGCATCCCGATGCGGTACCGCATGTTACAAATTCATAGAAACAAAAAACGGCAAGCTGAAACCGGCATTCCAGTTTAAATGTTCATGAAAATCTGGAGAGTTTTCTTAGGAAATATAATATCTTTTGCCTACTATAACTTAATCTCTCCTTAAGTTTAATTCTAAGAAGTGAAATGTAATATCATGCTTGCTATGGAGGCTAAGATACAATTCCTCCTTGAAGTAATTACTCGCTTGAGTACTTTGAGTACGTGGGTGTTTCTCCATTTTGGCCAAAAATCATTTTCCAGTGGCATTTATTTTTTCTGAAAAAATAGACTGTTTTGGTAAAAAGTTTTCATGAGATGAATTTGAAGTCTCATTATTCAATTAATGCATAAACTTCTTCGTCTTGGTGTCGTAATTTATACATTCAAGCGACCAATAACTAATGTATCTTCAAAATAAAATTATAAGATTAAATACATTTATAAGAAACAATGTTTTATTTCAATCTAAACATTTGCCACAACAATAATCTAAAAAATGATTTTACAAAAACGCTGAAACACATAATTCTTTATAACATACCAAAAACATAAATTTCAATTTTCATATCCCTAACTTAAGACATGCTGGGTTTCCCTTACAAACTTTCATCCCCTATATTATGATTATTTTTGAGACAAAAATACCCTATGTCCTTGCCAAATTTTATCAAAATCCGTTCAGTGGTTTAGCTGTGACTTTCGAATTTGTAATATTAGTATGGATTATATTATATTACTTATACTCGTAGTTAGGATTAGGATAGTGCGTACAAAATAACTAGTTGAAAAAAAAAACAACTGGTTGCACTCCGGGAGTGCCGGCAGAAGTGAAAACTTGAATTTTAACGTTGCGATCTACTCTCCCTCAGTCTTACGAATTTTCGATCAGGTCACGTGTCTTGACGCGAGCTTAACATTTTTTACCCATCACAAAAAAGTGCACAACGCCGCTAAAGAAGTTTTCACTTTAAAAAAAAACTCGGGTTTTTAAAAAAAACACATGAATCACGTCAAAATAAAATTTATTCAAGAATTGCCCATGTACTTGAAGCATGTTGAAACTTGGCATGGTAGGCTTTATTTATAAACAGCTTGAAACTTAAAGTATAAAGGATACTCGTTGATGGTTACCTGGCGCGCGTCTTTGATTTCAAACATATTATCACGCCTATTATTCTTCGATGGAGTTGGCAGATCTGAATAAATATTTAATTAACTCGGAAATATATTTCGCTTAGATAGTTAGATATCTTAAAATACTGATAAGACCACTTATTGGTGTCTAAAGATAACAATCTGTTCCAAAAAATAAACAGATTGAAATCTCTGTTTGCCAATTAAGAGATTCATTCTGAATTAGAAGGCGCGACAGACAACCAGATTTATTTGCATCAAATAAGCCTCACGCACTTGTGTCGAGTTAAGGCCTTGATACACATGCATTGTAATTTTTTCAGAGATACTATAGCTACCTACATTTTCTTCTCTATCTGTACGTAATAGGTCAATGTGTCCGCAGTTTTGTGTCTGTAAATTGATGTATTGTTGAAGAAATCATTTTCAGGGGGATACTGTAGGACCAACAAATCTGCATTCTTGATTTCAGTCTTGATATCCTTTAGAAATAATTGAACAATATCTTATGTAGGTAAGTAGTTCTTGATTCATGAACATCTAGATGTTATTGTACCTACTCTATTTATGCGGTGGTTTTTTAGACGTAAGTTTATGTATGTGTGTAGGTACTCTATTGTCGTTATTTTTAACATAATTTAGTACATAATCTGTAGATAAAAACATAGCCTTCCTTTATAAAGTTCCCCCATGAAACCTCATGGCTAGCACGGGTCCTACTTTGTTAGCAGGACAAACCGTGACCGATAGCTTTTTAACGTCATTCCTAGAGTAACCAGACTTTTCAGAGTATGAAAATATGATGAGTATGGAATATACCTACCTACCCACTATGAATATGCAGTGGAACACGGAAAATTATACATTTTTGGTAAGACATTTTAGCATAAAACAAATCATGGTATGCAACTACACAGATGTTGCGTTAGTAAATAGTTGACTCATTTTGACCAACATTTTGTAAGCGACTGACAACAAATGTGTATAGTAATCACTCACATGTATGTGTAGGACTTTTGCCCAACCTGTTTGTTGTATTAAACGAGTGTTGGTCTAGTTGGCGTCGAATTTCACACAAACGTTTTGGTTGCCAACAAGGATAGTCCCGTGTGACTGGCACCGATGGTCGTTATGTTGAGCGGACAGTTGAGAACAGTCTGATAAATGGGTTGTATGGCGTGTAAGGTTGAACCTAGGCTATAGCTTGAACCATTCTCACGCTATTTTTCAAATTCTAGGGATTTGGTCTTCAATCACAATCTATAATTCATAGATTCAATAAATCTACACATACAATTCTATAATCAATTCAATCAACACTAATATTATAAAGAGCAAATATTTGTATTTTTGCTTGTAATGAATAAACTCAAAAACTACTGAACCGATTTAGAAAATTCTTTCACCAGTAGAATGCTATATTATCATTGAGCAACATAGGCTATAATTTATAAAGATATCACGCGGGCGAAGCCGCTGGCGGAGGCTAGTACTCGTAATATAATAAGGAGGTAACATTACGTCATTCTCCCCAGCAACCTGTTTTTCCATTTATAAGTTTATAATAATTTTGTACCCAATATGTACTCAATTTGTACATAATTAAAGTATCT
Organism: Xanthia icteritia; assembly: GCA_949128155.2. Taxonomy (NCBI): domain Eukaryota; kingdom Metazoa; phylum Arthropoda; class Insecta; order Lepidoptera; family Noctuidae; genus Xanthia; species Xanthia icteritia. The sequence continues at coordinate 10,226,177 of OX421939.2, forward strand.
TGAAAGGTTAAGAGTATAGACACTTCATTTTTATGTTGCTGTAGAGCATCTCTCCAGCAACCCCTAGTTAAAATATGAAGAAACTTACGTAGATGCTTATTGTATTAACAAAGAAGCGTCTGAAAATAATTCTACAATTTTTTTTACCATTAAATAAGCAAGCTGTGACTAGTTATGTCAAGTTTAAAATTCTCGGGATATTGTTATAAGCGCCTGAGCAAAAATATATAGCAAAGTGTAAGAATAAGCTTTGCACACATTAAATTGTCAAGCGTTGTAAAGTTAATAATATTGTAAAAACACTATGTAATAATAATTAATTAATTATAATAATTACACATAACTATTGGATTGGTACATTAAAATTCAAGTAATAGGTAATTTAATGTCATCATGACGGATAATTTTTGGTTCATTTCTTTTAACTGTTTATCCTCAAATTGTTTTTATTTTCTAAAATCTTTATATTTTTGTTGTTTTCTTACATTCTTCTCTCAAGGTTATCTGTAAGTTTGAGTATATATTGGGTACAAAAGTATTATACATTTATAAATGGAAAAACAGGGGATGGGGTGGCTGTGGAGTATGACGTGTAACATTTGTGAGTTTGTGTGTAAGGTATAATCTTCGGAACTACTGATCCGATTCCGAAAATTATTTTACTGATAGAAAGCTACGCTCTTACTGAGTGCTTATTTATACTGGATATTTTTTTATGTTAAAACATGCGGATGAAGTCGTGGGCAGTAGCTAGTTCTATATGTAATAACTTAAGAAAATGCGGAAAAACAATCTGAAACTTTGCTATAGTAGAGAAGTTAGAGTTGCATAACATTTTAACTGTATGAATATAATTTCAAAAGTTTCTATAAAACATAATAAACTCAGTAACAAAACTAAATAAAAACCGCATTAAAGCCCTCAACGTGACGTGAATACGAAAATGTTTTTATCCCCTCCCAAACTCAATTGTGAAAAGATTTTATTTACAAATCGTCAAAATTCAGATTATGTTGCTCATCAGCGCTATCCTTTAAATGGGGAGAGGTGGGGGCGTGAAACTGGCTAATGAAGTATTTGAAGCCTCCCCTCTGAAGCGCCGTGATTGGTGATGGAATACTAAGCATGGTCCGATGACTAGCTTCACGTAATTCCTTCTGATTGTGTACCGAAAAATGTGAATATTTTTTCCCGTATTAAATTTTCGCTGCGGAATTTTTCAGGGTAATTTGTTCTGTTATATTTTTGAGCGAGTTTGAGTATAATTATTAGCTTTTATTTTTAAGAAGCTTTTGGTAATTTGCGTTAAATAAAATGGTGGCTATTTTGAAACTTTAGCATATTCATTGAGCTTATGGATTAGATTAATTGAACCCATCGTGCATCGTTGTAAATTGATTATGGTTATATTGTTGTAAAAACTCTTTTGCGGAGTCCCAGAAAGTGTTGTAATATGTACCTAGTATTCCTTGAATTCCATTTCAAATACAACAAATAATTTACATATAGAGATGCAAATTATTTGTTGTATTTGAGATGCCTACTCCCAGCTATCGTCAAAAATTTAAACGAGCCACAACATCCACGGGAAATATTTTATATTCCTGAATTTTTTACTTCACTGAAATCCATCCGAGGATTTGAAGTAAGTGGCGAATAAATGCGAACTCAGCAGCTGCTATATCTAGTGCATAACATAGTTTGAAATTCTTATATGGAGAAGTTACCTTTCATGATTTTCCTCAGCTGAGGAAGTTTGCGCCTTCCGGTAAGTTGAGCAGTAAATCAATTCTTTGTACTCACGTATTACCATGCGTGATACACGAGGCCACCTGTTTTAAAATGGTGGGTAAAATACTTAGGTACTTGATTTCTATATTGTAAGCATGAAATGGAATAAATAGAATATTAGAAAATAAATATTCTTGGCTTTTATGTATATAACAAACAAAGAGGTATGTTATTTACAAAGAGTTAAGTAGGTCTGATAAGTTCAGTGAGTGCTCATACAATTCTATTAAAAAATTTGACAGCAAATTGCTTATTATGTTTCGTGTATGAGCACTTAATATAAACGGTTTTATGTAGATTTTGAAACCTGTTTACGCTCGAGTTAGTAGGTAGATTGAGTTCTAAAATGTTTCAAATAATTATGTAGGCACGTTGTTTTGGTTATTTACCATTATTTTGATAATGACAACACATGAAGAGTTTTTAAACTGTAGCTAAATTAATTACTACAAAATAATGTTTCGAATTTAGATAACTCCTTTGTAAAACAACTCTCTCTCTCTCCTCTAGGGGTGGGCGTTGCGACGACGAACCCTTTACGAAGACCGTTTTGTGTTCTGCGACGATGAAACCGTTTTACGTCCTGGGTTCAAACGGCCTTCGTTGCACAAACCAGTCTTCAAATTACTACGACTACATTCGAGAGCGCAATAGTTCAACTATCTATCACACTCGTATCGTCGTCTGCCTTAACGTTCCGCGTTCGTTTACAATACAGTCCTTACAATAAAAAATGAACCTTTTGTCAATAAAATAGAGTCGATAATGTATTACTGGTTGTCAATGCTGTCGTTCGTGATGCGACGAAACTATTTAATACATTGCAAATCGTTGATAGTTGTAAGAAACTGCAACTATGTATTTCACTCGACGATAAGTTTCGTCCTAAAAAATCCGTTTATTGCTACCGTTTGCGTCGTCGGGAAAACGTTTGGATTTCGTCCGTCAAAAATTCGACAACGACCCACCACCACTCTCTTCTTGGCTATGTATCCCACATGGTCGTGAGTCAGCCTTCCTGGCCTTGCTCTTCCACTTCGCTCTATCCTCGACATCGTCTCCGGATACCTGACACTCTTTCATATACTTTAGCACTACAGCTTTCCACCTTGTTTTGGGTCTGCCTCTGGGTCTTGGACTGGGAATGGTAAGTAAAACAACTACTCTTGGTAACTTATAACTTTTACGTTATTGATATTATTTAAAAAAAAATACCTTAACGTTAGTGCGAAAAGAAAAAACGTTTTCTTTCTTCCTTTTTCTCAAGCACCGCAGTAATATCAAGAAATACTTAGAGGCTTTTAGTAAAATCACTTATTGTATCCGCGTAGACAATATACCCTGTATTTAACACCTGGCCACTAGAGACTTTCTCGTAAAGATACCGTTGAGAAATCACAGTAAACGAGATTATACGAGATAAGTAAATAACTAATGTTCTCGATTAGGAGTTTGGAAAACAGAAAAACATTATTTTTTTATCTGCAAGGGTCGCTGTTCTTTTTACCCGACTGCGACGACGCCAAAAACGAGGGTTATGTGTTTGACCTGTACGTATGCATGTATGTGTGTATGTCCGTCTCTATGTTCCCTCGTAACTAATAAACGGCTGAACCGATTTTAATGAATGGTATAAACCATTATTTATTTATTATATTTATTCTTCAGAAAGTTTTAAACATTCTAATATATAGATAAATAATGAACACCATTAGCGCTTACAAGTGCCATTAACAAGCTTCAACAAACTAAAAACTACGTAAAAAATAAAACACAAATAACATAGATAAAATAAAATCTTCTTACACAAACAAAACAAAACAAATTCTTCTTTAAAACATATTATTAATGGTTACCTGAATCAACTAAAACAACCCATGCTCACTATAATATGCTCAGTTACTTTTTCAGATCATTAAGTCTTTATTACCTACTTAATTATCTGATCATTAGCTTTTGTTTTTACATCACAGAATACTTTATCTATCGCAGTGTATATTTCTCAGGAGCTGAGTCCTGAATATATTACAATCACAAAGATAAATCGAGCGATTACCCGGACGCGCAGTAGTTCATACGTAATAAAACTTCAAACAGTCGCAGTGCGAGCTGCACTAATTTCCTTAATTAAAGTCCTGTTAAGTTAAAAACGAACTGACGCCATGACGTGTAATTGAAAATACGAGGATATTTGCTCAGAATTTATTATAGTTGCTGCAAACATACGAACGTGTTAAGCTTCACAACTAGGCTATAAATATTGGCGAGCTGTGAGTTACAGCTTTAGTTCAACACACAGATTTGTTCCGCGTGTTTCGCCCACAATACACCTATTTAAGCTTCGGTCCCAACCATTATCGATCAATTGGCAGTCGCCACTAGTTTGTTTGCTGTTCTTTGCCGGTTTTCAGGAGGAGCTGTTACAGGTTGTTCTAAAGTATACGGCTTTTCTGCATACTTTGAGGTTTCCCCAGACAGAATGTCCTACGGAAAGTTGCGGTCTTGCGGAAAACTCATGAGGATATTTTGCAGTTATTCTCGCCCTCGAGTGTTGCTTGTTTAAATAAAATAACAAAAATCAACATTAAACTTATATTTTTGTAACTAAGTTTATACTAAAAATATAAGTACCCAATCAACTTTGAACCATAAGCTTTAGTGATAAAGTTGAAAATCTATTAAAGAAATTTGACAGATAGTAGTAGGTTGATGTGCTGGCGTCTGTACAATTTATATTATATTTTTTTATCGAAATAGAATAAATCAATTGTAAGTATAAATATTAAAATCAAATGATACCAGACTTTCCTGATTTCAAAAGTAAATGAAATAAAATCCGTTGCTAAATTAAATCAATAGCCCTGTTGGAATTCAATTTGAAACAAAGATTGAGTGCAAACAGACTGATGAACGCCAGTGATCAAAATACACTTTTATAAAATAAATACATAGTCAAATAAAAACACGGATCATCAAGTAAAGCGATCGAAAAATTGATTGGTGTTTTCACGGAACAAAAGTTTTTGAGCGAGCTATTATAAAGTTACCGCGATATCAATGAAAAATTCAGATTATGAATAGTGACAGAAATCTCACTCCGAATATTTTAAATTGACTTGCACCATGTTACCTCAGATGTTCAACGATGTGCAACGTGCAACGACCCTAGAAATCCTTAGTTAAGTGTTATTTCCATAATTTCCTCGATACGACTCGTTAATAAGCAAAGGTGGAGATCTAAGTGCGAGCTAACTCGCTCAACGATATGCAAAGGATTACGGAGAAAGCGGAGCGGGTCCGTCTAAACGTAGCATAATGACGTCATTTGCAGAAAGCCATTTCACCCGAAATTATTTCGCATATTATTTTGCTATTGCGCTCGTTCCATAATTGTTTGAATTGCACTTTATAATGTCTACAGCTACGTTCGTCACAACCTACGATATTCATAAAATAAATAGGTACGAGTACAAGGTATAAATGAAATAGCAGCTGGTTCACCCCGATACGCATTAACATAATGAACACTTGGCCCATAATTTTCGGGGTTTCTGTAAAAAAATCATCCCGCTATGCGAAAAGTTGGGAGGGCAAGTTTCCTAAGAAATTTCTCTCACCCCAAAAGTTAACACGTAAAGTTGTTCATCAACGACTGGAATCGTTTTATTCATTTACAGCGCGTTTTATAAAAAAAAAGCCAGATGATAACAAGGCGGAAGTTCCTTTAGATATTGTGTAAGATGGTGCTTATAATTTCCGGTGCGGCGTTTCCCGGCCTTTTCAGCTAATAGTCTATTCACTTTTTTCCTCTTTGTGCATCCCTTGATTGTAGGGATCTTACAATTAGTTAAAAATATATTCAGCGAGGGCCGGGTTCTCATAAAATTCAGCTAATAAAGAGTTTTGGAACAAGTGAACTTCCACAAAGAAAACTTAGTTGTAGGCTTGTAGAAAAATATCGATATATCGATATTAGTAGTTCGATATATCGATATTTTTAGGCGATATTTATTATTTCGATATAAAATATCAAGTATCGAAAATGATCAAATACCTACGATGTATTTCCAATAAAAACACCATTGCCTCCGCTGACTAAAACCGCTGGAATTCAGAGCCGTAAAAAGTGGACATTTTTTTCCAGTTTGGTATTTTTATGAATAAAAAAACGTAAAAAGTACAAATATTTTTAGAAAATTTCACTGTTATATCGATACATCCTTTTTTATATATATCGAAATCGATATAAATATATTTTTAAATATCGATACGATATATATCGATACTTTTTGGCACTTCTTGCATCCCTATTAGTTGGTCAAGATTCTACTTAACATTTTTCTTTGAATGGATAAAGGGAAACTTCTCATTTGTGTGTTTTCGTCAGAGGCCAGTCTTGAGGAAATTAAAAAAGTAACCTGTTTTTTTTAACATGGATTTTGAACTAATTTAGAGATTCATACTATCTTGTTGTATGTTCACAATGTTACGTGTTGTCAGTAGTTATATATTATGATAAAGCCCATTTTCGAGGGTACAACTCTAATTGGGGTAAAAAACTAAATATTTCGTTGTAAATACATCTATGTAAGTATACGTTTCATGCAAGCAATTACTGTTACTTAGTATTTATACGGTCACTTTCTTTTTATTATCCGCCAACATTAACGGCTCAGAAGGGAATGTCGTATTTGAGCGAAAATTGCACTTAATTTTTTTTATGGTTTTCTGTCTACCGGCCGTTAACAGTGACTCTTTTTAATAAAATTACAGGAATTTTACAATTGAGTCATTACATTAACATTAAAGAATTTTGTGATTATTGTTGAGAAAAAGGTTTTTTGTTTGTAAGTATTTTGAGGACTGAATCAAGTATTGACCTCGTAATTGCATTAAAATTCCCAGTAAATTTAAACTTCACGGTTGAAACTATCTAACAGTCACTTAGGGTAGATTTCGCCAATGAAACTGAACGCGATCAGCACATCTATACCGCGTTTAAGAGCTCTCAGTACCATTATTGTTACGGAATATTGCATTTAGAAGAAATACAGAATGATGCATATGCTCCTCTAATGATGTGCTGATCAAATTAAACCTTGTCGTTTTGTGACTTGGAAGTGACATTCAAGCAAGGAACCTTGCAGAACCACATCATTTTATTTTATTTTGTTTTTATTTTATTTGTTAGGGACAAAAAACAGTTACATGCCAAGCTTAACTAAAGATTTTTAAATTAGCAAAGTACTTAGAAATACATCTAAATATAATCTATTCCATATTTATGTTACTACACATGTAAAAACAAAAGCATACTTTTAATTATCTCTGATTGTTTAAGCATCCAAAATTTTTCCTCTTTGTAGACAATCTTAGAATATTTTATATTCTGACATTTTTGTTATAAACTGTCATCTGTACAATTTACTTTTCTAAACCACGTTCCACGGTAAGTACATTTCACCTTCTTCTAGACCTCTTATAAAGCTGGTGAATACACTGTAACCTTCGCAATAAGGGCAGGTGTAGGATTTTGCCTCTGTAAATCGTTCTGTACCCTAATTACGCAATACACGATCAATCGGAATTTGAATCTTCATCTTCTCTTAAGTTCGAAAAAAAATCTGCTCAACAACGTAAATAACGCAATGAATGTTGTTGAACGGTCAATATGTTTTTTTTTTTTTTTTTTTAAGGAACGTTGCCCTGCCCTAGGAAATTCTCCTGTATTGTGGGTGCGTTTACAAACATTTAAACTCACATACACAAACAGCCAGAACCGGAACAACTAATTGTAGGTCATACAAATATTTGTTCCGTGCGGGAATCGAACCCGCGACACGCAGCGCAGCAGTCAATCGCTTAACCAATGCGCCAACCGTGCCGTCAAATCGTCATTTGTCGTAATCTTTTACGAAAATGAGTTGCGTGTTGTTGTGCTTTAACGAAAATGAGATAGCTGGCCGTCATTCAATTAAGAAATAACTTGATATATGTTCGAATTGTTTAACATATGACACAGAACGATAAAAACGGCCTTCAGTTTTGTTTTGGCTTTTGGTGAAGTCTATGGTTTTGCCCCTTGAGTCTATATTTTTAAACAAAGTTATCTAAGTACTCGAATTTTAGCCTAATCAGTTCAGTGAAACTAGCGTGTGTATAATAATATATACTTAAAATCTTGCCAAAAAAGGTTGCATTGTGTAAACACACTTATAAACTTCTCTTTATAATTAACTTAACGTAACGTACTGTGTAACCTAACTTTCAATACATAGTGATTTCAAATAAAAAGCATTGAGTGTGTTTGCGCTATACTGAGTATCATTTGTCCGACCCCTCGTCGTCAAGCGGCGTGATGCCAGGCGACGTTACTCTCCTGGAGAGGCCTTCACGTGTGACGCAGACGCGACCCTCCCGCTAACGTGAGGCATCACAAAGCGCCTCCGCTACCTCCAAATATCTCAAAATCTCCTCTCCACTCAACAGGGGTAAACGAACATGCTCGGCGTGTGACGCCACAGCCCGGCTCCTCCACACTGCCTACTGCCTGCCTGCCTGCCTACCTGCATACCTGCCTACCTGTCCGTCTGCCTGATCCTGATCCCGCTGATCCCGAGCATCCCACGTCGTGCCAAGACGTCCTGGACCTCATAAGCTCTCTGTCATTTTATATATTATTATTTTTATTTAATTAACCTTGTGATACAACAATTTCGAGGTAGACTAAACAATTGACTAAAAAACTTGCCAAAAAAGGTTGCATTGTGTAAACACACTTATAAACTTCTCTTTATAATATTAACTTACAATAAACACATAGAATGTCCTATATAGACTTAGCTTAATTCAAAATCACCTCACAATGACCAGCTAGATTAAGGTAAACATTCGGATTATACAATCTACTCCACATATATAGCCATTATCCGAAGAGTAAATTGAATTACCGTACGTAAACACAGAATTAGGTCGTTTCAACTAATTATATAATATAATCAGCTCGTGAGCTGCCCTTCCACACATCTTGTGCACTCGAAGCCGCAATTTAGTCGTGGTTTACCTCTGACACGCGCTGTTTACGACTAAATCTCAAAACTAAATTTTGAGCTAATTAGAAATTATGTTTGGTAGAGGATTTGTAAGTTGTTTTTTGTTTGGTTCAGTGATATTAGGAGTAGCATTTTGAACAGCGGCTACTTAGTGTTTTAGGACTGAAGCTGAGGCCGAGGTCTATAAACGTTACTTAGCCCAAAGCGCGTGCTATGTAACGTTACTTACTGACAGACATTTTCCCGTCTCTACGTTGTATTAGTAGTTTGACAGTTGTGCGATAGTGACAGGAGTAACGTTTAGCCAAATTACGTGCTTTTTTATGTTAGCCTAAACTGTCAAACTGCTGAGCAAAGGCCTCGCCCAAATCCTTCCAGTCATCCTTTTTCAGGGCCACCTTGATGCAACCAACGTACGTGACGCGGTCGTCTCGACACCTCTTCCTTGGCCAGCCTCGGCAGCGCCGTCCATACTCAGGCACTCATCGTGTGTGTGGTGATTATATAATAATATTAATTACGTGTTATGTACCGTTTATAGATCTCGGCCTCAGTTCTTCCGTGGAAAGTAAAGCTAGAACTCTCTTTCTACTCCGGGAACAAAGGCTTTTCAAAATGTTCTGGGTAATTAAATATTCAAACTAGAGCCTGCTGTGGGTATAATATTATTAAAAAACGATTTAACTAATAGTTTTGTTGGTAAAAGATCTCGATGTACATTTACAGAATAATTACCCATCCCTCTTTTTTAAGTAGGTACTTAGCTAAATAAGAGTGTTGGGTGACGATGCAATATAGTTTATGTCCTATTTCTTCCTCAGGCTTTTTTGTCTGTTTCACACTCTCGGGTGAATAATGCCTCCCATTATTCAAGTTGTCTCCGTGTTACTAGCATTATGTAATAATTTAAGTGATTAACGACGAACAAGTTGACTTTTCAAAGACAATGTGGTAGTTCACGCAAGTGAAACTATTCCGTTCCCCGTAGCACTCTGCAGCAGAATCAATATTGAACGGGAAGCAGTTTCTGACTATTAAGTGTTTGCAGTAACTTGCTCTAACAATTGTTTTGATTGACTATTTGGAAGCGATCGGGAATAGATCTTTGTGTATTATATCGTTCGTCCTGTTTACAGTCATCCCTATGGTTAGTGCATTTGACTTCGGCTGATATGACAGCACTGTTTTGGTTGATCGCTCCGTAAAGGCTCGTTCACAAATGCGGGACGTGACTTCTCGATAACTTGCTAGTCCATTTAATAAATAATTTAATTCATTTAATAAGTAATTCATTTTAAAAGCACACAACTTTTCAGCGCCTGAAAAGGCAAGTTCATTGCACTATTTATGAGTGCACGATCGTGCATAACTCTACAAACAATCCTAAAGTTTCATATCCGGAAATTCAATACCAAAGATGGAGAGGTTTATTTCCACCCGGGGACCGTGCCACCAATATTCATGTTTTAAATAATTACATAAATTCTAAAACACCTCTTTAGAGGATTCCGTTGGGGGCGCTAATGAATTATGCGATCAAGATAAATTAGTTTTGATGTAATACGAATCTTAGTAGGTATGGCAAGAAGAGGGTTTAATTAAATATGATAATAGGTTGAATACCCGCTCGTTGTGCACGATTCAAGAAATTCCTATGCGTACGAAATTCAATGAACATTTTAAAAGGAAATTTAGTTTTCATGGACCTATTGCGAATGTTGTCTCATTTGTTTCACATTCTTTTATTTTCGCCTTTTCAGCCGATGTTGGATATTCGAAAAGGGGAAGAGTTTGAATTCGTAATAGAACCCCATCGGAAGTCTCCTAAGTACATAATAAAGATTAAGTGTATCCGCTTCTAGGAATATCTTGTACGTTAGTACGTGGTGAGAAGATTTCTTGGTATAGAACTGATTCAAGTTTACGTTGTTACTTGACGTTGTAGGTTCCTCTATTATGGGTCTTCGTTTGATGTTTCTAGAAGTAGCGCTTCTTGTTAGTTTACTGAGAAATCTGATATTGAGACTCCTTGAAGCAGTAGTGGTAAGGCAGAAAGGTGTTCAGTTACAAACAAGTTTGCCAAACGCTAGTAGAGAAGTGAATCGTTACGAAAATCATTTACGGCCAATTTTACCAATGAAACTGAACGCGTTTAAGAGCTGACAGTGTTAAAATTGTTGTGGAATATTGACAGCTCTTGAACGCGGTTAAGAAGTGCTGGTCGCGTTCAGTTTAATTGGTGAAATCACTTAGGGCTGATTTAGAATATTGTACACTGACCGCTCTTGAACGCGTTTAGATGTGCTGAACGCGTTCAATTTCATTAGTGAATTCCGCACTTAGTCTTTTTCTTTGTCGATGTGCAAGGAACGTTTACGTTTAAAAAGTAGATTAATAAATAAGAACCTAACCCAAATTATTTTATTTACAATATTGAATTTTCTGTAATTTCCTTCACCTTCGTAGTTTAGCAAACAGAAGTGAGACATAGTTAACGGTGTACCACAGAATACCAATCCCGAAATTCAAACCGAGACTAACTCGACGTAACCCTCAACATAGTTGTAAATATCGTCCGCTTAATTAAGCCAACAACCGTCTGGTAGTGTGGAGACAAGCCGCGAACTTTTTGAACCGTGAGCCGTGAACTTTCCTCTTTAGCCGGCTCACATAATGTCCCCAAAGACCGAGTGCCACCATTATCTTCACTTAATGCAACTTGCACGCAAATTCAGGCCGACGTTTAATCGTCCAAGTTTGAAGAGCTCCTAAAGGGTTGGGCCGCTGTAAGGACGATATAAGGAGTCAAGGATTCGACCCCTTTAGACTGAACTTTTGGAGATGTAAGATCATAAGTCTGTGGTAGTTAACCTACTGGATATTGTTACACCGTAGTACCCGTAGACTGTAAAGTGATACAGTTTGGTTCACGGAGCACGGAATCGCCGCACTGGTAGCGTCTAGAGACGGCAGTAGGAATAAAATACGTGGCGCGGAAAGTGCGTTTACCGCTCAACTTCTGTCACGGACTGGTTTTCAAAGCCGTCAGCTTCTGTACTTAATTTGTGTCGTAGTGTGAGTAAACGGTGACATGCTGGGTTTCTATGGAATATGTTGCAATGCCGTCTCTGTGCTCTGTGGTTTGGTCAACCGCAGGTTAGCTTAGGTTACCGGTGCTAATGCTGTACTCGTGCGGCGTACGGTGTCAATAAGGTAAAATCTACTTCAGGGCGGCAAAATTGTTTAATTGTCAATAAACAACTACCCGATTTTCAAATAATTTCCTTTGTTATGAAGAGTCTCTATTACATGGAACACAATAGGAAAGTTACAATGTTGACAGTATTTTGTTCTATCTTTAGGCTGTTTGAATTGGGTGAAGATAGTATCTATAAATTTCTTCCCTTGAAATAAAATAATCGATTTTTCTTTGTTGTGCTTATATTTGTATTTGTTTATTGTATAAAATATTATGAAATAGGTTCAAGTCATCCCAAATTAAATTAACTATCTAGTAGTTATTTTAATATTTGTTGAGTAATAGTTACTGAAATATGTATATTCATATTTTGAGAGACATAGTAACAGGCATATTGTAAACAAATGACTGTCCCTCCCGTGCCTTCATTGCGCCACTCCAAATTAATTCACAGCGAAACTTTTTAATTCGAATTACTCGTAACTTCTTGACGCTTGACAGGCTCATTAAATTTTATACTGTGACTTGACTAACTCCCGTGAATGTTATATTATACTCTGTAACAATTTGGATTATAAAAGCAGTAAATGTCTAAGTTGTCGTACTTAGTCATAGTTTTAAATTAATCAAATAATTTGGGTCTCGAAAATTACTTGAATTAAATTTTCCATTGCAATAGAAAGACTTAGTAAACTAGGTTGCTTTAATTGGTAAATTAGATGAAGATTATATTGAAACTGAATTTCAAGAATCTTTGAGATGTCTATTATAAGAGATTATGAACATAAAGAACTTTTAAGCTTAACGAACTACACGCGTTAAGTTTCATACTAAACTTAATTTTTCAACAAAGGCTACGTTCAGCCCACATACATGCAAGCATAGCCCCACAGCACACCTGTATACAGTACAATACAAGGATTCATAAATAGGCCAGAACACAAACGGTGTACCAACGCATTTCTCAAACTCTGCAGTAGACGTTACTTAGTCCGTAGAGCTTCAGAGTCTATTGTTATTGAATGTACACATAATTTCACTCACAATCAACCGGGCGCCTCAGGGCGTTATGACCTAACCAAAGAGGTACTGAGGCGTGATATGATGCAGCAAATCTTGCTTTAGGAGCTTGCGTTAATCCCTTTGTTTTGCTAATGTGTGATTAGGATTGCTTACATTTTCCGGCGCCATTTTAAAACGGGATTGTTCACTTGTGCGAAAGACATTTGCCCGAACAAAGTACCACTTCTACCTTTTGTGACAGTATTCGCTATGGGCCAAAAAGACGTTCTAATAACACATATTAAAACTTATGTTTTTAGTACGAACATATAGATAGGTAGGTACAAATATCCAAGAAAAAGTATGAATTTCGGCAATCTGTTTTGGAAATACGTACGCGCGATTATAAGAACTTATAAAGATGTTGAGATGAGGTATGACGCAGCAACTCTTGGTTTAGGAGCAGACATTACCCCTTTTGTTTCACTATTGTGAGATTAGGATTGCATACATTTTCCGGCGCCATTTTTGAAGCGGGATTGGTTCTCTTGTGCGAAAGATATTTGCGCGAAAGATATGTACTTGTTCAGTTCAATTCCGCGAACAACTTACCTTCGGCGGTTTCTACGAATTGAGTCAGTGTACGCTACAGACTGAAACGTGGTTCTGATCACACCTACTGAAACTCATGCTAGTAGTGAGAAATTTATTATTCTCTTGCCACTATCCCAATTTATTTGGGGTCGTCTAAACTTTTATTCTTCGATTCTTTTCTATTGGTCGTCATTTCAGTAGTCAGTTCCCTTCTAGCCATATCATCTTTCACACAGCCATCCATCGTTTTTTTGGTCTCCCCCTACGCTTATAGTCAACAACATTCATACTCAAAACGTTCCTCACGACATTCTCCTCATTCTTCGTATCACATGCCCATACCACACCACTTTTCTATGCTTAGGGTAGTGAGAAAATATAGGAAAGTACCTAATACTGCTTCAATAAACAGTAGAAAAAACAGGTTTGTTCAAGTACATAAACGGTAATTTACACAATAGATGCAATACTCATAACGACTGTTCAAATAATGATCCATTACCCAATTATTCAAAAATTTGCGAAAATTGCAAAATAGTACGTTCAAAAATGTGCAAAATTAATAATAAACATGTTAGAACAACACAACACATGCCAGAAATATCGGAATTTAATCATGATGATAAATTTTAATTAACACCAAACCACAATTCAGCCTCAATAACCACATTAGCCACAGCCACATTTAATAAATAAAAGGTTAATTACTAAATTAATAACTAATTATAATAGTATGATGTGATTTGTTAGAGCGTATGTAATCCTCTACAAGGTTGCAAAGATAGCAAAATCTGTATAGCTTTATAATCAGTTTAATATAAATATTATTTTGTTGTACTACAATCTCCATAAAGTATGAGCTCATGCCGCCTGTGATACAGGTTTATAATACCTTTGTGAATTATTTCTAAGATTTTACGTTAATATTTTACCAATTAACTGAATAAAAAATATAATATATTAATACTTCACTTTGATAATACTGTTTCTAATTACACGAAATACGTCTTCACTCAGCGAGTGTTAAAGCTCGACTGCCATGTTCTCTAGTCAGATTATACACGTAGACTACCGTTTGACAGCTAAGTGGTTGCTGTTAGCCGGCAAAAATCAGTTTAACAATTGTTATTCAATGTAATGTGAATGTAATGAGTGTGTGTGAATTTCTCAGTAGCAGCCAGGGGTCTGGATTTGTGCCCGGTTGATGGCAATAGGCTCGCCCCTATTACAATTGGGACTCAAACATAACTGGCGTAATGTGGGTGTACTATAGGTACACCTCTGCGCAACCCTTCGGGGAATACAGGCGTGATGTTATGTTATTTGTATGTGTTATTCAATGTAATTTCACTTGTGTACATGGTTAAAACTTTACTAAATAAAATATTATAAATGCAAATTCATGATTATAAAAATAAATAATATTTAGAGCATTGCTTTTTTTTTTTGGATGGGAAATTATCAAATAAAGAAGTTATTTGATAATTTCCCATCCCTCCTGCTCTGGGTGGAGCGGGAGGGCATGTCAGACTCTTACTGACTAAAACCCACCCGTGTTCCTTCAGTTGCCTGTACGTTGCCAGGGGCCACGGTATCCCTTTCGGACTTTCCCGCAACCCCGGCAGGCATTGGTCCTATTGGACCCCTTCACTTGCTGACATCTCTTTGAGGCGCGCGTGGAACACAACGCGCCGTCGACCCAGGCCCTCAGTGTTATTCTGTAACCATCTCACCGTGAGAACTTAGGTGAAGTGAGTACGGAGTGAGCTGTCAGTCCCTAGCAGCAGGTGGAATGACAGCTCACTTCACGTTCACTTCACCTAAGTTTTCACCGTGAGATTATTACAGAATAGACCGGCTGGTCCTTATCGGACGGCGAGCTACCCATCGCTCACCGTCCGCAAGCCCGCGCCTACGGTGGCCGGGAATCGGCCTGCGATTCCCGACGCCGAGAGCATTGCTTTACACAATAAAATATAATAATAAAAATAGCTAACACGTATGTAATTTGAAACTGAAAATTGTTACGAACACCAGCTGGGATCAAATCCCTATAAACAAATATGTCTTTTATATTTTTTAAGGTTCTAAACCTACCTCCTCTTCTCCTTTTTGAATCATTGTGATAACCTCATCAAAATCCGTCAAGTATTTGTAGAGTTTTTTTTTTGAGTTTATAATCAGCGAAACGACTAAGAAATAAGAAGAGTTCTTTCCGAATTTCGAGGTAGACGCGTCCGGAAAACCTAGTTTTATAATATGTCTTTAGAGAGATTATCAGCCAAAGTCAAGGCCATTATTCCACTATAATAATAGTTTTTAAGGTGGATCCGCAGTTGTAGCCCGCGAAATTCAAATGTTCTTACGTTTTTTGCCCTTTGCAGGTCAGTGTCAGGTTGTATCTTGATCAAAATATGATTCGCGACTATAACAGATATGTATTTACAGAATTATAATTATTAGAATCATTAATATATCTCTCTAAGAGAGATTTGATCCATAAAAAACTTTTGCGTCAGTCTGTTCTTATGGAAAAAATCTCTTTATCTGTATGAAATATCGCTAACTCGTGACCTAAAATGTTAATAATTAATGTTTGTAAACGTTTTAGGTGTAAAAAAGGCATTTGAAAAGACTCACTAGTTAGTCACATTTCATATTTCCATACAGTAATATTGCCAAATTAATCAAAACAGGTAAATATTTGACAGCTATTTGCGACGTTGCCAACTTTTTGAATGAACGCTCATAGAACTATCTTACGTCCTCTTTTCTAGCCGAATTTTCAAAACGAACTTATCTAGAACAACATCGTCGAATTTGGTCCGTCTTATTCGGAATCTAGTTTTAATAACTCATTAAAATAACAAGATTTCCTTCCTTTCAGTTTCAAAATGTACTTCAGTTACTAGAGAAAATAACAAAGCATTATTAAAATGTACCGTGTTCATTGAACTTTTTGTTATGAATAATAAACTATTCGCTGTTTAAAAGCTAAGGCAACATCTTCGAAACTTGTCTGAGCTTCAGAAATAACCATTAAAGATATTTCGATAACTCTTTGAAGTATTAGGTACGTTTTAAACTACTTTTGAAGGGTCCGTACGCGAAGGATGCCAAACGGAACCATATTACGAACGCTGTCCGTCCGTCCTTGCGTCTGTCTGTCTGTCAGCGGGCTTTATCTCATGAACCGTAATAAGTAGGCAGTTGAAATTTTCACAGATACTGTATTTCTATTGCCGTTATAATGACAAATAATAAAAATAAAAATAAAAATTTAAGGGACATACAAGAAACGTTTTTTAGCCGTTTTTGCTAAATACTGTACGGTGGTACGGAACCCTTCATGTGTGAATCGGACTCGCACTTGGCTGGTTTTGTGTTTTTTGTAAGAGTATAACGATGGCAAGAAAGAACAAATTGAGACCTGTCTAAAGCTGATATCAGACGATTCACGCGAGTCAATGTTTGTTTAATTCCAAATTACATAGGAGTGAACGTTTATGCTCATTTAATTTCATTTTTCGATTAATCGGTAGGCGAGTGAAAGATGCCGAGTGCCGAAATCCACCATCATTTCATCGGTTTACTAATGAATTAATTTTTCAATTTTGTTTCATTTCGTGTTCAGACGTTTGAAGAAAGAGTGAAAGTCGCTAAATATAAGACAAAAAAGAACAAAAAGTGAAGCGTTTGATATCTACTTCACTAAGTCTATCTATCTATTTCCGTGTGGGCACTTTCCCTTTGTTTCACTGATCGAAAGAAAATGAGAGTACAAAGAAAATGAGAATTCAATACAGAGCTACATCTGAATTTTTATTCGGATCTGGAACTGTGCCAAAACGTAAGGTTTTGTATAATGAGGATCCGATTTTATCAAAATTTATCTTTTTGGTTGACTCCGTTTTTCCAAAAATTGAACCAATTTGTGGATATGTGTAAGTCACGTTCCAGAAACCGTTAAATCTCCAAACGTTTTTTAGGTTTCATTGGTACTTAAAAGTGCTCTCACACTTATAGTTGAGAAGTAAAAACTCACAATCTCTCAATCGCCAGTCAACTCCGCAATCAGAACTTTCGCCGCTTCCCAGAGAAACATTACTTAATAGCCTTTCATCCTTTTGTGGAGTCCAATTAATTTTTTGTCAGATTTATAACATCTATTTAATCCAAGGGCGTTAACAGGCGAATGAAATATAATTAGGAGGGCATTATAAAGGGAATATTATTTTGCACGTCAAGTAAGGGCGTAACCATATTAGTGCTTTCGCGATTATACCTATATGGCTGACATTCAATGGGCTCGTCTCGTCTCATGCCCATACCAATCTACTTGGGCAAAAAAAAACGGAGACTTCAAATTAGGCTGAGAATCAGCACCTTTTACAGAATACAGTCCCCCAAAACGCCCGTCCTTCACCGCTTCCTAGTGCTTTAGCTGAGAAGAAGAACTGGATCAACAAACTCCCCATCACCACAGCTTGAACTTGATTTTAATACCATATTATGCAAAATATTTAACATTACATTAAAGAAACTCAACATTAAATTAAATTATTTGCCAACATTAAACAGCTACATAACGAATTTATCACTTTAGCTGCATGAGAATAGAGAATCTCGATGAAAAGTTACAAACTAGCTGCAGTCACAAGTCGCGATTTACGCGGTTACTGTCGCGCATAAATCGCGCCGTGAATGCTGCAGTCGTTCGCTCGCGCGTCATAGAATGTTCAGTTTGTAAATGCCCTAACTTCAGGGTAACAAAGCGAGGGTATCAAGTAAGGCAATAAAAACGTAATTTAAAGTTACCCCCGACTCCATAAACGGTTGACATGGGACAAGTACATTAATTTAATTATTTCGCTGGCACTTTTAACTACGTTTTCGCAAATTTTGTGAGAATTTTCCAGGAGTTTATGGATTATGATTTAGAGTTTATGGGTTTATAAGTTATTTAACTTCCTTTATAAAAGCACTAGGTACTCAAATGGTAGTATTGCGACTTCAGCCACAGCATGATTTTGAATTATTGATAAAATAGCCCTGCGCCCCGCGGTTTCACCCGCATAAGACTCGATCTCGTGGGAATATCGGAATAAAAAGTATCATATGTCCTAACCCAGGTCATGGTCTACCCATGTGCCAAATTTCAACCAAATTCGTTCAGCTATTTTAGCGTCAAAGCATAAAAAACAAATACCTAAATAAGCTTACTTTCGCATTTATATAGTTAGGAATTGAGATACTTTTTTATTTGCCTTAAAATTAGCGAAAAACTGCAGTGGTTGTCTCTAAAGAATTCAAAAGCTTGATTACTATTATTACTTACAATCATTGGAAATTACTTGTGGTATGTGAGTCTTATGCGGCGACGCATGGGCTTACGTACAACGTCAAGAAATCACAGAAGATGATTTTTAAGTGCTAACATGTATCGCTAGGTAACGTTTTTCCAATAACTGTAATCGGAACACCATTACAGCGTGCGACTCAAGTTAAATACCTAGAACATCTGGTTACGGAGGACTTATCTTATGCAGATTTGCGTATGGCGTTGACGGTTTGGTGCAATATACGAGTAATATTCGTGCCCGCAGGTTTGCACGTTGTAGTGAGGATGTGAAGGTGTATCTTTTTAAGGCCTACTGCGAAACCTTCTAAACGTGTAGCTTGTGGGTGAAGTATACGCAGAGGGCCTACAACATCCTATGCGTTCAGTATAATAATAGGTTTAGGACGTTGATGGGGCTTCCGCGCTTCTGCAGCGCTTCGCAGATGTTTTCGGAAGCCCGTGTTGATGATTTTCATGCCATAATAAGAAAGCGGGTTAAGTCAATAATGGGTAGGTTGCGCGGAAGCCCCAACAGCATCCTGAAAACATTGTTCGACAAGGTGGACAGCCCCTTTATTAGGCACTGGATGCGGAGACACTTGCCAACATGTGTTGAGCCATGTAGGTATTAGTTGATGTTAGGTTAGTTTGTAAGTTTTACTAACATCGTTTTTAAGTCTTGGTTACTAATACCATATAGATTGTATGTACTTACTTTTTATGTATGATCCGAAATAAATGAAATACTCGTATATATATATCTAATACTTCCTGAAAACCAAGAGAAGTTAAGCAGCCACCACCTAACGAAACAAAGTACTCGCCCTCTTTTCCTTTCTGAAAGTACTGCAGAAGTGAAGAACTATGTCATGAGTCGGGATATGGAACATCATGCACAAGCAAGTTACTTCAGCTTCAAAACTACGTGTATTCTACATTTCAGAGGGATTCGTTGAATAACAAATATTCCCTACATATTTTCCCCTTGACTTTATTATTCAACCTGACGGGGTTTCCGGTCACTAACTGGATTTTAACATTATGTTTAGGGGTTGTTTTCTAAAGTATCATTTATGAACAGGTTTTTGGTATAGAATATGCGGAACTTTAAGTAGTTGAAATGTTAGTTTTGTTTTGTTTCTTGTCCGTTCTTCGCCATAGGAACGCTTTGGAATAACGCTTTGGAATGGGCAACTAGCTTCATATTTTTGACTGACAATTCCTGTAAATGGTTTAATTAAAATAATTGGTTTGAGTTTGAGTTAA
The DNA here is from genome assembly GCA_949128155.2 of Xanthia icteritia. Taxonomy (NCBI): domain Eukaryota; kingdom Metazoa; phylum Arthropoda; class Insecta; order Lepidoptera; family Noctuidae; genus Xanthia; species Xanthia icteritia. The sequence continues at coordinate 10,246,422 of OX421939.2, forward strand.
GCTAATATTTTTGTCGACGATATTGAGAATACTCAGGGTCTCAAGTACCAAGTTGACCATCGATCACATTTTTGTTGTATTTGATGTAATAAATAAGTGTTTTGAATGTAAATTGACATTTTGAATGTAAATTGACAGTATATTTGAATCCGAATAATGCTATGAGCATAGTTTCAAATATCGAACAAAGTTTGAAGGAGCTTCAAACTGCAGTGTTTGCTGTCACTTGAGTAATGAACTTATTAATCTTCAGTAAGTAATATTTTATGCCCAAATAGGACACAGACAAGTTGCCTGACAACCAAGATTTACGGACTAACGCACATACGTTTATCCAATTGTGTAGGACAGTTGCAATATCTGTGTGCGGTGTAGTTATAAATTAGTCTAAATTGAGACGGTACCTAGTGTCCAGGTGACATAATTCAATTAGATTGCTAGCCATTTGTTAGGCTGCCCACCGACGGCCTGAGTTATGTGCTGCCCTCTCAGGGCGTTTACACACGAATTGCATTGCACTGAATTTTGACTGCAAAATGAGATCCGCTTTCTTGTTTTCTTTCAGCTGGTGTGGTAATTGAATTTTAATTGAACTCCAGCGCTCTGTTAAATTCGCATTGTACTTTTTTGTGCAATTAAATTGCCAATGCTAATGTTTGAACAGCTTTACTTGAATAGAAAATGTTTCAGGGTCGTTGTCAAATATTTTTTTAAGGGAAATTAAAGTTCCTTTTTCCTGGCATATTGTCACTTTGACGTTCATCGACGCCGTCAGTAGCTTTTTAAAAGTTTATCAAATTAATTGAGGAAAACATAGAAAAATATTAAACTTACGCGAGCATTAATATAGCAGAACGACAGGACTTTTCATCGAAAAATGTTTGTCGTCCATTAAAATAAATATTATTCAACTTTCAGTGCCAAAGCTATAGTAGGTGTAGGTATCTTACTTATATATATTATAAATTTTAAAGTTTGTATGTTTGGATGTTTGTTACTCAATTACGCAAAAACTACTGAACAGATTTGGATGAAATTTAGTATACAGATTATATTTATGGCCTGGATTAACACAAAGGATACATTTTATCTCGATCGTACATTCCTGTCGGATATTTTCCGACCTTGATGGACAAAGCCGCTGGACTTATAAATCTGCACAAATATGAACCTTTGCTTGCTGCAATGTTTCAACTCAAAGCATGTTTAACTATTTTAGTTTCCATATATTTAAAAGAATTGACTCATGAATACACATTAAGTAAGATCATTTAAAGACCGATGTTTATTTATTTTAGGATTCGATTTACATAATATGCCTATAATGTTATCGTTGGTGGGACACAGGCCTCTTTTCTTCGAGAGGGAGTGGGCTGTAAATCTACCACGCGGGCCCAGTGTGGGTTGGTAGATGTCACATGTCTTCGAATTTTTGGTTCTAGAACATGCCGGTTACTATGTTTTCCTTCACCGTTGTGAGAGCAGTGATGAAGAAATTATTTACACAAAGTAAAGCGTGGGTATAAACTGGGCTACCACTGCTCTTGGATTCGATTTAATTATTGTTATTTATGATTTGAAAGTCGCAGGAAACCGCTGGATGCGAAAAGCATAGAATCGGACGAAATGGCGGACCTCGGGGGAGGACTATGTCCAGCAGTGGACGTCTTTCGGCTGGAATGATGGTGATGATGATTTATCATTTAGATTTTAACGAATTAACATAAAGTTTAGTTAGGATTGTTTTATTTTAAGTTTTCTTATGGAGTATATTAAATTGCTATGGATTTGTCTTTCAGTGGATTATCATCCCATGAAATCACTTGATTTCACTCTTTTTCTAGAATTGCTGTTTAGAATTTCGAGTTGATTAAGACAAGTTATTGCAAAGTGAGTTTTTCGAAATTTCGAAGGTTCTATGAACAATATTTTATTATTTATGAAGCGGGCAAATTTCATATTGTACAACTGCAATAAATATTCACATCGCGTACTGCCGCCATTACTGGTAATAAAATGTTATTCTGAGCGCATTAACTTCGGTTAACAACATTATTCATGAGTTTGGCAAACGGCAGTTACGCTTTAAATTACTATTTATTGAAAATTTACAAATGTTTGCAAATGAATATAGTACTAATCCATTAAATATTGGTCCATGGTTTCCATTATATGTATTTTGAATGACAAATCATTTGTTATTGAAAACTCACTATTAAGTTATCTTGTTTTGTCCACATTCTGGTGGACAGTAGAAAGTATATGTTATGCTTACGTTAAATTGCAGGAGCAATTATTATGGTCAATCAGTGCCTATAGCATAATGTAGGTACTCACAACATAGGTATTCCTAGACTAAGAAAAAATAATTTAAGTTATTGTCATTAACTTTTGGTTTATATTGTTTATTGATCTACTTATAGTGCACTACTAATAATCACACTTTAAAAAACCGTTCTGATAAAACTACGGTCTTCAAAAATGCGAACTGATTTATCGCATATCAATAAATGATTCAAAAGAAATCATAATTTCCAATAGCAAATACGCTTGATTCCCAACAATGGAGAGACCCAATAAATGATCGGATTCCAGCGACGCGATCCCATTTCAAGGCTTTGCATTTAAATCAGAAGCAACGAGGATGCAGTTTCCATATTTTTCGGAAATACCAATGCCAAATCCTAACGTGTATTACGTTCTGATACCACTAACTTTATTGGATTTTCAGCCACATGTACATAGAAACAAGACTTATTTTATATTGAAATTATTCCCATTTTGTAGCTTAAATATCAGATAATTAAAATTTGATTCTATTGAAAGTTGATAAGGTTTTGATATGGTTTCTATAGACTGGAATCTGAAACGGGTACTTGTAAAGCTAATTAGTTCGAAACAAAAGGTACGAAGCCAACTTGAAGGTAAGAAAATGAAATATCTGAATAATATCTTGACTACCTAATGAAGGTGTATCCTTCATTAAAATGATCTTCTGTTCAGCTAACAGTAACAAACATAACATAACATCAAGCCTGGTTTCCCCGAAGGGTTGGGCAGAGCACCCATATCTCGCCAGTTATGGTTAAGTCCCATGTAATAAGAGGCGAGCGTATTGCCATCAAAACTTACCCTAAAGGTCTAATCAACTGTACCTGCTATCAAAATCAGGTTAAATGTTGACTAATGTGTTTAGTTGATCGAAATGATTATAGCCAATTAAATCATTTGGCATCAAATAAAGTATACAGATGAAATTACCTATTAAGCCATCAAAACTTTCGTTGATCCTACAGGCTTCTAAGCTTAACAATTTTCTAAGCCGGTCAGGCTTAGAAAATTGTTAAGCTTACTCTAAAGCCCCATTTATACGATGCAAGTTTGATGCATCGTGTAAATGGTACTTATACAGTAAATTTGAAGCAACAAATTGCCGTTTTCACATTGGATGATAACGATAACGACACGATCGTCGGACTGGTAGTTTCATACAATTACTACTAAACGCTTTCACACTGTGTCGGTGAAGTCAACGGTATCGTCGCCGTACGGATATCTGCGGACAATACACTGCACTTGTTCACTGCTGTCATTATTACCTCGAATACACTATTACACTTTTGGTATCGCGTGGCGATGTAAGTTTTTGCTGGCACAACGCGACTATTCGAAGCTGCTGTGACATACCGCATGACAATAAGCTGTTGATTACATCTTGCCACATACCGATATCATCCCGATATTGTCGTCCGAGCTGACGATATGTCGGTGCCGTTATCTTCGCAGTGCGAAAACGGCCAATGCCGTGCATCGTTTTAACACTGTTTAGACGTTGCAACTTTTATTGTTGTTTCAAGTTATGGTATGCCACGGGCAATTAAATCGCATCGTGTGAATCAGGCTTAACTTTAACAACTCGACTAGAACATAATATAGGTATACAATTTACTCCTAAAGAAGCTGCTTTCAACCAAGTTTGTTTAAAGGCAAACTTGCCAAAACAAAGACAGGCAAGTAATGTCGTCGTCAGTGTTTAATGCGGGCCACATTTCAACGAGCTCAGGTGTTCTGTCCGTCGTGGAACCATCAACAACTCCCCACTTTTACGAGTACATCATAACTTTACCAAAACGTGTATTTTGAAGGCGAAGGCAACACTAGCAACACCCGACACTGCCCCGCGCGTCTTCATCGACCGATTGGCGAAATGTGGCTAATAAGCGCGCGACAATCGCGTCATGTGTTATAAGTCTGTTTTCGTCGCTCCAGAGCGTTGCCATTAATCAGCTCAGTATTATCGATTGCTAACTTATCGCGCCTCATTACCGCAATCGTCGGGCTGTGAAGTTTTGTACGAACAAGTTTACAAATTATTGATGTGGAAGATTTCTGTTAAGCTCGTTTAAATAATGTTTCTTTTTTAACAGGGATTACCTTCCTAACTTTGTTCTACTTATTTTTCCTTGCTCCTTGCTGTCGTTTATCGTAACTTCAGAAAATGTATGTTTTTTTCTGTATATTAATATCACAAACTCAAAGCATTTATTTCAAATAAACCAATTACAGGCACTTTTGAATTGTCAAGGGGTCGGTCAGTCAGAAATATGAAGCTAGTCGCCCATTCCAAAGCGTAGTAGGTACCTATGGAGAAGAACGGGCAAGAAACTCCACGGACAGTCTTTTAAATAATAAAAAAATGGTTACATAATATTGGTTACATCATTCAAGTTGAAGTTATACATGTGAGAACGATGCAAAACATTAAAAGCGTCTGTTAGAAATAAAAATATAAACTAATTCAAACATTAAATTAAATTAAAATAGGTCCTCTATTTAAGCAAATAATCTGTCCGACTTTTAAATTGAAAGGATATCAAATAGTCAGCGTATGTTTTGGGTACATTGTTATTTCATACGCAATTAATAAAAAAATACTTTGGGCTACCTACCTGATAAATATACCCTTAAATGTCGAACCGACCTTTTCAACCCCCACGGGGAAAACGATGACCTCATGGCATTTACACTAAGGAAGTAATAAAATCAATGCAAATTCGTTTCACTGCAGAAAAAAGTGGGAGTCGGAACGAGATTTGATCAAATCAATTGCATGTTGAATATGTTGATGATTTCAGGACACTTGGTCATTCCTCCATTGTAAGTCAGCTGTATCATAGATTTACTGAGTAAAGGTAAGTTTACACGAGCCCAGTAATGTGACAGTACAGTAAGTCAGTCCAGCGCTGACTTGGAACTGGGCTCGTGTAGACACTAGTTTCCACTCAGTCCGGGGCTGAATTCGCGCCAGCAAGTCATTTCAGTTGACTAACCTACCCGTCTCTATTTTCGGGGCCAGTGGCTTCCCCCGCCTGACTTATTGACTTAGTGCCGATCACGTCTTCATGGACCCACTGACTTGGTCCGAAATTCCGAGTCACTGGTCCATTCACTGCTATCATATAAACTTAGGCATTACAAATAAGGCAATGAAAAGGCACAACCTAACTAAAGTGCTAGAAGGGTCTTTTGGTGTTGGCATGACATTGACAGGGAAGCTCTTTTGGTAAACATTTGCGTGTCGGATCACGGACAATGAAGGGTTCCGTAGTTAGGATGAATTTATCCCAAGAACAAACTTAACTTTGTAGTTGGAAAACATGTTTTCCCATATGTTCCAAGTGCAAATGTAAGTTTGTACGCACAATATTGAGAGATTTACCATGTTATTTTAAGACCGTAGACTTCTTATAGGTTTTCCTGTAATCTATAATAGAACGATTCACTGTTATTATTTTAAATTTAGGTTTAAAAAAAATATTTACAAGAAATTGGGAAAAGGGCTTAGTTCATATAAAAATTATAAACGAAATATATATATATTACGTATTGAATTTGAACCAGATTTTTAAGTGGTGACTGAAACAGGTATGAATAGACCCCATTGTACATCGAAGTTGGAAAAGACATTGTCTATAATTGTATTAGTTCTTGTAGTGCTTGTGCTTATTAAGGGTAACATACCTATGGAGGGAAAATCGTCACCTCCACGGCAAGCTTATGAATCTACAGATTTAGCGAAATCGACATTTTAATGAGAAACTGTACCGAATGTGGTACGTTTTTTTTTTCTGCATTTTATGTTAATGCACCCATAGTAAACTTACGAAATTCACATAGGTTTATCGTAATTAATTTAAAATAAAAGAAGTTAATAGATATTTATTCATATCCTGGCAAACTTACGAAAGTGGTACTTTCGTAAACTCACCGAAGTTCAATTGGATATTTTTATAATGTTAGTATTATTTTGTAACGAAAGTACCACTTTCGTAAGTATGAATAAATATCTATTAACTTCTATGTATGATGGATGATGTAAACTTACGAATGCGCATTTATTTCTGATCCTTATAAAATGTTGACATTCCGTTAATAATATAAAAAAGTACCATTTTGAAAACCAAATGTATCGCGGTACCTTTATACTTGTTACAAAAAAAAACGTTATCATTGGTGTTGGCTTTTAAAATGCTCCCCCGTAAAATTAATTTTCTACAGATTAATAGAGTTGCCATAGAGGGGACGAAATAAAGTGAAATAGATTTTTGGGGATTGGTTTTAAAATCTATGTTGAAACCTCCTAAAACAATCATTATCAATTTAGAAATCATTGCCGTTGTTACCGTATATCGCTGCTTATGCATTCTATAGCAACATTGGTTAGACATCGTGGCGACCTAGCAATCAACCGGACATCGAACATTTCAAAATGTATACACTCACAATGCCCGTTTGTAGCGCCCTTCTTAACTAGACGCACCTTTTACATGATCCATCTGTCACAGCACTCTTAAGATTGCGACGTACATACATACGCGATTGATCGCCAACCTGGATTTGCATTAGCTACTGCTGGACCGTCTACTCTGTAACCTCATCAAAACCAACAAGTTCAAAAGTGGCACTACGACATCCCCAGGTTTCAGCAAACAGTGCGGTATGGGAAGAAAGAATGATTGTATCTACGATGACGTCTGGTAAATTTTTGCGCAGTGATTGCACGTTATGAAATACAATTTGAATTATGTTATCTTTTTTTTTCATAAGTTTCTTTTAGTTAATTAGGACTTTGTTTTGTGGAGAATTTTATGTATACCTATAATAGGCATATATACCAGTAAATACTTTTATTATGCTATTGTTTAGTATTAATTTTTTGTATGTACTGCTGTTGATGTGCCAAATAAATAAAAAATAATTCTTCAGGTGTTCGCAAAAATTTAAAATATGGTACCAATTTGTTTTGCTCCAGTCTTTCCATTTCTATACTTACAGCACTCGATATTTTAGATGGAGCATGAAACCCATCTGAATTCACGACCAAAAAAGGTCCAGACGATGACGTTGCTCTAGAACAAGCTACATAAAATATAGATAATTTGCTGTTTTTCGAATTATGAACCAGAACTTCTTCTATGGTTGTACCTTGCGACTTGTGAATTGTTATACCTTCTGCTGGTACCTACCATCGGTAACTGAGTACGCCGAACTACAAGTTTGAAGACTTCAATCTTTTCACAGTATAAGTGACAGCTTCTAATAGCGTCCAATACGTCATTTGCACAACGCCATCTATCGAGTACACTGATAAGCTCCAGCTCTCCGTTCCATGCCGAGTAGTTATAACTTTTCATAACATCGCGCCTGTAATCCTCGAAGGGTTAGGCAGAGGTGCACATATAGTACACCCACATTTCGCCAGTTATGTTTAAGTCCCATGTAATAGGGGGCGTGCCTATTGCCATCAACTGAGCACAAATCCAGACTCCGGGCTGCTACTGAGAAAATCCTGATGGAAAACCCAATAACACTTTGCCCGACCTGGGAATAGAACCTAGGACCTCATGCTCAGCAATAGCGCTTGCGACGACTAGGCCAAGGAGGCAATCTTAGGATGGATGGACAAACTTAACTTGGTAGTTGAAACAATGTTGTCCCGTATATCGATATACGTCACGGTTAGTCCTTCATTGCAAATGCAAGTTTGTAATCGCATTTTTTTAAATGTTATAAAACTACATATTATCAATTTTGATTATGAGGGTTCCGATTTTTCCTTTTGAGGTACGGAACCCTAAAAACAAGATGGCGCCGTTATTTCCGATTTTGGGCACTCGCCAATAGATCCTTGTACAGCTACACTTTATAGATAAGTATAACATTTTTGCTCCAAGATCTGAGCACAGCATGTCATGTGTGAGGATGGATTCTCAATTAACAGATCCAAGACACAGGTCATGACCAGTAGCACAAAACATAGGGTCGACGTAGACAGGCATGTGTTACAATATGTCGATGAGTATACATACTTGGGCCAGATAGAAATTGTAAGACATTAAGAATATGCAAGACAAAGAAGTCGAAAGACAAGTCCAAAATTTTTAATACATTGAAAAGAAAACACATCGACACGTGCATACTGCCCGTCACTTACTGAACAACAGAAGTTCAAACTCAAGATTTGCCAGCGGGCAATGGAGCGCAGCATAATAGGTGTAAAGCGAACAGACCGCGTTATAAACATCCTGCACTCCATTGCTCGACCTGCGGATGTTGGAGGAAAAATAGCCAGGCCTAAGTGGGAGTGGGCCGGTCACGTCGCACGAATGCACCTGGAGAGATGAGTAAAGATCGTCACTCACTGGACGCCAGAGGGAGGGCATCAACGTCGAGGTAAACCGCGGTGAAAGTGGTGTGACGATCTAATCAGGTTTGTGGGGCCAACATGGCCACAAATCACACATAATAGAGGTATTTGGAAGGAAAAAGGGGAGGCCTTTGCCCAGCAGCGGGAACAAAACATTTTTACGACATTTAAAATGTTTGTTTTGTAAAAAGCTACGCTTGATACAAACAAGGTCAATGGCTGGAGAAAATGGTTATTATTTTATTATTATTCATGAACTTTTTTTTTATTTGGTTTTACATACAATTTAAATCAGATTAGACCGAGATAAAATTCCTTTTTTGAGCTATGGTTGTACGAAAAATATGTACCAGAAAAAAATACTTCCCTTGCCAAAATTATAATTTTACTAACAACAGCTGCAGGCATTTTTGGAACATTGCTCTTCATCTTAGGGCAGAATATCTATTTTAAATAATGGAGCTGAAATAAGTTTTCCCTGTAGCCAACGATGGATTGTTGCTTGTAGCTCCCGGCGGAGAGTAGCTCACCCCGCCCATTACTTAGGGGTTATAGAAGGCAATTACGACAAAAAGACGGGAAACGCGTCGTCAAGTCTGAAAAAAAATGCTTAAATAGGTCCCTCAATCGGTTGCAAGACGTGGTGCTAATGAAAACAACCTTCAACTGTCTTTTAGAAGGTCTATATTCCTGATGTACGTAAAGTCTTAAGTAGAGGTTAAGTTGTTCGTACTACAAGGATCTTGTGGTGCTCAAATGACGTTAACAGGACGGGGCGCTGTTGGTAAACATTTGTTGCAATTATTGTTCTGTGAAATGTATTCAAAAAAACAAGATGGCAGCGTTAGTTCCAATTTTGGCCACGCGCCATAATAACCTTGTAGCGTTATAAATTCAAATCACAACTGTCATTCTGTGACAACTGTCTGAAATATCTGTAACACGCGAAATTGGCGTAGTGTAACAATAGGGATGTTGACTGGGGAAAAAAAAGAAGCTATTTAGTCCGTCAGTCAGATAATAAAAAGAATATTAGACACGTATTTTTGCTTTATCATATGAATAAAAAAATATTGGAGGCTAGCTACGTCACAAGTCAGTATAAAATGTACCGGAAAGTGACATCATGGCACATTTTAACGCAATGTATTGCCTTAATCTTTTGAATAGGTAAAAATAGAAAAAATACATGTCCAATATTTTTAAATAATATATCTGACGGACAAAAAAAGTTTTTGTCAACATCCCTATTTGATAAACAGTAAATTTTCTTGACTGTACCTACGTTTACGAGCTAATTTAGTACGAATGATGCAATAAAACCCATGTAATAAGTTTTTTGAAACTCAGTGATGTACCAATTAATCAACGTTGGTGAGTCATTCAGATAACGATAAAATGAATTGAGGTTTTACGAAATCCTCGCGATTCGTTGAGCGCTTTGAGGTCGATCGTTTTTAATTTTATTGCTGACGTTGTGTTATCACAGGAGTGGTGTTTACATTTATTTATTCTGTATTTTTTGTGTGCAATGTAGATTTTTAGTGGACAGTAAATTGAGTTTCGTTATTTGTAACGAGAACAGGCCATTTTTAGGGTTTCGTACCCAAGGGTGCTAACGGTACCCTATTAAGGCTCCGATGTCCGTCCGTCTGACACAAGGCTGTATCTTTTGAACCGTAATTTTCACAGAGTGTGTACTATAACACCAAATAAAATAAAGTTAAAAATTTATCCATACAAGAAACGGTTTATAATACGGTGGTATGGAACCCTTCGTATGCGAGTCCGACTCGTACTTGGCCGCTTTTTTGGCTACTCTTTAAGGACAGAAAGCTATTAAACCTAAAACTGTTCCTAAAGTACATTTGTGACATGCGGTTTTCCAAGTCGCCTTTATTATTTACACGTCAAAATATAAAAGTACCTTTTAGCAGCAAATTTTTAGACGCCGCAATTTGATCGTTCGGGGCACCACCACTGGCAACACAGTCCCTTGCGGATCCTTCCACAAAAGTTGGGTATAGTTTAATTTTACGTACCCTCTCCCGTCAGTGTGTTTCGGACCAACTTTGTAATAAATGCTCCTTGTTTTTCTGCCAGCTGTCGAAGCTGAGTGTGCAACACCTGAGCCCGGCTACCTTATCACACGTCTATATGAATAAATCAAACGTAGAGTGAAGCTCGCTCGTTGTACTGTACACTGTGTCTGTTTTGGTAAATAAATACGTTACGAAAATAAAGAGTTTAAGCTTAAATTTTTTTTAACGTCATTTTTAATAAACAACCGCGGTATAAATTGTATAAAAAAATGCTTCGAAAACACATTCATTTTCTCTGTCATTTCAATTTGCCGAATGTCAGTTCGTCATTTGTTTACGTAATCAGAAAAGTAAACAAAAATACACTTTAGATGGGTTGGTAGGAAGCTTCTGTACAAAAAACGGGTTTAAAGCTTTTTTTTTTTTTTTTTTTTTAAAAAACGTTGCCCCACACTAGGAATTTCTCCTGTATCGTGGGTGCGTTTACAAACATTTATACTCACATACACAAACAGCCAGACCCGGAACAACTACCTGTAGGTCATACAAATATTTGTTCCGTGCGGGAATCGAACCCGCGACAGGCAGCGCAGCAGTCAATCGCTTAACCACTTCGCCAACCGTGCCGTCAAAGCTGGAACTTATTTTACAAGGTTTTTTTAATTTGACTAAAGTTCTTTCTTTCTCTAGTCTGTTGTCACTTACAACTTTATTATCTGTATTTTCTAAGTGGGTTTTTACTAGAAACGTACTTACTTTGTTTCAAACGTACTAAAGCTACATTAATGATATATCAAGCATTTTTTATTCTAAACTTAAAGGTCGATCTTTACTAATGCCCGGGATACACATGGCAGTTTTTGAAGCTAGGATAGTAAGCTAGTAAATTAGTAACTCTGGCTTCGTGTCTTCAGAACTAGCTTTTTTCTAGGCTAGTAATCTAATGAGAACGCTGGTAAGATCGCAAGCTAGTAACCCTGGCTTCGTGTATTCAGAACTAGCTTTTTTCTAGGCTAGTAATCTAATGAGAACGCTAGTAAGCTCGCAAGCTAGTAACTCTGACTTCATGTATACAGAACTAGTTTAATTTATAGGGTAGTAAGCTAGTGAGAAAGCTAGTAAACTAGCGTCTCAAGCCAGGATAGTTTAAAAGGAAGGGGTTCTATTTTTGAGCTAGTAGGCCCCCCACCACCGATTTTACGGCCCTGGCTTGTGTACTAGCCTTGTGTGGCCGGCGAAGATAGTACCCAAAAAGATGATTTTACTCTACGGACTAAGTCACCGCAATGCTAATGACTTAAAATTTACTAGCATCATGTAAACAGCACTAGCTTGTGTCAAGCCAGGACAGTAAGCCAAGATTGAACACACGGGGTCTAGCTTGCTATCCTAGCTTTGAAAAACGAGTCTCGTGTATCCCGGGCATTAGATAGGTATATTAGATTTCACTTGTTTTTTCGCTGACTATGATTAAATCAAGAAAGGGTTCGAAACCTGACATGTATGTAAATATTATCATAGCTTTGAATTCCAACAAATTCAATAAGTATACCCCAATAAATGGTTTTTAGTGCCTACTCTACCACTTCTTATAAATCTAAACAAAACAGCCTATTATGTGTATTCAAACTACAATTAAAGTGGAGTAGGTATACCTATTCAATTTATTAATGGCGTCCTCAAAAGCATTAAATCGTTAAAAAGACAGAAGTGGATGGAGACTAAAGCTGAATTTGCTTAAGGTCGCGTCCTATTTATAAGCGATCATCGCGCGAACACGCGGTCGTCGCGCGAATGTGTGCGTATATTCGCTCGATGTCAAAATGTGTGTCCTATCATAACCGATCGTCGAGGATGGATGGTCGCATCGCGTATTCGCGTCAATAATTCACATTTTACAATGGACGTAAGAAACGCGCAGTTTTTATTACAAAAAAAACTACAAAAAACGCAGAAAAACAAGACGATTTCTTCGAAGATACAGGCGATGATTGCTCAAAAGCTGTTGGGACTGCCACGCTTTTTTAGTGACGCAAACTGACGGCTTCGCTGCGATCAGACGCAAGCGTGCAGCATCCCTGTTGCGCAGAGTGCGTGCCAGCTCCAACAGTCTCCTGGTTGTCATTGCTAACAAACTGGATTGTCCTATATAAGATAACATAGTAAACTGACAATATGAGTCCATGTTACTTGAAAATAAATATTGTATTATTATTAATTCGTTTATTCATTTTCCAAAAGTATCTTATGAAAGTGTAAATAAGGTTAAATTCTTACGCGATCACTCACTAAAAGGAAACAGTAACACATTTATCTGTAGGTATTTAGAAGGTTTCAACTTTATGTCTCACCACTTTTTTCAACAAATATTTTTCGAATAACATTATTAAATTGTAATTGAAAAATCATCGACGAAAATTTAGATTTTAAAATAAACTTTAATTAGCAAATGAATTTAAAGTGATTTAAAATTATAATTTCAATATAAAGTATTCAAATGATCAAATCAAAGCACTCATTTTGTAAGCAGCACTACTAATAAAATTGGCATCCATAGTTACGTTTTCTGATCCATTTTTCTACATTTTCATCAGTTCTATTTGTAACAGACCTTACACGAATGTGTGCAATATAAATATTTGAACTTGAATTTAAAAGTACTAAAAACACCAAAGAGCATAAAATAAAGACCTTTCCAACACACTCAGACAAAATCAGACAGTTTTTAACTCAAGGATAAACGCGTTAAGTCAATGAAATTAAAAAGTGAGCTCGAGTGTGTAATGTTTCAGTCCTGAAATGCATCTGAAATGCACTTAGTAGCTCTGAGTTAGTCATTTCTGAGAGAGTTAGTCGCATCGCGTAAGAGAATAATTAAATGAGGCTTACTAAATAGACACACACGGGCATTTTCTCATGAACTTAGTGCTGGGATAATGTACCTACATATTGCATAAAGTCTTCCTAATGCATTAATTACGCTAGTTCTTTCGTCTACAACACCTTTAACTGTAGATCTATATTCTGTAAAAATCACACCGAGAAAACTTAGTCCGCGCCACCACTGAAGTCTGGCGGAAAATAACGGAACTACATTTTTTTTAATGCAATTTGATGCTGTGACATAGACACTAGCGCCGTAAATTAAATTAAATTAAATGGTTTATTCTGTAAATACAATATCGGAATCACTTTTACCAGACCATTAATGTTCTAGTTTAGGGTTCGGTAAGAAATGAAATAAAATTAAATGAAATTGTTTATTCTATAAATAAGATCTCGGAATCACTTTTACACGTCATATCAAAAAGTATAAAAAATAAGCTAGACGAGGTCGGCGTTTCCTATCTGACTACTCTGAGAAGAAGGGCCGAAACACACTCAGAGGTCACAGTCTCTTTTAAAGTCCAGACATAATCTTGGTCAGGCCATATGAGGACCATGTAGATTAGTGTCTGAAATGGTCTTTTGAGGAAAGATCTACACAGATTTAGTGGACCTGTCCAGTCAGTGCATGCAGAACTTAAGGAGCTCAACTGGATGAACAATACCAAAGAAAGGACATTTTGGTAAGCCACATAAACTACTCAAACTGCCAGATCATCATTAAAACTAGCTGAGAAAGAAGAAAAAAAATATCCGCATAGTCCTCACATTCACAATAATTAAAATAATATAACACTACAAAGTAATCAGTTCGTATTTGCATGTCGTAATCATTTTGTATATAATTTTCAACAATGTCAATGTGCATATAAAACTGGTATATTTTGATGATTTTACATAATAATTTAAATGTTTTATGGTTTTATCACAAGGCTTAGCAGAGCGAGCAGTTCAATCCCAAGCTTTATAATCTTCTAAATAATGTGAAATTTTATAGTAGTCTGGGTCCGTCGGACTTGAGTGGTGCCGCGGACTCTAGGTGAAGTGCTTACTTCACTTAAGTTTTCTCGGTGATATTCTTATATAACAGCCAGTCTATTCTGTAATAATCTCACTGTGAAAACTTAGGTTACAGATGGTTACAGAATAGCACTGCAGATCAGCTGATTAGTGTGTATTAAATTAAATAAACGTAACATTGGTCTTTTTTTTACTGCCTCGTTGCTCAAATATAAACTGTAAAAAGAAGTCAAACTGTAAATTAGAATAAGTTACTCCATATAAATTTAGCTATCTGCTAGTGAACATCCTGTCAAAATTAGTCCAGTCGTTTCGGAGATTACCCGGAACAAACAGACAGACAAAAATTAAAAAAAAAAAAAATATTGAAAGTACCGTATATATATATATTTTATTATACATTTAAGTTGGTGCCAACATAAACTCATTAGAGTTAATTTTGGCATCACTTTCATATGCATTTAGTAAAAAGCTGTTATTTTGACAATACAAACAGACACTTCAATTTTATTTATTTGTATAGATAGTCAAATAGTCTCGTTGGTCTAGTGGTCGCAGACGTTACTGCTGAGCATGCGATCTTGGGTTAAATTCCTAGGTCGGGTAAAGTGTTATTAAATTTTTCCATTAGGAATTGTCAGTAGCAGCTCGGAGTCTGGATCTGTACCCGGTTGATGGCAATAGGCTCGCCCCCTATTACATCGGACTTATACATAGCTGGCGAAATGTGGGTGTACTAGAGTATACCGTTGCCTAACTCTTCAGGGAAAACCGGCGTGATGTTATGTGGTTCTATTTTTAACCTACTTCAAAATAAGAATTTATGAGAGTTGCACGTGTTTTTTTTAATTTTGTTAACAGAATTTTCTGCTGTCCTTTCTTATAAATATAATAAACATTTTTATAAATAGGCTGATATTAACAATACACAGAATATTTTTAGACTCTGTGTATTGTTAATATCAGCGCTGTTACACTTACTCGGTTTCCCAAATAAATATCAAAGTTATTATTGTGTCTGTATGAATATTCCTGTAAGCCCTCAACAAGGCGCTTTTGGCAAAAAAAGGCCTCTCTTCGGAGGAAGGTACTCGGTACACGCCTGGCGTTATAAATCCCTGCTTACGCCAGAGTTCGCCTTGTTTAACTTCAAATACCTATTGTGGAGTAAATCCCGACCTTAAGTAAGGTACCGTAAACCGGGGTTACTTTGATTCACGGGATGATTTTGATCGAAACTTCCATTTCATATAAATTTGCGAATTACGTAAAATTAAACGCAATTTGGTAGTTTTTTTTTCTAAGTTTGGAACACTGAAGAACTGTCAAATCCTTTTCTGAGAACGCTTTGGGAATTCACCAACAAATTTAATTAAAAAGTTAAATATATTGTTATTATCTTTTTATAGCTAAATAATTGTGCTGCAAAACTTCATGTGTACTTAATTGCGTTTTTTGATTTATGTGATTTTTGATTTATGTGGCCTATTATCGATTAACCAATACGTTGATCGTTGTTTTTCTAACCTCAAAATGAATGCAATAACTTGAGTTTGTTTAATGCGGGGTGTCATTGATAGGGTATATGGCGTGAGATTGATCAAATGATCAAATTAACCCCAGAGAGTATGCTCTTTTTTTCAGATGATTTTTTTAACATGCTTTTATTTAACTTGCAATGTTCTTTTGCTAAATGAATAAATATTTTGTTAACCAGGAAGATGCCGCGAATTTATAAAAATAAACTTGGGTCCCGTGAGTACAAAAAATATTCACAGGCGCGGACAGAAGAAGCGCTTAATCAAACAGTGGAAGGAAGTTTGAGTGGGAGCCATTGGTAGTCGAAGGTTTCAAATATTTGGGAAATAAAAAATAATTCAAATTGGTTCGCGATGATATATCTGAAATTGAGGCAAGTGTCATATTAGCTTACCTGCCAAAACCAAAGCCTTTTGCGAGTCAGGATAATAATGTTGAATGTATAAAAAATACACTTTGTGTTAAAAAATACACTTTGCAAACAAGCATATTACAAATTAGAGGATTATATCCAAGATAAAAATGCTTGGAAACATGCTGGTCCTGCTCCATAGGACAATTTAGAATCTAGACAAAATCTAACTGGTTGCTAATTTAATTGTATAATATATATTTTTATTTTTTATATTTTTTTATGTTGGTTTTACATTCTGTGATTACTCGAACTCACACACTGAGTTATATTACTTGTAAAAATGCTAGGAATATCGTATAATTTTACAATGTTTGTAAATATGTGAGCACCATGCATCTATCACATGATTAATTTATCTGTCATTCCTTAATTTTTCATTATTTTTACCTAACGTGGTATAGTAATCTTATTCTAGGTGCATCGTCTTCACATATAATGATATAATTGATGTATACAAGATATTGTGAAAACATTTTAAAAGAGTAACGGTGGAGTTTCTTGCCCATTCTTCTCCATACGAAAACTACCTTTTGGAAGGGGCAACTAGAATCAATTATTATTTAAATGTTGACGTTCAAAAGTGCCTTTTTGTGCCTAATTGAAATAAATTATTTGACTTTGACTTTGACTTATCCAATTTTTTTTTTAATATAGATATTGCAGAACTTGTTATTTTATTTGACTGTATAAGTCAATTTATTTAATTTATATTTTGTTTATTATTGATGAAATCTACTCTTTACACAGTTTTTGTTTTTTATTTTTATGAAATATATTATAATAATATATATGGTCAGCTAGCGACCTCGAAAATTGATCATATTAATCTTGTCTGAGCAACCGGCAGCAAGTGTGCGTTGTGTTGCGTAAAGTAAATTATTACTATTGTATAGAATCATGTTCTTCTAACTATTCAGACAGCTGTGCTGCTGGGGAGTTTGTTGCGCCACTTCTTCTTCCCAGCTAAAGCACTAGGAAGTGGTGAAGGGTGGGCGTTTTTGGGGGACTGTCTTATGTAATTTTGACGTTCGAAAAGTGCTGATTTTCAGCCTAGTTTGAATAAATGACTTTTGAATTTTGAATTTTGTAAGAATATTAATTGATTTTTGTGAATTTCTAAGACTTATTACATGCATAAATATAAAAACATTAAGGAACAATATTATATATCTTGTTGATTTTCTGAAGACTAATTATTTCTAAGCTCTTTTTCAGTTTTAATTAAGAGATTTTAAAATAAATAAATAAGAAAGACTGATTATCTAGTTGTTAAACTCTTTGTAAACTAAAATTTTGTAAGCACTATTTTTAATAAAGAAATGTTCATTATTTGATGACTCTTACTAGATCAAAGTTACCCCAAATAACAAAAATGACAATATTTATTTTGATTTTTTAAATTGTATTGGCATTATAATTGGTGTTACTTTGTAATTACGCAATAAAATAGGGGGGTACCAAAGTAACCCCATTCTACGTATAACTTAGATCAGACGCTTTTTATTTTTTTCCTCAAAATCAAGCCATCGGTTTTTGCTTATTATTACAGAAATCGAGAGGTATAAAAAAAAACGATTATTAGACATTTTTTGTATTTTTTTTACACCGTTACACCCACAAATTTGATTTAAAAGATATGGACCTTCAAAGTTCAATATTGATCAAAGTAACCCCGGTTTACGGTACTATTTTAAGTCACATATTATATTGTGTTGCTTTAGTTCATTATAATAAGCCTTTTTCGCAGTCGGATACAACGCAGAACAGTTTGAAAAAATATGATTAGGTATGAAAAGCACTGAGCCGATATATACGGCATGTCTTGCCAAAACGTTCAATGATATCTAAATGAATGAAATAAATATAATAAATAGTGGATAATATCGTAATGGAAGGGTTGTAATTAGCTTGTATCGTGAAAGAGATTTGCTATTCCGCGTTTAATTAAGATATGAGATGAATTTTCTTGTTCTGTATTTTTCTGTTCGGAAAAATTGTATAGAAATTATTGAACTAGATAAAGGTGGTATGCCAAATTTGTATTATAATAATCATTACACAAGTAGAAGCAATTTTAAAGTATTTTCAGTTAGTTAACATCTACCTTGCTACACTCAGCTTCATTCGCGAACAAACTTCAATTCCGTAATATATGAGGTATGTATATGAGGTATGTTGAGGTTAAGAAATCCTTTCTTAGTCCACCTCCACACTTTATCACATTAATAATTTTTAGGGTTCCGTACCTCAAAAGGAAAAAAGGAACCCCTATAGGATCACTTCGTTGTCCGTCCGTCCGTCTGTATGTCTGCCTGTCAAGACCCTTTTTCTCAGGAACGAGTGGAGGTATCAAGTTGAAATATAATATTAAACATGTTGGTCTACTGTCTTTTGGAGCTCTAATAAAATTTTGTTTGAACCATGATCAACGAAATAAAAAAATTGGGTAATTTATGTGACATTTCTGATACTCGCAAACCAATCAAACCTTACTTCCCGTAGATCTAGAATCATGATATTTGGCAAGAAGCAAGGTCTCACAGCACAAGTAAATGAAAAAGTCCAAAAATTGTTAATTTGTAGTTTAAACACATACATTTTATTAAAATTGTAATCTCAATAAAATATATTTGCGATTACAATGTTTATAAAATTTTCATTTGCATTTCAATCTTATATTTTCAGTTATAGAGTTGACCGTGACGTATATCGATGTATGGAAGAACATTTTTTAAGTTTGTTTTTGTGATAAATTCATCCCAACGACGGAACCCTTCATGGTCCGACACGCATTTTATTCTTTAATAAAAGTTTATTTTGTTCTTTAGACTATTAATCTTAATAAGGCATCTGATAGTCAGTCAGTCAGTCACAGAACATAGAAGATACCATTCACTTGCCTGTAAAATAATGAGAAAATAATTATATAATTAAATAAACTCTAATTAAAAACTTTAAACCCACGTAAGACTATTCACATTCAATTCTCCCCCAACTCGGAGACAGGTCGCGTAATGTAAAGGTTACTTTACAAGTCTCTATGAAAATTTAACTTGTTCAGGAGTACCACGACCTGAGAGGGCTTTTTGTTGGAGAAATTATTTAATTACCCTTCGTACCCGAGTGAATATGGACTAACAGGGACTAACAAAGCCTCTTTGGGCTTGGAGCAGTTTAAATGTTAATTCTTCTGTAATGCGGTGTATTGTACTGTCTGTGTCGTTCATGCATTTAATATAATTGTTGCCGTTTCTCTGACTACGGTTGTTTCTCTGAATTTGAAGTGTGTTGAGATTTCATTTTTGATTCGTTTGTAATTTTATTCTTTTCTAAAAATGCTAGGTACTTATCTAACTGGTCATGACATTTCGAATCTTAGGTTTGTTTTACAACAAATCTTTCGCTGACACTTTTATTTATCTCCCGGATTCAAAATACAAGGATATCGAGGACGGTTAAAAATATCTTCGTTATTAAAATAAAATCCGCTGTTCCGTACATTTTGTTCGTGTAGGCTACAGCATAGGTATACATTTTGGTATGAAATAGTTTGATTTTTATTGTAATATCGAACGAAAATTTTCTACCCTGGGGGATCTAGAATCATGTGCTGAATTTATGGTAACACTTTGCATGTCGATGCCCCTTACACCGTACGTGTTTAAAATGAATCTATCTCTAGTAACGTTACATTTTCAGTGTGGACAACTAGACAACGAAAACCCAACTTTGTCCTCAAACTAATTCCAGGCGTGTTAAGATTTATACGGACAATAATATTTGATTAAGAATAATTAAGGTTCTTTGTTACGGTGTCTTCTACAGTCCTACAATACCTTTAGTTTCCTTTTGATGTAGATTTGTGTAATTGTCAAAGACTTCGCAGAGATGTCGTGGTTTTGTAGGAGGATAAATCTAATCCGGAGAATCGGCTGATGAAGCGGTAAAATCCGGTATTCATTAAATTACCGAGAAATATATAATTTTTTCTACAATCGCCATAAAGACGTTCAAAGCTTACGGCAAAATTGTTTAGTTGTACTTGTAGGTACAAGAATTGTTATTAATTTGTCAAGTTTCCCATGTTTCAGTGAACAATGTAATATTTCTTTTTTGGGTAAAAAGAAAATTATTTTTGTCGAAACTTTGTTTTGTCCCTCTGAGGGTACTTTCGAGACAAACTAATTAAGTGTATTGATTTCAAATGGGGATATTTTTATTTAGGATGTAACTTATGAAACTGAAAACAATGTGTGAAAACAATAAGAAGCACTTTTAATCACTATTTTGGTATTTGAATTTAGAACACACCCATGTATTCGACCTCCATCTCAATGCTGTACAATCTCCTTGCGAAAAAATACTCGATACAAACTCCTTGCGCAAAGAATACTCGACAAACAAATTCCTTGTGCAAATAACTCCTCGAGATTTGATTGGTCGACATTTTCGACCAGGAGTTTAGCATTAGAATAAAAACTGTTTTGTGTTCTTTGCTGTCATTAGAAAATTGGCGCTATTTTGAATACTGTACATAATTGTACGAACACAAATTGTTCCTATTTGAATGTGCATTGGCACAACCTAAACTGGTTGGCAACCCGGGCGTTGCCAACTGCGATGCAAGTGGCAACCTCACATGGCGCAACTGAAGTTGTAAAAATTGTAGTAATTTCATCATTCATTCGGTTACTGTTCACACGATAACGCGCCAATTTTATGAAAAATTGCGTTGGCAACGACCGAGCGACCTGCACTGCCGCGTCGCGCGTGCCTGGTTGCGTCGCCGATGAAAACTAGTTTTTGCAAGTTGCGTTGTGTGAGAACCACCATAGGAATGTATGTGCTAACGCGATTGGTTGCGTAAAAAGCTTATTTGATTCACTGAAAACAGTGAAACTTTTAATCACTATTTTGGTGTTTGAATTTAGAACACACCAATATATTCGACCTCCATCTCAATGCTATACAACCTCCTTGCGTAAAAATACTCTATACAAACTCCTTGTGCAAAGAATACTTGACATACAAACTCCTTGTGCAAATAACTGCTCGAGATTTGATTGGTCAACATTTTCGACAAAGAGTTTAGCATTAGAATAAAAACTGTTTTGTGTTCTTTGCTGTCATTAGTAAATTGGCGTTATTTTGAATACTGAAAGTTGTACGAACACAAATTGTTCCAATTTTAATGTACATTAATTAATGTAACTTTCCTTTTTTCTTCATTAAATGTCTATTTCCGTTTAAATCTTTCTTTTTCTCGTAGTTATGGTATAAAGTATGCATGTATGTATGTATAATATACTAATATTTTTACAACATAAAAGTAACTGATGATTGTACATACAAAAGTCTCTGATAAATACAAAATCACCAGTGGTTTTCTATCTATATCTATATAATATAGAAAAGATAAGATAATCATTTATTTTAGTCTCGCAAAAGCTTGAAAATAGCTCGACCCTATTTTTTTTTCTTCCCCTATCGACTGGCGTAGATTAGGAAAAAAAAATTTGGAAATACCCAAAGGCACAGTCGAAAAATTGAAAAATCTAAATTACGTCTCACGTGGTACGAAGTTCACCGGATCATCTATCTAGTTTTGAATAAAAATGCGTTTTTTATACAATATGGGTTTGCTCTTGACCTCGATCTTGCCTGATGGAAAGAGCAAGCCCAGAAGATTATTATTTCATATTATGTAGTAGAACAAATTCAAAAGAGTCTACAACCTAATGTCGCACACGATGACGTAAGTATATTATATTTCATAGAATCCTTAATCTCCTAAATCTTTGTCCTTTACTATTTACCATGTTAATTGGCCATCCATTTTTAGACTGCGACGCTTGTGCATTTTTCATTATAAAAGCAAAAACATTTGCATAATCATGTTTCTATTAAAATGCGTCACTTTGAGATGTTTTCTCGCTAAAGTTGTGTAAAATCAACATTTTTTTATAAAAAAAAAGAAAAATGTAAGGCTTTAACTAAAGAAATTGCATTGAAGTCTTATTAAAATGTGTAAAAGTCCTCAGGATTTTGCTTTCATACAATTTTATAAAATTGCTTTGCTAATAGTATTTTCATTCAAACAGATTTTCTCTTTTGGGTGAAAATTGCAATTTAGGTCTTTTTAATTTTTTAAACGTGTTTAAACAACTACAATGGAGCGTATTATGAAGTTCACAGGAATTTAACTTTGTGAACAGGACTTTTTCACAGAAATGTAAATAACAGGACTTAGGTATTCAGCTTTTCAATCATCAGTAGGTGTTTCCTTGATCATCCTGTATCGTAAATAGTGGCGGACTAAAATAAAAAATTCTTGCATACTTACATAATATTAGCCCAACGGGTGAAGCAAATCAGCTTTGACCGCAACAAAAACATTTTCCATTCTGCATACATTCCTTACTAAAACATGGAAACCTATATTTTCTTCGTTTAAATTCAATATAAAATAAATAGGTAGGTACCGTGAAACTTAGGTGAATAGGGCTTTAAGGGAGCTGTCAATAGATATCCCTATAAATATCGGGTATAATGCTTACTTCAAACTCACTTCTCGGTGAGATTTTTTACAGAATATATCGGCCAAGTAGGTAAGTATTTACAGTACTTACCGATATTATGAGAGTAGAAAATTGAGAAGATACGTTGTTACTATGTGTCTACGATGTATAAACTTTTATGATATGTAAATTACATTTAACTCGGCGCTGAATAATCAAAGGTCGTAAGTGACGTAACAGGATTCTGTTATAACGATGTGTTACATGTATTTGCATGTTTATTATTCAGTAACTTGACATGAAATCCAGTTTGTAGTATGATGGATATTTTAAAGAAAGCGCACAATAACTCGAAAGAGTACCTATTGAGTAAGAATCTAAGTAGGGGTGTACGTGTCACAGTGACTGCTTCGTAGGTCTAGTGCGCGACTGCTAAGCCTGGAGTCCTAGGTTTGATCGAGTTGGGAATAGTGCCATAAAGTTTTTCCGTTAAGAATTTCTCAATTGGAGAAATCCGGAGTCTAGGTACATTTTTGCCAAGTGATAATTATGGTCGCCCCCTAAGACCCGAGTTCAACAACAGATGGTTAAATTTTAAACATCTGTCTAAGCCATAAACGGCTGTTTGACAATATTTTACTGTTCATCAAGCACAAAAAATTGATTAAGTACTCTAATGTTCGAAACGTTATCTTAAATGTAGTAGCCAACTCAGTTTAACATTGTGAAGTTATGCATTGTGCATCACTTTTAGTTACAAAATAAAAACGCAAGACGCTTTGAATTATATCTTTGAAGAGGATAATGTGTTAGATATATATTTTTTTTTTCATTCATGTGTAATGATGAAATTCAAAAATTAAATTGGCACATATATTATATACCTACTGTACGAAAATATAAAAAATAAAAACAGATTTTTGTAGTAACTACTTCGTTTTATTTAATTTTGAATCACAATATTAAAAAATAAATTTATTAACAGAATTAAATTTTTGTTAAAATTGAATGACAGAAGCTATCAACCGACCTATAATGTGCCCACTGCTGGGCCACGGGCAAGAGGGCGTGAAATTTATTACCTTCACAATAACGTCAGCAAACTTTTCTAAAATCTAACGTAGAGCGAAGATATCCCGTTCCAAGATTTAGAGCAGCAATATCCTTTTTCAGATTTTGCACACATTTCAGCGACGGATTTATGAATTTATTTATCGTGAAGCTGTAAACATAATACCTATATACTTAGATATAGGTACCAGTACCAAATGGTTGGTTAGTACCTACTATGATTCTAGATTGGTTGGTTAGTACTCTGTACTTGGTGCTGAAGGGCGAGCGTTTTTGGGGACTGTCTTATGTAATTTAGACGTCCGAAAAATGCTGATTCTCAGCCTAGTTTAAATAAATGACATTTGATTTTGATTCTTACGTGTTTGGTTTTGTTTTTAGGTAGATACAGTGTGTACAGTAAGTTGCTGAGGCAGTGGACTCGATATATCTACGAAAGGACCTTGTTTGATGATCTTCGAGTGCCTGGAAAACGCAAGAGTCGGGCAGTGATGACCAGTTACAGGCAGCTTTGTTTGCAGAATGTACTTGAGAATGTTTTCTAGAAGACCACAATGCACACAAGTACTTTCACCCGTACTATCTTCTAGACATATTTTAGGATATGTTTTTACAAGTAGGGTTGGTATACCATTGTATAAAAGCAGAATTTGTTAATATGCCATAATGACATGCAAGCTTCTTGCATGCTTTTGTGCCAGTTATAGGCACTTTAAAAAACACCTCCGTACAAAGAGCAGCAGTGCTATTCTGTAAACATCTCACCGTGAGAACTTAGGTGAAGTGAGCACGGTGAGCTGTCAGTCCCTAGCAGCAGGTGGAATGACAGCTCACTTCACGTTCACTTCACCTAAGTTTTCACCGTGAGATTAATACAGAATAGACCGGCTGTTGTTTGGTGGATTTTTATTGCAGTATAAACGCAGCCTTAATGTGAATGTGTATCATCTAGGGGCAGAAAATATGAAATTATGCCATTCGAATAGCATATTCACATAATGCTGCCATTTCCACGTCTGATACCAAATACAGATATATTATGTACAGTTAACAAAAGAGTTAGGAGAACTGGCTAAAAATAAATAAATATCCATAACTTGCGTAGGTGCTATAGCACTTAACACAATATTTTTTCATAATATCAAAAACTTGACTATTTATGGAAAACTCAGCGAACAAAACAAAAAGAGTTTTTGTTCTCTGCGTACAACTTATTTCTTTTGTTAACTGTACGTACAAATACATCAAGCCCACATTGACGGTCGATTAGATATCTCTTGATTTAGTATCCCTGATTGCCACAAACATTTATTTATTTATTTTGTACTAACTGTTGCCCGCGACATCATTTGAAGGGTCGTCCAGGATGAAAAGTATTCTATGTCCTTCTCCAAGTCATACTCTACGTATGTGCCAAAGTTCAGCCAAATTCGTTCAGCTGTTTTAACGTGAAAGCGTAATGAACAAACAAACTCACTTTCGCATTTATAATTTTAATATATATACCAGCGGCTTCGCCCGCGTGATATCTTTATAAATTATAGCCTATGTTACTCAGTGATAATATAGCATATTGGTGAAAGAATTTTTAAAACCGGTCCAGTAGTTTTTGAGTTTATTCATTACAAACAAACAAACATACAAAAAAAAAAAAATCTCTTTATAATATTAGTTTAGATTATATTATATTAGGATTGTGGAAACAACGGCTGTCATATAACTATGGAAATTGAAAAGAAGCTTTAGATTATTTCTGTTGTTGTTCCCGTTCAGTATTCAAGAAAGTACGTGATCCCATTTATTAGAAATAGGTGAAAACTTGTATTTTTTTTTACTTTGCGGTGAGAACACGTAAAAAAATTATGTTTGCTCTCTTTCCGAGATTCTTATTTGTTTTTAGATCAAAAGAGTCGTTGCTATGACGCTAATACGTTTATGGCGTATCCATGTTGAGCTATGTGAAAATTTCCTAGAAAATATATGAAAAGAAATCTTAGAAGAGCAAAAATATGAATACATAAATGATATTTAATATTTTTTATTAAGCTCTATGAAAAATATTGAATAATGTCTTCAAAGGTCTGTTGATATTACTTAGCAAAGGTTATAAATTAATTTGTATTTATTAAATTGTTTGTCAGCCATTCTTGGATCTTTGACAGTCGTTACTGGTTTTCAGAAGCCCAAAAGTCTGACGACAAGTCTAACTAAGGGGCGGCAAGGGGTATCGTGTTACCCAGTAACTGGGTTGTGGAGGTCAGATAGGCTGTCGGTCCAAGTAAAATACTGGTATTCAGCTGCATCTGGTTATACTGGAAACTTTTCCCAACATAGTTGAGAAAAGGCTAGGCAGATTGATTAATTGAATAACATTGCAGGTCATAGAAGTTTCTGTCTGTAGGTTGATCATGGAGAAAATGACTAGAACAACAAAAGTCAAAACGTGAGTACAGCCCGACAGTCTTATAAAACTAAACTATCTTTTTTACGCTGTTAAATAACTAGTGCTTCAATTGAAATATAGGTGTCTATCATTAACTTCTACTCTTCTTCTAGAAGAAAAAGAAGAAGAGAGAAGAAGAACTTCTACTTAATAAAAAACTTAAACTCATTAATTTACTCACTGACAGACAACGCACAGCCTAAACCGCTGGATCTAGAAGCATACAATTTTGCGCAAGAGTTCCTTTTATCGTGAAAGTGAGCACTAATGAAGGATTCAAAAAAACATTCCCTAAATGGGTTAAATTTGTGGATGAAAGTTTGTGTGAAATCCCATCTGACGTACGAAGATGTCTTGCCAAGTGATAAAATACTCTGTGCATATGATCAATTTTCAGTGAAAGAAACCGTCCTAAACTGTTTACATTGGACGTAGTAAACCCGATCTCACTGTAAAAATACAATATTCTGGACGAAAGTAATTCTAAAACCGTAGCTTTTACAGAAAGTTAAATGGACCTTTTACTTGTTTTATTAATGTGCTAATGCCATGTGATAGTCTTGAAATATATCCATATATTCCTAATATAGATAACTTCCAAAAATGCCAAACTAAGCGAACGCACATTACAGATTCATAGGGTACCATTCATATGTCCATGATCCAGACTAATGAAACATGCAATCGATGGTACTAATTAGTCGTTCAAATCTACAGCAGTTTTTGGCATTAATAGGTAAACTATTCAGGTACCCATACTAAATTAGTGATAAGTTCGGTAAGAGTGTTCAATATGTTCAAAATTATAGGCATATATTGTGTCTTGAATTAATGCAGTCACATTTTTGTGTATTTGGATGTGGCAGCTTTCGAAAATGCACAAATAACACGGAAAAGAACATATTAAAGTTATTTTACACTTACAAGAGATTAACAATACTGATCAGCAAAAGAAAATTATCGTAATAAATGACGCTTACCTTCTTCTATTAACCAATAATTGTACCTTCTTCATCTATTGTTGTGTCTTTCATTTTTCTTTCTTAAGGGTTTTAGTCAGTAAGAGTCTGACACGCCCTCCTGCTCCGCCCAGCGGGAGCGGGAGAAGTTCTTTGATAATTTCTCACCCAAAAAAAAAAAGGTACTTCAGTTTCTCCGGATAGTATTAATTTAACTTTATCACAATTTTTTTTTCTCAGTTTATATGTGCGAAACAAACACGGCACCGCAACAAAATGGCTGGCTGAGCGCGGAAGTGCAACCGACTTCCGACCGAGCAGATCGGCGAAATCACGCGGGAAAGACATAATCAACTCTGTACGGTAGAACAGACAATTAGTCATGGCGGAACAACTGCGGTTTCGCTGCAATGGTTTCTCGGCCCAGGTGTGATGCCCGCCCATCACCGCTAATTTTAATGTATTGCTTATTATTAGGTTAATTAGATACTGTATGCTCGGGTGCGTAGTACTCGCAACCGACGTGCGTGTATTCCCAGTTGTATGAACGTAAACGAGGCAAAAGGTAAGGATAAAGGTAGGTAAGGATCGTAGCAGGCGGCATTGTCATTTCTGCCTACCCCCATAGGAAGAAAGCGTGAGTTTATGTATTTATGTATGTGTAGATATTTAGTTCGGAGTATATTTTGGTAAATACTAAAATAAAGACATGCAGTGCCTTTTATGACCTTTGGGCCAGATGTCAAGGTTTCTTTCGCTGAAGACAGTTCACTTCTTCTAAGCTACCCATAAGTTTTGGATACGTAATTAAAGGCCAGTATAAAAATTTACCTGATAAAGCTAATAAAAACTTCAATAAATAAAAATAGCAACAATTTATTGACCTATTAGTGGACACTAGCTGATGTTTGGTAAAGGAATCAGCTCTCAATAGGCGAAGGTTTTCACGTCTAAACGCGGCGCCGACGCAATCTTGGAGGTGCTGCGTTTTGCGATCTTTGGCGCAACTGAGGTGCTGGTCTCTTCCGTGACAGACACTCTCGATTACCGCATGCGCACGAACGTTGAAGACAGTCCTCCACAGCTGGGCAACGAAGCTGTATGTCAGTAACAACAAGTATTTATCATTTTAGGATGTTTTTTATCTAGCAACACAGAGACCAATCCATTCTGGATATAGGCCTTCACTAAATATAACTAGGTCATCTGAATGCCCGTACTTAACCATACAACAAAGAAATAAGGCTCTGAAGTTGCGCTTGTTATGATCAGTCCATTAGAAAGCATGTTAAGCTGTAACAAAACAACTTATTCAGAAGCCCGAAAGACTGCAGATTCCAGCTCGTGTACACTGCATTTTTTTTGTCACATCATTTTAGATTAGAACCCTATCATAGTTGTGAAAAGCTAAGTAGATAGACCAGAATGTTTTAGCTTAGAACTACGAAGCAAAAAAAAACTTCAATTGATTTGGTCGACTTTGGTCAGCACTTTTAATATACTATTGTTCGGTTTATATTTTATCAGTAATGCTAAGTATATACTAGACGTAAAACAATCATTGACAAACCTATAATAACAGGTCCGAACACTAGTAACACACAACCTATTAGTAACCGCAGTATTGCATTATGCGCGTCCTCCTTCTGGTACAAATCCAAACCGCGAAGCATGCACATCAGGCCTGCAATATTAAGGAATTATTAGCCACTCAGATTATTCAGTCAGGGAAACATTGTTAAGCAAATTGACAACTTACGTCATACAACTATCAAAGAATGACTGTTACTGTTGTGATTAGAATATACAGACAGATTAAGTTAGTAGTTAATTTGCTTTAAATAAATTTCCCCGACTTTACCATGTTGTTCAAATAGGATTGAGACATCGGCCGTTTTCACACTGCGACGATAATGACACTGACATATCGTCAGCTCGGACGACAACGATATCGGCCGACAATATCGGCACAATATCGGTATGTGACAAGATGTAACCAACAGCTTATTGCCATGCGGTTTTTTTTTTGTTTTCTTTGCCCCGCCCTTGGAATTTCTCCTGTATTGTACACACACCACAGCACAAACACACAGCCAAGTAGCGTGGTGTGCCACAGCAGCTTCGAATATTCACGTTGCGCAGGTAAAAGCTTACATCGCTGCGGGATTCCGAAAGTGAAATGTATTCGAGGTAATAATGGCAGCAGTGAACAAGTGCCGTGTCATCCGCCGATATCGGCACACCAATCAATGTCGGCGACGAGACCGCTGACTACACCGTCACAATGTGAAAACGTTTAGTAGTTATTGTGTGTGACGATATCGTGTCGCTATCGTTATCGTCCAATGTGAAATCGGCTATTCATAGAGGACTTTTATCATACTAACCGGATGAAAACATACATATTCCGAGACAAAAAGCTGACATTAGTAAAACGCTGAAAAAAAGAAATTGTGATTAGAATCATAACACATAACAACATCACGCTTGTTTTCCTACTATGGTACACCCACATTTCGCCAGTTGTTTCGTCAGTCCTTTTTAATCCTGACATTAATTTGGCATAGTACGCGTCAAACTTTGTGGCGGCTCTGAAGTGAGCTACTCTCTGCGCAGTATCTCACCCCTCACCCCCGCGGTCACTTGAATTTGTTACTGCGCAGCGACTCGCCTTATGTTCGGTAAAGTGTGTAAAGTTTGAATCGGGCTGTACATTTATTTGATGTTACTTTATTGTACAAAAGATTATTTGCCATAGGCAATCAGTTGAATTCATTTACAATGCTGTGTGGTGCTAAGTAGGTATGTGCATTCCAAAAAATTGCTAAGTGCAAGTTCTCCTAAAAAACCGAATTTCATAACTATTTTCCGTTAAGAATGGATCGAGAGTAGGAAGGACTTTGCCCAGCAGTGGGACAATAATGGCTAATAAACAACGAATTATGGAAGGGGCTTAGAAAATTGTTTATCTATATATTTATGTATTTTTGTGGTTATCTGTATATCTATGTATTTTTGTACACACACAGTTGTTACCCACCGTCCGTTTTGCTCTTTGACTTGTTACTCTAGAAAAGAGCGAGAGAGACTTAATTTTTTACAATATATTTGATGAATTCGTTATACTTTATAGCGTGTCATGTTTTTGTTGATTTTCATAGCATGTTATTTGCCCTATAAGGCAAAAAACTCTTCGAGAACAGGTTATAGGAAATCAATAAATCAATGGAAATTATATTCAGATGTTCAGATGATAGGTCCAATTCTAATTAAGAAAACAATCAACTCGCACCTAAATCTCACCATCATTGTTCCGATTATATTTGTTTAACAAATACAATAAATACTTAATGTAAAATATGAAGGTTTATACATAAAAATAATTTTATAAAATTGAGTGACGTTTAACTGAAGTCAAACCAAAGTCAAACTGAAGGGTCGCAGATCATAAATTCGTTCCATAAATTAGGTTCAAAACAGAAGAGGTGCAGACCAGGGGCCCTATTATGAACTCTTATTTCCAGGCAGTTTACGGAGTAAACAGAACTGCCTTGCAATTTCGTATTATGAACTCGTCAAACAAGCCAGTCAGTGGTCACGCGACACCCTGACCGGCTTCTTCCCGACTATCGACTGGAAATACCGTATTATGAACGTTCGATTGACGTTTCTTGACATATTAAAACTGATAATAAGTAACCTCTTGTAAGTTCTTAATAGGCCCCCAGGTAAGTTAAATTTTGATTCTTAATAGCTTTTTATAAATTAGCTTCTCAAGCCTCCAAATAATGGTCGGAACCATTATTGGGAAGCTTGAGAATCTAATTTATGATATGTATAGATATGGATAATTTAAAATTAAGCACATTATGCCTATAAAATGAGCTAGACAACTTAATTATGCACGTGCAATTAACAGATATCCGTATCTATCAGAGTACTGCGAAACGGTTGTCTGAAAATTACTTCCCATGCGCCTGCGTACCAGTGCAGTCAAGTAACCTGGCCTGTTTAAATCACACAGTAAAAATACATAACATTTTCTTATGTCTCAGCTAAGAACTTAGATATTTTAACTTCATATGAAAGTATACTAACCAACATTTTTCTTTCAGTCAGAACTTCGTTCTTAGTATGATTAGATGTCTTACTTCTTTGAACGTCCTTATTTGTTTCAGAATTACTCTTTGCTATGCGCGAATATACGTTCCACTATGTTTGTTGGTTGTACTACCTATCACAATGGCACTCCGGAATGAGTTTGAATTCAGAGAAAATTTACAAAGGATCTGAAATATTTGATCAGATCGAAAGTTCTTATGTCAACCTGGGTGAATGGCCCAAAAAGTCATATGGGAATATGAATGATATACTTTAACAGGGCCACAGATTATTTTTGTACATATTATGAAGTCAGTACAATAGTGTTAAAAGGTTCTTTTGGCACGTGGCCAAAATCGTAACTAAAGCTGCCATCTTGTTTTTTCAATACATTTCACAAAACAATTGCACAAATGTTTACCAACTGCAGCCGCGACCCACTGTCAACGTCATTAGAGCGCCAAAATCTGCATTGAGTAGTGTAGAATGCGAGACAAAATAGAAATGCGCCAAACTGTTGCCAGCAGAGGTAGCAAACATGTGTCTATTTTAGTTTGTAAACTAGGAACCCCATAGTCTTAACGAGGTAGTTACCTCACTACCCTGAAACATTTACCTTGTTCGTTACACGTCATTTAGCTACCTCCTACTGCTACTTTAATATATGGAGTAATACGAAACAGGAAAACGCGGTAATTGCTACAGAAGTACTTGCAAAGGTACTATTGCAAGAATGTGATGATTGATGCGTAGAGAGCTTTACAAAACCTACTTGAAAGCATACAAACCCGACAGTTTATACCCACCCAAGCCACAATTTAAACAAATATCCTATGGGAAAACTCATTATGAATTTGGTACGTACACTAGAAAGTTTTCCAATTATTAAATGGAATGGAATAGATGGTATTTACCATTGTGTAGAACGTTCCGGTCAATCTGTGATTCCCTTGTCATGGATCGAAGGACTTATTTTGTTTTTGTTTTTTTTTTAGCTATAAGAAGGTTTCACATACCCCCACTCCCACCCAGTATACACATGCAATGCACAAAAGAAGGAATATTGAAAAAAAAACGAGCGAGCCCTACAGTAGTCACATAATGATGTGTAACAATTGACATCTCACTTTAAGGTAATAAGCAAAATGAGAGGGGCCTCGCCAAGGTCGTTTCTAACGGTAAACTCTAGCACCGCGTGCACTCATTTGTCAAAACAAATAGCTCGTGTTTTGCCGGCTTCCTGTTACACACTTCCGTCCCTTTTCAGGAAATAATTCCCACAGATTGCAGGAAAGCGGGAGGAAACATCTTTCATCTTCCTTTACACATAAAAAAATCACTCCCTCAGATTGCAGGAACCGAGAAGAAAGACATTATACATCAAAAAAATTGTGCGTAAATGTTTACTTATTCAACAACGTGGTCTAAGGTATGGATTTTACGCCTCCCTCTATTTATCTGAGAGATTCTGTAGAATAATTATAAGCCTAGTTCCTATAAACAATGAATAGTAATTGTAGCCAATGGCAATCAGAATGCCTATATAATCGTAAATCCTTTACAGTATATTTGTCTTTAATTGTAGCAGCAGCCGTAGCACAGCGCTACGCCTGGCGTAGGTCTGTGCTACGCAGTGCTACGAAAAATTGAAAACATCAAACTTGACACTAGTCATAACATAACATGTTGATGAACAACAGTAGCCATTAGTGCATGAATAAATTAAAGTGACAGCGATCGCTGATTCCCATAACAACAGTACGGTAATTATTGCATGATCCCTCGGTTGTTCGCTGTGTGATTTATGGGGAGGACCCATGTTTCAGTAAAGGTTGTACCTACATGTCAAACACGGCCTCACAGGTCGGTACGGTTAGTTCCGCAAATAAAGGGTAAATCTATTGTTTTGTAGTTCTATGTGAAATATGTTTTTTTGACATCTTTCCTCTTGTTTCCTACAATCAAAATTAAAATCTAAATTATCAAATCTGTGGGAGTGATTTCGTGAAAAGGGACGGAAGTGTGTCACAGGAAGTCGGAGAAGCGCGCGCTATTTGATTTGACCAATGAGCGCGCGCGGTGCTAGAGTTGGCTGTCAGAAACGACATTGACGAGCTCTTTAATGTTGCTTATTACCTTAATGTTGCTGCAAGGTGAGATGTCAGATGTTTTTTAATTAACCATTCTTACGTCTCCACATATAAAATTTTAATGATCCGGATTACTTTAAAACACAGACTTTCAAAAAGTTTAGTGAGTACCTCTTAAGTAATAAAGTTTCTAACTTTTAGTATTATAAACTTTTATGACGAGAAGTTTTTTATTCTCGTCTATTTAACGTCAAAGGCAGCAGTCATTCGTTTTTATAGTAGATATTTTATCTTGAGGTGACTGGCAGTAAATGATAGTGTTTCTTTATAACCATGTTACAGCCATTTACAAAAACGAACTTTAACTTTTAAAGCTGTCATTAAATATTAATATTCCATTAACTTGTTGCAGAAAGCAGCATTAGACTTGATTTTAATGGTTCTTTGATGAAATAAATGAACTCATTAGCGTTAATGTTCCATTATGTAATGGAGCATTAATATTTGTCTTTTTGCAGCTGGGTGTTAGTGCAGAAACATCCAGTGCTTTATGTAAGCCCTTGTGAGCCTCCTAAAATCCACTTCAATGTATGGTCAAAGGGAATATTATTTTCCGCAATGATGCTCTGATACTCACATCGCAAACGGATTGCTGAAATGAAGCAAAAGTATTTGAATTATAGAAATATTAGAGCAGTGCTTTTTTATGTGTTTTACAGTTGTCATAAAAAAGATTGCCTAAATAAATTATAGCAATACATTCGAAAATTCATGTTGAATTTTAATAAATATGACAGCAAACATAGTTGTTTTCAAAATAAAATAATACATATTTAACATTATCGCCAGCGCACAAGTTCCTAAAGTCAGAAAAAGTTATAAACTAACTGAACTAACATGCGAGGTTTACCAGCTAAACAAACTATTGCAATAAATAAAACAATTGTATTCATACATATTATAATTTTCATTTAGCCTTCAAGTTGGTGCACTAGCATTGCAAGCGCTAGAAACTTTGGCAATAATAACAGACTGTAAATCTACTGGTTCTTTCATAGGTCTCGACAGTAGTTGAGTGAATAATACAGAGAGAACAAACACTAGGGTAAATGCGAAAATGCGGACTGTTTATTTTTTAAATTTAATGTACATGCTGGTTCGGCATTATTACGAACCGGGAAGCATCATCTATATATAACGATGGATAAAACTTTTTTTTCCATGTCCCGAGCGAGCTATTTTAATAATGAACACAGACAAAAGTAACTACCTTTTTGAATCAAATATTTTATTTAATAACCTGGAGAGATCGAGAAACGTCTGTTCTGAAATTGTCTCTATGAGGAAGATTCTGAAAGGTATAACGTTGAAGAATTAGTATCGATGAAAAAATCTCGTAATTTTATTATTTTCATTCGAGTAAATTCTAGATATGCTAAGCAGAGCTATTAGACGACGAAAACGGACCACGGCTTCCGCGGCTATTGCTAATAGCTTGTTTCAATCTTTAATTAATTAACTAAATTATTTAGGGGAGCTGTTTGCTCTGTTCTGCATTCCGAAATGGGGATAGCGTCTTTGACAGTCAGTGGAGGTAGACTTTAATTTCTGGCTTGTAACATTGTTGCGAAGGGACACTGATCTTCTAAGATACAGATACTAATCTAGTTTAGAGGTCAGGGTTTCAACCTAGCATAAGCCTTTCATTGTATGTACTTCTACTATACCATTGTAATAGTTATTTTAGACTTTAGTCCAATAAAGACTTATTATTATTTATTATTTACGGCTAATCTAAATAAATAACTGACTTCAAGTTTAGTAGGTACTACAACCGATGCCGATCACAAAGGAGTAGGCTTCTTCTGATTCTCTAAAGATAAATAGTGAAAACAATATCGGGTTGTGAAGTGAGGCCAGCAAAGTTCCCTAATTGAATAACTTCAAGATTAGACAAAGAGGCTCCAACAACAAGTTTACAAAGTAATCCCTTTATCAACGCCTACCTTATATTAGGGTCAAGCGAGATTACTTGAACACATAACATCAACTTCAATATTCAGGCCACATCCTTTGAATTTGATTTGTTCGTCTGTATTTATTTTTCTATTTAGAAGAAGATGCGAAGTTCTGGGCGTATCGTGAACCTTATAGAACGGTCTCCTGAAACACGGTTAGGATCAGTTAGTTTTAGTTACCCGGTGTAGAGATCGGACAATCCGGACGGGGAGTGCCTCCCGTTATTGTTTTACGGTATAACCTTTAACTTTTGTTTGTTGTTCATAAATTGAGCCCGTTTTGGGAATATGATAATCGTAATATCTGGAAGGGCTTGCTTTGTTGTCTTGTTTATAAATATAACAAAATAAATGATTGGTGGGCGTTTACTGGGAAGTGAAATAACTTTTTGTTATTTTCGATCAAAATGTCAAGCTTCGTTTACATAAGGAGAGTCACTTACCCATCGACAGAAAATCATTGAAATCTTGTGTCTACGAGTACACTCATTATCTGTAAATGGTGCACACACGAGTGTGAGTGAGTGATATATCACTTGGAGATTCGCACCTACGAATCTCGGATGGACGTTCTCATCTCTCGACGTTCGAGAAACTCTTCTTGTGTAAACGAGGCTTTGGTCCTTACTTCTTTGAAAGTAATTGAAGGTGAATTCCATGAAATTATATTTCAAATAGCTCGTTTAAATATTATGACAACACCGATGTTAATTAAGATTGCCACTACAAAAGAGACGCTACAAAACGGAACAATAAACATTACCTTATAATTTATTATAAACATACAATGGTCTTAAATAATACGGTCACACTACAGGGTCCAATAAAACGGTCACAGAAGAAAATAAACTACGAACTTAAGCACTTAGGCTGATTTCACTATTGAAACTGAACTTGATCATCAGGACAACTAAACCGCGTTCAAGAGCTGTCCGTGTCAATAAACCATAATAATAATCACACTGACAGCTCTTGAAAGCGGTTTAGTTTAAGCGGTTAAGTTTCACGGGTGAAGTTCGCCTTTAGTATCAAATGCAAAGACCGTGTTAGGACAACCTCTGCTTGTTCAAATGTGAACTAGAAACATTGCGGACATTTTCTTTAGAGTCGTGAAGATTTAGTTCTTCCACGGGGATGTAGAGAAACGTAACTTTGAACACACAACAGTCAACTAAACAGCGTAATATATTCACTAAATGTGCACTGCAGTACAAAGGTTTACACATTTTTGAATTATGACGCCATTTTCATATGCATAACGAAATTTTAAATTGTTTTGATGTAGTTTTCATGCTAATTTCGGTGACAAAGAAACATTGTGACGGCTTAACTGATTTTCATTAGTTGGTAACTAGGTCGTGTGTGTTACCTCGTTATACATTGGTCGTCCAGCGCGAGCTAAGGTCTATCAATTTTGTGCACTGCAACATTATTTTGCACTTAGGTGGATTCAGAGTTGCTGAGTACCTAGTTCAACAGTCACATACTGACATCTCTATGATGCATACCAGTGGTATGCATGTCAGTGGATATAGGAGAAATTTGCCGTCGGATATTAAAAAAAAAACTGCTTTTTCATAGAAAAGTGCAATACCAACGCGGTCATTTTTTCATCATCATTTCATTTTTTTAAAATAAATGACGAAAAACTCAACCCCTGCGTTGAAATTTTCGTCGGTTATTAAAAAAAAAATTGTTCAGAATCATGTACTGAATCCATGGTAACTGTTTACGTGCTGATGTCCCTGCCACCCTACATTATCTTTGCCTCTGGTATGCATCACAGGTATATCAGTCTGTGACTGTTGAACTCAGTATTCCTCGGTACTACTAAGTCAAAGGACATCCTCTTTATAAAACTCAATGTACAAATTTATTATGAGGATGTATTTTTCAGTTAACGATCTCCATCTTCTTTTCGTGTGGTAAGTGACTAACCTGGTGTCAGAGTTTTTAATGCCGTCCTTGGGCATCTGAATTGGCTTCACATGCTGTCGAGAAATATCTCTCAGGCATGCCGGTTTCCTCACAAAGTATTCCTTCACCGTTTTTGAAGTAAGTGATAATTATACAATACGCATCTGAATCCGAAAAGTCAGAGGTGTGTGCCTTGGGTTTGAACTCGAGACCTATGACGTGGCAGTCTGACGGTCACACCACTAGGCTATCACAGAGATTAAAGATCTCCTGAGATGGGACAGTAAGTCGTTTTAATACTTTTAATACTATCAATGACAAATATTACCTAATCGCCCTGTCCCCAAAGTACAAAAAACTCGGCTCAGATTATCTTTCAAGTAAAACGCCCTGCATCAAAATTCTATCTACGACGCGCTCAAAACCAAATCTGTTTACCCATAGCGTAAAAGGGAACAAACGCGAAGTATCTCTTCCTCTTGATGCATACTTGACGCAAACATCACGTCCGTATAAAAACGTTAACAAGTAATAGTTGGCATATGAACGAACATCCTTGCTCAGGAGTCGAGCGCTACCGGGAAACCGAAACGACTACCTCGTTTACCACAGGAAATTCAAAGCCTTTTGCAATATTCACAAACGGAATAATTATTTCTTTTGCTCTTTCCATTTATGAAGAGGAAATTATACAGTTTCCAAAGAGTTGATGGCGTTTTAAAATATAGGTAGGTAGTGAGTTTTTTTTTGTTTCGATTGTTTTAATTATCGAATTCTTAAATCATCATTTTTTGTTTAATCATCATTTACCTATGTGGTTAATCAAGAACTTGTTTATTCATCATTTATATAAGATACGGAAAAATTAAACTTTTACCCTGCTTCCCATTTAAAAGCAATCGTTGCGCAAATTCGCGATCCTCGCTTCATATGTCAGTTTTTGTTCGGTGAACCGGAACGCCTGTTCGCGCCGACAGAGGGCGCTTTCCGGTTTTTCAATCGCTTTTGAATAGGACGCGGCCTTATGAGATCACTTCTTGTTTGTCCGTCTATTCGTTGGTCAGTTCCCAGTTTAGTATATTGGGAACGATTTCTATCGAACAAAAAATGTACCTACTTCTGAAGAGATTTTATTGAAATAAATTATAGATAAAACTCTTATCTCAAAAATGTTGCTTTGCTTCTATCAAATATGCAGTTAGAAACTAAATTCAGTGTTGTAGTTTCATAAATACAACACTGAATTTAGTTTCTGCATACTTACATGAAAACGCAAAAAGTTTTGCCGCATAAAAAAGACACAGACTACACAGAAATGCATAGTTATCACAGAGTATAAATTACAACGAAAATGCGAGCGAAAAATCCTCTTATGCTCACCCGAGTAGTTAGGCCGTGCAAGCTCATTACCGATGCATTTTAAGCTTATCTGTCGAGTAGAAGGTATGCTGTTGAGAGGTAGCGGAAAGCGGGTTTTAAATTAATCAAACAGTTCAATAATCGAATCGAAGAATTAAATATTACAATTAAATAAAAAAAACAAAAAATGGCGTAGCTGGAAAATTTTGGCGGACCTTCTAAAAAGTGTGTAGGTAATATAGAATCTTAGAAAATACAATGCTTTATTGCAATAATATATTGAATTGTAAGGATATGATGGTAGTTCCATAAGTCAAGAAAACATTCAAGTTCTATTCAACAAGAAACGTATGTAAGTATTGACCTACTTACTTTTCTTGTTGAATAGAACTTTGAATGTTTTCACTGGCAATCCAGTGCTACGCAGTTATGGCTTCATAGTAGGAAAATCTATCAACATGATGTTTTTAAAAATCGAGCTTAACACAACAGCAGTTTATTGTTATTACGTCTGGGGGCGTTAAGAGTCCCGCAAAGAGTTAATCTGTAAGTAAGCCAAAGTGATCCTGTATCTATTCATAAATTTGGTAAAAAAGCAGAGAAAAACAAAAAAAATATTTTTTTTTTGTATTTTCAGTAAATCGCCACCATCCACTTTAGTTTACGAACTCTCCGCACGCTCATTAAACTTTGAACGACGTAATCCTTAATTCCTTTTAATATGCCAGTTTTTGGTTTTACGAAGAATTTGTATTATTTATAGTAATTACAGGTTTGTATTTTATCTATCATTTATTCCAGGCAACCAGGGCCTTGACTACGTGTTATTAACTTTTAAAACTAAAAAAGACGACCATAATCGATAGCATAAGAAATAAAGTAAAGAAAACACAAGTTTCCGCGCTACTAATGAAACATAATATCTACTTCTAAAGAAAACCAAAACAAAATACTCTATTATACCTACTTAACCTTGCTGCTACTGTACTTCAAAATAAATATATAAGGAGGCTTAATAATATAACAACTTTAGCCTCATCGCATAGAATAAACATGAACAGAGGGTTAGCTCCATACAGCGAGCGTAAAAAAGGAGAACGCACATGTAGACGCGTACGTAAGGTGATCTTAAACGAAATCAGTCCTAAGTGCAATTGCACTCGCAATAAGTGACGCGTGTCTATGGATGTTTTCATAAAGAAGCGGCACCCCAATTGCGTATCACACTTTCTTTCACAATCCAAAGACTTTGAAGGACCTATTTAATCCATTGCTTTATATGTTTAATAAATGCATCTGCTTGACAACGTCAATAACGCAATGAATGTTGTCGAATTGTCAAAATGAAAGACATTGCAATTGTTATTGTGTTACGCGATCACCCCGCGTGTTTTCAGGCCCGACTCCCGGTACAGATAGCTGCAGCATCATCTTCAGAAGGAAACGATTAGATGTTTTTGCCGTTTCTTCATGTGTTAGCGCATAAGTTAACACGGGACTATTTCACCCGCACCGATCGGTACCGACTAGTCTTTACCGGGAGCTTCATCAATGCAAACACCCTGTGTGTGCATGCGTTTGCACTCGTTTTGAGGAGCCGGCCTTCTGTACCTCTCTACTCTGTGCTCACGGCTTGTAGGACGATGTTCCGACAGCCCGCATACTGCAAGTCCGCAAACCAACCGTGGCTTTAATTAGGACCGACTTTCGGGAATAAATTCATGGCTTATATAGTTTAACTGAACCAGTGTTTTTGTTAAGCATAACTTAGTTAAATTTTAATGCTTACATTCAGGGTTGATTCTTGTGTTTCCACTTTAAATACATTACTATATACTTAAATACATTTAAGTGTGGCTTCGCTAAACAATACGAGCTTGGAGTTTATCTTTTAGGTAAAAACGTTTCATTTTGTTTAGCATTTATTGTGTTAGCGGAATTTTTAAACTGTTTACACGTTTCTTGTAGCGCTGCATGAGCAGCTGGTAAAAAACGACTATTTTGGCGTTATTTGCAAACATCCTTAGTACCTATTAGGTACCTATTCTATTATACATTGTAACAGCAAATGAATTTTCACGCCTCCCCTTTAAGACCTAGGCCAAATATTTTTTGATATTCGTATAGCTCATGATTGTGCCACAAAGAAACATAAAAAAAAATCTAAAAATTAAAACGCGTTATTTCATGGGTATTCTGGTCATTCACAAGATAACATCACACATTTTGAGTAGGTACCTACCAAATATACCGTGGTCAAGCAGTGACGCACGTAAAAAATGTAAGGCAAACAATCAAAGAGAAACTAGAAGTTAATAAGTATACCTAGTATTTTCATTACAATTATAATTAGCGTAAGGCGCAATCAAGGGGGTAGCCCGTATGAGCCGCATCGATAATATGGGCCACCCGGGCTGCACAAAAATTCGTAAAATGTTATCCACAACTTCAAATTCTTAATGATCAATAAGAGGCCTGTAATGAGTGAATGCGCAATGAAACAATGAAAATTAACGTTTTGTTTATGGCTTACAATAATGTTAATTTTGAGCTCGTTTTGCTCGCTCATGCATTCCCTTAGTATAATCACAATGACAGTTTAATCTAGTATCCCAGTCAGAATGCTCCAATTTTCGAGATCGCTTCGCTCGCTGATACATTCTCTTAAAATCACAACCCCAGCTTAACCTAGTATCCAAGTCAGGATGCTCCAGTTTTATAGCTCACTTCACTCGGTCTTGCATTCTCTTAGGAAAATCAGAATGAAATCTTATCCAATCCCTAGTATCCCAGTCAGGATCCACCAATTTTCGAGATCGCTTCGCTCGTTGTTACATTCTCTTAGTAAAATCACAACCACAGCTTAACCTAGTATCCAAGTCATGCTCCAGTTTTCTAGTCTTGCATTCTTTAAGGAAAATCAGAATGAAAATGTTTCC
This sequence comes from Xanthia icteritia, assembly GCA_949128155.2. Classification (NCBI taxonomy): domain Eukaryota; kingdom Metazoa; phylum Arthropoda; class Insecta; order Lepidoptera; family Noctuidae; genus Xanthia; species Xanthia icteritia. The sequence continues at coordinate 10,288,446 of OX421939.2, forward strand.
TATCCCGTATCATAATGGTCACAATGGTCCATTTTCGAGCTCACTTCGCTTACTTTAAGATCTTCTTAGCAAGATCACAATGACAGCTTTACCTTTCAAGTCAGTATGCTATTTTAGATATTTTGTAAAAACAATACCCTCATTTGGAGCTTCTCCGCAGTCATGTAAAAAGGGCCCTCAACAAATTTTGATACAGGGTATTTTAGTACTAGACTACGCCACTGGGCACAATTATGACGCAATAAACAATAATTGATAAAGTATGTAAAAATGTTTGCATTAGCATCGAAAAGCAGATACTGGTTAGTTTATAAATTATACAAAGTGAAAAAAAAAAGAAATTAATGACATCAATTTATTCTAACTTAATATACACGTCTAACTATTTTTCAATTAAATAAAATTCAAATAAGCCGGTCTATTCTGTAATAATCTCACGGTGAAAACTTAGGTGAAGTGAGCTGTCATTCCACCTGCTGCTAGGGACTGACAGCTCACTCCGTGCTCACTTCACCTAAGTTCTCACGGTGAGATGGTTACAGAATAGCACTGCTGTTCTCAGATATAAATAAATACCTATACAAATAGTTAACAACGCTAAGTTATGGGAAACCAAAGGTTCAATTTTGCAAAGCATATTGACTCTACATCAAATTAATCTCACTTTGTACTTGTATAACGTGCTCATACATTTTAAATTAGAGAGTTTGCTTAATACAAGTGCCCCTAGTACTTTGAGTCGTACAACCCGTGTGTCGGATGTTGAAATAACACTGGAAGTGGCTGGGATGAAATAAGATGATTTTGAGCGTAATAAAAATTTAAGAGATGAAAGAGAGTTTTAATTCAGTTAGTTTTATGGCTTCGTTACCTGAAAAAGCTTTATGGGGTGGATCGAAACGAATGAGTGTATGTCGGTACTGCGTTAAATTAAACATTGCAGATTAAATGATGGAATGAAAGGCATTAAAATTTTAAAAGGTTAACCTCCATATTAATATGCAAGCAAATAGCTGTATATTTATAATCTCATAATCCTTAATTTATTATTGAATATTTAAGCTATTTGTTCGTCCTTTTACACCGTACCATACAGACTTTCCTGAAAAAAAAGTGCATTGAAGGGAGACATAGTTACTTACTATCGTAGCAAAGTAATCCACCTTTAGAGGTATGAGGAAAAGGGTGTAAAGTTAAAAAAGGTCTATAGAAAAGGGAGGATCCTCTGACCAGACGGGTGTCTTGTCTGGCGGGCAACTGCCCAACGGTAGATGACCGGGAAGTTATATAAGGTCCCATTAAAATGGATGGACAAACTTTTATAAATCATTCATACCACCAAAATAAGGACAATGGTAAAAAATAATAAGGAAAACGCATTAGATACTTACAAGAAAAATAAATCAGCTAAAGAAAATAAAATAAAAATGTTGGTTACCCAATAATATTTATTAAAAAATATACAAGCAAAAAAAAATTCAGATTAAAGTGATTTTATATTGACTTAGGTCAATATAAAATCACTTTAATCTGAATTTTTTTTGCTTGTATATTTTTGGTTAGACGTACTGAACGCTGTGTTAAAATTTGTCCATCTATTTCAATGGGGCCTTGACACATGCTGTTCGCGCGGTAAACTCTAATTGCGCGATGCAGGATTAGTGTGACGTCAGGATTTTTGTGTGACGTCTGGTCTTTGATACGTAGTTCGCATGGGGCGATGTAGATGCCGCCACACACCCGCCCGATCTCCCATAGATCGGGCCCGGGCTTTTCACAAAGTGGAGACCCGAGTCCCAGTGGGAAAATTGTGGGCTGATTATATTATGTTTTTAATCTAAGCTGCGAGAAAAAACGTCTCTTTTAGAGTTCCGTAGCCAAATGGCAATAACGGAACAATAATTTTGTTATCTCCGTCTGTCTGAATGTGACACAGCCATTTTAATCGGAGACTATTAGCACCGTATCGATGAAACTTGGAAAGGTGTATTCTATGCACCGCTAAACAATGGTGTAGTGAAATACGAAAAAAAAATTGAGTTGGAAAAAAAAAGTTGAAAAACAAGAAATACTATGAAAAACAAACTTAATTTTTGCAGCCGGTAAAATCGATACTGTGCATGTGTAAATATTTAACCCGAATACTGAACCCTTCCCTTTGCGTGGTCCGACACGCACTTGGGCAGTTTTTATTAACGACACGAGGCGCCTTTATGTTGAAATATTATCCTTAATACCGAGTTGAATTCCGACAAAGTGGATTCTGTTTTATTAATAAATATCGAGGGATACAATTTTAGCTTTGTAATATCAAAGTTTTATCTGCAATAATACGACTAAGTTTAGCCCTTGTCGCTACGTTGTCTCTCAAAACATCTTGTCTAATAGACCGTCGGAGTTACTATTTAAGGACTCTGGAATAACAGCTTATATTTCTGTTATACGACACGATGGTTACAAATATATATAATATATAATAAAAATACTTCAGTCAGGCTGAATATCTGACATTAGCCGGTCTATTCTGTATATAATCTCACCGTGAAAACTTAAGTGAAGTTAGCTTGATGTGAGCTATAATAGTGTAAATCCCTATAAAATGACAGCTCACTTCACTATTCTAGTATACTAGTCTATTCTGTAAAGATCACACCGTAAAGGTACAATTCCGGACACGACTGGTTTCTATGTATTTCTATGAAACCGACGAGTCGCTAGCTACGGAAGGTAATTCGTAGAAATTCATCGAAACTAGTCGTGTCGTGGCGACACGTCGCCTGCTGCTGCCGCCTGCGGTCGGCTACGGATTTTTTTTAAAACGTCCCACACTATGAATTTCTCCTGTATTTGTCTATTTGTCTCCAGCCAAATCTGGAGCAACTACTTGTAGGTCATACAAATATTTGTTCCGTGCGGGAATTAAACCCGCGACACGCAACGCAGCAGTCAATCGCTTAACCACAGCGCCAGCCGTGCCGTCTGCGCCAATTGTACCTTTACGGTGAAATTTTTACAGAATAGACCCGGCAGGTGCGAAGTCATTTTCAATTACAACAAAATTATATATCTTTGTAACAAATCACCGCTTAGTGCTCAATCCACCCGCTTTTTATTAAATTTAATGATAAACACCGCCAATTTAAAATATTTGTTCAGGAACCGTTTCAACTTTGGCTGAACAAATAATTTTATTTATTTTGTTGCTGGACGTCGGGTCCGACGTACATTGCTTGGAATGGATTTGATCGCTCATACATCACACTGCATCATTCTGGGTCACTTATAAAGCGGAATTTTGCACTGAAATTGATATTTGGAACGAATTGCTTTAGTTGGCTAAGGTTTAAAGTGTGTTCCAGGAAATAAATACATATAGGAATGAAATAGGTACTTGTGTGGGGTAGGCTATATTATGGCTATCAAAATAGCTATGTAGTAATAGATATGTACCTATGTAAGATGCTTCGTTTCTGATATTCCTATAAAAATATATCAGTGCAGTAGGTTAACAACCATAGTGCGGTTTGTCGGTAGGATTCCGACATAACTACTCTTTAACTACTCCTTTTCGAACATATGAAGCCAAGGATTAGAAATACCGGTCAAAAAAAAAAATTGGGCTCTGTATGACAGTCTCTTTCTAAAACCCACTGTTAAATTAAATTCAACCAGTCGACAGCGATGCGAATTCATTTTTCGACGCCATATTTTAGTTAGTGAATAGTTTTAGTTAATTAAGGATATAATTTTGTACTTTTATTAATTAATTAGGTATAAGTTGTTATTTACGTACATATTATTTTAATTATGAATAAATTTGGTAGCTAATGTAATAAATGAGACAATAATTTCCTAAGATAATTTTCTAATAAAACCTGTTTACTCAACCAGTAAGAACCAATACAAACTAGACTAGAACACATAATTATCACAATTTATTATTTGTTTCAGTAAACCCATTATCTTATTCGAGCACGTGAGTCGGAAAGTAACAGTAAACTTAGTTTGATACCGCACCGAGCTACGGTTTAATCCCGCGAAGTAAAAAGTGTGAGCAATTTTATGTTTTCTTCAGGCATTCACAGTGATTTCTACTCTTTATTAAAGATTTATTTCTTAAACATTTTATAGACTTAACAGGTCAACCCAAGGCGTCTACCAACAAGTTACATTTTTGTAATATACGCGTAGTTACAATTTGTACTTAATATATATTATTATTAGATCATTAGTATCTATCTTAACTACTAACTTATAAAATCAAATCAAATCTTTTTATTGTGGGCATAAGTTATACAGGCGGATGTTAGGTAAATTACAGTTCCATTGCGTCCTGTCCAATAGGCATACAATAAAATCTTAGGTATCACTTATAAAGCAAATCTTACAAAATAACAACTAGGTGTATGGTGACATATTGTAGTAGGTACTGATTATTAAGAAAATCGTGGATCGTGTAGTAAGCTGTCAATTAAAAAAATACGCAATTTCTTTTTGATTAGTGGGAGTTCATTGGTGCTTAAAATGTCGACAGTTTATTGTAAATTTTAGATGCCATTACAAAAAACTTTAGCCCAGAAGAGCAGTTCTATGCTGTATACTAGATGATGCTGATGATGATAATGATACAGATTAGTCTAGTTTCGTCAATATCATGAGTTAACTTGTATGAGTTTGTACAGTGTGTGAGGTGGACATTTGCTGTAGATATAATTTTGTTCAGTTTTTCAGTGAACAGATACACATCTTGCGTAAGTATGATCGAGTTGAGAAGCTGAAGAGTACGTCACGTATTTACATTTTTTTATTCAGCATGTAATAGTTCCTAGTGCAGTATCAGAAATGCGTAGTCAAATTTAAGGGTGTGGTACAGAACATTAAACTGAACAACTTTCTCCATGGGACCAACATTGTAATCACGTAAAAATGATCATCAGGCCCATACAAAACGTCAATAAATACTCGACACAAATATATAAAGGAGGGCTGATTATTTTTGCGATTATGACGTTGGTTCCATGGAGAAAGTTGTTCAGTTTGATGGGTTGTAGCTCACCCTTAATTATTACTACACTTTTCTGATACATGCTGTAAAGCCTGCCATTCAAAAGTAATTTATTCAAACTAGGCTGAGAATCAGTACTTTTTGAACGTCAAAATTACATAACACAGTCCCCCAAAACGCCCAATCTTAAACATCCAATACACAATAGGTGCACATGCTAGGTATGGCGGTATGTAGGTAGTAGCTAAAAAGCATTCTTCATTCTATGAAAAATATTTACAGTCAAATTCAAAACTACTTTTTAGCAGTCATAAAATAAATAAAAATACTTGATCAATATGTACCATACACACTCCTTTCAGCTGTAGGTTGTTCACGTACAAATTCAATCTGCCTCGCCCTTTCCCAAGTATGTTGGGGTCAGCTTCCAGTCTAACCGGATGCAGCTCTAACCTGAATACCAGCATTTTACATGGAGTGACTGCCTATCTAACCTCGACAACCCACTAACTGAGTAACACGATACCCCTTAGTTAGACTTTTGGGCTTCTGACTACCCATAACGAACGTCAAAGATCTACGAAAGACGGCCGGGACCAACGGCTTAACGTGCAAAAGCACCGGGGTCTCAATAAGTACCATTACTTCACAAACCATATTGTCACCCATCCACAAAGTGACTGCAGCAAGCGTAACTTAACCGTTGATCGATCGGTGCGTCTGTTATTATTTAACCACGAACAAATATTTAATCAAAATAGCATTTGGTTAATCTCGACGTTTTCTCGTGATTACGACCAATGCAGCGTGGTTGAAACGTTGAGGTAAGACTTAATTACTATTTTGATTAAATATTTGTGAGCGAAATATCCCACGTAAATGTTAAAGCAATGATTATAGTCGACTGAATTTATGACAGTTTAAAGCTATTAAGATGACAAATAGAACACAAAATGCGAAAATATCAAAATCTATTTATAAATGAACGAGGTTTCATTGAATCAGTTAACATTGTTGTTGAAGAATTAAGTTATTTAATTAAATTCTTTAAAAAAAAATGATAATGTGGTATTCATGTTTTTTACGTTTATTCGGAAAAACGACCATACCGTAGGTAAGTCAAAGTTACAGCATTATTCAGGAAAATAATGTTAGCACCTAAACCTTTCAGTTTTATGTTGCCAAAGTGACGTCCGATATTTTTGATCTCATTCACCTGAATTTAACTGAGTAGGCAGATATTTATAACGCAAGACATGTCCGATATTATTGCATTCTAATGGGTGATTATGGGTCACACACCTTTTTGAAGATGCAGCATCCCATATTTGGCTTTGCTGGTCTCGTCAGATAGTTTTGATGTCGCATATTTGAGCTGCCACTTGTATATGCCTTCCACAAATGATCATAATGTATATTTGCCGTCATATTATTATATTAATAGACTAGCGACCCGCTCCTACTTTGCACGGTTTTTACGACATGACAAAACATCGAGATTTCTTAGGTAAACGTTTCTTTGATATTAACGTATTATACACATAAACTTTCCGGAAGAAATTTTCTAAAATATAGTTAAAACCTCGTTAAAATCTGTTGCGAGGTTTAGAAGAACAACGCGGACATACACACAAACGCGAATAGCGAATTCGTTTTATAATATGTATAGATGAAGCGTGAAATCAGATATTATTGCCGAGCTGTCCATTCCATAGTAATATATTTAATGCTCGTGACTGTACTCGTGCCTGGAATCAAATAACAACAAAGTATAAAATAACAATTGCAAACCATAACACCCTCACTTCAAATCTAAACAAATTACCGAATGCATTCACAGTAAAAGCCTTCAGGCAATCAGAATATAGACAACAGCGATCATTCACTGCATTGTTTTGTAGTTTGTACCATTTACCAGTGATTGTGCCAATAATGTACTGCCAGCTTGTTAAATAATAAATCATCGCTTTGTACGACCATCGACCAATCTGCGTTGACAGCAAAATTTTAGCTCAATACTCCGTACAGGCCATTTTCAGTGAATTTAAATCACCAAAAACTGAACGGACGATACTAAATAACAGTGTAGTTGATCAAATAACCCGACCCCATTCACGTTGTTACCGTTCGGGTTAAAAAGCCAAAAGTTTCATCGAAAAATGAAGCCTTGTGGAGTACCGGTATAACTGAGTTCCAAATAAAATGGGGCTTTGTCGGTAAGTGAATAAACCGTTCTTTTTCCAGTGCCACAAAGCCTGTGTTTAATAGACTTTTATTGTTTGTTAACACTTTAAAACGCTGTTCCAAACAATCTGGACTGTGTATCGAATGTTTGCACAAACATGTACAGTGGTTATGTTCGCCAAAACGTTAAATGTGAAATTGTTTACCAATGTGCGGGGTTTTTGGGGCCGACTTTTTCGCTTTGATCAGACGAAATCAAGTTACAGTTAGATCAAGTCCTCTCAAAGAGAAGCAATGAACTGAAACCAAAAGAAGCGAGGTAGCTTCACGGCAAAGGATAAAGAGGTTACTTGGATTTACGGGAAACACACGGGACCAAACACGGCTTTGAAACTGCTAAGCCAAACTCTTTTAATTATTCTCGACTGTCTAAAATTCCCTCAAACTTTTACGGATCGCGTTAATGAACTCCGATGCCTAATGAGCTTTACATAATCCGTACCGAGGTAATTATATAAACAGCTACAAAATGAATAAGCTCCTAAATTATCTGGTAATTTAAAATTGTTTTAATAGAATTAAGCGTTTATATTTCAGTAAATAAACATATTAAAAGAGTGCTATTATTAAATAATAACAATGATTCAAACTCTAATTCAAGTTAGTGCCGTTTGAGTTAACATTTATACTCACTTTGTGTCCAAGTAAAATAAAGCTAACAAGCATATTTCAAGTATTTTACTAGAGCTTCAGCATCATACATATTTATTAGACTTTATGTAAAACTTATGTAGATGCTCTTTTTAAAGCAAATGAGAATACCAACAGCGTAGCAAAATGCTACGCCGTAGACAGTTGCTACGAGACAATGTAGGCACAGATAAAGTTAAGTTGGGCAAAATTATAACATTTCATGTCAGAGCTGGCGTTTGAAGACATCATGAAATTACGCCCTTCCTTGTAAGTTTGTGACCTACTTAATGTTGTATCCGCTCAAAGATTTCTGCGAAAAACCCAATTGTGTGGAACATTTCCATATATTATCTGGGTTGTTGTGAAATGTTCGCACCGCGTCCATCCGTGTAACAATCTTGGTCAGTTGGTACACAATACGTCAGCGGGTAATCCTCCAGAGGCGTTTACGGACCGACACGGGGGCGTTTGTGTATTTATTGCCTTTAACAGCTATAAAAATGTTGCGAACACACATTAGCGAGACTAACCGGCAACACGCGAGAAGCATGCCGTGATGACGGGCCGTTTCCGTCCCGCAGCCGGGTAATGTGTTAACTTTAGTTGCTTTTCACACCAAAATAGGGGAAATGAAATATTTGGAACATTAAGTGGTGTAATAAGCCGGTTTCCTACAGCGGCGTACGTTTTCGGTACATACGTGGACATTGGGTTATCTACGGGCGCTTACATTGAGAACGTGAACAGCTGACGCGAACCTTTTTGAGCGTGAACTAAACAAGCTTTGCACGAAATGTGTCCAATATATAGTTTGCGTGCAACAATTACGAGTGCGTCGTAAAACTGTGCATCGGTTGCCATTGTGCACAGTATCTTCAAAATTGATACTTTTAAGTGAAATAATACCTTAATAAAGTTCCTTTATTTTTAACCAATTCTTCAAAACTATTTTGCTGTCGACAAATATTTGAAAGAGGATAGTTGCCGGTTAAATTATAGGCACTTTTCAACTTTGTCTCTAACGCTACGTATCGTCAATCCTCTTGGAGTTGCAACGGTCCTCGGTGGCAATTACAGTTTTCCACCAGGTCCTCAGTCAACATGTAACATTAAATGAAATAAAGAATCAAGTGCGTATCACCGTAGTGGAATACTAGCTTTACACTTCCAATTTATACGTAAACAAGAAACACGCTAAATAAATCCGACGTGTATTAAACGATTAAAGGATACAAGCTGCGGAATACCGGATGAGATTTAGAAATGATCGAATGTATTTGAAGAATTGGTCTCGAACGAGCATGAATTCAAAGCTCGCGTGTTAAACCTTTTTCTGACGTAAACCCACACATATTACAAGCATAATTAGGTTATTGCACAGGGTACTCACTATATATAGCATAGAAGAGCCAGGTAAAAAAAATAAGGAACCGCTCTGACACCGCCTTAGAAAAATATTGAGTTAGTATAGGTTCTTTATTATGACTAGCTGACCTTTTATTTATTTTTTAAATTTTACTGCCAAATCCCAAAAAAAACTAGTCGTGGGTTTTATTTCCAATACAAACAGTTTGTATTGTCTACAATAGGCAAATACATTCAAACTCTGTTTGTGTTGAAGATTTGATTGGACACCAGTAAGGGTAACACAATGGTTAATTTTGTTATCAGGCGTAGGTTTTTTCTATGTGAAATTTCTCAATAGCAGCCCGGAGTCTGGATTTGTGCCCGGTTGATGGCAATAGACTCGCTCCCTATTAGATACATGGGACTTTAACATATGGGTGTACTACATGTACTCCTCTACCCAACCCTTCGGGGAGGCGTGATGTTATGTTATCTATGCCTTGTTTGGAACTGCGTAGTTTGTAAAAAACCAGTATCTGCAATGCAATGCGTCGAGCAGGGGAGATCAGATTTATACAGGTGACTTTTTGAACAAGCATAACTCAGCAAAATACCAACTTGCTGCACTTGACTCGGTGGAACGCACAGCAAAAAGGCTTATGGCGACGAAACGTTGGTGGCTCTAGGCTTCACAGCCTGGCTCATCGGCGTAATGTTTATTTATTTATTTATTTATTTATTTATTTGGGACAAACAAACAGTAACACATTATATCTGCGCAAACAATATAAACAAATATATTATATAAATGTGAAACTCACACCGTTATCCACAACATATACAATTCATATAACTTTACTAATGAACAATCTATGCGAGTAAGACTACAAGACTGTTCAAATAATTATACATCGGAATCCTTAAGTTTCTTTAACAAAGCAGAACGATATCTATTTGCTGACACTGAGAATAAATCTAATTCTGTAGTTTCTGAACAAAAATCATTATAGTTTTTGCACAAGCGACGTAGAGGCGCCCGCAGACCAGCATTGGTGCGGCAATGGGACACAGCAAAAAGAGGACGTGCGCGCACCTCTCGTCTGATAACAGTTCTTGGGACACAGTAGCATATTTTATTAGTAATCTCAGAGCAGTTATACCTGTTATGGCATACGTCGAAAAGAAACATAATTTCTAGATATAAACGTCTAGACTTCAGGCTCATTATATTGTATTTATTAAGTAGATTTTTATAGGTTGGGAAATTGTGGGAGCACCTATAGTGCATCGATCTGAGGAATTTGCGCTGCACTTTTTCTAGCATTTCAACGTATTTATTATAAAAAGGGTTCCACGCCACCACTGCATATTCGAGTTGAGATCTAACTAGTGCTTTATAGAGATGAGAATAAGTGCTTGCGTGTTTAAATTCAGTAGGTGATCTCATAACGAACCCGTACATACGATAAGCCTTTTTGGTGATGTTATCAATATGTTGATCAAGGTGAAGTTTGTTATCTAGCAGTACCCCTAGGTCTCGCACGGATGGAGCTTTCAATAGAGTTACATTGTTTAGATTATAATTTTGATTTAAAACGTTTTTATTTTTTGTGAATGATATCGTTAAACATTTAGAAATACTAAGGTAAAGTTTGTTTTGAATGCAGTATTCAGAGAATCGATTTAAGTCTTCTTGTAACTGACAACAATCTGCAGGTTTTCTTATAGCTTTAAAGATTTTTAGGTCGTCAGCATAGAGCAAAAATTTTGAGTGTCTGAAACATTTTCCAATATCATTTATGAACAAAATGAATATAAGAGGCCCTAAAATTGAGCCCTGGGGTACGCCAGATGTTACGACAGTATTCATCGAGTGTGTGAATGTTGCTTGCCTGTCGGTCTTCTACATACTGTACTTCGGAGAGTGTGCTCAGGAGCTTCACGACCTGATCCCACCATCGCTCTTTTATTACCGGACTACCAGGCGTACTGCAGGGTACCATCCGCAATATGTTGAAATCCCGTCCAGTCGTACTCAGCGCTTCTCTTCCACATTTATTATGCTCACAGCCAAAGTGTGGAACTCTCTGCCAGCGTCTGTTTTCCCTTCCACATATAGTCTGCCTTCAAAGAAAGAGTGTACAGGCATCTTCTGGGCATGCTCGACCCATCATAGACCTCATCCATCGCTTTTCATCAGGCGCGATCGAGGTCAAGAGCAGGCCCATTCGGCTATAAAATTATATATTCAAAAACTATGACAGCTTGATAAAACTCCATCTTAAGGTTTACAAGCGTAGATTTAGCTGACCATCTCGTGTAAGGGAGTGATAATGATTGGGCACGCCACTATTGCGGCGATAAGTCCCCTCTTTGAGGAGTGGCTAGAGAGGCGCCACGGCGTCCTCACCTTCCGCCTGACGCAGCTCCTCACCGGACACGGTTGTTTCTGGAGGTTCCTGTTTCGTATCAGGCGGGAGGAAACGCCCGGGTGTCATCACTGCGTGGATCGCCCGGAGGACATGGTGGAGCATACGGTGGAGGTCTGCCCGGCTTGGGCAGAGCATCGCCGTGTCCTCGTGGAGGCGATTGGTGGCGGGGATCTCTCGCGTCCGGCCCTAGTCCAGGCCATGGTACGGAGCAAGAGGGCATGGGAGGCCGTCACCTCCTTCTGCGAAGCAGTAATGCTCGCGAAGGAGGAGGCAGAACGCGTGAGGGAGAGGCAAATTTCGCGCCCTCACGCCCCTAGCCGCCGCAGGAGACGCCCTGGGCGTCGGGAATCGCAGGCCGATTCCCGGCCACCGTAGGCGCGGGCTTGCGGACGGTGAGCAATGGGTAGCTCGCCGTCCGATAAGGACCAGGCCCGGGTCGACGGCGCGTTGTGTTCCACGAGCGCCTCAAAGAGATGTCAGAAAGTGAAGGGGTCCGATAGGACTGATGCCTGCCGGGGTTGCGGGAAAGTCCGAAAGGGATACCGTGGCCCCTGGCAACGTACAGGCAACGGAAGGAACACGGGTGGGTTTTAGTCAGTAAGAGTCTGACACGCCCTTGCGCTCCACCCAGAGCGGAAGAAGTTATATGATAATTTCCCACCCAAAAAAAAAAAAAAGTTTACAAGCGTATTTAAACTGCGTTTAATTCTTTTTCCAGGCTCCTGGTATTTGCTAGCTTCTAATACCTATGACGTCTAATTTCATCATTTACACCATTCAAGTTCCAGCACCAGCTTTCTAATTACGAAACACATTTTTGTAAACGATTACGACAAATTTGTTTCATTTTCACAGTTCAACAACATTCATTGCGTTATTTACGTTGTTGAGCAGATTTTTTACTAAGTACCTTGTCAATATATCTATGTAAACATTATGTACGTAAGGAAAAATCTATATATTTTTAGTAAAAGAGGTGCAAAATACAATTATATCACTAGAAATAGGAACCATTTAGTTCAACCGGGTTTCAGGCTGGCTAAAGTGGACTCAACTTTCATGGAGTACTGTTTAAAATGTTACAATAAAATACCTCCCCACATACTTCAACTGAATGAAACGAAATTTAAATCTTATATTAAATGCACGCTATGCGGCCAAGCATATTATAAGTTGGGGGATTACATCGCCGATAAAAATGCTTGGCTCAACGCTGGTCCCGCTCCACAAGGGCGATAAACTAATTGATTAGTATTTGAAAATACTGTTGGAGCTGCTGAAGATTTTAAAAACTATCTTTTGCATTATATAAATTCAGTGTCTTAGCATTGTATAATTGTATGTCTTACATTGACTTGAATGTGCCCTCGCGGCTGAGAGTATGTCATGCTCACTCTAATGTCTCGCTGACGGTGGCGCGTGTGTTGGATCATTTAGCTTCCTTCAAAATGGTTGAGCTGAATGGTAATCCATGCATCATGTTCGTGAACGGGCGCCGTCAGTAGGGACTGGTCATCTCTTAGCTGTCACGGCGGTTTTTATTTTTTTTCTATTACGGAAGCTTTTAATGTTTTGCATCGTTCTCAGATGTATAACTTCAACATAAAAGATGTAACCGATATTTTGTAACGATATTTTGATTTAAAAAGTGACCGTGGAGTTTCTTGCCCGTTCTTCTCCATAGGTACCTACTACGCTTTAGAATGGGCAACTAGCTTCGTATTTCTGACTGACCCTTGATTATTCAAAAGTGCCTGTAATTGGTTTATTTGAAATAAATGCTTTGAGTTTGAGTTAATTACTAAAAAAATTAACTAAAAACCAATCGGCGCAACACGAACCGACCATAATTACTGGTACAGTAAGAAGATTGTGTCGAGAACTGTGGCAAGCACAGGCCACTGTATTAATGAACGTCCGACACGCGATTAATGGTACATAGTATACTGGATGTGTATTGTATTGTATTTAGGTACGACAAGCTTCAATGATATTGTACAGCTGTATGTATGCGGGCACGCCCTTTATGCCTGGAGGCTTTTATTTAGATATTGTTTTCGTTTAGTTATTTTTATTTCTGCCTGAGTATAGTTAAATTATGTTTTGTGTTGCGTAATGTAAATCATTTTGCATACTATTATATAGAATCAATTTTTTCTACAGGACAGCTGTGCTGCTGGGGAGTTTGTTGCGCCTCTTCTTCTTCCCAGCTAAAGCACTAGGAAATGGTGACGGGTGGGCGTTTTGGGGGACTGTCTTATGCAATTTTGACGATCGAAAAGTGCTGATTCTCAGCTTAGTTTGAATAAATGACTTTTGAATTTTGAATTTTATATTTAACTGTGTGTATACAGCGTGTATTCTAATGCAAGGCATGTCGAAATACGCTTACGTTATAGTACATACCCTATATATATCTTAACGTCTACGTAAGTAATTAAACTTTGTGATTATAAAACTAAAATCTTTATGAAACAAAATCTGTCTAGCCTTTTTCCAACTTTGTTGGGGTCTGCTATTGCGGGACAAAACTCTAGGTAGGTGCTAATCAAAGACAAAAACTCAAAGTCAAATAATTTATTTCAATTAGGCATATAAAAGGCACTTTTGAACGTCTTATAATCTTGCTAAGACAGCTGCAGTTTCAATAAATAGTAAATAATATATTATATACTGCTAGCTTCCGCCAGAGTCTCCGCCCGTGTGATATCTTTATAAATTATAGCCTATGTTACTCCGATAATAATATAGCATTCTACTGGTAAAAGATTTTTTAAATCGGCCCAGTAGTTTTTGAGTTTATTAATTACAAACAAAAATATATATTTTTAATAATATTAGTGTAGATGAGAAATTACATTTCTACTTTTATATCTGTAAGTCATATGGTGTATCAACATCATAAAAAGTATTCTACTATACCAGTTTTTACCCGTAGATTCGCCCGCGTCGGAAATTCACTCTCGGAATCGTACTACTGGGACAGCAAATATCCTTTAACCAAACCCAGGTCATGGTCTACCTCTGTGCTAAATTTCGTAAATACATTCAGCCGATAGGCATGAAATGGTTAGTAACGGACAGACAGAGCTACTTTTGCATTAATAATATGAAGTATAGATTGTGTTCAATGAGGTACGCCGCCAGAAATCGGGCGTAATGTTATGGTATGTATATTTATGTATACATGAAATGTTTGTAATTAGTACTACACTTGACTATGAATTAATTTTCTCCAATTCCTCGTGCTGAATAAGAACTCACAGATACTCGTCTTTATATGACTGGAAGCCAACTGGAAGGTTGGTCACAAAAGGTAGAAAAACAGCTTCCATGACGTTCGATTCAATCACCTTCCTCTAGGATTTTTAGGTGACGCGAGAGAGCTAAGTATAGATTGTACTATACCTACTTGACTTTGAAAGAATTTTCCCCAATACTTCGTACAGAATAAGCATTCACAGATACTCGTCTTTATGTGACTGGAAGCCAACTGGATGGTTGGTCACAAAAGGTAGAAAAACAGCTTCCATGACGTTCGATTCAATCACCTTCCTCTAGGATTTTTAGGTGACGCGAGAGTGCTATTCACACGTACATTCGATCCCGAAACAATTTGTATTATGAAGCTGACATCGAATTTTTGGTCCTTTCTGAAATCGGTAGCGTAGCGCATTGAACGTTGAAATTGAGTAGATTCTGCATCGGGTTACAAAAAATTATATAACATAAAATCACGCCTGTATTCCCTGAAGAGTTAGGCAGAGGTGTATTTATAGTACACCCCATTTCGCCAGTTATGTTAAGGTCCCATGTAATAGGGGGCGAGCCTATTGACCAGTTGGTCATAAATTCAGACCCCGGGCTGCTGCTGAGTAATTCCAGATGGAAAAACCCAGTAACAATTTGCCCGACCCGGGAATCGAACCCATGGGGCAGTACCTCATGCTCAACAGTACTTATTTAACTAAATATTTCTTAATAACTAAGTAGAATTATTAATTATTTAATAATTATTTATTGTTGACATAATCTACTCATTACAATGTTTTTTTTTTTATGAGTTGTGTTGCAATATGTGGGTTAGCTAGCGACCTCGATAATTTTTTAATTTACCTCGATGGTCCTAGTTTATCAATTATAACTTCTAGTTACAGCTATTTGTAAGCGGGCACGCCCTTTATGCCTGGAGGCTTTTATTTAGATATTGTTTTCGTTAAGTTATTTTTATTTCTGCTTGAGTATAGTTCTCGATGTTTTTGGTTGGTATATTGGCGTGTGCTAGCTGTCATATGGCTATAAATTTTATAATTTAAATTATGTTTTGTGTTGCGTAATGTAAATATCATTTTGCATACTATTATATAGATTCATTTTTTTCTAACTGAACAGACAGCTGTGCTGCTGGGGAGTTTGTTGCGCCACTTCTTCTTCCCAGCTAAAGCACTAGGGAGTGGTGAAGGGTGGGCGTTTTGGGGGACTGTCTTATGTAATTTTGACGTTCGAAAAGTGCTGATTCTCAGCCTAGTTTGAATAAATGACTTTTGAATTTTATGTTTTTGATTTTTTCCTTCTTTTGCATTTTGGCAGTTTTTAATTTAGAGAAGTGATTCTGTATATTGTTTCTATCAACTGTCGGCACCCAATATACTGCAATCAGTAATCCGCTTAATAGCCGCATTGCATATAATTATCGTGTGGATAGTGGGGTGGTCATATTCAATGGGTTAGGTAGACGTGTACTATAATGTCGATACGGTAGAACAGTATAAAGTATGTAAATTACTGTACCTACTTATTTAGTCTCATGATAACCAATACCTATAGAAGAAGCCAGGCAAAACTATGCTGGTTCTTTTATATTCCTAAAAAAAAATCAAAAATACTTTTTTGAATTTCAAAAGACTTCGAGTATGCAACCTGTATGCCAATGTACACTTATGAATAATGCATCTAATATAGTTAGCAACAAAGTTAGAAGCCAGCCTCATACACCAACTTTTCACTAACGAAATACAAGTTTAAGCTTGCCTGTGCTTTAACTGACGGAAATTTCTCCTTCGGTAACGTCATAAACAAACAAAAAACTTGATCACTTCGGTCCTAAAAACAACATGAAATTCTGCGCTTCCATGTAAAACTTTGGCAACATTTTATTTGTGTTGCCAAGTGACATTAAAAGATATAGTTGTTATTGTAAGATATTTTGTAAGTATCTTTGTTTTCTACTCAAGTCTCACTTCCCAAATCAAGTTTTCGATGAGTAAGTCATGTTTTTCTTATTTTCTTTGTTAAATCTACAGTGGGGAATAATGGAACCTTTTTCAGAATACTAAAAATTACAAGGAAAATTATGAGTATTCATGAATTGTTAAATGGATAACCGAAGAATGCAAATATGAATTAGAGTATAATAGTTGTCAATGTCCTTTTTTTGAAATTCATAAAGATACCACTAATTGAGTAGTGAGAATGTGGCTGTTTAATGAGTGAGGAAGGGATCGAAAAGCAAAGGAGTTGCGTAATGAAATTTAGTACATCATTATAACACTCGTTTAATGGTTACTATAGTTGTTTTAATGTTGGCTATAAGCTAACTGTTTCAGAAACTTTTATAGAGGATTTATAGAATGGGTGTAGATAAACTTGTTTATACATAGTTATGTATAAGAGCAGCGAAGTAGAAAAGCTTCGCAGTTTTTTTCCGCCGTGACGGAGATTTTGATCAAAAAACACACCAACAACATTTGTATTATAAAACTAAATAAATCTAATATAATATGTCAATATCAATCTGTCCAGCCTTTTCCCAACTATATTGGGGTCGGCTTCCAGTCTAACTGGATGCAGCTGAATACCAGTATTTTACATGGAGCGACTATCTGACCTCCACAACCCAGTAACTGGGTAATACGATATCCCTTGGTAAGACTGGTTGTCAGACTTTTGGGCTTCTGACGACCCGTAGCGACTGCCGAAGATTCACAAATGACAGCCGGGACCAACAGCTTAACGTGCTTTCCGAGACACGGAGGAGTCTCGGTATGTAAAGATGGTCACCCATCCACAGACCAAGCGTAGCTTAACCTGATGGATCGACCCATGCGGCAGTTATTACTTAGCCACGAGCTCCTAATCTAAATCTAATATCTGTATTACCCTTATAATAAAAAAATATAATTCTTTTACTGTGTACAAATTATTTTGGAGAAGCCATGTTTTTAGTTTGTTTTTTTGTAGAAATGAAATGATAGGTTTCTTAATAGTTTTGGAATATGGTTGTAAATTTTTATGGACAGGTAAGATAAGCTATTTCAGTAGTGGGTAGTGCAGGAGTGCTGTTACAAAATTGGGTTTTAACTTGGTGGGTCCCTTTTTTGTAAATCTATTGCTTTCAGCTGCTGTGGAGAAGAAGTGTGAATTTTTCCTAACAAATATGGCTATTTCTAAAATATAAATAAAGCTAGCGTTAACATCTTTATTTTATTTTTAATTGGTCTATGCTTTCGTATGGAGGGAGGCGCCCCAATTATTGTTCTCAAGCATTTTTTTTGCATTATGAAAGCTCTTTGAATATGTGACGAGTTATCCCACAGGAGTAAGCCTACACAGTACTTACACAGACTCAACTACACAGACAGGCACGAAAAACGACTTTGTTTTATACCATTTAAAAGCAGATTTTTATAGATAATTTGTTAAAGTTCCTGATTTTCTACTAGCGCCAAGGTGCGGCCCAGTCCTGCGTGTCAGACCCTTAGTAACTACGCTCCTGCTACCCATTGACCCGGCATAATCACTTAACACTAGCAGCCATTTACGATACCCGTGGGACAGCGGGAAAGAGCGATCCTATGTAGGTAAGGAAATCTCAAAGAATAGGTATAAAATACTGAATTCTCCCATTCCTACTTACTTCTGTAAAGAAATTCTTCTTAATCGTATAAGCACCTTTTATATGTGGCTATAGGATACTTTTTTTGGTACCTACTTAAGGTGTACCTTACCTACCTTTATAAAGATTAATGTATATTGTAGTGCCTACGCTATTGAAGTATAAATACTTTTACCACGTATTTTTTGTACGCTTTTTTTAAACACACTGGCAAAGTATTTATATACGTGGATACTATATCGTCGTGATTTCTCAGTAGCTTATTAGCTTTGATGGCAATAGGCTCGCCCTCTATTATATGGAACTTGGACATAACTGGCGAAATGTGGGTGAACTATGAATACACCTCTGCCCAACCCTTTGGGGAAACAAGGCGTGGTGCTATGTTATTACTAGAGTCCGCGACACCACTGAAATCCATTTGACAGGGTGCTAGTGCCTATGTCATCGCAAAATTTAGGGTCACAAATTTCCGCCGGTCTTCTTTCGTGGCGTGCACTCTTAATCAACAATTCAGTTGATACTTTGATAGGTATCTACCACCGGTTTCAGGTTACTGAATATCGAGCAATTGAGAAAATTGAGCTACATTATGTTAGAACTTTTAAGATTTTCAGATACTAGTCTACGACCAGTTTTTATTTATATTACGGCTTTCAAAATTCTGTACATGTTTAGCTGTTCCACTGATTTCGACGAAAATATTTCAACATAAACTTATGACTGCGAGTTTTGATTATTTATTTATTTATTTATTTATTTATTTATTCATTTAGTAGTATACATACATCTTTATACATATTAAGTTGGAGCAAACATAAACTCATTAGAGTTTTACCGTGCACCAAAATCATCGACCACATAATTTAGACAATTAAAACAAACTTAAGTTCTTAATTATAAAATTAAACAATAACAATATCAACAACGAGGGTAAGAAGCAAAACATTTATCTATTACTAACGAGCGAATATCGATGACCAATCTGACCGTATTAAAACAAAAAGTGTTGAAGGAATGTTTTTTAGATTGATACAGGTTGTTCCTAAAAGTATGATATTAGTAATAGTTTGTTTTCCTCTGATATTGCTGATTATAGTGTTTATTATTTGACTATATTCATTTATAGCATTTATTTTCATTCGCATAATATATATTAGATATTTATATTTTGTAAGAAATGTTCCTTTAACTTGTACTTTATGTTTTTATCAGTTATTTTGTCCCTCAATGATATAGGTAGTTGATTAATAAGATAAGGTATTATATACTTTAACGATCTCTTGCCGTGTAAATTGTTGTACTTTGGAAGTAACAACTTAGCATTAATGACGCTACGGGTATTAATTTCATTCTTATTTATGATTTTTGTTTTCCTAAGATTTTCATTAAAAAATTCTTCCTTTAGTAGTGTAAATTTTGTGTTTTCATGTATTGGTATTATTTTACAGAATTGAAATAATGTACGGTAGTCATTTTTGTACTTCTTCTTAATGTTATGCGGGACAATTGCTTTTAATATACGTAGTTGAAGTGCGTAAATTTGGTCCAGGTGAGTCTTATATGTCCTACCATAGCTCGACAGGCCATAGGATATCGTTGATTCGGCCAGAGCTTTGTAAAGCATTAACAGTGTTTGATATGGAATTTTGCATCTTATAATAGAGAATTTAGCTAACATACATCTTAATTTATCACACACCCCGTTAATGTGCTCCTTCCAGTTAAGTCGGCTATCAATGGTAAGTCCTAGGTATGTTTGGGTCTCCACGAGATCTATGGAGTTACAGCTGCAAGGTTTGGCTACTTTATTATGGCAGTTGTCATGCAAACATTCATGACAATGTGCTGTTAGCTTAGGCAAGGAAGAGCTTCTATTTTGGCTGGAACTGATGTACATTAATTTGGTCTTACTAGCGTTTAATACTAAACCAGAGTCATGGGACCATTTAGTTAGCAAGTCGAAGTCCTCTTGTAGTTGCTTTTGGGCATCCCTAACACTCTGTCCAGCGGCTATAAGGCAGGTGTCGTCGGCGAATTGATAAATCTCGCACATTTTTATCACATTAACAAGGCTATTAACATAAGTGAGGTAGTGCAGTGGCCCAAGGACCGACCCTTGCGCCGTTCCTTCCGTTACGATGACTGCTTCACTAATCGCGTCACTGACTTTGACCATGTATTTTCTGTCATCAAGATAGTTTCCGCACCAGTCGAGTAGTTTGCCTCTAATTCCGCTGTCTTGAAGACACTCTAGTAACCGGTCATGTCTGAGTGTATCGAATGCCTTGCTGTAGTCTATAAATACAACTAGAATGTGCTTTTTTTCATCTAAGTGTTTATGAATACTATCTGTGAACGATGATAGCAGCTGTGTGGTATTCTTTTTTGGTTGAAAGCCATATTGTTTGTCTGTTAGTATTTTATTTTTTTCATAAAATTCGTGTATTTGTTTACAAATGAATTTTTCTATTATTTTATCAATCGTAGGCAATATAGTAATAGGTCTATAGTTGTTGTAATCCTGCCTGCTTCCTTTTTTGTGAATCGGTCTGACAATCCCTGTTTTAAGTATAGATGGATACTTGCATGTTTGTATGCATAAATTAATTAATTTAGAAATCACTGAGGTGATTTTCGTACACAACATTTTGATATCTATGGCTCTAATTCCATCTATTCCTGGGGCTTTATTATTATTCAAAGACATAATGATTTTTTTAACTGAGCCAGGCTCCGCGGGCTTTATACGCATAGTCACGTTAGCTGGAGTTGAGTACACTGTTTTATTTAACAGTGGTTTTGAGCATTTAGGAATAATTTGCTTCACACTTTTATCAAAAGTGTGTGCAAAATTATTAGCAATATCTTTAGAAGATAAATTAGTTTTATTAAATGAATTCTGAATAGCATCATCGATGGAGTTTTTTATTCTTCCTGTAATTCGATTTAGAATTTGCCACAGCTGCCTAATATTGTTTTTATTTAATAAAATTTCAGACTTTATATTATTGTTTTTAGTTTTATGTATTAAAATATTTGCATAGTTTCTTGATTTATTATAATCTTGTTTTAAGATTACGTTATTAGAGTCTTTTATCCATTTTATGAATAATTTGTCCCGATGGTCGCAAGCGTTGATTATTTTTTTATTCATCCATTCGTTTTTATTACGTGATGGTTTACTTTTAACTTTGATTTTATATTCAGATTTTTTATAACATTCTTTAAACTTGGTATGCATGAAGTTATATAGGGTTATTGGGCATTTTATATCCTGTGATTTTTCCCACTGGATTTCATCGAAACATTTAATGAGTTGCTGGTTATTTATGCAGGACTTGTATTTAGGGACATCCTGTATTCGTGCGCCAGAACATGCGAGCATCACAGCGCGATGGTCAGCCAGTGTGGTACCGAGTGTCGCCGTAAATATGTCTTGTGTACGGGATCGCGCATAAATGTGATCAATACAAGATTTACTTATTTTTCCCTTACATGTTGCTATTCTAGTGTATTCAGTGATCCCGCACAAAAGGCCCATGCTACATAACATGTTATTGTATTTATGCCTTACAGGATTATCCGTTTTTAAATCTATGTTAGTGTCTCCCAACAAGTATAGTTCTGTGTTTTTAGTGAATTTTTGTGTTTTTGATTAAAATGTTGTTGCTTTTTGTGTTACTTTGTGCTAGTATTAAAAAAATTACTTTAGCTTGGCACTGAAATAAAACCCATTTCTAGTTCTGTAAAGCATGTTTCGGCGATGAATATGAGGATAATGTTTCTCACGAAATTCAAAAAAATACACTTGATTTCTCAAGATTGAGTGACGGCTCTCCATTGGGATCGACAGCTTTTGTCAACCCCATGTTCCAGTAGCTTATTTTCTATAGTATGAAAATTCACTTTGCACCTTTTGCCCCAAAGTTGCGGAAAGTTTATAAAGGGCGAGTGCGAGCGTTTTCGCGTCACTTTTAGCCCTTTTACAAAACACCTGACAATGGCTACAAATTCTTCCCTTAGAGAATCCACACACCTAAATTAAGTAAAATATAGCACACTGGTGGCTCGTAATTAACCATAAAATGGCTGTATTAATTGAGTGAGGTATACTATTAGCTATTAAACTACTACATCAAAGAATATTAGAGCCCCGAGATTGAAATTTCGGTACAATTTAGTTGTCGAATTAATAGGCTAATAAAACCCAGCTTTGAATTAATATCAGGGGAGTATACTGAATGTAATAGTCATCTTTCAATTACATCAACATTTTTTCAGGCCTTTAAAAGCAAACATGGCTTCTGCTATGAAACTATGAACTCAAAATTATTCCTCATTCGTAGGTAAATTGTAGAAGTTTCTCGCAATGCTACTATCGAGGGCTCAAGAACTTAGGCAGCTTAATAATGCCTTTGGGCCTCCTTAGAGATTATGACCGTTAGACGTGCAAGGATGTCCGTACAACCAACATTACAACAAAGGGTAATATTCTAAGGTACTGCTTATATATATACGGAGAAAGCTGGCATACTTAACCATTAGGCGAACTTACATTATAACACTACGACGAATAAAAGAAAGTGTGTCCCTAGGTAGATGTACGAATGTTTCCTTAAGCTTCAGGAACTTTTGATTCAATTTTTATCCAGCCTTTGAAGATTACGTTGGTAATTTAGATCTATTGTCAAGGAAAAAGGAAGTTTTAAATGAATACTAGAATGTTTATAGATTCACTTTTCTTTACTTGCTGGCCAGGGGACAGGATTTATAAGCCCATAAGGCCCCGTAAACCAAGAAGGGTTTATTACTGAAACCATGACTATTTAAAGGGGACCCTGTAATAAATACATCACTTAATCCCGATGGATGTTCGAAGCCGCAAGGCAGCGCTAATTTGCTATATCAACATTCCCTATTCCTATTACTTTAGAAGCTTCGCAAATAATCCTGTTAAGCTTTTATAGCGCTCAAGCGGATTTTTTTATCAAATCATTGTACCTCGTTAGACACTGCAAACATCACGGTATTTAGCTACGTCAAAGAATATTGTAAATAATCTTGGACAGGAGATCCTCAAAGCCTGCAAAGTGTTTACTCTTTGAGAAATCTTTGTAGAGCTTTTGAGTACCGTTGTAAATTGTTATTAGTTATTCGGGAAATTGTTGAGAATTTTCTCTTTTATATTACAAGTGTAGGACTAGCCAGAGCAAAAGGGAAATAAAAATCATTCATTTGAACAAATAAGCATGATTTATTTACAAACCATAAATAAAAAAAATATAATAAACTATTTATAATTATATAATTACAATTCTCAGTAATACCCATTATTACAGAGCTCCTTATACTTACGCTGTTCGACAAACACTGCTAAAATGGTGCTGCCGCGTAACATTTAAAACCCCGCCTCTTTATCAGACTCAAATAGTCAATTGACATCTTAATATCCGGTGGAATATCCCGTGGCCATTTTAGCATTTTAAACAAATCGAATAACTTTTAATTTTACCAAATACAATTATAGTGTTATTTCAAAAATAATGCAAATATTATCTTAAAACTACGTAAAAAAACATTATAAATACCTAACACTAGTGATTTTGATAGATATCGTGCAAAAGTTCTATTGTATTAATTAATCACTAGGTTGGCAGGGTGGTAATTTAGATTTTTCGGTCAGTGACCTGCTGATTGCCTCATAATGACTTTTTTTTTTTAAAAACGTTGCCCCACACTAGGAATTTCTCCTGTATCGTGGGTGCGTTTACAAACATTTAAACTCACATACACAAACAGCCAGACCCGGAACAACTACTTGTATTAATTGTTGCTTGTTATTAATTGTAAAATTTTAGGAAAATCGTCTACTTTTACAATATTTGTAAAGATCTGAGCACCATGTATCTATCACATAATTAATTTATCTGTTGTTGCTTCATTTTTAATTCTTAATTCTTTTTACCTATTGTGGTATAATAATTTTATTCTAGGTGCATCGTCCTCACATATAATTATATAACTAATGTACTTATACAAGATATTGTAAGACATTTTAAAAGAGTAACGGTGGAGTTTCATTTTTTTGTAAATTTTGACGTTCAAAAGTGCCTTATAAGGGCCTATTTGAAATAAATGATTTGACTTTGACTTTGACTTTTGAGGTTGCTTGCTCAAGTGCACTCCATTTTAAAGTCTATGCATACTAATGCTAAAAGCCACTCAGACGGCACCAACACGAGATATTTTACTACAATTTACCAGAAAGTTACTCATAATGCACGTCGTAAAATACCTATGTCGATAATGTGAACTTATCTTCTTTTTCAGTACGTAGGTACTTATATACTTATAAGTAGTAAGAATAACTTGTTCAAACTTAGTACATACCTACTCAGTTTTTTAAATCGACTACCGAAAAGTCATAAAGTACGTAATGCATGTCACGAGCATATACATAGATAATATATGCAAGTCTTCTTATATTGAGGTGTCGTTGGATTTTCTTTTCATCCAAAGAATGGTCAATAACATCACAGGAATATCATTATAGGGGACGGATAGTTTCATAATTACGTGTAGTTTCATACTTTTTCAGCTGTCCGATTTTCCTTACTGCAATATTTATTATTAAGAAAAGCTCCTTAAAAAATGTTCCTTGCGAAAATTCGCTAGAGAAACAAGTCCTTAAATTTAATGACGTCATATACCGACCTATCTGCAATGACGTTAATCTATGCAGTCTTTACTTAGCTCTAACGTGATTAAGTGCCTAATTTACAAGAGGTTAATTACAGAACGCCATGCTACCGGCTTTTAACGTCTTGGATTATTAAAAGCTTTGACTCTTTAATGAGCATATATGTTATCGCTACACTACTACGCTGTTAACTGAAGCGGATTTGGATTATTTAGGTATATAATATAGAACAACTACATACTACGTTGTTGCTGCTAAGTATTGCTGGTTTGATGGTGTAACTTGGGTAGAAGTTTGTACTATAAAGTATAAGACTTTGAACAATATGTACAGTCACTAGTAGCAAAACCTTACACTTACGCAATATTCAAAAGCGATATACATTTTATGCTGTTATATACGAACATAGTGTTCTTGAAACCATACCATTACGAAATAGGTCTTTTCTCAAAGTTTCAATGGATATTTCACGAGAAAAACATTCTACATTACGAATAATATTAGTTATATGTGTTTTCATTAATGTCTTTATAATCGTGGTGGGTGGTGATTTTTTTTAAACTAAATCTGCTGAATTGGATCATTGACGACTGTTTACTAATGAATCTTTTAAATCAAACACAAAGCATTTATTTCAAATAACCCAATTACAGGCACTTTTGAATTGTCAAGGGGTCGGTCAGTCAGAAAGACGAAGCTAGTTGTCCATTCCAAAGCGTAGTAGGTACCTATGGAGAATAACGGACAAGAAAATCCATGGACACTGTTTTAAATCAAAATATGGTTAAAAAATATTGGTTACATCATTAATGTTGAAGTTATACATGTGAGAACGATGCAAAACATTAAAAACGTCCGTAATAGGAAAAAAAAACTATTTAAAAAAATATTAAATTAAAATATGCCGTGGCAGCTAAGATATGACCTACTGACGGCGCCCGTTCACGGATTAGCATCATGCAGCTCAATCATTTTGAAGGGAGCTAAATGATCCAACACACGCGCTACCGTCAGCGGGACATGCATATTGTGAGGTCATAAAATACCTTTATGACCTCACAATATGCACAGCACAACGTTACTTTATAACTTGCTACATTTATTTTGTGTCGGCGTGTTATAACATAGTAATAAAATATTACAGCTCTTACTTTTTTATTAACCTCAATACGAGCATCAGAATACTACATACCAACGTCACCAACCCAAGGTACACAAGAATAATGGAAAAGTAGCATAACAGTTAGAAACTTATATAACATTGTAGGTATTCGCACTGTCGCTATTCTAAACTGCGCGCTTCAAATGTAGCGCCAACGACCTTTTTCTCCGAATATTAAGGCTTATACAAAATTTTCATCTGGTTTTCTTTACAATTTACACAATGGAGGATTCATAAAGATAATGCGAACGCTACTGGTCCTTTTTCTGTATGGTAATAAGGAGTGTGATCTTGGTATGGATTACATTAATATTTTTGGGATTTGGTTTTTAACAATGCTCTAAACTTAGGCATTTCAGACGATAATAATGCTTGATTGCTTTACAAAGTTAGATATTTTTTCTGCTTTCCCTATCCTAAGTATCCTATGGTCTAAAAAGTTTAAATCTTGTATCAGCTTAATTCGACTTTTAGGTTTTCTAATAACATACTTTTAATATCTAAGAATCAAATGATAAGTAGGTATAGAAATTATAGTAAAGAAGAAATATGCCTATTCCGAGGAAACAATTTACAAATTAACGGAATCTGGTAAAAGCTAAACTCAAGTCAACAATCCTCTTGTTTCCTTCAATCAAACTGCAGCATAAATTACTTACAAGCAAATTACTGGAACAAGTGGAACAACATACTTAATCGCCAGGTTTCGAGGACTCGGAACAATACTTCGAGCATCGCAGGCTTACCTTACATCAATTAAACGGCTCATCCGAGCGAGTCTGAAACAATTTCGCCTATGGCCACTATTATAGTTGTAATCCGATTAGTGAAATTAGTTCGTACGGCTTACGAACTGACCCTAACAACTTCATATCGATGTGCAAGTGTACATAGGCATAAGGATCGCATAATCGATTAGTTGTCTTGGAGAAGACACTGTTTAGACGTGATAAGTCTGTTTTCGGACTGATGAACTTTCAGAATTTTCGCTGTTTCTCCATCTGCATCAGAATCAGTTTAGTGTCAACAAGTATCAGTTTAGTTAGAATTTTCTGCCTAGCTTTCTCTTCTTAACTATGTTGGGGTTGGCTTCCAGTCTAACCAGATACAGCTGAATACCGTATTTTACATGGAGCGACTCCCTATTTGACCCCCACAACCCAGTAACTGGGTAATACTGGTAAACCCTTGTTAAGACTGGTTATCAGACTTTCGGGCTTCTGACGACCCGTAATGACTGCCAAAGATCCACGAATGACAGCCGGGACCAACAGCAACGTGCTTTCCGAGGCACGGAGGAGTCTCGGTATGTTAAGATGGTCACCCATCCACAGACCAACCCCGGCAAGCGTAGCTTAACCTGATGGATCGAACCGTGCGGCTGTTATTATTTAGCCACGAGTTCCTCTTAAGGTATTACTATTATCGACAGGCATGATTCTCAACTCATTCAAAACTGCTTTAATAATATTAATCCTTTATTATCAGACCACAATTAATCCATACAGTAGTGTTGGTTAGTAAAGAAAACTTAAAACTAATGTTAGTATCCAAATAATAATCTTATACTAGGTAAAGTCTGGGGCTAGGTATAAAGTGTACTTACCAACTACAAGAAAATTGTGATAAAATGGAGTGCGAGAATCCTTATGATGAAAATGGGTGTAGAAATATAAAATTATGTGTAATAACTTAAAACGTTTCTAGGTAAAAGATC
The DNA here is from genome assembly GCA_949128155.2 of Xanthia icteritia. Lineage (NCBI taxonomy): Eukaryota > Metazoa > Arthropoda > Insecta > Lepidoptera > Noctuidae > Xanthia > Xanthia icteritia. The sequence continues at coordinate 10,316,584 of OX421939.2, forward strand.
AAGGCTAAAATAAGAGCTCTCATATTTGTAGAACTTGATTCAATTTAGATTTAAAAGACGATAGAGACATTGAAAGAAAAAGAAAGAAAATACGTTTATTTGCGGTAAATAAGACGCAAAGAAAAAAAGAACGAGAATAACTAATTGGAATTGCAAATGCCGTCGCCATAAGATATTATTTTACCAAATTTTTCAATTCCTACAAAATGTTAGCCATAGATTTAAATAAGTTATTACTTTAATAAAGTAAGATATTGCACAAAATTGCTGTCATTTTACTGTGTATCGCATACATGGCAACTTTAGTGTGTCAGTGGGTAGTTTAAAGTGAATAATAGTGTAGGATATCAAAGAATATTATGTGTATGGCCATCTAAATAGTTTTAGAGGTAAAGTATTGCATTGTCAGTAGGAGGTACGTGCGCGATAATCAACATGATAATTATGATGATCCACCATCTTTATTGGAACCACGCAAATCACGTGACTAATTGCTACATTCAAGAATATGTTTTTACACGAAACTAAAGCATGGCACTAATTAAAATATAAACTGCTACTATTCAAAAAGCTTTGGTAGCTATCAACTACAGAGATAGCTTTTTATAGTTCTTGACATTATTAAAGTACGACCTAAATATAGGTACTATGCTAGAACCTTTAGATAAGGTTGTTTAAGAGAACGAGTCGCACTGGGTACATAAAAATCCGATCAAGTGCGAGCCGTTAGATAAGTGTTTCGCTCTAGCGGGAATTCTATCAGAATTTCGCTGTGAACAATTTTGTTATGGACCTGGAAAAATCATAACAAAATGCGCTAAGACTTTTCCTTCAGCTCGTTTGAACTGATCAACCTTGCCAGAGGAATAATATAGCATACGTTCCCACTTCTGGGACATAGACTTCCTCTCAGGGAGAGGGAGTGGGCCATGCTCCACCACGCGGACCCAGTGCTGGTTAGACGATGTCATATGTCTACGAGATTTTGGTTCTAGGGCATGTCGGTTTCTTCACCATGTTTTCCTTCACGAGTGTTGAGAGCATTTAGATCACAATTACGCAAAGTAAAGTGCCTGCTGGGTTCGAACCCACAACATACGACACGTAAGTAAGTCGGGGGCCGTTACCACTGGGCCACCACAACTCAACAATCAAAAACTAGGGTGATCGCACATCTGATGGAATTTGCGTCGGGTTCCAGTTAGTACGCTCGACGCACTAACACATCATCGGTTGAGTGTGCGCTATAGAGCGGGCTATGCGGAGTTTCTTTGATAGATAAAAAAACCGGAGTTACCAACATAGCTTGCAGAGTAAGCAAGCTGAAGTAGCAGTGGGCCGGCCATGTCTGTCGAAGGACTGATGGCCTGTGGAGCAGACGAGTCCTGGACCGTGTATCGGCAAGCGTAGTGTGGGACGCCCCCAGCTAGATGGATCGACGACCTTAAGAAGGTGGCTGGGACAGACTGGATGCGGAAGGTGGAGAACAGTGTTGTGGCGCAGCCTGGGAGGCCTATGTTATGTGTAGCAGTGGACTGCGATAGCCTGAGTTATTTTGGTTTAGTTTGTAAGGTTGAATGTTTTATTATCTACTTGTCCGTTATGGCATTACGCGACGGATCGACCATTCGCGACGTGTACTAGAAATATTTGCACGACTGATAAGTAGAATAAAGTTTTTTTTTTTTTTTTTTTTTTTCCTTTGATAAAGTATCGTAGCTGATGATACTTTATTCACATTACAATCTAGCCAAGCTAGCTAATAAGTAAATTAAATATAACTTAAACTACTAAGTAACTATAAAATTAAGAAATCGTCCAATAACGTCTTTCTTTTTGTTAAGGGGTTCCCCTTCATTCACGTGTTCTATAAAACAATCAGCACTTGCACTGCAGAATAGAATAAAGAAAAGCTAGTAGAATAAAGTGAGACTAAAATTATTTTACCATATTATTATGTAAGTACCTATATTCTGGCAAATAAATAAAATTTCATTTCATCTTCCGTCATATGTGCGACCACCCTGACACCTGATGATGTGCGACCCTTATAGACTGAAATAGAAAAGCACGTTAATTGGATTATTGTGGTCGACTAATCAGCGTTCTAAAGGACATACGTAACGTTTGGTTTAATGAATAAACATAATAATCCCGCTGCTCTGTTTTACCTTCACACTTTTTTTATATACCTGCAGAGGCAAACAGCAAGATGAAAAGAGGACAAAATAAAAGTTTTTCACTATCATACTTTGCAATCTTTATAATTTGATTATTAACTACTTGTATAGAAGGTTTTCCGATCTTATATAGGAAATAATGTGTGAATTGAAATGGCCTGAAGTATTCTTACATAACTTTTTAATAGGTGAAATTACTTAAAATGCTAGATACATCTATGTACCTACCTAGAGCAGAGCCTGGAGGTATATTAAGCTTATCCAATAGGTACCTATTTTAAATTAAACTGTTACTTTAAAATGGTTTAATTAACGTTTCTGAGAGTCTGTAATTTAAATAGCTGATATATTAATAATCCACTGTCTGTTCCAGATTCGTAAATGAAATTATTAAAATGTGAGTACTTCATTGTAATTGGATGCAGTTGATGACTGTGAAATGATGTTTTAATCTTTCTTTCATTAATTGGAACTTAACGTACTTACTTAGGTACCTCATTAGATTCTCATATGTGACCTACTTTATAATAATCACCATCAGTCCATCACATTCACACTCCTGTTCAAAATGGGGACGCATCCAAAGTATGGAAGTGTGTGTGGGTGTGCGGTAAAACCCGACAAGACTCAATCCCAAAAGATATACACATCGATACAATGAATAATCATTTTACTGCTTCGTCCTATTTTGCTAGGACGATTTTAAATTGAATACTTTGAATTATCTTTCTTCTCTTCCGACTCCCAGTTATTCTTTATTTATTTTTGGTCAATTCTCCAGATGAAGAGCATACTATCGATTACTTCCAACGCAGTAGGAAGGGACTGTATCAGCCGTTATATGTTAGTCCCTGTGCTGGACGTAATTCTGCCCGTCATTTGTCACATCCTCGAATTTTCCGTGGTCTAGTGGTGTCTTTCCATGGTCATGGAAAGATGCTCAAATTATTCCATTACCTAAAACGTCCAATCCCGGATCTTTTTCTGAATATCGTCCAATATCCGTCTTTTCCTATCCAAAGTCCTGGAACGATTAATCCACAATCAATTAAGCACCTTCCTCTCCATAGTACGGTCGATATAAGATCAGCCATGGAAAATGGCAATCTAACGGTTTTAGCTTTGCTAGATTTCAGTTATGCTTTTAATACGGTTGATTTGAATGTTTTGTTTGGCATTCTATGCTCTTAATATATCTCCATCGGTAATTGACTGGTTTTAAAGTTACCTGTTCGGTCGCCGGTAACGTATTTGCATCGGCGAGACCTTGTCTTCCTGGAGTAATACTTCTGCCGGTGTACCACAGGGTGGCGTGCTATCACCTTTACTTTTCGTAGTTTTTAGTAACTCAATCTCCGATGAACTAATTTCTTCCTACCATCTTTGTGCAGATGATTTACAAATTTACTCACGAGCTCCTCTTGGAAAACTTTGAGAGGCTATCTTAACGATTAATCGTGATTTGGCCCGTATATACGACTGGAGCAAGAGGTATGGACTTATGGTCAACCCCGTAAAGACACAGATTGTTGTGGTGGACAGTTCTAGGATGGTGTCAAGGATTGACTGGACGACTCGTCCCCAAGTTTCTTTTGACCCCTCAGTTATCCCCTTCAGCGAGAAAGTTAAAAACTTGGGGATTTTCATTGATAAGAACTTCTCTTGGACTGCCCAGCTACAGAAAATTAGCTGCAAGCTGTTTGGTTCCGCTTCATCTTTGAAGACTACGTAATTTTCTACCGATTGCCATCAAGATTGCGCTTGCACAATCTCTTCTTCTACCTATCCTTGATTATGCTGATGCCAGCTATCTTGACCTTACTCAAGACCAACTCGATAAACTTGAGCGGTTTCAAAATGTTTGTATAAGGTTTATATACGGTTTACGCAAATATTACCATGTTTCCGAATTTCGTGTGAAGCTCAAGTGGTTACCAATTTGCCTTCGCCAGAATGCTCATATTCTTTCCCTTTTGTATAGTGAGCTGTTTTCTCCTTCCACCACTCTTTATCTCAAGAAACGTTTCCAGTTTATTTGTGACTCCCACACGAAATTATTCAGGTCATCAGATAACTTGAAGCTTAAAATGCCAATGCATTTTAACTTTCCTTGACAAATCCTTTACTGTCCAGGCTGCTCGTTTGTGGTATGCATTACCAGTTCCAATAAAGCGCGCGCAATCGTTGCCTGTGTTTAAAAGACTCGTGAAATAACTACATTGCTTGTCGTTATGATTTTGTTCTCGTTGTTAGCTGAAATAATAATCGTCATTTATTTTCGTTGCTTATATAGTTAGTATGTATGTATCTATTATATAGCATTTATTTGTGTATCTATTATATGTGTATATTGTAGTTATATACCTACTTTTATATCTTATTAGCACCAAAAGCAGCCCCATTGTATGTCCAGAAAATCACTGTCCATTCCAAAGTTGCCTGGAAGAGATCGCAGTAAGCGATAAGGCCGCCCATTGTGTAGGTATTTTGTATTGTATTACGTTCTTTTTGTAATGTATAATCTGGTGTACTTACAGTGTATATTATAAATAATCAGAATAATCAGCCCGAGCGGCCTGGATTGACCAGCGAGGTATAATTGCGTAAAACACTTATTTAACTAAGTAACTTACCTAAAATGGCAAGCGATCGCATGTGCAGGCACGTTCATTGCGTTTATTTAGCAGACGAATTTTTCAAGCCTATGAAGCAATGGATTAGGAATTTCCTCCAAAAATAAATAAATAAAAACCTCGGATTGTGATTAAAAGTATGTTACACAATTAGGTCGCAGAAGGACAATGCCCGTAATTAAAAACGTTAACGACAATCAATGTCAGAAACTTGTCAAAAATATAGATAATTTGAATGTTGGTGGGCAAGGGTATGAGTTCTTTTTGACAGCCTGTGGCTGACATTAGAATGAAAACGTTCTTAAAAATACGGGAGTTGTCCCTCTGGTATCCTCACGAGAAGTAATCCTTCACCGTGTTCAACATGTTGATATCTGAACATCCAACCTACTACAAAATGCAACATTTACTACAACAAACTCCATTACGAATATTAGACCTCCGTCTGTTATCCCGAGTTTAGTGTTGAGCTCGCTTTTATAATTATACAGGCATCATACTTTCAATTATAACAATTAAGCTCTGGAACTAGTTCTCAAACTATGTACCACTTCTGTTGTGGCACGCAGCTGCGCTGTACGATAAGCAGAAACATAATTTGTTTCAGGTGGTGAAAAACAGAAATAGGGCTATTTTCATATCTTTACCACCAGTTTAAGTACTGCTGGACATAGACCAGCATGAGTAATACACGATCAATCACAATCTGTTTAATTTTGACAGTTCAACAACATTTATTGCGTTATTTGAGCAGACAAATTTTTCGTACATTTGAAGCAATGGATTAGCAATATCCTCTAAAATAATTCAGGATGATGTGGTACGAAGGGTGCTGAATAGTAATTTAATTTCAGGTGCATCGTCTTCACATATAATAATAATAATTTACTGTAGGTTTATATAATATTTTCTGCTATAAAAATCACATTCAAAATTAATTACGCAAAATTATCAGCTTACCGGCGAATTTTTTTGGTTAACTCTGCGGTGCCGTGCTTGACCGACGCGATGAATGCCTGGAAAGTGGCTTACCTGGTTACAGATCGGCCCGTGAACCCATCTTCCCAGAGGCGGTGGGATGAGCCGCTCTGCAGGTTGGTACGGAATAATCTTATAAAAACGTCCACCAATACTGCTGAGCGTGCCCGCCTGCTGTCTGTGGGTGAGTGGGAGTCACGCCTCTGGCTTCAAGCGCTACCGTCAACCAACATAGGCACTACACTGGGTGACACCACCTTCCGGCTCACTACCTGTCTGCGTCTGGGCGCACCTTTTGTTGCTCCGCATCGCTGCCAATGCCGTGAAGGTGGCGACTGCCTCGGACACCATGGCCTATCCTGCAGTAAGAGCGCAGGCCGGGTAGCACGGCACACCAGCATCAATGACATCATCCGTCATGCTCTTGTCACCAGGGTGTCAGCTGTTTTAGAACCCGATGGCTTGACACGCGACGATGGGAAGAGACCAGACGGAATGACTATAATGCCTTGGAAGGTAAGTAGACACACGTCGACACCCTTGCGAAATCCCAACTGCCTGCAGGGCGGACTGTGCTGGGGCGGCTGCTGCTGGTGCGGATAATCTGAAACGGTGCAAATACTCCAATCTTATTGGGACTTATATGTTCAAGCCATTTGGGGTTGAAACACAAGGGAACATGGAACCAAGTGCCCACTTAGTTTTTCGAGACATCGCCAAGCTTTTGGTCGACTCTTCACGAGACCTGAGGGCTGGCCTTTTTTGGTCAAAGAATCAACATTGCCATACAAAGTGGCAATGATGCCGGTCTTTTGGGCACGTTCCCTGTTGACAGGGATGCTGTTATGTAATAAAAGACATGTCTGGATGACAACTGCTTTAATCATCGACATAAACATAGACAATACACAACACCTTTCCCTTAAATAAGATAAAATAAGAATAATAATCAAACTAATAATCCGTTAATTCCACAAAAACAAACTTAAAATAAATAATTAGTTCTTCCTACATTAGGTATTAAAATACTTATACAAATGGTTAAATCTTACTACGGGTATGAGGTGGTGAGTAAGATGACGATACATTTATTTTGGAGTTTGGCACATAATCATTATCTCTATCATCCCCCGAAAAATACTCATCATCAATATCAGACAAAATATTGTCTGCAGAATCCTTTACAGATCTTATCAAATGTCGACGATTACGGCGATAAATACCTTTTCTGTTTCTAACAAGGTATGAACGTGGAGTCGACGCTTTTCCCATAATTTTGCCACGACTTCTTTTATTTGTGTTTCCTAACATTATTACTTCGTCGCCCACATTCAACTCAGGTAGCAGTTTACAATGCTGATCATAGAAGCTTTTAATTTTTATTTGTTTTTCCAATATTTTTTTATGTTGTAAGTTACCATAATTTGTTTGTTTTAATAAATCTGGATGGACTGGTAGTCTACAATTTAAACGCCGGCCCATCATTAACTGTGCAGGAGAATTCAAATTTTCCCGCGGTGTATTCCTGTAACTTAGCAAATTTAAATAAAAATCTGATTTACTGTCTACTGATTTTTTTAATATATTCTTAATGATTTGAACTGCCCTTTCGCTCTTACCATTTGATTGAGCATAATACGGAGATGAAGTGACGTGTTTAAAACCCCATTCTAAAGCAAACTTAATAAAATTACGACAAGAATATTGTGGACCATTGTCACTGATGACCGTATCCGGTATACCATACCGTGCAAAATTTTCTTTCATAATACATATTACTGAGTTTGACGAAGTATCTCTCAAATATGCGACCTCAATAAAACCAGAATAATAATCAATTAATATTAAATAACTTTGCTTTCCATACTGAAATATATCTGTTCCAATTTTATTCCATGGCAATTCTGGTACAGCTACTGGAATCATAGGTTCTCTACACGGTTTGTTTGCTGTTTCCTGACATATTTTACATCTTCTCACATAATCCTCAATATCTCTTGTTATACCCGGCCAAAATATTACCTCACGAGCACGTCTCTTACAACGATCAATCCCTAAATGCCCTTCGTGAATAAGCTTTAACATGTCCCTTTGCATAGAATGTGGTATCAAAACCTGTTTGTCTTTAAATATAACACCATCTACACTGTACAATTCATCTCTTATAGACCAATAGTATCTTAAATCATTGTGTATGTTAAACTTATTAGGCCACCCTTGAGTGATATATTTTAGCAACAATTTTAAACACTCATCCTTATTAGTTTCCCACTTGACGAGAGTAAACTTATTCTGCGACATGGGTACATTATCGATTACCATTTTTATTTGGCATAGTATAGCCCTGCTAATTTTATCGTCATACAAATCCGGAAGAGATGCCCGTGACAATGTATCAGGTAGATACATGAACTTCCCAGGCTTATAAGTAACCACCAACTCATAAGCTTGAACCTTCAACATCATACGCTGCAAGCGAGCTGGGACTGAGTCTAGAGATTTTCTAAAAATGCTTTCCAATGGCTTATGGTCTGATTCCACGACCACACTACTTTTTCCATAAATATACTGATGAAATTTTTCACAAGCGAATACTATTGCCAACATTTCCTTTTCTATTTGTGCGTATCTTTGTTGTGTACCAGTGAGCGTGCGTGACGCATACTCTACTGGACGCCCCTCCTGCATGAGTACAGCGCCCATTGCCACACTGCTCGCGTCCACTGACAACACCACCGGACTACAAACATTGTATAAAGACAGAACTGGTGCATTACACATCAATTCTTTAAGCTTTTTGAATGCGTCTTTATGACCAGTTTCCCAACACCAAGTCATATCTTTTTTTAATAATCTGGTCAGTTGAAAAGTATGCTCTGAATAATTAGGTATAAATTTTGAAAGATAGTTTACAGCACCTAAAAACCTTTCTAAGCTTTTCCGATCCGATGGTTCCGGCATATTATATATCGCTCTTACTTTTTCAGAATCCATTTTCATTCCATCTTTGTTAAAAATATGACCCAAATAAGTTACTTCGTCAACACATATACGACATTTATCTTTGTTGAATTTTAAATTAATTTCCCGTGCCCTGTTTAACAATTCTTTCAAACGTAGATCGTGTTCATCTTTATTCCTTCCCCAACAAATTATATCATCGATAAACGAATCTACCCCCTCTAGGCCTTCAAGTAATTGCTTGATTTTTGCATGAAACACTTCAGGTGCACAATTGAGACCAAATGGCAATCGCAAATATTGATATCGTCCAAACGGTGTACTGAATGTACATAAGTCTGCACTTGCTTTATCTAGTTTTACTGACCAAAACCCTGAAAATGCGTCTAAAACTGAGAAATACTTAGCACCATGCAACTTAGAAGCCAATTCATTTATTGTTGGCAGTTGAAAATGTGCACGCAATATCGCCTTATTAAGCGGCCTCGGATCTAAACATATACGCAATTGCCCATTTTTCTTAGCAACAATCACTAATGAGTTCACCCATGGAGTTGGATGACTCACTTTCCTAATGACACCTAACTCAATCATTCTATTTAACTCATCTTGTAACTTATCGCGAACTCCTAATGGTACCTTACGGGTTGCACAAATCACCGGCATCACAGTTTTGTCTACAACAATGTGATATTCGCCTGGCAAACAGCCTAGCCCATTAAACAAGTCTTCATAATCTGTAAGGTTTATATTATGAATTCTGTTAACTAATCCTAGAGTTAAACAAGCTTGCAGCCCCAGCACACTCTGACAATCACTAATCGCAATTGCAAATTTTAATTCATGCGAAACACCCTTATACCACCATTTTAAGTTGCAAATACCTTTTATAGGAATAAAATCACCACTATAAGATTGTAATCTGACACCATGCTCACCACTAATTAGCTTACTGTCATAGCCTAACAATAAAAAACGCTTATACGATAAAACATTAATGTCTGCTCCCGTATCTAATTTAAATTTTTCAGAACCGAATTCCCCTTGGAGTGTTTCATACCAATCCTCAGATGAAGAGTTAATCTCTGAGACATTACACAAAGCTGATATAAAAAATGACTCACAATCATCTTCTTCATTGCCTTTTGCTTCAGTTAAACCTATGTCATACATTTTCTTAACTCCTTTTTTCAACTTGCACATTCTAGCAAAATGTCCATGATTTTCGCATAAATAACACTGCACAGAAATAGCCGGACATAAACTGGGTTCATTGCATTGGCCTCCGCACCTGAGACAATTTCCAGTCTCACTTGAATGAACGGATCTTCGCGCTGTGTGGGAACCAGCAGCAACACTGGCCACACCAGGCCCTTGTCGACGTCCGCTACCGCGCCAGCCGCCACGCCCACCGCGGCCGCCTCCGCGCACGTGAACCGTATCGACCTGTACAAATCCTGAAGTACCAGCACCACACTTCTCCAATAAACGTCGATTATCTATTGAAATTTGGTCAACCTGGACAATTTTGATAGCTTTTTCCAACGTCAAATCCTCTGCTCTCAATAAACGATCTCTTGCTCCAGTACTGTGTATCCCACAAACAATACGGTCGCGAATCAACTCCTCTTCCAAATTTTTGAAGATACAATTTTTGCTCAGTAAACGCAATGCTGTAACATACTGATCTATTGATTCTCCTACTTCCTGACCCCTTGTAAAAAATTGTACCTTGCTAATGTTATATTCAGTTTGACTCCAAAATATTCATCAAATTTCATAAGCAATAGATTGACATCATCCTTATCGCTCTCCTTGTCAAAAGAAAATGTTTCAAAGACTTCAAACCCCTCAGGTCCGATTAAATTTATCAATAAACTGGCTTGAACACTAGCGTCTTCCTTTTGCACCCCAGATGCTTTTAAAAATACCTTAAATTGCGACTTCCAACGCCGCCATGCGTCAGCCCGGCTGACGGAGCTGCCCTCCAAACTCAATTCTGTTGGTGGTCGCGCGTGTTCCATAGCGCTCTTGAACCGTCCCTGACGATTTTAATGTCCACAACGTGCCTTTATTACCGAACTATACTATTTATATAGAATAAAATCCCACCGCTGCCACCATGTTATGTAATAAAAGACATGTCTGGATGACAACTGCTTTAATCATCGACATAAACATAGACAATACACAACAGATGCGAATGAATTTTTTGATGCCCTATGATCATTTCCCCTCCTTTTTTATATTCTTGTACATATTATTATCATTCAAAATGGTATACAAATTACAAAATGTTGACGATCAAATATGCCTTTTAATGGTCTACCTGAAATAAATTATTTGACTTTGACCAGCTCACGGATTATACCTATACCTAGCTTGACTAGCTTTCGCTCGCTGCTTCGCCTACGTGGAGGTTAAAAAAAATATGCCACGGAATCGTACTACTGGCATAAAAAGTATCCTATGTGTTAATCCAGGTTATAAACTATCTGTGTGCCAAATTTTATCCAAATCCATTCAGGCGTTTTTGCGTGATTGTGTAACAAACATCCAAACACACGAACATACAAACTTTTACATACATTTATAATATTAGTAGGTTAGTTAGTTATTGTAGCTAATATTGGAAAGTTGGTTTTCATTGACTTCATTCATTATACTGCCCTCGGCTTATAGGTAAAGATAATGCACAAAAATATTTGAGACCCGCTTCCTTAGAACATTTTGTAACAGACATATTACGTAACAACTATGAACTTGCTGCCTTGTTTTCCAACTAGAGAATGCCGAAAAATAGGTTGAGTTCATTGAGGGTCAAGTTGCAAATTGTCTAGCAATTTCGCAATGGGGTGACTTACGAAGTAATATCGTAGCTGGTAACTGAGGTCTGGCTTTAAGATGAGAAATTGTTTAATCAAGACCTCTCAGGATCATAATATAGCAAACTATAGGTTTATGAGGTAGCCCCACACTTCTGTTTGGGTACCTATATGTAGCTAATGATTTTACTGTCACATGCGTAATACCTACATGGTAATAAAAACATGGCATTTGTGTCGTTTACTTATCGGAGACCCCATGCACGCGTAGCAGGACCATGTTTTGTCGACGGAAGAATAGATAAAATGACAGATTGTGATTGTTTATCTGTCATATTGTCTATTCTTCTGTCGACAAAACCCGTTTCTACGGCAGTCATGCTACGCGTGCTGGGTGACCCTCCTTAGAACTTTACACATGCAAGTTGACATTTCTAAAAAACCTTCCTCGATACCATACAGAGCTCTATCTCGTCAACATAATGATGAGTTTCAGAGAAAACAGGTGTGGCTTATCTATCTATAATAATGGCAGAGGCCCAGAGGGTTTTTGAGCAAGTATAAGGCAGGGCGAACAGTTGATAGCTGAGTAGGTGCGCCATGACGAGAAAACAAAATATATTTGAAAAGTTTTAGGTAGGAGCCCCGTGGTCAGGAGTCCACTTTCAGATGTTGAATTCAGCCAAAAATGATCTTAATTTTGGTATGATCGTGTGCGGCTTTCCCTAAATCTGACGAGTTTGAAAACTCAGATTTGAAAAAAAAAAAATGATATTCAGGGCGAATAAAAGTTATTCTGTGCAATAGTGATAGTGAATAATATAAAAATAGCTGACGGATTTATTAAGCCCTTTGGAAAATATATTTAAATAGACTGTGTTTATCTATATCTACAGTATGAATCAGAGAGGATGTGGTCTTTGGACATAGATATATGCCAGTGACCTTGAGTGGTTAGTTTATGTGCTCTGCACTGAGCTCACGCAACGCGTCGTACGTCTAGCCAGTAATCGCCCATCCAGGAGCGCTGTCCCAAATTAAACGCATTATTAAATTATTATACAAAATCAAAAGGTATTTTAATAAAACACGTATACTAAAAGATCAATAATTAAATTAACTTTAAGATGGTGAAAGTTTTAAAAAATTTTTTAGATTTTACGTCATTCTCAGTTTTTTATCCGCGTTAGACATAAGTTTACAAATTTATTTCACTATGTAATATAAACATAATCTAAAATATTCATATATTAAGTTATTAAAAAAGTGCATTAATTTAACATATTTTTTTTATCAAATCATTAACACTACTCGTTTAGACGTGATCTTCAGTATAAAATCATTAAAAGTCGTTTATCGTCGCCTTAATTATGGGTGTGGTACGGACCATCAAACTGAAGAGCTGGCCTAATTTCGACATCTGAAAGTGGACTCCTGACCACGGGGCTCCTATCTGAAACTTTTCAAATATATTTTCGGTGTTTTCTCGTCATGGCGCACCTACTCAGCTATCAACTGTTCGCCCTGCCTTATACTTGCTCAAAACCCCTCTGGGCGCCCCTTGCATAGCTATGGTAGGGGAGGTAAGGTAGGTATTACATCTAGAGCCTAGACAGCATTCCCATAGCTGGGCACCCTTTGTTTGTATTTCTTATATATATTTTTAACACGTGCTGTTATAAGTCAACCATTTATGACGGGGATCGGAACTGTTTCTCCTAAACACAGGTTATTTTGTAACCTATCTAGGAGAGCATTACGGCACCCACTAACTAGATAAAGAACTATGCTTGTGCTTTTTAGTGTTTATTACTTTGTCATGTAATCTAGTCTTAATTGAACAATAAATCTTTATCTTATCTTATCTCTTTGTTACACATTCATTCTATCTGTAGTAAAGGTGAAAAGGGTATCTATCGCCAGTAGCATGTACTACAGGACCGATAGGTACCTTAAGCTCGAATTAAATGAAATTTAAAAAAATCAACTGTCCCGTACAAAACTTCTGACCTACTATATGACGTACGACCTAAATGTATGGGATATCTGATTACTTTTTCGCGATATTGGAGAAAGTTGTTCGGGTTACTGGAGTAGTGACTGCCTGGTTGATCTAGAGGTCGCAAGCGCTATTGCTCAGCATGAGGTCCTGGGTTCGATTCCCAGGTCGGGAAAAATGTTATTGGGTTTTTTCACTAGCAATTTCTCTGTAGCAGCCGTCTGAATTTGTGCCCCGTTTATGCCAATAGGGTCGCCCGCAGTTACGTGGGACTTAAACATAACTGGCGAAATATGGGTACACCTCTGCTTAACCTTCGAGGAAACAAGGCGTGATGTTATGTTATGTTGTTCAGTTTGATGGTCCGTACCACACCCATAAATATGATCAAACCCTTTCTGATACATACTGTAGGTATAAACAATCCATTTATAGGTACGTACCTACCTTGTGTTTATAAGCTTTCAGTCAAAAAGGGTACTTATCCTGGCGTTCTGAAAACGGAAAAGATAAGTTATAATAAGAATACGAACAAAAGCAACAATTCGTAAGGATATCGTATCGGTTAATCTTATATTGGGATCAAAAAGAACTCTCAGTCCTTTGCATTCCTGCTGATAAATATAATTTGCATTTTCCTTTTGAATATCCCCCTTCAAACTCACGCTTCAAAGCATATGTATACTTGCATACATCGCGTTGTAATAGCATATAATTTTCTATATCAATATTTCTACATATTATGTATGATAGGTACTGTACCTATAAATCTAGATCGGTTCTTTATCATTATCACTACATCACTATCCCTACAATATAATAGGTCTTTACCTATGAAATTACCGTTTTGTATGAAAAAATTAAAACGAATTTTTTTCATGTATTTTTTATTTGTATTAATCGAAGTAATCACCCATGCAATCAATGCATCTTTGCCAACGCAGTGGCAGTTTATTGATACCCTTCTTAAAGAAATCAGCTGGACGGAAGGCAACAAATTCTTCAAAGGCATTTTGTACTGCCTCTCGGGTATTGAATTTTTTTCCCGCCAAGAAGTTATCCAAATTCTGGAAAAAGTAGTAGTCTGTAGGCGCAAGGTCTGGTGAGTAGGGCGGATGACGGAGAGCTTCCAACCCCAGTTCTTGCAACTTGGAGACCGTCTGCTGTGCAGTATGAGGTCGCGCGTTGTCGTGCAGGAGCAGCGGAGACGAGCGATTGACCAATGCTGGTTGGAGATGTGCCAGCTTCTCCATCATTGTGTTCAGTTCTTCACAGTACACATCTGCAGTAATGCTCACCCCGTTTGGTAAGAAGCTGTGATGAATCACACCGGCGCTAGACCACCAAACAGTGACCATCACTTTTCTAGGGGTTAGTTTTCGTTTAGGGCATTGTTTAGGTGCTGAACCAGGATCCAACCAACTTGCTGAGCGCTTGCGGTTATCAAACAGAATCCATTTTTCATCGCAGGTAACAATGCGATTCAAAATTCCTTCATTTGTGTGTCTGTTGAGCAGTGCAAGGCACGTCTCGACGCGTACTTCGCGCTGGCGATCATTGAGTTCGTGGGGCTTCCATTTGTCAAGCTTTTTTACCTTGCCAATTTGACGCAAATGGACCAATATTGTTTTGACGCTAACGTCGAAGCTGCTGCTAATTCAGCCGTAGATTGTGTATCATCAGCTTCCACAATCGCCTTTAATTCGTCATTGTCGACCAAAGTCTTCGGACGACCGCGAGGTTCATTTTTCAGGTCGAAATTTCCAGAACGGAAGCGAGCAAACTAATAACAAGGTGGTGCGTTGGTTTGTAGTGTTAGCTCCGTAAACGTCGTTGATGTTGCGTGCCGCTTGTGCCACGTTGCTGCCACGACGGTACTCATATTCCATAATTACTCGAATTTTTAACGTATCCATGATGACGAAAAAGATTGAAATGCGATGAAAATGTAACACTAATCAATAAACAAATTAATGACTACTTTTGGAAAAAAAAAATCCATGTTTTTAAAATAAAATTAATTTGAAATTAGAATTCTTAGCCAAACAAAAATTATTTTGATTTGAAATGGCCAGTACTGCAGAACGGCAATTTCATAGGTAAAGACCTAATATTATTATTATAACCTATACTCCATTTGAAATCAGATTAGACATTTAAACAAACCTTTTTTGAACGGACTTCAACCGATTTTGACCTATACCGTAGGCATAAAGGATGGCATTAAAAGCAAACAAGTGGTTAAAATACCAACTGTTTACTGCAGCTGGCATTTGTCATGCCGCCAAAGAGGTTTGTTTAAATGTCTAATCTTATTTCAAATGGAGTATAGTATTAAACAAAGTCCACCCGCCGCCTCGCCTCTGTCTGTCTGTCTATCTTAACGCGATAAACTCAAAAACTACCGAACGGATTTTCATACGATTTTCACCAATGGACGGAATGATTCATGAGGAAGGTTCAGGTGTATAATTCTGTCAATGCAGCATCCAGAACCAACAAACTTATCTATACTATCTTATAAACAAATAAATAAGTTGTTGATGAATTGAAGTATCTGTTTGCAATGTCAAATTAACAACTTTTTACTAAATGCGTTATGATGAAAGTACATACTCAAATACCGTACTTAAAACAAAAAAAAAAACTGTCCGTCTGTTTGTTCCGGGTAATCTCCAAAACGGCAAGACCGATTTTGACGGGACTCTTCACTGGTAGATAGCTAATGTTATAAGGAGTAACATAGGCTACTTTTATTTCAGAAAAAGTATTAGGGCATAAGATAATACTTCATTTTTAAGGTTTCAGGTTTAATATCAAATTTTGAGGTCGCTCCAATCATGCAGCCAGATCTAAGCACCTACCTACCTTCCTAATAATACCAGATGACGGGTAGGTACAGCTTGTTGTGGTAATTAGGAATGTGGATTACGCAACACGACCATTCCAGTGCGTATATCGAACTTGCCTAGCTGCCACCGCAGACATAAATTATCCGGACAATCCGCAAGTAGGCTTTTACTGGCTGACTGAAATGAACTGGCTTAGTTCTGTCGCGGGGTTAGTAAATGGTACGGGTTTAATCCACTTTGGAACTGATTTTCATGTGTGATTCCGTTTTAATGAACATAAAGCAGTATGATTTTAGGATTCTTGTATTTCGAAGTCCGTTGTTGGTTTTGGTTAATAGTACCTAACCTACCTACCTATTTTTACCTTTGATATTTCATTACTAGTACCATAACGAAGCGTGTAGTCTTTAGGGCAAATGGCAGCAAGATACAATCTGACAGTAGATATATAGCATTCACAGGTCATCGTCGTGCACTGCGGGATAAAAGCCTCTCCAATCGCTCGCCATTTTACCTACTCGATCCTCGGTTACTCACAACCAGCTGCTATTGGCAACCCTGAGATCTTGGTCCGCCTAACCACAGACTTGAGGTTCCTACCTTGTGTTCACACTTTCACATGTATAGGTAGTTAAAAGTAAACGTATGTGGTCGGAGGACCCCCGTCAGAAGTTGCTTCTCACATACTGTGATGTAAAACAAAAACAAATTTTCGCAGCCGCCATCTTGGATTTACATTTTGACCTTATTATCGAATGTAGCACCCTCGAAAACTATGAAAACGACACCCATGATGGTTTTAAAAGGTTTGAAAAGTTTTGCAACCGACATCTTGGATCTAACCCCCTCGAGCTGCAAGTATGAACGCTTTTTCGCGTAAC
The DNA here is from genome assembly GCA_949128155.2 of Xanthia icteritia. Classification (NCBI taxonomy): domain Eukaryota; kingdom Metazoa; phylum Arthropoda; class Insecta; order Lepidoptera; family Noctuidae; genus Xanthia; species Xanthia icteritia. The sequence goes on from OX421939.2 coordinate 10,333,893, forward strand.
GATTAATTTCTACTAGTCAACTCCTACCGTAAGCCACGTCGTTCCAAAAACTGCTATTTAACTAAATAAAACTTATTCACGAAGAATCTATATTTCCTACCTATGTGCCTACTCTACTCTAGGTTATTTTAGCTAGATTAGGTACCGAAATATTCTATTACTAGCATCTCCGGCTTCGTCCGCGTGAAATTTCTTGTACCCCCGACCCACTATGTTGCATCGCATCGCCGCCCGCCCGCTTAGCCTTCTTTCTGATTTTTTTCTTTTCGCTCGGCTCCTAAGGGTCATAGTGTGATGATAAATAGCTTATAACCATCCTGAAGAAATTAGCTATCAAATGCAAAAATAACTTTTCAAATCCGACTGAGAGTTCCAGAGATTAGCGCGTTCAAACAAACAATCTAACTCTTCAGCTTTATTATTAGTATAGATTATTTATTATTAGTATTTGGGGGAAGCTTATGTCCAGCAGCGAACGTCTTTCGGCTGAAATGATGATGATGATTATATACCAAGAGGCTAAGTGTTTTATTGCCTCCCGTTTTTGGATTATTTTTCGGTGCTATTTCTTCATGTTGATTTAGGAACAAAGAAAAACAGAGTGTGTCTGTATAACATCAACCCGTACACATAAAATTGGGAGGAACAGGCTACTTTTAGGCTCTTTTTAGAGTAGCTAGGTAATATGTAGGTAGGTACTTCGATGCCGATGCCATTTTCATGTACGTTCATTTTACTTAGTCGCTAGGGTACCTTACAGGTTCATAAGTTCAAAGAACTATTTAGTTATCATATACCTAATCATTTTTTCATAAAGACGTTCTCGACGGAATTTAGGCCTCCCCCAAAGAATCGCCTCAGCGACGGAACCGGCGCCCGGCGCACGGTACTCCAACGGACTCCGGATTTCCACAATCTTCCATTGGTCCACCTTATGTGTGATTTTGTTGAGGGAAGTGCAGCATGACAATATCTCTTCTACGAGGTGGTAAAAGTTTATTATGTAAGTAGGTAAGAGCATATATGTTGACGTTCAAAAGTGCCTTATAAGCGCCTATTTGAAATAAATGATTTAACTTTGAATTTGACTTTATGCTCTTAAATGGAAAGTTTTTTGCCATGGTAGGTAGTTTACGTCGTAATTTCTGTACAAACCATCTTAGTGGGTCCTTTCTTCGGTCCGACCTTTAGGAAATTCGAGTTTGGAAATTGTAGGTAGATACAGTACTGCGATTATAAAATACTAGATGCACCCCGCGGTTTCAGCCGCATAAGTCTCGATCCCTTGAGAACGTCGGGATAAAAAGTATCCTATGTCCTATTCCAGGTCATAGCCTACCCGTGTGCCAAATCCGTTCAGCCGTTTTAGCGTGAAAGTGTAACAAACAGACAAACACTTTCGCATTTATAATATTAGTTAGGAAGTTAGGATTGTTAGGATACTAGCTGTTGCGCGCGGCTTCGCCCCCGTGGATGTCGGAAAATATCTCACAGGAACGTGCTACCGGGATTCAGAGTATCCTATGTCCTAACCCAGTTATGGCCTATCTGTATGCCTTTCATCTAAAACCGTTCAGCCGTTACGGCATGAAAAGGTCTAGATAAATCTATTTTAGAGTTCCGTACCTCAAATTGAAACCCTTCTCAGGAACGCGTGGAGGCATCAAGTTGAAATAGATATCAAAAACTTAGATCTACGGTCTCTTGGAGCTGTAACGAAAATCAAACTTCCAAGTAAACGCAATAAAAAAAATACGGCCATTTATGCCGCATATTTTGACACTCGTAAATAAACCAGTTTATTTCGTAGGTACTTCCCGTTGGTCCAGCAGCATGAAGTTTGGCGAGAAGCAAGGTCAGGTAAAGAGGAAAATCCGAAAACTGGTAATTATTTTATAGTTATACTAGCTTTTGCCCTCGACTTCGCCCGCGTGTATGTCGGAAAATATCCCACGGGTACGTACTACCGGGATTACATACCTAATAGCCGAGGAAAAGGTCATTGACTTCTTTCGCTGCGCCCGCGTTGTCGTCAACCATAATTATTTTGTTAATTTTGAATCTGTGATACCTAATTCCGAAGAAAACCAATTTTAATGATATGATTATGATTTAATTTAGATTAAAATATGCCTTGACGGCATATTTTAATCTATTTTAAATTCCCCAATTTAAATAACATATTTTATTGGATAAGGAAAAATATAACACCGGTTAGCTTCGGAAATAGGCAATGATTTTTTTATCAAATTCTGAAAGATAAAAATAATTCAAACTCAAAGCATTTATTTCAATTAAAACCATTTACAGGCACTTTTGAATTGTCAAAGAGTCGGTCAGTTAGTCAGAAATTTGAAGCTAGTTGGTTATTGTTGGTCATCCTTAGAAGATTACTTAATATGCCATCGCGGACTTTTTTTTAACTTTTTAAGATGTATTGTTGTTGTTTATAGTTTTTTTGTTACTTTATAGTACCATATCGTCTGTAAGTATTTTATTACTCTATTAAAAGTTATTTTTCAATTGAAAAGTTAAGTTTGTTCATTAATCCAGATTTGGAAATTCGGGCAGCCGAGCAAGCACAGCTTTGAGACGGAAGTCCTACTCACACTGGTCCGGTTTTTGTAAATAAATAAAACAGGGATTATATGATTCATTTTCCTATTATTATCACCATTAATTTGTAATACCTACTCTAGTGCCGCCATTGAACACATAGAAAGGTTAGTTTAAGACTTTAAATTGTAATAAATTTATACAGAGTGGGCCGGTCGATTTTATTTATGAAGACTAAATGTTAATTCAAGATACGGAATATGACCTTATTTCCAATCCCTTAAAACTCTTGAAAAGAAGACACAAAATAATCAATAATATATACATGTGAATAAAATCATCCCCTATTTTACCCCTCGGGGGATGATTTTACACAAACGCTGAAATATCTAAGTAATTTTTATATCTTACCAAAAGCGTAAATTTGAATTTTCATATCCCTAACTTAAGAAATGCTGGATTTCCCATACAAACTTTCATCCCCTATATCACCCCCTTAAGGATTATTTTTGAGACAAAAAGTACCCTATGTCCTTCTCCAGGATGCCATCTATCTTCTTGCTAATTTTTATCGGTATTCGTTCCGTGGCTTAGCCGTGAAAAGGTAACATACAGACAGACAGTTATTTTCTAATTTATAATATTAATAATAAGGAGTTTGGATTAGTTAAAATAGTTAGGATATGATTTTAGTTAGGATTCAACAACCGTTTTACTGCCATCTATCGGTGATTATAGTAAGATCGGGATACACTGGCCAAAAACGACAATACGAATTGCAGATAATTATTTTCTGATGTGGACACGGTTTTCCAGTCTATTTGAATCAAAAACATAACAAGCTAAAAGCTTCTTAGTTCAACCTTTTCAACTTACGTGAACTTATATTTGCATTTTTTGACCACATTTACTTGCAACACTACGTCGTGACTTTTTTTTTTTAATGTCTGCGTTCCAGTTCCTGCTAAACAATCATGAGCATTAAATCGGCTTAAAAAGAGATGGCTTGATAACTTATTACTTGTCGAGCAAAAGAGACGTCATTTCATCATTTGCATTATTATTCGACGGAAGGAAACGAGTAACGCGCTCCAGATAGTTTGTCTTGTCAAAATAAAAACCAAGCTTGACGGTGTTTATTGTAAAAAATTAGATAAAAATAAAATAATACTACCTGTTTTCTAACACTGTAAACTGAATTAAAACTAAAATGTGCATGTAGTGCACGTTTTTACTTTCTAATTTGAAGTATTCTTGCTACGCAAAATGTGTGATAGCGACGGCGACGACCACGATCCGGGCGATGGCGAGTCTGGCATGGATTTGACTGGTTTTCTGTTCGGTAATATCGACGAAAACGGTCAGTTAGAAGATGATAGTCTTCTTGATAAACAATCCAAGCGGATGCTGTCATCGCTCACCCGCTTTGGGTTCCGTTCCATGATATCTGAGGTAATTGACATTGAGGAAGCTAATGGAGAAGATCAGGAGAAAGGTAAGAATAAATAGTGTATTGATGAAGTTTTCGTGGTCATACTCACAGAACATGTATGTGCTAGATGTTGTCGAAGGTTGAATCTGAGTTACATTTTATCTTCATTGTAATGTTAAAATATTACAGAATGTTGTGTTGACAAGTTTTTTGTTTTTACTGACTTGATATTATCTGTATTTTATTGATATTTAAAATGAAATCAGGTTGCATTACTCACATTTTAAACTGACTGAAACTCTTTTCAGAAGATTATACTCAAAAAAGTCCGTCCGCTATAGACTTTTTTGATATTGAAGATGCTGTGGAAGACGTTAAGGTATTATTGCATGTTTATATACAGGTAGAAGAAGTAGTTTCTGAAAAAATTGGAGCTGAATGTTTTCAAAAATTCTAAACTGCTGCAACTGCCATATTGCATAATTTTGTGAAAAACAAAGGAATAATGCAAATTTTATCTCTATGTCTTGGTTTTCTTCAAAAATATATATTTTGGTTAACTGGAGTAGTTTATAATTATTAGTTATAGGGGTAGGGATAAAATTGCAAAGCAATAGGTTGTGGTGAAGAGGACAGATTGAAGTGGTATTATGTACCAAATATATATTTTTTGCTTTGTTTTAAAAACTATCAAACATTTTTCATTAAAACTGAGTTTGTATGAAAGCTAAATCAGGAACCTGGGATTAATATCTGGTAGCAGGCACATAAACCACAACTGCACAGTAAGCACTTATTTTCAAGTAATTTTTAAACAATACTTTGTGAAGTGTTTTTTATCTATTTTGTCACTTCATTAACTCTATTATGTTTATGGTGAAATTATTTGTTTTTTATACTTTTTGTCTATTGTAGTATATTTTGTGAATTGTTTGGTGGTTAAGATACTGGTTGTTAGTCTTATGTGAATAACAACAAAAAAAAAAAAAAAATGCAACGCATTGTATAAAATGTGACCTGTGTCAATAGTATTTTTTTGGTGATGGATCAGTGGCAAATTAAGATATATAATAAATTATTTATGAAACCGAATACTTAGTTGATACAATTTTACTTAAATAAATACAATTCATTTTTCAATCTGGCAAGGCGCACGTTTGGGTAAAAAACACCACAGGAAGGTTAAATCACTTCACAACATTTTTTCTCTATTTGTTCATAACAAATAGAGAAAAAGCTGGCTTTCTCTGTTACTTTATTGGTGAGCTAGGTTCTACCCGCGGCTTTGTTTGCGTGTTTTAACATAAAACTGCCTAGTTTATTGCCAAATGCCTGTGTGGCACTCTATCACTGAAACAATTATCGTAATCAGATCAGGACTTGCAGAGATTACCTCTTACAAACAAACAAACAATTTTAATTCTTTATGGTATTAGTTTAGATAAAGGGTACAATATGTTTTTGTGTGCCTTGCATGTGTATGCTATGGTTGTAAAAGTTTTTATAGACATACAAAAAAACTTTGTTTAAGTAAGACATACTTAATAATAAATTACATGTTTTTGGTGATTTAGTTTCTAGGTTGTTTAAAAGTCTCAATAAAAACGAAAAAATAATTATTGCATTTTAATTTCGACAAAAAAAATCCTTATTTCCTTTTATATTAAAAATAATATATATTTTCAACTATAATAACAGCAAGATGTTTTTTGTGGTATTTTTATGCCCAATAGTGATAATTTATGTTTCTGCCGGCAAAGCACCAGTCAAGCTTAAGTTCTTGATTTTGAGACCTCTAATACCATTCTTAATCTACCACTGTTCTATGATAATTGGGTTATGTAGGAAATGTATGTGTTTATATGTTTTGTGATCTAATGTACTTGTTTACACTGAGAATTAACTGGCAGATGGTGCTATCAAGTTGTAAAAAATATTGCTATGTAAATGCTGTAATTAAATTACATAATACCATGCCTGTGTCCCTGACAGGGCAGTCAGAGGTATATAATAAACCCGCATATCTCAAGTTATGTGTCTATTTCAATATTCACTGGTACTAAACTACCTATAAACAATCATCTGACAACTAATTTCCAGTATATATCACAGTTATGTATCCAGCAAACTAACATATTTGTATTAACACTAGGATCTAGAAAGTAGCACTAAACAGGGTGCACAGAAAGATTCCACGAGCACAGAGGCACAGGGGACAAACAGCGATGTAAATTCCGAGGTCGATGGTACCAATTGTCCACAGAGTGAAGTGAAGGAAGAGAGGAATAAATGGAAGGAGGATGATATCTATCGATCTGGTGGACAAGGCACTAATGATGAGGGCTATGAAGGGGATATGGAGGGGGACGGCGAACTTATGCCACCTCCTAATACAATACCGTAAGTTTATTTTTAATCGACATCAAAAACAGTTATGCATTCAGCGAGTATTTTTTGCGGTTGGAGTTGACTGGTCGAAATCGTCACGTAAGGAAAAAGCGTTATGTTATGCCCTTCATGCGATTTTCGATCGTCTCTTTCTATTCTATACGATAATACGAGTGTTGTGTGCGTCCGAGTATCGCGTAAGGAACTTCGCGCCCGACGAGGGTCTCCCGACCGTACACGTTTCTCATATATTTAGGTACATCGATTTCTCCATGATTATTGGGTCGGTTTGCGTGATTCTTTATTCATTTGGTAGAGGAAGCTCGCGCGGTCCCATATCAATATTTTTTACCTTTGCTTGAGTATTTTATGAGTTAGCTTCAATCATATTATGTTTTTAATCCACGTCATCTTTGTCGATGATGTTATAATATTCACGTTGCAAGTTGTGGTTCACGAATTTGTACTGGGACCTACCACACAACTAAAAAGTGAAAAAAAACTTTGTACAAAAAACAACAGACTCCAAAAAAACGTCAAAGCGTAAATTAACTATTTTACTTATCCAGTTTGTACCTAGTGGTTTTTTTAAGTCTGTTGTTTTTTTTTTTTACAAAGTTTTCTACTTTACATTTTTTTTAAATGTAATAATTTAGGTACTTTTTATTATTTACAGATCTCATAAATCTTCAGACAGGAAGGATAAGGATAGGAGATTGGAAACTCCGCTGGCGGCTATGTTGCCATCTAAATACGCGAATATTGACGTGAGGGAACTGTTTCCAGACTTCAGATCTGATAAAGTAAGTCATGTCGTAAGCCTAATTGCGTAACACACTTTGTAATATTTCATTCATTTTTAACTGCCCCGTTGGTCTCGTGGTTGCAAGCGCGACTGCTAAGCCTGGGGTCCTGGGTTCGATTCCCGGGTCGGGCAAAGTGTTATTGGGTTTTTCCAATAGGAATTTCTTAGTAACAGCCCGGAGTTGACCGCCTGATCTCTCTCCGGTCGAGTCGGATTGCCGTCCCATCGGACTATGAGAGTGAGGGAAGAGTACACCTGTGTCTGCGCACTATAATACACACTTGTGCACTATAATATCTCCCGCGCCGAAGGCTAGTCTCCGTTGAGATTGGCCGCCGTGGCCGAAATACGGTCTGGAGGACTATATAATATTTCATTCATTGTGTTATTTTGCTGAAGAGCAGATGAATTTTTCAGACATGGATTTTTAAAATTTCAAAAATGAAACAGATTGTTAGTCCGATTTTGTTACGCAGTAAGGCGTTGGTAAACTACCCGATAAATAAATACCATAACATCTGGAACATTCCTCATCACGCCTAATTAGGGGAATAAGATTTCATGTGTTCATGAACTGCCGGATTTTCACACCATCGCATACCTACTGAAAGTGGATCGGAAGCTGTATGTGTATGTACAGACGCCAGCACATCAACCTACTACAATCTGTCAAATTTATTTAATAGATTTTCAACATTATCACTAAAGTATAAGGTTCAAAGTTGATTAGGAAAATTTTACAGTTTCGGTTAGGTTGACCTGCTGGCGTTTGTACCTGAACGCCAGAAATGGGTAAATCTCGTTAGACCATGTAACTATGGAAACGATCAATCTAAACACACGGCAGTGCATTATGCCAAGTTCGGAGAAAAGAGAGTCGCGTACTTTTGTATTATTCGCTCAGTCGAACCATTTCGTCCTCCTTTCAACCTGTCCTTACATCAAAATAACCTTAATTAATCCTTGATTGACGTAACTGCTAAATCACTTAAAATATAAATGTTTACACGACTTTACACAACAGCCGATAGACGAATGCGGGAAGTAGCAGGCACGAGAAAGGGGGGGCGCGAGCCCGGCGGCGGCGTCCGCGCCACCAGCCGCCGTCGCTCGGCGACCACTTGAAACGCTGACAGGGCGCGTTGTATTCATATTGCGCAATTTGACCTATGATTTGGATCTCATTTTGTAAAACTAAGAAATATACCAACTTTTGCAAATATAAAAGAATCCTTGAAGAGCTCTTGACCTTACTCACACTTCCGAAAGAACACTCTTCACTAACACACAACTAACCAACAACACACACATACACAACTACCCTACAACACAACACAACACACACATACACAACTAACCAACAACACAACACACAACTAACTTAAAATGTGGCATAAAGGTAGGTACCAAAAACATAAATGTGGAAATAGGGGCCAAGTTCGGTTCAAAGTAAGTGCGACTTTGCCGATTTAAAGAACGTGGATCCAATGGGTGTCCATGTTTTCCAATGGAGGTGAAAGAAAGTTAATTCGATTCCTTGCTAGTGTTCAAAGCTAAAGTCTCAACAGTTACAAACAAATAATTGACTTTGAAAACTTTACAAATTGCACATTCAGTAAGTGAAAGGAACCTGATAAACTTTCGTTCATCTCCATAGAACTTTGCACCAATTTAGATCTCAATTCTTTAACCGTCAAAGCCAAAAATCCTGTACTTATTTTGTACGGTCAACCCCAAATCAGTGGTAGCACTCGCACTACGTAAGAGCGTAGCTACGACATAAAGGCGTCAAATTGTTACCACTGATGTGCGTTTGTCTTTTTTCTTGTCGAACTTGGCTCCTTTTTTACATTCATGTTCTTGGTGGGATTTACAATTACTAAAATCAATAAAACCTTTCAGGTTCTCCTTTTCACCCGTCTGTTCGGTCCTGGCAAGTTGTCGAGCTTGCCTCAAATATGGCGCGGCGTTAAGAAGCGAAGACGACGCAAGCGCAGCGGTAGCACAAGTAGTGATACTCCACCCACAACGACAGATAACCAGGAAACGCAGTATGCTAGTGACGATGAAGAGAAATTGTTGAAGTAAGGATTTTTTTATGTGATACTCCAAAAAACGATGTAGTTTGTGTTTAGAAAATGTCCAGCCCAAAAAAATCCTAAGGCTCATTATTAGCGTACATAGTACCGACAATCGTAACTATTTTCAAATGAAGTTACTCAAAAGATTACATTCAAGACAGAATTCTGGATAGTTTATAAAAAAACTCACGATGCTATTCAAATCACCGTTATTCTTGTTATTTATCGATGAGTACTCGTACATTGTCAAGAAGGCCTTAGAAAGGCATTCAATTTATCATTTTTTACATTCACACGAGGCCGACTACAACCAGGCTATAAGTAACAATCCGAACACTGCTTGAACCTGATGATCTTAATTATCTATATACACCGTGAAATCTTAATGGTTGTTTTCCCGCAGCGAAATGGTTTTGTCTTGGTAATACAATCGTTATATAATCAAATAAAATATTAGAAACAATTTTAAAAACAAATTTTGTGTTGTTGCGTGCAAACTAATTTATGCCGTATCACTACGTGCGAGTGTTTATTTTGCTTTGAACATTTATGCATCGCTGTTCCCGTTGTCGGCGGCGCGTGCGATTCGAGTAGTACCTACAAGTTACCTGTTACTATTGATTCTCACGTTTTCGAGTGGATGAATATTTTTTTAATTATTTTAAAATATCTTTCTTTTTTTTAACTTTTACTCTATGCTTAGAAAGTACTCCTTGTGGCATGTTGCTCTGCCGCGGGAAAACAACCGTTAAGATTTCACGGTGTATATATAAATGAAATGCTGTTACCGAACAGCATTTCATTTTTAAATAGTCAAATCGGTAGCTTATCCTTTGGTAAGCGCATTACTTGAGAACGGCTTGGCTATTGGCTATGTTTGTTTTAAAATTTTCGTAATAGTCCAAATTAGGTTTTAATTGAAAAATAAATTTGAGAAGTTCCCCGGAAAATGTTCAGATTTGGAAAAAAACTGAACGTCCTTTTTTCAATGCGTTTTTGTATGAATTATTGGAAATTTGGACAGGACAACGTCTGTCGGGTCAGCTAGTAAACTAATAAATTCTTAATCCAAAACAACAGGCCTATGGAAGAGAACCAGCATTTAAACAACGATAATAACTCGGGCAATTCGGGCGACAAATCACAGAGACCAACTCCTGCGCATTGGCGGTTCGGGCCTGCGCAGATGTGGTATGACATGCTCAATGTTCCTGAGACCGGCGATGGATTTGATTACGGGTTTAAAGTTAAGGTAAATGATTCCTTTTTTATAGAGTTTTGTAAAAGTTGATTTAAAAATACTGTCCATGGAGTTTCTTGCCTGTTCTTCTCTATAACAATGTACAGTTTGGAACAGGCAGCAGCAGAGCTTCAATTTTCTAACTCCTTGACAGTACAAAAGTGCCTGGAAATGGGTGAATCAATGCCTTGATTTTTGTTTTGTGTTTTGTTTTGACTCTTGTCAGTTCTGAGATACCGAGCTGATAAATAAAAAATACATTAATTTAACATAAAACGTCTTTAGTCACTATAATGATGGTAGAAATCAAACAATTCAACTGTAGAATTTATGATTTGGAATGAGCCAAGTAAAAAAAGTGGTTTGTTGTAGCGTATGTTCCGTTATTTACTGATGATGAAATCTGCTCCATCATTCAAGAACAATATTCTTCCATTCGTTATCAATACTGATAAAGATAGAATTTTGCACCTTCAGGCACCTTCACCAGAAAGAGAAGAGAAGCCAAAAGAAGTTGAGGAATATAATCCTGAGGAACCAGAAAAAGACGAAGATCCTGACAGTGGCTTCCCGGATGATTCCTTCCTCATGGTGTCGCAGCTGCAATGGGAAGATGACGTCATATGGGATGGTAGCGAGATCAAACACAAGGTGAGAACAGAATATCCTCCAGGATCAGAGGATCCTTTGGCACTCGAATGACGTTCACTGGGGGGCGCTACCTATCCATCTATTGTAACAGCAAATCAATTTTCACGCCTCCCCCTTAAACCCTACACCAAATATTTTTTGTTATTCAGATAGCTCATGAAGTCTGGATCTAAGAGGTGCCACCGTGCCATAAATAATTAAAAATCTTAAAAAAAAAACTGATGTATATTCTGGTTGGTAAACATTTGTGCAATTGTTTTGTGAAATGTACTGAAAAAAGAAGTAAGCGGCGTTTATTATAAATTAAAGTCGCTTTTCGTGTCTGACTGTGATCGCGTTGTTCTTCTAAACCACGCAACGGATTTTGATGCGGATCACCATAATTTGGAGAATTTATTCTGGAAGGTAGTGTGTATTATAAATACATTAACATTTATGTTAGATATAGCAGAAATTTATGTTAGATTGATTTTATTTCCACTTAAACGAATTTAAACTTTATTGTGATGAATTTAGAATTACTATTTCTATTGAATTTTTTTGAAAGTGAAAACTTCTTTAGGCGCGTTGAGCACTTTTTGGGTGAACAAAAATCATGAAACTCGCGTCATCGTCACCGAACGCTTTCCATGAGCTATATGTATACTGTGTATATATGTGTACTTTTTGGGTGAACAAAAAGCGTGAAACTCGCGTCATCATCACCGCACGCTGTTTTCACTTCCATCGGCAGTTCCCAAAGACAGGCATGTTTTTTTTTGTATTTAAACTGAACTTTTTAGTGGATTTTCAAAAAAACGTAAGAAAATTTGATTTTCAACCGTGTGGCCCTAATAAAAGTGGGTGTGAAGCTTATGTTTCCTGGTACTTTTAAAAGGTGCTGGCTCGACTGAACAGTAAGAGCAACGCGGCTGGCTGGGTCCCGACATCTGTGAGTCGGACTGCTCAACAGTTCTCACATCCGCGCCCGCAACCACCTGCGCCGTTGCAACCTAAGCCTCCTACGTAAGTCTGCTTAAGAAATTGCAATCATAACAACAATGGGATTGAGTTCAGAATCATTTGTATTAAGCTTGAGTGAGTTATTTTGTTTAAATAAAGGGCTGTCGTAGCCTACTGTACCTATCCTACCTCATTCATTTGTCAAATACCGTTTAAGTAATTATTTAATTTTACGGTCAGAAAATTGATCAAGCCCTTAGAAACCAGATTCACTCTTGATTAGGCCATTTATTTTTTAACCGAATTCAAAAAGCAGGTTTACAATTCGACTGTTTTTTTTTTTGTGTTCTTTTTAAGCGTTTACTCCGCCAATTATGAAATGATTTTGATGATTCTTTTGGTCATACTTCAGAGTTGGTTCAATATACACTTTATTAACTTTGCTTGGGTACTTTTTGAGTTAGCTTCAATAATAGGTTTTTTCCCTTTTGGTATTTACGGATGATGTTATAAGTTCCTGTCACTGTTATTTACTTAGCAGGTAGTGGTATTAGAATTTGTGTGGAAGTGAAAAATAAAAACTTAAAAAAAAAATAACCAAAAAAAGTACAAAATAACGTTAATTTCGGAAGTCGGTGGCAAAAATCGAAAATACAAAACCAAAAACACCGACTTCCGAAATTGAAAGTTATTTCGCACTTTTAAGTGTGTGCTTTAGAGTTTCTACATTATTTGTTCAGAACTTTGTGCCTTAAGATTCCTTAATGATTTTACTTACACTATTATCTATCATACAGTGCATCAACCTCATCATCCAAGCAAGATCCTAATGCCAACGCTGCCGATGGTGAAGACAACACCTGGTACAGTATCTTCCCCGTTGAAAACGAGGAGTTGGTGTACGGAACTTGGGAGGAAGAGGTTATATGGGACGCTGAGAATATGGCTATGGTACCGAAACCCAAGATTCTGACCTTGGATCCTAATGATGAGAATATTATTCTGGGTATACCTGATGATGTAGATCCTTCGAAGATAACTAGAGGTATGTACTGTTTTTTAGTTTCGGGGTTAATGATAATGACTATAGTTTGACCGAGACCGCTGTACCGCACCTTTGGATTGCGCGGTGAGGCGGGGCACGGAACGCCATGAGTGTTGACGAATGAGCGGCCTACACTGCCTCCCGTCTCGCATCGTACAGCAGTTCAGTTAAATGCTAGTACAGGTTTATAAGTATATTGATCTATGGAAAGTAAAAGAAAAGCCTGATTGCTTTCTCATTTCTACTTATATGACATCCCAAAGACTTTAATATTAGTAAAAAATTCTATTCAATCGAAAGAACGAAAAGACATAATCGGACTCTCTGTTGAACACACCATTGAATTGTCCTGTGTTGAGCTCGATAAGCATGTTATAGTATGTGTATACAGACCTCCAAGTTACCAGAATCTATCTATGTTTGATTCTGTAATGGAAGATGTGCTAAAGAAATTAAATGCTAGTAGTAAGTCAATAATCATATGTGGTGATTTTAATATTAATCTATTAGAAAATAACTCTAATACTGTCAGACTACTAAGTCTTTTCAAGTCATTTGATTTGTCAAATGTTTTTATTGAACCAACCCGAGTGACAGCTTCTTCTGCCACTTGTATAGATAATATTTTCTGTAATTGTGATTACTTACATAAACAAATTGTAAATAAGTTGCCATCTGATCACAGTGGACAATCAATAACATTTTGCGCCTACATGCCTTTACAAAAAATTCAAATAAGGTTTAGGCCAATTACATGTAAAAATCTAGAGAAATTAAATAATGCTTTGGCAAGTAGATTATGTATTCAGAGTTTTAATAATATATGTGACCCAAATGAGTTCTACGCCGAGTTCTTTTCACTATTAACCAAGCAATTTATTGACACTTTTCCACTAAAGACTAAAACTATTTACACAAAGTTCTTATTTAGTGATTGGGCGACTCCAGGTATTCGTAAAAGCAGGGAAAAACTTTTTGAACTTTATGGCCTAAAGCAACATATGAATAATACAAGATTTCATCAGTATGTTGCAAAATATTCTAAAACTTTTAAAATTGTGTGCAAATTGGCTAAAGCTCTTCACATTAGCAATAAAATAAAATCAGCTGATGATAAAATAAAAACTACCTGGCAAATAATGAAACCGGTAGGAAAAAACAACGTAATACTGAATTTAATTTAGAGACTGCACATGGCCCCATCAACTCAGATGTGGAAATAGCTCAGGAATTTGAAAACTTTTTTGCTAATATTCCCCATAAAACTACTGAGGCTTTAAATTCCTCACCCGCGCTTTCTGCTGCCTTACTTAGAAAGAATGTAAAGGCATGCCCTTTGGAGTTTAGGTTTCAGCATACAAACCCCCAGGCTGTCATAAAAGCTTTTAAAGATCTTAAAATTAAATCAACAGAAGATCTATGGGGAATGTCTGTAAAAGTCTGTAGATCTATCATCGAAACCATTGCGCCTTATTTAGCTTGCATATTTAATACCAGTGTAGACCAAGGAGTCTTTCCGGATCTCATGAAACACAGTAAAGTAGTTCCTTTGTTCAAATCTGGTGATAGTAAGGAACCCAACAATTATAGGCCTGTGTCAATTCTGCCAGTTCTCAGTAAGGTGTTTGAAAAGTTGATACTCAATCAAATGTTACGTCACTTTAATAAAAATTCCATCTTTCATGATCATCAGTACGGTTTCACCAAAGGGCGTTGTACCACTGACGCCGGTGTCACCCTAATAAAGAACATTTTTAACGCCTGGGAAGAAGCACAAGATGCCATTGGAATCTTTTGCGACCTCTCGAAGGCGTTCGATTGCGTAGACCATGAGACACTTCTGCTGAAACTGGAGCATTATGGGATTAAAAATACAGCTCTTGATTTGCTTAGATCATACCTGAAAGATAGAAAGGTTAAAGTTCAAGTCAACGGCACAAACTCATTAGGGTCTGAAATGGTAATGGGCGTTCCTCAAGGTTCGATATTGGGTCCATTCCTCTTTTTAGTTTATATTAATGATTTACCCCAATTATTTCAAAATCAACCGAAGATGGTGTTATTTGCTGATGACACATCATTGATCTTTAAAATAAACCGACGGTCACAAAATCTTGACGACGTGAATAGCTTTATTGTTCAGGTCCAAGATTGGTTTACGGTAAATAACCTGGTACTAAATAAAAAAAAAACCAAATGCATTAGATTTAAATTACCAAATGTTAGAAGTAGCGAATGTGACATCATATTGAATGGAGAAAAACTGGAATTTATTAATCAAACAGTTTTCCTAGGAATCACGCTAGACGAGAAGTTACAATGGGGACCCCATATAACATCTCTCGCGGGGCGGCTATGTTCAGCCGCTTATGCTGTTAGAAAGATAAGACAGTTAACAGATGTAGAAACCGCGCGTTTGGTCTATTTAAGTTACTTCCACAGTATTATGTCGTATGGCATTTTACTGTGGGGTCGGGCTGCTGACATTGAATCTATCTTTATTTTACAAAAAAGAGCTGTCAGAGCCATTTATAATCTACGTCGTCGCGAATCTCTCAGGGAACTATTTAAAAAGATTAATATTATGACGGTACCTTGCCAATTCATTTATGAAAATATTATGTATGTGAGAAAAAATCTACATCTTTTTAACAAAATAAGTGATAGACATAATTTTAATACTAGAAATAAAGATAAAATAAATCAACCATTTTTCAGACTATCTAAAGTACATACATCTTTTATGGGGTACTGTGTTAAATGTTACAACAGAATACCTTGTGATATATTAGAATTAAATGAAAGAAAATTTAAAACTCATATAAAAAATACACTTTGCAAACAAGCATATTACAAATTAGAGGATTATATCCAAGATAAAAATGCTTGGAAACATGCTGGTCCTGCTCCATAGGACAATTTAGAATCTAGACAAAATCTAACTGGTTGCTAATTTAATTGTATAATACTTATATATATATATTTTTAATTTTTTATTTTTTTATATTGGTTTTACATTCTGTGATTACTCGAACTCACACGCTGAGTTATATTACTTGTAAAAATGCTAGGAATATCGTATAATTTTACAATGTTTGTAAATATGTGAGCACCATGCATCTATCACATGATTAATTTATCTGTCATTCCTTAATTTTTCATTATTTTTACCTAACGTGGTATAGTAATCTTATTCTAGGTGCATCGTCTTCACATATAATGATATAATTGATGTATACAAGATATTGTGAAAACATTTTAAAAGAGTAACGGTGGAGTTTCTTGCCCATTCTTCTCCATACGAAAACTACCTTTTGGAAGGGGCAACTAGAATCAATTATTATTTAAATGTTGACGTTCAAAAGTGCCTTTTTGTGCCTAATTGAAATAAATTATTTGACTTTGACTATTTGACTTTGACTTTGACTTTATCTTTGAAATTAAATATGTCATAGTAATGATGTCACTTTCTTCTTTCAAAATTTTTTTTGACACCATGTACCATCGAAGAAGTTCATATCTATACACCGTAAGGACTATTTCTGCTTGCAGCGCTCGGCCGCTATAGAACCGGGGCGGTAACAGATGTGGTCATCGTGTTCACGGGATTTTGTTTTCAAACTGCTTAGATATGAAGTTCTTTGATATTACATATTAATTTTCTTAGTCATCATTTCATTGTGCTTTTGTGTGTTGTGCTATTTCTTTTGTGTGCACTAAATACATTATTTATCTATATAACTATCTAAATTACTGATACGTAACAACTCATTTTGATGTTGCCAAGTGTCTTGTAATGAGATAAATTGTTTTAGAGAGAGGCCCACAACCTAAAGTGAAGATACCCCATCCTCACGTGAAGAAATCAAAGATCCTCCTCGGCAAGGCGGGCGTGATCAACGTGTTACAGGAAGACGCGCCGCCGCCACCACCCAAATCTCCTGATAGAGATCCCTTCAATATTTCTAATGATGTGTAAGTATTTATAGTATTTTTATATGTTTAAAACAGATTTTATGTATAAGATGGTATGGGTGCCGTGTCTCTGCTCCACACGTGACATTTTAGTGCTGTATTCGGCATGGTACTATTTAGGTATAGTATTTTAAGATTTTTTATAGATAGAGGTTTTAAGTTTTACTAACCGCAGTAACAATCTGGCGGGCCGCCAGCTTCGTAACGGAAAACATGAAGGAAAATATGATTTAGCTTAAATTATAGGAGGATTAACGTTAGTAGCACCTCCGCCGCGAAACCGTAGCAACGAAACCGCAATAGTTCAATTCAACTGGCTCGCGTCATGTTCCGCTACCCGAGTTCCGCTACTCGAATTTCAAATAGCGGAACATGATGCGAGTCATTTGAATTGAACTACTGCGGTTTCGCTGCTATGGTTTCGTGGCACAGATGTGTGATTATTATCACTTCGTACTTCATAGAATTGCCTAGATATGTATCCAAATATGCCAATTACTTAGATTTTTTTTACTGCGAATTTGACATTATGGTGTGTGTGGTGACAGACTACACTAGAGCCATACAACCATACCAATCATCTAAATTACCTAATCCGCAGCTTCTACATGGCCAAGTCTCAGAACCCTCGCCTCAAGGTCGGTGGCGGCCAACTGATCCAACACAGTACTCCAGTGGTAGAGCTCCGCGCTCCGTTCATACAGACCCACATGGGCCCGGCGCGCCTGAGGGCCTTCCACCGGCCGCCGATGAGGAAACTGTCGTACGGCCCGCTGGCCGCGCCCGGCCCGCATCCCGTGCAGCCCCTGCTTAAACATATCAAGAAGAAGGCTAAGGTATGTATTGTAAAACTAAGCCTACTAAGAAAGTGGAAGTCGTGGTAATCTAAGTTACCAAAAACGTTCATCGTTCATCACCGCCTGGTCTTTAGGCTCAAAAGATCGGCGAAAATCGTAAACATTTCAGTAAAAAAAAAAAAACTTTCTACTTAAATATTCCAAAACGAGTACGCGTAAAATACCATGTTCCCATTGTTTAACCTGTGCATTCTTGCGATCAAAACGGTCTAGCTACGGTCAAATAGTGCCTTTCCAACGTGATTTCTCTTGCACAACATTATATTTGTGCAAAACGTTACTATATTCAATTTCATACAAATCGACTAACGCAACATATCCATAGCTTCTTTATTGTGTTATCATGCCCAATAGTGAGAATGCACGCAAAAATGATCTTTAAAACTTACCATTCTTGTCCACAGCAACGCGAGGCTGAACGGTTAGCATCTGGTGGCGGTGACGTGTTCTTCATGAGAACTCCGGAAGACCTGAGTGGTCGGGATGGCGAACTGGTACTAGTAGAGTTTTGTGAGGAACATCCCCCACTCATCAGCCAAGTCGGCATGTGTTCCAAGATTAAGAACTACTACAAACGAACTGCGGCAAAGGTATGTTTATTTTGTAATTCTGCAGTTGTGTTTTCGAGTGTTAAGGCAGAACAATGTTGTGTTCTGTTGCTGAAAAGGGATGGTGCTATTAATCGTGTATAGCTCCATCTTTCTCTCACACTAGACAAATGTTGGCTTTAAAACGAACCACAACAAGCTTGCCTTATTCACATAGTAAGTTCAAAAATTCTTGAAGACTGTATTTTACCAACCATTGTATTTATTATACCTTTATAAAGTATGGTGCCACTTTAAATCAAATCTCTATGAAATCTCTTTCAAACCAGGAGAAAAAAGCTGCAGGCCTACTACCTACATCTTCAACTCCTCAATGGAAACGAAATGGCGGGACTTCATTGTCCATGTGTCTGCTATTTGTGATTACAATATTTCAGAAACGAATAATTGAAATATTAACATTATATTCCTCGAATATTTTGAGGTAAAATATTTATTAATGTGTATTTTTATTTTCATTGCCAAAGGGATCCAAAAGGGCAGGTGCTAATTCAAAGGTAGGCCTCTTTTTAACATTCTTAAACCATGTGATTTCCACTTTTTACAAAAACAAAGTTTACAAGTAATACAGACTGCCCGTAACTTTTCAGGTCTAAACTAGATTTGTTATCCAAACTTGTACAAAATGAAATACTTGTCATAAATAAAAGTAAGATAAAATAATCATCATCAATTGTAAACTTACTTTATTTACTTTGCCTTTTTTGTCATTATTCTAAATCTTTTATATAAACTATTATAAATCTTGGGTTATTCTATAACTGCTACTGAAACGTAAGCCCTACTCTTACAGGACGAGGGTCCAAAACCGCTCAAATATGGCGAGGTAGCTTATGCACATACGTCGCCTTTCCTCGGCATATTACCGCCAGGCGCAACGCAGCCCGTTGTGGAAAATAATATGTACAGAGCGCCAATATACGAACACACACTACAGCCGTCTGACTTCTTGATTATAAGGACAAGGTAAGTGCACAGATAGACATCTGCATATGCATGCGTAGACAGATATAATAAGTTACGTACCACCGCCGTGCCGTGATAAAGACTGCGTCCGTTATCATGGCCGCCGGCCGTCCTGAACTTAAAGAGTCTATAATACCTCAACACACTTAGCATGATACTCCATTATAACGAAAATACTGCAGCATTAATGTTGAGGATTAATGTTAAGTACTATGTTTGACGAAAACACGTTTCCATAAAGTTTTCTCGAGAGAAAAAAAAACCAAGTTACCTCCAAACCGAACAATAAACAGTATTAAAAAAATACTTCATATTAGATCACGAAACTGCATAAAAACTGAACTAACTATAAAGCGGATACTATTTTTATTACTGTTATTTTCACCATAAAAAGAAATTACCAAAACTATTGGCGCTTTGGAGCCTCCTTACCGCCGCTGAGGCTCGCTCTCACTCAGTCCGCGAGCAGTATAGTGTGAGCGAGATAAGGAGTGAATTTTAACTGAGGTATTATGGACTCTTAACGATACATTAACTTTGTGTAATATAGGAAATTAACTTACATACAAAAAAACTGCAGCTGCGTAAGTATTTACTGCGTCTTCAAGAGTGGTTTCAAGTTGAAATTGTTTTTTCTTAAAAAAAATGAAATGAAATTGTTTATTCTGTAAATAGGATATTGCAATCACTTTCACACGTCATATTTAAAAAAAAAAAAAAATTATGAAGAAAATTCTAGATGATTTCGGCGTTTCCTATCTGACTGCTCTGAGAAGAAAGACCGAAACAAACTCAGAGGTCACAGTCTCTTTTAAAGTCCAGACATAATCTTGGTCAGGCCATATGAAAACACCTAACTGCTTAACTTATCACTAAAACATGTTTGTTTCCAGACAATCGTATTACATTCGTGAAGTCGACGCAATATTCGTGGCCGGTCAAGAATGTCCTCTGTATGAGGTGCCCGGTCCAAACTCAAAGAGGGCTAATAATTTTGTACGAGACTTTTTGCAGGTCAGTGACATAACTATTAGGCCATTCTCACACGGGGTGACGGCAACTCAACCTAAACTGGTTGGTACCTGCCGTTGCCAACTGCGATACAACTATATCACATGGCCAAACTCAAGTTGTATAAATTTTAGTAATTTCCTCATTCATTCAGACACCGTTCACACGATAACGCGCCAATATTATGAAAAATTGCGTTGGCAACGACCTAGCGACCTGCACTGCCAGTCGCGCGTTACTGGTTGCGTCGCCGTTGAAAACTAATGTTTGCAAGTTGCGTTCTGTGAGAACCGCCATAGAAATGTATGTGCTAACGCGATTGGTTGCGTCGGCGTTAAAAACTGGTTTTATGTTGGTCACCAAGTGTGAGAATGGCCTTGGGTAACTAATGTTTTTTTTTTATTATTAAGCTTGTATTGTCGCACTGGTGGGCAACAGCCACATTTTATTTTCCACTCCGCTTGCAAAAGACAAATCGTTTTCGATGTTAAAATATATTCTTGTCGCTGTAGGTCTTCATATACAGATTATTCTGGAAATCTCGAGACAAGCCACGGCGTATAAAGATGGATGACATAAAGAGGGCTTTCCCTTCACATTCTGAGAGCTCTATTCGAAAACGTCTCAAGTTGTGTGCCGATTTCAAGCGGACAGGATTGGATTCTAATTGGTAAGATCTCGACAATTTAATTTTCTTGGTATTATTTGTACGATCAGCAACGAAAAATGGTTGAAAATATTGCTTTGACCATGCATCTCAATTGAAACAAATTTATTGGGAACTTTTCCAGCGATTGATGTAGGTTATAATAGCACAGTATTAATAAGCGCAACGACGCGCTTCGAAATCCCAGTGTATGTCAATACGCAACAGTATCGAGTGCACCGTAGTTACGCACGGACGTGGAAGGTTTATCTACCGAGAGGCCGTAGGTAATTATTTCAAGGTCACTTACGAGACACAATACTGTTACTTATTTATACTGTGGTTATAGTGAAGCAGTCAGTTTTTTATTTTGAATTGTTTAGTGGTGGTTTAAAACTAAAGTATTAGCCGAATTTCGTTGCTGACTGTACTAAATTTGATGCGATAGGTCACTCATTCTACCTAACAATGATTTGAAATTATTTGTAACTCTCTAAAGGTGGGTTATAAAACCAGACTTCCGCCTCCCATCCGAAGAAGAGATCCGTGCTATGGTTTCCCCGGAGCAGTGTTGTGCGTACTTCAGTATGGCGGCGGCAGAACAAAGGCTCAAAGACGCTGGCTACGGAGAGAAGTTCATATTCACACCTCAGGAAGATGACGATGAAGAAATGCAGTTGAAGATGGACGATGAGGTATGGCAGAACTTTATTAGGTGGTTATGTTGTTTTGTTTTTAAGTAACATTTGAGTGTAAGGGCAGGATTCACAGAACGCTTTTGGACTTTACTTATCTAAGTAAAGTAAGCGTTTCATACTAATATAAACTTTATTCGTATAACGTTTACGTTCATATTCATAAGCGATGCTTGCTCTCATTCGCTTACACGATTATAAACGTTAAATGCGTAATTAAACATCGGTTTAAAGACATAATCGGTTATTTTTCTAAACAAGTCACTTAATGCTAGGTTTAACAATAATGTAACTCCTACACCACTGTTAATAATATGAAAACCTGCATTACAGGACGTTCATATGTAGCCAAAAAGTCAGTTATTGATTCCATTCAATATCACTTTGTTTTTGATTTGTAATAAAATAGCAAAAAAATATTTGTTATGTTAAAAATCTTGATATCAACTTTTTATTATTATTTTTATAATTTACTAGCTGCGCCCCGCGGTTTCACCCGCATATGTCTCGATCCCGCGGGAAATTGTATCGTGGATTTCTAAGATTTATACTGTATTTTGCCAATTTTTAGTTTTTGAATAAATGTTATTATTATAATATCGGGATTAAAAGTATCCTATATCCTAACCCAGATCATGGTCTACCCATGTGCCAAATTTCATCCAAATATGTTCTCACAAACAATCTCTGTAATTATAAGTTACCAATTAACATGATATTATTTATTTTCATTCCTAAGGTAAAAGTCGCCCCCTGGAACACAACTCGCGCCTACATCCAAGCCATGCGCGGCAAATGTTTGCTCCAACTGACTGGGCCAGCGGACCCCACCGGCTGCGGCGAAGGATTCTCTTACGTACGCGTGCCCAACAAGCCAACACAGCAGCCCAATGAGGAACAACAGCCAAAGAGAACTGTGACGGGAACTGACGCTGATTTGAGAAGACTCAGCTTGAATAATGCTAAGGCTTTGTTGAGGAAGTTTGGAGTGCCTGAGGAAGAGGTATGTTAGATTAAACTTTTTGTATGGATCTTAGAATGATTATTGTCAGAGACGTCATCGTTATTTTTGAGATGACGTCTTTGACAACAATCATTCATTGAAACAGTGATAGCCATGTGATAGCTTAGTGGTGTGACCATCGGACTGCCAAGTCATCTCGAGTTCGTACGCAAGCCTCGCATATCATGAGGCATTTCTCAACGTTATGTGAAGCCAAGTCAGAGGTCCATGGGTGGCATAAAAACTGACACCAGGCTAGTCACTAACCAAACGAAAAAGAAATAAATTATTTTTGAGCCCGGTAATAATATTCAGATGATGTATAATGAAAATATCTGTATGAAGTGACTCTGGGCGGGTTGTAGCTAATTACGGAAAAGGCTATAAAAATACTTTCGGTGTTAAAATCAGGCATTGTTGATATACAATTTACTTACATACATAATGACATATATATGACTTTTTTGTGGTAACTGATAGCTAGGAAAGTTCCGATAAACCAAGGGCAGGTTTAGCTGCAAGTTATCTGTTTTATTTATACATTTGTTTATTTAGAAATATTAAGCTTCGCTTGCCGCGGTTGGTCCGTGGATGGGTGACCATCTTTACATATCGAGACACCTCCGTGCCTCGGAAAGCACGTTAAGCCGTTGGTTCCGGCTGTCATTCGTGAATCTTTGGCAGTCGTTACGGGTCGTCAGAATCCCGAAAGTCTGACAACTAGTCTAACGAAGGGGTATTGTATTACCCAGTATCTGGGTTGTGGCGGTCAGATAGACAGTCGCTTCATGTAAATACTGGTATTCAGCTGCATTCGGTTAGACTGGAAGCCGACCCCAACACAGTTGGGAAAAGGCTAGGTAGTTGATGGTGATTTGTATATTTATAAACTCAATGTATGCTTAATGGAATGTAAATTCTTCCTTTTATAGATCAAGAAACTATCTCGTTGGGAAGTTATTGACGTAGTCAGAACATTGTCAACGGAAAAAGCAAAAGCTGGTGAAGAAGGAATGACGAAGTTTTCGAGAGGAAACCGATTCTCTATAGCTGAACATCAAGAAAGGTTAGTGTCTTTGTTGTTTGTTAGGTTAGTTAGTTAGTTTGATTTTGTTTTAGCAGGTCTTGACTGAAAATATCATAAAATATAATGTTTTTTTAACCTACGTAACTATTTTTTTTTTCTCTAGTATATCTTGTCTAGTTGTTAATGATCAGGTTATAATCCGTTTGTCTCGTACAGATACAAAGAAGAGTGCCAGCGTATATTCGAGCTACAGAACCGCGTACTGACGAGCACAGAAGTGCTGAGTACAGATGAGGCCGAGAGTTCTGTCAGTGAAGAATCAGATTTGGAAGAGATGGGAAAGAATTTGGAGAACATGCTGGCAAACAAGAAGACAACTGAACAGGTAGTTAAGTTTTTGGAATGCCATGCGTAAATTGATTTCCATTCCTTCTCAACAGATTTTTACTTCATGCACTTCTGAACGGGAACATTATAGGCTGATTATGATGAGTAAGATAAGTATACTTACTTTGGTTTTTATTTTGTAGTTGTCAATGGAAAGAGAAGAGGCAGAGAGAGCGGAACTGAGGAAAATGATCCTAGGTCAATCAGAAAAGAAGCCTCAAATCAATCAAAACGATCAGCAGCAATCATCGAGTCAAGGTAAATACGTTGATATTATCATTGGTACCAAAATATTAAGTTTGTTCATAGCTACTGATGCCCGGTTTCGCGAGCGAAAATGAACACGAAAAATTAGTTTACAAAATTGTCAAGAGCGCGTTAACTGCACTAATCTCGCGACAATCTAAGAAGCCCGATTTGACACCTATCAAAATACTGTGTAGTGACAGGAAAAAAACCGATTCTCGAGACATAACGATTTATCATACAAGTATGGTAAATCGATATGTCTCGAGAATCCGTTTCAAGCAATGTAAATAAATTGTCGATTACAAACTCTAAGTATGATAAATCGATACGAGAATCCGTTTCAAGCAATGTAAATAAATTGTCGATTACGAACTCTAAGTATGATAAATCGATATGCCTCAAGAATCCGTTTCAAGCAATGTAAATAAACACAGAGACATATCGATTTATTACACGTCCTCATCATCAGCCTACATCAGTCCACTGCTGGACATAGGCCTCACGCCATTCAGCTCGATTCTCGGCAACTCTCATCCAGCTGCTAAAGCTTAACCACTCTGAAATGACGCGCCCCACTACCGCATTTACGCACACCGTAATGCGGTAGTGGGGCGCGTCATTTCAGAGTGGACAATATCAAAATAAAGCTAAAACAATATGTGATCAGATCTTGTTTTTATATGTTTTAACATTTAATAATACAGTAATTATACGTTTCTCTCTTTTCTAAATGTAATGTTTGTAAAAGTATCGATTTTTCAAAACATAGATTTTATTCGGTAGAAAATGGCTTAAAACGGTCACAGCACTACGGTAACCAACCCAAAGACATGACATTGTAATGACGTCCTGTCGGAATATTAATCAACGATTAATTCGTGTTTTTGAGTGGATTTTTCCAATATAAAGTGAAACTTGGTGCTTACGAATGATACCCATTGTTATAGTGTATGGATAACATAAGAATTAATTAGAATTATAAATTTGATTTTTCGATTTCTTACGTAGACGTTCATACAAAGTTATCGCGGCTTGTCTAATGAAATTTATACATGCCGCATGCCGAAATATGTTGTCGCGATATTAGTTACACTACTGAAAATTGTTATTAAAAACATTTAGCATAGCATAATCTGCCTATAATGTTCCCCCACTGCTGGGACACAGACAGGAGGTCTGTGTCTCTGCGAGAGGGAGTGGGCTGTAATCAACCTCGCAGACCCAGTGCGGGTTGGTAGATGTCACATGTCTTTGAATTTTTGGTTCTACGACATGACGGTTTCCTCACGTTGTTTTCCTTCACCGTTTTGAGAGCAGTGGTGATGAAATTATTTACACAAAGTAAAGCGCCTGCTTGGGTTCGAACGCATCACCTATGTAAGTCGTAAGTCGGGGCCCGTTACCACTGGGCCTCCACTGCTCACATTTAGGCAGTTTTAAATTGTCACAGATAGAACTAAGTAAACTTATTTATACAGGGTGGCAGGGACATCGACGCGAAAACTGTTACCATGGATTCAGCACGTCATTCTGAACCCCACTGCGTAGAAATTTATCGTCGGTTATTAAAAAAAAAAAAACATGTTCCATACATTTTGACCGCGGAGGTATTATTCTATGAAACAGCAGATTTTGACTGAAGCCATGGTAAAAGATTTCGCGTCGATGCCAGCCGGTATATAGAGAACTAAGTTAACTTATTTCCCATTTCACATATTAAACGAAAGTTACGCAATTTCTTCTCTTCCTAATTATTTCATATTTTGCAGGCACACATTATATTATTTTCGTAATTATCTAAAAAAACAAATAATACTTGCTTGCGTACCTTAGCTATACCTTTATTTGCTTGCACAGACGCCAGCAGGTCAACCTACCCGAAACTGTTAAATTTTCCCAATCAACTTTGAACCTTATGCTTTAGTGATAAAGTTGAAAATCTATTAAAGACATTTGACAGATTGTAGTAGGTTGATGTGCTGGCGTCTGTATATCACTTCACCATACTATATTACACTTACCCTCTTTTCCCCAACAGCAGGTCGCGTGCTCCGCATAGTCCGTACGTTCCGCAACGCGTCAGGACAACGCTACACCCGCGTAGAGTTAGTACGTAAAGCGGCTGTCATTGAAGCATATATGAAGATACGACAAACTAAAGATGATGCTTTTATAAGACAGTTTGCGACAATGGATGAATCGCAGAAGGAAGAAATGAAGAGGGAGAAGAGGAGGATTCAGGTATGTTTATTTCTTCGTCTGTGATTCGGTTGTATTTTAGTAAATTTTATAAAATTTGCCATTTTTTTTTTTGATTTAATTTGCACTCCTATAAAGGCGATATTTGGTTAGGAGAAAATAACGCCAATTGAAACCTAGGCTTTGAATAGAATTTAGTCTCCGAATGTCATCTGTTGTACAAAATTGTAAAAGGATAAATAAATGATAAAGAAAAACAAAATAAAATTATTGTTGAATTCGATGCTCGGGTCAGGATGAGGGTTGCTGCCTCCTCTTCCGTTCGTGTTTTTGGATTTGTTTGTAGGTACTTTCAATGATTGGTTTTATTTGAAATTATTAAGAAAGGCATTTATTGCATATTATATTCGTTGGGTACAATCGTTTGTTGCGTGGTAAAAAAAATTATATAAAAAAAAAGAATGGTGGCGCGCGCGGCGAATAATCTAGACGTCTGAAGTAGGTGGGAGACGCTCCGCGATGATTGGCTGACATGCTTGACGCTAATTGGAGTATGTCTTTTCGCAAACACACCGTCAGCTCCAACTTCAGGTCGCAACTTGATTCGTCATGCTAATAGATGGCGCAGGCGGTAACATAGGCCCGGCCTTGGAAGTAGCAGGTTCCAACAGGATCAGCAGGACGGCACATCTGATATTGACAGCGGCACTGGCAGCGGGCATATTTTTGAAAACGCTCTGCGTGTGACACCTGAAGCCGTGAGTAGGTCAGCCACTCTTGAGATTCCGTCAGCACCCGGATGAATTCGGATAATCCTTCCTAGTTTCCACCTGAGTGGAGGTAGGTTATCGTCTTTGATTAGAGCAAGTTGATTGAGCGTAATGGAATCTTGACGAGTCTTCCATTTAGTCCGCGTCTGCAGCTCCGACACATATTCTGTGGCCCATCGCTTCCAGAAGCTTTGCCTCATCTGCTCGATCACGTCGTAGCGCTGCAGTCGATGAGTCGGTGTAGCAGTCAAGTCTTGGTAGGCTGGAGCGGTCAGTGGCCGGCCGATGAGGAAATGGGCAGGGGTAAGGGGTTGTAGGTCGTTAGGATCTGTGGACAGAGCTGTTAAGGGACGGGAATTCAGAATGGCTTCAGTTTGTGCCAACACCGTACTGAATTCCTCGTAAGTGAGATTAGTACCCCCCACTACTCGTCGCAGGTGGTGCTTACACGATTTCACCCCTGCTTCCCACAAACCGCCAAAATGAGGAGCATACGGAGGAATGAAGCTGAATTTAATATTGTTATTTGAAGCGAAATCACTAATATCCTTACTATTATTTTCAATGAAAGAAACTAATTCTTTTTCAGCCCCTACGAAATTCTTACCGTTGTCTGACATTATCTCGGCCGGCATACCCCTACGTGATATGAAACGTTTTAATGCAAGTATGTAATCCTTTGTTGAAAGAATTGTAACTAATTCGAGATGAATGGAACGTGTACATAAACAAACAAATAAACATATGTACGCTTTAGTGAGACTAGCCCCCCTCCCCCTACGGTTCAAAATCATCACCGGCCCCGCGTAGTCAACGCCGCAGCGCATAAAAGGGAAGCCGGGTTCCAAGCGTTCAGCCGGCAAGTTACCCATGAGAGGCTGTATGGTCTTCCCTTTGATGCGTGTGCACGTGACGCAGTCGTGTACCGTTTTCCTCGCTAGGTTTCGGCCTCCGAGCGGCCACCAAGCCTCACGCACACAAGCCAACAGGAGCTGAGGTCCACCGTGCAACAATTGTTTATGTTTATATGAAAACAACAACACTGTGAATCTATGCTTACTACACAATAGCACTGGATGTTTTTTATTATAATCGAAATATGACGAGTTACTTAATCGTCCACCAACGCGTATTAATTTAAATTCATCAAGAAAAACATCCAAGCCAATTATTCTTTTAGATTTCACAACCGATCGCTTAGTTAAATCATTATATTCGTTACAGAATGATTGCACTTGCGCGAGCCGTGCGAGCATTACAACTGAGGCGTCTAACTCATCGACAGATAAGGAACCGGTTTTGCGATAATGTTTACTCGTACGCGTGTTACCTATAAAACGTAGTACATAGGCTGTCGCTCGCCGTAATCGATTAAATGAGGAGAATCTGTTGAAATCAATTAGGCCAGCATTATCATTTGAATTACTACACACCATACTAACATGTTGTGCCTTTAAGTCGGGCAATTGATCTTTATCTATGGAAATATCGCTTGAATAATCGAATTTATGCTGTTGTAAAAAGACTGGCCCGTGCCACCACATGTTATTGGTCTGAAGCTCGTTTAGAGGAAGCCCTCTCGACACTATATCAGCCGGGTTATCTTTACCGTTAACATGCAACCAAATTGCATCACCTGTAAGCTCGTTTATTTGTGAGACACGATTCTGAACAAACGTCTTTAAACTATGAGGTGACATTCTGATCCAGCCCATGACTATGGTGGAATCAGTCCAGAAAACTACTTTGGTGAAAGTCAATCTTAATGAACTTATAATTTTCTGATATAATCGTGCGCCTAGTAAAGCGCCACATAACTCAAGTCGCGGAATGGTGCATACAGTTTTGACTGGCGCAACCTTGCTTTTAGCACATAACAACTTCGTAGTTACTATAGATAACTCGTCCGCGTAAGTGCGTACATATGCGCAGGCACCGTACGCGTCTTGTGAAGCGTCAGTGAAAATGTGTAACTCACTATTATATGTACATTCACTCATGACGTAACGAGGGACACGAATATTGCCTAATGCGGATAAGTCTTGAAGGAATCGATTCCACAAGCATTCGATGTCGTTAGGAACCGAATCATCCCAATCGATTTTACATAGCCACAATTTTTGAAGCAACATTTTTGCTATAATTACTGTCGGCGACAAAATACCTAGCGGGTCATAGATTTGTGAAATCACCGACATCATACTTCGCTTAGTAACCTTATTAGATTTATTTTCTAAGTTGGTAGTGAAATAAAGTTCGTCTTTATCGACTTGCCAACCTAAACCGAGAGTTTTATTTTGGCATTGTTCCCCGATAGCTAATTCTTTAGATGCTTCTATGTTTACGTCATAACTAAATGTCCACTTCCGCAAAGGAAAGCAGGCCGATTTTAGAACCTCCGAAGTTTTTTCGCATGTTTTTAACAAAACTTGGGGATCGTTATCACCAGTAATTAAGTCATCGACAAAAAAGTCTTCGTTTATGACCTTAGCAATGACCTTATCTTCCGTTTCCTGTGCGAGTTGACGTAAACAACGCATACTTAGGTATGGAGCCGACGCGGTTCCGTACGTAACCGTGTTGAGTCGGTATATTTTTAATTCATCCGATGCATTTTCCCGCCATAATATTAACTGAAGGTTGCGCTGATCATGATGCACCAGTACCTGCCGGTACATTTTCTCCACGTCAGCGCAGGCAACATATTTATATTGCCGAAAACGAAGTAAAATAGAAAGAATATCATTTTGAAGAGGAGGTCCTATCATCTGTATATCGTTCAATGACTTATTTGAAGTAGTTGTGGCACTAGCATCAAACACTACACGCAATTTTGTAGTCGTACTGTGTTCGCGGAATACTCCATGATGCGGGAGAAAATAGTGTGGCCATGCGTATTCGTTTATTAGAGACATGTGCCCTAGTTCAATATATTCACGTATAAAGTCACTGTACAACCTTTTATAAGAAAGAGACCGATCTAACTTGCGTTCTAATGATAAGAAACGAGATTTTGCGTTTTCATACGATTCTCCGAGCGCGTCAGCTGATTCCTTCAATGGAATTTCTCACTGAGAACCTACCATTACTATCTCGTGTAGTAGTGCTAAAGAAAGATTCTTCACACTTACGATCTTCTTCGGTAAGAATAGAACCTGAACTTACAAGTTCTTCTAGTTCCCAAAATTTACGTAGTTGTGTATCTGTAGTCGACTGCTGTACAAAATTACACTGAATATTATTAATGTTTGATTTATTATAAACGGGTCCCGAAATTAACCACCCTACCTTCGAATTCTGTAGGTATGGACCATTGGATAATCGAATTCGATCAATATCCAACAAATCCCAAAATACGTCCGCACCAATTAGTAAATCTATCTCTGACGGTATGTTGAACGTTGGGTCCGCAAGACATACGTTGTCTGGAATGTGGATAGTGTCATAGACAATATGAGTTGCCGGCAACCTCGTCGTAATGCACGGCAAAACAAAACATCTAAGAGAAATATTAAAGTTACTCGTTTTCGATCGCATGTTGATATCGCATAATTTATTCGATTGTGAGACCGACTGTCCCACGCCCGATATTCGTATAGTGGACTGTATTACTGATACGTTTAAACGTTTACAAAGGTTTTCTGAAATAAAGCAATTTTGGCTACCACTATCTATCAGCGCTCGAGCTGTATGATATTTACTATTACTATCCATGACTTCGACTAGTGCAGTGGATAATAATACCTGTGGTAACTGTACGGAAGGCGCATTATCGATTAGCAAATTATTCGCACATGATACGACAGATACCGGTTTTTCATCAGCACTCGTCGCTGACGATGCCGGTATGGTTGCCATAACATTGTTATTTTCATTGTGCAGTAAAGTATTGTGTTTTTCCTTGCACTGCTTGCACGGCCCGAATATGCATTCGGTAATTAGGTGACCTGTACGTAAACAATTACGACACAGGTCCTTGGAGTTATCAATGAATCTAATTCTGTCCGGAACGGTTAAGTTAAGGAATTTAAAACAAATAAATAACGGGTGATTTTGCCCACACAAAAAACAAGGCTGTTTTGATGTTTCGGATGTACCGGTATTTTTACGCGTCGACACATAGCTTTGTGATTGGTGTACTGCAGCACTCGAGTGCCTTTTATTATCCAACTTATTGTTAGGTTTATTATCCTGTGTACTTCGAGTATGGTTACTGTGAACCATATCTAACATATCGGCACGATTACGTAAAAAACACAACAAATCATCTAATTTTGTTTTGGTTTTATGAATACCAGTAGAAATTGAGCCTAAGTAATTCTCCCACTCACGTTCAGTGAAAGAATCTAGCTTCGATACTATAATGTAAATGACTAAAGTGTCCCACGTTTCGGTGGGCTCGTCAAGGGATTTGAGTGCTCGTAGGTTACGTAACACTACATCGATTAATTCTCTGATTAACGAAGGGGATTCTTTGTTAATGGATTGTGCATTAAACAATGATTTCACATGGTTGTGGGTTAACAGACGATTATTGTGGTACCTATTCTCCAACAACTCCCATGCGTGGATATAATTAGCGGCAGTAAACTCTAATGCACTTATAACCTGGAGTGCTGAACCACTGAGCGAAGACTTCAGGTAATGGAACTTCTGAATTGCGTCTAAATCACTTCGTTTATGAATCATAGACAAATAGGAATTTTTATACTCGAGCCAGTGATCATATGAACCATCGAAAGAGGGTAGTGTAATCTGCGGTAATTTAATAGAACTAAAATTACTAAAATGCGCACCTGAACAATTAAAACTATCATTCGCATCACTTATTTTTGCAACGTCGGTTAAGCATTTTGCAACGGACATGATACTAAAATATTGATCTTCAAAAGATGCCCTATACTCTATTTGTTTATCTAGTTCACTGTCATCTAATATTTGTTCGATTTTGTCTTGAATCTTGGTAAACGCGATTAGCAGACTGGAGACTGACTCCATGCGTAAGAGAAGTTCTGCCTGCTGTCGTTCAGACATCTTAACGTTTTCATACTTGGCAATATATTTTTCAAATAAAGTAAGTCGACCTTTTAGTGTACCCCTTTGCTTTTTAAGATCCCCTATATTCGAATTATTATGATCAGCTTCTGTGTAATCGTCGTCACTCATTCTAGCGGCTTATGAAAGACAAAGGTTACTCACGGTTAAACACCAACTGCTAGACAAGACGGTAGGCGACACGTGTTGCGAACTTTGCGCGATGTAGGTAAACTGGAATTTCAAAATCACAGTACTGGATTAGACAACTGAAAAATGGGATGGGAAGAACAGGAACGACTGGCCTGACCGTTTCTTGCTGATCCTCGATGCGATGCGAAGATCCGTCTCGACAGGACCAATGTTGAATTCGATGCTCGGGTCAGGATGAGGGTTGCTGCCTCCTCTTCCGTTCGTGTTTTTGGATTTGTTTGTAGGTACTTTCAATGATTGGTTTTATTTGAAATTATTAAGAAAGGCATTTATTGCATATTATATTCGTTGGGTACAATCGTTTGTTGCGTGGTAAAAAAAATTATATAAAAAAAAAGAATGGTGGCGCGCGCGGCGAATAATCTAGACGTCTGAAGTAGGTGGGAGACGCTCCGCGATGATTGGCTGACATGCTTGACGCTAATTGGAGTATGTCTTTTCGCAAACACACCGTCAGCTCCAACTTCAGGTCGCAACTTGATTCGTCATGCTAATAGATGGCGCAGGCGGTAACAATTATTTATATTAAACTAAGCGTTTTTTCAGCCGAGTGTTCAAATTAAGGTTATTTGAACACCATTAAAGATACGTATTTGTAGTAGTAACATATTCCTATGGGCGAGGCCACAACACTGCGTTACGGCGTCGTATCGCAAAAACGACGTCGGACAGCAATACAATGCGTATCTCGAATGTCGTAGATTTTTACGATGCGACGCCGCAACGCAGTGATGTGGCCTCGCCCTATGTGATTGTACAACTTTGTAAAAGGGTATGACAAAGAAAAACAAAGTAAAATTAATTTGTAGTAGTAACATACAGTTCGCGTCAAATAACTTTGCTGCTCTGAAGTAAGCTGCAAATGACTGCGCAGTAGTAAATTTTATCTATAAAACAGTAGCGACCTAACGGTAACCTAACTTCAGAGTGGCAAAGTTATTTGACGTGAACTATATTCCTATGTGAACATCTGAAAAATCGCTGCAATTATTACACAGGAACAACTGAGGCGTATCAAGAGGAATCAAGAAAGAGAAAGACTCGCTGGCAACGTGACTGTTCCTGGGCCGTTCCCTGATAGTAAGTAATTGATTTTTATTATTAAGAATACCTATTTGACAAAAAAAGAAAAATATTCAAAAGAAACCACTTCTCTTCTCTTCCAAATCTTTTTATTACGGACACTTTTAACGTGCACGACTTTCTACATTGTTCTCACATGTATGATTTCAATATTTTGTAACACATTTTTTATTTAAAAGATTGTCCGTGGAGTTTCTTGCCCGTTCTTCTCCATAGGTACCTACTACGCTTTGCAATGTGCAACTTGCTTCATATTTCTGACTGACCGACTCCTTGACAATTCAAAGGTTTAATTGAAATAAATGCTTTGAGTTTGAGTTTTACTATAACACTTTTCCACCAGATCCTGTAATGTCTTCGGCAATGGAGATGAATTCACCGTCGCCGTTGATCCCGCTGGGACAAATCAAGCAGGAGCCGGATCTACACACCCCATCCTCCTCACGGCGTCGCGCCAAGTTGAAGCCGGATCTGAAACTGAAGGTAAAAATGCTTTAAGCCTCGAATTTCAGATTTTCTTACGTTTTTTGAAATTTGCAGGTTAGTATTAGGTTGTATGTCGATCAAAATATGATTCACGACAGAGAAATGTATTTACAGAATTATAATCAAAACAACCGAAAGCGCAAGCAGGGTAAGGAGTAGAGAGGAGCGAGAAAAAAAAAGTTAGAATTGAAGTTACATATTGACCTAAAATGTAATTTTTTCGTGAAATTGTCATTCAATGGGAATCCCCATTGAATGACAATTTCACGAAAAAATTAACTAAAGAGAGTTGTATTGATGATTTTTTTGTTATGTGTATTTCTTCCGACCGTAACAAAATGTACTTATAATTTTATAAATTCATTCTGTCGTGAGTCTTGCGCTTTTGCCCTAATAAACGCATTTACGATGCGCAAACATGGTCCGTCTCACAAAACGGGTTCTAACTTTGGTCCAAGTTTTAATCTTCGAGCCAGTGCTTGTATTTCGAACCTTATCCCAAACCACGATAAAGTTCTTAATACAAAATTGATAACTTAGACGCGGGTTTCAAATTAGGTTTTGTACTTAGAACTGTCAGAATTAAGAATCAGAAATAGGTCGATGGTTTAAACCTGGGTCTAAAATAAACCTTGTTTCATAATAAGGCCAGGAATGTCTGTCTTGGCGTAACGTGTTCGCCCTAATAGTGGTATCTTCATACAAGCCCAAAAGCCCGGCTTGCCCTTATAAAAACGTAACATCAAACATAACCCTAAAATAAAAACAATATCAGTAAAGCAATGAAGCAGAGCAGCGTCGCCGCGCGGTGCGGCGCGTGAGCAGCGGATGTAGTGGCGCGAGGGCTGCGCTCGCGTTGTATTCTGGCTTACTGCGCCAGGCATCGCTTTCGCTTACTGACCGCTTTATTTATCTATGATATAAGAATTTTAACTATGATTCACAAAACCTTACCATAGCATTCATTATTACACAAAAAAAGGATAGTCATGATAAAAATATAAGATAGTCTTACAAAAAGCTAGACCCTGCATCCCAAAAGAATCAAAGTAAAAGCTCTGGCTTAATGTTTTAAGTTTTGAATTATTTTTTACCTTAATTTTCTCTTCCAGTGCGGTGCCTGCGGTCAAGTGGGGCACATGCGTACAAACAAGGCGTGTCCATTGTACACAGGGTCAATGGGTTGGCCAGCATCGCCGCCCGAGACTGACGTGGAGCCCCCGCCTTTAGAACCTGAAGACGACGACATGGGATACGTTGACGGCACCAAGTTGACGTTGCCCACGAAGATTATTAAAGTAAGATATATCGGAATGTTGTTTTAAAATTGAACCTGTTACTAAAATCAGAGTGGGCGTTGAAGAGTTATTAAAAGCTTTTATCATTTATTTATGGGTATACTCACGCGCATATTTTGAAATGAAAAAATCGGAACGCTCTTCCATCGTATCATCCTCGATGCTATAGTAGGATAAGCACTTTGTTTTTGTCCTTAACTGGTCGTGATTTCGAAATATGCGCGTGAAGAAACCGTAGGATCATAAATATTTAGGTGCAAGAAGTTATTTTTTTTAGTTAGATCACCCGTTTTTGACATACTTGAACTACTAAAATCGTCATTACTGCTATCAAATAAAGGCGTTTCGAATGTCCAACTTTTACCATGGACGTGCAGTAGATTGTACTAAATTTGAAAATTACTATTATTTTTTTGTTTTCTAACATCACAATTCTCTCGCTAGCAATCAGCCGAAGAACTAAAACGCCGTGGCTCGGGTCGCCGCGCGGGCGGATCCAACTCCGGCGAGCCCCGCAGCATGGGACGCAGAGTCCGGCGCGGCACTGCCGGAGACTCGTGCGACTACCTCGTGCGGCGGCCCGCGGAGAGGCGGCGAACCGACCCGCTGGTCACCTTGTCGTCGTTGCTAGAAGATGTGCTCAATCATATGCGGCATCTGCCTGATGTTCAGCCGTTCTTGTTCCCTGTCAACCCAAAAGTAAGTCATATTGTCTTAGTCTATAAGGTCATATTTCTATGGCTATAGTGTGAGGAAAAACAGCGGAGGGAAGACAAACTGATCACCTAGCGATATTGTCATCATACATGATTGTATGTAGTTTGATTAAAAATGTATAATGAAGGGTGACACATTGTGATACTCTTATAAGGTAGGGTAAGGTTCAAATTACAATGATTAGTGCGCCATGGTGAAATTACATCACCTATCTAAGCTGTAAATTAACTGTTAAACTTTCAACCTCCTAATACAATTTCTTTTTTAATTTTTAAAGCTGGTAGCTGACTACTACCGCATCGTATCCCGGCCGATGGATCTGCAAACTATAAGAGACAACCTCAGGCAGAAACATTATCAGAGCAGAGAAGAGTTCTTGGCAGATGTTAATCAAATTGTCGAGAACTCGACTCTTTACAACGGTACTAACGGTATTTTAGAGTGAATTGATTTTTTTATACCTAGTTTTAATCTACTTTTGAGTAAAGAAGGTGCCAGACATATCTTCAAACATTTTGCAAAACCGGTTAGCAAAGTGGAAAGTAATTATAACACATTTTATCTTGTAGGTATTTGTATATTTGAAACTATGTTTGGCGCCGACTTAAAGCTATATCCACACTCGTGCAATGGTATGTCTGGATTTGTGTCTCTTGCATTAAAATAAACAGTGCGCAGCATGTCATATATATGTCGCAGGCAGATAGTATGATTCGTCATTTTACAAACGGCGCCGTCCGTAACACAAACGCTGGCGGTTTTTCAAAATTATAACAGTTCGTTCAATTGTTATAATTTCGACATTGATTGTTATTGTAGGGTGGCCATCATAAAACACAGGTTGGACAAATCATACTTTATTCCAGCAATGTTACCTAACCTATTATGTTACCGTAAAATTAAAATTGTGAGAACCGTTAGCTTATAATTTATCGGTATTATTTCCGTTAGATTATAATCAATCTAAAAATTTTGAACTGAGTGAAATAGGTTAGGTTAGAACTGCGACCAACCGCGCGCGAGCCGAGCGAGTGCTACTTCAAAGTTGCTCGCAGCTAGGCAGGTTATTTAGTAATTTGCGTGAAAAATAAATTAAAGTAAGATATAGATAAATTTGATATCAGTTCAAAATTTGTCGGTATTATTTCCGTTAAATTATAATCTATAAAAAATTATGCATCTAAAAATTTAAAAAAAAATATATATAAAAATTCAAATATTTTTCTACAATTTTGTACCAATAATATTCTTCAGGAGTCCTCCGAGCATCAGATTCCATGGACACCTTACGTTTTTTACGTGCCGGATAACTAAATACTTCAATTTGACGCGGCATTTTGTAAACAGCGTTTGAATTGTCCAACAAATGTTCTGGCATATTATAAAGTGACTAGGCAATTTATATTTTGCCTTAGGCATATTTCAAAACAACGAGCGTTTGTAAACGGACGACGCCGTTTGTAAAAGCGGAATTATACAAATTGTCTGCGACATACATGTATATGGGATCAAATGAATGCATGCACTAGACTCAAGATAAAGTTAAAGTCGTAAGATGAATTTGTAAGTGCCCGAGTGTCCATATAGCTAAAGCATGCTGTTGAAATTTTGATTATACTCTTATTACTAGCTGCTTGTCGTTGTCGTTTTATTGAATTTAATTAGCATGTAGAAATAATGACATTAATTTTTTAAGTTGTGTAAAATTAACTTAGAAGATTCCTTCCCTTCTCTTAAACCTTTTAAGTATCTAACTTTACCTTTTTTTTTTGCGTGGGAGAGATTATGAAATAACTTCTCCCACTGGGTGGAGCGGGTGGGCGTGTCAGACTCGTACTGACTAAAACCCACCCGTGTTCCTTCCGTTGCCTGTACGTTGCCAGGGGCCACGGTATCCCTTTCGGACTTTCCCGCAACCCCGGCAGGCATCGGTCCTATCGGACCCCTTCCTTTGTGCTGAAATTTCTTTGCCGCAAGGCCGCGCCTGCAGTGGCCGGGAATCGGCCTGTGATTCCCGACGCCCAGGGCGTCTCCTGCAGCGGATCTAACTTTATCTGCCGCCAGTGTTTAAATTGCCTACGAGAATTTTTTTAACACGAAATTATTATTTTTTCTTATTGTATAACGAAATGAGCTTAATATACTCGTAAAGCTCGTGTGGCAAAAATATTAAAAGCTTCAGGAAAATAATTTGTAGCGCGGTAAAAGTTAGTTAGGTAGCTATTCAGTAAGGCTATCCCCAGTAACACTACCGTTGCTGTCTGCCCAGAATGCACCGAACGAACTCAAGCTGTTCTTACAGACCACTTAATACTTTTGAATGTTTCGAAGGACCAACAAGCAGTTTGACTGTCGCCGCGCAGCGAATGTTACAGAGATGCGTTGAAAAACTAGCAGAGAAGGAAGAACAATTGATGAAATTGGAGAAACAAATCAATCCGTTACTTGATGATAATGACCAGGTAATAAACAAAAATGTTCAAAGATTCACGTGTTTTGTGCTTGGTTATATTTGGACTTATACTATTGGACTTCATAAAAGAAAAAAAAAGAAAGAAAATACGTTTATTCTGCACAAACAAAACGCACATAAAAAAAAAAAATAAAAAAAAAAACAAAATACAAAAGTAGCCAAAAGCCTCGTATTTAGCCAACAAATAAACGCTACAACAAAATTATAATATGTAGCAGGAGGCTGTCAAAGGCAGAGATTATTATTTTGCGCCAGGAATTTAAAGTTGCTACTCCGCTCTTTTTATAGAAAGAAAAAGAAAGAAAGAAAATACGTTTATTTGCGGTAAACATGACGCAAAAAAAAGAACACAATAAAAAAGAAACAAGTTCAGGGAAAATTTGCGTCGCATCCACGCAATCGCAATCGATTCGCTTTGTACTTTTCTGCAGCTTATTTCTGTTTATTCTTATTTAGGTATTTGGTGGTACAATCTGTTTCCAAAGTTACTCAGTTATAAGCAGAGATCGGATATTCGGATGCATATTTACCTTTTTGGCTATGAAATTATGAATGCGGCTTCATAATTATTTTTTTCTTAAAATATATCCCAGAGTTCCAGAAAATCCGGGAATGCACAACTTGTCAGATACATGGTATGGAAACGACTTATCAGCACTCTTATGCATAATAATTAATATACTGTAAACATTTTTTAACGAACATCAAGGCACCGAGTTCGTCGCTATGTGCTATGCCAATTCGGCAACCTACTTTACAACATTAGCTAGTATTTCTACAGTCAAAAAGTACTAAATTTACCAATTCCGGAATAGCGAGATTTTTACGATCGATACAAAAGTGCATTCCATATTAGCCAACACCTGAACGTAAGTAAATATATATCCGATTCTATAATCAGAACAGTAAATTCGTCGATCCCGGAACCGCGGATTTTTTTAGACAAAAAGGGCATTCCATAATAGTCAACACCTCAACTTTAGGTAAATATGCATCCGAGTATCCGATCTCTAGTAATCAGACTGTTAAATTCTTCCTGTATCGAAGAAGTTTGTAGTACTGTTAACGCACACGTTAACACCTTCGATACACACATGCATCATCAAGCAGAGGGGAGCGGGCGGCGTGGTAGCGCAGCGGCCCGACGACGCTTCGCGCGCCCTCCACACTCCTTTCAACAACGCGACCACGATCGCATGATTTTTATTTATTAAAATTTAGACCATTGTAGAAAACCTAATATATAACCTTGAAATAAGCACATTATTTTCATACTTAAACTTTTCTATTCCAGGTGGCTTTATCATTTATCTTAGAGAACTTACTGACGACTAAGTTGAAGATTATGCCCGAAGCGTGGCCTTTCCTGAAGCCGGTCAACAAGAAACAAGTAAAAGACTACTACAATGTGATCAAGAAACCTATTGATATGGAAACTATGGGCAAGAAGATACAAGGTATAATAACCGAACTTAAGACTTTTCTTCTTTCATATATTTATGAGACTTCCGAAAGTTTGTAGAATATTAACACAGTTGCAAAGTTAAAGAGCCGTGGTGACCCAGTGGTAACGGCCGCGTCTTTGGAGTCGTTTAATGGTTCAAAATCGTGATAGTTGAACTTGGTGCCCGCATTCAAAACACAAGGGTTGGGCTCGGAAGATGGCGGGTTTTGAAACAAAAGGATAGAAGGATTTGTTTCTTGGTAAATTTTCTTTGTTGTAACTCGTAATAAAAAATGCAGTCCATTTTAATCTTGCATCTTATTTCATTTGTAATAGACTGAAATTATTATTCGCAAGATTATTTGCCGTGCAAGTGCTCACGAAGAGCCAGACAGGCCCTTTACTTTGTGTAAATTATTTCATCACTACTCTCGATAAGATGAAGGAAATCATCGTGAGGAAACCGGCATGTCCAAGGACCAAAAATTCGAAGACATTTGAAATCTACCTACACACAATGGGCCCGCGTGGTGGATTACGGCCCACTCGCTCTCACCGAGAGGAGGCGTGTGTCCCAGCATTGGGGACATTATAGGCTGATTATGTTAATATAGTTGTGGATTTTTTTTACACATAAATGACTTTTGTTTAAACTGTAAGAGGACCGATTCGTTTACACGTGAAACAATGAAGTGAGGAAACGAGTAAGCGCTCATCGATCCTTCTCTTTTCTTCATGGAGTCTTATTGTCCGTATGATTTTATTCATAACGCTTGCGGACCTTAAGTAGGTTAAGTACGGCCTATGAACCATGGCCGGTCCGAACTTTGCGCAGAAGGCTGCGCAATAATATTTTTTAAGGAATCAAATAATGACATGCGAGTGTGAGTGAGAGAACATGCGCGAAAGTTCGTAGTGCCTATGTTCAGATCGGCCATGATTCATCGGC
The DNA here is from genome assembly GCA_949128155.2 of Xanthia icteritia. NCBI lineage: Eukaryota > Metazoa > Arthropoda > Insecta > Lepidoptera > Noctuidae > Xanthia > Xanthia icteritia. The sequence continues at coordinate 10,375,123 of OX421939.2, forward strand.
CGTACTGTAAGCATAATCAGCCTATAATGTTCCCACTACTGGGACACAGCCCTCCTCTTTCTGTGAGAGGGAGTTAGTCTTAATCCACCACGCGGGCCCAGTGCAGGTTGGTGAATGTCACATGTCTTAAATTTTTTTGTTCTAGGCCGGTATCCTTACGATGTTTTTCTTCACCGTTTTGAGAACAGTACTGCAGCAGCGTACTGTAAACTAGAGATACAAGACTATTGTCTAACACAAAGTAAGCAATAGTATTGTTTCTCCAATGTTTGTAAATATGTGAGAACCATGTATCTATCACATGATTAGTTTATCTGTTGTTGCTTCATTTTTAATTCTTAATTCTTTTTACCTATTGTGGTATAATAATTTTATTCTAGGTGCATCGTCCTCATATATAATTATAGAACTAATGTACTTATACAAAATATTGTAAAACATTTTAAAAGAGTAACGGTGGAGTTTCTTGCCCATTCTTCTCCATGCGAAAACTAACTTTTGGAAGGGGCGACTAGAATCTATTCAATTTTTTTGTAAATTTTTGACGTTCAAGAGTGCCTTATAAGGGCCTATTTGTAATAAATGATTTGACTTTGACTTGACTTTGACTTCCACAGGTTTTCATTAAGTGTTCTCTTCACACGATACCGTGTGAAGAGAAAATAAATGAGTCAATTTTAATAAATTACAACATTCCAGCTCATAAGTATCACAGTCGCGCCGACTTCTTACGCGACGTTCAGCTGTTAGTGGACAACTGTCGCGGGTACAATGGACCCAATTCGCAGTTTACAAGGCAGGCTGAAATTATACTCAAGGTTACACAAGACTCGCTTGAACAGGTAACATTATTTTTCAAGCTGTTTAGTATATTCGATAAGTATTCTATTATACTCTTTACAAGTACCAAATACTATTGAAAGATGTGATATGGCAAGGACTTATTACATCACGAATCACGAAGCAAAACCATCCCGTACTTTGTGTAGACTTTTGACTAAATGTTGACTTTTCTCCCTTGTTTCGGTAGCAAATCACTCAGAATTTTTGTCATCCGACAAAATAAAAGTATTATTCTCAGCTTGACTATATTGAGACCTAGTACTTCTACAGTCTCTTGGATAAATAATTCCCACTGCCGGTGCAAAGGCCTTCCTTCACTACTTCCATCTTTCGTGATCCCACCTGACGAATAATTAACATAATAGTTGTTTTATTTCACTACTTTTCCCTGCAGTTCGGCGAGCACGTAAGTCAGTTAGAGGCAAACATATCTCGAGTGCAGCAGAAGATGTTGGAGGAGGCGGAACACTCCGACCTCGACGTGGAGGAGCCGGCGCCGGCGCCGCGCGACGAGAAGCGCGGGCGCGGCCGGCCGCGGAAGCACAAGCCGTCCACTTCTACTGCAGCTGCGGATGGTAAGAAGGAAAAGGGGAATTTTAAGTCTACAATTCTTACTTCTTTTTTATTTTTCGCGATGTTAGTTACTCACATGGTGTCCTTTTGATCCTGGTGAGTTTTTATGCCGTCCATGGGCCTCTGACTTGGCTTCACTTGCTGTCGAGAATATCTGTCAGGCATGCCGGTTTCCTCACGATGTTTTCCTTCACCGGTTTTGAAGCAAGTGATAATCACACAAAATGCACATGAATCCGGAAAGTCAGAGGTGCGTGCCTTGGGTTCCAACTCGAAACCTATGACTTGGCAGTCCGACGATCACACCGCTAGGGTATCACTGCTGTCTACAATAAAAAATATTAACGTAATGAATTCGTTTTTAAAGTCGGTTGCTAATTTATAAGGGTACTTGATGTATCTTCGGGATCTAACAATGAAGAGGAGAATTATGTCAAAAGGATGCCTTGGCCTTTTGGCCTCGAAATAGGACTTTCTTTAAATACTGTTGTTTTTTTTTCTATTTGTCTTCCTGTGCAAATCTTTTGTTTCTTTTTTCTTATGACAACAGGACTACCTTGTTATTCACTGACTATAATATTTATAAATTGTTTCTAGGTGCTACTCCAAGGAAACGAGGAAGACCAAGAAAAGATCAAAACTCCCTGGAAGAAGGTATGTCTGACATTTTTAGGGTTCCGTATCTCAAAAGGAAAAAACGGAACCCTTATAGGATCACTTCGTTGTCCGTGTGTCCGTTTGACTGTTTGTCTGTCTGTCAGTCCAACCTTTTTCTCAGGAACACGTGGAGGTATCAAGTTGAAATTAATATAAAAAAGTAATTTTACGGTCCCTTAGAGCTAAAAAAATCAAGCTTCTAAGTCAACGCAATAAAAAAAAACGGCCATTTATGCGATATATTTTGATACTCGCAAATAAATCAAAACCTATAGTTCTACTTCTACTTCCCGTTGACCTAGAATCATGAAATTTGCTAAGAAGCAAAGTCTCACAGCACAAGTAAATAAAATGTCCCAAAAACGTTAATTTGTAGTTTTATCACACAATAAAATACTGTGTTGCGATTACAAACTTACATTCGCAGTTGGAGAATTGACCTTGACGTATATCGATGTATGGGAGACTATGTGGTTATCAACTACAATGTTAAGTTTGTGTTTGGGATAAATTCATCCCAACTACGGAATAACGGAACCCTTCATTGTGCGTGGTCCGACACGCGCTTGGCCGGTTTCTTTGTACCATGGTTAATGTACTTTTGAAATACGATCAATATATTTTCGGCTCTTTGCCCTATTGGTCTTACTTTTGTTTTTTTACTGTTCAGATCTTCAGTACTCTGACAGTGGCAGTTCAGAACTCGAGGAGGTTGAACAGAAGGTGGCCGCACAAGCTATGGTGCAATTGGCAGTACGTCCACCGTATCAGGGTGAGTTCTATTAATCAATTTAATGATTTAACAATAGAAAACCTAGTACTGAAACTAACTGTAATGTCAACCTTAAACTTATGGAAACAAAGTCGATTTCAGAATAACGAAGTATTAAGATACTGTAGAATGTTTTTATCACAAACAAGACTATATACGAACCGACAGCCTAGTATTCATTAGTGTCCGACCGAAAATGGATTTTGTGCCAACCAATAATTTTGTTTGTGAAAACGAAAACGAAGTTTCGGCGTTTATTTTCGGCCGAAAACGAAACTGATTAAGTAATTAAAAATATTAATATTTCCGCTGTACACTGAAATCTTGTTTGTTTTTTTACACCTAGTGAGACAAAAAGCAATTAAAGGCTTTGAAATAAATAAACCAGGATAATTCCATTAGAGGATACAAAATTTTGTGTATTTCTTGTTGTATTGATTCACCTGATATTGCCCAGCTTTACGAAGTAGGCCGAGTGACGTGCGACAATTCACGAACGATTTTCGGATTGGCCGAAGCTTCGGCTGGTTTATGGCTGAAAACGAAAATATGGCTGAATCATGATTTTTTGGCCGAAAACGAAGCTTTGTTCGGTCACTACTCACTAGTATTCATAAAAAATAAATTGATGCTAAAATGCAGGACTGGTGTTTTTAAATGGATACGTTGTTAAAGAGAGAATTATAGAAAGGTGTAATAAGGCTTGCGCGAAAAATCAGATTTACCTACTCACCAACTTTAGTTATGCAAGGTCAAATTAAATTACCCAGCGAAACTGAACATGTGATGGGTATTGAAATCTAAACACGATAAATTAAAAACAAAACGTAAAAAAAAAAAAATGTTTCTTTTCACTAGAGAAGACTCGTTGGTCTAGTGGTCGCAAACGCCACTGCTGAGCATGAGATCTTGAATTCGATTCCCGGGTGGGGCATAGTTATTGGATTTTGCTATCTGGAATTTCTCAGTAGCCGAAGTCTATATTTGTGCCCGGTTGATGGCAATAGACTCGCCCCCTATTACATGGGACTAGGGATGTACGATACATAATTTTTCCGATACGATACCGATGCCGATTATTGTAGAAAATAATCGGCGATACTGATATCGATGGCTTGCTAGATAATAAATCAAATAAATAATAAAGTATGTACCTCGGGCGTTTGTATGTCTTTTATATTTTGGGCGCAACTGTTTAAGAGTGCGTTATAGTCCTCACATCACTGTGTGAATAAACGGAATCACGGATAGTGGTGACCTGAAACTGGCACGAAACAATACATCGCTCAGTCAACGCTCAGTCAACGCTCAGCAAACTGCAAACACTGCTGGTTACCGTGTTGCCATGTCGCTAAGCAAGCGCTGCGTTGCTCTCCCGCCAGTCCCGCCTGCGACGGAGCGACAATGTTGCGCGCGCTTTTCGAACTGTTCGATATTGGTTGTATACCATCGGCGATGCCGATGTATCGGCCTGCCGATTATAACCCAACCCAACCCTTCGGGGAAACAAGGCGTGATGTTAGATATCGATACCCGTCACGTATGCGGAGATTTGCAAACTAATTTAATTTCACTTTGTAGTTTTATTGAACCGGATTTCCATTAAATTCAGTGTTGTTTTAGTCAGGCTACAGATTAATACAGATAGGACAGTCCGCAGTTTAGTTATGCTACAGGTACGCGGCAGGCCCGTCTTGCTGGGCCAATTCAGTGAGTGTAATATAGTCAGAAGATCTAAGAGTCACGCGATAGAAAGAAAAGCAACTTCTAGGTGAATATAATTGTAGGTGATTAGTGCTGTGCGACCTGAATTGCACTGTATTGTGTCGTAGCAAGAGTCGCTTTTTATTTAAATGATTTTGCGGAGTGTCCCATCTGTATTAATCTGTGGTGTTGTTTTAGTCAGGCCTAAAATGTTGTATTTGGTTACAGATGACGACCCGCCATTAGGCGAGCCAAGTTTCGACACATCAGAGTTCCTAATAAAGCGCGAGGTGCCGGACGAACCGCCACAGCCTTCTGATGACTTCGTGGATCTCGACCAACACAGCGCTGACTACTCCTTCCCGCCTGTTGTCAAGGTAATATACTTAGCTATACTTGAAATCATAATTTGCATTCATTCTCACGAGTCTGACCGAAAATGGATTTTTTCGGGCCGAAAGCGAAATTCGGCAATATTTGCATTTTTAGCCGAAAACCGAAAACGAAACGATAAAAGTGAGTATATTCTTAGGCGATAGGTTTTTGTTTGGTAAAATAAAAATAAATTAAGGATAAATCTTTTAATAATTAAATGAAATCGTTGAAAGTCAAGTCACACAAAAAATTACTTTAAATACGTAATTACTTTTCTCAAAGGCATATGAAATAATATGAAACGGATGAATTCCGTAAATAGGACATCGGCATCACTAGTATAAATATAAAAATAATAAAAAAATGCTAGATATTGTCGATTTACCTCTTATACTTATCTGACTACACATGAAAATAAATTGCGAAACAAACTCAGGGTTCAGTCTCTTTTAAAGCCCAGACATAATTAATTTTGGTCGAAACAAGTGAGGACCATGTAGATTAGTGTCTGAAATGGTCTTTTGAGGATAGAAACACACAGATTCGAATGGACCTCTCCAGTCACTGCAAGCATTTGTCAGTAATCATGTAGCTCAAATCAGAAATTAAGGAGCTCAACAACTCGAGAAACAATACCAAAGAAAGGATATTTTGGTAGGTCGCATAAAGTACTCAAACTGCCACACCATCACAAAACTAAGTGCGAAAGAAAAAAAAATACCCTTATTGTCCCGACGTAGACAATAATACATTCATAGATTATTATTTTATTGTACATAGTTTCTGTTTTTATATATTTTAATTTTTTATTATTATTTTAGTTTTTTTTTTTTTGTAAACCCCTAGTTGTATTTATCTAAGCCCGTAGGTGTGTCCGTGGCATCACTGTGGGCCCTATCAGAAAGAAACCATTTTTTTTTAAAATATCGCCGTAGTAGGCTGATATAGGGGCCTTTTTGGCCTCGCACAGGTCATTATTATATTTTGTTAGTATTTTATATGCTCCTTTTTTTTTTTATTACTGCTTGTATTTCATGTGCGTGTCCCAAATAAAATATTTTTCTTTCTTTCTTTCAATTAATATAATACTTGTATTATATTAATACTTATGCTGTTGTGCTTTTTTTGTTACAACTATGGATTTTCTCTGAACTGTTCCTTTTAATTTGCCGAAACAATTTTTTTTTCCGCCACTGACGAATACAATGTTTTTTTATTTCGGCCGATAACGAAAATAGCCGGAACTGGATATTTTTGCCAAAAACTGAAAACGAAATTCGGTCGGACTCTAATTGCCACTTAACTGTTTAATCGGACATTCGTTATTTTAAGTTCATTGTTGAGTAACCATTCTTTATAAAAAGGTCCTAAACAACATTTTGTTTGCAATAGGATTTGAACATTGTCATGCACTATAGAAGAACTTCATATCTAAGCAGTTTGAAAACAAAATCCCGTGAACACAATGACCACATCTGTTACCGCCCCGGTTCTATAGCGGCCGAGCACAGCAAGCAGAAATAGTCGTTACGGTGTATAGATATGAACTTCTTCGATGTGACATTCCCATGCTAAAGAAAAAATAATCATTTGTATATTATTTGTATAGGAGGAACCAATGGAACCTGACTTGGGTAATATGGGCATGGAGCCCCAAATGTTGGGAGGCACAGGATTAGAACCGCCTCCACAGTTCAAGGAAGAACCACCGGAGAACTGGCAGGTAAGGAACTAGGATTTAATAAATAATATAACAATAAGTTTTTTTATATATTATTTAAGCACTTAAAAAATAGTTTATTCAAATAAAATTCCTCTTCACCTAAGGCATGTTTCAGTATGCGTGGTTCGAATCGCACTTGGCCGGTTTTCGATGCTGATAGAACTCTCTTTAGGCAAATATCTCGGTCATATGTAAAAACATAACGAAATTTTGGTACCCCCTTGTGTTACACCCCTGGAAGTGTGCCGAGCCCGATCCATAGATGACATTTTGACTGACTTGCCAAGATATGATAATATGAGGTTTGGTTAACATAACTTTCGCGGTTACCTGTCGCGCCAGAAGGCTAGGTTGTCAACGCGTCCGGCCCTGGTCCATGCCATGGTACGGAGCGAGAGGGCATGGGAGGCTGTCACCTTCTGCGAAGCAGTAATGCTCGCGAAGGAGGAGGCAGAACGCGTGAGGGAGAGGCAAATTTCGTGCCCTCACGCCCCTAGCCAGAATCGCAGGCCGATTCCCGGCCACCGTAGGCGCGGGCTTGCGGACGGTGAGCAATGGGTAGCTCGCCGTCCGATAAGGACCAGGCCCGGGTCGACGGCGCGTTGTGTTCCACGCGCGCCTCAAAGAGATGTCAGCAAATGAAAGGGGTCCGATAGGACCGATGCCTGCCGGGGTTGCGGGAAAGTCCGAAAGGAATACCGTGGCCCCTGGCAACGTACAGGCAACGGAAGGAACACGGGTGGGTTTTAGTCAGTAAGAGTCTGACACGCCCTCCCGCTCCACCCAGAGCGGGAGAAGTTATTTGATAATTGCCCATCCAAAAAAAAAAAGGGCTTGGTTGTCAATTGTCACGCGTCACGCTATGAGGCAAGGTCAAAATCCCGATCAAGGTCAATCAAAGGTACCATCCAAGGATCGGGCTCGGCATCACGGGGTATGTAACGACGGGGGTTACCAACTTTTAGTTATTTCTTATCTAGGACCTCTAGTTTCAGAGATATTAGCCAATAAAATTTAAAGCACCAGGTAGGATCCCAGAAACTGTTGTGTGCTCCTGTTTGATTTATTTTAAACATTTTTCGTTCCCAGCCTGACCCGGCTATACAAGACGACCTGCAGGTCACCGACAGTGAGGAGGAACCCGAAGATGGACTGTGGTTCTAAATAACAAGTGATCTATACGCATTGTTCCTGTGGGATCCGTCCACACGTCATCCACTCATATCACCATGAACCGAATTAGCGATCATAGTTCCCTCACTGAACTCTGCAAAGAAATAAATCATATTCTTATAGGACGAGGACGAGTATAAAAATAGTAGTAAGTTATACATTGTTGTTTCAATATTTTGTATAGAAAATAAATCGTTTCTAATTATAAAATGCAACATTTTTATTTATGAACCTGCTATCCGATATATTCCTCGTCACGCTGAGGCTAGGTTGTCACGCTGTGAGGCTGGCTTGTCACGCTCCGAGACTGGCTTGTCACGCTGTTAGGCAGACTTTTCACGCTGTGAGAAATCAAACATTTTTTTGTCTAAGACCACTAGTTTCCGAAATTAGTCATAAACACAAAAAATAGAAATTGGCGTCTGTTTTAGGACGCAACTTCGTTAACACTCGGGCCCATCTTTCCTGGTTTGTGATCTTTCCAGTTTCCTTTTTGCCCGACTGCAAAGACGGTTGTTTCTGTCTTACTTTTCTCTCAAGACTACCGATAGTGGTGAGGAACCTGCCCTTACACTCTGCAAAGAAATGAATGACATCGTTATTAATAGCCTTAAACAATATTTATGAACTAATAAATCATCATCATCTGCTTAGTCTTTACCCAACTATGGGTTGGCTTCCAGTCTAACCGGGTGCAGTTGAATACCAGTATTTTACATGGAGCGACTGCCTATTTGACCTCCACAACCCAGTTACTGGGTAATACGATATGCCTTACCAAGGCATATCTTAAAGATGGTAGGAAGGAAGAAATTAGTTCATCGGAGATTGTTATTAAAACCTGCGAAAAGTAAAGGTGATGATAGCACGCCACCCTGTGGTTCACCGGCAGAAGAAAGATGTATTACTCCAGGAAGACAAGGTCTCGCCGATGCAAATACGTTGCCGGCGATCGAACAGGTAACTTCGAAACCAGTCAATTACCGATGGAGTACATATTAAGAGAGAATAGAATGCCAAGCAAAACATCGAAGTCAACAGTATTCAAACCATTACTGATATATAGCAAAGCTAAGACCGTTAGATTAGGTACCATTTTCCATTGCTGATCGTATATCGTCCGTAATTCAAAAGCGCTGTGGTGGTGCTAGGACCAGGACGGAAGCTGGACTGGAAGGGTTTGAGGAGATTATTTTTGGAGAGGAAAGTGCTTAATTGATTGTGGATTAACCGTTCGAGGACTTTGGATAGGAATGGTAAGACGGCTTTTGGACGATATTCAGAAAAAGGCGGGATTGGACTTTTTAGGTAATGGAAAAATTTGAGCATCTTTCATAATCTAAGATCACCATAGATTACATTAACTTATTAACTGACAACAGACACTTGCTAAATTTAACGCAGTAGCCACGGAAATCAAAATCATTGAAAAAGGCTCTCTCCGTCTGCTTGGGTCACGAATCTTCGAGGATTCCTTTCCCGTTTTTATTGAAGAAGAAATTAAAGGCTTTTACCTTGGCCAGAGTTTGTATAATACTTAGTTTGCATATTTGTTAAGTTTAAAGAAAATATTAAAGCTTATTAACTTAACGATTAAATTCTCTGACATAGGAGTACAATACGACACAACTTAGATGTAGCATAAATTTGAAAATGTTCATTCATAAATTAGAAATTTACGAATTTTACGGTTATTTGATTTTATAAGTTTTCGTAAAGATAATTTTCAACTAAAGCAGTAATAAAGATTGGTGATTTTGAAGACGCACTCAGTTCGGATGATGATCGGTTTTACGAATTTTGCCGATGCTACATCTAAGTTGTGTCGTACTGTACCTACTATAAAGTTGTCTATCTGTATCTATTCATCCATCAATTTCGTTTATTTACTAAAGAAATAAAACGCGTTAGAAAAACAAACTTACAAAACAAAGTAGGTATCCGGAGTAACCATGAAAACCTGCTGGCTTATTGGTGGCCGTTCAAATTCCAACGGTCCGAGTCGGACCGGTCTGCGATAGATTGCATTGCCAACGTAGGCATTTTAATACCAGCGCGACGAGGATGCATTGAGTTCCAGGCATTCATTGTTCTGCTCGGAATAATTTCTACACAGTTTTATCCAGAAGCTTTGTTGAAGAAATGTCCGATATTATTGGGACGAAGTTTCTTAACGCGGCTTGCGGCAGGAGTTGACTGGTAGAAATCGTCACGTAAAGTAAAAGCGTTATGTCCCTCCATGCGACTTTCTCGCTCTCTGTCTCTTTCTATTATGTTGTGTTGCTTGAGTGTGTGCTGCTTGTGGTGACTGGTCGTCTTGCTGACCATGGTTTTGTTATTGTTATTAGTAATTAACTGTTTATTTATTTTTACTTCGATAGTCCTAGTTTATCGTTTGTGACTTCGAGTTACAGCTATAATAGCTACAGGTACGTAAACGGGCACGCCCTTTATGCCTGGAGGAATCTATACTCAAGATATTAAGTTCTGTTTATATTTTTAGTTTTAATTTTCGCTTGATTTCAATGTTTTTTGTTGGTATAATGGCGTGTGCTAGCTGACATATACTCGTATATTTACGGCATGGTTAGCGCAGTGGTTAAGCGATTGAGTGCTACGCTGCGTGTTGCGGGTCCGATTCCCGCACGGAACAAATATTTGTATGACCTGCAAGTAGTTATTCCTATATAATTATGTATATAGCAAATAATTTAATTTAATGTTTTGTGTTGCGATATGTAAATTATTTGGCATACTATTGTATAGAATCAAGTATATGGGGAGTAGGTATGTGGCGCCACTTCTTCTTCCGGGACTGTAGTACGAGTATGTAGAAATGCCGGCTTCAGGAACAACATAACCAACTGGCCTACACTTAGGCCGTCACGCGTGATCAGGAAGAAAAGAAACAAGTACCTAGTACTTATCTAAAAATATCCCTATTTCCGCGTAATTGCACTATAATTCACAGTGCACACTACCTTTTATGCTGCTATCAGCATTGTATGTGGCACGTGGGACGTATTAAACGGTACAGTTTTTCGGATGAGACATTCCCATTCAAATGTATGCTAAACGCCTAACCTTAGTTGTGAGACGTATGAATAAAACAAGGCCGTATCCGTGCCGCTATCTGGATGTGAACCTCCATAGTCTCACGGTGGTTGTTCGACTGAATTTGCTGTTTTGTGGGTACTGGGATCGTAATCTAAAAGGAATTAGGAATTCTCTTCTGCTAGGGTTATAGACGTAACTACCTATTATAATATAGCGATAGGTAAATGATAGTGAAGGTTTAATCCTACGTCTATGTAATACCTTCACTCTTAGGACATGTATTTAATCGAAACTCTAATAATTCCCATTTTGCACTCCTATAAATATTATTGAACACTCTAATATAATGATTGCGACTCTTTTTGTGAACCTCAAATGATCCCTATTTTGGTGTTCTAAAAATAATAAATGGCCAAGTAACTACGACCAACTTGGAAGTAGTGCTCGCTGACCACTGCCGCGGCACCGATAGCTTCGCTGGCTTGGCTCGCGCGCGGTTGTTCACTGTTCTAAAGCCCCCAGTACAAGTTGGGCGAGTCCGTTGCTCGACCAACGTATGACCTTTTTTGCGTGATTTGCCAACGGACTCGCCCAACGTGTGCTGGGATTTACGTAACCCATTAGGTCGAGGTGCAACACACAAATCCAACCTAACCTAACCCGTTAGGTCGGGGTAACCTAACTTGCTCAATTATTAATCAAAGTGTGCATAATGATGCACAATTTGAAGTGCTTTGCTAGTTCTAAAAATTCAGATGTTCATTATCGTAAATAGTGTTCTTCATTATAAGTTCAATAAGTTTTTAGAGGATCAGTTCAATATTTCCTATAAAGTTGTGGCGGCAATCCACATCGCACATGCGAACTATGCATCAAAGACCTGACGTCACACAAAATTCTGATGTCAAGCAAATCCTACATCACGCAATTAGAGTTTACCGCGCGATCGATATATATACAAGCTCCCAACCTTCAAGACTTCAACTATTGGGCAGTTGCCCGCCAGATACATCACCCGTCTCTGGTCGAAGGATCCTCCTTTTTCTATAGAGGATGAGTGAACTTTACACCCTGTTCCTCTTGCCTCTAAAAAGTAATAGTAATAGTTATCTCCTTTTAATCTAGTGATCTTGAAACACTTAACGATAACCATTCCATCAAAGTATATATTATGGTAAATTCGAAGCAGTTTTGATGCTCCTCATAACGTACCTATTTGTTTCCAAATTATACATATTAGGAAGAACACTTTCAAATCACAATCCCAGGGGTTTTTGACGGAAACTCCTAATCCTTTGCTTCATAGGTTTGATAAAAATCGTCTGTTCAACAACGTAAATAACGCAATGAATGTGGCTGAACTGTCAAAATAAAAGGCATTGCGATCAATTGTCATTTTATGTGTGTTAAGCAATTACCCCACTTAATAATCAATTACAATCTAGCTTGTAAGAGTAACTAGCAACTTAACCTAAAAAAAATTATACGTGATAATTATTTAAAAAAGAGAAAATCGTCTACTTTTACAATGTTTGTAAATATGTGAGCACACATCACATTATTAGTTTTATCTGTTGTTGCTTCATTTTTAATTCTTAATTCTTTTTACCTATTGTGGTATAATAATTTTATTCTAGGTGCATCGTCCTCACATATAATTATATAACTAATGTACTTATACAAAATATTGTAAAACATTTTAAAAGAGTAACGCCTTATAAGGTCCTGTAAATAAATGATTTGACTTTGACTTTATTTTAAAACTTAGAATAGTGTTGATTATACTTAGGTACTTAACACAAGGAAAAATAAACTGTACGTAGCCTACGAATATAATTTTCATCAGTCACTTCAAGAGAGACGCGGAGAATGCGGAGATAAGTCACCTCGCGAAGCTATTAGCTATCGATATTGAAGGTAGATAAATCCTCGCTGTATTTGAAATTTGCAATCATCGAGGTGTTCACAGAGAGCCAATCAAATTGGCTCGATGCATAGAATATAAATGAGCAGGGGTTTAAACGCACTTACCCGTAGGTGCCAATTTTGCGAAATCATACTGCTTGAATATTCATAAAACACTGGATTATATTATCATAATTGCATTAATGCACACGCCAGCGTATTATAGCTTTAAGAATAAAATTAATACTATCTAGATTGAAGTGCTTGGTTTCTCAGTCAGCGTTTTATTTTTTTTGAGATTTACTGCATAAGTATTGATTTACTGTTTTGTTTTGTTTTTTTGTAAATTGCATCTCGTAGTTGACCTCTGAGGATCATAACTACTTAACCGGCCTGTCTAACTTGTATACTAGACGAACGCTCGCTAAGAGCACCCCGTTTTTTTTTTTTGGGTGGGAAATTGTCAAATAACTTCTTCCGCTCTGGGCGGAGCGGGAGGGCGTGTCAGACTCTTACTGACTAAAACCCACCCGTGTTCCTTCCGTTGCCTGTACGTTGTCAGGGGCCACGGTATCCCTTTCGGACTTTCCCACAACCCCGGCAGGCATCGGTCCTAACGGACCCCTTCACTTCTGCTGACATCTCCTTGAGGCGCGCGTGGAACACAACGCGCCGTCGACCCGGGCCTGGTCCTTATCGGACGGCGAGCTACCCATTGCTCACCGTCCGCAAGCCCGCGCCTACGGTGGCCGGGAATCAGCCTGCGATTCCCGACGGCCAGGGCGTCTCCTGCGGCGGCTAGGGGCGTGAGGTCGCGAAATTTGCCTCTCCCTCAGGCGTTCTGCCTCCTCCTTCGCGAGCATTACTGCTTCGCAGAAGGAGGTGACGGCCTCCCATGCCCTTTCGCTCCGTACCATGGCCTGGACCAGGGCCGGACGCGAGAGATCTCCGCCACCGATCACCTCCATGAGGACACGGCGATGCTCTGCCCTAGCCGGGCAGACCTCCACCGTATGCTCCACCGTGTCCTCCGGGCGATCCACGCAGTGATGACTCCCGGGCGTTTCCTCCCGCCTGATACGAAACAGGAACCTCCCGAAACAACCATGTCCGGTGAGGACCTGGGTTAAGGGCACCCCCTATGGAGTACGAACCTCGGCTTAGGGCGTCGCTGGGGGGAGGACAGCAAGATGGGACAGGCTGGATCCAGGCCGAATGAGAGACTAAGTGCGGAAAACGAATTCCACTGATTAATGGGCCATTAGGAGAATCCCAGATGTGCAGCTGCATAGAGACGGTCAAGAAAAAAAATGCAGGTTTAAATAGGGATAGGTACCCACTCCAACATTACGATGTGTTTTGAACAGAATATATTTAAATGTTTACACATTCATGCAAGAGCTGTACCTAATTCCTGAAATATTAATCCTAGTAGCAGTTCCGGTAAGATTGTTACACTCACGACTTTTCATGAACAGTATTATGATGTTAGTACCAACCAGTATCCCACTATTAGGTGGGCGGGATTGCATAGAATGAGTAGGTAGTCGATTTCTGGAAATTTTCTGCCAAGAGTAGGTAGGTATTGTTTGATTTTCTCGTGTATTGTGGGCGCGTTTACAAATACCCAGTAGGTACAACTATCGGTAAACAATATGTACAAAATAAGCTATTGGCTCTGTGCGGGACTCGAATTCATGAGAACCTACTAACAATGTTAAGGTACAGAATTAAATTTCTCAAGACAATGTTTTCGTAAGAAAATAATCTTCTTTTGTGTGGTTAGTGACTAACCTGGCGTCAGAGTTTTTAAAGCAGCCCATGGGCCTCTGATTTGGTTTCAGATGCCGTCGAGAAATATCTCTCAGGCATGCCGGTTTTCTCACGATGTTGAAAATAATTAGATACACGAATGATTTTCTTATGCTTGTTTACAGTTTTTTTAAATATAAAATCGATATGTAGATAGTAAAATCTTTTTCCAATTGCTGGGACTATATATTACTACTACATTAATTCAGGACATAAGGCAGACACACATCTATATTACACCTGCTTGTCTCCACCCCGGCAGTTAGAAAGCCTGTATGAGGCCTATAATCGGATTGATAAGCGGGCGCTTATAATGTTGATCGGAGCTTTTCGTCCGCTAAGCTGGTTTATTGGTAATGTACCGAAACAATGACTGTTGAATACATTGGTGTAGGGTAGATAGATAAGTAATTAATGTGAGATATTTTCACTTCGTAATAAAACTGTTGTTTTTATGTCTACAAAGTTTTATGTAACCGCTTTACCGGCTTAAGAAGCTAAACCATAAACACCGCACAAACACATACAATTTTTGTAAGCTCCTTACATTCTATAGAAATGAAATGAAAAATGAAATGAAATCTTTTATTATCTAAATATAAATCCACATAAAACTTTCAATAAATACATACATAGAAACTCTCGCAACAAAGATTTTACAGTTGCCTGAACGGAAACACTACAGAATTTACAAGGTTTAGTTGTATTTAATGCTGCAAGTAGCTACATAGGGAGTTTCACATTAGCCACATTAGAAGGAACATTAGCACCGAGCATTACAGTGCATTAACAGTGGACACGTATAGCTCGTATGTAACAATAATCGTATAAAAGTTTCTGGGAAGCACACAGACTGCCGCATCGTTGCCATGTTTCCTTTTAAACTATTAATAAAACTACGTCACTAATGGGACTTGCTTCTATTACGGCTTGGATTTTCGTTTAAAGTGTTGTGGAAATTGTTTAGAAGTACCTATACAATCTTAAGGTTTGTTTTGCTGAATGGTACCAACATAGAATGATTATATATAGGCTATCATGTTTGCATAGGATTGTATCGTTAAAGCACACTTGGGATAATAAGTCTCGGCTTCACAAATAGCTAATTGATTAGACAATACAAAAGGCTTCAACTGCTGGAATATCTACTTGACGAAGGAAGGGTATGTGTCTCGCTCGTTATCATCAGGCATATTGTAACAACTGTGGGCCGTACTGATGGGTAGTGTTGGTTATTGCGCAATAGAAAAACCGTTAGCAGTTCAGATCAAATTATAATTTACGATAACATTAATCATACTAGCATTTCACACCCTGAAACACACCAAAACGCGGGACAGTTTCAAAACGTCTTCACTGCTTGACCGCCACACATGAAGTCTGCTGAGCTCCAGCGTAATGTTGTAGAGTCTGTCGAATGTCGCTAGGCAGCGCTGGCGTCCCGATTAGTCAACTCAGTAATGTATTTCCGACATACTTATATTGAAAACAATATTTTATTGATATTAATCCTGGAATATAGAAGCTATGTAGTAGCACAAAAGCATGCTGATTTCGAGCAGACGCTACTTAGAACGCTACTTATAATTAGCATGTGTGGGTATTCGAAAAGAGTTTAATAATATTTCACACACGGAAAGCCTGCTGTAAATGAGCATGCTAAGTACTTACCTACTGAAATGAAATGAAATGAAATGAAATTGTTTATTCTGTAAATAGGATATTGGAATCACTTTTACACGTCATCTTAAAAAAATAATTAAAAATTAGCTAGATGAGTTCGGCGTTTCCTATCTGACTACTCTGAGAAGAAAGGCCGAAACAAACTCAGAGGTCACAGTCTCTTTTAAAGTCCAGACATAATCTTGGTCAGGCCATATGAGGACCATGTATATTAGTGTCTGAAATGGTCTTTTGAGAAAAGAACCACACAGATTTGAGTGGACCTGTTCTGTCAGTGCAAGCATTTGTCAGTAATCGTGGAGCTCAACCCAGAACTTAAGGAGCTCAACTCGACGAACAATACCAAAGAAAGGACATTTGGGTAGGCCTCATAAACTACTCAAACTGCCAGACCATCATTAAAACTAAATAAGAAAGAAAAAATAATAATAATTAAAAAATCCACGTAGTCCTCACATTCACAAAAAAATTAAAAATAAATACTTTACAAGCATGCTTTGTGATAGCATGTGTTCAGCCTTTATTCTCATTTCTGAGTTTATTTCGCACACATGCTACAAAAGCTTCAAAACCACGAAGAAAACTTAAAAGAGTTAAAGCGCCAACCTTTTTTATTCACAGTATGTTGGTATCATGTAAAGTGACTTTTCAAGAATGTCTTTACAATTTTGTACGAAAAATACAAAACCCTCTTTCCCAAGCTTTGGAGAGCAGTATCCTGTATACATTTAACTGTCCTTTAGAGTATATTTTCTAAACAATACGGTAAAGAACTAAATAAGCCGGTATGTGGTACATTCTCATCTTGTTTTTGTTCCATCCCTCTTTGTAACGGTTCTATTATGTGAGCACCCCTGTTTGCAGAATGTATTACACTGGTCCCTCCAACCACAAAAGGTTTACCCTGAGTTGTCGTACAATCGCTGCTTCACTTATTTTTCTTGTCGCTTAATTCTATTTAGATTACATGGTTTCTTACTTTTGAGGGTGTGTCTTTTGACTCCTTTAAAAGAATTCAACAAGGTGCTGGTTCTCAAATCGTCGGTGTTTTTTTTTATTTTTACCCGACAGCGGCGAAGCCAAAAAAGGAGGGTTATGTGACCTGTATGTACGAGTATGTAGTGTGTATGTATGTCTGTCTCTATGTTCCCTCGTGACTACGAAACGGGTACACAGGTGACCTATAGGTACCGCGATTTTCTCTTTAGTTGTTGGCCGTTACACAAGCTAAAGAGAAAATCAGACATTTAAGAGCGTTTACACAGAAAGTGGGCAACGTTGCAAATAGTTTTAGATGTAAACAATACTTTCCAAATGCCTTTTTTACACCTTAAACGGTTACAACATCTAATTCAGTTTCATAATTGCAATTCATTATTAATATTCTAGTTCACTAGCTAGCCATATTTCTTATTTTCATACAGTAATATTGCCAAATTAATCAAAACAGGTAAATATTTGACAGCTATTTGCGACGTTGCCAACTTTTTGAATGAACGCTCTTAATCATGTTAATTTCAATTCATTCGACTTCCTTTCTCCCTTCTTTATTAGTCCGTCGTAGTGACGACTGTATCCCTACTCTATAACCGCTGATTTGACGGCTTCAGAACCTCAAGCTAAGGTTCCTTAATCTTGTAATCCCGTGTAAGACTTTAATGTCTTTGTTGAAAAAAAAATATCTTCAATTAATTACTAATTAACTTTCTTTGTGATGTCTGGAACAATGTCTTTGTATATATTTTTGGGTTGGGCGTTGATAGCTGCGTCATAGTATTTTACTTTTGTGGCTATCTTCGTTTTCCTTTGTAAATTGTAAACTTAGGTTGTTCCAAATAAAATTTATTTTATTTTTATTTATTTTTTAATGTACCCGTCTGACACATCCGAGCAGCAAGTCTAGAATGTTTCACATTTCGAGGATGGCGAGTCAAACGTTTTTGACACAGTCATATGCGTATAATGACATTATATAGTCCTCCAGACCGTATTTCAGCCACGGCGGCCAATCTCAACGGAGACTAGCCTTCGGCGCGGCATATATTATAGTGCATAAGTGTGTGCGCGACACAGGTGCACTCTCTCTTCCCTCACTCTCATAGTCCGACGGGACGGCAATCCGACACGACCGGAGAGAGATCAGGCGCAGGACCAACGGATAAACGTGCTTTCCGAGGCACGGGGGTATCACACCGCCAACTTCCAAACTCCGGGCTGGTACTAAGAAATTCCGAAAGGGATACCGTGGCCCCTGGCAACGTAAAGGCAACGGAAGGAACACGGGTGGGTTTTAGTCAGTAAGAGTCTGACTGGAGCGGGAGAAGTTATTTGATAATTTCCCACCAAAAAAAAAAAAAAAAAAAAAAAAAAAAAAAAAAAAAAAAAAAAAAAAAAAAAAAGTGTAGGTATGAAGAATTCCACATGCAATGAAATATGGATAAGCGTGAAGAACATAACCTTGTCTTTGCTGTTGCGTACTTGGGTAAAAAACATTGCGAATCTCAGTTTGAGACACTCTGACTGAACCAAAGGGTTTGTTAAGGCAGAATTTCTCAAACTGATGATGGGTTTTGCAAAAGCTATTAGACTGGACTTTACAAAGCTCCTTGTCCTACATAATGTCTCAGCATCCACTCGCAGGAGGCAATCAGAAAGACATTTTAGACGACGGCGCGGCGGCGAGAGCTCCGCGATAATGACGTTACTTCTCAAATGTAGGTAGGTACGGTACGAAGCACATTTGAAATTACTTAGGCACATTTTTGAAAGATGAATTTTAAAAGAATATTTTGAAATAGCATTCGGTTATAAAAAATATAAAATACTTTTTTCAAATTATGAAAAAAAAATCTTTATCATCATTGACATAATTTAGATAAAACTGCGTAAGGGTGTTATGTATGGAGGAAAAAAACACGCTGCAGCTAAATAAATTCTGATAAGGGCAACAGCATGATGATGAGGCGACATAATTTGTTAATAATGATTATGACAAACACATTTATTTATTATTTATCATGGGATTTACTGCTACTCCTTGTTAATAAATTAAATATAAAACGTGCATCTAAATCAATGTAGGAATAGCGTTGAATACCAAACGTAGCGTTGCCTCTACGCCGTAGCACCATAACGCCTTAGCAACCGCTACGTCACAGCCGTAGCGACCACTACGACGCATCAACCGCTACGCCACAGCAACCGTGAGATGTTTATATTACTGTCTTGCAAAACTTTAAATGGATTGCACATTATTAAATTCCTGTAAACGGCTCTCTCATTATTATCATCTGCCTAACCTTTTCCAAACCATGTTGGAGTCGGCTTCCAGTCTAACCGAATGCAGTTGAATACCAGTATTTTACATGAACGATGATTATGTCTATCTGAATATCTGTAAACAGCTCTAAGCAAAATAATATTCTGTACATTCAAATCGTCACTCAACAGACTGCAAAAGATGAGGTTCAAACTCCTAACCACTCCTTCGCCAATAGGCGCCTTATTAACCGTTGAACAATTACCGTTTCAAAACTTTACTCGTACCATACCGTCCCTTATTAAAGTTCCGAAACTGCAACAGAATGCTTTACTGGGAAGCGTTTATAAGCTACTCATCGTATACTCCCTAACTTTTGTCGGTTAACTTGAGTGCAGTATTACGGTGTGGACACACTGTGCGGTTGCACTTATACCGGTTTTGAAGCGGATAGCATTTGTTTTGCGGCCAGCTCGTGGCGCGCTAGCCACTTTTATCCGCAGCAACACTTCTTTATTTTCCTGCGCTGTTTTTAAATTGCTGTTATCGTATTTCTGTGTGTGTTTCTGTGTTAGTTCGGTGAGTTTTGCGTTGTTTGGTTATAGAGAAGACTGACAGGCGATAAGGCGACTATGAAACTTTATGCAAAACTACAGTTGCGTCGTTCTAAATACTAGGCCCTATGAAGGAACTGCCAAAAAGCTTCACATTTGGTGTAAGTCACTGATTATTTGAAGAAAAACTTAATAATATGCCTGTATGTACTAAATTGTCCCTCACCTACATAGTAGCTATATTTAATCAGGCACACAGCTAAAACTGAGCACCTATAAAGTTGACATACAACATTTAAACTAGAAACACGACAGTTTAACTAGCCTAGGGAGCGCCTACGTCCAAATGACTGTATTACATATCTCGATTCTCGGAATACATAACATACTAATTGTTAGCAAACAGGCCTATAAATGAGTGTTTCGGGAATACAAACGGCAATAATATGTAGACCCGAGGGCGTACTTCACTTTTGTTTGTAATGATCTAATTAGATGGGAATAATCGGGAATAGTCTGGATCCTAACTAACATTATAAATGTGAAAGTGAGTTTGTTTGTTTGTTACTCTTTCACGCTAAAACGGCTGAACGGATTTGGATGGAATTTTGTACACGGGTAGACTAGGATTAGGATATAGGCTAATTTTTAACCGACTTCCCAAAAAGGAGGAGGTTATCAATTCGGTTGTATTTTTTTTTTTTATTCCTATAGTACGTTCCCGTGGGATAATTTCCTACAAGCACGCGGGCGAAGAGGCTGGCAAAAGTTAAGGCTGTAAAGCTGTGTTAACTTGCAGATATGCGAACGGGATTTAATCAGTAGTATTTGGTAATCGAGCTTTGTGTACGTGAAGTGTGTCATGACCATTATGCACAAAGGACTGTAGTTGTGATTTTACTTTGAAATTAATTTTGTATTCAATGATCGGTTTAACTGCTGGTGATAGCTTTTGGAGATTCAATTTGTGACTAATACCCTGTGTATTATACCTACCTAAATCATGATTAGTAGTGCAATAATAGTTCGGTCACTGTAAATTCTTAGAATGTTATTGTGGCACGGACGACGGCGAAAAGGACGCAGCTTGCATGCAGAATCTCTTGACGCACTGGACTAAACCAAACAACATTTCAATACATTTTTTTCACAAGTTTCAGTGTGCCAGTGTGCGTCAACGTTGCGTCACAGCTGTTACAGCAACATGTGTAATATAAACCTCCGGACACTTTACTGTCCGTGACACGCACCAGCTACGGTCCGTAGTGTGGAGCCTTAAATCACGGCGGCAGTTTGTATAAATCATCAGCGGCCGGTAAATATTCTCTACTGAACGTCGGCCTTCCGCGTATACTGGTATAACTGTAGTGATTATACTGTGGCCGTAAATCATTGTATTTGGCAGGTGGATTGGCGATCGCGTATTATGTTTTTGGATAGAATTATCATTTAAGATTATTTCAACAGGATTCGTGAGCAAGAACTGACAAGGTAAGAAGTGGCGGAAGTACATAATCTGTATAATAATTTACTCATTTGCTATATAGTCACTGCATTTTCTGATATCACCAAGAGGCACCTACGTTTAACATAAAGCGGGGTCATAAGGAAAATTATTCTTGCCTTTGAACATTGTGGGAGTAAGGCGTGACAATAACATATATGACGAGGCACAGAGTGTAATCAATGGATGACTAAGAAAGAGTATTCAAAATTCACCATCATCCCTATTCCATATAATTTTACCAACATCAGTCATTATTGCCAACCGGAATTAATATTCTAACGACTCATCTCTTTACCCGCGTAATGAGGCGTGTTCTGTTTTTAAACAAACTGATCGATCAGTGTCAGGACTGTTTTAATACATTATACGAGCTTTAAGCTGCATTTGCTCGTGGTTTCAAAATAAAAAAGTTACTTTATAATATTTTATAACCCAGCACATTACGCTGCACCTTTGTTATAATCATGTTTACTTAATTGCTAAGTATTTTATGCTTAATAATAATGAATGCTTAGTGTTTTCCTAAAGTTTCGGGCAATATGTTGTAAAATACAGTCTGTTCAACTTCGATGCCGAGCCCAATTACCTTACTTAATTTAGATTATATACGTTTTAGGGAGGTCTATAATAATTTGAGCACCTAGAATAAGTTAGGTTAGGAAAAATGAACAGACAAGAGTCAGGTTCCTAAATTGAAGTAGTGGCAGGAAAATCTTGCTAGATTTTTGCCCTGATTTTGCTTTTTGACCGCGTAAATTCCCGATTGGCAAAAAAACCGCGTTAAGGATTATTTTCCGCGCAGGTCGTATAAATCTTTAGGGAAATTGTAGCCTGATACATTATTACTATAACAATCTTTACTGCGACTGTGTGATCTCAGGTACATTATAGATCACCTGTGAAATCCCATGGGGGTTGTAAAACTGGAGAGTGGAATCATATATTGGCTGGTTTGGCTTTAAAATGCAACGGTGTAGGCACACTAGACACTGTATATGGAATGGTGAAATAAAGTAGGTACTATTGCGGACACTGGCGCCTGACCACTTTTCGACCTTATTGCTTAGGCAATACCTTCTTAATTAATATTCCGATCCAAGCTTGATAAGTTCAGGGCTTCCCACGCCGACTGGACAGATGACTTAAAGATAGCAACTCGTCTAAGAAATAATAACAACCTAGAAGAAGGTCGATGAAATTTTGTTATGGTGCCAAAACAAAAGACGAAAGTCCATCAGTGCTAAAGTAAGCAGAGCTGATTGTGTTACGTAAACTTCGTATCTAACGCACAAGTAGCCAAACTTGATTTTATGTTGACAGTACATTTGATTTTTGTGGAACTGTCAAATTAATGAAAGCGATTTAGAATTCGATTGTGTAATACAATTCTGCTGATTGCTGCTGCAAAGCAAACTCCCTTTCTATACCTACCTTCTATCGAACTTCAATAAGATTAGAGCAGATTAGGTTTCTCAACATATCCCATTCACATAGAAGTCTAGATAACGCTTTAACTGCGAGTTAGCAATTAGCATTCACTTGTGGAACTTCAGTTTGACCTACATACATACCGCTTACAGAAGTTGTCTATGCATATAAAGAAGAAAGTTTCACGTACTGGGATATTGTTATCGTTATAAATGTTTAACTTTAAACATAAAGGTAAGTAGGTGCTTTTATCAATAGGTATAATCGGTGTAATCAATCGGTATAAGGTCATTGTTGAACATTGGCTTTTTGATAAACAGCTATAGTAATGACCGATACACCACATGTCTCAAAATGAAAGGCTATAAAAAAAAACTGGTGACAAAAGAAATTTATCAAGGAAACAAGTAGGTATAGGCTGGTCAGCAAAAAAAAAACCGTAAAGCCTACGGTAGAAGAAAGATAAATATTCCGTTCACACAACGATAAAACAGCTACATATTATATGAATAACATCAAAATAAACTTGAATATTCTTATCTATGTGTATACACACCATTCTCGTAAAAACTCGGAGGGATTTTAATGGCCTTTCCGATCCATATTGGGTTGTGTCCCGTGAGTGCACTAGGGCATGTTTTTATTAGGGTTCTACTCTGAAACGGATGCAAAAAAAACATAGAAAACTATGCGAAAACAGTCGACGAAAAACAAGCTAAAAATGCTATGTTACGGTATCCTTTATATATAAAATGGTACTTACATAAAAATGTTTCGGACGTAATCGTTGTGGTCCGGGCTGTCCTCGGCTTTTATCTTGATAAAGGATACGTCCTATGCTGCCACTATGATTAACCCACAGATTTCAAGTTATTGGGGAACGGATTTCTCATGTCTTTCTTCGGATTTTCCTGGAACTTTTAATTCTGAGGCTTATCTTAACAGTATCCTGGAAGCTTTTGAAAGAACATTTCACGTTTGCCTCGACCACAAGGCGGGCCGTGATACTATGTTTTAAAGACTGTAACTATGTAGTTTATCGATTTATCTTATTCAACTTTACTTTTATTTCTAGAGCCATTACGTCTGACTTTGGGTCAGACAAGACGAACTTCTAGACGAACGGCTTTCAATGACTTTTTAATTTCTTGCAGTTTGCTCTGAGTAAGAATAGTAGGAACTTACAATTTGTGAAAAAGGTATAGCGACGCCAGAGCGAGGAGATTTTGATTTCGAAAAATTGAGTTCTAAAAACGGTAAGTCAGATTCAAGTGTCGTGTTAACTCGACTTTACGAGTCGCTATGTTCAGTGCTGTCTGTGTGTCCCCATATTGGGTTATATTTCATGTAATACTGTGTTTTGTTCCCAGCAAATAGTGAAATTTATTGCGACGGCGACAAGCGGGTTTATTATCATTTAGTTTATTGCTCAGCGAGGAATGCGATGATATATTATGGCCTGGTGATCGTTCGAATCGTACTGTGAATAACAATATGCCAATTGAGACTTGATATTACCAAAGCTTGTTACATATTTATTGCATAGAGTTGTTTTTACACATTGGGCAAAAGTTTCTCTCTATATGTAAATTAATTTGAAAGAGTAAGTTATGCAAACAATGTTTTGGCAGTAGAAAATATTGGCCAACTTATCTCCGAAATGAATTTGAACAGCCAAATATTATGGTTATCTAGCTAGATGAAAAACAAACCATGCAAACTAAAGTAATAAACTCTCTATGAATATTTTAGAACCTTTGCCAATTACAGTATTAGGTTTATAAGCTTTTTATTTCGTACAATTTCGTATTATGTTCGTGACAACCTTTGAACTCAAATTTATAAAGTTTTTTTACAGTCTAGCTTAATTGGACATTCAGTTACAATGAAAATGTCTATTTACCTTTATTCATACAAATAACATTCATATTCCAGCTATGCTAACAAAAAATATACACTAGGTAGTCCTCGCCGACTAAATTGATGGTTTGCGTTAGTTTTATCTCGTGTAATGCCTTGATCACATGTACCGAGTAGATGGGCGAGACAGCAAAATGATACTAGGCCGAGAGAGTTGGGTGGACGAGCAGGTGTTTAAACGTATTTTTTTACTTGGCACCGAGTCAGTCAGTCAGTTCAGTTTTAGCGCTACAGACTAGCGAGACAATAGATCGCAAAAAGCTAATTAAAAGTTGTACGAAAGTACAACTTTTTATTAGCTTTTTACGGGTGAAAGTCCTTTAAACATGAGTGAAATTTATACAATGCCGCCATGGGCGTGTGATAAAAGGGGGCTTTTAAAGTTAATTTTCGATCATTTTTCATGAATTTTCAGAAAAATACGCGGCATTGTATATACACACATCAACACGGTCTAGGGATATTTTTAATAAAGCGAATTACTATCAATGTGTTAATTATTTATATGACATGTATATATTTAAAAGATACGTTATTTAATATTCTACCATTTTTTAATAATGGTTAAGGTACTTCGATTAAAATTTCAGGATTTTATGGAAAAAAAATGAAGCATAGACGGAAACCGTATATGAATTAACTTTTAATTTATGAGTAAAAACTGAAAAAAATAGAAAAATCATTTAATTTGTGTTTATAAACTTGAAGTTAGTAGTCTGAGAAAGCGCCCATGATGTTCATAACACATCGGCAACGATTCGGCATGCTCAGAACAAGGTTGTCAATGTCTTGCTGCGGAATATTGTCCCATGTCCTTCTGAGGTGCGCAAAAAGTTGATCTTCTGTAGCCAGATTTTCAGGAACTTCCTTCAGAGCTCTTCTTTGCAGCATATCCCACGCATGCTCAATGGGATTTAGATCTGGCGATTGAGCAGGCCAGTCTAAGGCCCTAACATTGTGTGTATGTAACTAAGCTGCTACCGTTCTCGCCGTGTGTGCCCGGGCATTGTCGTGCTTGAGCAGGAAATCTTGCCCCATTTGTGTTCTGTGGGGCAAGATTACGGGCCCCAGCACCTGTTGGACGTATCGTTCTGCCGTCATATTGCCCCGCACCCAAACGAGATCCGTCCGTCCTCCAAGACGAATTCCTGCCCAAACCATAATTGTTCCTCCTTGGTATGGGTGAACTTCCTGAGCGTTCTGAAGACGGCTCCATCGTCCAGTAACTCGCCAAACACGCGTCCTTCGTGAATCTGGATGGAAGCCGAACCTGGATTCATCCGTGAACAGCACATTGGACCATTGCTCACGGCCCCAGTCCCCGTGGTTCCGAACCCATTCTAATCGTCGTCCACGATTGCCTCTCCGTAAAGGTGGGACCCGGAGTGGTCTACGAGAGCGTAGATTGCTTTCATGCAGTCGCCTTCTTACAGTTTGGTCACTCACAAGCACTTGGTGTTCCACTCGCAGCCTTTGGACCAATTGAGTCGCCGTTGCATTTGGTTGAGCTCGCGCAGTAATTTGCAAAAATCGATCTTGTCTGGGGGTAGTGATACGACTTGGCCCCCGGTGCCTCTCCGCTACTTCACCTGTGGCACGATAGCGTGTCCACAATCTTGAAATTACATTTTGGTGGGTCCCTATGGCCTCAGCAACATTACGCTGAACAGACCCAGCTTCCAGCATTCCCACAGCTCGTAACATCTCCGCCCTCGTCAAATGTTGGCGTTGCATGGCTACAATACCTCAATTTTAACTTTATCTTTCGTTTAAAAATGAAAAAAAACTGTAACTAAACGTAATTCGTATTGTTTTCTAAATTTCGCACAAATGAAAATTCCCTCTCCTACACATCAAGACATTTTTATGCCACCGAAACAAAAGAATTTTCAAAAATTTGAATTTGGTCTGAGATAAATTACAAACAAATCGGTGTATGAAAGATTACAATGCGGCCAGTACTTTTCGAGTTATTTAATTGAGTATGAAATATCCCTAGACTGTGTTGATGTGTGTATATGAATGAATTTTAATGTCGTCTCAACGTCTTATTTCATATTATTAGCCATGGTAGCAAACAAGAACACAAGAACTTGATGAAAATCACAAAAATCGCGGGAAACAGTACCGTGTTGCGAGCGACGTGTGTGCCGAGTGGCGAGTACGCACCAAGTGCACGTTTATACCTGCCGAGTCAGTGCGGGGAAGCGCAGGGACTCAGTCTAGTCAATAGAACAGGGTCCGAGTGACAATCTCGCCCTTTAACTCGGCCGAACACTCGGTAATGTGTTTACACGTACCGAGCACTCGGCCGAGAGGACTGTCTCGCCCATCTACTCGGTACGTGTAATCAAGGCATTAGTTTGTTTTAGTTGAATTGTTCCCCGGGAATTTATGACGTCAATTAGTGAAACAAATGAATAATATTTTAAGCTTGATTTCGATCGCGTAGGTACTTGTTAGGTTAGGGTTTCCACTGACCTAAAGATAATGTTTTTAAATGTAGCACCCACATAAATCGGTGTGGTCAGTTTTATCAGGAGGAAAAGTATGAATATTACCGAGAACTTGTAGGAATTTTCAGGTGCCCTAAATAATATTTAAAAATGGGTTTGTAAATTAATATCTGCATTATTGTATGATTCACGTAAAGCGCGGGTGTCATGCTGAGAAAAAAATATTCGATCTAGTCGATTCAATCCAAGCCCAATGACAATTTTTTTTGGTTTTAGTTTTGAATATTGGTTTACATTATCATCACTTTTGTTCTCATGAAAGTAAGTTATAGTTTAGTTATAAAGTGGCTAGTTAGTAACAATTAGTAGTCAAAAGTCTTATATTTTTGTTTTAGAAGTGTAGACTGTAGGTCCTACGGTACTGATAGCCATTAAAACTAACCAATCACTGTTCCTGATAGATCAGCATTCCTGAATAAAAAGTGGCTTACATTTAAGTAGATAAGTTGTGGGTGGTGTCACTTGAACGTGGAAACTTCTAGAGAGATAAATTGTAGCCGTTGACTGATAGCTCGAGGTTGCCAGCGCAAAAAAGAAGAGAAGTGATTGACTTGTGGCCTACAGGCATTGAAGGCATGAAAATGGTTTTTTAGTTTTATTGTATTTTTTTTGTGAAATTGTTTTTATTTCACATATATTTTAAAAGTTTATTGCATATAGATTTTAGTTTTAGTATCTACATAATGTTCAATAATTTTTAAAACGTACCTAAAACACAATTTTTTGACTGTGGCTTTTGTACATAGAGTCCAGCCATTGAGAGACTGCTTTCTTGACTCCTGTCAGTTTCATACTGACGAATATATGTTTTGCGATGAATTCACCCCATTTTTGGAATCAGAGTTACTAAGGATGTCAAACATTTATGTTAATCCCCGAACAATATATGTATGTAATTGAATGCCTGGAAAAACATCGTTTAAGCACATTAACCGTTTATTGCACCAGCCAAGCTACCGTAGTCAAAGGGTAGCCGGGGTAATGGAGTGTTCCAAACGCGACGGAAACGATTGGAGCTGTCTCCTCGTGAGTCAGTGTTCCATTCACTAAGTAATTACTGAAGCTCGTGTTTTAATACGGGACGACTTCTTTGCGTGTGTAGTTACGAGTTAATAACATGGGCGAAACCTTAAAGAAGTTATGTGATATGTAAGAAAGGAAATTTTGTACCTACATAGTTGATTACCTATCTACGTTCGTCTTTGTGTTTCAGACAGGTAGATACTTTTACCGACTTATGAACAGGTACCCTACATACTTAATAAAAATCTTTAGTAAAGTCACTGACATACAACGCACAGCCTAAGCCCACGTTCGCTCGGACGTAATAAAATCGCGGCGATTTTTTTTCGTGCACTAAATATTTAACGCTTTGCTTAGCGCCGATAGTTGAAAATCCAACAGTGTGTTTTTTCAACGTGTTGGGACGAGAGTGCGTCCCAACGCGTTGGATTCACAACGCTCGGTTCAACACCGAGAGTTGAAAATCAAGTGCGCGATAAAATCACGTCGCGATATTTTTACGTCCGTGCGAACGTGGGCGTAACCGTTGGGTCTACATAGAAGCATGGAATTTTGGACAAAAGTTAATTCTTCCCCTAAAGGGGTTAGTTACATAGGACATGAAAGTTTGTATGGAAATTCAAATTATTTGCCGATGGGAAAGCCCGTCGGACACGGCTTCTTTAAATCTTAAGTGCATAATCTATATACCTTTGTCTAACCTACTTTCAAAGGTCTAAAAGGCGGTTCTTAACTATAACCAACCGTCTTATTTAAAGCTAAAATAAAAACAAAACAATAAACCCGCAATTCGAATCGGGTAAGTTTTTAAGCAAAAAACTTACCCGATTCGAATCTGTCTTTCGTAAACAATTTACTAACTTAATGATACCAGAGTAACATAAAATCAGGAAGCTTTATGTCAGCTGACGCCTGAAGTTATTTTCAAATTCCCTTTACTGGCTTCTGCCGGTATTAGAGCAAGCTTAAGGGGTCTAAACGTAATTGTATCAAGCGGAATGGGTGAGGTCAAGCAGATTTAATACGCTTTTGAAGGCACGGAATTAAGCAAGCCTTAAGATTAACTAAATAATAAATAGGCTTATGCGCCGTGTAATTACTGTTTGTTACTTGCGTGTCTCAGCTTAAATGACTTAATAACTATGATATAAAATAATTATATTATGCGTACTGTCATGGTTTGTGTTCTGCTGTGGTAGGATTCAGTGAGTTTATTTCAGGCATCGAGTGACAGCATATTATTTTTATAGTAAAGAAATAAATATATCAATCTTTTTATTTTATATTCCTGTTTATGCTAAATTAGCTGCAGTAAATGTTAGCAGTCATCAAATAGGACCACATCAAGTGCCACGCTCAGTTCATATTGAAACACACAGGCATTCAACATGTTAGATTTAGAAAAAAAACAAAAACAGCACTCTCGTCCCTATTATTTAAAGCGCTCGTAATCCGCTGTTCATTTTTCATATTTCGCATAACACATAACTGCCCACACTGTTAAAACTGGTCGCTTGGTTCGGTTGAGAGGGTAAAATGTGGAAAACCTAAACGAAATTTATGTTTTCCAGAATGTCACCCTTTATCGAACGTTTCCATACAAAATCCGGGATGGAGCATAAATTGTAGCGACGGTCTGAGGACGCTTTGCGGAAGGATCTGGTAGCCTTTTATATCGAACTGGGTCGCTGTATGTTTTAGGTATACTGTTTATTCAGACTTTGAACTAATGAATGGTCGCGTCCAAAGGATGCATCGACACTTCATGAGACACCAAAATACACAACTTTTAGGTGCGTTTGTGCAGCAGAGCGATTTTTCTATTCATTTCATGAGCTGCTTATAGCTTTGGAAAACTTAAAAAACTCCCACAGATCCTTAAAAGTTTTTTACATTTTCGACCTTTTAAAATACAAGATTAACTTCGACGAAATTCTGCGGTTCGAATTTTCACTTCTAGCTCTTTCGTAAACGCCGACTTTAAGCTGTAAAGTAAAAGCAAATAGTCACCCACAGCTGACGAAGATTAAATTAAATGGAGAAAGTTTGAAGAACTATCTCCTTTCCGTTTGTTGGATTGACGACGCCGACCGATTGTGAGACCGAATGCAATGGAGAACCGATACTGTCTTGAATCCAATTTTAAGTTTTACGTAGGTATTTGAACAACATGAAATTGTACTGAAGAATTTATAGTGGGGACTTTGCTGGTCATTATATTTATTTGATTGACCTGCAGCGTATTTAACGCCTGAATTACTTTTCGTAAATAGTGATCGTATACATATAACGTAAAAAAATGTAAGTTCAAAAACTAAAACCCGACTACTGAAAAATCACGCACTAAAAAGTATGAAACAAGAAAATATTTCAGACAGAAATCAAGACATAGGTACACCTACCCACCATACGCCTGTACACCTATAAAATGTTTTACCTTGACCATTTTTGTACCTATGAGCTATGTCTTGATTTCTGTCTGAAATGTTTTCTTGTTTCATACATTTTTCAGTCGTCTGGTTTTAGTTTTTGAACTTACTTTTTATTTAAATTATTTTGGGTTTATAATTTCGTGATAAAGTATTTGCAGAGCCGCTTTATGTATTTTTATGTTTAGGTTTTATTGTATAACAGGTATTAATTTTAAAGCCGCGCCGTGTATATGTAGCACAGTCTCACTTATGCTTGTTTTTAACAATATGATAAACATACATATTTGTAATTTACTCGTCAAACCCTTTCATTTGATGTCCAACATGGCATTATTTTAAAAAATAGTCATTACTTTATGTCCCCTAGAGGGCGCCATATTGAATTTAATGTAACGTCACATACATACATATCGGTCAAAATCATAACCCTCCTTTTTGCTTCGCCGTAGTCGGGTAATAATAATAAAAGAGGGTCCAGAACTGTAGACGTTAACTAAAAACTAAAAGTCCACTCCTGAGCGAGTCTATGAAGGATTGGAGTTTGTTTGCGAAAAAAGTCGCGGACATCAGCGAAACTACCCATAAATATCGAAGCCAGCAAAACATTTCATATCAGAACCAAAACAAAGATAACTCATTCAGAAAATAATATTCGTTTCGCAGAACAAACGATAATTTCTTGGCATGACATAATAAATGATGGTACGTGAATAAGCACACAGGTACCATATATTCGGAGGGAGATAATGCCCAAGTCCCGGAACAGAAAAATATATAGATATAAATACGTAAGAAAAAGGGACCGATTCGCCTTTATTGAAAACCTCCGTCTTTATCATCGCCCTTTGATTCGAGCGAGCCCGAACAGGTGTCATATTTCAATGGAACTTTTTCTTCTTCCCTAATTCGATCCAACAAATGATTTGGAAAGGCCCGATTGGATGACGTCATTATTTATTATGTATAAATGCCAATGCACGGGTTTGTATAGCAGCTATTGGAAGGCGGAAGGAAAATGCCGGGTCGGGGAAAATAAATTATTAACTTTTCACGGAAATCTCCGGGTAAACTATTTTTGCGCTGTTAGGGAAATGAGAATTGTAAGCGATTGGCAGTTCATTGTACTTTGAGCAATATTGACCCTTATTGTGATAGATTGTAGTAAAAAGTTAGCAATTGTTGGTTGTAGTAGTAAAAACACCAGCGGGTTTTGTAACGATGTTGTTCTTCAAGAGAAGTCAGTGGTGTCCAAGGTAAAATTCAAAAGTCACATTAAGAAAATAAGAAGCTTGAGTAACGGGTAATAAATACCAAAGTATATCTAAAGTATTATAAATGTACCTTAAAAAGCCTTTAACCTTGGTTTAATCCTGAAATGACTTGCAAACGAACTCCCTTGACACCTTTGCAGCACTTTGAAAATGTCTCAAAATTTATGAACCGAAAGATGACATCACAAAAAAATATTATGGCTCTAAGTAACGCATTGAATTTTTTGCCGCCAACTTATTGTTCACAGCATTTAAGTTAACGTGGCGTTAATAATTGACATGAATGCGTTTAAAGACCTAATATGTGTTGTAGAATAATATTACACGTTTATACAACACTGTAAGCAGTATTTCGCAGTGTTTAATGGTTCGGAATCGTGATAGTTGAACTTGGTGCCCGCATTCATAACACAAGGGTTGGGCTCGGAAGATGGCGGGTTTTGAAACAAAAGGAATGAAGGATTTGTTCCTGGGTAAATTTTCTTTGTTGTAACTCGTAACAAAAAATGCAGTCCAGTTTAATCTTGCAGCTTATTTCATTTTTAATAGACAGGATTATTTGCAGTGCAAGTGCTCACGAAGAGCAGTGTAGGTCACCGAAACCCCAGAACAGGTGTTTTACTTTATGTATATCACTTCATCACCACTGCTCTCAAAATGGTGAAAGAAAACATCGTGAGGAAACTGGCATATATTACAACCAAAAATTCAAAGACTTGTGACATCTACCAACCCGCACTGAGCCCGCGTGGTGGATTACGGCCAACTCCCTCTCATAGATAGGAGGCCTGTGTTCATGCCGTATACTAATCTAGTAATTTGGGGTTATTTATAAATAGTTTATTTTTTGGAAAGATTTTTAATATGTTTGAAAGATTTTTAGATTTGTAATACAATATTCTTCTTTGAGATTTATTTGTAAATAGGGACCTACCATCTAATGTATAGTCTACAGACTATACATTATGCGGATTTATACGTTAAAACATCTCAACGTACAAACATGAACTGAGAGAACCGAATTCCCAACGTTCTGATATTATCTCAAATCTTTACAAACAACAGACTTTTTCCTTCGATATTCGTTTAAATCCAATTTCGGGGAAACGTGCCGTTCATACACGTAGTACAAATCACGGTACTTTTGTCGGTAAATAAAATCAGCGCGCGGTGGCATTGACGGATCGTTCGCCCACCTACAATGAACGATCGGTGGCAGGCTGGCAGGCCATCGCAAGTGTGTTTCCTTACCAGCTTTTAGCCGAAAGGTTTCGTCCGTGAAATATTTTATTCCCGCGGGAAATACAGGGCTTGGGGTTAAATACCTATGCCAGTTTTTTTATGTAATGTATTTATTTGGATATTGGTTAAATACGAGCTCAAAACCCCAAATATCTGGATTTTGTATTGGTATTTATTGCTGAATGTAATCAGAGTAGGTATCTAGCTGAATGCTTAATTTAACCACAGCCTCTGATGAATAGTTGTTTCCACTACATATGGAAAACAGCGATATAAAGAGATCACTGATTTGTTAAAGACCAGACTTTCTTCGGCTCTGATTTCTCGAATGCATTTAGAAATCTGCTACTACAGTATCATTTATCCATGTGCTGTCTGCAATTTGCTCAAATTGGTTGACTTTTTGATTAAACCGATTTGAGCTGAGCGTTAGGTCCTGGGTTCAATTCCCGGGTCGGGCAAAGTGTTACTGGGTTTTCCATCTGGAATTTATCTGAAGCAGCCCGGAGTTCGGATTTGTGCCCGATTGATGGTTATAGGCTCGCCCCCTATTACATGGGACTTAAACATAACTAGTGAAATGCGGGTGTACTTACTATAGGTACGTACACTCTGCTTAACCCTTCGGGAAAATACAGGCGTGATGTTATGTTATGTTAGTTACGATTTATACACGCGTATTTTGCAGCCTCCCACAAGTTATGGGATCCAAGATTCAGTAACCGTAATGCTATACTATGTGTGTTATAATACATACAGAGGAAGTTAACGTGATCTTTAATGTTCTGTGTCAAGCCATGTGTACCTAGTAAAGTCGGTTCGGTCTTTGTCCTTATTATTCATACGAAAGTTTATCCTGAAATAAAAGTTATTTATTTGGTAGAATAATATTTTATTTATATTATTTGAAAGGTCATTGTGTTGATTTAAATAGACAACTTGTACCTACATGGGAATCGTCAGTTTGCTTTTTTTAATTTCGATTCTATCGATTATAACGTGCATACATTATGATAAACAAAAGCCTAACATAACTTAGCCGTCAGCCGTCACCTACGTACATCACACGTCACGTCATTCTGTACATCAATGATCAAACTAAGCAACATTGAGTAAAAATTATTATGTTAAACGACTTCTGAGCAATGTCCTAACGCACGCAAAAGATTGTAGTTACGCATGAAACAGTACAGGGGTCGTAGGGGTATTTAAAGTTATTTCTTTTCGTAATTTAAAACTTATTTTCGTAAAAAAAAACGCAAAGTTGGAACTTTGACCTCAAATATCTCCGTAACCAGACGGAAAAAAGTATAGCAATGGATAGAACAAGTAACTCTCGGTTTTGTTAAGCGCGTTTTAGATCCGTTAAATGGCAAATGAATAGGCCATAATTAAAAGCAAATAGACTTTTACAATGGAGTAAAATTAACATGGTACCCACCAGTCACGTTTCTGGAAACATGTTTGTTATATTCCTGGTAAAGGCGCGATTCCGCCAAAATTATGTTCAGCACATTTGTTCACAAACATTTTGTGCAGAACTCTAACAGTGCAATAACTGAGTTGCAGTGTTCCCATCGGCAAAGCTGTGTATATTTTTTGTAAGCGTAGAGTGCAGCACATTTGTAAATGTTTTCTTAAGTGACAATTCAAAAGTGCCTATAAATGGTTTAATTGAAATAAATGGTTTGAGTTTGAATCCACTGAAAGAAACATTTGTGCTATACACTGAGTGTACTGTGCCGTACACTGTTGGAATCGCGCCTTAATAGGTACTTATCAGCTCGAAACCCTTTCTCTCGAAACCTGCCATTATTAATTTAGACGACACTCTATGCAGCCAACCGTTTGAACCCCTTCATTGCGTATTCTGTAGGCCGGTAATAAATTTCAAATTAACAAATTTGTTGCAAATTGAATTTACGGTCCTCTCAAAACATACGAAACCCCAATTTAGTATGAAACTTTGGAATTAGACGTGAAAAAAGTTTGTTTAAAATTAATCCTGGTAAAATTATTATTGTAAGCCTACCGGGTAAGAAAATGTATGTTCCTAAATTAATAAATGATTAATTATAGAAAATGGGTTTCTTATTATTTCATGTCCGAAAATTAAATTCATGTTTTAATATTTATATGGGCCCCAATTAATTAAGCACAAAACCTTTGTTAACTTTAAGCTATTTAATTAAAAATACATACCCAGATCCCACAAAAAACGACAACATCCCTTTTCAAATGAAGCTTCATTTTTTGTGAGAAATGTTTTTCTAAGAGAACAAGGGTAGTAAGAAGTTGTGAGCTAAAGTTATCACGTGCTGTGAAGCTGGCGTGCTCCCAGCGAAAGTTGGGCTAAGACTGAGCTATAAATATCCTGCTCTGTGCGCCAATAAATTAATGTTGCCAGCATGTGGACGCGCACCAGAGGTTGCGGTCTATTAACTTTCTGTATAAATTTTAACGTTTCATTCTGTTTTATTGTACCGGGTGTGTTGCCGTCTTTGTGGCAATTACTTTTTTGGTGAACGGGTGTGTTGTATGTATTTTTCTTTCGAACGAACTGTGAGAGCAGAGGGTGTTACTTTTTCAAAGTTTGATGGATTAGATAGATATAAAATGTAAATACAGGTAACCCTGTTTATTTATATTATTTTTTTACAGACAGAAAACAAAAGTTTCAACCCGAAAGATGTTATTTTTTCAAGGTGTTTTTTTTTGCCAATATACGCATTTCTCTTTGGAATTAACTGTGAAAGTAGGGCGTGTTTTTTCAAAGTTTGATGGATTAGATAGATTTAAAAATATAAATACAGGTAACCCTGATTATTTTTTATTTTTTACATACAGAAGACTGAAGTTTCAATCCGAAAGACAGCAATGCTGCTGGTGACAGAACTGAGTTTCTTGCTATGTATTATGTACCAACTTCTCCTTCATAAGAAGCTTCACAAGAACTACTGAATTATTAAAGTCAATTTTATAACTAATTATACAATTAAATTTGGTAATCTTAAACATCATGAATAACAAAGGTGACATTAAATGGAAATAAATTAAAATAATTTCCTTTATTTTTTAATAGTAGGTAAACAGACTCATTTGCCTACTATTCAAAAGGAGACTCTTACAATTTATTTAGCTCCAGGTATAAATAAATTTCAAGTATAAGATTATGAAATAAGAATAATTTTCTCGGAAATTCTATTTTTGTTAAGTAGGTAAGTCCATCCATACTATTAGTAATATTATCTGACACGATTTTTCAAAAAAAAAAAAATCTTAGAAACCTTGTCCTGACAACAGGGATGATGCCTGGGTTAAAAAAAGAAATTCAATTTAGTCCGTCAGTCTAAAAATATATATCATATTAATAAAAAAATACTTTGATAAAACGCATTAAAGTTGGGGAGTGGGGTTTGATACGTCACAAGTAAGTATAACATCTACATACTCGTGACGTCATGGCACATTTTAACTCAATGTATCGCCGTAATCTTTTGATAACGTAAAAAAAGAAAAAAATACGTGTACGTAATTTTTTTTATAATCTACATGACGAACAAAAAATATTTTTTTAGCCATCTGCCAAATCGGTCGAGCCGTTCTCAAGTGATGCCGTTCTCATGTGGCTTGTTGATTTCTATATAAATAGATTCGAAAGTACCTCTGTCTGTCTGTTACCTTTCACGCCTAAACCACTTAACGGATTTCGATAAAATTTGGCAAAAAGATAGATGACATCCTGGGGAAGGACATAGGCTAATTTTTTGCTCAAAATAGAAAAAAAAAAATAGATAAATAGGGGACAAAAGTTTTTATGGGAAACTTAGTATTTCTTAAGTTAGGGATATGAAAATTCAAATTTATGCTTTTGGTAAACAATTACATAGTTCAGCGTTTTTGTAAAATCATCCCCCAAGAGGGTAAAACAGGGGATTCTTTTAAAATTCACATGTAATATTAAAATTCTTGTGTACCTCTTTAAAAGAGATATAAGGGATTGGAAAAATATAGTCATCCGTATTTTGAGCTAACATTTAGTCTGTATTTCATGAAAATATGTCCACATAAAAATATGTCAAACGTTATTACAATTTAAAGTCATAATAATTCGGCCAACAAATAAATATTACGTGGTCAATGGCGGCGCTAGAGTATTTCAAATTAATGGATATAATATTAAAATTAATCATTAATATTTTTAAGACACATCACTACATGCGTTTAGCGCTAAACGCATTGAAAACATCGGTTTGTTTCTGTTAATCGTCTGAAGATGACAGAGACAAAACGATGTTTAAAATATACATAAATAAAAATAAATAAATAAAATAAAATTTCTTTATTTCAGACCATAAATAGTCCATAAATTGTTAGTGTGTTAGTGCACGATTTTATTCTTACGTGCTATGTTAGTATGATTAGTTCTTTATAATTATTTACTTATAGCTACCTAATAGCTACCTCCACCCAATGCCTTTGGATGGGGCAGTCCGGTCTGCCAACAATCACTTTCAGGCTGCCGCTACGAGTATTACGCAAGCGGTGTAGTAGGGAAGCTGCTTTCTTTCGCATTATGGCGTGAAAGCCATCCGTGTGAGCTTCAGCGAACATACCCGATGCACTACAACGCCGCGGTAGCCGCAACAGCATCCTGAAAGCGTCATTGTATTGTACGCGCAGAGCGTTGTAGGCTCGGCGCGTATATGAAACCCAAAGGCCGCCTGAGTAGAAGGACTGACAGAACGCTTTAAATAAAGTCACTTTGACGTCTGCATATTGCTCCTCACCGCCAACGCCCTGCGCTCGCGCTCAATGTCATCATCATCGCGCAGGTCACTGGTGACTATATGTCCCAGGTACTTAAAACTTTCAACCACTTTGAGCACTACGCCGTTGAGATATACTGGAGGTACACGACGAGGCTGCTGCCTAGGTGCTTTGAAAACTAAGACCTCGCTTTTCTTTGAGTTGTATTTAAGGCCGCGCACCTCCGCATACGTCTCGCAGATCGATAGTAGCTCTCTCAGCCCGCCTATCGATGGGCTGAGCAGCACCATGTCGTCCATAACACCACCTATAGTACCTATAGTACACCTGCATTTCGCCAGTTATGTTTTGAGTCCCATGTAATAGGGGGCGAGCCTATAGCCATCAACCGGGCACATATCCAGACCACGGGCTGCTACTGAGAAATTCCAGATGGAAAATTCCGGTAACTCTTAGCACGACCCGGGTATCGAACCCAGGATGTCATGCTCAGCGGTAGCGCTTGCGACCACTAGACCAACGAGGCAGACACATGTTTTAAAAATGTTTAGCCTTAAATGCAGTTAGTGACCTGTGTGGTGCAAGCGGGCATTAACATGATGAAAAATTTGGAAACAATTATTTAAATAGACCATATGCAGTTTATTTATTTATTTAGAGGTATAAAAATTATGTATTAGGTATGTTGAAACTGTTGGTACTCCCCGTCACTTTGTCCATAAGGGTTCATTAGAAAACCAGCGTCAGACAGCATTTGTCTGGCATTAATGCTGAAATGAACCTTTTTGGCGCAGCCGTGAGGCACACACTATTATCGCTTTATGATTATTTTCAATTTTTATTTTTGTATTATGTGTTTCACGAACTGTGTTCAAATAAATATTATTCTTTCTTTCTTTCTTTCTTTCTAAAAACTGTTTTATTTAATAAAAAAAAGATCTCTGTCTATTATTTTTTCACACCATTACGGCTGAACGGATTTTGATGAAAGGCATAATTCGGATAGGCCATGACCTGGGTTCGGACATACGATACTTTTTATCCCGGTAGTATGTTCTAGTGGGATAATGTCAGACACAAAAGCGGGCGAAGCTGCAGGCTAAAGCTAGTAAAATAACAAGAGCGGTAGTTGTCTTACTAGCTACTTACTAACATAACCCACGTATCTCAGTAATGGATGAGCAAAACAACATGATCCATTATATTTGTAGAGTTCCGTAGTCAACAAGAACCCCATCAGTCTGTCTGTCCGTCTGTCTGTCCGTCCGTCTGCCCGCGGCTTAGATCAGAGACTCTTAGTATTAGAAAGCTGTAATTTGGCAAGGGTATACACAATAATACACATATTAATCACGCCGAAAGCGAAAAAATAAATTCATGTCTTTTTTTAAATTCACCTCCCCTACACGTATACAGGGTGTTTGGCGCATGGACCTACACTTTTTTGGGGGGTTTAGAGGGCCATTTGCGAGGTTTCATCCAAAGACCCCATGTCCTAACTGTCACGGTAATTGAGACACGACTTTTTTGTTTTTTTTCTTTAAATTACCCGAAATCTCGCCTTTAGATCGTCATGCCTTTTTTGTTTATGGTTGTAATAGCACGAAATAACTATTATTCTATTCTGCAATGTATTTTTCTTCTTAATACATCATTATTTGATGCAATTGGTTTGTAAAAAAATACTTATGCGCTCCCATAGCCTGTGAGAAATGTATGAAAAATGGCAGCAATAATAATAAATAAATATTATGTATCTCCTCTCCTTTCGTTAAGAAAATATTGGGACATACATTTATTCATACATTCTCCATATTATTCAAAGATAATATGGCCCATGTTACATAACAAACCTCTAAAAAAGCATATTAAAGTACAGAGATATTTTTCTCATTCTTTTAAATGTTGAAATATTCAATAGATTTTATGCGATTGGGGCCGTCCATACATTGAGTCACACCTTAAGGAGTAGGTAGGGGTGAAAGGGGGTCAACAAAGTGTGACATCATAAATAAATAAATTTAAAAAACTCTAAACTTGAACTTTGAAGTCTTTTTAAATATTATCAACTCTTCAATAACTTTGTTAATTAATGATACTTCATCATGATTTAATTATGATTGAAGTTTATTAAAGTATAGTTGTGAACACAACTTCCTGCACCAGTGAAATGAGATGAAATGAAATGAAATGAAATTGTTTATTCTGTAAATAGGATATTGGAATCACTTTTACACGTCATCTTAAAAAAATAAGTAATTAAAAATTAGCTAGATGAGTTCGGCGTTTCCTATCTGACTACTCTGAGAAGAAAGGCCGAAACAAACTCAGAGGTCATAGTCTCTTTTAAAGTCCAGACATAATCTTGGTCAGGCCATATGAGGACCATGTAGATCAGTGTCTGAAATGGTCTTTTGAGAAAAGAACCACACAGATTTGAGTGGACCTGTCCTGTCAGTGCAAGCATTTGTCAGTAATCGTGGAGCTCAACCCAGAACTTAAGGAGCTCAACGAGTGAGTTAGTCAAGGTCACATTTACAGGCTAAAAGTGCGGACTGACCTGATGACTGTGGAAAAAAACAACCCAGCTTTGTAAAATGAATTTACAACTGGCTTGATAAATTGTATGCCATGAATATAATAAAAATACAACATTGCAATCCTGAACTCGCAACAAAATCATACAAACGTAGTTTCCAGTAAATTCAATATCATTGTCTCGCGACGATTTTTGATGAAACAGCTCTGTTGTTCAGTTCCGGAACGGAATTCACGATTTTACTGTTTATTTACAACCACATAACCATATCAACGGAGTTACAATTTTGTGATTTACGATCACATCCGCAGATCCGTTTCGATCAACAAAGCAGTTTCCGACAGTTAAAACATTCATATATTGGTTCAGAGCAGCCATTCAGTTAAGCCGAGTTAATTGTAGATCTTGGTCGATTTGCATAGATTTGTTTGTTTTGGATTTACGCTGTTTGTACACTACCGCTTACTGCTATGATATCGACGTGATAGCTTCATGTATTTTCGTCGGTTACCGCTAAGCGGTATATTAGTGCAAACAGTGATCGTACGGATTTTAAAATCAAGAGAACTTGGCTCGTCCGATAAAATTTGCGGAAAAATATTACAAATGAAATTATTTTTGAGAGTACCGTAGTACTCAAATAATATTCGTATATCTTGGTTTCCTGCCTTTTCCCACGAGAATATGATATCACATAACATAACATAACATCACGCCTTGTTTCCCCGAAGGGTTGGGCAGAGGTGTACCTATAGTACACCCACATTTCGCCAGTTATGTTTAACTCCCATGTAATAGGGGCGAGCCTATTGCCATCAACCGGGCACGAATTCAGACTCTGGACTCTGCTACTGAGAAATTCTAGATAGAAAACCCAATAACACTTTGTCCGACCTGGGAATTGAACCCAGGACCTCATGCTCAGCAATAGCGCTTGCGACCACTAGACCAACGAGGCAGTGAATTTAATTATGTAGGACTTACGACGTGATGTTTCTCACATATGTTCCTATATAATTATCGTCATGTTCGTGAACGGGCGCCGTCAGTAGAGACTGGTCATCTCTTAGCTGCCATGGCTTATTTGAATTTTGAATTGTTCTTTGTTTTTTATATTTTTATTACGGACGCTTTTAACGTGCACGTCTTTCTACATTGTTCTCACATGTATAATTTCAACGTTAATGATGTAATCAATATTTTGTAAAAAAAAAAATTGATTTAAAAGAGTGTCCGTGGAGTTTCTTGCCCGTTCTTCTCCATAGGTACCTACTACGCTTTGGAATGGGCAACTAGCTTCATATTTCTGACTGACCGACTTCTTGACAATTCAAAAGTGCCTGTAAATGGTTTAATTGAAATAAATGCTTTGAGTTTGAGTTTGAGATTATTAATTGCCATACTTTCAAGATGACTAATTACCGCTAATAGCCAAAAAATCGGCTGATTATAAATTATCAATGGTAGCTGCATGAATAAACAGTTTCCGCGCGGATTCTCATGCCAAATTAGAAATTAAATATTAAGATGCGTAACAGAATCGTACATTGTTTGTCCCTAAGGAGCCGTAAGTCTAAATCATACATAATATAGGCCCATACTTTGGTATAAAGAAAATTTGCTGAAAAGTTAGTGAAACAAGTGGGCTAGGCACGAACGCGCGTAGTAAACGTAACGTTTTGTATGCACGTGTTTCTGTGACAAATAAACTTATTTTTCTTTCTAACGTAAATTCGAACGATTTTGAAATTGAAAATTATTGTTTCGCATGTAATATTTACTTAGCTTTAAGACTTTATTCACATCTATGGGGATACTAAGGCCCTTTGTAAACAAACGTTTTTCTTGCCGTGAAAACTACGGTTTATTCGCCGTGTCGCACGGTCGTCAGTGTTGCATGGATCACTATGGAAGCTTGTTGAGATACGTTTTCTACGGCGCGGTTTATACGACGTACCGTAAAGAAACCGTGCCGTGTATAAAGGGCCTAGTGCCCGCTTGCACCACAAATCACGAAAAATGCGTTTAGCGGTAAAAGTATTAAAACATCGTTCTGTTTCTGCCAATCGTTTAAAGATGACAGAGACAGAATAGGGTTTGTATGATTAGTGTGGTTCAAGCGGGCCTATTTTAACCAAAATGCTAATTAAAATAACCCGATTTTTCTAACTGTGCGCCTGTCAACGTCAATTTAATTATTAAAGTTAACAATAACAAATTAACGATTAATATAACAAAACTGTGCATACGACACGAGTTGTGTAGACCGTACTAAGAGGCGTCAGCGGCGGCGGGGTGCTGAAGAGGTAAGCGGGCGGGTGAATTCAATATAGCTAACTGACAACCTACGACTTTGACAGTTCCAAGCGCACAGTTAGAAAAATCAAGTTATAGTTGTATTTTTGATTCAAAAATCGTTTGAATTAACGTTACGCATTGTATGGAAATCATATACAATGCGAGATCAGCATAAACTAGAAATGTATAGCTTGATGTGTAGCCGTGTGTATTAGAGCCTAAGGAAAGTATGTTCAACAATAGACATCGACTCGATTGTACTCCAGTAGAATCGAGAGTGTGACAAAACGGTGACACCCACGTCCAGTGTACCTAATATATTTTGAGAACTTATTGTAATAATATAAAGGTAATAAACTCATAGTTCAATACACGCCCAAAATTACACATACACACACCAAAAAAAGTTTGCAATCTTTCGTTTCGTTTCGTTTTTTTAAATTGCAAACTTTTTTTTTCATTATAATTTCTTCTTTTTCGATTCTTTACTTAAAAATACAGAATTAGAAAATTCAATTGTTTTTCCATATAAAAAGAAATTCAATCCAAGCCTACGCTCATTCAGAAATCTGAATTAGTTAATTTTAACGGATTTATAATATTTTTTCGAGGAAAGTTGTTATTGATAAAATGCCAAGAGGATTATCAGAAGTTTTACGAGCAAGAATTGTAACTTTGAGGGAAGAAGGATATTCCACGAGAGAAATAGCACGCAGAGTTGCTGTATCCCAATCCTGTGTCGTGGTTACGTTGCAGAGGTACCACGGCATGGATAATTTAGCTGACCGACCCCGCAATAGTCGCCCAACTGTTCTGATTGCTGCTCAGAAGCGCTATATCAGATTGCTGGCAGCCCGTGACCCAACAATAATTCATTTTCATTTTCAAATATCTTTAT
Source organism: Xanthia icteritia (assembly GCA_949128155.2). Lineage (NCBI taxonomy): Eukaryota > Metazoa > Arthropoda > Insecta > Lepidoptera > Noctuidae > Xanthia > Xanthia icteritia. The sequence goes on from OX421939.2 coordinate 10,419,057, forward strand.
TTAACGTCGATACATGAACATGCACTTATCCTAAGACACACTAACTCACTATAATTAACGCATTCAAGGACACTGTACGAGACACAATAGAAGTTTTATTGTTATGACGCCTATGAGCGTATAGTGTCCTTCAAAGTGTTAAGACACTTTATGAGGCTAGCGATTCACCTTTCAAAGCTTTTAAAGGATATTTTTATAACTGTTAACAACATAAACATTACACAATAATCATGGGTACATGATGGCAGTTGCGCAAATTATTTAGCTAGTTATAATTTACTGATTGCATGTAGGTATGACAAGAAAAAATAATTTTAAGTAAACCCAACAATCAACGCCATTACAATAAAAGCAGAGGTGCGGGCCGCCTCTGGACTTGAAGTTAGCACTCAAACCATTCGGAATTGCTTACACCAGGCTGGACTATGAGCACGGAGGTCTTGGTGAGCACCTCTGAATTCACGGCAACGTCAGCGACGGAGATTGCAGTGGGCTAGGTTTTGGAAATATGAAGAAGATGAGGGGGAAAACATTTGGCAAAACTCTCTCTTCGTTGACGAATCGCGAATCAGTAATCGTCCAAATAACCAACGTGTCCTTGTCTGGAGAAGACCTGGAGACTCTATGTCATAGTCTAGCTAAAAACGATCTTAGGGAGTGATCGTATAGGTATTAGCTACATTTCGGCTTCGTTACCGTAAAAAAGCCACTCTGTCAAACAGTCTAGTGATCACATCACGTTGGCGTTGGCTATTTAGGCACATTTTATAAATATCTATGAGGTATAAATACTATTTACCACTTTCCCTTAACTAAAATAATATTAAATTAATTATGCGTAGGTAAAGTCTAGTAAATTACCTACTTATCAAATTGACTACCAAATTCAAATTCGAATTAAAAAAAAAAGTTATTTCACATAAACCTACATGGCCACATACGAAACGTCAGACCAACCTACATTGTACCAACTTAAATTGTCAGATTATTCAAATCACAACTGACTATAACACGGAAAATTGACGTAGTGTGTCAATTTCCCTGACCGTACAAAAGAGTTATAACAGTCAACTGGACAGTAACTTTCTTCCTTATCAGTGTCGAAGATAAACACAGTGCGGCGTTTAGATTAATTAAAAACGAAGTTAGGTTCTGCATTTTAATTAAAGTTTTGCATATACGTTGGAGCCTCCCCGTGGCGATGCCCGCATCCCTCTACAAACTTACCAAAGGAATGTGGCCAAGATATATCTCAGTGTACATATAAGTTTGTCACTAAATTTTAAGTAAAGTTTTAAAACTTGTGCAATATTCTTAAAGTTAATTTCCTTAGAGACTGGCTTCCGCTGATGTACGTAGCTTTGTATGTCTTCCTTTATTAATTTTCTTTGTTGACGGGTTTTGAGAAAAGGATGGGTCGTGAAACGGTTTGAAATATACTTATTGCTAGAGTTTCTTTTCTATTGCTGGAGGGCTTTTTATGTTGAGGCTTGGGATAGAAGTAAGACTCGACGAACCTCTTGATTTAATTTATGAACTACTAAATTTTGCCGCCGGCTTAGCCCGCGTGAATGTCGGAAAATACATCGCACGGGAACGTACTACCGCAATTAAAAGTACTTTTTGTGTTAATCCAGGTTATAAACTATCTGTTTGCCAAATTTCATTCAAAACTGTTCAGCCGAGTGTGTAAAAAATACATAAATATTCGTTAATATTTTATTATATACATTTGTTAGAATAATGATCTCATTTTTCTAGAATTTTCACTCTATTTAGCTTTTTTACTACGTTAGTATAAGCGTAGTAGCTATACATACGTAGTTAAATATGCTTCTAATGTTTCATTCAATTCTAAAATTGTTTCGCTGCTACCAGCGACTAGTTCTAATTAACTTCAGGCAAACTACCTTGCATTTCACGATACCATATTCTCACCAACACACCACAAACAAACAAACGAACAAACACTCATTTACATACGCATTCATGAAAACGGCTTCATCATTAAAAATAATAACATTACACCGTCATATTTTGTTTATTACAAACATTTGGGCTAAATGCGCATTTGTTGTATGCCCGGGTCATCCGGGGTGTCCCACATAATTATATTTTGCCCGGGAACGCCGGGCGTGCCCAACAGAGCATGGGAATTTATATGCAACCATAGACATTTATCACCAGATTTATTGTTTTCTTCATATATTTATACAGACTTTCTTTATGGAAAAAGTAAGTTTGAAAGTTTGGATGTCTGTTTGTTCGGACTGTAGGTACGGATGTAGACATTTCTTTTCTACTAATAATTAAAGGGCAGTCTAAATTGGAAGAAAAACGAGTTTATTCAGGTGTAAGACTTACTTATTAATAATGTTTCGTTTAACTTTTCGTTTTTTTTTGTTATTGCTTGTCTGTTTTTCTACTTGTCTGAGTTTAGGTGCATGCAATTTTGCTCAAAAGTTCCTTCTGACCTAACAAAGGTGAGCACTAAAGAAAGATTTTTGAAAATTCATTCCCTAAGGGGTTAAATAGGGGATGAAACTTTGTATGGGAGTTAGTCACTTTTGCTAATGGGAAATCCCATTGGGAACCGGGCTTTTAACATCTATATTACAACTAGCTATACCCGGCCCGGCTTCGCACGGGTAGCGCTACTTATCTACGGCACACCTACCTACTTAACTACCACCTACCTACCTACCAATCTAACTACCACCACCTACCTACCTACCTAATTAATTAACAATGAATATTTAATTTTCCGTAAATTTTTCGATGTTTTAATACTTATTCTGCTATTCGGGGTGGAGACAAATCCAACAAATCAAAGGTCCTTAAACATCGATCCAGCCGTTCTTGGTTTATATATGGTGTAACTAACCCGACTTTGATATAAAATTACTACACTTTTCGCGTTTGTCTGTATGTCCACGTTGTTCTTCTAAAATACGCAACGGATTTTGATGAGGTTTTCATCATCATTTAGAGAATTTATTCCGGAAGGTTTCTGTGTATAATACAATAACATTTAATTTAGATATAACACAAAAATCTCGATGATTTAACATGTCGCCACATGAGTACATTGCACCCGTGCGGAGCAGGGGCGGGCCTCTAGTCTATACATATTATAAAACAAAGTCGCTTTTCACGTTTGCCTGTATGTCCGCGTTGTTCTTCTAAACCACGCAACAGATTTTGATGAGGTTTTCACGATCGTTTAGAGAATTTATTCCGGAAGGTTTATGTGTGTAATACGTTAGTATTAAAGTTACGATTACCTAAGAAATATCGATGTTTTGTCATGTCATAAAAACCGTGCGAAGTAGGAGCAGGTCGCTAGTAGATTATAAATTAAAGCCACTTTTTGTGTGTGTCTGTGTGACCGCGTTGTTCTTCCAAATTGCGCAACGGATTTTGATGAGGTTTTCACCATAATTTAGAGAATTTATTCCGAAAGGTTTATGTATATACTTAATACATTCATAATAAACTTAAAAATAATCAGTAAATATTGATGTTTTGTCAAGTTGTGAAAACCGTGCGAAGCAGGGGCGGGTCGGTAGTAAAAATTTAAAAAAATACTTGTAAAACAGGATGGTTATGTAAAATATCGCTGAAGCTAAAGTAATTTATCAAAACGAACGGATCAAATTTAAATTAATCCAATAATCTAGACTGACGATAGTCATAATTTATTATGGCATCTGATAACAGATTCTATGAATTAAATGAAATCATTTGTAAAGGCTGTTAATTAATATTGATAATAATTCATTGGTAAGCGGCCTATATATTATTTTACTCCTACATAATAAATACTCAAATCGGATTACTTAATTATGTCAGAGTGATTGTTCCATCAAAGCTTTAGCATATTTATTTAAAAAACAAATAAGGCGAGCTCCGAGATACTATATTAATTATTTTATTCATTTATTGCTTCATATTTCTGACTGACCGACCCCTTGACAATTCAAAAGTGCCTGTAATTGCTTTATTTGAAATAAATGCTTTAAATTTGAGTTTGATTAAAAATTGCATTAAAGTACAAATCTGCAACGCGTTCGAGCATCCCATTTTAAAATTGATCATTCACCGATTTATCCGCGTAAAATATAATTTCCCTCACGATAAACCAGCCGATGATGGCCGAACTTTAGCGAAGTTACACGAAACGTGTCGAAAGAAACCGAGCCAGTGGTTCAAAAATTTATTTACCTGACGCCCGGGTCACATGTTATTTCTATGGTCTATATTAGGGAAGCCTTTTACCACGAGTGGGGTCAGGAAACTGCCTTCAATAGGCACTTTTGTTGTGAACCCAGAAAAGTTACTCTGGGTATTTCAGGGAATTTCAGGATTTTTTTGGAAATGAAGGTCCAGTAGGTACCTCGTCCATACGTGCTTGATTATAACCAGGTTTTTACTGATTGCACATAGACACATGGTACATCCATGTGTCTATTACCGGCAATCAAAGGAGAGCATTTTACGTAGACTTTGGAAAATTGCTTGGCTAGTGTAGCCTAGCTTTTTTCCAACATTTAAGTCTGATTTACATGAGTCGAATTAATTGCCTGTGGCATACAACAAGTTGAAGCAATAATAAAATCATCGCATCGTTTAAACAGTGATGATGATGCGAAAATCATTTATCGCTTAAATTTTATTGTAGGTAATTACTAAGCTCAGACAAGAAACTTGCATCATGTAAATGGGGCTTTAATATGTTGAAATCAACATTTTACACCTACAACTGTATTTAATATGAACAAACGCAAAATAGTAGCAAACTTATATCTCTGATTCGTATTTTGCTTCTAGGCTTACAATTCTTTGCCTAACAAAATCAGTGTCTCGTTAGTTTTCCCAAAGAAAAATTTCCAACTCATATTTTCATCGTTGCATTATTTTTTCCCACAACCTTCCCTCGCTTTTATACATACAGCTGGCTGTATCTCTTTTAGGCTAAGAGAATGGAGCCCTATTTTCCAAGCGCACGCCTCTTTTGTTCCGTCCACATTCATTAATCTATATGGGAGAGCTCTTAGCCCACGGCCTCCTACGGCACTCTTACGGCACTCGACGCTGCTGTATTACTTGCCCTGGTACTTTTTTACACTTTTAGTGCTGTATAGCTTATTAATGTAACACTTTACTGTTTGCTGGTTATGGCTAAGTTGGGTTCTGTTGGCAATTTTGGTAATAAAATATTTTTCGAGGAATTTTTGCAACAAAAAAATTAACCATACTATTCAATATTAAGGGAAAATTATAATTAACTCCAAATAGACTTTAAAATGAACCGAAATTCATTTAATAGAGATAATTATTTAATTTTAATATCGATATTCACATTTCAATATTCTAAGAAATAGTTTACATTAATTACATTACCCACCGTAATCCTAAAATGAAAGAGCAATATAGTCTTTACATAAAGGTAATAATGGCAAACATTATTAACATGAAGTTTTTCGGCGTAACACTAATAATAAATAAATGCATTTAATTTGTGCCGTAAGTTCGTAAAGGAATAAAAGGTGGATTTCCAACGAAATTATTATTTTATTATTACTCCCGCTGCCATCAGCAATGCACGAACAATAAATTTTAATTATTTCGTTAGTTTGTGCTTTATTTATTTACGTCTAGTGTATTGAATGAACATAAAAGTCACTTACGGATAAAATATAGCCACATATGGCACAAAAAATAAATTTCTCGAAACTGGCTGTTATAGTTAACAATAAAATAATGCCATAATGTGCTAGTTTACGATGATATGTACAGTACATAATTTGTCTGTGCTAAGATCAAGTACCAAGTCTTCTAGAGATTTTTAAAAGCAATAACATACATTAAAATTTCAGCTGACATGGTCTTTAATAAAATGGGTCTTTAATAACGTTTACACAGTCAATGAAAAAAGTTTTCGGCCTTGTTTATTTCTACGATAGTTTATTAACTAGCTCGACATTTTATAACTATGTCAATAAATCTCCTTAAGGAAAAGGCTATGAAATATAAAAATTTTGCCACACCTAATAAAAGCTGTTGTTTAATTTATTTCCTTCGAGTAATCAAAACACTGGGCATTTTTTGCTCATAAAAATTTGGTTCACGTACGTCGTAACGGAAAATACAAATGAAGTGATGAATTAGATATTTTGTTTTGCTTACATAAAATTATTTACCTAGGGAAAGTTTTCGGCATGAACGAGAAGTATTTATTTTTATTTTACGTAGTACCTAGGTACTGTATGCGGAGCATTGGTGGTCTGGAGCAGTGGTAGTGGTAACAGCCGCAACTTACAAATTGTAGGTCGAGTTCGAACCTAGACAGGCGTTTTACTTTGTGTAAATTATTTTATCAACACTGCTCTCAAAACTGTGATGGAAGAGAGACAGAAGAGGAAACCGGCATGTCCTAGAACCAAAAATTAGAAGATATCAGTGATATCTACCAACCCGCACTTGGACCGCGTGGTAGATTACGGCCCACTCCCTGAGAGGGGGCCTTGGTTCCAGCAGAGAGAACATTTCAGGCTGGTTATACGAGGAACACATTTGAACAAAAAACTTACACAAAAATAAAATAGGATTACCTATGTATGTGCGCCTCACGGCAATTGAGTAGGTAAGCTAACAAACTTACCTAATTATCTCTCTCAACTTGATTGGCAGAAAGGCTGATTAGTTCACTGAGATTGCCTGTGATACGGATCGCGGTTTGATCCCCGCACGTCACATGCTGGATTGAGTACAATTTCAGCTTTTCCAATGTGAGTGCATTTGCATAATGAATTATGAGCATGTACGCACCTGCCTACTGCGATGTAGATGTAACGTGAATAAGGTGACTGTAGATCTGTCGACCATTTTCTATCTTGCTAAGTACCTGGTACTTGTTGATAGGCCTACACTGTCCTCTCATACCTATTAACACTGTAACTTGAAAACATTGTAAATACCGTTTACTTTTAAAAGAGTAACCGTGGAGTTTCTTGCCGGCTCTTCTCCATAGGAAACGACCAATTGGAACCATACACCTAGCTTCTGACGTTTCATAAGTGCCCTAGTAGGTTTATGTGAAAATAAATAATTTGAATTTGAATTTGAGTCTTCATTATGTTGCAAGAAATGCAATTGCATTTTTTGTTAATAATGCGTATACGTAGGTAAGACCTTTAAAAACTCTTTTCATATCTATTTGTGTGACCGCGTTATTCTTTAAAGGTAAACGCAAATTATAGTAAAGTTAGCCGTAGCGCGCCGCAAAATACGCCAAAGCACATTAGGAGCCGCGGCAGGAGCAGTACCTAATTGTTTGAGACGGATTCAAATTTCGAATTTGAATTGTTTCCACTCCAGTGCAATGAGGCTTGCGCATAGGTATTTGGGTGGGCCGCGTCGCCTTTGCACACGCATTGCAATGCGGTGCGATGCGGCGCAGCATGCCCAAATGTGCGCCAGCCTTTAAACTACACAACGGATTTTGATGCGGTTTTCAACACAATTTAGAGAATTTATTCTAGAAGGTGTATATGTATACTATATTCCGGCCACCGAGAGCATGCGTTTCTGACACCTGTCAGTTAGAAAAGATTAGGAACGAATAAACTTTAAATTCGTAAAACACGTATTCTTTTGTACTTAACTGACAGGTGTCAGAACGCATTCTCTCATCGGCCGGAGTGTAACATAAGTATAATAAAGAAATCTCTTGTCAAGTCGTAAAAACCGTGCGAAGCAGGGGCGGCTCCCTAGTTTATTTTTAGGAAGTGTTTGAATTGCCGCTAGCGGCATAATTGTGACAATGACAATGCAATGCTTACGGCACTTTAGCCGGGCTGAGGCAGCGCCACTATTAAGCCGCTAGTGGCACTTTATCCGATAGCGATAGAGTACCGCTAGCGGCACTCTATACACTGCCTTATTTTTATTAAAAAAAAAAACAATCAGCAATAAGTGACACCACGCTACTTCACGGACACGCTCTACGTGACACTAACAGATATAGTTAACAGTTGAGTGATAATGATACTGATAACTGATATATGACTGCAGATAATGTTCCATAATTAATTATCCATATTGCGTACTAGGTACCTAATTAGTACATAACCTATGTGTGTAGGATTACCTACCCATCAATGTTAATCATCCACTAATAATCCTATGTACGTATATGTTATAACCATTAACGCAGATTAACCTGCTTGTATGTACATATAATTATTTAGCTATAGTCAGTTCCAAAAGTATTTGATAAAAATGTATACAAATGGATCAGAAAACGTACCTGTGGATGGGATGCCAATTTGTAGTGGACTTACGTCCTATAATTGATTAATTGAATACATAAACTTGAAATTCGAATTATAAATCACCACAAACATGTTTTTCATTTGACAATTGAGGTTAATTTTATAAACTAAATTTTCGTTAATTACCTACAATTTAATAATGTTATTTAAACAATAATTATAGGTCAAAATTGCTAAGATTCAAAGTTCAAACCTTCTAAATACAGATGAATGTGTTACTAATTCACTTTAGTGAGTGATTGCGTAAGAATTTTACCTGAACAGGTTTTGTTTACCCTTTCATCAGATACTTTTGAAAACCAGTGCTGACTAGTCTTGTCTTGTCTTGTCTCGCATAGGGTCGCAGCATTATGCTGAGCGATGGCCGTTTTGCGTGGATGTGACCCAACTAGTTCTTTATTGTGTTTGTGTAAGAGTGTACGACTAAACGCCGACAGATACTACGCCGACAGACTGAACACCGACAAGACTTTACTTCGACGGGACTCTTCGCCGACAGGACACTTCGCCGACAGGACTCTTCGCCGACAGGGCTCCGTCGACAACGCCTTACAAAAAACTGATTATCGGAGATAAATTGCGTCGCTGATGAGCCCTGTCAGCGAAGAATCCTGTCGGCGAAGTGTCCTGTCGGCGAAGAGTCCCGTCGAAGTAAAGTCTTGTCGGTGTTCAGTCTGTCGGCGTAGTGTCTGTCGGCGTTTAGTCGTACAGTGTCTTTCTTTGCGTCATGTTTACCGCAAATAAACGTATTTTCTTTTTTTTTCTAACCTTTAACAAATAACTCAGTTACGAGAGTGCTATGTGACGGAGTCCTTGTCATATCTCATCTGAGTGTGACAGGTGCAAAAATAAAAACAAATACAGCTGCTGCACCCTGAGGATATTCGATTTGTCCAGTGATTGGATTGCGTCACGTAAAAAATACGAATGTTCTGACATTTTTGGTTAGATGGGAAGCTGACCTAATAATTTAATGGGCTGACGATGTACAGGTGCTCATTTCTTGAATGCATACTTAGTTATTTTGCTGTCTTTACCTACAAAAACTAGGAAGTAGGTAGTACAATAAGCACCTCGTTCTGTCCATTGATTTTATAAACAACAACGGAAAAATAACAAACTGTTTAACTTAACATCAACAGCGTTGCTAATATTAGAAAAAATCCGTAAGTACAAGTTAACATAACAAGGATAATTTCTCGGAAACCCAAGAGGGAAAACCGTACGGAAAAGGAATAAACATTTATTAAATCATGCCATACGTGAGAGTTAGAAATGAGTGTTTTATTACCGAACCGAGTTTGTGGCCAGGAAATTTGCGAACAACATTATAACGCATTTTTGCGTGTTTCTGAAGACATTTGTCACCGCCACGTGAAGGGACGTCAACGAGAACGAGATGACGGCACCGAAGTAGCGATACATTTTACTATGGCCACGTGTCTACCGCACGCCGTCACCGGGACGTCACGCTCGGTTCGAATAATCTTATTTCTCGTTGACGTCCCGTTGACGACCGGTTGGTAGTAGGCGACCAAACGGTGTAAGGAGTTTAGTAGATAGTATTTTTAAAAAGGTTGGAAGGTTATCTTCAATGCAACTTCTAAACCTACTTTGGATCACAGTTTCAGTTTTAATAAATTTAACCCAAGAAAAAAAAAGCTATTTAAGCGCTACGCTACCCTAAGTTAAATTGAAATCATTCCGAAAGTTGCATTTTTTACAGTTTTACTAACAGTTTTCTAAATAAATTTTCAGAGATTTTACTAGTTAAACCATTGCTTGTTTGTACTTAGTTGATGAATAATTTAGTTCAAATAAAATGGTATTTCTTACACCGCTTATTTCATGGCCCAATGTGGCATTGTGAGCGACGGCTGTCGTAAAACGACAAAACAATATTAACACGGAAAGTGCTTACGACGTCTTTTACGAGTGTTAAGCTTAGTGCGAGCTTCGGAGTATACCAGAGTACACCCGATAATTAGTGCGGTAGTACCATAACACCTTATTTATTTTATGTCGCGTGATTTCGTTTTGAAGTAGGTACGGTATTAGTCAAAAATCGCCTTTATTTGTATAAGACTAAGCTACTAACATTTCTTACCTAAGTAATTATTACTAGGTCAGTTTAACATTCGATACAATCGCGAAGGTATGTTCAAGTAGTTGTACGAAAAACCCACGTAATATTACAAATGTCGGATTATTACTTAGTAAGGAATTCTCTTACTAATATCAGAAATCGCCATTATTTTCCCGAAACACAAAAGTTGCACGTAAGCCGGTGTGCCGACATCGAAAAACTCGTTAAAAATCAATACGTAGCGGCAATGTTTACACGTAGTCATAGCGAAACGAGCCGTATTGGATGTCAGCCAATAGCGAGAGATATTTGTCGAAAGCCATGACAACCTGTGCTTCGAATATTTGGTCAATATGTACAACAAATATTCCGAATAAACGCGAATACATTTAAGCTATGAATCAAGACGCTAAGAAAATCGCGAGCAGCCTCTACGGAAGAGTCAACGTACCCGCTGTCGAAAGATGCCGAGTTAACTTTTGCACGGACTTAGAAAAGTCAGTTTTGATGAGCAACTTCGAGAGGCGGGCGTGGAACCAAGTTGGGCCCGACGATGAATGGAACTTCTACTGGGCCTCCACGCAGACGTGCCGGAACTTATTCAGCGTCGAGAGCGGATACCGGATGAACGACAACCAAATAATAAATCACTTTCCGAACCACTACGAACTGTCGCGGAAAGACTTGCTCGTGAAAAATATAAAGCGCTATAGAAAGGAGCTCGAAAGGGAAGGCAATCCTTTGGCAGAGAAAGCCGAGGTCGCTTTACACGGAGGTCAAGTGGTAACTCGGTACGTTCATCTAGACTTTGTACCTGTTACGTTTGTGCTCCCCGCCGACTACAACATGTTCGTCGAGGAGTACCGTAAATCACCGCAAAGCACCTGGATCATGAAACCGTGCGGAAAATCTCAGGGAACGGGAATTTTTCTCATAAACAAGCTATCTAAACTGAAGAAATGGTCCCGCGAAGCAAAAACACCTTTCCACCCGCAATTGACCAAAGAGAGTTACGTTATTTCGCGTTATATAGACAATCCCTTACTAATAGGGGGCAAAAAGTTTGACCTGAGACTTTACGTGTTGGTTACTTCTTTCCGACCTCTGAAGGCTTACCTGTTCCAACTCGGCTTTTGTAGGTTTTGCACGGTGAAGTACGACACAAGTGTAACGGAGTTAGATAATATGTACGTACATCTTACGAACGTTAGTGTGCAGAAACATGGCGGTGACTATAATAACATACATGGCGGGAAGATGACGGTACAGAATCTGCGCTTGTATTTAGAAGGCACGCAAGGGCGAGCGGTTACTGAGAAGTTGTTTGCAGCGATGCAGTGGCTGATAGTGCATTCTTTGAAGGCTGTTTCATCTGTGATGGCTAATGACAGACATTGTTTCGAGTGTTACGGTTACGACATAATCATTGACAATCAACTAAAGCCGTGGTTAGTGGAAGTGAATGCGTCTCCTTCATTAACATCGACGACGGTAAACGATAGGATATTAAAGTATAAATTAATAGATAACATGTTATCAGTGGTTCTTCCTCCAGATGGTGTGCCGGATGTTCGTTGGAATAAAATACCGAACGCCGAAACTTTAGGTAACTTTGACTTACTAATTGACGAAGAGTTGGTAGAAAAGGAGGAACCTGCCACCCACAGTCGCGCAGTGAAAACTAAATATAAGTGAAATCAAGTTGAGTGTATATATAACTAAATAAGAATAAATTCACCCTGTAGGTTTTCTGAAACATTCACGTTATCGATACGAAGTTGTAACCAATAAAATTCAAATGTTCTAGAAAATTGCAGTGAACAAATCAAGAGAATGGTACTACGGCGAATCGGCACTAATAGTAAAGTTGTAGTCATCAAAGACAGTTTTAAAGTTGCATCCTCTGAGAAATGCAAGAACTACTCTGCAACAATACTCTGTACTACTTAATAGATATAGATAGATAGATAGAATACTCTTTATCGTACACCATAAATTCAAAACCGATTTGAAAAATAGAAAAGAAAGAAGGAAAAATGCATTTAATGGCCTTACAAAAAATACACCTTAAAACTATAAAAACAGAAAACAATATTTATAATGCCAAAAGGGCATTTTCTCTTGGAATAGCGATTGTAACTTTGAAATAAGACCTATTTCATAATACTACCTATGGGATCCAAAAAACAACATAAAAATAAAATAAATACAAAAATAAAATAGGCGAAAATAACCTTTGCATATTAGTGCTCGTTAATGTATACGGAGAAAAGGAAAACTACGAAATTATATTGTCTAATTGTGTTGTTATAATCATCATGTTCATCTTTCTATTTATAATCAACTAGCTTCCGCCAGTGGCTTGGCCCGCGTGATATCTTTATAAATTATAGTCTATGTTACTCAATGATAATAAAGCATTTTATTTGTGAAATATTTTTTTAATCGGTCCAGTAGTTTTTGAGTTTATTAATTACAAACAAAAACTACGAATCTTTTATCTTTATTTGTAAAAAAATATTAGTGTAGATGCAACAAAATCAATATACAACTAAGTTTAAGACCCAATACTGCCACAATATACTTAATTAAAAACATTTAAGCCGCTATCACATGTTGCGATCTCGTAAAGCTGCCACAAGAGAGTTTAAAATTAAAGAGTACGTCAAAGAAGCCGCCGTGCATACGTTGCGATTTGCATTTTAAAGTTTTGTGGTGGAAAAATAACACCGTCAGGCCATTCTATATGCTAAATAGTGAAGAACTTCCGGCCGGTTAATGTTGTACAAGTTTATATCTGCGGCGACCGCCACAACTTGGCTTTGCTCGCAACTTTATAATTTGGCGCTCCACGTACTCTTTGCGAATTTACGAAGTTCTTTTTTCAAATTATATGGTACGTGTGGAGGCTTTGTATGTGGTTTTGGTAAGTAGATTTGATGCGGGTTTAAAAGAGTGCTTTTGTTTTCCGGCCAGTGCTGCGAAATGTAGGACAGTGTGCACACTGAACACAACAGTTTTGTCAGGGGCAAAACCGGTTTTTCAGTATTCTTACCTAATCCTGCTTTTGTTTTATGATAGTATATCTACCGGTTGTCAAGTATCAAGAAATGAAAGTTATTATTAATCCTTGCCATACTGGATGCGGCAGTCGCCTATAAATAAGCGGATGTTATTTCAAATTGACCAGTGAATCACTACGCTCGGTGCTTATAATGATGAGCGTTCACGAGCTACAATAGCCACATCGTACGTAATAGCGCTATTTGAGGTCCGCAATGAATGGGTTAATTACATCCATGGGCGATTTTGTAAAAAGTAAATTATGTGATAGTGAACTGTGAATGTGTTTTATTATCACAGTTATTTTAATAACTCGTGTAAAATATGGGAAGGTGCAATAAAAATGTCGTCAGGAAAGTTTTGAGCATGAATGTGGATGAATCTACGAGTAGGGGAAGACTAAAGAAACGATGGATGGACTGTGTCAAAGATGTGATGGCTAGAAAGAGAGTGACTACCAAGATGACGACTAATACTCGTATAGAAGAATGGAACAAAAATAAATGTTGCGCCGACCCCGAATAACTTGGGTTAAGAGCAGGAGAATAATTATGTGCAATATTGTTGTTAACATTGTAAGGTCGTATTGTACCTGGGAGGCTGTCACCTCCTTCTGCGAAGCAGGAGACGCCCTGGGCGTTGGGAATCGCAGGCAGATTCCCAGCCACCGTAGGCGCGGGCTTGCGGATGGTGAGCAATGGGTAGCTCGCCGTCCGATAAAGACCAAGCCCGGGTCGACGGTGCGTTGTGTTCCACGCGCGCCTCAAAGAGATGTCAGCAACTGAAGGGGTCTGATAGAACCGATGCCTGCCGGGGTTGCGGGAAAGTCCGAAAGGGATACCGTGGCCCCTGGCAACGTACAGGCAACTGAAGGAACACGGGTGGGTTTTAGTCAGTAAGTCTGACACGCCCTCCCGCTTCACCTAGAGCGGGAGGAGTTATTTGATGATAATTTCCCACACAAAAAAAAAAAAAAAATCGTATTGTACCTCATTGTCACCTTTAGAAAATGTGGTTACTTAAGATTTTATTTGTTATTACATTTTATTGTTATATCAAAGCTAATAAAATATCGCCTTTGGCGAAATGAATAAAGACGAATGTAATGGGCGTTACCAAACCTGATTAACGCCGAAGTGACGTCTGAGATACGTGAAAATCTAGGGTGATAAAATAAAATCTATAATAAAGTAAGAGGTCCAGTAACTTATTTTATTAAAAAGTTAGTTTTGGTACGTATATAAATAAAAGGTTCAAAATAAAATATAGTTTAACTTTTATGCAGAATCAGCCTTTATTAATGAGGTCACAATATTTGCTTAATTCGTTTTAGAGACTTACTTTAGTCCTTCTTTTTCTATAACTATTTATAAAAATCAACTCAAAAAATGTTATCTTCTATGAACATTTATTAAAATATAATAATATTTAAAACTTATTATGGTATCAATAAAAAAATTATAGCTCCCCAATCCAACCGATGAGACCACTGGAATGGAATTTACAGTCACTTCGTACTTGTATGCAACAAGTAAGACACTTTGGCTTATTAAACTTATGACAAGAACTACGACGTATTGCACAGTTCTTTTGAACAGCTGAACTAGCAACCGAATCATTTATAACACAGGTGTAGGTTGAGTCATATCGTTAGGGTATCAGTTCTCCAACTGGCTCCTGTTCATTATTTATCAATACCTCAGCAATCTATTCTTGTCTAACCTGTTCATAGCTGAGTCCTCCTTCATTCTGTTCGTTATTTTCTTGGTATCGATAGTGTCTTCAGTTATAAAATCCTCTTTAATTTCCTGCTGACTGCTGATTACTCGGTCAACCTCATGTTCTTGTGAAATAATGGCTTGGTGATCCTCCATTTCAGATTGTTCTTAGTCTGATTTGTGATCGCTATCCAACATAAAGCCAGGACCTCCCCCCACATCATCGTCGAAAACACTGCAATCATTATCACTCCCTTTTTTTTTGTTTTTGGTCGGGATATTATCAAATAACTTCTCCCGCTCTAGGTGGAGCGGGAGGGCGTGTCAGACTCTTACTGACTAAAACCCACCCGTGTTCCTTCAGTTGCCTGTACGTTGCCAGGGGCCACGGTATCCCTTTCGGACTTTCCCGCAACTCCGGCAGGCATCGGTCCTATCGGACCCCTTCAATAGCTGACATCTCTTTGAGGCGCGCGTGGAACACAACGCGCCGTCGACCCGGGCCTGGTCCTTATCGGACGGCGAGCTACCCATTGCTCACCATCCGCAAGCCCGCGCCTACGGTGTTCTGCCTCCTCCTTCGCGAGCATTACTGCTTCGCAGAAGGAGGTGACGGCCTCCCATGTCCTCTCGCTCCATACCATGGCCTGGACCAGGGCCGGACGCGAGAGATCCCCGCCACCGATCGCCTCCACGAGGACACGGCGATGCTCCACCCAAGCCGGGCAGACCTCCACCGTATGCTCAACCGTGTCCTCCGGGCGATCCACGTGTGATGACACCCGGGCGATTCCTCCCGCCTGATACGAAACAGGAACCTCCCGAAACAACCGTGTCCGGTGAGGACCTGCGTCAGGCGGAAGGTGAGGACGCCGTGGCGCCTCTCTAGCCACTCCTCAAACAGGGGACTTATCGCCGCAATAGTGGCGTGCCCAATCATTATCACTCCCTTACACGAGATTGCCAGTTCGAAAAAAAACGGCATCCCTGATCTGCAGAATGCGTGGCAACCGCAATAAAATCTTGAAGACTGTGTCGGGTAGGATCTCGTCACCAATTTGGAGGTCGTTATGCTTACGGGTAATTTGATTTTATTTATTTATTTTTTTGTATTTTCTTTTTTGTGTTGTTCTAATTTTTATGATATGTACATACTATCGAATTGCTATGGATCTTGATGTCCGAAATAAATGATTTTTATTTTTTTATTTATATCTACATCAGCAGCTTCGTTTATGTGAAGATGAAGGTTGTGTTAACCCCATATCTTTATCAGCAGTGATATGTATTAAGATATTGTTATTATAAAAGTTACGCCGTCTGTGAGACGTATAATAGGTCGTTAGTTAAACGTTAATGATTCTATATTCTCGACACTAGAAACTTGAAAATCTACAAATCAAACAGTGTTAATTATTTTTGTGATATTTATCAACACATAAAACTGTAAAAATATATCAGAGCTAATAAAAAGTAACCACCAGAGTAATCGTGTATTTATTTATTTTTCCCGAAACGGAAAATGCCTTTAGAAAAATGTTCATAGGTAGCGCAAACACATTTGAAATGAAAATGAAAGCACATCAAAAGAAAGTAAATACCGTAAAATGATGGATTGGTACAGAAACACGACAAGTACGTGACGTTGAAAACATTAAAATTAGCACTCAACGAGGATAATGTGGGATCAAAATAACGCGAAATGGAAAAGCAAATTCAATATTATTATAAAAAGAATAAAGGTTTTACATATCACATTATTACTGAAGCTTTCAAGTGTTTTAGTATCAACGTGACTATGAAATACACAATTTTATAAAATATTATGCTATAAATCTATACATATTACAAAACAAAGTCGCTTTTCGTGTTTGTCTGTATGTCCGCGTTGTTCTTCTAAACTGCCCAACCGATTTTGATGAGGTTTTTACCATCGTTTAGAGAATTTATTTCGGAAGGTTTATGTGTATAATACGTTAGTATTAAAGTTACGCGTACCTAAGAAATCTCGATGTCTTGTCATAAAAACCGTGCGAAGCAGGAACAGTCCCTAGTTTATAATAAATGTGTTATGCTACAAAATATCATCTAAGGATCGTAGCAGGTGGCGTATAGTGTAGTTTCTGCCTACCCCATGGGCAGAAGGCGTGAGTTTATATATGTATGTAATAATATTTCTTCTTGTTTTATTCAGTGAAAAAGAGATAGCAGATCAGAAGAATGAATGATGTTAAAATGGACGAAAGAAAATCGATAATGGCGGACCACGGAGCAAAAAATGTTCTAAACTTGGAAGCACGGTGTTACACTGTCATAAGTGTGCTCTCACCTTAAGGCTACGTTCAGATAACGTCTAACATGACCGCCAAACTCTAGTAAACTCGAAAAAGGTACTTTGAAACTTTGTTTTCTCGTGACGCGTGCGTTTTTCCATTAGGAATTTCTTAGTAACAGCTCGGAGTTTGGAAGTTGGTGGTGTGACTGATCAATCACCGGTCGTGTCGGATTGCTGTCCCACGGACTATGAAAGTGAGGGAAGAGTGAGTACGCATGTGTCTCCGCACACACTAGTGCACTATAATATCTCTCGCGTAGATCGCTAGTCTCCGCTGAGATTAGCTGCCATTTCCGAAATTCAGTGACGGACTTCTTTTTCTCTAGTCCATTTTTATCGTAGCATTTCGATTTTACATCCACCTCTTTTTATTTATGTTTAGTTTTTCTTGCAACCGACTTTATTAATTAAAATTACAAATTGAATTAAATTTAGAATTATGGTATCGGGTATGAATACGTGACGAATTGCAGCCCTAACCTACAGTAAGTAGTTAATAGGTTTAATATTAACTAATATTATATACTCCATTCACTAAAATACATACTTCTAAGTAGTAAAATCTACAAGAGCCTATAACTTAACTTAAAATAATCCATAACACGTTCAAAGCAACGCATGTTTTTTTGAAATGTTACCGTCGTCTTTGCAACACATAAAGCGCTCGTCATCTAAACTTGGCCTTACCGACTAAAATATACGACAGCGCTTTACACCGCGTCGCGCCTCCTAATGCATGCTGCATACTTTTCACTGTCTTATATCGTAGGGTACTGTCAAAATGGATACAGAGGGTTGAGTACATACAACACGCGAAAAAACCACGCACGCATAGACATACTCATAGATACATGTGTACGTACGGTGGGTGCAAGTGCACTCAGCAGAAGCAGCAGAAGTAGAATCAACCTATTGCATACAGGCCTTCTCTCTGTGAAAGGGAAGAGGCCGTAATCCACCACACAGGCCCAGTGCGGGTCGGATGTCATATGTTTTCGAATTTTCGGTTCTAGGACATGCCGGTTTCCTCACAATGTTTTCCTTCACCGTTTTGAGAGCAGTGGTGATGGAACTAATTACACAAAGTAAAGCGCCTGCTAGGGTTCAAACCAACGACCTTTAACTCGTAAAGCAAGGGCCGATGCCACTGGGCCACCACTCCTATGTAAGTAGTGCACTCGCGACTGGCATTTGTTTGAAATCGCGATACTTGCGCGTCTATTTGTACGTGCATCTGTTTTCGCGCGTTGTATGATGGCCTTCTGTAGAATACTGTTATAACCGAGAGGGGGTGGATATGAAATAATGCAACCGTTACGAACAAGCTCATATATTGGACTGACGCAGCAGTCGTTAACCTTAAACTTACAAACTAGTATACCCTACATATTTATCACTTATAAATATGTAGGTACCCACATAACATCCCTCCACCTTTAGTCAGAAAAACTTCTTATAATCTACCACAGTTCTATTTCGTTTTGACCGAGTGTCTGGCTCAGGTTCTATAGAGGGACCTGCCGAAATCACTTCCTTTTCAGCGGAATGGTCGCCGTGAGTACGCTCAACTGGTAGTTCTTCTACCGAGACTTCGGATGGTAGTTGCTCGGATCTCGACGGATGTGATGGCATTACAAATGCGGGGACGATCTCTTCGCTTGGCCCATCTTCCCTCCCTCTGTATTTCAGCAACTGATTAGCGTGTCTTTTGACGGTTTGTTCCGATTCACCCAGTTGTACTAAATAGACTGTTTTGCCAACATTTCTAATAATAACACCACGTGACCAATAATGTTTTTGTTCTTTATAAAGTTTCACTAAGACTTGGTCACCCACACTGAACGATACGTTACGGTTACCACGATAATTGTTAATCTGCGAACACTGTTTGACTTTAACAACTGTGTCGAGTGCTGCGTTGGATGGCGTCGTGGTGGTCGGAGTCAGGAGATCCAATCTACATCTCAACTTATGACCAAACAAAACTTCAGCGGGTGATCTATTTGTGGTCGAATGCTTAGAATTCCTATAGTTCAGCAAGAATTCTGATATTTTAATATTTAAATCTCTTAAACATGAACCTGATAACAAGTATGATTTAATTGCTTTTTTAATAATCTTAACATAGCTCTCCGCTTGTCCATTACTGGCCGGATTATATGTTGGTGAAGTTAAATGAGTGATATTATTTCGAGAACAGAATTGTTTAAAATCATGCGATACAAAAGAAGTGCCGTTATCCGAGCAAATCGTATGAAATAAACCAAATCGTGACATTACTTCGCATAGTTTTTCTATTACTACTCGCGAAGTACCACCCGATGAAACATCAAATACTTCCACCCATTTTGAATACGCATCCACTATAATTAAAAATGTTTTGCCGCTAATCGGGCCTAAAAAATCGATATGTACACGATGCCACGGCTGCGCAGGGAAAGGCCATGGTGTGAGGGGGGTGCGCGGGGGCGCGGCGCGCTGCGATGCACACACGGCGCACGCGCCGATGTGCTGCTCAATGGCGAGAGACATACCCGGCCACCAAAATCTATTGCGTGCCTCTTCTTTCACTTTTGTGATTCCTAAGTGACCTGAGTGTAACTCGTTTAACACTTTATATCGCAGACTTCTAGGAATCACTAACCTGTGACCCCTCATTAGACAACCATTTTCAACCGATAATTCCAACCGGTGGCTGTAATAATCCTTAACTAATGGTTCTTTAATTTTATTTGGCCAACCATTTGTCAAATAGTCGATGACGGTTGTTATGACCTTATCTAGCTTAACTGCATCCTTGATATCCGTTAGCGCCAAAAATCTTTCACCTTCGTAAACAAAACGCACATAACTAGAGTTATCGACTAATGACTCATCACGTGCTGTGTTTGTGTCAGTCGTTTTTAAATCTTCTGCTACCGATCGACTTAAGAAATCTGCACAATTATGAACACTGCTTACATATTCTATTTTATAATTGTATGCGGACAGAAAAATAGCGTAACGCTGTAAACGATTTGCTGATATCTCAGGAATTCCCTTGTCTGGATGAAAAATTGACACTAAAGGTTTATGGTCAGTTCTTAAAATAAAAGGTTTGATTCGACCGTATAAGTACTGATGAAATTTCCTTATTCCAAATATGATAGCAGTAGCCTCTTTTTGGATTTGGCTGTAGCGTTTTTCTGCTGCATTAAGTGAACGTGACATATACGAGATAGGTTTTTCTATACCACCTTCAACTTGTGATAAAACGGCGCCTAACCCGCTCGGCGACGCATCAACCGTTAAAATTAACAATGCTTCCGGATTAAAATGCGCTAAGGTGGTTTCAGATACCAATTCGCGTTTAATAAATGTCACTGATTCATCATGTTTCTTGGTCCATGACCAAGGCTCATTTTTTTTTAGTAAATCATGCAGTGGACTTAAAATGGTTGAAGCATTTTTAATAAAATTTCGGTAATAATTAACCATTCCTAAAAATGATTTTAATTCTGACGTATTGGTAGGAATTTGACTTTGCAGAATAGCTTTAATTTTTTCCGGAGATTTATGTATACCATTACGGTCAATGACAAACCCCAGGTAGGAAACGGATTCTTGGAAAAAGCTGCATTTGTCTATATTTAAAACTAGCCCTGCTTCCTGTAGCCTACGAAAAACTTCATTTAATCTACTCATCATTTGATCTTTGTCCGCCCCGCACACTAAAATATCATCAAGAAATAACAAAGTACCCTCTAATCCAGATAATAATGCTTCCATGTTACGCTGAAAAATGGCTGGCGCACTAGCCAGACCAAACACTAAGCGAGTAAACTTATATAACCCTTTATGTGTGTTTATGCAAGTGAGCATTTGTGACTTCTCATTAAGACATAATTGGTTATATGCATGCGAAAGGTCTAATTTACTGAAATACTTGCCGCCATGTAATTTGGTAAACAGCTCGTCATACCTAGGTAATGGATATTTATCGACAAGTAGCTGCTTATTGATAGTCACGGAGTAGTCGGCACAGAGGCGTATAGAACCATCTCGCTTTAAAACAGGCACTACTGGACTTGCATACTCCGCGTATTTTACGGGTACTAATACACCTAACCCTACAAGACGGTTTAATTCTTTTTCTACGCTTTCCCGAAGAGCAAAAGGTAACGGTCTAGCCTTAAAAAAAATCGGCTTTGCGTCTGGTTTTAACGGTAAATCTACCTTCATGCCCTTAAAACAACCTAATTTATTTCCAAACAACTGTGGGTATTTAGAAGAATTTCCTGATAAAAAATCGTTGCAGTTATTCACTGAACATATTTGTAAGTTAAAACGAGAAAAGAAATCTCTGCCTAATAAGGGTGGGCCCCCATTCCGTACAACATATACTCCTATTGTGAATGATTTGTTGTTATAAGTAAACATGAGATTTATTTTACCTACAATATGTAACTTATCACCGTTGTAACTATGCAAAATAACATCACTGACCTCCAACGTGACGTTTTCAAAGTGTTTATGATACATCTGCTCGGAAACAACGGTAACTGGTGAACCCGTATCTATTTCAAAAGTTAGTTTGATTCCATTGACACAAACAGATTCCCGCATCGGTTCACCGCGGATGGTGCGGATATTATAGCACACATGCTTACCATCATCGTCTTCATCCCCACAGCACTCGACATAATGTTGCTTTTTTACAGTTTGTTTACACATTCGCTTAAGATGTCCTTGAACACCGCACTTTTTGCACTTATACCGCACAAACCGACACGTTGATGCCTGATGGCCTGCGTAGCCGCAGGCTGTGCAGCCGCTGCCGCCGCCGGCGCCGCCGCCGTCTCGAGCGTGTTCGCCGCTAGCTGTGGGTGTTGCTGCCCCATGCACGCGCCGCTGCGCGCTTCTGCCGCAAGCTGTGCCAAGCTGTGCTGCCGTGTCCATCTTCATCACTTGAAGTGTTGTACCTATGTCCGCTTGTCGAGTTGTTTCTTGTGCCCCCATACGCGCACTGCGTACGCCCTCAGCTATTTCCAAGGCCTTACTGAGCGTCAACTCCGACATCGCCTTGGTAAATAATTTATCTCTCTCTGGTCCTGGTGCCATGCCCAGCACAAAACGGTCGCGAAGCTGTTCATCAAGATTTGACGCCACGAACCCGCAGTGTATTGCCAAACCACGTACTCGTGCCGCCCACTCTGCCAATCCTTCGCCGACATGTTGCGTGGCACTGTGGAATTTGTATCTTTCCGCGAACGTGCACTTCTTTAGCTTAAAATGTCCATCCAATAAAGCAACTACTTCATCGTAGCTCAAGGTACCGACCTGCCGCGGTATAGCCAAATCGCGAATCAATCTGTAACTTGATTCCGAACAGTTGCTCAGTAGAATAGCTCGACGTTTAATACCGGCTTTATCCACATCTACCCCAATTTCATTTGCAAGAAACCACTGTTCGAGTCGTTCTCTGTATAATTGCCATTCTTGATGTTCATGGTTAAACACTGTTAATGTGCCGACCGAAACTGTAGCAGATACTTTAGCCATATTAAAATACGATAAGTACGCGTAACTTGTACTTTGACCTCGTCGCCAACTGTTATAACCGAGAGGGGGTGGATATGAAATAATGCAACCGTTACGAACAAGCTCATATATTGGACTGACGCAGCAGTCGTTAACCTTAAACTTACAAACTAGTATACCCTACATATTTATCACTTATAAATATGTAGGTACCCACATAACAAATACCTATGTACTTTGTGGTACCACTACGTGCGCATTACTTATGTAGCACACTCTACGACTTAAAGGAACGCTTAGTTGGAACCCAAGGTAAATTGTAACCAGTGCTGCGAAGCTTTGAGATTTGTACTGGAGTTTTTAATATTTGATAGAATTTGGCTGTTGTTTGACATTGTTTAGGGCTACGTTTCTTTGTGTGAGCTTTATTAATATGTGAGGAAATCTATTGTTAAATGTTGTGTAGGGTTTTGTGGTTAGTTGACCAAAACATTTATGTCTAAATTTTAAAACGATAAAGGAGAAATAAAATGTTAAAACTATTAAGTAAAATTATGAGTTAAAATAAAATACAACGGATTTTGGGTTACAATCTATAATTAAAAAACTAAAGTAATTAACTTTCACAGAACAGGTGCGCTTGCCTTGAAAATAAATTAACTCGGCTTAACCGAGCGTCTAAAGCACATTAGTAAAACATACCGCCACAAAACAGGTCAAAACTTTTCAGCCTCCAGAGAATGGACAAAAAAAAAACAGGGTAGAAAAGTTAGGTATGCCAGCAGTAGCCAGGAAACAGCAGGGTATTTTTCGATCGATAGGATGCCAGTGGAACGGCCTCCTGCATATTTTAATGTCACGTTTTTGCCCTGAGTGTAGAGAGTGCGAGCTAACTTCGATTGAAAAATCCGCGAAGCGCCTCGTCACTACCAAAGTTATTAATCACATTGCGGCGAAATCGCTGAACAAGAATTTTGGTACTATTATGTAGAATAGGCACAACATTTTTGAAGCGAAAACTTCTTTAGGTGCGTTGAGCGAATTTTGGTAGTGGAAAATCTTTTGAGTCCGCGTCACCGACATGTACAGTATATCTGTAGCTATGCAAAGTTTTAAGTTTTTGCTTTTCATCTTGTAATAGTCACTGTGATTTGAGTTTGGAAAGAGTTAACTTCTCTTGCTCACCTCAGTTTTAGACAATTGGCTAGGTATTTTAGAGAGTTGCTTTGTCATGAATCTCATTTAAAAATATATTTTAGTCGAATTAGTTATGACTGATCAACGTTGGTCGATCTTTATTTGACGGTAGTAATATTTTTTTTTTTAGTTGGATGGGCTTCACTCAGGATAGATAAATTACACGGAATTTTTAGCAGTTAAATAGAAACATACTTCTATGATCACTTTATGTACTGTAATCAATAACACAAAGGGGATTGGCACTCATTTTTATAAAAAACATTACATTTAGGAACATAACGCAACTTAAATCTACAACGCAATTCACATACACATTTACTCGCCCGTGTACTCTACACACACAAATGTCCAACATAAGGAAATAGTTAAAGGCATATAATGTTTTTTTTTTAGTTCACTATTTAGCAAGTTTGAATTTTCTATTGTTTTTAATGTTATCTACTATGGAAGGCGCTGGTGTCTGTGATATAAAATGTTTTCCATTAGTACAAGCACCAACGATACACTTTTTTATGTAATTATAATATTTTACTTGAAAAATTGTTTTTGTGAACCTTTTTTGATTTTTATGAAATGAAAATGTATTTTTTATTTTAATTATAATACATAAAGTTTAAACTCGGTATCCGTACCAAATTGGTTTAATCATCCTAGAAGTATAATTTCCCAACATTTCTACTACATTATTCATCGCTCACACACACTACTTTTTTATCGTTCACGTCTTCCTGCACGCGACTGAAGAATAGATAAAATGACAGTTAAACAATCACAATCCGTCATTTTGTCTATTCTTTTGTCGACAAAACCTGTTTCTACGGGGGTCATGCTACGCGTGCTGGTAGTAATAAGTAATAAGCAAAGTTCGTGATACAGAAACAGTTTTAAGCCACGTTTACCTCTTAGACAATATAATGTCTACCTATAACATTTCTGGTTTAATGTCAGTACCTAATAATGTGTAAAACTGTCAGCTGGCTCGACTATCTCCATTCTATTTACTACAGCATATAGATTAAAGGATGATTTCCACCAAACGGCTCGCATCGCATCGGATCGGAAAGGATATGAACAGATGTGGCTACAGCCGATCGCGTCCGGCAGGATGTCGATGCATACGATCGGCTCCGTAACGTCGCTTGTGAACATATCCGCTTCTGCGCTTTGTCAAATAGTTTCATTGCTACCGTGTTGACGTGTTCTAATTTTTAACATTTTTTTTCCTTACTTTAGTCACTCTCTTGCCATGTAGGTTTTTCCTTGATTCGACGTATACAGTCGATACCCCCTGGTGGTGCCGCCCGGCCACGGCTTTGAGCACACGCGACGACAGCCGAAAGGATCCGATCGGATACTACGACAGGCGTCGATCGCGCGTCGCAGCATACTTTCGGTTAAGATCGCGTGTCGCGGAAGACGCCCGCGGTCAAGCTGCTGTGCGCGGCTTGGTAATATATACTTTAAATTCTGTGTGCACGATTTAATATCGCTTAAAGATTGTAAAATCCGTTCCGATCCGATGCGATGCGAGCCGTTTGGTGGAAATCATCCTTTACTCGATATTATAAAACACTTTCCGGAAAATCTTTCAAGCGAAAACAGCGAGCTGTTACGGTTCAAATAGGATTATGTATTTGAGAAAGAAAACATTGTATGACCACGATATACTGGTGCAGTGAAGAGTTTCAATTTTATATAAGACTTTATTGTACTCCAACAAAGGAGATACGAGGTGCTCTATATATGCTTTCAGTTGTTGATAATCCTTTGAAAAATAAATAAACTGCGACAAGTAGCGAGAGCGTGCCCCTAGCCTATTGTTGCGACTCTGCAACCCGATGCAAAGTATGCGGAGCTTTAAACTAAATATTAGAAACTTGTTGGCCACAGCCTATCGTTGCGTCTAGTCGGCGATCTGTCGCAATCTCATATCGCATAGTATGCGCCATGTCTAACTTGGATAACTTGGATACTCCAAGAGGAACAACCGGTTTCTGAAAAACCCTAATTAACACAGAAATTGGCTTACAGGCTGTCAGTTGTTGTGATTAATTGATTGAAATAACAACAAGCAATCAAATCATTAGAAATGAGTTTGACAATTTGCTACCTATTTTTTGTGTTAATGAGGGTACCTGTACATAACGCTGGAGCCCCACTGGCGTCGGACCACATTTTTGTGTATAAGAATGAATATTACCCATGCGTCGCACTGCTGCCGCACTGCTGCCGCACCAGAGCCGCACCGCAAAGTGAAAAAAAAAACAGAATGTCTCCGAATGAGAGTTAAATCTAGGCGGCTCCACCGGTGCGGCTCCAGCGTCATTTACAGAAAGCCTTTGTCTTTCAGAAGCCGGCCGGCCCATTTAATTAATTAACTGGCAAGTTTTAGTATGTATCAACAAAAATAACTGCCACTAGATTAATTTCTTACGAAAATACTTTGTCCTAATAAACATTAAGACAAAGTGTTTTCGTAAAAAAATAACTTATAATGCTAAATGCACAGCCACGCGTGCGAAATCGCGGGCACAGCTAGGTAACCAAAAAATAGGGCATTGAAGTTAAAGTACTTAAGTTAAACTACCTCTTATGTTACCTGGCACTTTGTTGCAGGTTATTTATACAAAGCATAAGCATAATCAGCCTATATATAATAGTCCTTCTGCTGGCACACAGGCCTCCTCTGTTCGAGAGGGAGTGGGCACGCGGGCTCGGTGCGGGTTGCAAGATGTCACATATCTTCGAATTTTTGGTTCTAGGATAAACCGGTTTCCTCATGATGTTTCCTTCACCATTCAGAGCAGTGGTGATGAAAATGTTAACACAAAGTAAAGCGCCTGCTTGGATTTGAAGTCACGACTTAAAACTCGTAAGTCGGGGCCTTAAATTACCACTGGGCCATAACTGCTCCTGACTGGGCCACCACTGCTCTTAAAGACAGGCCTAGTATAGCATAATTTAAGCCGAAAAAAATAAGTTACCGAAATTACGTGTTGTTCATACCAAAATGGCCAAAAAAATCCAACGTTATTTATCGAAAACCAGTAAGGAAATAAACTGCCTCACACACACCTTGTCATCAATATTTCTATGGCAGTCCTAAACTATATGTTCCGTCATTCCAACGGTGGACGGTAAAGGGGAATTGGCGGAAATTGCACTCAATTGAAGGCATCGTCCCTAGCCTACAAATTACGAATGTACTTCCAAGTCGGCAGCTATGACTAGGGATGTGCCTTTCTGTTGCTGGTACGTGATCACGGGAATCAAATCCACTATTCATAGGTTGTTGTGACTGGGGGCTTTTTCAATGATTGGGAAGGGAGAATTTTACTGTAACATTCCGTTTTTTCTGATTCAATTTATCAGGTATCCAATATTTATGAGTTTTGCTTCGTTGGTTCCATTGGTTGCAAGCGTGATTTTTGAGGGTGGGGTTCTGATTTTATCTCGGGCAGAGTGTGGGTTCTTCCAAAACGAAATTTCAATAACAATTTAATATGACTATGGTTTAACCCCGTAAAACTGAACAAAACAATTTCCTTCTCAGCATAACATCAAGCTGTAATAACTAAAATCTTTTAATAGTTTTCCAGAACATTCTTGAGCTAAATCTTCGCCAGTCGTTGAAGCTAACTTATAGCATTTCTGAACTTTCAAACTGTTATCAAAGTTCACGTTTAATATGCCCTAGGAACTACTTAGTATCACAAGCCGGGAGAGGGTTTAATGAGCTCTTTGGAGCAGAAAGCGGTTAAATTTATGAGTGTACTGCAACTATAAATTGTGGCTGTGCCTGTTTACTGGTTATCAGAATACATGGGATTTTATATTAGTTAATTATTTCGTATTATATTTTTAATACACTAGGTTCTCTTCAAGGCCGTCCGTTGTGCAAGTTGCCCGCGACGGAAGGCAAACACATGTTGGCCTTCCGTCATAGAGTTTGTTTCTGGAAAAGAAAAAGTGCCGCTTTGTGACGCGGACGATACGTGTCCGTGCCGCCTCCATTGCGGACAGATGAAGAAGTAGGTTTAAAAGTGTACCATGATAAAATAATTATAGTGCTAAAGTTTGTAATAATAATAGCTCATTCATTTAAAAGTGTCTAACGGGCCTCTGCGATTTAGCTCCGGCCCCTCCTAGGCCTTCCAAAGGTCCGGGAACCCAGGGTTCCGAGATCTGTCACAGACATTTTTAAATAATAATATTATAGATATATAGATAGAAGATATAATACTCTTTATTGTAAAAACAGGTCAGGTTAAAATAACACTGTTCAGGGCCTACTGCCAGCCGCTGTACACGTGCGCCCTGTGGATTATACACAGGGTTCGTACAATGCTCTACGAGTCCAATATAATAATGCGTCCGGGTAATGCTGGGGTTGCCGCGTTTCTGTAGCCCGTCGGGGATGTTCGCGGACGCATGTGTTCCGGATTTCGGCTCGCTGCTGCGTCTGCGAATCGCATCACTGACGCGTCGGGTGCGCGACAGCCTCAGCAGCCTCGTGGCTACTGTAGCCGGCAGGGTGGATGGTCTCCTAATATGTCACTGGATGGTGGCACACAGACCAGCATTCAGATTCGTGAGATAGTAGGATACACACATGATTGTGTGTGTGCCTAATTGTTGTACTAACATAGATTTTAAGTAATTTGTAATACTAACATGCTATGGGCCTTTGAAGTCTGAAAATAAAGTTTATATTATGATTATTTCCTTTATTATTATTACTATTATTGTACGCCATAAAAATTACAGACATAAATGTAAAATTTTTACATAGGGTGACACAATGGCTATATTTCATATTCCTTTATTTCGGACATAGATATCCATATTTTTAATTTCAGTTAGTTAGTTAGTAGCCTTGAGCTTGTAAATAAACTAATATTCCAGTGACTGAAAAAAATAAAAGCTTGAAAAGTAGTACCTACAATTCTATCTTACTCGCTCAAGGAAAGAAGTGAAATATTTAACACACCTTTTGTCAGACTTCACATATTTTCTTAACAAGTGTTCAAATAATAAATTAACCAAAAAACCTACGGTACCGCCGCTCTTAATATTATTACATGCAAATACAGAGAAAGAATTGGTTACGTAAACCTTGATCTATTGCACCCCTGTGGTTACAAGAGACTCGAAGGCTGCCAGAATTCTTAAAAAATGAATTACCACACAACCACCCTCAACAAACGAAGGTAAATAAAAAAATTACAAAGAAAAACCTCTCAAATTTTCATGGAAATGTAAAAAAGAAGCCTTAAAACCGAATAGGCTTACATTTATAATTTACAAGCAAAAATATATGAGTTCAAGCCAGACGGTCACATGAGCGAAACCGAGGTTAATGGCTAGTGCAATAAATTTCCCACCCAATTTAATTACGGCCATTTAAAATACTACGAAATACGTTTACGAGCGACGATATTACGAGCCTCGCACAACGTTAACCTAAAAAATGAATGAATCAAGTTAAAACGAAATGTTCATAATGAATGTTTATACACTACACAACGCATAGCAATCACGTCATGTAACTACATTTGCCGCGTAGCAACCGCTACGCCGTAGGCATTCGTAGCAGATGTAGTGTAGCCATAAGTACGCGGCTACACTACGCCGCGTGGAGTCGAAACGTTTCGGTGAAATATTTGTATTACTGTGGGCACGTTTCACTCTGCCTTTCTACGTATTTTGGGCTAACATAACATCACGCTAATGATCCGTAAAGGGGTAAGCAGAATTACCAGTGCGGCCGAAATCTCCTTAGACATAAATAAGGGTGTTGGATATAATTATTATATAGTTACAGGAGCTGTGCCATTGTCTCCTTAGTTAATAATTCAACAATAGCCCTTTCCTATTGTCATCATTTACGACTCGCGGGACGATAGGCTGGTTTATGTACTTCGTTATATTTCCCTTTAACTTGAGAACAAACTTGAAAATTTCAAAATTAAACGACCTCTTAGAATTGAGCTGCCTGATAAATGACGACAACCGGTTTAGTGAGGTAACTCAATAAAACTTCCGATAAAACGTCAACTCTTTGAATTATTTAAGTAACGAAGTTAGCCAAAGTAATCATTGACTTTGCGAGGCATAATAAATGCAATTTAAATATTTCTCTCTTTTGTTTTGAATGTTGTGTTATCATATCAACCTGTTAATGAGGGTGCATTTAAATAATCTCCTAGACTATCAAAATGTACGTTCGGTGCGCCTTGGGCAACTGCTACCACCTAATGATTTTACAATGTGAGGATAAAAGTAAGCCATCTATTTTCACCAACCACTGTAGGGTAAAATGTACATAAATCTTAAAAACTTGCATTGACCAAACTTTGTTGATTATATCATCAAGATTCTGTAAAGAAAAAAAAAAATGTTTAATCGTAATTCGTAATTTTTGTCTTTTTATCTTGACGATAAGCGACATCAAATACAAGGTAGCAGTTAGTGCGTTGATGTCCCTTATGATAATTAATAAACAGCTGCGAGACGAAACACTTTCAAGTTATCAGGAACAGTACGAATTTAAAATGAAAATTTTACAGCCTACTTTTTTATTCTTCCACAAGTAATTAAAATAAATGAACCTATATTTTTTTCGGCAATGCATTTATTACCCAACGATAAAGCCAAAAAACCTCAACTGCCAATACTATAGTAGTATCTGCAACCAATTCGCCAGTTTCTACTGTCATAAACCGGTTTGCAGTCAGTCTGTTCGTAATTCATGTCGCACGTGCTGCGGCGCCAAATGCAATTTGGTCGCAGATATACAAGTCTGCACGATTAGTGGTAGCAATTTGTGGACTGTGCTCGGCGTATGGTCGAAGTGGGCATGTATGAAGTGTGTGGTTTTTACTTGGTTGGTACAACTGTTTGAATGGGTTAAGAGAGAGAAGTGCAGATCTAGGCCCTCTCGCACCGCAAATCACTAAATGCATTTAACGCCAAATATATTTGAAATTGCTTCGTCTAGTGGTGACAAGCGCTACTGCACACTATGAGGTCCTGGGTTCGATTCCCGGGTCGGGCAAAGTGTTATTGAGTTTTTTCATCTGGAATTTCTAAGTAGCGGCTCAGAGCTTGGATTTGTGACCGGTTGATGGCAATAGACTCGCCCCCTATTACGGGGGGACTCAAAAGACAGGTGAAATGTGGTTGTACTATAGCACCTCTACCTAACCCTCTGAGGAATATAGGCGTGATGTTATGTATTAAAAAATTGTTTTGTCTCTGTCATCTTCAAACGATTGACCGAAACAGAAAGATGTTTTAAATAAGTTTAGGGATAGACGTACTAATAGTGATTAGTGGTGACAGCAGACCCTAATGTATTAATCGTAATAAAAAATGAACTAGGTACCATAAGCTTCGTCTTTAACTATATTTAGGGTACTTAATTATTTGTTGCATTGGACGTCAAAGTGACATAACGAAATGTTGAAATGAAATTGTTTATTCTGTAAATAGGATATAGGAATCATTTACACGTCTTATTAAGTGATGTGTGTACTTGAATCATAACTCATTTAAAAACAAACTATATAAATGGCTGAATGGACATAATTTTTATGACATTAATGGTTTTTTTAACTTGAAAATATTAAATTTGTATGTAAAGGTATTCATGAAAATGTTTGTGATAATCATAATCTAAATGACTATTATTGTATAAACAATTAATCTGTGACATTCTATATTTTACCTTTAACTCGTTACCTGTTAATTATTTTGCATGCAATTGACACAATATTCTGTATAGCTAAACATGTGTGGACATTATAACAAAACCAGACTGTAACAACTTTACACCATGTTTAAGGCAAATAAATACTTATCTACCTAATCAATTTTTTTTTTTTTTTTTTTTTGTTTTGGGTGGGAAATTATCAAATAACTTCTCCCGCTCTGGGTGGAGCGGGAGGGCGTGTCAGACTCTTACTGACTAAAACCCACCCGTGTTCCTTCCGTTGCCTGCACGTTGCCAGGGGCCACGGTATCCCTTTCGGACTTTCCCGCAACCCCGGCAGGCATCGGTCCTAACGGACCCCTTCACTTCTGCTGACATCTCTTTGAGGCGCGCGTGGAACACAACGCGCCGTCGACCCGGGCCTGGTCCTTATCGGACGGTGAGCTACCCATTGCTCACCGCCCGCAAGCCCGCGCCTACGGTGGCCGGGAATCGGCCTGCGATTCCCGACGCCCGGGGCGTCTCCTGCGGCGGCTAGGGGCGTGAGGGCGCGAAATTTGCCTCTCCCTCACGCGTTCTGCCTCCTCCTTCGCGAGCATTACTGCTTCGCAGAAGAAGGTGACGGCCTCCCATGTCCTCTCGCTCCATAACATGGCCTCAGGGCCGGACGCGAGAGATCCCCGCCACCGATCGCCTCCACGAGGACACGGCGATGCTCTGCCCAAGCCGGGCAGACCTCCACCGTATGCTCAACCGTGTCCTCCGGGATCTGACTACCCCTGACAATTGGTGGAACAAACTCAGGGTTCAATAACTCAGGGGTTGTTATTGCATATTGAAAGAATATTAGGCTTAAATCTGAAAGCACACATGATCATTTTAATCAGCGTTACAGTACGCGGTGGTAATATATGTATACATCAATTTTTTGCAAAAAGTTTGGTTCGAAGAACGTCGTGCCTGTCGGTCGATGCGTCATACAACGCTCGAGTACGCTACTGTACAATAAATTAAAACATGTATACTTGACTTTGCATCATAAACACACCAATAACTGTTGTAACAAAACACGGCTTGGTAAATTCACGAAACAATTTGAAACACAGCACGAGTTTATCTGCAAAAATTGCTTTTATCGCCCACCCGAGCGAACTCCGGAGTCTGTTCGTTGGCGTTCGGTAATAACTTTACAAACAGAGTTACCCGTCACGATCCTGCCCTTATTCACTCAATATACACTGTATTATGAAATTCTCCATTTACAGACATAAAACTCGTCGGATGCGACATAAAGTTTTATTTTTACTACACTTCCCTGCGTTTTCATAAATGTTGAGTGCGGGTATGAGAGGTCGCGTTTACGTTTGCGTTGATGAATTTTCTTAATGAAAATGTTTTGTGGGCACGTTCTTATTACAGTTACGCATGGAGTCTAGGCTTTAGGCGACGATAAAGATAAAAGGTAGCAAATTGGCGAGACTGTTAACATTGCTGAAAATTCTGCCTTGAAAAAGGAATCTGAAAAAGGAATACAAAATGTTGAGTATCTCTGTTCGTATTGCGCGGCTGGCAGAGATATTCAATTGAGCGTCAATCATTCTGAAGTGAAGCTTGACACTTGA
Organism: Xanthia icteritia; assembly: GCA_949128155.2. Lineage (NCBI taxonomy): Eukaryota > Metazoa > Arthropoda > Insecta > Lepidoptera > Noctuidae > Xanthia > Xanthia icteritia. Next base: position 10,452,651 of record OX421939.2, read on the forward strand.
TGGTTTCACGTTACGCTTGAATAGTTCATGCCTCTCGTGATAGATGACTCTGTCCCCGTTCTTGGCCATATGTTAGGCTTCACAGGACACATGAGAGAGGTTCGGTTTTACTTTATTTTCTTCTGTGCGCCACATCAATCAAGTTGGAATTCGTTTATATTTCGCTATTTGGAATAGATATTATTGGAAAAATGACAGACTTATTGTCTATCCTCAAAAATATTACATTACATTACATTCATTATCGAAAAACTTGGCTTAGCTGCAAGCTCATCACAAAAAAGTTTCACGAAAAAACATAACTCAGCAGCAAATGATAACACAAAAATGTCAAATCTAAAAATAACTGCTGATGAAAACATCTCTCTGTGAAAATAAAACGAGTTTGCAATGAAATTCGAACGCAAGCTATCTAGCTTGATAGCTCCAAATCCAGATACTCGAGAAAAACTAATTTATATTTTGATAGTTAACGATTTAATCTGTCCAATTCTACTGTACGAGCCACTTACCCGTTTCAGACCACGTCAAGTTGTAAAAAAGCCATTTCTTGACACCCATATACTAAATAATATATATATGCATCTCCGTTGTCTTTGTTTTACGGCAGTGACGCGAGAGGTGCTAAAATGAAGCATACTTACTTACCTTCCCACATGTGAACTGGAGGCAGAAATGTAAAAGTAGTTACAGATTTCTTGTTCTTTCAGAGCATCATAAACCCTTTTAACTATAACACGCTATTTAGAGTGCCTACCTACTCACATACATTTATTTAAGTATGCTTATTGACATATTTTGAACAGACATGATAAAAAAAAAAAAAAACATTGAATCAAGTAGTTAAATTTGATGACAATTTGTATTATTCTGAGATAATGCTGCTCAAATGACAAAATACGTATTTATTCTCAATTTTCATAACCATAATGAAGGAATAAAATTAACATCCAAATTTCAGAATAGCTGAATATCCAATTGCAGATAGACTGAAATCAATACGCGTAATCCAATTATGCGACGGAAAAATAAACCGAAACATAGTATCCGAGGGGTTGTCAATTATTGAGTAGTATCTATTTCCGCAGGGAACTCGATTGGTAAATTAACGATATTTTAATCGATTCTGTATCGAGTTGCGCTGGTAATTGGGATCGCTCAAAGTTTGCCGATGTTTACCCAATAGTGGTATGTAATATAATATTTGCATGACTCAATAATTGAAATCTTAATTTGTGTTGTATGAATGTTACGATGATTTTGGGACTTTGCAAGATGGAAAATAGGTCATATTAGTTTTATTTACTGATTTCGTTGTTGCTGAGAGCTGTCCAATATACTTAGATACTGAGTTTTATGTAGGAATATTTAAATTTAAATATATCTAACTCATAGGAAATAGTAATTAATGTATTACCAACATAGGATAGTAATTAATGTATTTAACTTTTGCAAGAAATAACAGGCTCTTTTATTTATTTTTTGTAGGAATATTGTTACAATTACCAATTACAATTTTATTTCCGAATAATAAGATTGTTTTTTCCTGCCTAGATATTATGATAAATTTATCACAGGAACTGCATGGTTATCTAATAATTAAAATCATGGTTCTTGCCCATCCTTCGACGTAACATCTCAAATAATAACTGACTCAATAATAAACTTTGAAACCGTACAAATAAAGACATTGAACTCTTTAGTGTCGCATAATAATCTATAATTTACACTGCAATCAACACGAAAGGGGAACGGAATATTCTGTCGTACTATTCCTGGATACAAAGTGAAACAAAAATAGTTCCTTTTGAAACGGGTTGCTTTAAATTGCCTTAATGTATTGAGGATTCGCTGTATATCGGCTTTTACTTGGCATAAGTGTCACGTTCCTGTCCTCCACCGTTTAATCACGGAACTTCCTTTGATTTAATATACCAATAAATGACCGTTATTTAGTTATTACACTTATAAGGATTTATCGATACAAAAATAAAGGACATTTTCTATCGAAGAGATACATACACCTGTCACTGCAAGCTTATTTGTATTGGGTATATTGTGTGTTAGCGGGACGAGCTTATCGCCATTGATTGGGCAGAGTTCCAATATCGGATACAGCAATTCTTCTAGCGTACGCGACTATATTTTTTTTAATTCAACTTTTTCGATAGCGATTAAAAATGTCAGATGCTTTCGGTGTTTTGCTAGATACAATCAGTTTGATAAACAAGAAAAAAAAAGGCTCACGGATTATGGAAGGAATTAAAAAAACAAAACAACGCTTGTAGGAAACGTCGCATGAATCTAGAAGACGCAAATAGGATGTCAAGACGTTAAGTTTACAAAGGGGAAAAGCGTGACTTAATAAAAAAAAGTATATAAATAAAAAAAACACGTCTCGTGCCTCTTATTTGCATGCGTGAAAGTGCAGACAAGCGAATGAAACAACACTCCATTTGCTGCCTCGCAATCACGAGGACCCTCTACAGTTCCCACGTTCCATTACACATTGCCCCAATTTGTAAAGACTTTTATCCCACTCCACGTTTAGAAAAAAGATGAAAATGTATTTATTATTTCGCCGAGGTCAAGGATTTGAGATTATACCGGGACTTTTTGTAGACTTCGTAATGAATGAGACGTGAAAGCTTACCTGGGAGAAAAACTGAATAGAACTCTTTTATGTAAGTTTTGGTTCATTAACGTAGGTATTTCATGAGGTTCAGATTTTTTTTCGTTGTAATTATGTTGGAGTTTGTTATTTATTTCATTTGTAAGACTAACGAAGTGTGTAATAACGAAGTGTGTAATAAACATACAGTGTGGAAAATTTCTAGGAAGTATTTTGATGAAATCTTTCTTAGTTTTTTGGTTTCGTAAAAAAAGTTCCTCCAGTATTAATTGAGTTCCCAGTCCATATCCATCGATTTTATCGTGGCGACGAGGTTGTTTTCACAATAGTAGGTTTTTTTTTTTTTTTTTAATTTTTATTTATGGAACATATCAAAATATAAACAGAAACATCACAAAAATCCTCTATAGGTTTGTCCGGATGTTGAAATGCTTTTAAGCAATCTTGATACTAACGAAATATATAATTTATGGTTAAAACATAGTTTATAAAACATTGTGAGGTAGTTTGTAATAATAACTAATAAAAATACAAAGAATGCGACGGCGCAGGTTAGACAGCCTGTCGATGCTAATTACTAATTGAATGAAATGAAATGAAATGAAATTTATTTGCAAGAATTGTAGTACGTTACAGTTGTTACGGGTTATTTAAAAGTTTCTAAAACAATTCGCTAAAACTAGCATGCAAACATTACATTAAATTAATGAAATTATGCTAATAAAATTGGAACATACATCATAGATAATAAATTAAGAATAAGAATGTCAATCATTTGTCAAATTATAAAAGTAAAATGTCAGTGTGAGTGTTTAAAGTTTAGGTACTCATTCACAGAATAGAATGACTTTTCTGTAAGCCATTTGAATAACGCTGTTTTGAACCGATTGATTGGCAGTTCTCTATATGATTTTGGTAATTTATTAGAAAGCAACTGCTGTGATATAAGTGGCTTTTCATTGGAGGAATAATTAGTCTATCAGGATATCTTGTGTTAAACGTAACAGTATCTCCAAGACGTTGAAATAATTCGGAGTGCATTTTAATAAATTTACAACATTCAAATAATGTACATACCGGGAACAGTTAATATTTTTATCTTTAAATAGAGGTTTACAGGAAGTCATTGGTGGCACATCACACAGAGCACGGATACATTGTTTTTGGGCTATAAATACCCTATTTATAAGAACAGAATTTTCCCATAGCACAATGCCGTATCTAATGTTAGACGCTACGTAACCACGATACGCTAAGAGGGCTGTCTTGAGGTTAGCTATTTTACACAGCCTCCACAAGGCGAAAGCAAAACGATTAATCTTATTTGTAACCTTTAAGCAGTGAGGTTTCCATGTGCAGCCACTGTCCACTGTTATACCAAGAAAAACAGCTTCGTGTGCTTCGTTAATTCTCTGATCGGAATAAGTAATAATAAGGTCAGGATTTGATTTCCTATTGTGGAACTGAACGAAGGAGGTTTTATCTATGTTCACTTTTAAATTATTATTATTAAGCCATGTTATGATAGCATTAACTGCTTCATTAATTTCTGAATTATAATTAATCATTTTGTTCTCCGTGATAACCACCGCAATATCATCAGCAAAAAGTGAGTAGAAATGCTTAGTCACATTTGGTAGGTCGTTAATATATAACAGAAAAAATAATGACCCTGTAACACTACCTTGCGGCACTCCTGTATTGTTGCTCCTAATGGTGGACTTACATAATATTTCTTCTTTATTTGAATTTATTTCGGAAATTGCTGTATATTGAGTCCTATTTGAAAGGTAGCTTTGCAGTCACTTCAATGCTAGGCCGCGAAAACCGTACAGCTCACATTTAGTGAGCAGAATATTGTGGTCAACAAAGTCGAAAGCCTTGCTCATATCGAAAAACACAGTGCAGGTACGCGTACGTTTATCTATATTTTCAGTAATTTTTGACAGTAATTTAAAAGCTGCTAAAGTGGTCGATTTGCCTTTTTGGAATCCGTTTTGTTCGGTTTTTAGTATTTTATGTTTAGTCAAGAATTGGTTCATACGAGAATGCATTATCTTCTCAAATACCTTAGATAAAACTGGTATTAAAGCGATTGGCCTATAATTGTATAAACCCGTTACGTCACCTTTTTAACCGACTTCCCAAAAAGGAGGAGGTTATCAATTCGGTTGTATTTTGTTTTTTGAAAATCGGTTTTATAACGGAGGTTTTTAATTTATCCGGGAAGGTGCCCTGGGAGAATGACATATTAATAAGGTACGTTAATATTGGTGTAGTCAAACCTGCAGTGAGTTTTAAGATATGTGTCGGGATCTCATCATATCCTACAGAAGAAGTATTGTTTAGTGATTGTATAGTTTTAAATGTTTCATCATCACTAACTGGATAAATGAAGAAACTGGCGTTGAGCGGTGAAATTAAATGGCGATGTCCCATCGTCGATATTGCTCTATTTTTACCGGTGGCCATATCAATGAAATAATTATTAAACGTGTTGGAAATGTCACTAGTATTCGCCAAAATCGTATTATTAAATTTTATTTTTGTGATCAGTTTTTTATTATTATTTGAATATGTCATTGTATTATTTTTTATTAATGTACAAGATGCTTTACAAATATTCTTAGATTTTTTTATATATTTTACATTGAATAGTTTTTGTGCTGCAAAGATATTTTTTTTATGTATTTTCTGTAATTAATTTTATAACCTGATGTTTTGAATTTATAATACATAAATCGCAATGTTCGCTTTGTTGCGCATGATTTCTTTATACCTTTAGTAATCCAACCAGAGTTTTTATTTTGTTTGTTTGAGATTTTTCGTTTACATACCGGAAACATAAATTGAAGAAGAGTATAAATGCGTCATAAAAGGTGTTAAATGCCGTGTTAAAGTCCTCTTCCGAATCTGACCAAGACATACTAGAGAGACAATCACAAAACTTTTTTAAATTTATGGAAGTCGCGTTTAAATACAAACCATTCCATGAGAGGTTTTGTATTTTTGGAATAAGGGATGTATAATATTTGTGCAGTTTCATGGTCCGATAGACCAAGTTTGAGAACCTCACTCGACGCTTCCGGAGTATTACTAATAAATTGGTCGAGACAGGCATTTGCGCGAGTAGGTTGATTAATATGTATGTTGTAGTTGTAATTATGCACAATTTTCTGAAATTCAGTTAACGCTTTACTCTCCTTAAGTGAATCGATATTGAAATCCCCAGTTATGATGATTTTCATTTTTAATCTACGTCTTAGTGTTGTAATTAGGTACTCTAAGTTTCGAAGAAAAATATCTGGATTTGATCTTGGAATTCGATATATACATACAATTATACATTTATAAAGTGGAATTTCAATTCCACAGCATTCGAACGATCGTTCAATGCACAATTCACTCAGTAATGGAACTTTTCTTGTTTCCATATAATGTTTACACAATATACCAACCCCGCCCCGCCTTTGGTTTGGTCTGGAGTAGAAATCAGCTAGTTTAAATCCTTTCAGAGATAAATTAGATTCCTCCCCTGATCTGAGAAAAGTTTCAGATAGGCATATTATGTCTACGTAAATTTTCCTATTTATAAGTTCGGAAAGAAAAATTTGAAGAATGTCTACTTTACTAAGTGCTCCTGCTATATTTTGATGCTACTGTATCAAAATATAGCAGGAGCACTTAGTCAAGGCGAATCTGAAACCTCCTACCTAACTAAGTATAGTTAGGTAGGTAAAAAATTATCCTGTATATCTGAAATTTAAACAGGTGATGCATTTTCAAAGAGACTCAAAGAATTTTTTGTATTTATTTTTATAATTATTATTTGTTATTTACGATTGAATTTTTTGTTGGAACATCATTAATTAGAGTAGGTATTAAATAAGCGTTCTTTCGTTTCCCGTAACTCGGTACTAACTCGGTACTTCTGTTTTGATTGGACCGCCATTCTTGTTGCTATACTATGATGGAATTTAATTTGCAGTTCTTTGTTGGGAACTTGGGAATAGAGAAATAAATATGCAATTAAAAATGCCCATTGTAAAAGTCAGGCTTATGTTCACTTAATTACATATTAAAAAAAACACTTAAATCTGTATTCTTGTCGAACTTAAGCAAAATCTTGCAAAGATTTTGCTTAAGTTCGACCAGAAATTCTTGCCGAAATAAAAAGAAACCTAGAAAACCCAGGGTCGTCGTTGGACTATTAATCGAGTTGTTTTTTTATTATCAAAGTTTGAAACGATTTTAGAAAACACTTCACAAACTTAAATTGGCATTTAAAGATAGTTTATAAGTCCATTTTGTTTCCGAAGCCAGGCTTCAAGAAGATTAAAGAGGTGTCCATCAAAATGGAACAGGTAACGATCATTAAAACAGAAATAAATAAAACATTAAATAATGAAAACGAGCAATATTTTCATTGATAGGTATTATACAGGATGGCATCCCACATCGACGCACAAACATTTACTATGGATTCAGTACCTACATGATTCTGGACCCCAGGCGTTAAACTTTTTCGTCGATTATAAAAAATAGTATGCTGTTTCTTACAAAAGTGCTATACCTACGCGATCAAAATGTATGGAACAGCAATTTTTTTTTTTACGGGCCAAAATTTCGACCCCCTGGGTCCAGAATCATGAACTGAATCCATGGTAACAGGTTGCGCGTCGATGTTCCTGACATCCTGTATAGTTAATTTATTTTTAGTTTAAAATCCTTTTTTTTTTACGGGCCAAAATTTAGACCTCCTATGTCCAGAATCATGAACTGAATCCATGGTAACAGGTTGCGTGTCAATGTTCCTGACAGCCTGTATAGTTAATTTATTTGAAGTTTAAAATTCATTTTGTTTGATAAAATACGACACGTCTTGTAATTAAAATGTAACTGGGGTTGGTAATAAAAAAATCATTACTGAAAAAAAAATCAATTACCTACCTACCTTATACAGAGTGTCCATGGAAGTAAGGATCAAATCGAATAGGCGCGAGGCCATTTCCAAACTTTTTAACCCTAAAAATGTTAGTGCAATTTTTTTGGGTTAAATGTTATGATGTATGATATTCAAAAGTGAAGATGTTACAAACAATTGAAAATTTGAAACTTAGAAAATTATAAAAATACGACCTCCTTGTTAATAAAATTCTCTAACTTTTAAACTACCGTAAACTGCCCTAACTTTGCCTGGCGTCCTAAGTTTGCCTATAATGAAAATGATGTAATATCTTTTTCATTTTACTTGTATGGCAAAGGAAACTTTGAGATTTTATAGACAGCTTTAAGTTTCGATTGCCATACAAGTAAAATGAAAAAGATATTACATCATTTTCATTATAGGCAAACTTAGGACGCCAGGCAAAGTTAGGGCAGTTTACCGGTAATAAGAATATCCCAGTGATTCATACCTTCATACTTTCAGGTACACCCTGTATAGGTTATTTCAATACAATTTCCCGGAAAACAACATCATTATTACAAAGATTGCTACAAAATAAATTGTAAGCTCTAAACACGATACGCGAAACAAATTCACACTTTTTTATGTATCCCTGTAGTTTTATAAAAACTGAATGTGAATACGAATATACGAAATTGGTTGGACATTTACATAAGGAAGATTTACAAGGATGTCCTCCTTCGTTACAGAACTGTCAGTCCCTCTGATGCTGATCTTTTGATTGCGTTCGGGTGACATGTGGAGTTGGGGACAGTGTGGCAAGTGGGGAAAATAATAGCCACGCCACGAGATAATTTGAAAATAGAACGGACGAAATTGTTTTTTTTCGTTTATTGGTGTGGTTTCACATTTCAGATGCTGTTATTTTTTTCTTAGCTTTCTTCACTTTTAACCCAACGAGAATACCTACTGTTTTGCAATTATGCATGTTTTGATTGATCCTGTTTTAAATAGAAAGAACCGGTAACACCGATGATGTAACCAATATTTTTATTTAAAAGAGTGTCTGTGGAGTTTCTAGTTTCATCTTTCTGACTAACTCCTTGACAATACAAAAGTGCCTATAATTGGTTTAATTGAATTAAATGCTTTGAGTTTGAGTTTGATGTTTAGTTAAGGCCGTATGCACGATCATTTCTTAGTTCTAATAATAACACCGAGAACCAGATGCTTATTCCTGGAGCTCTAAAGTTTAGTTCAGTTTAATTTTAAACTCCATCGATTAGCATCTTGTGTCATTTCCTGTTATGAGTAAGATTATTATATACAACTAGCTGACCCGGCAAACGTTGTTTTGCCATATAAATATTTTTTTAGTAATTTCTATTTTTTTTTTTTGTATGAAAAATAGATGTTGGCCGATTCTCAGACCTACTCAATATGCTCACAAAATTTCATGAGAATCGGTCAAGCCGTTTCGGAGGAGTACGGGAACGAACATTGTGACACGAGAATTTTATATATAAGAGATATAAGTTGTGTGTAACGATATTACATAATCTTTCCATTAAAACTGGATGAAGTTGTATTGCAACTAGGTGTCTACCTACTTACAACCATCACACCTACTTATTTATATGTTTATTCCAGGGTTTTTCCGTACCTGATTTTATATTATCACCGCTGCTGCGAGGGCTGTGGCTGGACAACCCTTCGAGCTACCCTATCTGCCGTTGGAGGACGGAACTACCTACCTGGCTGCCACCAGTCACCTACGTGTTGGGAACTACTAGGATAGTGGTTTTCTTTAGGCGGGCTAGAAATTTACACGCGCTCGATATCAAGAACTCACGCCAGCTTACTGCTGGAGTCTACTTAATTACCTTTTTATTTAATATACAACCTGTACCTTTTATTTAGTTTTATTTAATTTACCTGCCCTAGCAGGGAAGTTACAGTGGCTATTTCACACCTACTGATTTCCGTGACTAAATTTGCTTTAGAAAAGGCATAACTATTTCCGTATACAAACATATTATATAGGAAAAATACATAACGACCCACCGTCGCACGATGTTGACACATTTCTTTTGTTTCCCTTTTCATATTTTGGTGGAAAACGTAGCAAAGAAATAAAAAAGCATCATCAAGTTTAACTCCCTTGCGGCGTCAGCAGAGATTGAGTGTCGGCCGCCATGATGGATGATAGGTACTTGAATACAGTGCTTTTGCCGACCCGAAGGTAGTCTACCTTTTTATAATATATTTTTCCGCATTTTAGTAGCTACCCGTGACTTTGCCCGCTTGGATGTCGGAAAATATCCCACCGGAACGTACTACTGGGATTAAAAGAAAGAAAGAAAGAAAGAAAATAAATTTATTTAACTCAGGTCAAGGCACACAATATTTACACAAAAATAAAAATAACTTAGAATAGCACCGTGTGCCTCACGGCTGTGCCAAATAGGCCCAGTTCAGCATAAATGCCAGACAACTAGTGTCTGACGCTGTTTTTCAACTGGACCTTATGTTACGAGGACGTCTTACGGATGTAAATCAGTTAAAGTACTCTATGAGCTAATTTTCATCCAAATCCGTCCAGCGGTTTTTGCGCCAATCCGAAACATACATCCAAACAAACAGACAAACGGTCAAAAATTCTTCGTTACTATTTTATTATACATATGTATAGAATATGTATACCTAGATTAAAATTACAATTGGAAAAAAACTTTTTATGTCAAACACGTTTTATGGAAAACGTCCGTGGTAGGATAAGCCATGCAAGAAAATACAAATCATAAGGATAAATGTCTCAGCTGGTGATCAACATGTCATTCTTTTCATTCAACTTTATCTTTTGTAACATAATAATAATTATCAAATAAATCCAGAGCTTCATTTCACACGCATGAACTGTACGTAAAGTCAAAACAACGACCAAACACAAATATGTAAAAAGCTTGTCAAATATTTCTTTTTGCCCTCACCGTACGAAGCCGGCTTATAGCATTGGTTCAAGCTCAGACCTAACTTTGTATATTGCGTAGCGCTATCGAATAGCCGTCGAATATCCCAGCCAGGGGCCTATCACGGCGAAATATTTCAGAACAAGATAAACAAATAGGACGTAAACAATAGTATATAGACCATATCGCTGTTTTCCTTTGTTTATCCAAGCTTACTCTGCAAAAGGAGAAAATAGGTATTTTCGTACCGTCAACTTTGGGTTCAGATAGGATCTAAATAATAAATCACGTGTACCAAATATGTTACGCAAGCTTCTGTTTTAGTTCCCCCAAACATAAATAATTCTATGATTTTGCGCTATCCTTATAACGTAACAAAAAGTTCACATCTACGATATGAAAAGGCAGATTATCGCGGTGTAGTTTAGAAAATGATACAAACAAACAAAAGAAGAGAAATTATTGAGCGAGATTTCCTCTGGGAATTGAAGTCGCCTCCACTAAAATTGGATGGTAAACTGAAGACACAATGGCTTTTATTCTTTTTACCTTGTCGCTAGGGGCGCGCGTCGAGCGAGCCCGGCCCCACTACAAAAATATTTGATCGCTCGCCCATCAATCAATGTTGATATTTTGAATATGCTGTTAAAAGCATGGCCAACATCGCCTCACATAGCTTCAGATTATTACACCAGCGTTGAAAATTAATTACTCTACCACAACCAAAACACAGTACATAAACTCTTTAAAATTTTCATTGTGGTATCAAAAGCTATGTAAGAACAATTAAAAGCAAAATTGACAGTGACAAATCAAAACCATTGCGGAACGTTTTATTTTATTTTTGTTGTGACTATATTTTTATTTTTGTAAAAATGTCTTCGATTTACAATTTTTAGTGCGTAATGACACAAGAACTGAAAAAGGTATCCCCTGCAGTTTACGGTAAAGTAGCACCGCCAGTTATGGAGAAAGGTAGAGTGACGTATTGTACTGACTTGGAGAAGTCCGTGATAATGAGCAACTTCGAGCGTCGCGGCTGGACCCAAGTGGGGCCCGACGATGAATGGAACTTCTACTGGTCCTTCACACAAAATTGCCGAACAGTTTTCAGCATCGAGAGCGGCTACCGAATGAACGACAACCAAATGATAAATCACTTCCCAAACCATTACGAACTGTCGCGTAAAGATTTATTAGTAAAAAACATCAAGAGATATAGAAAGGAGCTAGAGAGAGAAGGTAATCCCTTGGCTGAAAAAACGGACGTTGCATTACCTAACGGACAAGTAATTACCCGTTATTTACATTTAGATTTTATACCAGTGACGTACGTACTGCCTGCCGACTACAACATGTTTGTTGAAGAATACAGAAAGTCCCCTCAGAGTACATGGATTATGAAACCGTGCGGAAAGTCACAGGGCGCAGGAATATTTCTTATAAATAAACTATCGAAACTTAAGAAGTGGTCCCGTGAAGCGAAAACTCCATTTCATCCCCAATTGACCAGTAAAGAATGTTACGTAATATCGCGTTACATCGACAACCCGCTTCTAATTGGCGGGAAGAAATTCGACCTACGACTGTACGTACTGGTGACGTCATTCCGCCCTCTAAAAGCGTATTTATTCCAGCACGGCTTCTGTAGATTCTGTACAGTGAAATATGACACGAGTGTCACTGAGCTCGATAACATGTACGTGCACTTGACTAATGTCAGCGTACAGAAGCACGGTGGTGATTACAATAGTTTGCACGGCGGGAAAATGAGTATCCAGAATTTCCGTCTGTATTTGGAAGGTACAAGAGGGCGCTCTGTAACCGATAGATTGTTTGCAGAAATGCAGTGGCTTATTGTTCACTCTTTGAAAGCTGTTGCCCCCGTGATGGCTAACGATCGCCACTCCTTTGAATGTTACGGATACGATATTATAATAGACAATACTCTCAAGCCTTGGCTTGTAGAGGTGAATGCTTCACCTTCACTACAGTCGACGACTCATAATGATAGAATATTGAAATACAAATTAATAGATAACATTGTGTCTGTGGTTGTACCACCTGATGGCATCCCTGACGCGAGGTGGAACAAGATCCCCACCACCGAAGCGCTCGGTGACTTTGAACTGTTGATTGATGAAGAACTCATAGAAAAAGAAGACGCTAATTCGCGCTACAACAAGTACCACCGTGTCAGACCTTAATTTAACAATTTTCTAATGATTATCTTGTATTATATTATTTAATAAAAAATCAAACCCACTTTAACTGTTTTATTCAATAACCAATCCAACTAGAATGCACGTAACACAATATTTGAAATATATTTTAGTTTTTGCGAGAACGTAGATCCATCTCTCCCTTGTACATAGAATCTTCGTCGATGAGTATTTGAAAATCCCCTAAAGCCTCAGCGGTGGGCGTTTTGTTCCAGCGTGAGTCCGGGATCCCGCCCGGAGGCAGAACTACCGATAAAAGATTATCCAGGAGCTTGTACTTGAGTATCCTGTCGTTAACCGTCGTGGCCGTCATCGATGGGGAGGCGTTCACCTCAATAAGCCACGGCTTTAAGTTATCGTCTATGATTATGTCGTAACCGTAACACTCGAAGCAATGGCGGTCATTCGACATAACGTGCGCCACGGCCTTTAACGAGTGCACTATCAACCATTGTATGCTCTCAAACAGACGGTCGGTCACTTCCCGACCCCGGGTTCCTTCCAAATAGAGCTTTAAATTATGTATGCCCAGCTTCCCCCCGTGCTCACTATTGTAGTCGCCGCCGTGTTTTTGCACGCTGACGTTCGTTAGGTGTACATACATGTTATCAAGCTCAGCGACGCTCGTGTCGTATTTCATTGTGCAAAATCTACAAAATCCATTCCGAAACATGTAAGCTTTTAAAGGGCGGAACGACGTAACGAGGACGTAAATCCTTAAATCGAATTTCTTCCCTCCGATAAGAAGCGGATTATCTATATAGCGAGATATGACATAAGTATCTTTACTCGTGAGATGATGCTGTAAGTATTTCTTCGATTCCCGAGACCATTTTTTCAGTTTCGACAGTTTGTTTATAAGGAAAATGCCGGCGCCTTGGGATTTGCCGCAAGGCTTCAAAATCCAGGTTGTTTGAGGATATTTTCGGTACTCTTCGACAAACATGCTGTAGTCGGAAGGCAGTACGAATGTTACTGGAATGAAATCTAAATATAAATAGCGAGTGATGACTTGCCCGCTCGGGAGTTTTACTTCAGTTTTTTCCGCAAGGGAATTACAGTCTTTTTCCAATTCTTTTCTGTATCTCTTTATGTTCTTCACTAGTAAATCTTTACGAACTAGTTCGTAGTGGTTTGGGAAATGGTTGATCAATTGATTGTCGCCGAGGCGTAACCCATTCTCTATGCTGAATATAGTTCGACAATTCACTGTGTTTGCCCAGTAAACGTTCCAGTCTTCCTCTGGCATCACTTGGGTCCATCCTCGTCTCTTGAAGGTGTTAATCACTATGGATTTATCGAAATCTGTACAGAAATGCATATGCTTCCCATCATATGGTGAACTCGTCAGACGGTAGATAGTAGCTACAGATTTCTTGCTGTGTGACGGCACTATTCGCGAAGGCCGCATCACTTTTATTTAAGATTACGGAAAAAAAAATTGTGTGTATTTGTATTATTCTTGAAGTGTAGCGATAAAATTAAAATAAACCATGACCGTCCTATTTTTGACAGTAATACTCGATTGTCATGTTAGTAAACGTCGTTGTCATGGAAACCTAAAGTTATATTTTTAGGGGAGAAAGGGAAGGAAGTAATTTTATAAATCCTTGTTTGCCATAGAGAATTATAGTGACTCTAAAGACGTTGGTACAGTACGACACAACTTAGATGTAGCATAAATTTGAAAAATTGCATTCATTAATTTCAATTTTACGACTGTATTTGGATATATGACTGTACAAGTTATTACGTTTGCGTAAAGATCATTTTCACCTAAAGTAATAATAAAGATTGGTGATTTTGAAGGCGCACTCAGTTCGGATAGTGATCGGTTTTACGAATTTTGCCGATGCTACATCTAAGTTGTTGTTGTTGTTACAGTAGTAAGTAAACGTTTTTTAGCGCACCATTTCCAAGTGCCACGCCCACTAAGTACCTACTGGCTTACATTAAAGTTCCTTTTATAAAATGCATAAATTATTCGTTACTAGTTGATACTAGAATCAGAAATCTTTTTCTTCGCTGTTTCAATTTTTAAGAATGATAAGCAGCCAGTTCCTTTAAAAGGCTATACTTTCGCAAAATAGACGCTGAACAACGGCTTATCCGAAGTAAGAGACTTATAACATCCTGGAGCAAACAACTTATATCTTAAAGCTGGAGTTTGCAGGTTAAGGATTTCCGGAACTAAGTAGACGCTTCGATACTTTGCTCATCCGTCAAATGCAGAGACGAAAATATTCGAGATGTTTACTTTGATATTAAAAGGGATGTTAGTGAGCTTAGGATATCAATTCACATATATATTATCCATACTTACATCTCGATTTTGGGAATTCATTGATGGGCCATACAATATCTTTTTACGATGGTATAATATTTTAATATGTTTTTTAGATATTGCATACCTCATCAGTCACCAAATCCATAGAATCCGAGCCACCACTCAAGTACGATAGACGCTAGTGCCCATGTCATTGCATTAAATTGCATTTGAAGAAATGTAGTTTCACAATTTTCGGCCTGACTTCAGCGGTGGCGCGGACAATAGTATCAAAATCATATAGTTTTCTATTGTATATCATACATAGTAGCTTATAACAAATTGATTTCAGTGATAAGACCACTTACTGTTTTAATGTTTTTTATGTACTTGTCTAAATTACAGTTACCCAAATAAATGATTTCTATTTCAAACACAGACACTCTATCCTATCCAGTTCTATTTCCAGCCTTAGCCAAAATACCCACACTTAAATTAATAACACACGGTAAGCTAGTCGACATTGCATTCGTAATCAGCGTCATAAATTAATGGCGTTTCCAAATGGCCGACAACTGGCGAAACATGGGACATGTAAATTCCACTTGAGCTTAGTGGCCATAAATTAGTTTATTATTCAAACGTAACGCCCACTTATCTTGCTTCCCTGATAATTCAGAATAGGCTGTGCGTTGAATTCGTCATCATTGATTGGGAAAAGTTCAAGCATGACTGCCACTAAGTTTTTGTAAAATACCGAAATAATTCGTACTTACTTGAAGCATCGGATTAGACAATAGACAGTCGTACTTTCGGTAAGTAAACAAAGAGATCTGGAATATTTCTTTTAAAGGGATCTTATCTTCAAAGACAAAATTGAATCCTTTTCTAAAAAATAGGTTTACAGTCTCCTCCGGAATGACTAGGGAAATCAATTATTAAATAACAACTTAAAATTGTCTGTACCTATATTCAAATTAAAACTTTGACAGCGTATGAAATGGCTATAAGCGCACTTAATTTCTCTGACTGTACCTACAAACTGTTTTCTACAGATAGCCGAACAACTGAAGATACAAACATGTCGAACATTATGAACTTTAAAAACTATAGACGTGACTCACACCTTGTTTAGGTGTGAGTCCAACGAGTAGGTCGCTGGAACAGCTCACTGTTAACACACATAATATAACAGATTGCCTGTATCTCCAAGGGTTAGGTAGAGGTGTACATATAGTACACCCATATTTCTCCAGTTATTTTTGAAGTCCAATGTAACAGAGGGAGAGACTACTGCCATCAAACGCGCACGAATTCAGACTCCTTGCTGCTACTGAGAAATTCCAGATGAAAAAACCCAATAATAGTTTTCCCACCCCGAGAATCGTACATGCAACATAGTAGCGCTTGCGACTTACACCGAGGCAGGCTTAATGTTTATGTTTGTACCTAATTAATAAAACAAAATGTCCGAAATCGATTGTAATTATGTGTAATCATCATCATCGTAAATTGCCAAATAGCCGGCCACAAGCGCCGCGCAACGTATAAACGCCACTTGAGCTTAGCGCCCATAAATTCATTTATTATTAAACATTACGGCCATTTACGGCCACTTATCTCCCTCCCCACTAATTCACGCCGATAGACCGTGCGTTTGGCCGTTATTTGCAACGCAATGTGCGTCTTCGTATGAATAATTCAATCAACAGAAGAGGTGGAATGAGCTCGGGTTATTAATGTTAGTACTTTTTCTGACTTTCGTATGTATAAGGGTGGAGGCAGACGAACGTAGCACAGCATCATTTAAGCCGAAGAAAAAGAGTCACCGAAGTTACATTGTGTTCGGTTACGTGCAAATTAGAAGTTGGCGCCAAACTCGGTTAAATTAGTCCTTGCGCATCAAGCAAGTTGAGAGAACAAAACAAAAATACCTCAATTAATTTTGAGTAGCGTATTATTTCGTCTGCTACAGATATAGGAATTATCAAAGTCTATGTATTCATTATTTACACGATGCAAGTTTTTTGCCTGTGGCATACAATAAAATTGAAGAAACAAATGACTTACTTCGTCTAAATACTTATAAGACGGTGCAACTGTTACTATTGCTTAAACTTAAAGGTATGCCACAGCCAAAGAAATCGCATCGTGTAAATCAGCCTGTATAGTTGTGATATTTTTCATAGCCGTAGAGTTTTATTTGCCTTAAGTATATTGGAACATTTTCATAAATTATTTCCACAGAACCGTGAGAGCGTTGACACGGCAAAGATACAGCGCAGTGATAGGGAATGCAATTTCATTCAGCGAAATAGTGTCGATACAGGAACTTATTGAAAGTGGAGCGATCTCGCATAGGTATGTTCATGTTACAGTGTGAATTGATAACGGTATGAAATACTTTCCCCGACGGTTTTCCAGTTTTCCGCACTTCAAAACATATTTCCTTTAAATTATTTAACTGTTGAATTCACATGCGGCATCAAACAAACGGACCATTTTGTATTTTTTTTAGGAATTTTTATTCTAATTTTATACGTAAATTAATTCAAAAGTTATACGTAAAGTAATTTCAGTTACTGTTCCATTGTCTTGTACTGAGCGGTTATTATAAGCTCCTTTACATATCTGAACAATGTGAGAACAAGGGGAGTATCAATTTCAAAACATGAGACGCTGATTTCCATTATTTCACACCCACAGTTTATCGACAAATGAAAGTTGCATTATAGGGGTTTACGGGGGAGAAAATTCTATCTAGCTAGGAAAATTTATTTATCTGGGAAAATTCGTTTTTCCCGTATTATCACCCGAGCAGAGCTCGATCACTCAAAGTTTAGAACAAGATGGCTACCTTAGAATAATGATATGGCAGCATGGAATATGTAAGTACCTACTATCATGGCAGCGTGGAATTGGCAAGTACTTACTATCATGGCAGCATGGAATTAGTAGGTACCTACTATCATGGCAGCATGGAATTAGTATGTACTATCATGGTAGCAAGGAATTAGTATGAACTTTCCTATACTATTAAATGAGCATTCTCTATTTCCACCAAAGCAGAGCTCGGTCGCCCAGTATATATATTTGCAATCACGTTCTCAAAAATGGCCCTAACGATTTCGATGTAAGTTGCAATATAGGAGTTTACAGAGGTGTAAAATCAATCTAGCTAGGTCTAATATCTCGGAAAATAAAAATAAGAAGATAATTTTATGATATTAAGTAGAGAATTTGATATAAGAGAGGAAGGGTTATTTTACGTATGTAAGGAGTGTAGCAGGTGGCGTTCTATAGCTTCTGCTTACCCCCATTGGATGAAGGCGTGCGAGTTTATTTATGTATGTAAAATAATAATAAAATTGTAACGAAGTCAAAACTGTACATTTAATAATTTTTAAAGAAAGTAATTGCTACGAGGTGTGGAACGAGTCTGATGCCGAAAATATCGTTTTTGGAATGTTTCTTCGTTTGTCTGGATGTATGTTTCTGATTGGCGCAAAAACGGCTGAACGGATTTTGATGAAATTTGGCAAACAGATAATTTATGACTTGGATTAACACAGGGTATTTTTCTCAGTAGTACGTTCCCGTGGGACATTTTCTGACATCTACGCGGCCGAAACCAAAAGCTAGTCTTTATATAAAACCAATAACCAGTGATTAATCATGTACCTACCTACATTGTTTCAGAAGCTCTCAGGTTATCTTTTTAAAAGTGTAACACATGTTAAAAATAAATCGTTGGAAAACGTGTGAGAAAGCAAATAGAATCACTTGAAACTACAGTGCGGAAGTTGGTCGGTATTTATTGCTTCCTTGGAACAGTTAGTACTGTACTACGATTCTTTGGAACATGTGTTTTAAAGCTGTGTGTGATAAAAACAAAGGAGTTATAGATGATACTTTCGTGAATCTGATTCATTCTTAGAGTTCCGTACGCAAGGTCACCCTTTAGGTACGGAACTCTAAAAATGTGAACTCTAAACGGGACATTATTACTAAGCCGTCTGTCTGTCCTTTTTTCTGTAATAGCAATAGTCGGTTGTTCATAGTGCATAGACTCATGTGGACACCTAATTAGGTTATAATATATGGTACCCATAGTAGAGAAAAACACTTGAATACATGGCGTCTAGTAATAATCAATCTACGGCAAAGAGCCACGTGCGAGTGTAAAAGTGGTATTGATAAACGGAAGGTCGCACTTGGAAACGTTTTGATATCAATTCTTAGGGCGCTAATACCATTGAACACACATGAAATGAAATTGTTTATTCTGTTAATAGGATACAGGAATCACTTTTACACGTCATATTAAAAAAAATATTTCAAAAGGGCTAGATGAGTTTGGCGTTTCCTATCTCACTACTCTGAGAAGAAAGGCTGAAACAAACTCAGAGGTCACAGTCTCTTTTAAAATCCAGACATAATCTTGGTCAGGCCATATGAGGACCATGTAGATTAGTGTCTGAAATCTTTTGAGGAAAGAACCACACATATTTGAGCGGACCAGTCCACTCAGTGCAAGCATTTGTCAGTAATCGCGACAAAAAACATATTTGTGGAAACGGTTATGTATAGAAAGTCGCGATAATAAATCGTGTACGACATCGAATCTAGTTTTTTTTAAGGACTTATTGTCCGGGTAAGTATAATTGCGTTCACAGACTGATACAAATTACACAAGCACCACGTTATCTCGCTCCATCTGAAATATTTATTACTAGTTTCTGTCCGCGACTTTGTCCGCGTGTTTAATATACAATATAATATACTCGGCAAAATTGTAGCTTCCCAATAGTGAAAGATATTTTGGAATCGGGTCAGTGGTTCCGAAGAAAAACTCCTACATACAAAAGCACAAATTTTACCTCTCTATAATATTAGTAATATGCACCTATCTGCAGACAATGTAATGTATTTGTTCCGTGCTGGAATTGAATATGTGACACGCAGTGCAGAAGCCAATCGTTCTGTGTAAACCATGCCGTCGAAATCACCCCTGAGGTACTTCCGAATGCGATTGTGTTACGTAATCGGGGTGCAGGTGGATGTCATGCTTGACGGAGCGTGGTCTAGCTATCATCGACCATATTGATATATGGTCGATACGGTTGCACCCATGCACTGATAGCTATAAAAATACAATTTAATCAATTTGCCTAGTCTTGTCTTAACTATGTTGGGGTCGGCTTCCAGTGTAACCAGAAGCAGCTTCATACTGCCTACCTGACCTCCGCAAACAGTTACTGGGTAACACGATACCCCTCGCTAAGACTGGATGTTAGAATTTGGCATCTGACTACCCGCTACGACTGTCAATCATCTACGAATGACAGCCGGGACCAACGACTTAACGTGGTTTCCGAGGCACGAAGGGGTGTCGATATGTAATGGATGGTCACCCATCCACGAACCGACCGCGGCAAGCGTAGCGTAGTCACGAGCCCCACAATAAAATGTGATAAAGTTTTAATATAGAGTGTTCCACGTTGAGTCTGATTAAGATGGACAAATTATTATTTAAAAGCAAATGATCACGTAATAAATCTATGTGTATTTCTAACTTATATTTCTATCTTTAAAATGCTCTCTTTGCATATATCGCAGTAAGATGGTAATAGCCGTGATATAGTTACATCCCTAGGGATATAACTATATCACGGTACGGCTATAACCTATAACAATTATATGAAATTTGACTAACTAAATATTGATTTTGAAATGCAATAATTAAATCGTAACACCGATTTTTTTTTTTTTTTATATTGGGTTTCGCCATAAACATGTGGTTTAAAAAGCAAGTGGCTCCGTATAAACAGACCCCATGAGCGTAAAAGAGTTTATTATGCAGTAAACCAACGAGTAAACAGTATATGACATTCAAAGATGGTGGAAATGAATACTTCCAATAATGGCTACTGAATGGAAAACTGGCACTAGTAGCTGTCTTTGTATATTAAGCCCTCTACACATTGGACCTCTAGAAGAGTGTCATGTCCTATTGTACTCTATACACTTCTATGCAAAGCAATCAGTCATATTACGTTAGGATTGACCAAATGTCTTTTGTTATTACTACTAATGTGGACGTCCTCCAAACTAATAGTGAAAGTGAGTTTGTTTGTTTGTTACGCTTTCACGCTAAAACGGCTAAACAGATTTGGATGGCACACAGATAAACCATGCCCTGGGTAAGGACATAGGCTATACTTTACATTCTGGATCGCAGACGAAGTTGCGGGTCATTGATAATATAATATAAAGGCAAATTAATGAAAACAACGCTTTTGGAGGCAAGATATCTAGAGACGTTGGTTAACATCGCCCGACGTTTCAGGCGACTGGTGCCGCGGGATATTTTTGCCCAGTGAATTTTGGCTTTATCACCGACAATACTTGTCAGTGCGCTAAATTGGACAACTCACAACCGTTAGTCGTGATATCATTTACAAATATTTTCAATATTAGGTACTAGGCTAGGTATTTAAAAATGTCTTTGCCATTACCTAATATCTTATTATATTTATGCAAGGTTCAAAGGCGAATGTAGAATTTAAGACCTGTGGAGATATTCGGGCTGGGGAGGCCGCGCATCCCATCATGTTGTCTTACTATCTTGGTCAGCTTATTCCTACCTATTATGCATTAAGCAAAAATAAAACATTTATTTGGTAATTAAATAAAGCATTTTTATTATATTATTATATTCTAATACTCGTGAGATCAATGGAATCGAAGTGATTATGAACAATACCATATAATATGTTGGCTTCTAGAAACTTACGTCTAGATTCTACGTCGATGTTGAAATTATACATACAGAAGTATATATACAGAAAGAATGAATATAAACAAAAAAACGTTTATTATTCGAATTTAAACGGTATTCATTCAGAACGATTAGGTTTATAATAAATTAAAAACCAAGTAATTTAAAAACCTCTGAAATTTTAGTAATTATTTTATTAGAAAGTTTCATAATCAATTAGCACCGAAATAAGTTTAATTTTTCTAGCTATTCAGCGAGTTCCAAAAATTAATGTTTTCATAAAAGCTATGAACAATTATAATAGTTAGTTGCGAACTTTTCTCTCAAAACACGAATATAATTAGCAGCGTCTTTGAATTGACATTCGAGGTTTTCTTAAAGTAAGAAAATGTTGTTTTCATAAAAAAAACACTCAATAATTTGGATAGAAATAATCGTCCCCGTGGCTATAACGAGTGTAAAAATATCCTAAACGAAGCCAAGATTTACTTGTACTTCTTGTATTTATGATATTTTTTTGTACTGGATCATACCTGGGTACCTTTTGGTTACGGTGATATTAAAGGTCAAAGTACACACTCTTTTTTTTTTTTACTAATCGTAGTTTGAAAATTTAATAACTTAACTTTAAATACCCATGTGGCGGCATCTACATAACCACATGTGAACTACGAATCAAATACCTGACGTCACACAAAATCCTGCATCGTGCAATAAGAGATTACCGCACGATCGACAAATAAACAAGATCTCGACTTCAACCGTTGGGCAGTTGTTAGCCAGACACGACACCCTAGTGGTCGGAGGATCCTCCTTTTTCTAAAGAGGATGAATGATCTTTACAGCCTGATCCTCATACCTCTAAACCCATGAGCACAATGTTCTGGTGCGTTGTAATGTACCAGAGCACAATGTATTGAGACTACCGTAAACAGTGAATTTTCACAATAAAAATAAAAATTGTTTACCAGCAATTGTAGTTTAATGTTCAGAATGCGTAAATGGCGGCTTCATGAAGGGTCTTTTTACATCCTTCTTGGCTCTAGATTCTAGAGTACTGTAGGCATACACATGTTAGGTATAACTATGAACATAGGCATTACATATTAATATACTAACCATACTTAATAAATTACGAAATGCCTACCTCCACGGTAGGCCAAAGCAACCCCCAAGAGCCTACGTAAACAAAACCCTACGTAATCTTAGAATAAATACTGACACAATGATGCTTACAAGCGTCATAATACTGCTTGGGTAATGGTCAGATGCTCAACAATTTAAACGTAAGCAGGTACGCCTTCAAAACCTTAATTAGATCCATTTTCATCTCGTAAAATAAAATTACGTCCCTAAAATAAATAAAATTAAATAACACTGGTAATGTTGTGCTCAATTTGGTACCATAATCAGGTAAATTGGTGATTGTTTTTAACTATCGCTGTGGGACCCATTTAAAACGATTTTTGCTATAACAAGTATTCGGAATAAGGAGTCATTCGAATAGGCAGGAAGTTATGGTCTCTTGTTAAGTTCAATCAACATCATCATTTCAGCAGAAAGACGTCCACTGTTGGACATAGGTCTCCTCCAAGCACCGCCACTTCGACCGGTTCTGAGCTTAACGCGTCCAGCGGATTCCTGCGGCATTCACAAGGTCATCAGCCTACCTTGTTTGAGGCCTTCCAACGCTATTCCACGTCTTCTGGTACGCGGTCTTCATTACGGAACCTCGAAGTTAGTCAGAACTGATAGCCAATGGGGCCGCCCATTGGCTATCAGTTCTGACTAACTTCGATAGTACTCGATAAGCAAACCTCAGTTTATTTTATTTATTTGTTCTTGTAAAAAAATAGAATAACGCTTCAAGTCTTACAGGTAGGTACTTGTAAACACAAAAGAAAACATGGCGTCGGGGGAAGAACTTGTGAAGTATTGTGTGAATGATAAATGAAGTCTCTCTGCGTTATTAGATGGCTGCAAGAAAATGATATGCGATATGTTACACGTCAGTTGACGTGTAATATACCTCCTTTGTGGGAGGTTTTACACAATCTTTCAGTATGTTAAAGTCTTTCTCCTGAAGAAGTTTTTTTTTCATTTTCTAATGTGAACTCCTTCAAAAATAAAACTACAAGACGTCGATAGCTAAACGATTACACTAACATATGCTTTTGAAAGTTCGAGTTTCCATTAATATGAAGTCTTAGAAATTATTAAATTTATTGAACTTTTATTATGTAGCTGCTTTTTACAACTACATGACACTATATTGTTCAATTTATTTAGACTCCACTAGAGAACCGCCCCTTGCTTCGCATGGTTTTTAAAATTTAACAAAACATCGGTATTTCTTGCTATATGTTTTATTTAATAAGTGAATTTACTATTTCTATACAAGTATGTAAAGGAAAAAGTAAAAATAAAGGGAAGAGCTCATTGGGCGTAAAAAAAATCGTCCGCATCGCTGTCAGTGGAAAAAGTGCCCAAAAGACTGGCAGCGTTGCCACGTTGGATGGCAATGCTGATTCTTTGACTTAAAAATTGGCCAGCCCTCTGGTCACGTGAAGAGTCGATCAACCGCTTGACGATGTCCCGAAATACTCAATGAGCACTCGGACCCCTCGGCCCTAGTCTTTCAATCCCAAACGGCTCAAAAATATAGCTACCAATAAGGTTGTTATTTTTGCGCCGTTTGAGGTTTTTTGCACTTGCAGTAACCGCCCCAGCACAGCCCAATTTCGTTATTATATTTACATAAACTCACGCCAGTTTCCCACAGGGGTAAGCAGAAACTACATAACGCCACCTGCTACGATTCTTTATGATATGTATGTAAGTTTAATTTATTTATTTTACACGTTAACCTTCTGGAATAAAATCTTTAAATGATTGTGAAAATCGCATCAAAATCCGTTGCGTAATTTAGAAGAACAACGCGGTCATACGGAAAGACACAAAAAACGAATTTATTTTATAATTATGTACCTTTACATACATATATAATAATAAAAATATAAAAAAATGAATTATATAATAATTGTTAATGTTATAAATAAAATATATAATTGTTTCCATATTATATTTCGCCGAAAACAACACATAACGCTACTGACAGGTAATTGCTAATAATTGGGTTGTTAATAATGAGCTGATATTCGGTAATTGCATTTACATAATTGCTTTTCAGGCACCATTTGCGAGGTAAGGATCGTGTGCGCTCACATGCCTGATTGCGTACATTCTTTCGAGAGTACGAGCCGGTGGCTGAAAGCCCTGTTCATTTATGAATAAAGTTAAGACATATATAATGGGCATTTACATGATTCGCATTTGTATAGAAAATAACATACATACACATACATATATACCTTTTTTCATTTATTTCGGATCACACATACAAAGTAAGTACATACAATCCATATCAGTATTGGTAACAAACTAACCTAACAACAATTGATACCTACGTGGCTCAACACATGTTGGCACGTGTCTCCGCATCCAGTGTCTGTCCACCTTGTCGAACAATGTTTTTAAGATGCTGTTGGAACTTCCACGCAACCTACCCATTAATGACGCCTCTCGCTTTCTTATTATGGCATAAAAGTCGTCAACACGGGCTTCCGCGAACATCTGCGAAACGCTGCAGAAGCGCGGAAGCCCCATCAATATCTTAAACCCATCATTGTACTGAACTCGTAGGACGTTGAAGGCCCGCCGCGTATACTTCACCCACAAGCTGCACGTGTAGAAAAGGTTTGGCAGTAGGCCTTAAAAAGATACACCTTCACTCCTTTTTCCCATGGAGAAGAAACTACAGAAACTGCAGAACGCCAGATGCTACGATCTTTATATACTCCTTTTGCTTTTGAACGAAAACGACGTTCATACATCTGGTCATACACGCACGCCGGTTGCGAGTACTACGCACCTGACCTTTCTGAAGAACATCACCAATAACTGCCAAATAAAGTCAAAAATATCCTTCTAGGGCATCCCTACCCGACGTTGAAAAAAACAATGTTTGAAAACATTTGATAGGTGAACCCCTAGAAAATAACATAAAACAAACGAAAAAACTATGTGCCATTATTTAAAGTTGAATTCTCGTCTCTATCGTAGTAGCTATACCTAATACATACCTAACTATTAATACCTTAGTTTTGTGTTGCTGTAGTACTTTGCATTTAATACTTTATTTTTATCAGAACCACACTCGTGTGAGGAATGAACGCGGTTGTAGTTCTGACCTCTCTCTATTGGATTCCAGAAAATGGGTTATAAATGGATACCGAATGAAACTTAATCAACATGATGTACCTGCTAGCAAAGTCTTTGAATTCTCTAGTATTATTATGTACGTGGATACTGTTTGAAATACATTCTAAGTAAAGTTGAATTTCTAATTATTAAAACGTTCACAAATAGCCAACATTCGTGGAAACTAATATTGTTTACAAAAAACAAAGGAGTATGAAATATGCTTTAAATTTCTCTCTACAATTCTGTGAATCGAGGATAGTGAAAATATGAGAGGAATAAGTGCGGGTATGAAACCACAGTTTTCAGACACTAACTGCTTTTACATCTCTCCACTAGTGATAAAAATGTCCGACCTCTGGGAATGGGCCACCTTATAATAATGGTGAGTGTCTTTAGTGGCGTAATAGTTGAGAAAGTATTCATTTGGGGAATAACCACCTCAATTCCTATTTCAGCAGCAGTTTGCGAATGTTATAGCTTTATATTTGGCCATCTATCACGTGCTGTTCAGTAGGCGAGTCAAGGAGTCTTCCTTTACCGGTCATTAACCTTCCAATTTCAAACAAAAATTCTCCGCCGATACTATTGCATAAATAAATGAAAAAAGTATTTATTCACAGTTTTTTTTGTTTCCAACATACCTCTGCCAAACTGCAAAGCAGTTTGATGGCAGACGTAACTCCTTTTTTTGTACATATTAACATCATTTGATTATGAAAATTTTTCACCTGTAGGTACGCTAAACTATTGATATATTCCTTTAATTTTAAAAACTGGTATACAAGTTTTTTTTAAACATTATCCATAGTAAGGCTTTGACAAAATATGTATTAAAGAGAGTACCTCTTTAATAAATATTTTGTCAAAGCCTCAATGATATTTATAAAAGAGGGTTTTGTGATACATTTGTTTAGACCAGAGGAGATGTAATCATGAGTTAATTCAAAGACTTTGAAGTTTAAAACAGATATACTCTATATATAAACCCATTTTCTTTAGTTCATGAAATGGAACTTCCATTACAAAGCCCATTGGCCAAAATACGGAAACAGTTTAGTTTGCAAATCGCGGCACCTTTTAAATAACGTAAAGCAATGTTTGTTCATATCGAGTGTCAGGAAACTCGTTTATCGCAAGAAAAATGTAGTCGCCTTCGCGTATTCTTATTTCAATTGAAGTTATTCACAAGCGGCATTTCAAGCTGCACAATTCAGCTTGAATTTATAGCGGGAAGTTATTTCAGCCGCAGTACTTTTGTCGAGTTAGCTATTGGAGCTGTAACGAATGGCGCTGGTAAAAATATTAACGAGTTTAAAAATAGAATTTACTTGACTTTTTGGGTGTGTTGTTCATTCTGTTATAAAAACAGATTCTTTGAACGGTTTTTTGTTAGTTTTTCATGTGAAAACGTTATTCGTAACTATTATGTTTTCAGTGTTATGATATTGCTGGCTATTATTAGATTATTGAATAACAATAACTGAATAATGAGATGAAACTAATCCAATGCCCACGTTCAAGATAATAATGAACTATTAACGTTAATGACGTACATGAGTGGGCACAAATTAATAACAATATGGGCACATCGTAAAACAATACTGGCAGTGGAAAATAATAAACACGACGCAGATTGACTACTATTATTTTATAGGTTGCCCCAGAATTAAAGCAAACAATCATACCACTTTTAACTGACATTAACAACAAACGAAACTGTTAACCAAAATCCTGAAACAACGTATAACATGACAAACTTAGGGTCAGTTCACACGTGACGCGAAGCGACGCTGCCCGCACTTTTTAAGATAGTTATACAAAATATAATTTTATTTACTACTCAATAAGATACACATTTAATTCAGATAATTCGAAAATGCGCTGCGCTGCGCCTCGAGATCCCTCGCGGCGTAGAGCGACGCATCAAGAAGCAGCGAGGCGTGTGGCTGCCAGCGACTTAACGATGCGCCTCGCGACGTCGCGCTGCATCTCGCGGCACCGCGCTGCGCAGGTCGAAACCACTGGCCTCTTCAAGCATTATCGCGTCGCGTCACGTCTCGATGTAAACTGACCCTTAACCCGTTCTAACAGAACACAATAAATAGTGTTAGTTGTGGGAGGCATTTGCCCGATATTAAACATACTAGACAACGGCGGCCTATACTAATTTACATTAAATCCATGTTTATTTTAATAATAATTGGATGTAATCATAGACTAATAGAGTTTATGCAAATACCTGCATCTAGTTTATAGATATACCTAATGACATTATGTTGCTTGCCTCGAAAGCTGTTTACACAAGGTGTATCGAGGTAGATAGTAATTGATCAATGGCCGTTTATGTGGCCCGATGATGGCTACATACATGAATAAACTCACGCTTCTTTCGCATATGGGTAGGTAGAACCACGAACGGCTATTGTTCAGCCTAAAATCCATAAAGGCGTGTACGCAAGAACGAACAAAACCTGGCAAGGACAGGAGGATAAATTAGCAAAGCAAACACAGTTCGACTTGTATTCCTGCTCAACCGTCTCGGTCTCTTTAGTAGCCATGGGTTCAAAATTGGATCGCCACGAAATTTTTTGACGAACGCCGTGTTTTATGTTCGTTAGTGGTACGTACATGCATACAAAGTGTTCGATGTTCGTGTTCACCATGTTCTTGTTCGTTCGTGCGTACACGTCTTAATATTATAAATGCAAAATTAACAGTCTGTCTGTCTGTTACTTTTTCACGCCTTCAGCTGTACGGATTTCGATGAAATTTGGCAAACAGGTAGGTGAATAGACATGATGAGAGAAGAAACATGACCTGGGATAGGGACCAAGATAAAGAAAGAAAGAATAATATTTATTTGGACACAGTTCGTGAAACACATAATACAAAAATAAAAATAAAAAAGTGAAAATAATCATAAAGCGATAATAGTGTGCCTCACGGCTGCGCCAAAAAGGTTCATTTCAGCATTAATGCCAGACAAATGCTGTCTGACACTGGTTTTCTAACGAACCCTTATGGACAAGTGACGGGGAGTACCAACAGCTTCAACATACCTAATACATACTTTTTATACCTCTAAATAAATAAATAAACTACATAAGGTCTATTTAAATAATTGTTTCGAATCAATGTTATTTCTACCCAAACAGACATCAACTTTATGTAAGTGTAAATAAAATTGATTTTAGACTGACTAGTACTGTTGAAAAAGTCATAAAAAATAATATGAAGTTGTAGCTCAAACTGAACCTTATGTGTAGGTATTACAGTAGTTTTTCCCAAAACTCGTGTTTGCTTACATGTTTGGCAAACAAATTGCGAACGCAGATTAGTAATCAAAATGTTACCATACATAAGAATACATTTTGTCTCGATAGTACCTTCGTTCCAGCGGGATAATTTCCCACCTCCATGCAGGTGAAGCCGCGGGCAAAAGCTAGTTCAAAGTAAACGTAAATTATTTAAAGCGGTCCATAAGTACGCACATGGCATGTTAACAAGGATAATGACATTAATTATGTACGAAGGAGTTTCCTTAAAAAGCACAAATTATTTTTAAATGACATTTATTACTCCATCTTAGTATTCCACTCCTATTTTGAATTGCTTTTTAAAAGGAATTGTTTTCTAAACTTCAGCTCTGCGTGTTCTCATTTTTCAGACTATGGGTACCTACATAAGAGCTAGCGTTACATGTATATATGTAGTTCACTATAAGTTAGCCTTTTCATAGAAATTAATTTCATAATTTAAACTTGATCTTCCTACACCCCATTTGCGTAACACATTTTCAATCACAATCCGTGGGTTTTATGGAAATTTCTAGAAAAATTATTGCGATGAATTGGCATTTTATATATGCTACGCAATTACTCTGCAGTTCTTTCAACATTTAAAAGATTAGCTAAATAGGTAGATATACCATTTATTCTGTACAACCTGAGTTTATTGATTTTCCAGATAGTACTTGTGGAAGAAACCTGTGAGGCCCGTTTTCAGCTAAAATACGACGTGTTGTCAAGGAGACGTAATCTTTCAAAATGACGTTAGTTCTTAATGTAATTCCAATAAAGTTCAAATTCACATTTCTTCAACTACTGTGAACTGATGCTTACACTACCTACCATGTTCCGCACATTCTATCTGTAAAATCATACTCCAATGGATGCAACAAGAAAAAACACAACACGCAGAAGAATAATCAATACATATTATAATATTTTTTTCCGTGTTCGTTTGTGTGACCGCCTTGTTCTTATAAATTACGGATTGTGATGAGGTTTCCACAATCATTTAGTGAATTTATTGCGGAAGGAAACTTTATATTCAGCCTGCAATGTTCCCACTGCTGAAACACAGGCCTCCTCTCTTCGAGAGGGAGTGGGCTGTTCTACCACGCGGGCCCAGTGCAGGTTGGCAGATGTCACATGTCATGTGTTCGAATTTGTCATGGTTCTAAGACATGCCAGTTTCCTCCCGATGTTTTCCTTCACCGTTTTTGAGAGCAGTGATGATGAAATTATTTACACAAAGTAAAGCGCCTGGTTGAGTTCGAACCCACGACCTACAACTCATAAGTCGGGGCCGTTACCACTGGGCCACCACTGCTCTAATATTAAAATACGTAAAATAAATAAATCTCTATGTTTTGTCAAGTCGTAAACACCGTGCGGAGCAGGGGCGGGTCGCTAGATAAATGATAATGTTAAATGATTTTATTTCTTGATTAGGTTTGTACAAACACTTTTACACGACAATCACGATCTTTTGACGGCACGGTTGGCGCAGTGGTTAAGCGATTGACTGCTGCGCTGCGTGTCGCGGGTTCGATTCCCGCACGGAACAAATATTTGTATGACCTACAATTAGTTGTTCCGGGTCTGGCTGTTTGTGTATGAGAGTTTAAATGTTTGTAAACGCACCCACGACACAGGAGAAATTCCTAGTGTGGGGCAACGTTTTTAAAAAAAAAAAAAAAATACATATTTCAAAATAATAATTGGTGAGGTCGGCGTTTCCTGTTTGAACATCTCTGAGAACAAAGGCCGAAAACTCAGAGGTCGCAGTCTCTTTTAAAGTCCAGACATAATCTTGGTCAGATCATTTGAAGATCATGTGGATTAGTGTCTGAAATGGTAATTTGAGGAAAGAACCACACATATTGAGTGGATCTATCCAGTCAATGCACGCATTGGACTGGACTTGTCAGTATTCATGCAGCTCAACTCTGAACTTTAAAAGCTCAACTATTCGACGAACAGCACAACTGACAGGGTCCGCTATGACCGATGCCTGCCGGGGTTGCGGGAAAGTCCGAAAGGGATACCGTGGCCCCTGGCAACGTACAGGCAACTGAAGGAACACGTGGGTTTTAGTCAGTAAGAGTCTGACACTCCCTCCCACTCCGCCCAGAGCGGGAGAAGTTATTTGATAAAACCCCATCCAAAAACAAAAAACGCAAAAAGGTACTCAAACTGCTCGATGTATATATAAAACGACATTTAGAAAAAAAAATGTTAGCACAAGAAACGAAAAGATTCACTCAATCCCAAGCTTTTTTGTCCTAACTAAATATAGTCTTTAACAGTAGAAAAGGCTTTCTGGCATAGTTTCCGTTTTATAAAAAGATTTGAACTTATTAAGGCTTAGTTCTTGAATGTGGCTAGGAAGTTTATTATAAAATCGTATACATTAGTATCTAAAAGTGCCACCTATTTTCTTGAGCCTGGTTGTAGGAACAACAAATTTGTGTTTGTTACTAGTATTTATATTATGGATAAAATAAAAACAAAATTGTTTTGTGTTTTATTTGCAGCCCACTCCAATACCATTAATTTATTACTTGACCTTTCAAAACAAAACAATATTTCTGCTTTAATAATTCCTATCAATAATGTTAAAATAATAACATGGTAACAGAATCCAATAACAATAATAAAACAGGACATGAACAGTAAATTGACGTCCGGCGTTCAATATTGCAGAAGTGCTGGTATAAAAAGGTTTTGTAGGCTTCAAACAGATTATGTTCCCTTTATTTCTATTTATAGGTCCTATGATTAATTGCCTATGATTTTTTTTCGTGTAAAAACTTCAGTCTTATTTAAACCTGGTTGAGGTGATGTGTTATTTATTTATTTTATTATTTATGTACACACAGTAAAATACATAGAGAACTTAATTTAATTCGAGTATAAGTTATTTGTTAGTTAGTTCCGGAAAAGTTAGCGGTTAGCTTAAAGTACTTACTAATTCCATGCAAAAGTCTGAATTCCGTCTTTTGAAATAAAGAAAGAATTCAGACCTGTAATTTGAGTTATACCTACAAATTAAATATGAGTACCTGGGTGACCGATCTTCGCTCGGGTGAAAATTGAGAAAACGAATTTTCCCAGATATGAGACCTAGCTAGATCGATTTTTCGCCCCCATAAACCCCTCCCTATATTACAACATTCATCGAAATCATTAGAGCCATTTTCGAGAACGTGATTACAAATAAGAATATATAAATATAAATATTGCTCATTTAATAGTAGGTATAGGATGTAAAATTACTATAAGCACCAAAAAATTACTATAAGAAATATTGTTGTTTATTTTACTGTAATTTATTTCTAATACAAATAACTAGTAAAGCTACTTACCAGCTAACAACATTACATCGATCTAACGCGAACCTATCTCAAATAATTAAATTTTGCTTAGAATTCCGCGAAGGAATATCATAGCTGTACAAAATGGGCTTTATAACTGATTTCGGTGTTCAGAAAAGAAGCACCACAAGCAAGTCTTAAGTAAAATGAGGTGAATTTCAAAGGGCTTCGTTTAATTGGAAAATGAGACCACGCGATAGTCAATTTGGTAAGTAACATCGGATGGAATTAAATAAATATTTGAAATAAGATCCTACGGAACGCGAGAAATCATTGAATTTTGCTCAATGTCTTAGGCCTAATACATAAAATTGATGCCTGTCTTATGGATTCCGATTTGAAAATTCCGATGAAAATTTACACCTTTCTGAAATTCTTCTCACTTGTTAGGTAACAACAGAATTACTCAGATCAGCCAGTAGACCAGATTAGTAACTGGGCATGACTGCCCAGTATGCCTCGTTCGTGCTAAAATACAGTAGGCCGCACTTCAGTGGTAACAAAACCAGAATAAGTTAGCCTTTTATTCAATTGAAACTCCGTACTAAGCTAGGCTAGCTCAAGGTCAAGGTCACCTATAAAAGCCACCTATAGTAAAATTATAAAACTCTTTTTTTTTATGTATGACATCTCGTAGTTGACCTCTGAGATCTTGACTACTTAACTGGGCTATCCTCTGGCTGCCTTAAGCTACTAACTTAAAGCCTCCAGCCAGGGGCATAAAAATAACTTATATAACTACTAAGCTACTTCTCGCTAAGGCCACCCCTTGTGGGCTAAGTGCCCCAAGCAGAGGTTCGTACACCTCAGCTTAGGGCGTCGCTGGGGGGAACACAGCAAGGTGGGACATGTTGGATCAAATCTGGATAATTACTATTATCAGGGGAATTTAAAGCTACAGGCGTTCAGGTACGGCGCGAGCTGGCGCTTCGTTTAGAAAGGGTCGGGAGATTATAAAAATAGTCAAGCTTGACAGTTAAATACCAGTTTGGTAATTTGTTATAGAACATAACATAATGAGCATAACAAGCGTAATCGCTTGTTATATGCTCACATGACTTCTTGAATACAGATGAAGCAAAATGTAGCTGTGACTTTGATTCCAAATCTATATCTGGATCAGAATATTGGAACAAGACTTTCGTATTATATTCCTTAAACCAAGAAATAATTCTAGTTTTATTCATTCCCTTGATGTCGGTTTGTATGGCAATATTATGAAGGTATAGGTAGGTTATTCTTTTATTTTACTCTTTCACTTTTGACTGCTAAGGTTTCCATTAAAATAAACATACAGTGTACTTTGTATTTTACCTCTTCACCTACCAAGTTACATTTAAAGGAACCTAAACACGGTATTTTTTTCCGTCAAAGATATTGCAAGCTTTGACAGATGTTAAGAATTTCCCTTATTTACACAGCGTCACTAGTCTACAAAATGATGACAATTTTGTATAATATAGACCAGTTAGGCCGGTTAGGGCGATTAGTCCGATATTAGGCCGCTTTAACCTGACCTTATTCATTTTGGTGAACAATATTTGATGCTCCTATTAATATTGGGATCTGATTTACTACTACAGGTTGGTAAATAAAGATGCTCATGCTGGTAAGTGTGTAGCAGATAACTAATTGTCCTTGTTTGCAAAAATTGCAGACTTAAGTGTCACTAGCTTTTTCTCGCGGAACCGCCCCCGTGGACGTCGGGAAAAATCCCACGGAAACGTACTACGGGGATAAAAATTAACCTATGGTTAATCCAGCTTATAAACTATCTGTGTGCCAAATTTCTTCCAAATCCGTTCAGCTGGTTTTGCACCAATCCGGGACATACATGGATGTATGTCCCACAAACAGACAGACGGACAAAAAATCTAAAAACTATATTTTCGACATTAGACTCGTTCCCAGACCTCGTAGCAATTACTTTCTTTAGTTACTAATTTATTATATGTTTAAATGTATTTATATATTTTACTCTGTTCTGAAAATGATAGATATCTGGGGCCATATTATGAAGTATTAATGCCATCATTATTCCACTGCGAAAAAACACTAGTGCTAGCGGCCTTGTATAGCTCCATCTCTCACTCACACTGGAATAATGGTGGCACTAATACGTCATAATACGGCCCCAGTACTGTATAAAAACAGCATACCTAACTCAATCTAAAAATCAATCTACATAGGTTGAGGTCGGCTTACTGGGTAAAACGATACCCCTTGGTAAGACTGGTTCTCAAACTTTTGGGCTTCTGACTATTCGAAACGATTGTCAAAGATCTACGAATGGCAGCCAGAACCAACGTTCCGAGGCACGGAGGGGTCTCGATATGTAATAGATGGTCACCCATCCATGAAAAAACCGCGGCAAGCGTAGCTTAACCTTCGATCGACCCGTGCGGCTGTTTTTATTCAGCCACAATACTTAAAAAGAGGCATACTTATCTATGTCATTAAAAATAGGTAAAATGTTCATGTCGACTACTAGCTTGCAAATCTATCGCAATAAACGTGGAAACTTTCATGATAAAATGTTTCAGGTAAATTGCAAGCGAGATCTTAGTAAGTAGGTACCTACCTAACAAGGACAGGCAAAGAGTTATTGGCTTTTTATTTTACAAATGTTCTCAGTTTGGCGTTGTTCGTTGTATACCTACAAGTAAAAGTAGAATTAGAAAAAGGCCAGCTTTTTTATAATCTGCTGGATTTTAACCGCTGTTACATTCCCGTTGTCAATCCAACAGGAACAGTGCATTTTGGGTTAAAAAGTATCCTAAGACATCTTTTTTGTAATCAGATCGATTGAATTTTTAGAGATTACCTTTTACAAACATACAAACAGATACTTATGGAATATATGAATAAAGAAAGTACTTAAATGTCTCTGCCTACATCTTCATGTAGAAAATAGTCGTGATAATAAACTTATCAAAAGAAAGTAAAAGAAAGCATTTAGTGGTCTTACGAAAGCTATAACTTTTGTAAGACCACTAAATGCCTTTTTGCGGCTAGCGATTGCAACACAAAAAGAGCGTGACTACGGTCTCCGTGCGAGTTTGAAACTAGTCGACGAACCCCGAAATAATGCGAGTAAACAGTAAATAAAAACATCTACTCAAAAATCAATCTGCCTAGTCAGGCTTCCAGTCTAACCAAATGGAGCTGAATACCAGAAATTTACATGGAGTGAATGCCTATATGACCTCCACAACACTGTAACTGGGTAATACGATACCCCTTGGTAAGACTGGTTGTCAGACTTTCGGGCTTCTGACTCCCGTAACGACTGTCAAAGATTCACGAATCACAGCCGGGACCAACGGCTTAACGTGCTTTCCGAGGCACGGAGAAGTATTGGTATGTAAAGATGGTCACCCATCACAATAAAAACATGTACTAAATCTAGAAAAATAAATAACCTCATAACTATAAGAAACAGTAACTAAAGACATTAGGGTTTTTCACACTCATATTTTGTCGCAGAATAACAGAGAAAAGACGTAGGATTATCTCGACAAATATTAATTTCACCCTTGTGGAATACTTTTCGCGAAAGTACGCTAGTTCCTGAGAAAAATTGAACTACATTACGAACAATAAGGTGCTGACAAGTACTTTAGATGATAGTTTTAGTCTCTAGTGAGAGATAAACATGTTCCAGAAAGTTCTTTGGATGATGAATGGTCCAGCTGGGAGTTTAAGAAAACATACAATGTGTATTAACTCAAGTAAATTGAAAATTGTCTGACTTTCAGTCAGTTTCGTAAAATAATATAAGTTAATAACATTATCATAACATCGCGCTTGTATTCTCCGAAGGGTTAGGCAGAGGTCCACCCTAATTTCGCCGGTTAAGTTTAAGTCCCATATAACAGGGGGCGAGCCTATAACCATCAAACGGGCTCAAATCCAGACTCTTGACTGCTTCTGAAAATTTTCAGATGGAAAAACCCAATAACACTTGGCCCGACCCGGGAATTGAACCCAGGACCTCTTGCTCAGTAGTAGCTCTTGCGACCACATGACCTACGAGACAGTTACACAAGATAACTGTTTGTTTAATCCATTGACACCCTGGGTGTCTCGCAACAATAGCTAATTAATTCATTCATTAGTTAACGCTTAAATAGGTTGAGGTTCTTGTTGCTCAAATATACACTTCGAAATGATAGCAGGATTTCATTTCAGTCTTGACACTTCCACATTACCCCAATTATTGACCTCAACACTCCTCTACATTCAACCTTTTCTGTGCATATCAAAATAATAAATTATCATCATAAATATTTACTATTCTAGCCATTATTAACCCTTCATTGAAAAACAAAAGAAAGTCCAAAATTTCATTGCTTTTGCTGAAATAAACCCAGTTTCACATAAATTCTGGAACGCACAAACTCAACTTGCCTCACATTTACAATAATGCATGATATACATATTCCCTTTGCCTTCTCACTGTCGGATATCGCAATATCTCTGAGGCATACTTCGTGCACTCAAATATAATATTTGTCTTTGGCATATTTATCTTCCAACTTTATATTGAGCTCGTTTTCTTATAAAAGTCGTGTGTTCTGAGAGAAAATAAATGTCGTGAAGTCGGGAATTTAAAGTGATTTTGATAGCAAAATATTTAAGTAGAGTACCTCTTTAATATTTTATCAGTAGAGCGTGGAGTTTTTAATTTCAAATAGAGGGTATGGCAAAGTTTTTTAAATGGGAGAAGTAATTTATTACTTACGAATAATATTTTGTTCTGTGTATATGTTTTTGAAATTTTATCTTAAGCGTCTATTAGGATAAAGTTGTTATGCAGTCGTAATAAAGCGAGATAGCTATATGATTAGTATAAAAAACCGGCCAAGTGCGACTAGGACTCGCACACGATGGGTTCCGTACCACCGTAATATGTTTAGCAAATAAATGACAATACTAAACGAAGAATATTTTTCATCTTAAATTTTATAGATCGCAAAGATAAATATGTATTTCATAATGATACTGTGAATTACAAAGTTATTTTTTGCAGTTGCCAAAATCACCCAAAATAAAATACCTTATGAATCGGCGTTTTTAATAGTTGTTGATAAAATACAGTATACGGTACATAATATACAGAAGTTT
Organism: Xanthia icteritia; assembly: GCA_949128155.2. Lineage (NCBI taxonomy): Eukaryota > Metazoa > Arthropoda > Insecta > Lepidoptera > Noctuidae > Xanthia > Xanthia icteritia. The sequence goes on from OX421939.2 coordinate 10,490,481, forward strand.
CAAATTCCTAACTTGTTTAGTTTTTGCGATAGAACTCGTACAAAAATAGTCTAAATCTGACAACTTTTACTCCCTATTTCTTCATTTTTGAAGATAATAAAAAAATATATATATATATTAGTACTCTCTTCGATAAGTTGTAGACAATGGCGCCCCACATGCCAGACTAAGATTTTTTTTTTTAATTCATGAGTTTAGTCTATTATATTTATTGTTTAGGTATAAATAATAAAAATTCAATAAATTTAAAAATTAAAGGTGGCCGTTTATTTTTTAAATTTCTTTGTTTTTGGTATTTTTTGTTATAGCGGCAATAGAAATACACAATCTGTAAAAATTTGAACTGTCTACCAATTACGGTTCATGAGATACAGTCCGCTGACAGACAGACAGACAGACGGACGGACAGCGGAGGCTTAGTAATAGGGTTCCGTTTGGCACCCTTGGGGTACGGAACCCTAAAAAGCTATCACAATCTGTCAACTGCCACAAATTGCAGTCACCTGCTAGACTTAATTACCTCCCTCAAAAGGAAGTTATTATTCATTTTCTTCACGACAAGCTAACCATAAAGCTATATCATCCGCGTGACATTGCTGACCGTAACGTAACCCGCTCGATTTATTTTGTGTGGTAAGACATCTAACGGTGTACCGTTATATGGATCGACCTTAAGTTCATCAGAGCCTAATCGAAGATGGAGAGGCGCAACATTAGGTTCATTTGAACCACTTAGTTATAATTTGGTAGAATCGATTTTTCAAGTAGGCAAGAAATCCTATTTTAGTTGGAAATGTAAAACGCAATTACAATAAAATGTTTACAGCTAAGACCGTAAAGCCATAGTTCAGCTTTTATTTTCACATTAGCATTTTTTATGAGAATAAACAAAGGCGGTATCTACCTTTTTAACTTAATACGAAGGAGGTTTTTATTTTTGAAGTGAAATCTTCTTTAGGCGCATTGAGCACTTTTTGGGTGAACAAAAATGGAACTCGCGTCATCGCCACCGCACGCTAGTTTTCACTTCTATCGGCAGTCCCCAAAGACTGCCCGCATGTTTTTTTTCTTGTTGTCTTTCTATAATATACTTTACTTTATTGTATGCAAACACACAGCAACCATTACAATATTTTATGTAGGTAAGTTTAAATAAAAGCCTGATTGATGTTATCAATTATCAGGTACTTATATTTTTCTTATTTCATTTAAAGCTCATGAGCAAATTATCTACTTTTACTTGACAACAAGATTTAGCAAAGCAAATGGTTTCTCGTACTTATTTATTAAAGCCAAACAATTTGCGTATGACCTTAATCTCTTTAAAAAAATATACGATAAACGAAATTAATAAAAAAGAAATAAAGATGAACATAACCCAAACCTTCTTTGTAATGATAGTTCTTATGTTCGGAACTCGGGAGAAGGACCACAAGGCGATATTAATACGTTTTTTATCTCCCATAAGCCTACGGTAATGTTGGTTTAAAGATCCCAAATGCTTCTCAGATCGTCGTAAAGGAATCTCGGCCAATCAGAAAACAATTTCCTTGGTATGTTATACTTACAGCGCTGATATAAAAGCGCGAAATTGTATGTGAACTCGTGGGAGTTTTATTTTAATTTTAGCCTACATAGATACGTACAATACTTCTGTCTCGTTGATCTAGTGTTCACAAGTATGACTGTTAAGTGCGAGGTAACGAGTTCGATCCCCAAAAGTGTTATTGCGTTTAGTCCATTAGAAATTTCTCAGCATTAATTGGCCTAGTGTTCAAAACCATGACTGTTAGGTGCAAGGTGACGACTTCAATCCCCAAAAGTGTTATTGCGTTTAGTCCATTAGAAATTTCTCAGCATTAATTGGCCTAGTGCTCTCAAGTATGACTGTTAGGTGCAAGGTGACGAGTTCGATCCCCAAAACTGTTATTGCGTTTAGTCCATTAGAAATTTCTCAGCATTAATTGGCCTAGTGCTCTCAAGTATGACTGTTAGGTGCGAGGTGACGACTTCAATCCCCAAAAGTGTTATTGCGTTTAGTCCATTAGAAATTTCTCAGCATTAATTGGCCTAGTGTTCAAAAGCATGACTGTTAGATGCGAGGTGACGACTTCAATCCCCAAAAGTGTTATTGCGTTTAGTCCATTAGAAATTTCTCAGCATTAATTGGCCTAGTGTTCACAAGTATGACTGTTAGGTGCGAGGTGACGAGTTCGATCCCCAAAACTGTTATTGCGTTTAGTCCATTAGAAATTTCTCAGCATTAATTGGCCTAGTGTTCACAAGTATGACTGTTAGGTGCGAGGTGACGAGTTCGATCCCCAAAACTGTTATTGCATTTAGTCCATTAGAAATTTCTCAGCATTAATTGGCCTAGTGTTCACAAGTATGACTGTTAGGTGCGAGGTGACGAGTTCGATCCCCAAAACTGTTACTGCGTTTAGTCCATTAGAAATTTCTCAGCATTAATTGGTCTAGTGTTCACAAGTGTGACTGTTAGGTGCGAGATGACGAGTTCGATACCCAAAAATGTTATTGCGTTTAGTCCATTAGGAATACTTAACCCACAGTCCTGATTTGAATATATTATGGTTTGCCTAAGTGACTTTGTACACATAACGTGCGAAATGTGGTTATGGTATAGGTACTTATCTATCTAACTATACGGGGAATATTTCGAGGGTTATGTGTATACAGGGACTAAAAAGACCCATCGCGATGCCGTCATTTATGTATTCTGTACATCAAATTATGTAACTTTGTACAAAAAATTATTGTTAAGAAACGAATTTTATTTTTGGTGTGAAAGTTCGCTGTTTACGATAACCATTGGGCTTATGGGTGCATCCAACGGTACAATCTCCTTTATTTTCATGTGGTTAGTTACTAACCTGGTGTCAAAGTTATTATGCCGCCCATGGGCCTCTGACGGACCGTGCTGTGATCGTGGGAGTATTTTAAGTTAAGTAATAACATTTATAACTCGTTTTCGTAAAAAAAAAACGTTGGAACTTTGATCTTCAATATCTCTGTAACCAGAAGGTTCCCAGGTATGGTCCAGTACAAAAAATTGTTCATAACCACTGGAAAAACAAGTGGTATTCGGCTTCGTTAAGGGGTGTCAAAGTTATTATGCCGCCCATGGGCCTCTGACGGACCGTGCTGTGATCGTGGGAGTATTTTAAGTTAGGTAATAACATTTATGACTCATTTTCGTTAAAAAAAGTTGGACCTTCAATCTCTCTGTAGCCCAGGTATTGTCCAGTACAAAAAAAAATATCATAATCACTGGAAGAACAAGTGATTCATGGCTTCGCTATGGGTAGAAGGTTTCCAGGTATGGTTCAGTACAAAAAATCGATCATAACCACTGGAAGAACAAGTGGTATTCGGCTTCGTTAATGGTATTTTTACAACCTTTATAACATAGCATTTCTTTGATGAAGATCTTTCGTCTAGGAGGTTCCCAGGTCGCGCACAGCGCGTTTTGGGTTTTTTCAGTAGTAGTCCAAAGACTGGATCGGTGCCCGGTTTGTGACTCGCTCGCCCCCTATTAAATGGGACTTAAAAATAACTGGCGAAATGTGACTAGAAACATCTCTGGCAAAAACAGGCGTGATGTGATGTCATGTCCCCTTCCTCCCGGACCGCGAAAGCGAATAGACGTGTGCGCTATTTAAATTTTTAATTAATATTCATAATTCTCGTTAAAAATACATTTTAAATAAAAACATAAAGTACCAGGAACTCATACTATCGCGGTGATTGTGTTGAACGCGGAGTCCGTGAAGAAATAGGACAGCAACACCTGAGACGGTGATCAGCGCCTGAGCTACGCTGCGCCTACGCATCACGAGCACGTCATCGCAGCGTCCTGACGCGTCGCGCGCCGTTCGCTAGGAATTCATGTGGCCCTAGTGAAATATCAGTACTTACTTTATTACTCGATATTTAAGGTAATATTTTTAGTTATTAACTATGTCAGTTAAACGCTCACCTACGAAGAAACAACTAGAAAAAGTAACGGCAGGACCAACTTCATCTCCTACCTCTGGCACCCGACTGTTCCTGCAGTCTGAATCATCTCCAGACCTCTCGACCTTGGGTCAAGATAATAATGTAACAAGCCGTAAGCGTAAGCATGGCGGCTGTGATTGTATGGATCGTCTGGACGAAATTCGGGCATTATTGTCAGAGTCCTCCGCTAAGTCTGAAGAGAAGCTTGCGGCTTTACAGGCCTCCATCACTGGAATTAGTGCTCAGAACGCAGAAATACAGAAGTCTATGGAGTTCATCTCAAACGACTACGACGACCTGAAAGTAAAACTCACTAACTTAGAGTCAGTACGTGAAACTGACCGCCGCCGTATCTTTGAGCTGGAAGAAAAAATTGACTTAATAGAACGACAACTGTTCTCAACCAAAATCGAGATAAGGAATGTGCCCGAGAGACAGGAAGAGGATAAGGAAAGCCTTCGCGCCATTGTAACAGAGGCTGCCAACGTACTTGGCACACCGATAAATGGTAATGAAATAAAAGATGTTTTCCGTACCAAGAATAAAAATAACATTTCTACTATTACTGTAGATTTTATAAGTGCAATAACGAAGGACACTATAATTAAGAAGGCTCGCAAATTTAATAGCGCAAATAAACAAAACAAGCTGTCTACAACCCACCTAAAATTCGATGGACCCAGCAAACCAATATACATATCCGAAAAACTTACACCAAAGGCTCAACGTCTTTATTATCTGGCCCGACGCTTTGCGGAAGAAAATATATATAAATACTGCTGGACCTCCTATGGTAAAGTTCTGCTGCGAAAAGTGGATGGTGACCGACATGTCGTTATTAAAAATGATGCAGACCTCGACAGCCTACGGCTAAGTACGTGACTAATGTCTGGATCTGGTTGTCTAGCTAAAATACATATAGTGTCTTGTTTGTTGTTTAAAAACTTAGCTTTTCAAATGTATACCTTGTTACTTTATAAGCCTAACCTGCACACAAATTCAGTCACACAACTCACACACACATACGTATCAGAAATTAATCAACACACAAATTTAATCACACACACATACTTATCAGGAGATGAACTCTACACACATTCAGTCACGCACACGTGCTTCCCAGGAACTGAACTTTACACTGAAAATCCTAATTTTACCTTGACTATCTTACCTTTTAATAACCGGTTTATATTTTCTGTATTACTCGGATCTGGTGCTGATTTAATCCTCGAGTTTGAGCACCTTAGTCTACAAGTTGTGACAAAATTATTCAGTCTTGTTAAAAATGATGAATATTGATCAAATATCTCAGGAAATAGATAATGTTTCTATTGCTGATTCTTGTATGTGTACTCCGGTACTATGCCAAGATTTTGTAGAGCAGAGCGTTTGGGGTTTTCGTATTATACATATAAACATCAGGAGTATAAAAAAGAACCTAGATCAATTTGTTGCCATGTTAACTCTCACGAAAGTTGATTTTGATTTTATTATATTAACAGAATGCTGGCTGCAGGTTGCGGGCTATATCCCTGTCTTACAGGGCTATACTTCGTATTCCACAAGCAACAATCCAATAAAAAACGACGGCGTCGTAATTTACGTCAAAGACACTATTAACTGTACCACACATGAACCCTTATTTTCGGATGCCAACTGTCTAGTAACATGCTATAATAACACAGCCATAATAGCAGTTTATCGTTCTCCATCTTATCTAAACCCAACTAACTTCTTGTCTAGTTTAAATGATACAATGACATCCGTTAAATCTCAAAACAACATCATGCTCATCGGAGATATTAATATTGATATCAAACCGGGAAACAATGATCGTCATTCAGACGATTATTTAACGCTAGCAGCGACGCATGGGTTATTGCCTGCCCACAATCTCCCGACAAGGATAAACAATTGCCTGGATCATGTCATGATGAAGACTAAATTGCCTGCAAAGGTTATTGTACTGGACACTCATGTTACTGATCACCTTCCTGTTGCTGTTTTCCTAAAGACTAATAAAGCAACTGCATCCCCACCAAAAAAATCCTCTCTCCGATATGACTATGACGAAATAAAAAAGGAAATTAGTAATCACGATTTTACTCCTATTCTCAGTACCACCGACCCAGACCAAGCAACAAATATTTTAATTGCCGATATTCAAGCTGTCATAATAAAACATACTAAGATTGTTCAGACACCTAATAGAAAAGCAGTTAAAAAACCCTGGATGACTGCTGGCTTAGTACGATGCCTCCGAAATCGCGACAAAATGCACCGACGGGTCAGTAAGTCTCCCAACAATCTAATATTAAAAACGACATACACACGGTACCGCAATTTTTGTAATTCCCTACTTAAAAAACTAAAACGAGCCTATGAAAAAGCAGAACTTAAAAAGGCAAATAATAACCCGAGAGCTACGTGGAAAATAATCAAATCGATCACACACAATAATCAACAAAGGCACTCTCCCAATGCCCTGCTACAATCTTCCGTCGCGCCGATCGTATCTGTTAATAATGTCAATAAGTTTTTTGTTAACGCTGGATTAAACCTTGCATCAAAATTTTCTACTGTCACACCGTCCGTTTATTCACCTTCTTCCTCATCTTCAGTTAACTCTTTGGTTATTCCACTGGTTGACGAGGCACTTGTAATAAGCACTATTCATAGCCTACGTATAGATTGTGCAGTTGGATGGGACAACATCCCAGCAAGTATAATAAAACAATCTAGCTGCATTCTGGCTCCTCCCATTGCCCATATTTGTAACTGTGCCATCAATTCGGGTGCTTTCCCAAAAGCTTTCAAGCGTGCTATTGTTCATCCAGTGTACAAGGGCAAAGCTAAGGATGTCGTTTCCAATTATCGTCCGATTTCAGTCCTTAGCTCCTTATCTAAAATACTTGAACGAATCCTCAACACCAATCTGTCAAAATTTCTTTGTAAATATAATTTGATTGCTCAAAATCAATACGGATTTCGGTCGGGAATTTCCACAGAAGATGCTGTCTCTGATTTCACCAATACCTTGATTGATAGATTGGACAGTCGCCTTAAATGCTATGGTATCTTCTTAGATCTGACTAAGGCCTTTGATACGGTGTCTATTCCCAGACTGGTGACCAAAATGGAACATATGGGAGTACGTGGTGTGGCCCTAGATATTTACAAAGATTATCTCAGAGGGCGTAGCCAATGTGTTAAAATTAATTCTGTTCTTAGTGACGAAGAATTCATCAGTTACGGTATACCTCAAGGCAGTATCTTGGGTCCCACGCTTTTTCAAATATATATTAATGACCTCTGTCAACTCTCCCTTTCCCATTGTGACATTTTTACCTATGCCGACGACACAGCACTATTGATATCAGACGTGACCTGGGAAAGGGCTAAGCAAACCACTGAACTTACCTTGCGAACAATTATGGACTGGCTATCCACTAATCTACTGACGCTTAATATTTCAAAGACCAAAGTTATTCAGTTTAAACCACCAAATTCACCTAAACCGTCAATGAACTCGGATAAAATAATAGCACATATTTGTCACGACTCCACTCGTTGCAATTGCATTTGCCTCGACATGGTCCCAAGTATCAAATACCTAGGTGTTTATATCGACGAGAGGTTGGATTGGCGCACCCATACGGATGCTCTATGCTCCCGGCTTCGTAAACTTATTTATTTATTTAAGGAGCTCAGACACGCGGCCGACATTGAAACAGCATTACTAGTATACCGTTCACTATGCGAGTCGATAATTACTTACTGCATTCCGGTATGGGGCGGGACCTTCAAAACAGTGATGCTTAGGGTGGAACGAGCTCAGCGGGCTGTTCTCAAAGTTATGTATTTTCGTAAAAGGGACTACCCCACAGCTCAGTTGTACTCAGAAGCCCAAGTACTAACGGTGAGAAAATTATACGTCCTCCGCTCTATCTTGCTCCGACATTCCACGATGCCACTAGATAGCAAGCTATGTAATCGGCGGATTGGCTTTCCTATCTGTAAGTCTGTCCAATGTCGTACTGCACTTGCGCGACGACACTATCGTGCCCAAAGCGCACTTATGTATAATAAAATAAACAAAAAACTCTCAATTTATAAACTAACCCTACTTAAAGTCAAACAGAGTCTTAAGCCATGGCTATTGTCTTTGAACTATGACGAAACAGAGAAGGTTATCATATCTATTTCGTAACATTAAAACCTCTCCTGTACAATCATTGACACACACACACATACATTCACACACACACATATACATACACACACATACATACACACGAACACACATATACATACACACACATACATACACACGAACACACATATACATACACACACACACATACACACACACGCATAAATACACTCTCACACACACACACTGACACTCACAAATTCAATACAGGCTTCTTCTATCCGCTTTTACTTGTAACCATATTCTTTTATTTTTGTTAATCTTATTGCATAAGATTCTGTAATATCTCCTACTGGGAGAGGGCACTGGCTCTTGTAACACAGGTCTACCACCTAGCACAGGAGTCAGGGACTTCACACTTTTTGTAACCACTCTCTTGTGTAATAAAGATTAATATAATATAGATTAATATAATATGTTGTCTATTACACGTAGAACGTTCTGACACCTAATTTAAGCTGAAGGCTACAGGCAATCTTTAATCTAAGCTACCGCTTTAAATAGTTTCCTTGAGATGGCACATTCGATTTCCGGCTTTCAGTCAAGCGTTCAATTAAGTTTCGCTGTAGTTATTATCTTCTCCGTGTTTTGAAACGGTGGATGTAGATATTGAATAATTATATGCCTTCCTATACGTACCTTCTTATATGTACATATCTAAAGGAAAATTTTAATTATAGTAATTTTTTGGTAAGGGCAAATAACTTTTGATTTTTGCGTAAGTGTAAACATGGGTCGATCGAAGGTTAAGCTACGCTTGCCGCGGTCGGTTTGTGGATGGGTGACCATCCATTACATAACGAGATCTCCGTGCCTCGGAAAGCACGTTAAGCTGTTGGTCCTGGCTGTCATTGGTAGACTTTAACAGTCGTTACGAGTAGTTAGAAGCCCAAAAGTCTGACAACCAGTCTTGCCAAGGCGTATCGTGTAACCCCGTAACTGGGTTGTGGAGGTCAGATAGGCACTCGCTCCATGTAAAATACTGATATTCAGCTGCTTTCAGTTAGACTGGAAGCTGACCCGAACATAGTTGGGAAAACGTTACGCAGATTGATTGTAAGGTATTTATGCTCGCGTCTGTACAATCCCTTACATATTCAATCATAAAATATCCTAACATTTGAATCGGGACTGAAATATCATAAAGTGACGTAACGAGCGTTTCAGGCGCACGAGTTCGTTTCCTTTCAATCCGTGAGCGCTTGTAACTCATTCGATTATGGAAAAGAGCTTTAAACATTGTCTTATCTTGGACCAGGAGTGTTCGTGCTTTAACATGTATCAAGACGAAAAATCCTATGATATGAAACCCTGTAGTGTATGAAAGTCTGTAGTCCATATCTATAATAATATTCTAAAGAGGTAACATTTGTGAGTTTGTATGTAGGGGGATTCTACGGGACTACTGACCCATCCCGAAAATTCTTTCACTAGTAAGAAGCTACGGTATTGCCTTTATGTTAAAACAATTTGACACGAAGGAAGTCGTGAGAAGAAGTTAGTGTGTAACCGAAAACTGTTATACATACAGCGTGTGAATAATTTAACAGATGCGAGACTGCAGTTTTTGTCGTGTCACGGAAGCTAATTTACCAACATAAGAACTGTATAAGCTGCAGATAAGAATAAATGATTAAATAAAAGCTACTAAATTTTTTTTGGTCCTTCAAGTAGATTATAAAAAAATATTGGCAACGTATTTTTTCTTTTTTTACTTAATCAAAAGATTACGGCAATGTGGCATGACGTCGCTCCTTGGTAGATTTTATTCTGACTTGTGACGTAGCGAGCCCTCACTTCCCAACTTTAATGCGTTTTATCTAAACCATTTTTTATTAATGTGATTAAAGCTAAAAATACGTGTCTAATATTTTTTTATTATCTGACTGACGGAATACATTTTTTTTTTCAGTCTACATCCCTATTGTTAGACTACTGGCGTTAAGTATCACCAAGGCGTTTGCCGGCCTTCTTCGAGGAGTTGGGGTGGATCGAATAAGTGTATTTCCCACCCGTACGCAAAATACGCGCTTTTACGTGGACTTGGAGATACCAGCCCATATTACCTAAGACTACTGGCCGGTAATTATCATACCGCAGGGCAAAGATCTCTTCTAAGTAAGAGAAAATTAAGAAAATTATTAGATATACTGTCAAAATAAGTTATGGTCCGACTCGTTAAGGTACCATTCCGTACCCGACCACTGCCCCTGACCACTGCTGAAGCGGCAACTGTAGGCGAAGTGTCTGTGAAGTCAGTGTGTGTGAAGACACATCGCCACGTCATGTCGCAGCGACATGACGTGGCGATGTGTGTGCGACCGCCGGCGGCAGCAGCCTGTATCCCACTCGGTAGATAGAAGATAGAAAACCGTGTTATCGCTTGAGCGTTGGCGGCACTACTGGTCTGCGGTCAGGCTACACGTGTCGCTTGTCGCTCGCCCGTAGCTGCCTACGACGTGTCATTAGTTACGGAAGGTATTTCATAGAATTTTTCTTTTAATCGTCCCGGCTAAAGTGCCGTAAGCATTGCATTGTCATTGTCACTAAGTCACTGTCACTTGTTATTTTGTTTGATTGTTGAGGTTAGTTCGTTGCCCTTTGTATTGATTGATCGTATTTGCTTTAGATAAATATATCAAAAGTCGCTACGATGACTGAATTTACGAAAATTTTTGTAACAAATGAAAATGGCTGAAAGGTAGGTTAGGTTAGGTTAGAAATGTGACCGCACAACCAGCCAGGGTCCGTTTAGGCACAAGAGAATGTATTTTTTTGGGAATGTGGTGTTTTACAGCGAACTAACCACAACAATCAAACAAAATAATAAGTAACAGTGACTCAGTGACAGTGACAATGACAATGCAATGCTTACGGCACTTTAGCCGGGCCGAAGCAGCGCAATATTATGCCGCAAATAGCGGCACTTTATCCGATAGGGGTAGAATGCCGCTAGCAGCACTCTATATACTTCCAATAATTTATCTTTATACGCAACTCAGGACTTCTTGTATGGAGTATGCCGCTAGCGGCACTTTATCCGATAGGGATAGAGTATCGCTAGTGGCAACCTAAATTATTAAAGCTCTTCTTATTCAAATACCAATCATAAAAAAACATACTTTGTTTGAATTGATTTCGAAGACATTTACTTGTAATATTACTGAGCCAGTTCTCGTTTTTCAGCGATCGTTGACGTTAGTGATACGTCGAAAGAATAGCTTTGAAATATCCTAAACCAATCGTTTGAAGTCAATTTTCCATCTGTGTCGAGATAAAAGGCTTTAGGCATGTTGTGTCATATTCCAATTGACTAGACTTTTAGCAGAAAAGATTCAGATCCATGGATCTGAACGCGGCACGTTATTCGTGTTTGAATATTCAGTGTTGTTCCTATAATTTAGTCAAAAAAAATTGAAATAGACGATAATTTGTTGCAGATTTAATGAAATAGAACAGAAGTTTAATCATAAACTTTGCCATATATGGCACTAGAGGTGGGGCTGACAAACAATAGGGAAGATGCATGGGGTGTTTTCTGTTTTTATAGTTTTAAAAGGTGTAATTTACTGCTGTAATGCCAATAAACACATTTTCTTTCCTTCTTTCTTCCCTTGGAAAAAAAATATTTGTCCGTCATTCAGTTAGATTATAAAAAAATATTAGACACGTATTTTTTGCTTTATCGTATTAATACAAACTGACTCAAATAAAACGAATTAAAGTTGATGGGGAGGGGGGGGCTCGCTACGTCACAACTAAGTATAAAATCTACATAAGCGTGATGTCATGTCATATTTTAACTGCTGGCAGTACTGGTACTAAGTTCAATATTACGCAAAAGATAGGTCATATTTATAACAATTTTGTGGCAGGATATAATATGCCTATGACGTCACATCTTGAGGGCAGGTGCATGCGCGCGACCCTCTATTTTACATTATATGTCGAAATTCCAATTAGTATAGTGCAAAAACGTGTTCAGCTAGAACGGTGATTCTGGTGTCGTTCCCAAGAGTTGGCAAAGGACTACCGGGACCTAAAGAGATATAACAAAAATATTTCGTCAAATAGGGGTATGCATTTTTACCCCTATTTTACGGAAAAAAATTGTGAATTTGATAAGCAAAATATATAACAGCAAAATATTTTTATTATAGACTTATATCGGCCGCAAATCTGCTCAGAAATTTAAAAATATCCAATCGAAGAATGGATATTTTTCATCAATTCATCATAAGGAATGCAATGAGCCTAAAAAAATAGTGACGAGTAAATACAATAACAACGGCAGTGTCAGAAACCGTAAGAAAATTTTCGTCTTATATCGGCCGTAAATCGGCTCAGAACTGAAAAATATCACAATTAATGAAAGCACGTCATTAGGAATGCAATAAACATTAATTTTGTAATTCATTGTAAATAATATATTAAATATCATCGTTAAAGATTTTTTTATTATTTCACCACACGTTTTCACGAAACTGCGGCGCGGGTTCAAACTGCGCCTAACACAATTTTTTTTTTCCTAGGAATTTAAGCAGCTTCCCTTTGCCCTTTGCTTGCTTTGCGACCTTTATTTATTTTACATAAAAGGAAGTTCACCGAAAAAAGCCTGAATTGATCCTTGTTGGTTTCGGTAGCTGGTTTCAAAGAATTCCTGGCTTTTTGTCGGTTGCACTCAACGTTTCCGAAGCTCTGGAACAATTTTATTCAGGTCTCATTTTACTGTTTCGAATAGCCTGTAATTGCCTTTACCACGTTCTATGCAAAAAAAATACTAACGTATATTTAAAATAATATATTAAAAGCAAATTTGAAACAGAATCAGAATCAGAATCAGAATCAGAATCAGAATCAGAATCAGAATCAGAATCAGAATGCTTTATTTGTAAACACAGGTCAAATTACAACAGTGTGCGAGATGTTACAGATTGGTAGATCCTCTATGTTTTGCCGAGAGGCGTACAAATATAATATATTTAATTAACATTGTCGAATTTATTACTTTTTAATACAAATTTAATTTTTAAGTTATCTTATGGTGGTAGAATTATGTCAAATTTCACATTAGTAATAAAGTCAATAGTAATAGGTACATGCATGCATAACAATACAAATTTAAAATATAATAAATTTCAATAAATGTCAAATAAATTAAGTACATGAAAAAAAATTAAGTTACATGGCATATTAATGTCAAACAAAATTCAAAATTGTCAAAATAGGTGAGGTGATGTACATTTTTCTGAAGCAGTAATTATAGAAGTATCGCCCAAGTATTCCTGTAGTGAGTAATAGCATTTATTTGTCAAAATTCTTAATAGCTCTGTTTTGAAATTGTCCAGATTTAACGTTTTAATTTTTTCAGGTAGTTTGTTAAATATTCTTTCGGCCATACAGAAGGTACTTTTATTCATTAGTGCAGTTTTTCCATAAGTCACTTCGAGTTCAGACTTATTTTTATCGCGTAATTTTCTGTAGTAACTTTTTGTAGCTCTTTTGTATAATGAAATGTTAGATTTGACAAATATATTAGTTTCGTATATGTACAGCGATGGCAAGGTAAGAATTTTTAGTCGTATAAAGAACGGTTGACAACTGTCTGTGCTTTTAAGGCCACACATTGTTCTGACACATCTTTTTTGGGCTCTAAATACGACTTCTCTATCTACTGAATTGCCCCAGTATATCACGCCATATCGGAGTGTTGATGCAACATAGCCATGATAGGCTGTTAGTAGGAATTCTAGGCTCACTATTTTTGATAACTTGTATAGAGCATAGGCAAATTTATTAAGTTTTCAGTAATCCAATTCGAAGAATGAAATGGGCTAATAAATAAATTGATGTAATTTTCGTTCTTGTATTTTCTTTCACCACGTAAAATGGACGAGCCATTTTACGTGGAAACATAATAAAATTAAATTATAGATACGTCATAATACTCTGTAATGCCTGTCATTCATTGGAGGTTTTAAATGATATCGGCTTCAATAAATAATGGTTGTGGTCGACAGTTATCGGGCGTATTGCCATAATCAACCCTTTTGGGTAATAAATGTGTGGTTATCGCGATGTATTCATAAATAATTCTAACAACTACATAATTTTGTTGGTGACCACATTAGTAAGAGACGTTCATATAAGTCCCGTAAGTAGGTCCCTTCACATTTTGCGAAATTCAAAAGCGATTCAAGCTACAGGGTTGCTCGCGAAATTCAAAATTTCTTACGTTTTTTGCAATTTGCAGCTCAGTATCAAGTTGTATGTTGATTAAAATATGATTTGCGACCACAACAAATATGTCTTTACAGAATTGTAGCCATTAAAATCATGAATTCTAAGTAAGAACAACTTCACAACATGAACAGACGGAGGAAAACCTTTAAATTAATAAATGTTTACCCACTATAATTTAAAAACAGAACAAACAGATCCAGTGATAAAAGTTGGTTAACCAATAAAGTTGCCTGCTAACTATTATTGTATATTTGGGTGGAAGTTTGAAACTTGTACTGGATCCTTTTTAATGGGCTCAGACGCGTAATTGGATGTAGTTCTGATGTTTAACCGCTGTGTGTTCGTTATACAAAAGTTTTTCTACTATTTTTTTTAACCACCACAATTTTAGCTCCAAAAAGTATTCTAATTGCTTCGGCCAAATTATCCGTTGTAATTAGTTTGGTAATGCTGTTTCCGTTTTTTTTTCGTGAATTCGTGGTTTGGCTGGCGTTAATTTTGAAAACAGAAAAGTTCTTACCGGCCAACGGTTATTTTCATTCTCTTGCTCGCCGATATTGGTTCTCCTTTGTCGATTTTTGCAGTACAGCTCATGCAGTAATTGTGCAACAGCTGTACTTACTTCACAAATTTATTTAATTTGCAAGTAGGTTCCCCGTTATTGAAATAATAAATTACCTTATTGGAAAAGGCATTCACCGCAAAAGTTGGAAGATGCGTGCACTGCTTATATGAAGGAAATAAGAAAACTACCTAAATATAAGAGTTACATCTAGGTAGTAGTTACTCTTATTTCCAATTTTTTTTTCTGTCTTTCAAAAATTAATTAAATAGGTATAACTTCGTTCTTACCTTCTGAGTGGCAAATTGCGGACGTTAAGTGAACGGTCACCGCTCTTTTAGAAAACCGTAGCTTTGGGAAACCAAAGCTTAACCGACTCCTTGATAGTTCAAAAGTGCCTGTCATCGGTTAAATTGAATTAAATGCTTTGAGTTTATGTTCATGTTTTGCTTCTAAACCTGCGAGGTGAGTTCTTCATGATAATAACATTATTTGAAATACTTGCTTTAACGCTCCAGTCATTATAAAAGGTGAGCAGCCGAAGCAATTTCAAAATGTAATAAACGTTTTATTTATTAATAAAATAATAAGTAGTTAATTACCGACAATAGTACATTCGTTTTGATTCGACGCTAACAGAATACGCCATTAATTAATTTCGCTT
This sequence comes from Xanthia icteritia, assembly GCA_949128155.2. Taxonomy (NCBI): domain Eukaryota; kingdom Metazoa; phylum Arthropoda; class Insecta; order Lepidoptera; family Noctuidae; genus Xanthia; species Xanthia icteritia. Next base: position 10,506,180 of record OX421939.2, read on the forward strand.
AATGATTTTAAGCTGACAATGGCTATCACGCTGCCAGCTCATGTAATTAACACATGGCGTGATAATTTTTTTTTTAAAAACGTTGCCCCACACTAGGAATTTCTCCTGTGTCGTGGGTGCGTTTACAAACATATAAACTCACATACACAAACGGCCAGACCCGGAACAACTAATTGTAGGTCATACAAATATTTGTTCCGTGCGGGAATCGAACCCGCGACACGCAGCGCAGCAGTCAATTGCTTAACCACTGCGCCAACCGTGCCGTATAATTTGACAGTTAATACATTTGTTTTCATTAAAAAAATATTATTTTGTAAACTGACGGTAGAAACGACCATGTAGACTTAGCCTAGGTAGCCTTAAGAAATCTTATGAGCGTTTAAACAGAAAGTGGGCAACGTCGCAATTAGATGTCCAATATATTTCGCCGATTTGATTAATTTGGCAATATAACTGTTTAGAAATAAGAAATATGGCTAACTAGTGAACTAAAATGATTGCGATGGAGGAGGCGGAACGCGTGAGGGAGAGGCAAATTTCGCGCCCTCACGCTCCTAGCCGCCGCAGGAGACGCCCTGGGCGTTGGGAATCGCAGGCCGATTCCCGGCCACCGTAGGCGCGGGCTTGCAGACGGTGAGCAATGGGTAGCTCGCCGTCTGATAAGGACCAGCAGTGCTATTCTGTAACCATCTCACCGTGAGAACTTAGGTGAAGTGAGCACGGAGTGAGCTGTCATTCCACCTGCTGCTAGGGACTGACAGCTCACTCCGTGCTCACTTCACCTAAGTTTTCACGGTGAGATGGTTACAGAATAGCACTGCAGGCCCGGGTCGACGGGGCGTTGTGTTCCACGCGTGCCTCAAAAAGATGTCAGCACAACGGAAGGGACCAATGCCTGCCGGGGTTGCGGGAAAGTCCGAAAGGGATACCGTGGCCCCTGGCAACGTACAGGCAACTGAAGGAACACGGGTGGGTTTTAGTCAGTAAGAGTCTGACACCCCTCCCAGTCCACCCAGAGCGGAAGGAGATATTTGTTAATTTCCCATCCAAAAAAAAAAAAAGGTATAATCCGTTTTACCGTAATATATAATATTTCAAAATTTATGTCTGGAAAAATCGAAGAAGTATTTCAACACATTAAAAGTTGCTAAAATAAAGAATACCATTTAAAAATTATTTGAATTACCTAATTATAACTTATTTGAATAATTCACGCAATAATAAAAATCTTGGGAACTCGAGTAAAACTAACATCAATACTGAAAATGTTGAAAGTACTTTTATTATTGTTGAAAAGTCTGCCTCGTTGGTCTAGTGGTCGCAAGCGCTACATGTTCCACTACTCGAGTTCCTATACTTGAATTTCGAGTAGCGGAACATGACGCGAGCCAGTTGAATTGAACTACTGCGGTTTCGCTGCTACGATTTCACGGTGGAGGTTGCTACTGGCGTTATGCTCGTGACTGTACTTTAATAGATAAGAACAACATGCAACATCCAACATTTCCTACATCCTGAAACTTGAAACCGTTGGAAAACGCGAAGTGTCATATACACAAGAAACAAAATCTAATCCGTCGGGTACAGTCCCCGCGGCACAATTTGGGTAAGTGCAACAATGTCACAGATATAACTGGACCAAGAGCGAAACTAATGCAATTTCCTTCATTTTGTCGTTATGGAATTGTTTTGCCATTAATGTTATTGTTTCGTGGACGTGTGGGTGATGGTGAAAGATTTTTGAAATTGTTGCTTCTTTCTCCTTTTTCGTGTGGTTAGCGATTAACCTGATATCAGAGTTTTTATGCTACCCAAAGGCCTCTGACTTGGTTTCACATGCCGCATGCCGTCGAGAAATAATATATCTCTCAGGCATGTCAGTTTCCTCACGATGTTTTTCAAAATGTTGCTGTAATGTCTTAATTCTTATGGAAACACGATATTAAGTCATTATTCAATATGACTGATAATTGAAGGACGTGTAAATTTATAACCAGACACGCCGTTTATAACTTTGAATAAAAAAAAATCGCGATTATAACGACGACAATAATTTTATTATTATTGTAATCATATTCGCAAAGTGTGGGCGCACTTACGCAGGCGACAACTCCGGGCTAAATTGAATAGGTAACCTCTAAATATGGCACGCAGGTATGATCCGTTTTACCGTAATATACCTATAATATTTTGAAAGTTGTCTGGGAAATTGCGAGTTTCTACGATCGAAGAAAGTATTTCAACATATTAAAAGACGCTAAAATAAACAATACCAATTACAAAATCATTTGAATGAATTATGAATTATTTGAATAATTCACGCAATTAGAAAAGCTTCGGAACTCGAGTAAAACTAACATCAATACTGAAAATGTTGAAAGTATTTTTATTATTGTTGAAAAGTCATCCGCGTTGGTCTAGATGGTCTAGGTCTAGTTGGTCAGTAGCGCTTGAGCATGACATCCTGGGTTCGATTCCCAGGTCGGACAATGTGTTATTAGGTTTTTTCATCAGGAATTTTTCAGTAGCAGCCCGGGAGTCTAGATTTGTATCCGGTTGAAGGCAATAGGCCTTTATTAAATGGGACTTAAACATAACTGGTGAAATGAGGGTGTTCTATAGGTACAACTCTGCTTAACCATTCGGGGAAATACAGGCGTGATGTTATGCTATGTTATTATCGAAAAGTTATTTAGTAGGTGTTGACGTAGTGAAGATTCTTTTCTTGGTTAGAACAGGAACATTTTGTATCCGATACTAGCCTGGTTTCTGATGTGAAAACTAACTAGGTAATAGTGCCCGGGGGTGCAATGACTGGTGTGTTTCGCGGTCAATGGATAAGAAAGAAAGAAATAATCTTATTTATTTAAGCCGATATGTTGCTAGGCACTTCAGTGTACCAGTTTGTCGGACCTGTTTATTATAAATTACGAAATCATAATGGAACTACATGACACAGTGACCATTGCAAAAAAAACATCTTATCTTAGTGATTTCGCTACATAACCAAGAATAACTTTTAAAATATTCTTTTTTTATTTGATATTTGATTTGAATTTTGCTGTGGGTAAATAAACTTTCATCTAAATATTAATTTTCGTTCTACGAAGCAAGTGATTGCATTGAAAGAAAAAAAAAACATTTTGCGTTCTTTCAAGTTATGTGGAATAATAGGTAAGATATAAGATACTACACTTGGGAGCAAATAAATCGAGCCACTTCCTTTTTCACGCATTATGGTAATTATTTTTGGTATTAAGGAACGCATCGATTCGAAACATATATCGCCTAAAAGGGTATTTAATAACCTTTACAATGAGGGTAGTTAGTTGTCAAAATTTCATTTTTATTAAAGTTTAAAGGGTAGAATAAAATTATCGCATTTAATTTGCTTATGACATTTTTATTGTACTCTGTTAAGAAAAGATTAAATTTGAGGTTTTTGTTAATCATACCCATATTACTTGTTATTGTTGTCTTTATCTGTGTCTGTGTAATCAAAATAACCTGATAAAATGGATACTACACCGACGGAAGCTGCCCAAGTTGTAGCTTTACTTGAGGTTGGACACGGACAACGTGAAGTGGCACGCAGACTTCATTTGAGTCGTTCAAAGGTACAGCGGGTATACCGCAGGTATCTGGAGACTGGTGCTTTTATTCGGCGACCTGGAACTGGCCGACCACGGGCAACAACAGAACGTGACGACCGCTTTATTGCAACCAATTCGTTGCGCGACCGTGGACTTAATGCTGTTCAGCTACAGCAAGCGTTACGTGACGTTCGAGGAGTCGCAATCAGTAGGTGGACAGTGAGACGAAGACTAAAAGAACGAAATTTAACATCACACAAACCAGCAACTGGCCCAAAATTGACTGTAGCTCATCGCCGATCTCGCTTGGAGTTTGCTCGAGAACACATTAATTGGACGTTAGAAGACTGGAGGTCAGTTTTGTTTTCTGACGAGTCAAGAATCTGTCTTTTTAGCAATGACGGGAGAAACCGAGTGTATAGACGTCCTGGTGAAAGATTTGCCCAATGTTGCATTCGAGAAACGGTGAGTTTTGGTGGTGGTTCTTGTATGGTGTGGGGAGGAATTTCTCTAGACGGAAAAACGGAACTTGTCTTCGTCGACCCCGCCAACGATGGCAGTGGTAGACGTGGATTAACAGCTGACCGATACATAACTGACATTCTTGAAAACCACGTAATGCCGTATGCTGGTTTTGTCGGAGAAAATTTCTTGTTTATGCATGACAATGCGAGACCTCATACCGCGCAGATCGTTACGGAATACTTGTCTGCGATCGGGATTCAACAAATGGTATGGCCAGCACGAAGTCCCGATTTGAACCCGATCGAACACCTATGGGACGAGCTAAAACGGAGAGTCCGAGCCAGGGTTCCCGCTGTTTCATCCATTCCCGAGCTTAAAGTCGCTGTGCTTGAAGAGTGGGAGAACATACCACAATATGTCATCGTAACGCTGATCAGATCGATGACTAATAGGCTACAAGAATGTATCAGGGCCCGGGGGGGTAATACCAGTTATTAAGAATATTTTTTTTGCAATAATTTTGTTTTTTATTGTTTTTATGGACTGTTTTAGCCCTACTAAATTTTCTATCAAAATTACCATTTTTCTTGCAGAGCCAATAATTTATCATTCAATAAGGTTATTATTCAATAATTTACCCTCATTGTAAAGATTATTAACTAAACTTTTAGGCGATATATAGTTCGAATTGATACGTTCCATATTACCAAAAATATTTACCATTTTACGTGAAAAAAGGTAGTGGCTCGATTTATTTGCTCCCAAGTGTAGGTCCTACCTGCGAATTCGTACGCGTGAAACTTGTTTTAACATGCATTTATTTCTTGTTTCTGTTTTAAATTGTAGCTTTTTGTTGTGTTCCTCTTGAATAAAAAAAATAAAAAAATCATAAAATATCTTATGACACGGCCGCGACTTACGAGTTTTAGATCGTATGTTTGAACCCCTGACAGGCGCTTTACTTTGTGTAAATTATTTAATCACCGCTGCTCTTAAAATGGTGAAGAAAAACATCGTGAGCAAACCGGCATTTCCAAGAACCAAAAATTCGAAGACAAGATTTTGACATGTACCAACCCTCACTGGGCCCGCGTGGTGGATTTCGGCCCACTCTCTTTGACTGAGAGGTAGCCTGTGTTCCAGCAGAGAAAACGTTATAGGCTGACTATGCTATCCTATGATACTCGGCAATATATGTATCTTCCCATTAGAGAAAAAGATTTTCCAAATCGGTTCAGTCATTCCGAAGATACAAACTCACAAATTTTACCACCATAAGTTTAGATTGAATCAATTTGTTTGTATATTCTCCAGAACACGTACCTAAAATAAATCATAAAGCACAAAAAGTCATTCAGGAGCTAGTCAAAATCATAAAGCACAAAAATTAATTCAGGAGCTAGTCAAAATCATAAAGCACAAAAAGTAATTCAGGAGCTAGTCAAAATTCCTAACAAAAACTTCTCCCCTTTATAACCTAACTTTATTTTCGCAACTTATTTGCTCTGCAACGTAATAACCTAAAAGACAAATACCTTGGGCGTGAGTCTAATCTTTTGAACAAAAAAGTTTTATTGACTCTATAGCTATACCGTCTTACCAGTGTTCTCAAAGTAATTAAAGGAGATAAAGATACAAAAAATATACGTTTTAGCCTTGTCATGAGTTACCATAGTTATTAGGGAACAGTTTGTCTTTACGGCCTGTATAGGCCTACTTTTCTAGATGAAAGATTCGTGTTAATAATATCATTAATATCTTAGTTTAAGCAAAATCATCAAAAAATAATGGTCATTTAAGTTAAATGACCATTATTTTCATTTTCTATACTATGGTCGCAAATGTCGTGGTGAAGAGATTACTAGTGGTCAGGAAAGTTGTTAGTGGGGGTGACTACCTAGGGTGTGCCGGATGTACTGGAAAATGTCGTCATGTCTGTATGACGTCATTCGTTAGCCTTACTTTTATGAACGCAAATTAAAATGTAACACTAAGTTAATTTATCTTCCTTCCCCAACTACATTTCTCACATTAATTATATTTACGAACGAATATGACAGAGTGAAACTATAGTAGTCCACTTCGCCATGAATTTTAACATACAAACACACGAATAATTTCTATCGCACGAATGGACACACAATCGCGAAGGGTTAAGTTAACGGATCAACGCTTTTGTTCCGAATAAACTGGACTTAAATAATAGACCCGTCCAGACTCCAGATTGTATTTCGTTCCGCAAAATAATACCTCGAAACCTACGGAGTAAATTATTTCAAAGCAAATCAGTATTATCTAATAGAATAATAAAACGGCCGGCCGTGTTGTAACGAAGTAATTTTGCAGAGTTCTCGGCAACGCAAGAGTTTATGAAATAAACATTAGATGAGATTTTTGTTGAACAATATTTTTTGGGGTTAATACCTATGTCCAGAATATTTAGGTAATTTTAGCGCCCGTGGCGTGTTCCGAGTAAAAATGATATCAGGTAATTATGGTGCTGTTGTGCGAAACGACATCAGAGTAATAATGAGTGAGAAGAATCATGTACGTTAAGAGGAAGAGGAATCTGTAATTGTTGCGATCAAGAACTTCCGGACATCAATGCTTCCCGATCTTTTCATAAGTTTTATAGAACATGACGAAGATCTATAAAACTTATAGATCACATCTCTTCTTCTCTAATCTTCTCTATCTCTAAATATTATAAAACAAAGTCGCTTTGCCTGTATGTCCGCGTTGTTCTTCTAAAATATACAACGGATTTTGATGAGGTTTTCAACATCATTTAGATAATGTATTCCGGAAGGTTTATATATAATCATTTTATATTATACGTAAATGTACTTTGTTGAGCGCTTACATGACGTGCGCTGACTAAACCGTTGCAGATAGGTAAAATTTATGTTCTACTGGATAGTATATCTTAACAAAATCAAAGTCCGCGATAGCATATTATTATGTCTATCTTCTAAGGATGACCCACAGTAACCATTTTTACCTTTCAGAATTTCATACAAAAAATATTGTTATTTCCGAAGCTATTTTGACCAGTATATTATAAATCCTTATCCGATAAAATATGTTATTAAAATTGCCCATTTAATTAAGATTAAAATATGCCTGGACATTACATCATTTAAATGAATACTATAAAAGATGTCACAGATTTAAAATTACGCGCAGCAAAATAATTATGGGTGACGCCGCGCGACGGCGTGGCGCCATGACTAATAGGGGTCAAAGACCTGTAGGATAAAAGGATACTGTAGGAAAAAAGAACATAATTGAATGTGTCCATTTGTGTCTATTTGATGTTACATCTCAATGAAACCAATAATTTTACATTTATTTTCTGTGCCTTACCTAATTCTCGATATTTGTCTAATGAGAAAAATAAGCACATTTATAAATTAAATATATATATATATATTTTTAAATGTAAGACTGATTACAAACTGACAAATTATACAATGTATTTGCCACCTAGTTGTTGAAGACAAATTGATAATATTTTAGCCTATAATATACACAGTGACACTGGTACCTGTAGTGTACCATCGATTACTATTAGTATTGGTATTAACACTACTTTTGATACGCCTTGTAGTTTAAACTATTAGGAGCGACAACGGGTGAGCCGCATATTGAATGTTGTATCTGTGAAGTTGTACTGTTTGCAGATGATACTTTTCTTATTTTTAAAGACAAGATTTTGACGATGTAAACAGTGCACTCTCAATGGTTATGGATTAGTTTACGATAAATAACCTAGTTCTCAATGCCAAGAAAACGAAATGTGTAAAGTTCGCCCTCCCAAATGTTAAAAATTTAGGAGCCAACATCGTCTTAGTTAAAGAAGTGCTTGAAACTGTAAACTCGGCAGTATTTCTGGGCATAAGTTTCAGTATATGCCAAACTTCAGCGGGGCCAACAAATATCGAGCCTAGCGGGAAGGCTCAGTTCGGCCGCCTGCGCCGTCAAGAAAGTAAGACAATACACTGACAGCACAGCTACAGCTCGGTTAGTCTATTTTAGTTATTTGCATAGCGTTATGTCCTACGGTGTTCTGCTGTGGGGCAAAGCTGCTGAAATTCATAATATATTTGTCATTCAAGAACGAGCAGCTGATATCAAAATATATTTGGCAATCAAAAACGAGCTGCTGTTATTCAAAATATATTTGTCCTTCAAAAACGAGCTGTTCCAGGAATTTACCGGCTAGGTGCCAGAGTTTCTCTGAGAGATTTTTTTTAAGATATTGGTATCCTCACAGTGGCATCACAATTCATCTTCGCCATAATCTTATATATGAGGCAAAATAAACACTTATACACTAATAACAGTGATATTCACAATGTTAACACTAAGAAATAAGGACAAACTATGAGCTCCCTTTCACCGGCTTCATAAGGTTCATAATTCATTTGTTGGGCTTGGTATAACCTTTTATATCAAGCTACGCTCTTCTTTGTTAGATTTTTCTTTTAATGCGTTAAAACTATAGTAAAATCCAACCTTTGTTCAAAGGCATTTCTATCAACGATTACTTAAATGATAAGAATAGTTGGTCGCTGTGATTAGCTCAAGACAATGTTTAAATGTTCTTTCTCCAGAATTAGCTTACCTGACAGGTTATATGAGTTTATATAATTGCTTATAATTTGACTTTATAAGTCAATTTTATTTTATTTTAATTTATTGTTGACATAGTCTACTCATTACAATGTTTTTTTATGAGTTGTATTGCAATATGTGGTTAGCTAGCGAACTCGACAATTGATCATATAATTTTTTGCCTGAGCAACAGGCGGCAAGGTCGTCATGCTCGCTTAGATGTCATTGCTTGCGGTAGCGTCGGGGGTCGGGTTGCCTCCTTCCCTCAAATATGGCAAGGGGGGTAATGGCTGATCTTTGCGTTATGCTCGTGAACGGGTGCTGCTTGTGGTGACTGGTTATCTTGCTGATCATGTTTTTGTTATTGGTATTACAAATTAACTGTTTATTTATTTCACCTCGATGGTCCTAGTTGATCAATTATAACTTCCAGTTACAGCTATATATAGCTATATGTAAGCGGGCACGCTCTTTATGCCTGGAAGCTTTTATTTCGATATTGTTTACATTTAGTCTTTATTTTTAATTTCTGCCTGACTATAGTTCTCTCGATGTTTTTGGTTGGGATATTGGCGTGTGCTAGCTGTCATATGGCTATTAATATATAATTTAAATTATGTTTTGTGTTGCGTAATGTAAATTATTTTACATACTATTATATATAATCATTTTTTTCTAACTGAACAGACAGCTGTGCTGCTGGGGAGTTTGTTGTGCCACTTCTTCTTCCCAGCTAAAGCACTAGGAAGTGGTGAGGGTCGGGCGTTTTGGGGGACTGTCTTATGTAATTTTGATGTTCGAAAAGTGCTGATTCTCAGCCTAGTTTGAATAAATGACATTTGAATTTTGACCTTTCCTCGACTATTTGGGAACTGCGATTATTAAAATTAATTTTTGTATTTAATTAAAAAAGTTTGTTGACATTGTGATGGTGGTTAAGTATTTGGACGTCCAAACTCCACAAATGGAGAAGGACTCACCATTTTGTTCATGTATCCAATTTAACAAAATAGTGGGATCATTTATAGACAATAGACTACTTTTTTTTTATTGTAAAGCCCGTTCACACAGCGATGGTCAGAACGATATTTTGTTACTGTATAATTTGGGATCAACCTGCAGTTTCTTGGCAGTTTCATACTTCATTTTGTTTTTAACCGTATGAAGATTGGGATGTTGACGTGTGCATCAGTACGAAGCACCCGTGCGAAGCAGGGGCGGGTCATCATCATCATCATCATTTCAGCCGAAAGGCCACTGATGGACATAGGCCTCCCCCACCACCATCGCCACTTCGACCGATTCTGTGCTTCCCGCTCGCAGATTCCTGCGGCCGTCATAAGGTCATCGGTCCATCTTGTGGGAGGCCTTCCAACGCTACGTCTTCCGGTACACGGTCGCCACTCCAGAACAGCGCCACTTCAGCCCCATCGGCCATCTGTTCTGCGAGCAATGTGCCCTGCCCATTGCCACTTAAGTTTAGCAATTCTTCGGCAGTCACTAGTATTAAATAAAGAATTGATGAAATCACTAATCGGAGTATGTAAGGATCGTAGCAGGAAGCGTTCTGTAGTTTCTGCCTAACCCCATGGGAAGAAGTCGTGAGTTTCTGTCTCATCATTGCCTAAGGGCCAAAACACATACACACGATACGTCGTCAATAAAATTCCCTATCCATCGTATATTTATAATTCTAACAACTTGACACACAGGCAGTTTATGAATATTTCTATTTCCAATCATAATTTTATTAATTTAGAGTTGTGAAACATTCTGAATTTGTATAAATAATGAGCTTGTCCAGTGAACGCAACAGATATCGACTTACCATTATAATTTCAATACGTATCAATAAATTTGTGCATTCAAAGCAATGAACTAATTCGTTAGCAAGTGATAAATACATTTTACATAACATCACCCCTGTAATCCCAGGAGGGTTAAGCAGAGTTGTAGGTGCCACATTTCGTCCGATTAATAGGGGGCGAGCCTATTACCATCATTTAACTATTTTCATTATTCACTTACATACTATCGTTACCCATTTGCTTATACTTTCATACCTCTCGTAGTATAGACTAGAGGCTCTTTGTCCGCCAATCGGCAATTTTTACTAAGTAGAAAGGTTCCGTAGCTACGTAGTTTTTTAGTTGCAACAAGACCCATCACATAACCACATTTGTACATCAAACTACTTAAGTAACATTGAGCAAAAATTATTGCAGGGTAATGACTTTTATTTTTAGTTTTAAAAATCACTGTTTAAGAGGGGAACAGGGGCTGCGATGAATTTGAAAAATAGGTATTTGTGGAAACTATTGCCGTCACCTTACCCCAAGTCTGCCCCCGTAGAGTGCGATAGGGACAGCTGCAGCTCATACCGATTATATCACAAAAAAAAATTGACGAGATCGACGTTTCGTATTCCCCTTTTTTCTCCTCGAAAAATGAGCCGATTCAATTATTTTTTACATTAAAATTTCAAGAAAGAGTATGTCTAGGTTCCTATTATTTTCTTTTATGTTATAAACTTATTGAATTTGTCTGGTAGTCCTCTAATCACGGCGGTAAAAATAAGGCATTTTTGTAAATTTTTGAGGGTCATATTTTTTTAACCAATAAGTTGCTGAAAAAAAGCAAATAACAGGGACGTGTCTATAGTAGACCTTCATTTTATGAAAAATAGATTGTTCTAGAGGCATTATTCAGGAAGAAAAAAGGGGAATACATTTGTATGGAGAATCGCACGCCCTGTTCCCTCTTAAGGCAGCGCGCAATAACGCACGAAAACATTGCATGCATAGAACTTTGACCTTTAACCTTACCACATGGTTCCCAAGTATGGTCCCGTACAAAATATGATCACAATGAGAGTATAAGGGACTATCGGCTTTATTAAGAGTTTACTTTTTACACCCGTTACATGTCATGTTCTTTTATTTAAAGTAAGTACAAAAATATCAGCACTCGAAACGGACTAATAATTGAGCAATTCCTAACAATTTTAAATCCAATCATAATTCCATTGAAGCAAGATCCTAAGAAGCCCTATCTTATAAATGTCGTGTTGCAGTTAGAAGCAACATGGCGACAATGGATTTCATTCAGGCATTGCAGCCGACTATAAACACTGAGGGATCAATAGACTGTTCCCGGAATACCTCGGTCTCGTTGTCTTGATTGACTTTGTAATTAGGAACCGAATTGAATGGCTTCTATTTGCAATTGTTGCATTGGAAATATCGCTTTTTCGATAAAACATTGCTTTGGCAAACTGACACAACCTTTTGAAAAATAACAGACTCAATACTACTGAGGTTCATTAGTCAACTTAAATAAGCTGGATATAGCCATTAAATAAGCTAGAGATTGTTCTGTTATTCAGTTATCACCTGTTTACTTACGCTAAAGCCATTCAGTCGTTACCTCATAATTACGTAGAACATCTTTCAAAACCCAGTTTTATTTGAAAGACACAAATGCAATACTCAAATTAACATCCAAAAAGTATTCACTAACTTTATTATCCAACAAAATCCTTTACAATACATGTCTCAACAACGCCACAGATATTTTTAACTCACTTCCTTGAATGTTAAAACTCTTAACATCCGTATCGCGTCTTGTACGTTTAAAATTTACATCAGTTACGAACGAGGAAACTCGTGTAATAAAATCCGTGGGTCCCGCTCCATCGCGACATATTTACATAAGTATGTTAAACTTCATTCGTTCGATATACGAGTTGTAATGTGTAATTCTTATTCCAATCTCGTGTGTGCCGTATGTCAGTACTTATCATACAGTTTGCTTCTTGTCAGATTTTATTGGCGACGTATGTTGGGGCCAATGTTGGAAGTTTTACGTCACGTTTGAAATGTCGGTGATGTTGGAAGTTAGAAATCTTTGTGTTCACAGGGATTTTTGTTCTGATTTATTTGGTTTACTTAGTTTTTTTTCGATTTGCCTTTGATCGGCCTTGCTCGACATTTTGACTAAGAATTAAGAGAAAGGCTGTGGAACACAAGTTAGGCAGTATCTCAAAAATTAAAATGCTACATTAGACAAAGGAACATGGTTAACTTTTCATCTGACAACGGCGAATGAACTAAGATTGTAAAGTTCCTAATGCGTTTGTAAGCTAAATACTGCTTAATTTAGTAATTAGGTTCCTAATCACAGAATATTTCGAAACGTATGTGAAATCACATTTGGCAGGTAATGCAAACTTCCGATATGTTGTAACTACCAACTCCGGACCAACGGTATTCGCAGCAACCTAATTCTGCCTCTACCAATATTTATCGAAAATGTTTACGCGTAATCTGCATATTTGGACTGGCCAAAACTCGGCCCATACCAAATGTACAGATCGCTACTGTCTACGCTGATAGATTGCGTACTAAATATCACGATCATTCCGTGGTGAGGATTGACAATTTTCAACGCGTTCCAACAACCCACATACAGCTGCGTGTATGTGTGACAGGCGGCTAATAAACCGAATTTTGTTTATTTCAGTACGTATGCACCGACGTACGTCTTTCCAGGCAATTTGAACAATACAAGTTAGTAGGTATATTGGAGCACATTTCCATGTACCTACATAAGCTATTCGCCTGTACCTGACAAATTCTCTGAACTTAGTCTTCGGTACCTACTATTAAAGGTTGTGTTGTGGTAGGTATATAGATTTACCAACCAAATTACCCAATACAAAATTTAAATGAATGGGGAATGAAAAAATAAGCGATTATACTTGTTTAAACGGCACATTTAGAGTAAACATTTTATACGATTTAGTGCAGTCACTTTCAATCTAGAGAGGTTACCATGACTAAAATAGAGATTTTAAGAAAATAAATTCAAAAAATCACAACTTCTAAACTTATAATGTTCGCTGAACATTTATGTTGCTTCGTGAATTCATGGGATGTCACAGACACAAAAAAAAATTTGACCACTGTAAATGCGCCACCCAGTATGTAATTTTGTAGTTCATAAAGTTTAAAAACAAAATTGAAAAAAAATATTGAAAGATGCTTAAAACTATGAAATTATTTCACTGGCCAGGCACAACACGTCAAACTCATAGCTATAGATAACAATAGCATAACGGTGACGTTATCAAGGTTCGCATACCTAATACTACTCGTACTACTAATACTTCTACTAGATTATCTAATTTGATACGACATTACGACATTACTATTATGCTGGGGCCACAATAACGGTCAAGGCCCATTATCGCCATAAACAACGTGGTAATTATTACGATAATTATAGCTATAAATAGAGTGGCCACACTTGAATGGTCAACGTCAATGTCATTTGCCGCCACCCGAGTTATCGCCTAATGTCAAATGCCAATGTGAATGCCGTTCTCAAATTCTCGCGATAAGTTTTGGCTACACCTACGTTTAACGTCCATCATCGCGATAATCAACGACGTGACCCGTTAGTGTGGCCCCAGCATTAGAAGTTAAGAAGACAAACAGACATTATAACTAGCTCACAGTACTGGCACAAACGTTCGCAGATAAGTTTGATTGATACGACAGTGCGTGAATGCGGGCGCGATTTGTCACGAGAGAACACGAACAGTTTTAGTACTGTTTCATGTAGCCCCTGAGAGCTTCCGCCTTTGTTAATACTGGAGATTATTTTGAAAGAAGGATTTTGACGACTTTGTCTGTTAATCTATGCATATTATAAAATAAAGTCGCTACTCTTGTCTGATGCGGTTTTCGTCATAATTTAGAGAATTGATTTATAATTTACATATAATAAAAAAAAGTTAATTTCGTGTCAAGTTGTAAAAACTGCGTGAAATAGGGGCGCGTTGCTTTAGTGTTAGTGTATGCCTACCAACTCTTGGCCTGTGCGCAGACTGAAACAAGAATTACTATTAGACAGGCTAACGCTTTATGATAACAATGATGGCGCGCAAATCACAACATAACAGTTGTGGTGCATCTTACTATCTTTTGTATTTATCTAAGTTACGTTGAAGAATAATATAGTTATGATATGGTATGTTATATTATGTAAACTATGAATTTCTTTTTTTTAACATAACTTCACATCTGTACCTATTCCTCGAAGGTTTAGGCACCTATCCTACTACCGACGAGAAAGCGACTAGCTATCAACGACAACAAATTTTCTCGCTCAAGAAACGTACAAAAGATTGTAGGTCCCGTGTAAGTAAAAGAGATACATATATTAATAATTGATCGCTGACTGTTCACGCTGCAGGCGATTAGTGGTTTGTCGCTGTGACAAAAGCTATCAAAGAAGGTATACGCTCAGCGAAGCTCGCTTCGCTATCAGAACACTCGCTGAGAGACTCATGCTTGGTACATACGCATATCAGCGAATGATCGGTCGTCGACGTCGTGAACTCGTGGCTTGCCAACTCATTTTTAGTTGCTAGCTCTATTACAATAGCTTCTCTATAATCGCCTGCGGTTGGACAGATGCCTGCAGAGATTTATTAGTACCTAACATCCACATTTCGCTAGATATGTTTTTAATTACATGTAATAGGGAGCCAGCCTGATTACATACCTATACAAGGTGCTTACCGACCATGTGAGTATCCCTTTTTTCTTTTACAGAGCGCCTTAAATGAAGTTTTAAAAAGGATTTGGCATTGATAAACAAACATGCCATCTGAAAAACATTCAGCTTCGTTAAATGCCAACATGAAAATAAATTATACTTACTCCTTCTCCGAGACATATTAACGAGTAGTAGCGCGGGATTGTACCAGCGCCGTCACAATTATTACAAAGCTAAAAAATAAAAAATGTTCTCTCATTAGGTAACACTGTAGGTACTTGTCATTACGTGTTTTTGTGCTTAGCGCTGTCACTACGTTCTCTCAACAAAATACAAATAATATCAAATTTTCTTAGTTATTGATGTACAAAGTCATAATTAAATTCATTACCATGATTATATTCATGATACAACAGATGAATAGTCCATTATTTATTGAAACAACAAGTGCTGTGGACTCAGGTACCGGCGTGAATTCTGTTGACATTTGGTTTTGTTTACAAAGGAAAAAGGTATGTAATTATTGAAATTATGAAGAACGATCATTTTATCAAAGCATCAATAAGGTAAGGCTTAAAGTTATTTAAGGATTCTACGAAGAATTCTTATTATTATATGTTATAACCTAAAAATAGCATAAATAAATTCGTTCGTTCGTTCGCCAAACGACTATTTCCGGTTGTCATTGACTAAATTCACTCAAATGAAAACTTCGTCATTCAATTCAAATAACATTTCTTTCTGCTAACGGTTTTTTCGCGAATTTGTGATTGTGGAATAAGTACTCATTTCCTTGTATAAACGGACGGAATTGACAAAAAAAATGGGTAAACGGAAGTATAAAGATCAGGAATATATCAAGAATAAGATAAGAAGATTGGAAAGAAAACTGAAAAAGATACCAGTCGAAGATTCAGATTCAGAAGTCTCATCGCCGCCATGTGCACCGCTGCCATGTTCACCACCACCGTCGCAGTCTCCGGTTACTCAACTGGCTGAAGCACCGTCATCACCTGTGTTTAATACACCTGCTCAAAATGATATGGAAGAACTTAATACAGGTCGGTAAAACACGAAATTACGATATCCGTATTTTATTTAACAATGTAAACCTACTATGTTACTTCTTCAAACGCCTGGGTGATCTCAATAGAGGAATATGCTATCAACACATAAGCGCCACCACTTGCGGGTGGACACTGTGTCAAATCTCACAAAATACTTGGGCAAGCGCTATCACACTGCGGGTAGACAATGCCAAAAATTCATTTCCACACTGGAATAATATTGACTTAGCGCTATCACTAAGCGGATAGACATGTCTATATCATTATGTTCAACTTTTCAGGAGACAATCTACCTGAAGAACTCTTACAAGCCTTGGGAACGGAAGGCGAAGACATAACAGAAGTTGGAGAAGCTATTCGACCAGAACTAGCACTCCGTTGGACAAGGATCATACAGACAGGACTTGGCAAAGAATCTCGAGAGGCCATTATTAGGAAATATCCCACACCTATCAATTTCCCAAGGGCAGTGGCTCCTTTAATGAATGCGGAGATATCAGCTTCCCTTTCAGATCCAACCCTCAAAAGGGATAAAAGGATCAGCTATAGACAAAATATAACAGGAAAACTCATGACTTGTCTAGGGAAAGCATTAAGCAAGGTATTGTTGGGTAACATAAACAGTAAAGTCCTCGTAGAAGAAATAAGTGACTCAGCAAAATTAGCGGCTGAAATTTTCTATCAGGACTCCTCTTCAAGAAGATTTTTTGCTTTGGCTGGGGTCAATAAGGTGGTACAAGATGCTGTACGGACAGCGACACCAGATGACACATTATTTGGGATAGACTGTCCTGAAAAAATTAGGGCTGCGCAAGCTATCCAAAAAGCAGGTTCCCTAATAAAAACTACAGAAAAGAAAACAATCAAACCAGGGACTCAGAAAAAACAGGTAAACTGGAGAGGCCCGCTGCAATACCAACAACAGCAACGAGCTCGCAGCGGGCATCAGCCTCAACAACACCAGCATCAGAGACAACCTCGACCAGATCAAACACGCTGGAAGACCCAGAAGCCAGCTCCATCCAGTTCCAGGCCCAGATACCGCAGATAAACCCTCAGGTACATGCAGGTAGACTCAAGTACTATAGGAACAACTGGCGTGAACTGACCAGTGACCCAGTAGTTCTAAAATGGATTGAAGGTTATGAGATTCCATTCAAGGAAACTCCACCTCCTCATAACGCTATGCTACAACATTGGTCAGAAAAAGAAAAAGAATTAATAAAATTAGAAATTAAAAAACTAATTACCCTAGGTACAGTCTCAAAGTGCTCTTTCTGCCCAAATCAATTTACATCTCCAATATTTTTAGTCCCCAAACCAAATGGCTCACATAGATTTATATTGAATTTGAAAAAACTAAATAATTTTATAGACACAGAACACTTCAAATTAGAAGATATTAGAACAGCTTGCAAACTTATATCAAAAGATTGCTTTATGGCCTCTATTGACTTAAAAGAAGCTTATTTTTCGGTACCTATGTTCTATGTTCTATGTTAGGGGGTTTGGTTTCCGCACTTAGTCCGTCAAGTGGACCATTGTGCGTGGGCCATAGCGGCCGTTTGGTGATTATTCCAACCAGCCCACCTCCCTCCAGAAGCTGATTAGGTCTCCTGGTCTGTTTAGAACGTCTGTGTATGATCTGGGTGACCCGAGGGTTTCTGTTCTAATCTGGGTGACGCCCGTACATTCGAAGAGCACGTGCGCAACGGTCTCCTCAGCCTCCATGCACGCCCTGCACAGAGGACTGTCCGTTATGCCTATTGTGTGGAAGTGCTTGTTTAGCGAACAGTGTCCCGTGATGGTCCCCGTCACCAGGCGCAGGCCGTTCCTGTCCAGGCGTAGCAAACGCCTGGTCAGCCTGCTGTCCAAAGATGGCATAGCCTCCTTTGACTGCCTGCAACCTGGTGTCGAGGTCCACCAGCGTTCCGCTTGTGTGTGGGTGAACTTCTGCAGCCACCTGCGTATTTGGTTGAAGGGGATGGGTACGATAGGCTCGGGTCCGCAGACTGCCGTGCTGGATCCACGTCTAGCAAGTTCGTCAGCCGCGTCGTTACCTAGCGATCCGCTGTGTCCTTTTATCCATTGCAGTGTCACTGTGTTGCGGCTAGATACCGTTATATGTTCTAGTGCATCGTGACATTCTAGTGTTAGCTTCGAGGTAGTATATTTCTTCCGTAAGGATTGGAGAACTGAGGCGCTGTCGGTACCTATTGCAGATAATTATAAAAAATATTTAAGGTTTACTTTTGATGACAAGTTATTTGAATTTAATGCACTACCTTATGGTTTGTGTACAGCACCATTCGTTTTTACAAAACTACTAAAACCAGTTGCTACTTACCTTAGAAACAATAACATGATCATGACAAGTTATTTAGATGACAGTCTGTATTTTCATAAATCAAAAAGAAAATGTGAGGAAAATGTAAAATATGCAGTAAATCTTTTACAAGATTTAGGGTTTGCCATAAATTTTGAAAAGAGTCACCTAGAACCAAGCCAATCATGTCAGTATTTAGGCTTTATTTTAGAATCAACAAATCTTGCTCTATCGGTTCCCCAACAAAAACAAATTGCAATATTAGAGAAAATTAAAACTTATCAAGTAAAAAGTAAATGTCAAATTAGAGAATTCTCTCAATTGTTAGGAATGTTAAGCTCAATTTGTCCAGCCATTCCATATGGCTGGGTATATACCAAGATTTTAGAGAGAGAGAAATATTTAGGTCTGCTTCAGTCAAATGATAATTATGATGCAATAATGCTCCTAAAAAGTATAGTTCATCCAGAATTAGACTGGTGGACCAAGAATATATACAAATGTAATCCAATAAAGCAACATCAATTTAAAACAGAAATACTAACAGATGCATCAACTACTGGTTGGGGAGCTGTGTGTGAACTAAATAAAGCTTCAGGTTCGTGGTCA
The DNA here is from genome assembly GCA_949128155.2 of Xanthia icteritia. NCBI lineage: Eukaryota > Metazoa > Arthropoda > Insecta > Lepidoptera > Noctuidae > Xanthia > Xanthia icteritia. Next base: position 10,525,424 of record OX421939.2, read on the forward strand.
GATTTAGAAAAGAACTACCATATAAATTATTTAGAATTAAAAGCTGCCTTCTTAGGGCTCCAATGTTTTGCAAAAGAGTTGCATGACTGTGAGGTGTTATTAAGAGTGGATAATACTACTGCAGTTGCATATATTAACAAAATGGGGGGAGTTCAGTTTCCCCATTTAAATAGTATTACTAGAGATATATGGCAATGGTGCGAAGAAAGGAATATTTGGATTTATACATCTTACATTAATACCAAAGATAACTACGAAGCTGACAGAGAGTCAAGAAAAATCAACATTGAATGGGAGCTCTCTCAAATGGCTTATAGTAAAATAGTAGATTGTTTTGGGGTACCAGATATAGATTTGTTCGCTTCTAGGATAAACAGTAAATGTGAAAAGTTTGTATCCTGGAAACGCGATCCTGAAGCCTTCCAAGTTGATGCATTCACTCTTAACTGGTCTAATTACTTCTTTTATGCATTTCCTCCATTCTCACTTATACTAAAATGTCTTCATAAACTCAAGACAGATAGGGCAACAGGTATCTTAGTTTTTCCATATTGGCCATCACAACCATGGTTCCCACTATTGGATTCATTGTTAACTAAGGACTTATTAATCTTTGAACCAAATATAAAGTTATTATCTTCTCCTTTCAGAGGAAGTCACCCCCTTCACCACCAACTTACCCTGGCTGCAGGGCTGCTCTCAGCGAGGCATACATAAGAAGAGGCACACCAAATTCAGCTCTCCAAATTATGTTAAATTCACTATCTAATAGTTCCATGAAACAGTATGACTCGTCTTTGAAATCTTGGTGGCTATTTTGTAAGAAATATAACATAGAAACCTATGAAGCTTCCATTCCCTATATTCTGAAATTTTTAAGTGAATCCTTTGAATCCGGAGCCTCATATGGTACCATAAATACTACCAGATCAGCCCTTTCACTGTTAATTAATTCTAAAATTGGATCCGACGACAGGATTAAACGATTCATGCGAGGAGTATACCGTACAAAACCACCCGCCCCTAAGTATAATCTTACTTGGGACCCCGGAGTTGTATTAACATATTTATCAAATCTTTACCCCAATGAAGACATAAGTTTAGAAAAACTAACAAAAAAAGTGGTAACTATTCTTGCCCTTACCACAGGTCATAGAGTACAAACCTTATCCTTAATTAATATTAAAAATATTAAAGTCATGAATGATGGAATTCAGATTTATATTCCAGACATAATAAAAACCTCCAAAACAGGCAGCCTTCAGCCACTGTTACACCTTAAAACTTTTGAAAATAAAATTGAGATTTGTCCAGTGACTGCTGTAAAATGTTATATTAATAGAACTAAACTACTTAGAAGGGGTACTGACAAGCTCATACTATCCTTCAAAAAGCCACATCATAGCGTCTCAACCCAAACTATAAGCCGCTGGATTAAAACAACTTTACATGAGTCTGGAATTGATGTAAACACTTTTACAGCACACAGCACCAGACATGCTTCCACGTCAGCTGCTAAAAGATTTGGGATCAGTATAGACCAAATACAAAGAACAGCTGGGTGGTCTCAGAACTCTGCCACCTTTGCTAGACATTATAACAGGCCGGTGATTCAAGAGCCTACTGTGTTCAGTGATGTAATATGTAACACCGTGAATAATATGACTTGATTTTGTTGATCTCATAATTAGATTATTTTTAAATTGTTACGTTACTGAATTGATATTGTTATACAAAATCTGTGATTTAAATAAATACCTAACTATTTTGTAACCAAGCATTTATTAATAATATACATAAACAACCCTGACTGACTTCAAACATCTACTCGTTAATATGTCTCGGAGAAGGAGTAAGTATAATTATGTGATTAAACGAACTTACCTTAAGTGAAGTTCTATCATAATTATACGAAGCTCCTTCTCCGAGACAGGTCTCCCAACCCATCCCTACTGAAGTTCTCCCCTAAATAGGGTTGTTTAAAATAACTAGCTTTAAACGAAATGACAAGTACCTACAGTGTTACCTAATGAGAGAACATTTTTTATTTTTTAGCTTTGTAATAATTGTGACGGCGCTGGTACAATCCCGCGCTACTACTCGTTAATATGTCTCGGAGAAGGAGCTTCGTATAATTATGATAGAACTTCACTTAAGGTAAGTTCGTTTAATCACATAATAAACTACAACTTTCCAACTACGGTCTGCAAAAAAATAAAGGACAAGACAGCCACTCGTTCTGTTGCCTTTGCCTTTGGGCAGAAGTGTGACGTCATATGCACAAACGAATATTTATTTATGAATCCAATGTAGAGATGAAGTAGTAAAATCTGCCCAGAGATACGTGCACCGAATACCAAGAGGGATAAATAAAATTGAAATGTATGTTTGTTATTCGAGAATGTATGGTTTTATGCGGTTTTTCTGTTGTCTTGTTTAGAGACTAAACGAAGTATTGTGTGATTTTCTTATTGTGTTTAAAAAAAACCTCAGTTTGTATCGGTACACATCCGAGTAAATATTAGCCATAGACAGGCGATAAGGTTGAAAGAGGGGCTCAGTGCCTATGTTGTGACGGATGGTCCTAATAATTATGGTAACTCAAGATTCCTGTAATATATTTTTTAATGACTGAAGATATCGTTTAATTACAAAGTGGAGCCACAATAAATGTTCATTTTATATTAAGAAAAACCGTGTGCCAGATGATACATCAATAAAATAGTCTTTATACATAAATCAGCTCGTTTGATCACAAATGCTTAAAATGACTTAGAACACGTCCGTCACTTTTATAGAGGGGGGTGAACTGTCGGGTCGCGGGAGCATACCGCGGCCTGCTTTACCCTGCATGACGTCACGAGGTGGCCTGCACGGCTCTTATTATTATTTCCCATCGGAAAAAAATTCGTACTTCCATACAAACTTTCAAAGTCTATTTAACCCCTATATGGGATGAATTATCAAAAATCTTTTCCTTATTGTGCTCACTTTCGTTAAATAAGGAACTTGTGAGCAAAATGTGATGCTTATAGACCGAGACCCAGCGGTTTAGGCTGTGCGTTGTCTATCAGTGAATAAGTTAATTTAAGAATTTTATTAAGTAAATCTAAAGCGCCTTTTGCGCCATCCCATGTTCCTAGCACGGCGGGCAGTGCTGGTGCCACTGCTGCGGCTGCTGCGACCCTCAAGCGGCGCAAATACTGTAACCTTATGGGTAACTACAGTTTTGAGCCGTTTGGGGTCATGGGCCTGAGTGCGCTCAGCAGTATTTATTTGTATAGTTAGTTAATCATTTAATTTAGTGTTAGATTGTATTTTTTAAATATATAAGTTAAAAACTGAAATACAGGAAATATATACAAGCATCTTTTAATTACTTGTCTTATTCCGTAAACAGAGACAAAAATATCTGTTTCAAATAAAATTATGATTGGAACCAGTTTGAACATTGGATGTTCCGTTCGACTATTTTAAACTTTTTATTTAGCGTTCGCTATTTTTGTAACGTTGACATTTATGCACGACTTTGGATTATTGGATCACGTCAGAATATAAAATAGACTAGTATCGCAGTACTTTTCAGGTATTAGTAAAGTTTTTGTAGTTACCTACTGTCATATCGAAAACTGCATGATTATTGAAGAGTATTGATTTTTTTATTTCAATCCTGTTGTCGTATCTATTTTCTTCTTTAAACTGAAATTCAGAAGTTACCATTAAAATAATAATAATAATACCAAATACCTAATAGCTTGGACCCTGTTTCCGATACCAGTGGGCTAATTTTTTTATGGTTTTAAATGTTTTTTTTAATGATTTGATAAAAATATTTTAAAATGTGTTTACTAGGTATAAAAATGAATAAACGAAATAATGCTACCAAACCTCCACCATTAAAATAACCACCATACCACCAACATCTATATCTCTACATAATAATAAAATAGGTTCTACAATTTTTGTCCCTTTGTCTTTTTGTCTGGATGTATGTTCCGGATTGGCGCAAGAACGGCTGAACGGATTTGGTTGAAATTTGGCACACAGATAGTTTATAACCAGGATTAACAGATAGGGTACTTTTGATCCCGGTAGTACGTTCCCGTGGGATATTTTACGACCTCCACGGGAGCGAAGCCGCGGGTAAAAACTAGTTTAAATAATAATTATCTACTTAATTATTTCATTCTATAACAGACTAATGTATGTAAAACTTAAGGTTTCTAATTTGTCTGCATACTGTGATGAAAATAAAAAGTGTAAAAATTAAAATGCCTTTGTTTAAACCTACTAGAGTACCAAACGAGCAATAATGGAAGCAAAATCTAATAAAATATACGTAAGTACAATATTTACATACTTGAACAGTCGTCTATCTCGTACAAAATAATGAAAGTTCCTGAGTAATGGTTACCTTCCCCGTAAAAGTGAATTTTCATCATAAACGCACCGGTGGGTACTAGGCACACTTGAGGCGCACACACTTAGCTCCATTTATCACACCTTTATCGTACGCTACGTAAAAATTCGTACACACAGAAGTCTCGAACGATCCCCTCGTATTTTCTCCTCGCAGCCTACTTGTCTTTATTTTCCTTTTATATAAAGAAAGTTGTTTATCTAACTAATCCTTACAAATCTTCATCGCTTTTCTTCTAAAACGGACCAAAGCCCTTCGCGTGAAAGGGCTCTGCAACTCCGCTTTTTTCATTGAAGGTTTTCCACTATTTTAAATCGTTGCGAACTTTTCACATTTTTCTTTTTGCTTCAGTTGTAGCAATTTATTAGATTTTCTAGTGAGTTGAATCGGTAAATCTTTGAAAGACTTGAGTGTATTAAAATTCTTGGAGAAATCAATATCAGGCGAAACAGATTGCTTGTATTAAGAATTAGCATATCGTGCCTCTGCCATCTTCTAGTTAATATTATCGTTAGAACAATATTCTCGGCGTCAAAGAGGCGATACGGCACACGCCACAGGGTGTGTTCTATCGAGATTGCAGCCACTGAATATTAATACGCATCGCCATAACAAACTATTTGCAACGCAATCGAATTACAGAACACCCTCTTGTATCAATATTGACTGTACAAGTGAATTCGACAGGCCCGCAACATGTATTTATTTTAGATTCTATGTAAAGGGAATGTGTGATGCTCTCATTCGTCGTTTTATTTCTCTATTGGGCCGTATGATTGCACGGTATTTAAATGTTCAACCAAAAAGTTTACGTAAACGACACGGAAAACAAAAACGGGGACTATCGTGTTCCTACAGTATAGGGTTGTATTTTAGCCATCATGTAATTAGTGCAGTGTTGCAAAAGACGGTAAAAACACCTTATCACAATTATTCACTTTTAAATCAATGCAATAACGCCGATACAGATCCTGCTTGCAAAGATGTACTTTATAATAAAAAATCCTCGGTATTTCAGGTTGCATTCACCCATCTATTGTTTTATCATTATCGTTTTCCAACGTCTATCAGGATAATCCAGAATTCTATTTATTATACCTTGGCAGAAATGGATTCTGTATATTTCCAAGAATTCTGTATAGTTTACCTTCAATCTGTTGGTCACAATAATAACAAAATAGAAATTAAAGGAAAATTGGTAGCGCACAGAATTCATGGCTAGTTGGTCCTCGAACTTTAAGTCTGAAATAGCAAACTACAAGAGATTAGTTTAAAAGCCTTGCCGCATTGAACGCGCAGCGAAAGTGAAACTTGAAAGCGCCCCGATACACCGTCATTGCACTGTATCGCAAAGCACTGCAGCCCCGGATCGTACCGCATTGAATAGCACCGCAACGTACCGCATCGCATAGCCCCGCAACGCAAAGTACCGCACCATACAGCACTGCATTTCATAAGGCCTCTTTGGGGAGCCAGTGAATCGCTCCTATGATTGTCCTTGACTCCTATATTGTATGTGTCTGTAGTGTGTATTTACATTCTCGAGTTAAAAAAATGGTTTTCTTTTTCACGATATTATAAAACTTTTTTTTCGTGACTTGTGTTTGTGTCCAATCTACACAAACAAGTAACTTTTGCCTTTACTTATATAAAATAAAATAAACATCGGAAACTACACCAGCATAAAGTAGAGGCAAATAAAAACGACGAGAGCATAATATTTCATTACTACAGAAAACAAACAAACAAGCATGTGTGCAATGCAACGTACAATATTAATTAACGTCGGAAAGACGTGAAGCATACGCAACCACATTTCACTGATATAAGAGACGTGTAAAATATTCATGAATATAAAATTGTTTTTTGTAAATTTTCCTGTAGAACACGCTACCACATTCATAGGTTGGTACTTGTACGCGTATATCCAAAACCCATTTTTCTCTCTTTTCCCTTAACGGCTCGGGTAGACACAAACGTCAGTTGAACTTTTGTATTTTTTGAAAACTCAGACTGAATCCCGTGGATGTTTTTTATAGTGTATTTTTATGTGACAAATAATTCTTTTCGTTTAAAAGTTTGCAAACCGTTTGAAAAATGGCTTAGCGCATGATGTATGTGTGTTGTGATACGGAAAAATTTGGGATTTTTGACAAATGTTTTTTTTTGTAACGTGTGGGTTTGTTAGTGGAGTGGATATTCAATTACTGTAGCCACGATAGATAGGAATTAGGCATGTGACGATATATAGAAAGTATTTTTATGTCTTAAAGCTTGTCTATTAGTCTGACAACCAATCTCACCAATGGGTACCGTATTACACCCAGTAAACTGGTTTGTGGAGGTCAGATAACCAGTTGGTACATGTAAAATACTGGTATTCAGCTCCATTTGGTTAGACTGAAAGCCGACCCCAACATAGTTGGGAAAAGGCAGATGATTATATGTCTTATAGCTTGTCTGTTCTATTAAGTTACTGTTTTTAGTTCGATTAGTTAGAGGTTTTACCACTATTATTATTCAGCGAACTTTTAATTCAAAAACCGCAAGCAGCTCACCGCTCCACACCCAATTTTGTATTGTAGATACGAGCTTTACGTTCAATTTAAGATTTTTTGGTATGTTTGTGAACGTAGGAATAAACTTAATCAAATTTATTCTTGGATTTTTACAGCAGATGATGTCTAAATTAACAGGTGGTACTTAAGGGACATGAATAATAATATTCTATTAAGGCTCATCTTTTCAGGTGTCCTTTTCATTACGACTTGACTACAGGCGGTAATGTTTTCATTTAAATAGTAATAGGATTGTTTGTTACGCTTGAAAAAATAATTTTGACGAAGAGAATTTTTACCCTCATTTTCTTGAAAGCTTTTCTTTGAAAGCCTTTTTTACATAAGGTCACTCAGGTAATTTAAGTCATCTATTTTGAAAATGGCGAAAAAATATTTACTAAAAAATCTAATTTAAATCTAGCTTCTCATGAATCTAAATAGCACCGCAAAATTAATCGATGTTTATGGGTTTTTTTAAATATTAATTGCTACCCTACCTACTAAATAATTTAATACCCGATTGGGTAACACTCAGTACTAAGTAAGAGAATCTTAGGTAATAGGTAATACGGGCTGGTTTCCGCAACTCCACGTCAAAGCGCGTATTTTGCGTACGGGTGGGAAAAATCTGTTATTTGATCCACCCAAGCTCCTCAAAGAAGGCCAGCAACGCCTTGGTGTTACTGGCAATCTCGCGTAGGGTACCTGGGTTACCGAAGTACTTTGCCCTGTAACTGGCGACCACCGGGCAGTTTAACAGCACGTGAGCTGCTGTCTCTTCGTCCTCCATGCAGGCTCTGCAGAGCGGACTGTCTGTGACTCCTATGACAAAGAGGTGTTTATTAAATGAGCCATGGCCAGTTATAGCTGCAGTAACCGTACGCAGCTGCTGTTTAGTTAATCGGAGAACCTGTTTCGTGAGGCGGCCATCGATTGAAGGCAGTGCCTCCTTAGCCTGCCTGCACTCACCTTGGTCCGACCATAGTTTGTGATGCTAGTTCGTTTCCTTACCAGAGTGCGTAGGTAACCGAAGGGGAGTGATACAATGGGTTTGGGCCCCACTGGTGCAATGTTCGACCCCCTTCTAGCAAGATCGTCTCGGAGAATCTTTCAATATGATTTTTTGACAAACTTCTTTCTTTTTTTAAATAGGTTATAATACAGTGTACCTACTATACTTTTTAACACCTTATAAACATGTATTATGCAAATAAATGATTTGAATTTGAATTTTTCGTGTGGTTACTGACTAACCTGGTGTCAGAGTTTTTACACCGCCTCTGACTTGGCTCCACATGCCGTCGAGAAATATATCTCAGTCATGCCGGTTTCCTCCAGATAAGTTCCTTCACCGTTTTAGAAGCAAATGATTAATACACAATACGCACATGAATCCGAAAAGTCTGAGGTTCGAACTTGGCAGCTCGACGATCACACCACTAGGCTATCACTATATGAATCATCTACTAAATATATAATTATGCTTTGATTATTGATGTTGTATTGTTATTATTTTGACATTATTATTAACTATTACCAAAATTTGCCAAATGGAATTTTATTATTAAATGATTAATAATAAATAACAATTTGCATCAAAGTCAGTTATTGCTCCAATACCAGTTTCAAAAAGAAAATAATATTTTCATACCAAAATGAAATCTACAGCATCAGTAATGAAATTTAATGTCCTCATTCATCCCGCATGTATAAATCGTTTGAAGAGGTTTGAATGTATTTTTCGGGGTTTAATCAACCAATAAATGGAAAATGTTGAATTCAATAAACGGGAATCATTTGAAACTGCTACTCATAAAGCATGTTTCTACTTCTAAATAACGATTGAATATTGGTTTTCAATGTAAAGCTGGATTTACAAGTAAAAGAAAATTGAAGGCGGTTCCATTATATATTATATATAATATAAGTCTTTATTTTCAGACCAGAGATCCATAAATTACGAGAAAACAAGTTGGTACTTATTAACTAAAACACGTTTAAACTTTTTATCTCACATATCTGAATGATGGTCTGTGTGCCGCCATCCAGTGATATATTATTAGGCCATCCACCCTGCCGGCTACAGTAGCCACGAGGCTTTTGGGGCTGTCTCGCACCCGACGCGTCAGTGATGCGATTCGCAGACGCAGCAGCGAGCCGAAATCCGGAACACGTGCGTCCGCGAACATCCCCGACGCGCGACAACCCCAGCATTACCCGGAACGTGTTATCATATTGGACTCGTAAGGCATTGTACGAACCCTGTGTAATCCACATGGCGCACGTGTACAGCGACTGGCAGTAGGCCCTGAACAGTGTTATTTTAACCTGTCGCGTACACCGTGCGAACCTGCAGGCCATCATGTTACACCTGACAGCCAACGCTCTACGTTCCCTCTAAATCGGCGTCATCCGACAGCCTATCGGTGACCCAGTGCCCCAGGTATTTAAAACGAGTGACTCTTTTCAGTGGAACTCTGCCCAAGGTAACCGGTGGAACAACGTTATATATGTTATTTTGCGCCCTAAACTGCCATGAGTCACCGCATAGTCTTCACAGATTTGGAGGGCCTTCACTTATCAGTGACAAAGCTAAAAGAAGAATCTAAAAACAAAACAAAAGAAACAAAACACAGGCTAATTGAAAACCAAAAGAAAAACAAAGACACAGGACAATTGAAAACCAAAATACGTTATGACAGTTGATGCAAATTCAACACACGTGCATCGTGCAATGATTCCATTGCTAAAACAAGGCATAGAACTGGCTAATCATCATCTGCCTAGCCTTTTTCCAACTATGTTGGGGTTGACTTCAAGTCTAACCAAACGCAGCTGAATACCAGTATTTTACATGAAGCGACTGCTTAACTGTCCTCCACAACCCAGTCACTGGGTAGCACGATACGCGTTAGGTATAGAACTGGCTAATATCAGCAATAATTGCAAAATAAATATAAAAAAACAAAACATGGAACAATAGCAAGAAAACGAAATCGTGTAGAACGCGTTAATACAAACAGTTGGTGCAAATTCAACACACGTACGTAGATTGTTATCTACAACAATATCTATCGATTAACATAAAGGACTTGCTAATATCAGCGACAAATTCAAAAGTAAAATCTAAAAACAAAACAAAATAAAGAAAGGAACAAAACATTGAAAAGCAAACGACATCATGTAGAACGCGTTAATACGGACAGTTGATGCAAATTCAACACATGTACGTGGATCGTTATCTACGACGATTTCAATCTGGGATACCGCAGATGGTGTTTACGGCCGCATGCAGTTTACGTTGAAATTGCATGCGCGCGACGCATTAGCGACTACCCGCAAATTACGAGCGCAATCTCCGACGAATCTGCGACCACTTTCATAATATTTGTCGAGTTTATAGCCTCGTATGGAGTTTTATGTGAAAACTTTTAATAGCTAAATTGTTTTGTTGTGTTTTCTGTGTATTGAAGCTGTGTAATGTGGTTGGAATTTTAATGAGTTGGTCTAAAGAATTTATTCAAGTGTTGGCTTAAGAAATAGTTAAAGAAAACAGACACTACTAAAATAAAACTAAATTCCGTTGACAATTAATTAATTTAAAAAAAATATTGTGCACAGAAAACTCTAATTACAGTCTTATCTCGAAATAAATTCTCATAATGACTTCGTGTTTATCAAAGAATTGAACAGCAATGGACAAACAATGACAAAAATGAAACAAACTTCGACAAAGCAACAAACTGCTAAGTAAGATGTCATCTTTAAAATAAAAAGAACAATATACACGCACGAAAAAGGCCAACACAATACCTCACACAAACCTCCTTACACATCATCGCAAACCATTATTCAGAAGGTAAATCCCGAACGGGTATCGCGACTAGATGTCTGTAGGCCTTATTAATGGCCTCACCTACCTGACTGAGACGGATGGCAGGTACTGACCTGACGTTGACCTTGCGCACCCTATTTATTCCAGGCCAATTTACCGTTGTTTTTATTGTGTTATCTTTGACGGTAGCATGTTCTTTCCTTTGTTGGAGAGCCTAACAAATAGGCGAGTGATTAGCGTCGAGTGGGCGCTTTCTTTGATTCTTGTTTTTTGTTTTCTTTATTAAAGTGTTGTAAATAATGTTGCGGATCTGGTTGGATTGTTCCAGATTGTTCTTGCCAATTTCTTTTGTTATTTCTTTGTTAATTAAGGAGTCAGATTTTGGATAAACGAAACTGACTTTACTGTGATTGTTAGATGTTTAGACTAGGCATTAACGAATTCGATTTGAATACTGGAAACGAACTTTAGAAAATCAAATCTGGCTTCAACAAAATGGAAACACAATATGTACTAAAAATATATTTATAGCGATGAAAGTGCTGTTTTCCTACCGGTGTGTATGTACCGCGGTCAGGTTTAAATATTTAATATCCAATCACGTACTAGAGCTTTATCTTATAACCAGGGGTATAGCCAAATCTGTTTATTAAATGAACACAAGCCATTATTAACATATTCCAGGTACGTACACCCTTAAAAACTAATACATACATAACTAGAATAATAAACAACGAAACTACGTTGCTTTCTGCCTGAAGTTACGAAATAATTATCGACAGAAGACTCAGTCGAAAATGTTGTGCCAACCGATGAAAGTTCAAATGCCCTTTGCAGAAAAGACAGCAAAAACCAAAACGTGGCGAAACATCCACAAATTCAGTGGCGACTAATAGAAAATTTAACGATACTGCTACGATAGTAATACGACTCTGAAAATAAGTATGGCAAGAATTAGCTTTATCGGAAGCCCGGAAGTGCTTGAAAAATGGATGACAAAGAGAGTAACCGGAAAACATACGTAAAAAGCAAGCTTAATTATTACAAGTTTTATATTATAAAACTTGTAATAATTAAGCCTGCTTAGGTACTGAGATGACTGGACCATGGACAAACCAACATTTTTGGTAGGTTGTCTCAACCATCCTGCTTTGATTACTAAGTTGGGTCTTCTGAGTATATTTTTATTGAGGTTCCGGGCTAAGTTTCGTTATTTAATTATTCCGCCACTAATCCAATCCCTGAAGCGATCTAATTCAGAAATCCCTACGAGTGCCTATTCATTTACTGAATGTTCGGGATAGCTAATTATTTTAATGTAAGTATGTAATTGCCTTCTATTTTGTAGTTTTGTTTCTCTTTATCACGTCTTTCTTTGTTCTGTATTGCCATTATCTTTAGCAAACAATTACCGTTTTTTAACCGACTTCAAAAAGGAGGAGGTTCTCAATTCGTTTTTTTTATTTTGTATATTTGTTACGCGATTACTCCACCAATTTTTTTTTGGTAGGTCATCTTCATCTTCAGAGGTGGTCCCATATAAATTGTATTAACTTTGCTTGGGTAGTTTTGAGTTAGCTTCAATAATACGTAAGGTAGGTCTGTCGAATTACGCCTAGAGGATAATTACGCCTATGATAAATAACTCAGGTTACGTAATAGATAAAATCAAACTTAATACCCACGCATCAAGGTTCATACATCCTGAAACAGCCCCGAGTCGCGCCTGCGGCGCTCCCCACTCTGCGAGCTAGTAGTCGACTAACATACGTGGGGAGTAGTCACTGTGCCATTTTTAACAACAGAGACCGGGACATTAGCGGTAAGTTTTAATGAAATTTGTAAGTTTAGTAGTAAACTATAAGGCTCATTTGTTAGTCTGATTATTCGACCGTTAATAACCAGTTTTTCTATAGTATTAAACAGTCGATTTTCCATTATATTTCAAACTTATTAGAAGTGTCCTTAACGGTAATTACGCCTAGGCGTTATTACCCATACCAAATGCTACCATAGGCGCTTTTAACCATCTCGTGAGCTTGTCATGAAAGGACTTCATTTGCACATTATGAAAATGAATTGATTGATCCGCGAAATGTAATTAATTGTTTAATAAAGTTTAAAATATCCCCTAGTTACCTATGTACTTTATGTGCAAAGTAAAATAAATAAATATGTAATAAGTTCATTGTTTTAGGTAAAAAAATATGTCAACTGCAAAGAAATAGCGTGCCTCATGGACAAAGTGATTAAGAAGCGTTATCCAGTTATAATATATAGGAATGTTCAAACTAAATTTAGCTAGAAGATCAATATTTACTGGAGATCAGGAACAAGATTTTGTGAAAAGTATTATTAAATTTGCAGAAAGACGAAACACAAATACTTTTTTGCGTATACAAGTATTTGTGTTTTGCGAGACATAATGTATATGATATAGCATTACTAACAATTTTAACAAGCAATTAAAATCGGTTTGACACAAAAATACATAGAAAAATTTAGATGTCCTGATGGTTGTGATTCATTCTAGCTACGTAGATAGATAGGCGTTACTACCTCAACTGGATATAATAACGCCTATAAATGTTATTATTGTTTTTATATTTTTTTTGTTTGATAATCTGTATACAGACTATTTGATTATATTTAAACTATCTGCCAATAAAAAATAAAATTAATTTGTGTTCTTACCTTAGTAATTTTAGTTTTTTTTTACCCGATTATATAACTGTGAAAACATGTTGTAAAACTGAAAATAACTGATGGTTAAGATAGTCCTGCTTAGACTAATTATGTTTCTAATTCCAGTAAACTTTGATAATGCTTTAATAAAAAGTAATTTTAAGAAAACTGTCTTAGGCGAAATTTTACTTCATTGGTTTAATTGCGCCAAAACGATTGTGTTTGAATTCTGATCGTTTTCCATGATTTTTATAAACAGACCAATAATATTTTGTGTTTTATTTATACAATAATAAACATACATCTCATTAACACATTCCGTTCTTCATCTTCATTTATTAAATTAGAGAAATTTACGTTCATCCTTAAGTAGGCGTAATTCGACAGACCTACCTTATTTTGGCTCCACTGTGCTTTAGGGACCGCGCGTGCGAAGCTTCATATTTTTTTTGCGTATAGATATCTCCCGTGTAGAACACTTTTACAAAACGAAACAGCTAGCAAACGCCCATTTTCCGAGAAAAAAAATCCTAAAGTTTCGAAAAATTCAACATATTTACGTAATAAAATTGTCATTTTGTCACAGATAATGTAGGAATTCCACTCCTAGGTTGTTCCGTTTTACGTTCAAACAAACTGACAGCGGATTTTAATGGTTTTTAATATAAATATAGTAAGGTTTTAAGTTTAATTCATTTCTAAATAGCTGCCAACGTAATTAATTCAATTATGAAGCAAATAATATAATTAATGAAATTAAAAATAATAAAGTTTAAATTCCTACCCATAAAAAATACCGACTTCAAAAAAAAGGTATTTCTTCACTGTTCAAGTAATTTGTTATTATGTTATCGTGCTTTTGTATGTTGTGCTATGTCTTGTGTGTGTAGCAAATAAACAATTTTAGATAAATCGTTTCTATAGTTTAACGTTGATATTTTTCCATGCAAGTAGATTGAGCCACTATCAAAATTTTTGGCTTTCCGTGCACACGGTCGCATGTTCCCCGCTCGGAACAAATATTTGTATGGCCTCTAGATATTTATCCGGGTGTTTGAGCGCGCGAGATGTGTTCGTAACTGCTCCCACATTGTACATAAAGCAAACGGTGGGCTTCTTAACTCGAGAAAGTGAGGTTAGCAAGGTATTGTAATAAGTATACCTAAGATAGATGAAGATTTAAGTTCGATCGTTTTAGGTTGTTATAACCAACATGTACCTATAAATAACTGAAAATTAAATATATCAATGTACATATCAAAAACAGAAAAACGGATAATCATTTTGTATGTTTATTTAATACTAGCATCTGCCCGCAACTTCATCTGCAAATTAATAATTCAATAAAAATAGAACATCGTTCCAAGTGTTAATGCTGCACGTACACAATCGAGCCGTACCTTATCCACAAATAGGTTCACACTACACAGACTCCATTCGCTTCAAAGCACCCGACAGTATTGGAAACAAGCCGTATACGGAAACAACTATCTAGTACAACAAATAGATAGGTACAGAAGGCCGGCTCCATACAACGACCGAAAATGCACGCAAATACAGACACGCCTCTCGTATGGCGAGTGCAAGTGCACTCACAACTGGCATTTGTTTAAGGCCAAAGCGGTAGCCCGTGAAATTCAAATTATCTTACGTTTTTTTCAATTTGCAAGTCAGTATTATGTTGCATGTTGATCTAACTGTAATTTGCGGCCGTATCTAATAAATATTTAAATGAAATGAAATTAAATTGTTTATTCTGCAAATAGGATAATTATTGGAATCACTTTAACACGTCATCTTAATTTTAAAAATTAAATGTTACCTAGATGAGGTCGGCGTTTCCTATCTGATTACTCTGAGAAGAAAGGCCGAAACAAACTCAGAGGTCACAGTCTCTTTTAAAGTCCAGACATAATCTTGGTCAGGCCATAATGAGGACCATGTAGATTAGTGTCTAATAAAGTCTTTTGAGAAAAGAACCACATAGATTTGAGTGGACCTGTCCTGTAAGTGCAAGCAGATGTCAGTAATCGTGGAGCTCAACTCAGAACTTAAGGAGCTCAACTCGACGAACAATACCATATAAAGGACATTTGGGTAGGCCGCATAAGCTACTTAAACTGCCAGACCATCATTAAAACTAAATGAGATAGAAAAAATAATAATAATAAAATTATCCACATAGTCCTCACATTCACAAAATTTAAAAAAATATAATACTTTACAAAGTAATCATGTCATTTTGTATGTAATGTTGTTGTATAGAATTATAATCATAAAAATCATCGATAAGTTCATATTACCCTATTGAATGACTATTTAAATGAAATCATGACATTTGAGGTCAATTCTACCTTAAGGAGTTGTATTGCTGATTCTCATGATATTAATTCTGTCATACAACCTGACACTGACCTGTAAATTGCAAAAAAACGTAAGAAAGTTTGAATTTCGCGGGCAACCTTTATGTACGCGTCTATGCGTGCGCGCGCGCCTGTTCTTGCTCGTTGTTTGGAGCTGACCTTCTGTACCTATCTATAATGTGCTAGTACTCCCGTCACTACCCAATTGTGACAATATTCAGTCTGCAATATGACTTCAAAATAGGATTGCATACATAATATAGTTTCTGTTTCAGAGAATAATAGTCTCACAGGTATTTGACTAGAGTATACGGGAGTTTGAGACTGGGCGTAGAATTCTAGAATATTTATGTTGGACTTATTATAAATAAGCGTTTGCAAGCAGCTTCGCCGGAGAGGAGGTCGGACATTATCCCACGGGAACGTACTACCTACCGGGATAAAAAGTAAACATCGAAATCCGTTCAGCAGTCGTTAAGGCGTTGAAAGTTAACAGACAGACAGTCTGGCAGACAGACCGACAGACTGACAGACCGACAGACGGACAGACTAACAGACTAACAGACTGACAGACTGACAGACCGACAGACTGACAGACTGACAGACTGACAGACTGACAGACTGAAAAACTGACAGACTGACAGACTGACGGACTGACAGACTGACAGACTGACGGACTGACAGACTGACGGACTGACAGACTAACAGACTAACAGACTGACAGACTGACAGACTAACAGACTGACAAACTGGCAGACTGACAGACTGACAGACTGACAGACTGACGGACTGACGAACTGACAGACTGACAGACTGACGGACTGACAGACTAACAGACTAACAGAATGACGGACTGACAGACTAACAGACTGACAGACTGACAGACTGACAGACTGACAGACTGACAGACATTGTATTGTAAGGTTGTCAAAAATAGACTACTTCTGAAATTGTTGTATAAATAATAGTCAAACTGCCAGAAATTGTCCTCCGTTAAAAAAAAGTTTGTATAATGCTATTACTAGACAAATTGCAGCGTCATATATTATTTAAGTATTCGCATGCTACAAATATTTTGTAAAAAAAAGTGTAATTGTGTTATAGAATAAATGGCTTTAGGTTAGGTTTCGATGTTTAAAACCGTCTGTATGAAATTTTGCAAAAAATTGCGGCGGCCAAAAATGGACCAAACATATTCAAAATGGCTGCCTAATTTATCTTTGTGCCGGCTCTAACCACGTAATAGAATGATCGAAGCCAGAAAAACTAGCCCCAACTATGTACACCAACTGAAGCTGCACCATTTCTTGCTTGTTTTGTTTCAATTGAATCCAACAGCCAACATTAAGTTCATTTGTTTGCAGTTACCGCACGGATAATTCAGGAGTTGTGATTAACAATACAACTACAGAGATAACGTTCGCATATTCGTGCCAAAACTTGGTTTTCATACAAAGTTAGTCCTGCAACGCTAATCCGATGAAAGAATAACACTGGATTTATCATGCTGCGGGAGTTCTGAAAGTAGAATTAGTTCCCGAGTTAGCAACTAGTAAATTGGATGGTTGAGTGGTTATAATAAATTTTTGTGTTAATGTTTCAACTTATCGTAAAAGTTATGTTTTAACAGTCATGAGTCATAATTGCTACGAAGCTACGGCGTAGAAGCCGCTACGCGAACTACGCCGTTGCTACGCCGCCGTCGTAACCGAAAATCAACAAAGCGGGACTTTCGTCTTGTTTCTTATTCGTTACATTACGTAATTAACCAAATGCGTCCATATGTGCTCTTTACTGTAACTTTGAGATTGGTGACGATGTATCGTTGTAAAAACCGTGACAATGTGAAATATTAAAGTCATGATTAGCTACACCTAATCACGATTTTAATCAGGAAATAATCCATTACAGTGAACGAGGCTTAGACTTAAAACATTGTATTTTTAGCTATAACTACAACCGTATATTCCGTTAAAAGTTTTTGGTTTCACATTCAAACGCAGCTAGTTTAATAGAATATTCCGCAGATTAACTTTTACATGGCGGATAAAAAACGCTGACGAGCAACAAATGGAAAACAATGTTCGAAACAAATCGTGATTTGCATCGTTGTGACCTAATTTAATATACCACGTACTTGCAACTGAAAATTTCAAGCACTACTGAAATAAAGTATAATTAATGTTAAAATCTGTATATGTATTGATTATATACTGAACTTCTTCGTTCCACATAAGGCATCGACTTCACAGGTTATCTACATGAATGTAAGCATATCTGCTGCCGAATGAAACTGCGGAATGCTGCACCGGTTGTCGTCATCACGTCAACGCCTGCTGTCACTGCAAACTAGCGCTATGGCTCTGTCTTGCACAGTGTCACAGCTTTATGCTGAGCGATAGCTGTTTTAAAAGAATGTGATGTATATTATCCTCCAACTTTTTTATTGGTGATGTTCATCAGAAAGGTCGATTCTACTCGCAACCGGCGCGGCGGCGTGCGTGTTCGACCGGCACACGTAGCATGACCACCGTAGAAACGGGATTTATCGACGGAAGAATAGACAAAACCCGTTTCTATGGTGGTCATGCTACGCGTGATGGTGTTTGAACGTAAACGAAGCAAAAGGAACATGTAGCTTATCAAGTAGCGTTCCGCAGGTTCTGCGTGCTCCCATGGGAAAAGGCGTGAATTCATGTATTCAATGTGGCGATTAGGTTATCACATTAATTGGAATCACGTATTCTACATTACGTATTTTAAACGTAGGTACACATTTAAAATAATTAATAACAATTAACATTCTAGCCGTGGGACCGGTTTTTTCTCGTTTTAGTATATGCAACATTAAACTATAACAGTTTGTGTTGAATTGTTGATCTCATCGCCCCACGCGTGTCTAGTGCCTTATTATTAAGGATGGTTTATTTCGTGCCAATTTTTACCATATTTATTTTTTTAGAAAAATTCAGTTTTCTATTTTTAGTAAAATTGTTTATTTTATTATGTAAAGAGACTAATAAAAACTTGTAATAACCGCTGTACTATTTCATGTGATAACCTAATCACCACTCTGTAACCGCAGAAACCGTGTCGAAAAGCTAGTGGCCTTTCTATTGCTATTCCGTACCGCAAGTATGTATGTAGTTAAACAGAACAAAGTTCTAACTAACCAAACTCAAAGTTTTAGCGACGAATACGACAAACTTGATATTTTGATATCAAGTTGGATACGTGCTGCAGTATATATGTGCATACTCGCATGGCAATAATTACCTTTAAAGTTGCAATAAAATATGTATGATGTTATTACCGGGAATCTGGGTTACACGGGATTAAATTACCATGTGGTACAAAACACTTTGCATTTTAATTTGTAGTCAATATAATTTGTTATTGTGTTAAAATTTGAGGCAATGTAGGTAACATAAATTAAACTAGAGTTGTCTTAGTTTATTGATGAAGGTTCAGTTTTAGGAGGTACCAGTTTGTCCTCATTGTTTATTGACAACAGTTTGAGTATGAAACTAACTTGAGAATTGTTAACTCGGAAAATAATTAGGTAGGTACTTACGCTAACCAATATTCATGATCTGTATATGTCACCGAAATTTAATATATATGATTTTATTTTTATAGGTTAATAGAAGTAGGAGGAACAAGATGTAAAGTTCAATCATCCTTTATAGAAAAGGGAGGATCCTCCGACCAAACAGGTGTCTTGTCCAGGCAACTGCCCAACGATTGATGTCGGAAAGTATATATATGCTGAATGCGCGATAAACAGTGCTTGCGCGATGCAGGATTTGTGTCACGTCAGGTCTTTGATGCTAATACACATGTGACGTTGTAGATGCCGCCACAGGTTGCTGATGAAAATATGTGTTAAACTACTAACTTATTCTCAGCCTAATGACAAGGATAATTTTCCCATAACACGTTTCACTGTGCAATAAATGCGGCTGAGTGAGTGGCTCTCCTGCATTACGGATCGCAGGTTCAATCCACCCCGGAACAAATTGCTGGTTGGGGTCAGGGTATTTATTTTGCTTCAGAGATTTGTGTTTCTATACGCACCAAACCGATCTTTATCATGATGTTTGGTGCAAAAACGCACTAAGAAACATCTCATTAAGTTAATCGTTTGTTTTTTTTTAATACACCATAATAAATTATTTCTAATTTTGGGCTCATACAAAGCACTAAAGAAATAAGTCTCTACAGCCGATCCTACCCTCGTTCACAGGCTACAGGAATGTACGAAACAACTTTACTAATTAACACTACAGAAGTAAGAGTACCTACTGCTCACGACGTGCAAGATAATGGAAAACGTTGAGACGATAGCGCCGCAATTCCAGAACTAATGATTCGGAGCCATTGACTTAATGCGGTGCCTAACTTGCTTGAATGTTGCCGGATTTGGTTAAATTACTTCTTACACTAACATTTGTTTTAATCATTGTGAAATTAGAACGAAGTTTTCTATTGTTTTGTGAGAAAGTTCTTGTGGAATTGTGGTAGAAGTTCGCATTGTAGAATTTACTTAAAGCTGGGGTAACTTTATCAGTGATTGGCACTTGAGGTTTTAGCGTTGGCATACCTAATCGAAAAACATCTATCAACTTTATGAATCCACTTAAGTAGATCGATTGGATTTTCTAGCCTTCTATCGGTTGACTTCACGTCGGCTGATCTCGTTTTCTATCGATCGACGTGGTCTAGTGAGTGTAGTAATCACAATTTTAGCCCTGCACCTTTACAAGACATAACTAGCTAGTAAACTGAAGAGACAAAATATAAAGCTATTAAAACAAGGGCGTAAATTGAATCAAATAAAACTATTCTCTTCTAACTAAGTTACATGCTCATTAAGCGAAGTAATGTGATCACCGTCTGTAATAGAATCGGCACTGTCATTTACTCGTGGTCATTACAGAGCCTCCCTTGCCGTAATAAGAGGACCCGCTATTATAAGACTGGGAATCAAAGTAAATAACGTCGTTAGTTTGACTTTTCATTGAATTTTCTTGTAAGTAAATTCAAAATAAGAAGGTTGTATTTGATTTTATACTGTTTTGAATACCGTCTAAAAAATAACTTTTAAGATAAAAAAATCTGTACATTATTATAAATTAAAGTCGCTTTTCGTGTCTATCTGTGTGAGCGCATTGTTCTTCTAAACTAAGCAACCGATTTCGATGTAGATTTTACCATCATTTAGACAATTTATTCGGGAAGGTTTATGTTGTTTATAATATACTGATATTAAACTTATATTTATTAAATGAATCTCGACGGGTAGCTAGTATTAATTTTTTTCATTTCTATGAATTCTATTGAGACCGCAACTGCCCATCCCATATTAAATGAACACCCGAATGTCATTCAAAAGCTACGTAACACTATTGTCAAAAACACACTACAAATAAAATTGACTGAAAAATTTCATTAGTGTATTCCAGGAACTAGAATATCCACTGCTATATTGACAGAATTTCAATTTACTGGTAGGTACTCATATTATGCCGATATCCGACGCTTCATTCGTGTGAAACTACATTTTTGTTTTATTCCTCTGTCACACGACATCGAGAAAATTATATATATTGAACAAGAGAGTTATTGCTTTATGATTATTTTCACTTTTTATTTTGTTATTATGTGTGTCCAAATAAATATTATTCTTTCTTTCTTTCTTTTCTTTAACGAAATTTTCATGAATTCATTTTTATATTTTTCCATGGTCGATTAAAAGATACCGAGGGCCGAGAATCAACATCATTGGATCGAATCAATAGAAATTGATCTAATGAATTCATTTGTCACTTGATTTATTTTGTGTTCAGATGTTTCAATTTGAGTGAGAAATGCCGAATGAAAGGCAAAAATGAACGAAAATTGAAGCGTCTGATATTGGCTTTTGGTCATGGTAAGTTCATTTGGGATGTGAAATTACAAAAATGCCCCATTTTTACCGCCGTGGTTAGAGGAGTACCAGACAAATTCGAAAAGTTTTTAACATTATTGAAAATTATAGAAACGTAGACGTACTCTTTTTTCAAAATTTTAATGTAAAAAATAATTGAATCGGTTCAGTTTTCGAGAAGAAAAAAGGGGAATACTAAACGTCGATTTCGTCAATTTTTTTTGTGATATAATTGGCCTGAGCTGCAGCTATCATATCGCACTCTACGGGGCAGTCTTGCGGTAAGTAGACGGTAATAGTTTCTTCAAATACCTATTTTTCAAATTCCTCGCAAGCCCTGTTCCCTCTTAAGTTCACTATGCTTAAGTCTTGATCACGGGGAAAATCGAGATAAAAAGTATCCTACGTCCTAACCCATGTGCCAAATTTCATCCAAATCCATTCAGTCGTTTTAGCGTGAAAGCGTAACAACAAACAAACTCAGTTTCGCATTTAATTAGTTAAGATTTTGCCGCCCGGCTGTGCCGATTAATGCCGACTCGAACAAGTGTGTATAGAACGCCTAATATGGTAAGGACGACAACGCGAACGGTGTGGTTACTGACGGAAGGAGGCCGCCATGACACTCCACGTTCTTCTCCACTAAAACACCTATACGAAAATAAAACCTGGTAACATACATAGTTTGATATACTCTGATTATAAGGTAGGTAGATTAATAGCCTTGGAACGTTGGAATGGTTTTAATGTGCGTTCATTTCACGCATCAGGATTTTTAATCTTTTAATGGCTCTTGACAGCATTTTTCATCGTGATAGGCTTTGTACGCAAATGAAATACCTACACGGATTTTTACTTTAATTAAATTTTATACTGAAATTTCTTTCTATCTCTGTAAGAACGTCATTCGTTCAAGTTTTATGTGGCCATAAATTATTGCATTTGATGAGATTTTTTAATTAAAATCTCTTTTTAGTCACCTTTTATTGTAATTTAATTCTCTTTTATTGCCTAGTTAACTGATCAATTAATGGTGAAAAGGCACGTGGTACAGGATTTGTTAATATAAAAATATGATTGTCAAATCGTTGGATGTAAATAACCAGAATACTCGCGAATTTTCGCGTTGTTGCATAACTTTTTAATTAGCCGAGATTTTTCATTCATATACTTTATGGCACTTCTGTAGGTCATCATGCTCATGAGCTATCCGAATATCAAAAAATATTCGGCCTAGGTCTGAAGAGGGACGCGTGAAAATTGATTCGCTGTTACAATGTGTAGTAGAATAAAGATCCATCAAACCACAAAATATTTTCTTTTAAAGAAGAAAATACGTTTATTTGCGGTAAATATGACGTAAAGAAAAAACAAAACACGAGAATAACAAATTGGGGGAAAATATGCATCACATCCACGCAAAACGGCCATCGCTCAGCATAATGCTGCGACCCTATGCGAGACAGAACCGCAGCGCTGGTTTTCAGCGACAGTCGGCGTTGACGTGATGACGTCAACCGGTGCAGCATATTTTGTCTATCTGTATCTGATATGGCTGGAAAAGGAGTGACCTCCTGATGACGACTAAAAGAGAAGTATGGAAGAGAAAGAGATGTTGCGTCGACCCCAAATAAATTGAGATAAGGGCGGCAGAATGATGATCATGACGTTTATCTATACACAAGCTAGTACTGCAACAAATTAATCTACATCAGTGACACGTGAAAGTGGTCTCTATCGAACCCCAAGTGTCGACGATGACCTGCAAAGGGTCCACGTGAGCGGGAAAAAAAATGGGGGTCCATGAGATGTAAATGGGGGTCCACGATAGTAGATCTCATTTAAGCAGGTCGTGACTTTAATTTTATATAAATAAATACAGATATCTATCTATATAAGTTACGTTTTTATTTTCTCTGCGTGTGAGTTTTTATTTTGTAAAAAATATTTTTCCGCAGTCAATTGTGTGTGTCAACTTTTTAATTGGCTAGACCTCCAACTTTATGTGTGCAAAAGATCACGGAGATTTGTTGCTTAGTTTTAAAGTGAAAACGTTTTATACAAACTTACCATACTATTACGGTTTTGTATATAAACCTATTTTTGAAATTATAATATTAGTACAAAATGAAAATCTTAGCTGTAGTATAAATTATCTTGATAAAAAAAATATTGAAGAAAAAAGTTATGAAGTCCGAAATTAACTTGAACGAAGTAAAAATTTTCTTGAGGCAAGAAAATTTTCTTGAACTAGGAAAATATTTACTTCGACCAAAATAATTTCGGGCTTCATAAGTTTTTCTTGAATTTTTTTTTTTGTTTTTCATACTTCACGAAAGTTAGAAAATTAAATCTTTCAAAGCACTATACCCAGCAAAAACACATTTTAAGTTGATGAATTTGCAAAAATTAAATATTCGGTAAGCAGGGGTAGGGTTCTATCCAAAACCAAAAAACATGCCAAGTGGTCGACAACATAAAAAGATCATCTTCAGTGGCTAGTTGTACAACAATGTAAACAAAATTTCTAGGAGAACAGCTAAAACTATTTTAAAATAATAAAAGTTTACAATTTACCACAGATTATCCATTTTATGCCCAACCATTTTAAGTGCTTCCCACAATCTCGAATACAAGCAAAGCTACCAACATTGTAACAACAATCACGTCCAGTTTTATCACCAACCGAACAACGAGACATAATGAAGATATATCAAGCATCATAAACGGGCTCCTGTTCATGCATTACGGTACTCAACGGATTAAAATTACTTTGTAACGTGGTTTTGCTATCTCAAATGAGATTATACTGTTACGATACGTTAAAACAAACATTTGAAGCCTTTCGAAAGCCTCTTTAGGTTTATCTTTTGAATTATTTGAAGGTTAGTTTTAGTTGTGTGGTTTAGTTGGATTTTGTTAATGATATACCTTTTATGTTATCTTAGTTGGAGTATGCGGGTTGCGGTTTATTGTAAAAGTTTGAAACAGTTATCTTACAGCTACGATTAGATAAATTGAAAGTTTTTACTACGGAGGATTTATCATAGGATTTTAAGAGGAGACTCCCTAAATTGTATGTTAATTAGCATTAATATTCTGAAACAGCCACGCATACAATCAACATGGAACTTTAGTATGTGATTTATTGGATATTTTTCTTTCCATGTGTTACAAGACAGTTACGTAATTGTAACATTTTCACTCGATTCATGTTTTATTCCAAAATTATGTCTTTATTTAAAGGTTATTTAAATAAAATCAAGATTACTCGGCTTTTACGTTTAAAATAAGTATTCACAGTAAGGAAATATAGTTTATTATCCAGCCACAAGATATTTTTTCTCTAGATCAATTATTACTTTAGTTATAAACGAAATAAGAATTGAGATGTACGCCATTTAAGTAGTTCCGTGGTCGAACATGATCAAAAAGCACACGCGATATTCAACTTTATTACTGATGTTATGCCCTGGCCGCATCTGCGCCTATCGTGACAGAGCAATGCGTGCCGAAGTTTTGTATGTTTTGCTCGCTAAAAAGTTATCGCGCTAATGCAGTGGTCACATTACTTAGCAGCTACATAATTTTAACGAATTATCATGCAATAATCCAAGATGGCTCTCCATTATTTCAACAGAGCGTTTACGCAGTCCGGAAACAACAGTTGAAATGACCAATTCTAGTCGGACCACGCGCCATGCTATTATGTACCGCCACCCGGGCGATAAGTGCTACGCAGCCCGAACTATCGCGACGATAACCGATAATGGTTGGTCACATCTGCGTGTATCGTATCACTGTGCGAAGCTTTGTCACGGAAGACGCAGATGAGGCTCCAGCATTAAACACATAGTGGACTGGCAAGAATTTCCACGCAAGCTTCGCCCCCATGCAGGGTGCATTAGGGCGCTTGTGTGGAAATTGTCTTTAGGGTGCCTGATCTTAATCTGATATGCGTAACTAAATTATTTTCTGAGGCCCCAGCACGAACGCGCGACGTAAACATAATGCAAAATAGAACGAGTTTTGAATCGAAAAACTAATAATAACTACCCTATAGCATTTTGGTTTAAACAGCGAAATAGTAGATTGTTTTCCTAGGGGCCAAACAACTATTTTTAAGACTGGAGTGTTTCTTTGAATCCTGAGCAGAGCGAAGGATTCTAAAGTAGAATCCTGATTGCAGCAAGGGATTCAAAGTACGTCACTCGAGCTTAAAATAGTGTAGCTCCCAAGGTGCACACTCTACATTTTATCACCCACTATGAGAAAAAAAACGTGTGCGATCCGACTCCCATCTCTCACGTATGATTTAAAACTAAAACAAAATGTTCGCACCCGCCATCTTGGATTTACAGTTTGACCTCTTTATCGACTTTAGCACCTTTAAAAACTATGATAACGATACCCATGACGAAAAAATTGAAAATTTTCGCAGGTGCCATCATGGATTTTCATTTTGACCTCACTATCGGTTTTAGCACCCTCGAAAACTATGAAAACAAAACCCATGAAAAAAAAATTGAAAATTTTCGTAGCCGCTATCTTGGATTTTCATTTTGTCCAAATTCACATTTTCTCTCCCTCTCTCTTGCCAGGCTGTTACTTGTTCATACAATGTTCGTGATTGATCACTTTGGTGATTGGAACTTTTACTAACAATATCCACATTCCAAATTCAAATCACTTTTAGTCCCTAGGGATTAAAAAGCTATTTTAGTCCCTGTTTACGGAGAATAAATTAGGTATTTTTGAATAGATGTGATAAAAATTATAATAAGTATCACCCATAAATATAAATAAAATCTTAATACTAACTAATTAAGTAAATAATTATTATGTGCGTGAGTGCTGTAAGTAGAGGTTTTTAATTTTAAAATCGTTTGAATTTACTTTACGTTAGGTCTACTGGTTCTATAGGCTGACAACAGTAAGAACAATGTTGCGTTTAAGAGCTGTAACTGTTATGGTCATCATTGTTGTGGAATATTGACACTGACAGCTCTTGAACGCAGTTTAGAAGTGCTGATCGCGTTCAGTTTCATAGATAAAATTGGCACTAAGTCTACGACAGCGCTAGCCATTGAGGGTCCAATTTTTGATAGTTATTGAGGTGATGGAGATAGTAAATGGTGCACCTGAAAATCACATTGATCACATCCGAAAAGATAAGTTTTATTCTAACGGAATTCTTTCATGAACGTGCGGGTGACACCCAAGCGCGGGTAGAAACGAGGACCACAGACAACAAATTGTTTTGCATAATACTTTGTCCTGTTATAAGAATATGAAATAAATTGTAGTATGAAAAATAAGTTAATATTTTAGTTTGAATTATGTTTAGTTTTTAAGTGACAACGAAACAATGTTTGATAAAATGTTGTTTTACATTATTTTTATCAAATCGTAACATAAAAACAAGCCTAAGTAATTATATTTTTATAGGTTTTAGGATACAGAAACTCTAAAGAAAATAAAACCGCAATTATTGTTCCAATATCCGTTAATGGTTCTTACGCTCTGTTTTTTATTTAAAATACCCAGCAGCTTGTTCAAAATTTTAATTTTTGCGAACTAAAATGAAGTAGTTTTTTACGATATTGTAGAATAAAATAAAATTGACTGATGTTAAAATGTAAGTAGTTGACAAAATAAATGTCTTTTTCTGGTGGTTATAAAGAAAAGCGTTAAGCCTCCAAACACTAGAACAAAACAGGAAAATTATAATGTAATATCACGAAAAACACTATCTATAATAATCCCTAGCAATGGTATTTACACAAGAAAAACAACACTATTGGAACAAATAAGCTGTGTATTCCACTTTTCCTGTTCACGTAATTGCTACTTCGTCGCAATACGTAGGTATGTGGGTAGTTTTACTTTTTGTGAATGTTTTTGTGACCACACGAGCTCGCTGTGTTGTCGGAAGGTACCTAAGTGGATTAGTTGGTTACCTCCGGCTTACAATACCTATTGATTAATTGGCACGGTTGCTATCACAAGGCAGACTGGCTGATAATATTACCACGGCATAAGGTTCTTGTATATCTACATATAATATGTATAACAACTTATAAGTTGCTAAAAGGGAATAGAAAGGTTTTGGACCCATGTTCGATTATTCTTACAATACTTTAGGTATTTCAAGGTATATTGCTATCTAGTCTTTTAAGATTACATATTAAAAGATTTGAACGTTAATGCATACCTAATTGGCCAGTTTCAGTTCTAATAGGTACTAACCTTAGTTATAATATAATATAATTTAATAACACCAGTCACACAACGGCTGAAAAAAATACAAAAATCATAAATCATTATAACTTTCGAACAGTCCAATAAAATTCTAAACAAATTAACATAAAGTAAATACGCGATGGCATTTGTAATAAACATGCCTATTGACTACAAAATTCGGAACATTCAAAATGGCGGCCTAACAAAATGAAGAGGGGCTTTAAAAATCCCGTCATTTTCCCTTAAATAGGATTACAGGGAATACAATGGCTTTTATATACATAGGTATACAGATAATGTAACGTTACCGATGATACAAAATGAGGTGCAGTGATGCGAGTGACGGATTTTGTAAGGCTCGAATATCCGGCCGAGCTTAGGTGCCACTCCAGCGAGATAGGACAATGCCATAATAAATGCGCTGGTTTAATTAGGGGCTCACATAATTAATGAGTTAACATGTGGATTAGAATTTTTGTAAAGCGAAATTCTGAATATCCGATACCGGGAACTTAATATTTCATATCAATTGCAATTTAAATTTGAATAGAGCCAGAAGTGCTTTAATTGTACATAGCTAGATCCAAGTTGTGTTGAATAAATAATTGGATGAAAACGGTAACAAGAATTTCGATAGTCACAAAGGGTCGTTCAACTACAGACGCGGGCGTGGAATTACTGAAGAGCATATTCGAGGCCTGGGAGGAGTCGCAAGATGCTCTTGGCATTTTCTGCGACTTGTCCAAGGCCTTCGATTGCGTACATCATGACACACTCATCAGGAAACTGTACCACTATGGTATGAGGGACAAGGCTCTTGACCTTCTGACTTCTTATCTGAACAACATAATTCAGAGGGTCGATATTAATGGCAAGAGATCTGCAGGATCTGCGGTCACTATGGGCGTTCCGCAGGGTTCAATTCTAGGTCCTTTCTTATTTCTAATTTATATAAATGACTTACCTTACCACATAAGGGATAATCACAAGATCGTCTTATTCGCAGATGACACTTCCCTCATTTTTAAAATCAAACGTCAGTTAGTCAACTATGAACAAGTTAACGATGCACTCTCTAAAGTTGTGCATTGGTTTAATGTAAATAATCTTCTCCTGAACGAAAAAAAAACTAAACTCCTTAGATTTTCAACGCCAAATGTCAGGCAGCTAACTACTAATGTTCAAGTTAATGGAATAGAGTTGGACCCTGTAGAGTCAACAGTTTTTCTTGGAATAACTATTGACGGTAAATTACAATGGGGCCCACACATAGAAAAATTGTCAGGAAGGCTTAGTTCGGCCGCTTATGCTGTTAAAAAAATTAGACAGATAACTGACGTAGATACAGCCAGAATTGTTTATTTTAGTTATTTTCATAGTCTTATGTCTTATGGGATTCTTCTCTGGGGAACCTGTGCGGACATTCATACTATCTTTGTTCTACAGAAAAGGGCTGTTCGAGCCATTTACAACCTAGGTCCAAGGGATTCCCTTCGAGAAAAATTCAGAGAAATAAACATCCTGACTGTAGCCTCACAATATATTTTTGAAAACCTATTACATGTACACAAAAATATATCAAATTTTAAGAAAATGACCGATATTCATAGTTTAAATACCAGGAATAAACACAACCTTGCTGTACATCGCACACGTCTCCACAGAGTAGGCAACTCGTTCATGGGTCAATGTATACGCTTTTACAACAAACTTCCCATTGATATTCGAAACTTACCCATTAAACGATTTAAAAGCTGTATTAAAACCAAACTTTGTAAAAAAGGGTACTATAAAATTTCAGATTATTTAGAAGATAAAAAAGCGTGGGATTGAGCTGCTCGCTCTGCTAAGCTTTGTGATAAAACTATAAAATTTGACATTTTAATTATTATGTAAATCATTAAAAATACCAGTTTTTTTATATACATATTGACATTGTTGAAATTTATATACAAAATAACATGATTACTTTGTAAAGTATTATATTGTTTTAATTATTGTGAATGTGAGGACTATGTGGATATTTTATTTTTATTGTTTTTCCTTTCTTTAATTTTTTCTTTCTCAGTTAGTTTAAATGATGGTCTGGCAGTTTGAGTACTTTATGCGACCTACCCAAATGTCCTTTCTTTGGTATTGTTCGTCGAGTTGAGCTCCTTAAGTTCTGAGTTGAGCTCTACGATTACTGACAAATGCTTGCACTGACTGGACAGGTCCACTCAAATCTGTGTGGTTCTTTCCTCAAAAGACCATTTCAGACACTAATCTACATGGTCCTCATATGGCCTGACCAAGATTATGTCTGGACTTTAAAAGAGACTGTGACCTCTGAGTTTGTTTCGGTCTTTCTTCTCAGAGTAGTCAGATAGGAAACGCCGAACTCATCTAGCATTTTCTTCTTGTTTTTTTTAATATGACGTGTAAAAGTGATTGCAATATCCTATTTACAGAATAAACAATTTCATTTCATTTCATTTCATTTCATTTCAGTAGCAGCTGTAAGGTACATTTACACCGCATGCAGGTGAGTAATATAAAGATAACTTGAAGCCGTGTATCCTCTCCTTCAGTTTCCGGTTTTTCCCTTTTATCTTTTATTGGATATGTCTGTTAAAAGACCGTTTCGTATAGAATTTGAAACTGTCATTGGACGATGTGGCATCAAAGTCAAAGTCAAAGTCAAATCATTTATTTCAAATAGGCCTTTATAAGGCACTGTGGAACGTCAAAAATTTACAAAAAATTGAATTGATTCTAGTCGCCCCTTCCAAAAGGTAGTTTTCGCATGGAGAAGAATGGGCAAGAAACTCCACCGTTACTCTTTTAAAATGTTTTACAATATTTTGTATAAGTATATTAGTTATATAATTATATGTGAGGACGATGCACCTAGAATAAAATTATTATACCACAATAGGTAAAAAGAATTAAGAATTAAAAATGAACCAACAACATATTCCAAGCATTATACCATACACATTCCAAGCATTCTTATCTTGGATATAATCCTCTAATTTGTAATATGCTTGCTTACAAAGTGTACTCTTAATATGTGTTTTAAATTTTCTTTCATTTAATTGCAATATATCACAAGGTATTTTGTTATAACATTTAACACAGTACCCCATAAAAGATGTATGTACTTTAGATAATCTTAAAAATGGTTGATCTATTTTATCTTTATTTCTAGTATTAAAATTATGTCTATCACTTATTTTATTAAAAAATGACGATTTTTTCTTACATACATAATATTTTCATAAATGAATTGGCAAGGTACCGTCATAATAGTTCCCTGCGAGATTCGCGGTGAAGTAGATTATAAATGGCTCTGACAGCTCTCTTTTGAAAAATAAAGATGGATTCAATGTCAGCAGCCCGACCCCACAGTAAAATGCCATACGACATAATGCTGTGGAAGTAACTAAAATAGACCAATCGCGCAGTTTATATGTCTGTTAACTGTCTTATCTTTCTAACAGCATAAGCGGCTGAGCTTAGCTGCCCCGCAAGAGATGTTATGTAAGGTCCCCATTGTAATTTCTCATCTAACGTGATTGAACATCTACCTAAGAACTAACATTTTACCTTTGTATTTTAAATGGACTTATTACCATAAAGTATTCTCTACAAGTTACCAAACAGCTTTTTTAGTTAAAGAGAAAATTATCTGAATATAAAATATTCCGTTTTATAAAAAAAAACTGTTATTGAAGCTTTAATCACTCAATTAAATTACTAGCACGGTTACTTTCATTTTATTTTATTGGTTAATTACACGAAATAATGCGTGTTAAAGTGTCTATTACGTACACAGCACATTAGTTATATTCAAATTTGTATTGTCATTGACAACATAATATGCGGAATAAAGCGCACATGAATAGAATATTAATTTATAAACTAAGTTGCCTGTAAATCCATTGTTGTAATGGTATCTTCATTTTAATATTATATTTCATCTGACCGTTAAATTCAATTTAATTTTATAATAAATAGGTTCTTTATTCCAAGTGGGTAATAATAATGGCAACTCATGGCATCGGATCAACTGACATTTATGAAACGTTAAAGTTTTGATTCATAATCAACTTACTTTTTTTAATTATAACATTACAACACAACAAAAACAATTACTACTAACTAATAAATAAAATGTACCCTAAAGCCGTTTGTCCACCGTCCACTACGTCAACGGAACGCCAACGAGAAACGAGATTATTCAAAGCAAACGTGACATCCCTGACAGCAATCGTTTGTCCACCGCGATTATCGAACGCGGCGGTTCAGTATGTTATGAGTATGATTGACAAAACAAAACCCGGGCGAATGGCGCCGATGCGACGGCAGTGTGTGGACAAGATCAAATGCGACGAGCCGTCGACACGCGCACAAAGTAATGTATCGCTACTTCGGCACCGTCTCATTGACGGTGGCGGTGGACAAACGGCTTAAGGCACATGAGCACGACGTTTCAACCTACATGCGCGTCTCATGTAACATGTGTTGTTTGCGCGTCGACAGTGTGTTTTCTGCCTTGAAAAAGCGCCCTAGTTGTGTTTGCAGAGCGTATACGCGCGCCGACAGCACATAAAAAACGCTGTGCGTATAGATAGGCTCTTACCGTCTTTTGTTGTGCCTGAACGATCTAAAATTACGAATAGACTGAGTCTGGCTGACTTAGTCTATTCGTGTTCCACAGTGGCTGTTTAATACAGGCTGTTACCTAATTAAGTACAGACCACACAAGTATCAGTAGGTTCCCGAATAATTACCCAAACTATAGCTTCCTAGAACTGCAAAATTCGAGTCCGTGCAAGACAAACTGTAAGGTAGGTAACTGTATTGTTAGTAATACTAATGAAACTAACTGAGCAAGTACTCGGCCAGTAGTTACCCAACTTTGTCCAGTACCTATAGACAGTTCTGGACTAACTTTAGCTTATTCAGGAAGGCGGAACCTCGTTGGCCAGTTTGGTATAAAAGAGTAAAAATAGAAAGTGTTCGACTGTTTTTTCTATAGGTAAACCTAGAATTGGAATTATAATCAAAACTGGAGATGGATTCTTCTTATTTCTTATTAACACAAACTATAAATATCTAATGCAGTACTACACCGTCCTCACACACCTTCTACCAGCATTTATACTGAAAGTGGGCAACGTCGCAAATAACTGTCAAATATTTCACTGTTTTGATTAATTTGGCAATATTATTGTATGAAAATAACAAATAATAGGTCTTTGCCTATGAAATTGCCGTTTTGTATGAAAAAATTTAAACGAATTTTTTTCATGTATTTTTTATTTGTATTAATCGAAGTAATCACCCATGCAATCAATGCATCTTTGCCAACGCAGTGGCAGTTTATTGATGCCCTTCTTAAAGAAATCAGCTGGACGGGAGGCAACAAATTCTTCAAAGGCATTTTGTACTGCCTCTCGGGTATTGAATTTTTTTCCCGCCAAGAAGTTATCCAAATTCTGGAAAAAGTAGTAGTCTGTAGGCGCAAGATCTGGTGAGTAGGGCGGATGACGGAGAGCTTCCAACCCCAGTTCTTGTAACTTGGAGACCGTCTGCTGTGCAGTATGAGGTCGCGCGTTGTCGTGCAGGAGCAACGGAGACGACCAATGCTGGTTGGAGATATGCAGGCTTCTCCATCATTGTGTTCAGTTCTTCACAGTACACATCTGCAGTAATGCTCACCCCGTTTGGTAAGAAGCTGTGATGAATCACACCGGCGCTAGACCACCAAACAGTGACCATCACTTTTCTAGGGGTAAGTTTTCGTTTAGGGCATTGTTTAGGTGCTGAACCAGGATCCAACCAACTTGCTGAGCGCTTGCGGTTATCAAACAGAATCCATTTTTCATCGCAGGTAACAATGCGGTTCAAAATTCCTTCATTTGTGTGTCTGTTGAGCAGTGCAAGGCACGTCTCGACGCGTACTTCGCGCTGGCGATCATTGAGTTCGTGGGGCACCCATTTGTCAAGCTTTTTTACCTTGCCAATTCGATGCAAATGGACCAATATTGTTTTGACACTAACGTCGAAAGCTGCTGCTAATTCAGCCGTAGATTGTGTATCATCAGCTTCCACAATCGCCTTTAATTCGTCATTGTCGACCAAAGTCTTCGGACGACCGCGAGGTTCATTTTTTAGGTCGAAATTTCCAGAACGGAAGCGAGCAAACCAATAACAGGTGGTGCGTTGGTTTGTAGTGTTAGCTCCGTAAACGTCGTTGATGTTGCGTGCCGCTTGTGCCGCGTTGCTGCCACGACGGTACTCATATTCCATAATTACTCGAATTTTTAACGTATCCATGATGACGAAAAAGATTGAAATGCAATGAAAATGTAACACTAATCAATAAACAAATGACTACTTTTGGAAAAAAAAAACATGTTTTTAAAATAAAATTAATTTGAAATTAGAATTCTTAGCCAAACAAAAAATATTTTGATTTGAAATGGCCAGTACTGCAGAATGGCAATTTCATAAGTAAAGACCTAATATGTCTAACTAGTGAACTAGAATATTAACACTGAATTGCAATTATAACACTGAATTTGATATTGAAACAGTTTTAGGTGTAAAAAAGGCATTTTTAAAGTTTCCAAATACTTTTTTTACATCTGGTGGTGTCGTGGTGACTCGCCTCACGAAAGCTTGCGGGAGTGATGATGATGATGACGTCACGCTGAAGTAGTTGCACGGAGGCTGCGCTTTCATACTCGGGGTCACCAATTTAGAGGCATGAGGAACATTGTGTAAAGTTCACTCATCCTCTATAGAAATGGGTGGATCCTCCAACCAGACGGGTGTTGTATCTGGCAACTGCCCGATGGTTGATGTTATATATGTTTTTCGCGCGGTTAACTCTAATTGCGCGATGCAGGATTTGTGTGACGTCATGTCTTTGATGCGTAGTTTGTATGTGGCGATGTAACCGCTACAATTGCATTTCACAATCAATATTTTAGTTCACTAGTTAGCCATGTTTCTTATTTCCATACAATAATATTGCCAAACTAATCAAAACTGCGAAATATTTGACGGCAATATACGACGTTGCCCACTTTCAGTATAAACGCTCTTAACAGTGTACTTTGAAAACATTGTAGAAACAAATTGTTAGTTTTAAAACAGTAACCGTGGAAATTCTTGCCGGCTCTTCTCCATAGGAAATGACCAATTGGGACCGTGCACCTAGTAAAATAATAATAGTAGAACTTGAGCGCTAAAAATGTATGACGGTCAGTAAACTAACTGACCAGAGAGCGTCGGACGTAGGTACATTTATTTAAGGGTCACACGGGAGTTTATCACTTGGGAAACTTGGGGACGTTATTGAAGGCACCCCGAGAGACGAACTTAGAAGTGTTTAGATGGAAATATAAGGTAGGCACTAAGTCAAAAATATTATATTTTTACATGAAAGCACCGTCATTCTAAGCTAAACTAGACTGGAGTGTTAAAACTTATGCTATACATCGTGACGTAATTTAATTATAGTGAACGGTTTCATTTAATATTGCGTTTAGCACCATTTAAATGACGCAAAATGATTCCTTTGCCGCCTTCCCCGTTTAATAACACCAAGCACGTAGACTTCAGCCGCACTCGACGCAACACGCACACGTAACAAAGTTTTAATCAACTGAATAAAATCCGTCTGTCTGGCAATGTAACGCAAATCGAATCGTTCTGAAGTTGAGTCATATTACGTAGTCTGGTTTCAATCTAAATCCATAAATAGTCTGAGTGTAAAATGTCCTACAGGTGATGTAAAAAGGGAACTCAGATCAGAGATCAGAGTTTTTTTCTGGCATTCTAAGGCGTCTCATCTTGCCCCAAAACGTACTAAACACGTTTAGTGCTAAACGAATTTAAAACATCTTTCTGTTTCACTCAATCTTTTGACAGTGATAGAATTATGTTTTAACGATTAACGCCAAATGTATTTAGGGAATTTTGGTACAAGTGGTCATAAATCCTATATTTCTATAATGAGCAAAATTTGTTTATGTGTACATGTTGCAGTAAGATGGTTATAGTCGTGATATAGTTATATCCCTAGGGATATAGCTGTATACCGGAATATATTTATATGAAAGCGGTTCATAGCTGTTGGAATGCCCTAATTTTGTTACTGCGACCATTTTCGAAATCGTCACAGCTCTAACCTAACCTAACCTATTTGGTCGGAGTGGTCTCATATCTGGAAATAATCGTTTTCTCTATTTTCACCCAAGCAAAGCTCGATCGCCCAGGTACTCTTACTTAAATGTGATTAAAATTCTGAGGTAGCTATATTAGTTGCCAGTACATCACTTGCATGGCACTATACCATTGCTATTCCACTGCGACAATGAAACCGTTATAGGTATACTGTCTTACAACTTATAACTTTGCCTCCACCAGATTCCTCAACTCCTGATTTATACTAACAAATAGTCTTGAGGGTCACTTAAATTCAAGACGAGTGCAATTGAAGATCGAGTGAACGAGTTTTCATACCCGTGTCACCCTTTTCAAAGGGATGACATGCGCCCTTCAGGCGCCCTTACTTCACACCCCAAGGATCAAAGTGCCATAACACGAACTTCAAACTATGTAACGAATACATTCGCATTTACAGTTTTCTTCATTACATTTTCTTCCGAACTGACATTTGTCATTTTATTTTAATGAGTAGGTACTGAATTAATTCGAGCCTTTTCGCAGCTTTTATTTAGAAATCACCCACATTTTATGTTTAGCATAATTAGCCTATAATGTTCCCTCTGCTTGGACACAGGCCTCCGTCTGGGTTGGTAGATGTCACGTTTATTAGATTTTTAGGTTCTAGGACATGCCGGTTTCCTCACAATGTTTTTCCTTTTAGAAATCGTTAACATTTTCTGATTGTTCAAGTTATAATATCTATGCCCAAGGTCTCTTTAGTCGAACTTTTATGGTTCTAAAAATGAAATAATTATTTACTACTTACCTACATACCTTACCTACTTATAAATTCTCTCGACTGAAAGAAATATGTCACTCAAACATGTTTCCTTTTATTCGCGGAAAGCTTGATATGACATTGAGAAGCATTGAAGAAATAGGATGCGAACGCTAGTGACAGTACTTTATATAGAAGCTTTTTGATTTTTTTGCCCTGTCGCCTGGTACTATAATCAGCCAAAAATTCGAAGACATGTGACATCTACCAATCCGCACTGGGTTCGCATAGTGGATTACGGCCCACTCCCTAAATCTTTGTGAAATATTAAGTATATAGCATATTAAGTTGAAGTAAAAGTTATAACCACTGATTTTTGTGGCCATCACTGGCACTAAACAGTAAGTTTTATCAAAACCTAAAACGAAAAAATATCTGTACCAAAAAAAAGCAGTGCAGTATTTCAGCACATCCAACGTATCCGCGGGTAAAAGCTTGTCACCGTGCCGGCGTTGATTTTCCTCTGACGCTGACGCCAGGCGCAGGCGAAAAAATCCAATGTGTACGATAGTCCGATACCAATACCTACCTATAAAATATAAGGTACCAACAGTGTTATGTAGTATGAAGTGTATTGTAGTTACGTATCGATATCCTTCCAGGCCTCAGAAAGCACCTTAAGCCGTTGGGGCCATCTGTCATTTGTAGATCTTTGACAGTCGTTACGGGTAGTCAGAAGCCCGAAGGTCTGACTACCAGACTTACCAAAGGGTATTGAATTACCCATTAATTGGATGTGGAGGTCAGATTGGCAGCCGCTTCATGTAAAATACTGGTATCTAGCTGCCGATGCCGACCTCAACATAGTTGGGAAAAGGCTAGACAGATGAATGTAGCGTAGTCTAACCGCATTTACTTTAACATTTCAATTGGGAACACATAAAATACTTTTGGAAAATATTATAGTTGAGAAATTCAGATATTACATTTGGAGTTCGTGTAGTCCCCAGTAGATATTTATTGTTTAGGTAAATATTTCTGTAGCAAGTGATTGCTCCGGGACCAATTTTCCGTTCGTTCGAAATATTTACACATTACAAACTTACACCAGATGGTCGAAATTTCAATAACTAGTCCAACTTTAATAAAATATCGTAGTAACTGAACGTCCTAACTGAAATTTATTGCAGCAACTTTTTTGTCGTTACAAGCATATGCTAACCATTTTATATGGGCTCCTGTATCCACCGCTCGTTTTCCAATACAAAATTTTATTGGGAAATTCTATTGGAAATTCGTTTAAAGATGATATTTGTGCGAGTTTGAGCCGTATTATTATCATATTCAAATATTCAGATGTACTATGGAAATTGACTAAACGTATGAACATACACGAAGGCTTGCTTGCGGTTTTCTCTGAGAACTGTGTTTGCATTGAATCAAAATTCAATAAGGAATTCCTTCAAACCAATTTTCATACGTATTCGAGTTTGCACCGCTATGGATAATGTTTGAAGAAGAAATCATTCTCAATCTAAATTACTTTGGCGAAAATAAACTATATTATGTCGGTTCATTATGTCTATTGCCTCTGAGGTCACAGGAACTCTATTTCACTAAATCATAAACAATATAGACGTGATAGTCGCCGATAGTTACGAAGCCGTTCGATCTTCTCGTATAAGCCAGTCCAGGCCAGGCTTACTGCCCAGTCTGCGACGGCTGCGTGTAACACTCGTTCGGTAGTATTTGTTGAACAACAAAGCCAACCTGAAGCAATGACTACATATATTATATTCGATTTGCCGCCCGGCTATGCCGATTAATGTCGAGACTAACAAAGCGCAGGGCACACTTGGAACGAAGTGAAGTTCGTTTAGCTTGGTTCATATAACTGCCGCGTCTTGTCATATTTCGATTCATAGTTCGCGGTGTTAACCGAAATATGAAAAAACGCGGTAGCTACATGAGCGAGCTAAACGAACTTCTTCGTACCCAGTGTGGCGTGCACTCAAGTGTGTAGCATGCCTAACATATTCGTTTCGACACTCGAAGAAACTATAAAAGATATAATGTTCAGCGTTGTACGACTGTCGTCGGTTTGGTAATAGCCATATAGGTGAAAAGCAGAAAACGTACACGTTATGCAAAACAAACTATCTGTTTCGTAAGATAACGACTTATCTCCACGTACAGTGTTCGAGTCGTCAGGTGTGGAAACTTTCCTCAGTATGTTTCTAAAGTAGGTATCTATATCCGTGGCAAAAAGACTTCAGTGATGTTTTTCTAAATGAAACTGTGCTATTTGTTTATAAACCAACAGGCTATGTGATTTTAAATGAGAGAGTATGAACAAACATTACAATATTTAATGAGTGTAGTTCGCGTAGTTGAATTTTGGGCTGATAATATAAGAAAAAGAATCAAACAGAAGGACTATACACATACATTGCAAGTACCTATCAAACCCTGATTAATGAGGCGCAATTAATTACATAGGTATTGTTCGTAGCTCTTTTGGGAACCAGCGTGTTTCGAAATACTTGAGGCAGCATGTAAATGCGGACCACGACACACACCACATGCGAACCACGCATCAAAGACCTGACGTCACACAAAATCCTGACGTCACACAAATCCTGCATCTCGCAATTAGAGTTAACCGCGCGAACAACATATATATGACTATCCGACGTCAACCATCGGGCAGTTGCCCGCCAGACACAACACCCGTCTGGTCGGAGGATTCTCCCTTTTCTATCGAGGGTGAGTGATTTTTACACCCTGTTCCTCATAATACTAATAAATGTTTGTAAAAACAAATATACCGTTATCAGTTGGCAAACTATGTAATATAACGATGAGGCTTTTGAAATAAAATAAGTTAGACAAAT
This sequence comes from Xanthia icteritia, assembly GCA_949128155.2. NCBI lineage: Eukaryota > Metazoa > Arthropoda > Insecta > Lepidoptera > Noctuidae > Xanthia > Xanthia icteritia. The sequence continues at coordinate 10,565,295 of OX421939.2, forward strand.
AAAAACCCCCTTTGTATTGATGATGCAATTATTTACTTATATTTATTATAAACTAGCTGATCGGCAGACGTTATCCTGTTCCAATTTAAATAATTCATACAACATTCCCAAAGAAAATGGAATTTCTATTTTTTGTCAATATGTAAATTTTCCCGGCAATTTTACTTTCCATGAAAACAGTAATTCAGACAATTAGGAACATTTTAAAACAAAAAATAGCCAAATTGCGGTTACCAACAAACAGCATTTCATTTCACCATAAACCAATACGCAATATATTGATTGAATCGTGTTACAAAGACTTGCCCCGACGTGTTTACTGTACTTTATACACTGAGCCACTTTGTACAGCCTACAATATTGTAATGAATATTACACGTAAAATAATGTACATAAATCCTGAAGTACCTACTTGTATCCATCACATGATTAAAATAACGATGATTGCATGTCATAATAATTCGGCAATTTATTTTATGCATGGTATGCCTATAGCCATTTTTTAAATAAATAAAGGTTAAATCAGATTGTTGTATACTTTTTTGTTAACGTTGTTGGTATGGTTTGTTAGGAGTTTCAAGGTATGAACAACCATGCTTTGTCTGAGACTCAACTAGCTTCTTGCATTTTTTCTTACTGTATTTTACGCTTCTTTTATACTACTGTAACGAACTTAATTATACAAAAATTATCGATACATTTTATCGATAATTTTTGTTTGATTAAATCGATTTTCAACTACGCTCAAGTTGTCAACTTGTATAACACTGTTGTGACAACCCTAACAGTGAACGTTCTTAGGCGTGAACCAAACGACTCAAACAGCTTTTATACCTCTTTAAACTAGTAAAAGAGCATTTGAACGTACACGATGCATGTCTGATGTAACTTTAACACGTAAAAGTGAAAACGGCAAGGGTATTAGTGTCGTGATACCGTAAAACGGACAAGAGCGTGTTATACAACATGCGGAGCAAAAGAGGGTTAGGTGCATGTTCGACTTTCTTAGGAAGTAGACTCGTTCGCAAAGGCTATAAAATATACCGACGTTTTATTTGAATTAACAAAATTCACTGATAGACAACGCAGTCTAAACCACTGGGTCTAGTAGCATGAAGTTTTACACAAGAGTTCCACAAATAACGGAGGTGAGCACTAGAATGGATTTTTGAAAATTCATCCCCTAAAGGGGTTAAGTTAAATATCGAATGAAAGTTTCTGCGGAAGTTCGTCATTTTTGCAGATAGGAAATCTCATCAGGGCTTGGTTTTTAAATAAAACCGCAGAAAGTATACGGATACAGAAAATGCTATTGCATAATATTGTGGAAGTTAATTAAAAATACAGAAGCTAAGTAGGTGTTATTGGAATAGTTTCTCGAAATGATTGACATTATGTCACCATTTTTATTTATGTTATAGATACAGTCAACCGCACACCAGTGGTATATGCCAATTTGACATCGACAGCGCTTTCATTCAAATTCAAATGTTTATTGCTCAACACAGTACATAATCATACATTTTTAGATGTCAAGTGAATGCGCAGTCCACTGTGTTGCACCAATTCAGGCATGCGAAATTATTATTAAAATCATAAGCACCGTTCAAATTATACCATTTCATAAATTCACATTAATAAGTTATACAATTTAAAAAAATAGCGCCATACACAATGTCATAAATTCAAATCAATAAGCAAGTAATGTCAGAATATATAATGCCATAATAACTAAATAATGTCTAATACAGTCAACACATAATTGACGATACAAATCAGATAATTTTAATAAAAATAAATTGGAATCCAGTATCCACCCTAATTATATGTATTATTATTATACACCCAAATTTCTGTCTGATAGAAATACACAATTAATGAATACCCATTAATTGTGTAGTATGTCTTACTTATCAGTAGATTATTGAGTTGCTTCTTCAATAAATGGATCTCTTTAATACTTTACAAAGCATTAGATAATTTATTATAAATATGTGGTGCCATTCATATCGTAGCAGGTGTTCGTGGTCAAAGTCAAACTCAAAGCATTTATTTCAATTAAACCGGCACTTTTGAATTATCAAATAGTCGGTCAGTTAGTCAGAAAGTTGAAGCTAGTTACCCATTCCAAAACGCAGGTCTCTATGGAGAAGAACGGGCAAGAAACTCCAAGAACACTCTTTTAAATATAGATATTATAAGATGGTGCCAGTGTTATCACTGATGTGTGGTTGACTGTACATAGCATTTGTAATAATGCACAGTATTTATACCTACCTGGCTCAAATTCAAATTCAAAGTCATTTATTCAAACTGGCTGAGAATCATCAGTAAACTTTTAGAACGTCAAATTTATTACATAAGAAAGTCCCCCAAAGCGCCTGCCGTTTACCATTTCCAAGTGTTTTTGCTGGGAAGAAGAAGTGGCGCAACAAACTCCTCAGCAACACAGCTCTCTGTTAAGTAAGAACTTGATCTGTTCGCCACACCGTAAACAAATTTTCTCCTAGAGCGTACTTCATGTTCCAGTTTTTAACCTTCTTTCTGATTTTGATATAAAAACCTGCTTTCGCTATGCTTTTCTAGGTCTTTCCGATATTCACATTCTACGGCTCTTCTTAATGTGAACATGACTATCCAATCACAATTAACATTATGTATATAGGGCTGCCCACTGAGGCATGTCACACCTGAAAGGTGTCTCAGTAATTCACTAGAAGATAGATGGTCTCTAAACACATGCATGCATGTATTGCTTAATCCCTAAACACAAGGATTAGTACTGAAGCCAATACTCAGGTGATTACGGCTTACTAAGTAATTGAGATGGCTGTGGCCAAGGGAGCGGATATTGATCATGTTTAAGTAGATACGTAGACGTGTCACAGGGAGTTTCAGTGTTAAGATTAGGTACTGGGATATTAGCAGCAATTTTTAGTTTTTCAAAACAACCTCTAACTTTCTGATTGACCTACTCAGCCTTAGAATTTTCAAGAACTTTTCCTCCTCCTTCTAAGGAGTTAAGAATAATAAAGTGAGTTAATCCAGCGGTTTATTTTGTAGATTTGTTTGCCAGTAATTAAAGAGCCTTAACTTATAGTAGATAGATAAATAAATGAAAGATAAAATATTTGTTTGTAACAAAGTACTTTTAAGCAAAAAAAAGCAATAATGTCAAGTGATTTCTCTAGGATAGTTTACAAAGTGACCAAAAGGCTACTTCTCGGTAACAATACAATACAAGATATAAAGGCCATCGTTTATTTTATCTAACGAGAACATTGCTAAACATGAAAGCCAGCATTTATGCTCCGACAAACAGGCTGAGTGAATTCAGTAGTTTGTAGTCTTTCTAGAAATTTCCTCTGAACCATGCGACGGTAAAAGTTTTGTCGTTTACGTCCGAGCGATTCTTTTGTAATCGAGTCACGGACCGGATCGTACCGGGTCAAACCGGGGACAATTTGTTATGACGTGGACAACGCTAATAGGAACAAATGCGTCTTTTCATTTATTTAAGTAAAAGGGTACATTGAGAAAAAACCTTTCACATTTCTTTTATTCGAGCTCTTTCAAAAGCTACTTATCTGAATGGTACTTAGTTTTTGTACGGATTTTCAATGTTTTGCAAAATCTGGCTGCTCAATATCCAAAATAAGGTACGTAAAAAAAATTATTTGTATCAAACTCTCTAGATAACCTTTTTAATTCATTTATGTATTTTAATAAAGTAGGTGTTGTGACCTTTCTCTTCCTGCTTTATGTTTTTGTTAATTATTTTTATACAAATGACGTTTGTTTTTCAATTTTGCAAATAAATTAGTTCTTTCAGCGAATTGTTAATTCTCATCAGTAAAATAGTCCCCTACTGTGCGTTCATTATAACTAGTCCCGTGACGCGATTGGTAGAACAGTTCCGTCAGTCGTCATTTTGAACTGTATTGGTATTGAAACTAAGCTTGACAAGCAATGGTGCCAACATGACGGCAAAAGACAAGTTATAGTGAACGGTCTGTACATTTTCTATTACAGTAGGTACCAACATAAGGAATACCTGTTAAAATTTGCTACATTTTACAGATGACTAAAATGTACATAGACTAACAAAAGCCGTTGCTCAGTCGTATTACCTTGCAAAGCTAATACAGGCACTTCAATATACCATATTAGCTTTAACTTGGTGCTTACCTACACCAATGCAAGATAGTACTCGTCAGTCTTAGTACTCGTTTAACTAAGACTAAGTTCAGGATATGCTAACTTTGACATTCGGTTCCGACGTACTAACTGCCGAAGCCTTGGTTAAACCCGACTTGGGTTTAACCAAGGCTTCGGCAGTTCTAGTAGGTATTTACTAAGGTTTGGTTATGTTTAATGAGGTATCTTAAGACTTTAGGAAATGAGGGATATTTTACTTGAAATAATTATAATCTTCTTTACTTATACACTACGGAAGATTTTTTTTTTCTTATAATGTTGTTTTTTTTTCTTGTGTGCTTATGACATGTGCCAAATAAATATATTTTCTTTCTTTCATATGTTTTATTTTTCTAGAGTCTAGCTAGTGCTGCTCTTCGGCAAACACAGAAAAATAATAATAATTTAAAATAAATATCGCCATGAATACACATAATACACGATGGAAGGGAAATCGAGACACAAACTTTTACCATGGATTCAGTACATAAATACCCACCAGAGTTGAAACATTTCGTGAGTTATTAAAAAATGCTAAAATGTGTAGTGCTTTATGTATGGATCAGCAGATTTCTTTTTATGGCTAATAAAAAATGTCAAGACAGGGAAAGGGTAAAAGTCACAAAAACATAGTGTACGCAGATATACGAGTACCAAGGTGGACCAATGACTTGGAACTGCGAGAATCGGCTGGACGCGGGAGGACTAAGACCGGTCTATGTGGTAAGAATAAGTAATGTTTCTGTTTATAAATAATTTTCTTACATAAATGTTGTGATATTTTTATGCTATAATAATGACCTGGTTGTATGTTAACTTCCTGCGCCCTAACAGGGTTATGTACTCATTAGTTAAGTTTTAGTTTGTAACTACGTACAGTCAGCTTCAATAAGATATATATGTCGCAAACAACTAGCTTAAAAGCCTTTCAGTTAACAGTCTTTGGAAGTAGCGCTCGCCGGCCGCTACCGCGAAACCGCTCGCTTCGTTCGCTCGGCTCGCGCGCGGTTTGTCACAGTTCTAAGCTAACCTAACCTATAATAAAATATGAATATCATTCAGGCCGCTACGCGCTAGTTAAACGGCGCCGTTTAGTAAAAAGGCTAGGCAGTTAACTGAAAGGCTAATTAAGCTTGTTGGCTGCGACATATACACGGACAAGGATTAATTTTACTGTCTAATAATAATTCCATAATATTGTATCAATGTAGGTACCTTAAATTGAGGGGCTCGTGGCTAGAGTTGCGATTTTGTGACCTGGATCCGTCAAGGGCGTGATTCAACAGATACATACACACCTCAATCACACATTAACGGCATACCTTCACTTCTTTTGATTTGTAAAAGTATAATATACCTACCTACATACATAACATGATATGCGAAGTGGAACATGACATAAGCAGAGAGAAGAAGTAACGAGGAACCTTCATTTTTATTTTTTATAGCTGTCCTAGAGCTGTAAAAAAAATTGACTTGTAACATTGTTGCGGAGGGACTCTGATCTTCAAGATACAGGTACTAACCTAGTTTAGAGGTCAGGGTTTCAATGTATTACTACCTAGCATAAGCCTCTCAATGTATGTACAAGTACTTCTACTTTACCATTGTAATAGTTATTTAGGCTTTAGTTCAATAAAGATTTATTATTTATTATTTCCTTTATTTCACTTAAACACTTATAAGTTACATTTTTTAATATTAGAACATAAAAAAATATAAAAACATTTTAAAATATAAAAAATAGTAGCCCACCGGTATCGGGAATAGGGTCCAAGCTACCGGTGGTCAGGGCTCCAGAGAGAGGAACCTCCTAACAATGCGAGCCATGTCCAGGAGTGTCGCTTTCTGAATCAAGCCCTTAATCCAGCTGCCCAACGAGAGCCCCCTTAGGTGTTGCGACGTAAGTCATTGGCTGATGCGACTATCGGCACAATGATCGCTGAGTCCACATCCCACATGTTGACAACCTCGCGAGCCAAGTCAAGATACTTAATCTATTTATCTTTCTCGGCTTTCACGAGGTTCCCGTCATGCGGGACCGTTATGTCAATAATCATTGCGCGCCGCTCTCCTCGATCCACTACCACTATATCAGGCTTATTGGCAACAATAGTCCTGTCAGTGATGATGGATCGATCCCATTACAATCTGATATTTCCATTTTCGAGAACTGGGTCGGGCACATACCTGTAGTACGGTACTTCCGATTCCACAAAGCTGTATTTCAGAGCAAGTTGCTGATGGATAATCCTGGCTACAAGATTGTGTCTATGCAAGTATTATTTATTTATTATTATTATTTATTTATTCTACTTGTCATACTGTGTAACTTTCGCTATGAAATACAAATTACACGATTCGTAAAAAAAAAACATACATGAATCGAAAATAGTCTGTCTAGTGTTGTATAGGAATTTGTTTTTTTTTCACGAATCGTATAGAATTTCATGCTGAAATTTGCTTAGTATCACGGATAGAATCACCCCCTTGACGTATGCAGGCTGTATTTAATAAAGTTCATCGTTGGATTAATGTTATAAGCAGACTCCGAAGTCAATAAAAGTAAATAATAATTAATTTCCGATTCAGTGCATTTACTTATCGGAAAACATATTCATTTCTGTTTACAATTCACTTGTACACTGGAGAGCTTGAAATGTTATTTCCCTATTTAATAGCAGACATTATTGTTTGGTATAAAACAGTGCTATGAATTCCATTCATCATTTTATAGGCGTGTTATATTTAAACTGAAACAATAGTCCTGAAAATAATTTGAAGTTTAAAGCATGAATTTTTTTCATTGTACAAACAATATGTATTTTTAGGTGGGATCTTTGATACAATGTATAATTTTGGGCCTGTAAGTACCTATAACAACTGAGACCGTATTCTACTACAAATTGGGTACAAAAATATCAGGACCATTGAGTTAATAAATATAACCATCTGCAGAAGTCCTTAGAAGTGAAAACTAGATATACAATAAATAAAGAAACCAACTCCTATATTAAGAATCTGTTAGTAACTACGACAACAGCGAGGATTATTACTAAAAATCAATCAGCATTTAGTGTAATACGCGATCAATGTTATGCACGAACATATACCTGTACATTTGAGCTGAAACTGCAAGCATGTGTGACATCGATATATATCTGTCTATTGAAATTACCTCCATTCATACCAGATGCTTTGAGTTCCGGTTAATTAGCTGTTTTGTATTGCTGCTGATGGCAAATCAACAGTATATTATATTTCTGCGCAGTATTGAATGTTTAAGAGGCTTATATTGGTAGCTGTTAAGGATTACTTCACTTTGATAGTGGTGTTAACATTCGACGGTGAATGCTGTGGAATTTTGAAATTCATTTTCATTTAAATGTTTGTGAAATGTGTGTTAATGTGAAATTAACTTTCAGTCGTCTGTTTTGGGTTGGATTCAGTAGTAGAAGTTTACAGTATGTTATGGTGATATTATTGGATCTCAGTTTATGTATGTTTTATCACAAAAAAAACTTAAATTTCAGTTATTTTACTTTTACTGTGGCGATAATTTTGGAAGAGTATTTCGATGGTATAGATTTCTAGAAGACATGTTATAAGTGCGGTTTTAGTAATTTTATAGGAGACCAGTACCCTAATTACGTAATACACGATCAATAAAATAATTTGGAAACAAATTGCTAATCCATTGCTTCATAAGTTTGAAAAAAATATCTAAAACCTAAATAACGTAATGAAACATCAATTACGTTATTTAGGTTGTTGAGCAGATTGAACTGTCAAAATGAAACAAATTTGTCGTAATTATTTACGAAAATGTGTTGCGTAATTAGATAGCTGTTTAAATAAAGTCGAAAGTTTAACATGCTATGAAACAAAAATGTGCAGTGATAGTGTTTTTTATTATTTAACCATTATGTAGAGTACTTACTTGTGTTAACATGAGAAGAAAAAAAAAAGACTATCTCTTAGGTATTCTGAAGAATATTCTAATACATGAAAAAATACCGTCACTTTGTTCAAATTATATTGGCATTCCAGTATTCACTTAACGTCAATGTGTATTGAAAATAAGTTCGATTACAACGTTAATTATCAGGAATTAAGGGCTATGATTATGATTTCAAATTGTGTGCCATCAAGTTGAGTATTATAACCGGAAATATGTGGTAGAATGTTCTACGGCGAAAAGTTTCAGATCTATCTAGATCAGACACAGCTAGTACCGTGCATGATCAGAAATTAATTAAACCCTATAATTATGTTCTTTTTAATGAAACATAAACATTAACCGTTTTACTTACAAAACATATTTTATACAAAAATAATTCCTTTTAAATTTGTTAAAAGAAAATAAAATCCTTTCAAATCGAGGCCATGTTGTACAGAAGATATATTTATCTTCTGTACAACATGCTCGATATTATAGTTTCCCAGAAAACTTTTGTGGACTTACAGCTCTTATTCCAAGAATTTTGTTTTTATACGACCCACGTTTGTATTCTCATGACTAAAATGAGGGAAAAAAATAAAAACTAACGGAAAATATTCACTAGAAAACTAATCTTCCTAGCATTTCACTGAAGAAATCAATAAATAAATGAATAAAGTCTTTCACCAATTCAAATCATTTCACTGATACACACAAAAGTCGCAGAAGTAAACGAAAAACGAACTCACGTAATTCTTAACTTCCAAAATACTTTTCCATTCAAAATGCCTATAAACTCCATAAGCTTGATTCCAAAATGATTTGCATGGAACAAAGGCGTCTCGAGCCGCAGAAATGAAAATACGATTTGGGTACGACCTGATAGCAATTTGTTGCGGCGCCATCAGATCTATTGGAAATTTGAATGGGTTCCCGCCGGTAATACACTCAACTCAATTGTTCAGTCAATACAACAAAGGAATTATTATAGGTTCACCGAAGATATTCGGTTGTTACCGCAATATAAATACGAATGACCACGTTTGTATTTCGTCATGTGTGTGTTATGGTCAGTGATCGGAGTAGGTAGATTGATTTTTGGTACTTGTATCATAAATGCACTCAGAAAGAAGAACATGGATAAGCCATTTTTCCGGAAAGCAATTCCGGTATTTCCGGATTCAATTAAATATTGTTAATGTTGGTAGTATATTATTACTACTCAATTCAAAGTTGGTGATGGTATGTTCAACAGCTTAAGCAAACAAACACAATACTAAAAATATTCTTATAGTACATCCAAACATGCTTTAAACTCCTTGTAACAAGTAAAATATTACTTACCAAAGCTTGGAATCGTGACTGTGTGCCAATAAAAAAAAATATGAAGAATATAATATTGCTCAGTTTAATTCAATTCCTACCTAAGTTCCGGTTTTTTTAAAATAATTAACAAATTCCGGAGGAATGTCCATATTAATATATACGTTTCGGATCAATGACCCCAATTCAATCTACCTACTCCGATCACTGGTTATGGTACAGGAAATCTTGAGGTTAACTTTATAGACACGTTATTATTCAGACGCTTAAAGAACAAGAGCAAAAAGCAATAATAACGTGTATAAGTAACCCAAATATATACCTACTTTAGCTAAAAAGTCGCCCTACTGCTGAACTGAAGGTTTTTGGGACGAATCCCGGGTCGGGAAAGGTGTTATTGGGTTTCTGAAATTTGTCAATAGCAGCCGATTCTGGATCTGTGCCCAGTTAATGACAATAGGCACGCCCCCTATTATTTATTTATATTTAATTAACAAGTAAAAAGTAGTATACCTATCTATGCTTTATGCATGTATGTATTTATTGTATATGTAAATGGTACACCGCTGACTACCTGCAGTATTGTCTCTCCTGTTACCTTTAATCCATCCAAAGGTTGTCTGTAAAAGATCGCTTTAACCGATAAGACCGCCCATTGTGTCACAATATGTAAAATTTCTAAATTTATGTCTGTAAGCTTTATGGTGTACGATAAAGAGTATGCTATCTGTTTATCTATCTAACAAGACTCAATGTGTTAGTAACAATATTTCTTAACAACTATGTTAGTAAACTTAATAAATGATTTGACTTTGACTTTGACTTTGACTTTGACCTACACACAACGAATCCCTGCTACAAGCTCAACATAGATGTGGAAAGCTAGCAGCAGCTATTCATACACAAACTGACCAGTCTGCTCGCGATACACTGCAGTATATTGTTGGGGCTGGCCCGCACCCGGCGCACCAGGGAAGCGCATTTATTTCGCATCGTAGCGTAGAAGCAGTTGACACGAGCATCAGCAAACACCGCTGATGCGCTACAGAAGCGGAACATCCCCATCAATACACGGAACGCATTATTATAATTGAACACAAAGGGCGCTGTACGATTTTTGAGTGTAATCTACCCACAGGCTGCACGTGTAAAATAAGGTGCAACATGCACGAAATAAGGTTCTTTTCGCTTCTCTAGAACAACTTGCAAACCTGCAAGCGATCATATTAGCTCTCACCTACAGCGCCCTCCTTTTTCTTTTAATAACATCATAATCCCTGAATTCGGCGGTCAAAATTCGGCGGTTTTGTATGCCTTTTGGTGGGACACAGCTCGAATCTTTTGTATTATAACACCATATTTATGAACCCTGTGTTCACGAAATAAATGAATTTGAATTTGAAAAGATGTCCTAAGTATTTAACTTTGTATACCTACCCTCACAAGCGATATTCCGTTCAACTTGACCGGCGGCATAGGATCAGAACATCGACCGCTAACACTAAAGACCATGACTTCACTTTTAGTGACGTTGTAGACCAATCCATTGAGTAAAGCATATTCTTCACAGATGGCCACCAACCTCCTAAGACCACAAATCGAAGCGCTCAGTCGGCGTAGCTATTGTTATTTACACATACCATTATATTACATGAGACTGAAAGATAACTAGCGAAATGTGGGTGTACTTTAAGTACACCTCTGTCTTACCCTTCGGGGACATTACAGGAGTGATGTTATATGTTATTTTTATCTAGAATCCTACAGTCTATCCACAGTTCGCACCAGTCGCCTAGTCTAAGAATAATGTATTAATGCAAATGTGAACAATTGAACATGCTCAAACTAATTATTTGTATGCATCTCGATTCCGCTGAATGCGTTAATCAATTAAACCTGGGAATTAGGCTTATACATTTTAATGTACAAGTAAATTTTACCATCAAAACACAGCTTTTCAATTCCAACTCAATGCATATTATGCCGTATTTCCTATCGTCAATTAGATTCTCAACAAAAAGCCTTCTCGGTGAAATATTGTGAAATTATTTAGAATAAGGTAGGTATTTCAATAAATTTTCCAATTCTGAATAACGTTGATTAAAATTACAAAATAATTAAATGGTAGGATCCACTCGAGCGCTAATAGTTTTGTACAGATTGTAGATTTTAATTGGAAACAACACAAAGAAAGTATTTTAATTAAAATGTTACCTCTTTATTTGAAGAGCCCTTTTGCAAAATGGCCAGTTTTCAACAGAATTTGATATTATTTTCATCCTACGGACAGTTATTTAGGTTTACTTATAACCTACAGGTTATTTTGGTAAAGGTAAAGTAAGTTGATGGCATCGAAAATGTATCCAACCAATGGTCTTGAGAATATTACCCGAGTCTTAATCGCATAATTCAAACGTATCGTGAACTCAATTAAATATAAGCAGCAATACAGCCGCAAAGTAAGTACTATTCTTAGCCAAAAAGCCAAGTTAATGTTCCATCCAATATTTCGACCCACAACGATAATTTATCAATCAACGTCAAAAATATGTCAGCACAAATCCAGCCATTATGTCCTCGATCCATTAAAGGCAAAAAAAATCTAAGAACCCTCAGAAAGCACTAAAAACTTCCATAACAACATTACTCAAGTAGCCAATATTCTGACATGAAAATTAATATGACTTGGTCAGCATAGTGGCCGAACTCCGTCCAATATGATTTGCCTTCCCTATTGTTAGTCAAGTGTTGTAACTAGAGATGCGGGTAGTGCATTCAATGGCTCTGCAAATTTGCCTCCGTCGGACTGTAAGCATGATAAAATGCACACTCAAGGCGAATGGAGTCACTATACTATTATGCTGGTTTGCTTTATTAGAAAGCTAGATAAATAGGCAACTACAGTGATATATCTTCACTATTTGATGTTACAGACATTGAATGGGGCTTTGTTTACGAGAATAGTTGTCTGCTTACATTGTCTTTCATTATTTTGTTGGAAGAATAACATGTCTCTTGTTAGGAAGTTTTTGTTTCGAGAAAAGCTTAAGTCAATTACTGAGGAAAGTCAACTTTGAAACTTAAAAATAAGGTCATCCTTGGATGGGGATTTAGGATGTTTTATGTCCGTGCACGGTTCCGTTTTTGGCATAACCACGATGTTTTGCATTTATTCGGATAAAAGTTTATATTGTCAACTCATCACTATCACAAATAGTCCCAGATATATCTGATCCCAAAACCAAATCTGTATTGAAACGTCTTCGATCAGGAAATTCTTCATGCCTCGAAAATATTGAAATCAAGCCATCAAAGATCACAAGCGCACTTGTTACAATATTTCTCGAAGAAATGAAGCGGCAATAAAAAAACACAAAGGAGCGAAGCCTAATTGAGCGTCGTCGAACAAATTGAAACAATGTTAATCGAAATACACGAAGAGTGAAAAGAAGTATTTTACAAACAGTGAAATATTTTATTCATATTTCAATACCAGGCAATTTTATGTTACTCTTCTTCCTCATAATTTCCTTGCCTTTCCTTGGAATATTTTGTAAAAAGTCATTTGGAGAGGATCAAAGTTTTCCAATAAGCTTAAGAGCCTACAGTAAACGGTGTTATGGCCTGGCATTATTACGGAGTACCTCATTAATAGGAAACGTTATGCATGAGTTAAGCATTTCTTTAGATCATTTTCTTTTAAATGGCTTTATAAGTATCTAAGCTATGGTATAAAAATACTTTTGGTTTAAAAATATATTTTGTAGCCAATTTTAAGTTTGGATGGCGCTGTTGTGTATTACAAAGACATCTTTGTATCTATCTCTACTCTTTTAATTACCTACCTACTTTAGTTAATTGCAACTAAAGCTCTTATTACATGAGCAACTTAAATCGATATATTGTTGGCGAAGCTTCGCAAAGAAATACAAACTGTTTCTGCTGTTCCGATGATTTATAATAACGTTGCGTTGCAATAAACCAAAGCCTTGACAAAATACATGAAAAACGTTGCTAAAAAACTAGAACTTATGTCGTGAATTCTTAGATTTAATATAAAAAAAAGGTATTTTAATATCGATTTTAATGTCCACAGTGGCAACACTGTCAAAGAACAAATTATTAATATTGTAAGAAACTTTTAAACGTATTTTCATTATGGCAACTGAATGTATTATTTTACTTTGGCAACACTTTGAAATAACGGTTCTTTAGCTATTGTATTATAACATTAACATATTAAAGTTAAAACCCATCTACGAATATGTATCCGACTGAAAGACTTGTATCTATGGTCATGAATAAAAATTATTAAACGGTTATGATATAATAGTATCGTTATTTTTGGGTAGGGCAAAAGTCGTTTTAAATGGTAAAATGTAAAGCATAGTCAGTCGTTGTTTGATTGTGAAATAGTACAGTTGTGTGGATTAAAAGTATTATTAGCAAGAAAAGATTGTTTTCTTTATACTTAATACATCCGTCAAAAAATATCAAAACCTAACCTATTTCTGTACCGTCGGCGACGGGCTTAGAAAATTTTTGCACACCCCTATTTGATTCATTTCTCCCTCGTAAAACATTCCCGAACGTGCTGACTATGCCGCCTTCCATCTTCACCGCTGACTGGCTATAAGACAAAGACTGTTTTAAAAAACTTCAGACCGTATTCACAGAGTTTCTTGGCTAGAGATAAAACGCAACTTGTGTTGTGGTGTGACCGAGTTACCCGGTGGAAACAAAAGTATGCCTCATGGGATCTCTGCATGTACGTCAATAGTAAGAAAGCTTTGCATTCAAAAGAAATGTTACTGTTGTTGGGAATTACAACAGTTGTTTAGAATTAAGATTTTTTAAACTTATTTCATAGGATAGGTATTATGAATCACACAAAAGATTTACAAAACTGTATAAACAAGATATTTTCATCAATTTGAAACACCGTTATGTATTAAGATCAAAGATACTTCTCTTATACAAAACATAACTTTGAAGTAGATAGGTAAGATAATATCCTGTTATAGTAAGCCGTCAGACACATGCAAGTAGGTAACTGTACTTGAAACTATACAAACTTGAAGTACCTATAGTAACTATCCCATATCAGTGAGTTACTAAGGCGAATCAATAACTTTAGTGTCTGTTCATAACAACAAGATGTACGAGGTATTATATATCCCGGGGCAGTATCCTGTCAATTTGCGGTTCTACGAACCACGTACAAAGGTGGGACGTCCATGTCTTCACGTTTCCAGTTACGGAATAATTGCGTAGTAGTCTAATCTGCGTTCGCAATTTATTTGTCAAACATGTAAACAAGTTTTTCACTAAGAGAAACATCAACTTTATGTAAATGTAAATAAAGTAGATTTTAGACTGACTAGTACTGTTGAAAAAGTCATACAAAATATGAAATTGTAGCGCAAACTGGACCTTATGTGCAGGCATTACAGTTGTTTTTCCTAAAACTCGTGTTTGTTTACATGTTCGGCAAATGAATTGCGAACGCAGATTATGTTGGTCGTTATTAAACCGACACGATCTACGTAGCATCGAAGGCTTGACCGCGTCGTTTGTTTGAATTTTTCATGTAAACTAAGAGGCAAGTTCGTAGAAAAGAAAAATTCTATTGATTCCCTGAATATAAAAAGCATGGAACAAGAAACTATTATAACAGAAATCAAGACAGGTACGAAAATGGTCAAGGTAAAGCCGTGGTCGCATAGTCGGGTTTTAGTTTTGAACTGATTTTTATTTAAATTATTTTGGGGTTATAATTTTGTGATAAAGTATTTGCAGAGATTTTATTTTGTTTAGGTTTTATTGTATAATAGGTATTAATTTTACAGCCGCGCCGTACGTAGCAGTCTCACTTACGCTTGTTTTTAACAATTTAAACATATTAATTTACTTAGACAATATGATATATATACATATTTGTAATGTGCGTCAAGCTCTTGCATTTGATACCCAACTTAGCATTATTACAATAAAAATAAAATAAAATAAAACCTCTCAAAAAATAAGAAATTAATTTTAATTTATTAATTAGTTTTCCTAATTTGCTCTCTAGAGAGGGTGCCATATTGAATTTAATGTGACGTCACATAGCCTAAAGCCAGTAGACGATCAAGACGCTTCCAACGATACCTCATTTGTCAAATTATTTTAGTTTAGTAGTTATGAGGTAACATACATACATACATACCGGTCTAAAATCATAACCCTCCTTTTTGCTTCCCCGTAGTCGGGTAAAAATAAGGTGAATCTTTTATTCGGTACGCGGCAAAAAATACATATTTCGTAAATAATGTACATATAATTAGAACCTGGGTATATTTGTTTCAACGGAAAATATACCAATAATAAGGCACGAAAAATACAAGATATTTACGCTTATTTATACCGTTGTACAAGTAAGCGAATTACAAAATCTCTTTTATCATTTCAGCTGAAATATGTAGGCATTTATTTTTCCTTAGTAAAAACATTCAAATATAATTTTGAACAGGATGCCGGAAAAATTATTAGGAGGAGTAAAAATATATTTCATTCTTTATTATTCTGCTGTTTTGGACTAAAACAAGGGGTTTTAAAATTACGGAACACGGCGATAAGGCAGATTTTCTCTCCATAATAAAATTGGAGGGATTCACTGGATGCCTCGTTTGTAATATTTGCAATGGCGCATAGCTTTTGTTTTTTATTCATTTCTGCGTCCCCGTTTTCGGAAATTGCTAAGCATTTTTAAATACATTACGACGTTTTAAATTCAATTTTGCTCTGGGAGTGGAAACTTCTGTTTTATTTGTAACAGAATTCCATCGTATTTACTTATGCATTCCGATTTATTGGGTTTTAAATTATATAGAAAAACGGCAAGGTGACTGATCTGACTGAATTCGCAACATTCTTTGTTTAGAAAGAAACGATAAAACACCCACAAAATAAATAAAACGGTCATGCTTCAAGCATTACTTACATTCAACCCTTGAAAAAGTCTTAACGTTATACTTGCGTAAATCTCAACAGAAAAAAACCAGTTTATTCTTCCCTTTAATCAAGTGGAGTGGCGCACACAATTTTCGTATTATACCAGATCGAGGTTTACATTCTCATTCGGAATTTTTCCGACTCCAAGAGCTAGGTAAATTTGCCTTTGACTGAGCTTCCTGCAAATCCGCTATCTCGATCCTACGTGGTTTAAAACAACATATCACATAGTAACCCTTCGGCAAATAAGCCAATACCAGTGATATGGGTTCGACAGGGCCGGGTAAAATATCCGATTGATTATCGGGATTGCAATCTTTTTTTTGATTTGCGGGGTTAATGAATGACAGGATAATTATTGGCTTATGATGCGGGGATTATTAGCTTATTATTGATTTTTTAGTCATCAGTAATATGAAAGATTGTAATTTTATTTTCTGGTGTAGATAACGGTGTCAAGTATAATACTTGAATGACCTTATTGGTGATGTTCTTCAGAAAGGCCACGTAGTACTCGCAACCAGCGTATGACCATGTATGAACGTAAACGAAGTAATAGGAGTATGTACCTAAGGATCGTAGCAGGTGGTGTTCTGTAGTTTCGCCAACCTCCTTAGGCCGAAGGCGTTAGTTCATGTATGTATATACTACTTGAACTTTCGGGTCTTAAGTTGTGGTAAAAAGATTAGCCAGCCATTAAGGCCCATTGTACACGGCACGGTTTCTTTGAAGAAAAGAAAGAAAATATATATATTTAGCGCAGACTAAAAGGCACACACGGTTTCCGTAGTTGCGATGAATTTGTCCCAAAAAAAACTTAACATTGTAGTTGAAAAACAAGTTCACCCATAAATCTTTATACAGTCAATTCTCCAACTGTAAATGTAATTTGGTAAACGCAAAAAAAAACTAATTGTGTGGTAAAACTATAAATTAACTATTTTCGGACTCTTGAATTTACATGTGCTGTGAGAAATTGCTTCCTGCCAATTTTCATGATTCTAGGTCAACGGAAAGTACCCGGTAGGTTTTTATTTATATGCGAGTATCAAAATATGTCGCATAAATGGCCGTTTTTTGTTAGAAGTATGATTGTTTTAGAGCTCTAAGGGAACACAGACTTAAGTAGTTGGTATTAATTTAAAAACTTGATACTTTTACGCGTTCCTGATAAAAAGGGTCTTGACAGACTGACGGAAGGACAACGAAGGGTTCCGATTTTTCCTTTCGAAGTACGGAACCCTAAAAATAAAATAAAAAGTGGAAAGTGCGATGTAAGAAATTAGCAGGGGAGTGAACATTAAGGCGTATATACTACGACGTAGACAAAACGTATCTGTCACCAAGCTTGCATTATAGTGATCCATACAGCACTGACGACTATACTACTAACATATACACAGCGCGAATAAACCGTGACGTAGGAAAACGTGTCAATCAACAAGCTTCCAAAGTGATCCATACAACATTGACGACCATGCCTACACACGGCGTATCGCGCTTTAGAAAAAACTTATCTGTCAACAAGCTTTCAAAGTGATCCATACAACATTGATGACCATGCCTACACACGGCGTATCGCGCCTTAGAAAAAACTTATCTGTCAACAAGCTTCCAAAGTGATCCATACAATATTGACGACCATGCCTACACATGGCGTATCGCGCTTTAGAAAAAACTTATCTATCAGCAAGCTTCTATAGTGATCCATACAACATTGACGACCTTGCCTACACACGGCGTATCACGCCGTAGAAAAACCTTATCTGTCAACAAGCTTCCAAAGTGATCCATAAAACACTGACGACCGTGCAAATACAGACGTTGAATAAACCGTAGTTTTCACAGCAAGAAAAACGTGTTTGCAAAGGACCTAAGGTTGATAGAGTACATCAGTGGTAACAATTAGACACTGGTGCCGATTCTCTTGTCACAAATGCCTCTAAACTAGACTAAAAATCACCAAAATTTAGTTTATTCTTGTCAAACGATGATTTCCCATTCTGAAATAGACTAAAGTGACACAACTTAACTATATTTTAGTTTGACAGCACTAAGATGGCACTGAGATTTTAATTTAGTGAAAATGACAATTTTGCTATTCTGAATTTGACATTTTTCACCTAAAATTTTAATTATTCACCTAAATCTGACCATTTTTAATCGCGATAAAATATGGTGTGGAATATTATTAGTTGTCATGAACTAAAATTCACACGAACATCTCGACTTCAGATGCAAA
Organism: Xanthia icteritia; assembly: GCA_949128155.2. NCBI lineage: Eukaryota > Metazoa > Arthropoda > Insecta > Lepidoptera > Noctuidae > Xanthia > Xanthia icteritia. The sequence goes on from OX421939.2 coordinate 10,583,990, forward strand.
AACAGTACTGTATATATATTTTTTTCATTTCTTTTGCTTATATCTCGAAAATGGTGTGTCCTATCGCAAAAATAATGAAAATTTCGACCCCCTTTATGAAACCCTTATACCCCTAATTATCAACACGTAGGTAATATTTTTTCTTATTTTCCATGCAAAACGTGAAAAATTCCATATAAAACACGTCGAGGCTGCCCCCCCTGCGCACCTCCAGCTCTAAAAAAAATCACGGGGTAGGGCAAACAAGTGCGTACCACGTGGAGTCGCGATTGTCAAATTCGATTTAGTTGTGTCAAAATAATTTTTAAGTTTAGAGACCTTTTATTGCAGAATAGCGTTAAGATTCTCATAGTAAAAAGTAAGGAATTTTAGTGATAGTTTAGTTAGTTTAGTTCGGTGTACAAGAGAATCGACACCATTGACAACGCTCTTATATCGTTGCTTTAAGAGCCGTTTTTGTAGTACGAGTGTTAACACTGATATGCAGTTGACTGTACTTGCTACTACGTGCCGTCAGAAACTAAAGTATTATTTGAAAAAAATATGACACTAATACAGTCGGAATATTCAATTTTTCCTTTTGAGCCTAACAACCAAATAATAATCTAATAATAATAGGTAGTCTGCATTAACTGTACCTACTGGCTGCATTTAGCCACTAATTAAGGCACTAATTAATAACTAATAACAAATTATTATATACCTATAGGTACTCTAGACGCAAACCAGTGTAATAGCTGTGGTTAGCTGTTGCCTGACGATAATAAACTGGTCTTAATCGCAGACTACCCCATAATAGGCTAATTTTGAAGACAATTAGGTACTGAATTGAACCTTATGGCTTATTTTGTAGATTTATAGGTACTATATATATATACTAATAACAAAGCTAAAGAGTTTATTTTTTTGTTTGTTTGAACGCATTTTTACATTTATTAGCCCAATTCTTGAGGAAGAAAGCCTTAGGAGCCGAGCAAAAAGAACTCTAAGCGACAACGAAGTAATAGCGCGGGCAGGCAATGCTATGCGACGGGATGGGTCGGGCCAACAAGAAATTACACGCCGACAAAGTCGCGGGCAGAAGCTAGTCTAAACTAATATTATCAAGAGATATTATCAGATTTTTTGTATGTAAGAAAGAAAGAAAGAAAAAGTATTTATTGAGACAAGCACAAGAGATCTCAATTAAACTAAACACACACTTATTGAGATAAAAAAATAAAAAACAAAGTAAAATTAAAATAAAAGCAGAAAGTCCTGTGCGAGGCCTGTGCGAGGCTCCTATCTCAGCATAAATTCAAAAACAACTGGACCGATTTAAAAAAAATCTTACTCCATATGAATGCTAAATTATCACTTAGTAACATAGGCTAAAATTTATGAAGATATCACGTGGGCGAAGCCGCTGACGGAAGCTAGTAGATAATAATAGGCATGAGCCTATTAGCTGATCTTGTATCAGGCGGGCAAGTGGGTTTGCTATAAAACATCTTCGTATTAAAGAACCACATTCCACATTAAAAAAGCAAAAATCTATACCTTCAAATCACATCTTCCTGCCCTTGTGCCATGTTACTTGGGGTCGTTGCAACACGTTTTCTTCTTCCACTCTCCCCAGTCAACCGTCACACTATCATTCACTCCCCTCTCTTTTATATCATTCCTCACACAAACCACTCATCTTTTCTTTGGTCTTCCTCTCCCTCTCCATCCATTAAAAACCTTTAATATTGCTATAGTCGACGGCACGTAACTTGGCAAAAATCGTAGATGCGCAGAATTCGTTTTCGCTTGTCTTTCTTAACAGACATGTTCAAAAATAAATTATGGCAATAACCATAGAATAATGACATGCAATAAAAGTGTTTTTTTTTGTTGTTGCACTATGTGTACATGCGCAAACTTATTCCCAATACGCCAAAACCTTGCCAAGTTACGTGCCGGCAACTGTACTCAAACGAGTTTAGCTAATTCATATCAAGTAGGTATAGGAAAACTGTGTGATAACTTTACGCCGATAATTGATTATGCCTTCATCAAATAACGCCCGTCACTACATTAAATTTGATAATTCTCTTCTTTAAATTATTACAGAACATTGACATTTTTAATTAAATATATCAAATGTTTTTCGTATTCAAATAATTCTGTACCTAATACTTATGCTAAGTTCGAGTAAATTCAGATAATTAACGAAGCCTATTTAAAGCAGCACACCGAAGCGTAACTAAATAATATGATTAAATTAATACACTTTCCTTCTCCTGAAAATAAGTTCGCTGCTAAGCGACCGGGATTCATGAATTTTACATTTTAAACCTAACACAATTGCGTACCTACGAGTTGAGTTAATCTTGTAAATCCAGCCTTCTAAATAAAGTGAATTAATAAAGTTATGCCTACCATAACTTTATTAAGGGTCGAGGTAAAGATATTCGTCTTTTTGCCCACTAGTGTGTCAAAATATAACGAGTTTCTCAGAACAATTTTTCAACTTTGACTATGAATATCGTGAGGAAACCTGGACCTTTAAATACTAGGTTCCGCCAGCGGCTTTGCCCGCGTCATATCTTTATAAATTATAGCCTGTATTACTCAGTGATAGTACAGCATTCTACTGGTGAAGGAATTTTACAAATCGGTTCAGTAGTTTTTGAAATATTTGCTCTTTTTATTATTAGTGTAGACTATATGACCTGACAGACGTTGTCCTGTCCGAAAAATTCCATAGAAAATGTACTTGCAGTATCCTCGAAATAAAAAAAAATCTAAACCTGATTCGGAGTATTACGAACATTTTAAAATAAATTGGTCCAACCGTTCTGAATTGATGCGCTTACCAACGAACAGCATTCTGAAACCGCCAACCCGTCTTGAGTAAGCGTGGTGATCAATGCTCGTGCCTTCGCTGTATAAAAAGAGGCATTTGCCCTGCAGTGGGACAGTAATAGGCTGGTACTATAATTATGAAACTTTGAAATTGACGCCTTCTGTAGCAAGCGCTCGCGCCTCCTGTTTCCATAGAAAGATAGTTTGTCGACAGAGATAGATTTCCTTAGATTTCCAACAAAGCCGTAATGTTTGGCTGGGTATTTGAGCAGATGCAAAGTCTTAACACCTCTTGTTCTTTTCTTTGCCTCCCGTCTTGCAAAGTCTTCAGAAAAGTGTAAAAAAACCTTGAAGCTCTGCCTAGCATCAGCTTTATGTCAGCACACAACCTTAATAAAGAAAATTAATGGAGTTATGGTAAATTAAAGGCCGAGGCCGAGTTATCCGTCTTTTACAATAATCTCAACGCAATTTGGCATCATTCCATTTGAAACTGCTGTTTGTTATTTAGACATCTCATTTATCTTGCTCTGAATTACGCTGCGTGACAAAGAGAAGTAGGTATTCATATTATAATTCCTAAGTATTTTATGAGCGCTGAAACGTTTCGTATTTGAATGACGAAATAAAACGCCCCTTTTGTTTGCAAATTTTAATCTTTCCTTTAACTGATATTGTTTTTAGGTAAATTATATCCCTTAATGTTTAAATAATTCATTGTAATGCTTCATGGATCTTGGTTTTGTTTGTCGTATTTGAATAGACATTTCGGGCTCGTCACCATTTCAGTCTCTATACTAAGAAGATAGGCCTCTTTTCTTTTACGCAATTCAAAGCGGTACAGTACTACGAGTTTCCACATCTTTTAAGCTAGCCTCACAATGTCGTCCTACCAGTCGGGTCTGATTTCGCTATATATATTTTTCTCCCGTTCTAATACATTTTCATCGGACTTACAAAGGTATCCAGTATTTTATCTATTAGATATACGTGCCAATAATATCGCATTGAGGATTTCAAAACCTCCCATTGTAGTCCATTGGCGCGATTCGCACAAATCTTCAAGGTTCACATCACCACAATGGGCATTCCAATATAAATTTATATCTGCTATCCGAGTGCATTCCATAAAGATACATATTGAAACGCGAAACCGTATGTGGAAAAATATTTCGAATGGGAACGCAAAGCTCTGCAAGACTGTACTGAAAAGGATTATGTTCGAATAGATTTTTAAAATGTTTGCAGTTTAAAGCTCTGGACATTCTTGTTCAGTTTGTTTTTATTGGATGAGAGCTAGCCAGTTAGTACAGTTATGAACAGCAGACTGAAGTGAAACACAAAGTTATGAAGGAGACACACCTACACATCCTTTATATGGTACGAGCTTATCCATAGAATTACGAGCTGTTGCCCATGACATCATCTGCGATCCGGGATGAAAAGTAGCCAATGTCCTTCTCCAGGTCATGGTCTACCATGTGCCAAACTTCATCCTAATCCGAAAAAGCGTAACAAACAAACAAACTTACTTTCGCATTTATAATATCAGTTACGATTTTGTCGTCATGTGTTTAATGTCATAAATCCTTTAACTACAAACCTACTACTTGTAGGTATAGGTAAAGCTGACCTGGTAATTTTTGGTATTTTTTTTTTTAAAACGTTACCAAATCTCAAATCAAATCTCAAATCGTTTATTGCAATCCATAATGTACAATTACAGGTGGTAAATAAAAGAAATAATAATAGAAACAATTATGGACCCTGTCGGGCACAGCAAATTTTTAAATAGGTAGAGAGAGGAAGAGCACTTTATTAATTTTCCTTATTATTAAGTTAGAATTATTTTATATCCTATTACCCTATGTACTTATATTTCCATTCATTCACTTATTCTATTAATATTTTATATGCAGGTCTATCTATTCATATATTATTTATTTAATTATATTTAGTATTGCTTATTTCTTTACTCGCTTAAAAAGTATTCATTATTATTAATGTAGTATAATTATTAAGTTATAATTTATTTTTGTTATTTTACTTATTAAAATATATCTGTTATTCATAGTTATTATTATTATTGAATTTATCCATTAGAAATTCTTGTACTGTGTAATAGCTTTTTTTAATTAAGTATTGCTTTAGTTTATTTAAAAATAAACTGGTTTTATTTTGTTGTTTTATGTCTTCGGGTAATTTATTGTATATTTTTATTGACATTGAATATGGGCTAGATGAATGTAGTTTAAGGCGGGAGGGGGGCAAATTTAGTCTATTTTTATGGCGCAACGAATAATTTGTTTGTATGTCTCCCCGTGTGCTGTACGAATCTGGATATTTACGGACTAGTTTACATAATTCCAAGAAATAAATACCAACTAAGGTGAGAATCTTGTGTTTCTGAAAGTAAGGCTTGCAGCTATCTGTTGGATCTATATTGGTAATTATTCGTATTAGCTTTTTTTGGACACACACTAGGAATCTCTCCTGTATCGTGGGTGCGTTTACAAACATTTAAACTCACATACACAAACAGCCAGACCCGGAACAACTAATTGTAGGTCATACAAATATTTGTTCCGTTCGGGAATCGAACCCGCGACACGCAGCGCAGCAGTCAATCGCTTAACCACTGCGCCAACCGTGCCGTAAATTGCTTTACCAGTTTTAAGAAAAACTAGTAAATTGAAACTTTACTAGGGTTGAAAGTATCTAACTGTCACAGTGGTTTTAATTATAAGCATAATCAGCCTATAATTTGTTTCCACTAGGACACAAGCCTCCTCACGGTGAGAGGTAGTGGGTCGTAATCCACCACGTAGGCCCAGTGCGGGTTGGAAGATGTCACAATTATGTCTTCGAATTTTTGGTTCTAGGATATTCCGCTTTCCTCACGACATTGGTCTTAAAGAAAATCAATATCGAAGGCGATTATAATTTCAGTAATGATCACCACAATTTTCTATAGAAAACTAGCTTAGCGGACAGACGTTGTCCTGTTTCCTAGAACTCAATCGCAGTACCACCTACAGACATACAGAAGAATCTACGCCTGTAGAACAAAGTCGGGTTAGTTACACCATTTATAACTCAAGAACAGCTGAACCGATTTTTATGATTTTTGTATTGGATTTGCCTCGAATAGTATAATAAATATTAGCTACGTTTATTTATTTATTATTTACTAAGGCACCAAATCCCATTAAACTAATCACATTATAATAATTTTGATGTTTTAACTAATATTAAAACATCGAAAAATAAATTAGGTAGGTAGGTAGGTTCCGTAGATAAGCACTGTGCTACCCGTGCGAAGCCGGGCCGGGTAAAAGTAGTTATACAATATAAAGATAGTACTAATAATACTGCCAGTCCACAAGATCCCACTCCTGGACAAAGGCCGAAAGCACAGCAATTACGTATTGCCACTTTAATCATGGAAAGGTTTGAAATGTCCTATTAACGGTGAACCTACGGGATTAAGGATGTGAGTAGACGTTCGAATTAGGGCAGGTATTAGGAGAACTCGTTTAGAAAGATGAATACGCTGCCCGACGGAACCCTAGATTGAGCTTGTTTCTTTTATTCTCATAGATTGCTTTATCTACGTACCTAAGTATCTATTCAATTCTTTAGTGCTCTTACAATCCAACTCTTATAACCAGAAAGCGTTTTGAAATATTTTATGACCTGATTTTTGTTTGGTATATCAAACTTATGAGTCGTTTGTGATCCGTTTATTCCAAATTAAACATTCTTGTTAGTATTTACCAATACTTAATATAATTTAAGAGGTTCAATCACAAGCAACATTCGAGTTGCTTCCTGCAAATATTCTGCTTGCTTGTCTGAACTATAGCAAAATTCTCCATCATTTCTTTTACTAAACTAAAATTGAAGCTCTCGGTACACAGTTTCACAATTGCCAGGACAAGCCGGATTGTTCTGCAACGAAATAGAATCCCGACCGAATCCGCTTCGTTATGTGCACATATGTTACTAAGTATGTTGGTACATACAGGCATTGTTTAATCTCTTTAGGTTCATGTGTACCTCTTCGGTTTCCAAAGTTATCTCCTCTCATATCGGAATGAACTAATCAGTAGCCTGCAAGGTAGTAGAGAATGTGACTGAACAGGGTACACTGATGACCAAGTTACACCGAGACGATTAAATTGAGCTTAGTTTTGCCAAAACGAACCAACTCACATGAAAATTTCTCACATTTGGTGTAGTAATTGTAAAGATTTTGGGTAGTTAATGCTGTTTTTTTTTTAAATCTGGTAGAAGTTTTTGATGTATATAGGACTGATGAAGGGTAATATACTACACTTCTAATACGTATTATCTGAGATACTGATAGATTCTGGGTTGACTCATTTTGGCGACGGCTACGAGTGGCAATGTATAGTAACTAAATTGCCACTCCTCACAGGTCCCGCTGAGAAGATTTCGAATAGTTATGTATTATTTAGTATAGTAATTTTTGTATTATTTAGAGCGACTCCAAGCGAACTGAAAAAGTCTTAGTAAATCGTAGAACGCGAGAAAGAACAGCTTAGTTTTTACCCGATTACGGCGAAGAAAAAAGGAGGGTTATGATTTTGACCGGTATGTATGTATTTACCATTTGTTATCTCATAACTTCTAAACTTCTCATTATAATTTGACAAATGAGGTATCATTGGAGCGTCTTGATTGTCCACTGGTTATAGGCTATGCAACGTCACATTAAATTGAAGATGAAGACATAAAGTCATGAACAATTTTTTAATTATTTAAAATTATGCTCTTTTGGATATCAAAGGACTTAATTAGCTCATTGCAAATATAATATATTATAACTCCAAAATAATTTAAATAAAAATAAAACTAAAACCCGATCTACGACAAAAAAGTCATCTAAAAAGGTACAAACAAGACATCACAGACAGACAAATAAAAAATCCGGAGTCACACGTAATCTGTTCAATTTATGCCCTAACACGCGTGACTGTCGTGATGTCTTGTCGTAGTTGGGTTTTAGTTTTATAACTTTTATTTTTTTAATATTCTAGGTAATATTAGGGAAAATTTCTAAAAGCTTCTTACATTCAGGTGAAGACGAAGATTTAGTTGTTGTAACGATACTAATGAGCCTTTATTTTGTTCAAAGAGTACCTATAATTTTTGCTTTTTACATCTATTTATAGTCAGTTTTTCAAACTCTGGGGGGGGGGGACATTTCTTCAAGCCAAAACAAAACATTATTTTTTCGTTAAGACGACATTTGTAAAGCAACTGTAAAGTTCTATATTATTATCACTTAACTTCCTCTTACAAACTGAACACGTAGAAAGTAACAATTATGTTGCGAGTCAATTAATGAACTCAATTACCAACTACAATTAACTGAATTACTTTACAACTAGCATTGTTGTTGGGAGCGCGTTCACACGTGTGGTGAGGGCTTCGTTTTATGCTACTCTGCCATTTGCTTTGTCTTCTCGTGTAATTAATTGTCATTTACGACTAGTTTATAGCATGATTTAGGTGAAACTGCGATCGTAGTGTTAGAGTATCTTGTTAGTGCTTTTAAGGCTTGAATTCTAGAATATTGTTCAGTATTGACAGTTAATTTCGAAACTTATTCAAATGATCGCATTCAAAATCGGATTCACACCTCGACATTTTTTTAATTTCAAATGACGGTCGAAAAAAAATCATCCAGTTTATGACTGAGCATCATTTTAAAGAATGGGTGTAAAAGTCAAGTGAAAAATCTATTTTCGGTTTTAATATTTCAACCACAACATTTTTATATAAAGACTACAATCCTATACATTATTTCTTCAAAGGCCTAAAAGCTTCTGCCAGGGTCGCGGGAAAGTCCAAAAGGGATACCGTGGCCCCTGGCAACGTACAGGTAACAGAAGGAACACGGGTGGGTTTTAGTCAGTAAGAGTCTGACACGCCAACAATTTATTTTATAATCTCCCAACCAAAAAAAAAATTGGTCTAAAAGCTTTTGATGGACGGAAAGAAGCCAACAAAGTTGCCATTACAAAAGAGCTCCGTAGACCATGTTATGATGTTAGTGTATTGATTTATATTTATTTAAATACAACATGAGCCAGACAGGACAGCTTTACTTCAAAGCGAGGCATATGGAAGGGCCTAGTGATGACCAGTTTTTAGTGAACGGAAACTATTAGAGATGTCCCGGACAGAATACAGATAATCAATATAGTAACTGGGATGGACTAACAGACCCTTTGAGTTTCGAAAAATATTACACTTTATATTTTTAGTATACTGTAACTTTAGTAAGTTTAATCACCTACGCAGTATTTTTTGGTAGGAAATTATTACCACACGTGGTCGTTTGGGCAATTAAGAGTGCGCAGTCAGCCTCTCGACCCCTAGGAGTGGGCGCCTTGACACCCGCAAAAAACACTTTGTGGCGTCAGCGAATGTGGCGGCTTGCCATGGGTATTTTTGGTACTCGTGGTTGGGTACATATTTTAAAATACACTGACTTGGGTGCTGATAAAAAATGAGTAAGGTTTTCATTTTACCGCATGTCGTTTTAATAAATATTTTTGGGATTTAAGGGTCAATTACAATTATACGAGGTTCTAGGAGGCGGAAATATAAATATATGCTTAAAGATAAATAAGGTACTTCACTGAAACGACACTGGTACTTTTTACTAATGATAAAAGGGGCAAATGACTGAGTTCCAGCTGATTTAAAAAATATCTGTGTTCACTGTATCACTGTATTACTTTAGAGATAAAAATTGTGATTGTGGTAAGTTAAATCTAGCACAGACACTCAATACTAAAATGCAAAAAAGTACCAATAGAATATAAAATAAGAATGCGGATTACACGTTTTTTAGAATTACGTTTTTTGCTTTGTCAATTTTCTTTGTCCGAAAGCTTTTATTACTATCCCACTCAAGGGCTAAAACCTTAGGCCTTTCTACGAGCATTTATTAGGCACTTGAGGGAGATTCTACATTATTCGTATCCATTAGAGGGCAGATCGTAGTAAATTTTTTAACAACAGTGTATTTTCTTCTTTCGAACCTTTTTACGCACTTATGCTATCTAGATCAATCCGTGTTCACATGAAATAGTTTTTAGGGAATAAAAATTGGAACAATAAGGCTTTTTTTAGGGTCCCGTAGGCAAATGGCAAAAATAGAACCCGTTTTTTTACTCAGTTGTCGTAAACAGTTTTTTTTCGAATCGAAATCGAAATTTTCTCTTTTACTTGTTTGTATAACACAAACATGTAAAAGAGAAAATTTCGATTACGTTACACGTTAGCGAAGTAAGTTTATGTAATGTTTCTGCTTATTACACGACACAGTTTCATTTGGAATTTCGGTTCACCACGTGACGACACGTAAGCGGTACACAGTACATATGTTTTCCTTATAATACCGCGTTCTGAATCAAGGGCGGTAGGTACACGGGAAATCTCGCGCCTGAGTTTGTCGGCAGGAAATTAAAGTTCAGGATTTCAACCGCACGCGGTACCAAATACCAACTTTTTGTAAAATATTCAAAGAGTCGACTCACCTCATTCTAAAAAAAAACGTTACGTTTGAATTTTTTGTTTGCCTAAAGGTTTTATCATGAATATTTTGGGTGGCCCTAAACGGGTGAGTATTATACTTATGAACCGTTTTTTAGCAGAATAGCTACGGGGTAGGTAAGTGACTTTTTATGAAGAACTTTTTGTGAAAGGTCCATTTGTTGGCTACAATTTTTTTTTTCATTTTTTTATTCGTGTATACAAATGGGAAAAAAAGGATGGGAAGTGGAGATACGTATCATTTAAGGTTTAAGAACAACTTTATTCTCACAAGAATTACTTAAATTCACTTTTTTTTTTTTTTACTTATTTGTATGTATTAATTATGTGGGCTTTAAGTAAATTTTTAAACCGGGCATAACTTTGTTCTCCTTTTATTACTGATGGTAATTTATTGTAAATTGTAACACCCTCAAACTCCAAATTTCTTCTTCCATAGTTAGTTCTAGGAGGGCGGGTTACTAAGTAACTAGCACGCCTTAAGTTAATCTTTCGTGTTTGTTGTTTTGTGTTTGTTATTTGGAGATAGGTACTTTAAAAGTAATATAATATTGAACACAGGGGTTAACCCAAGATTTTTTTTTTCTATTTTTTACACGTGTATACAAATGGGGAAAAAGGGATGGAAAGTGGAGATACGTATATACAAGTTTAATTCAAAGCTGACCATTTGGAGGTAGGTACTTTAAAAGTATATTGAACACAGGGGTAACCCTAGCTAAGAATAGCTGGCCCCGTCGTAAGGGTGTCGTAAGAAGCAACTAAGGGATTTATATAAGTAGTCGGTTGGACGGCAGCGACAAGTTAATGTAATCTCGTAATCCCCTTAGTCCTGCGCTTTCTAATGAGGAACCGTCCACTTCCCTAGAGAACTAATAAGGGAAGAATTTGTCATGTTACTTAATCCGCCGCATTAATTTGAAGAATGATTAATGCTCGTTTCAGAAATACACATCTCTTTATTCCAAATAAACAGAGGACAGATTAATTCGTCCCCGGAAGGGCCCAGTGTTATATGACAACAATAAAGGAAATTTCAAATTGTACATTAATCACACGGTGTAACGTTACAAATTTGTCGTGCCACGGTTGGCGGTGCGACGCGGCAATAATTAATGAACCCATCCTGTAACAAGTAATTATGGAGAGGGTCATTTTTTCATCGTCATGTACGCGTTTGTCTACCCCTGCAATATGGCTGCCGATGCCGCATCTTGTCTACGAAGCGTACATTTACATAAACATACAATCAGAATAACAAAAGACGCTCTGATGAAAACTCATTGTCATAATTTTTCGCTGTCTGCGCGCCAGAATATTCTTGATATTAGTTGAAACGTTGCGAATAATATACCCGACATGAATACTCTGCACGAAATGAAATATTGAGCATGCAAATCGTTTTAAAGGCATTTGAGTAAATACATTGTTTTATTTTACGTAACATTTTATTTAAGGTATTAAATTTAGAATTTTGCATAGTAAATCGTTTTTGAATTAAGTTGCAATTTAGCACTAATCAAAACCGATGTAAGCTACATGTGGATTAAAACAGTAAAATGAAATGACTCAATAAATATTTATAATTGCACTCGCGTCAGTGAATTGAATGATAGCTGACATATTATTACGAAAAGTTAATGGAGTTTGTTCATTTTCCAATAAATATGTCCGTCCGGTGGGTGTATTAATTATTGAGTGACTCAGGCTCGGGACCATACGTCACACCGGTAGCCAATTAGCGTCGAGAAAATTAACTCTACACGTCGCGGATAAAAACCCACTTTTTGTAATTATTTCATTTAAATATTAATTAACGTTGTAACTTTATGAACGAGGAAATGTGTTTGTTTCACCTTAATCGCTTTGTTCGATTTGATTGGTCAAGGAAAGTCGTTTATCCTAATTTGAGATAAGAGGAAAAAATTATCTCGAAAGACGTTTTAAACGATGTTAATGTTGACTAGAATATGCTTTCATCGACTTAAATAAAAACAATGGAAAATATGCCGAAAAGTATAAGCACTTCATTTGATAAATAAATATTGCTTATATTTTCATAATCCTAACTAATATTATAAATGCGAAAGCAAATTTTTTTGTTTGTTTTTTACGCTTTCACGCTAAAACGGCTGAACGGATTTGGATGAAATTTGGCACATGGGTTAACCATGACCTGGGTTAGGACATAGTATTTTATCCCGATAGTCGAGACTTATGCGGGTGAAACCGCGGGGCGCAGATTGTATTATATTATGTAGTATTTCTTGTCACTTGTATTCTTTGGCTGTCAATTACACGAAACTGATTATATACGGGTTTGTGGTTAAGTAATAACAGCCAAATGGGTCGATCGATCAGGTTAAGCTACACTTACCGCAGTTGTTCCGCGGATGGGTGTCATTTGTAGATCTTTGACAGCCGTTACGGGTAGTTAGAAACCCAAAAGTCTGACTACCAGTTTTACCAAGGGGTATCGTAATACCCAGTTACTGAGTTGTGAAGGTCAGATAGGCAGTCGCTCCATGTAAAATACTGGTATTCAGCTGCATCCGGTTAGATTGGAAGCCGATCCCAACATAGTTGGGAAAACGCTAGGCAGATGACTGATGTTTCCATATACCCTTTTACTTCCCTATATAAGGTGTTTTCCTTATTCATAAAATATTCCATTCCAAACTCCATAAACATAGGATGATTTCCTCATAAATAAAGGAACAATTACTCATATTCTCGTATAAGACAAGGTATACAAATTACGTTAGCGATAAAGCCAGGTTTTACTGAAACGCCGTGTCTGATGAAGGCATCCCCCGGCATCCCAGCGCTTAGTATATAAGCTGACAGAAGGATTAAAGACGTGCGCCTGGGTTACCAACTTACCAACATTCACATTTGTAAGCATTGTGTTGCAAGTATTAGGTACGTACATTTAACTGTGGACAACATTTTTAATGCCCATTTTTTTACCTACCTTAAACATTTTTTGTTCCGCCGTAAGTCAACTTAATTTGAATATACGGAAAAATTAAGTTGTCAGTCAATGTAATCACAAACAATTGCCTTGATTTAATAACATGTCGAGTTATTCTTGGATATAAGAATAACTCAGCATGTAAAGTCAATACTGCTATTCTTTGATAGTTGTATGAAATGGCTATTATAACACGTCAAATTGGCGTAGTGTCAATTTGATAAATAGTTAATTTCTCTGACTGTACACACCTATGTATGAAATTGAAAAGTCACGGACAGATATTGGTCTCATATAAGGCAATCGCCATACCATGCGAATACATTTATGTAATAAAAACTCGGATAAATAACAAAAGACCCAAAAATAATCCCTCACAATCCCACAATGAAATGTCATCTCATCCCCCTGTACGTGAAATGTCACATTATTGTAAAACATAAATCCTCTAAACACGAATTACGCATTACGTCATCAGATAAGACATACCTACGGTTGAATATTAAAACCCTTCAGAATGTTCCAAACCTCGCAACAGCTAATTATTTTGGGTATTGTTGGATTTTGATCTTTATGCTAATTTTCATAAGGGTCATAGGGGTTGTATATGTAAGTTTTTTATGCGAAACGAAAGCTCGCGACATAATTGCGACTGTACCCGGAAGTTAATTGCGTGTTCGTTGTCAAGACGCGGGTTGGGATGATTCAAGCCTCGGATCATACAAATAAGGGAGATAAGACGCGAAAGCTTTACATATACGTAATTATGTACCCCGAGTGGTTGTGGGATGAGATAAAAATGTATTGTCACTTATAATCACGATCGCTTCGGTCGTTGCTTCGCTGAAGCCGCTGAATGAAAATCATAAACATGCTTTGTTCAGGTAAATTCACGCACTACGTCAATTTGCCGTGTTATAGCCATTTAATTTTCATACAACTGGCAAATTTGAACATACGGACAATTTATGTTGGTATTCAAATTAATAAGCAATGAATTACCCTGAATTAACATGCAATTTCCTTAGCTTGTACGGAAAGGAAACGTTTCTGGTAATGCGTTTCTTGGCGCATTCACGTAGAAAGCTGGTAACCGGCGATATGCATCGATTGTCGACGCTGACAAGCGCTGGTAGTCAACGCTGGTCGGCGCAGGCAGTTGTCATACTTTTTTGCCAAATCAGCGCGAGCCGGCGTCGACTGTCTCAGATACGAACCAGCGCCGACATGCGCTATATGTGTGTGTGTGCATACCGGCATGGTGAATACACCAGTTGGAAGGTATATCATAGAAATACATAGAAACCAGTACCCTACCCTACCTTAACCTAGCTCAGGAGTCAGGACATCAAATTAAAATGTAACAACTTTTTTTTAATGTCAATAAAACATTTTATTATTTTTTAACTATTCTCGGGACTATGGATCCCGGTCCTTTGGAAGGCGTACGAGGGGCCGAAGCCAACTCATAGAGGCCCCTTAGACTAATTTAAATGGAATGAGGCACCAACCGACGATTATCCCTGTTCGCACTACGCAAGGGTACCGAAGGACAACCCGCAGTTGGCGTAGGACTATTGCAGGATATGGAAACAAATATATTGGACAATGGGTTTGGGTTGCTAAAGTTGACTGGTTACCTGGAACTATAGGACTATGGCCCCTGCCTGATCAATGTTTTACACGGATGTACACGTATAAAATGGCAGGTGACTTGCACACTCAATAATGGGCCCCCGAAAACTGTCGCTAGCACATAGTGACGTAGCGACAAGGGGCCTGAGGTACTTGAGGAGTGGAGAGGTATTCCACGGCTTTCATAATAATTCCAGAGCCCGGAAGATGGTCAAGATCCCTACGAGCACTTACTGGAATACTTCCTTCCTCCGGGCACGTTTGCTCTTGCGAATCTCCACTTTAGCCGGCCAATTAAGGCAAGAATGAGGTGGAAGCTCTGTTCTTTGTCAGTGTTCACTCCAGCCAGTTAATAAAAGCAAGCCAGAGATGAGGAACAAGCTTTCTCCTGGGAGATAGGGTCCGTGGGGACTACCCAACAGCTCGCCACATGCTGCCCTGCGGGTTTCTGTATTTCTCTTGGTCTGGCTCCTCATCCTAGACCTGTTCCGGCAAAGTAAACTCTACCGGCACAGATCTAGAGTTTGGAGCGCGCAAGCCCCACCACGACATCGACGTAGAGATACGGCGATGGTGTTATTATTATTATTATTAGTAGTGTCGCGGCGACGCGTCTCCTGCTGCTGCTGCCTGCAGTCGGCTACGCAATTGTACCTTTATTTCTGTTTGTAGATTGTAGTGCTCCTAAAATACACCTTTAATCATAAAACTACACCGTACAGTGTAATAGTTTTCTTTTATTTTATATAACGGGGGAAAGTAGTTGGGGGTTTTTTCCCCCAGTAAATGTTTCATATGCTTGCATATCCTCATTTTTCTATCCTCTTAGTTCAGAAAACATGCTTTCTACGTAGAACGGAAGTCGGTAGACAGGTACTTAGTTGTTATATCTATTAATCTTTACATACCAAGTTTGTGTTTAACATTCACTTTGTATCCGATGTTTGTTGAAAGATGAAAAGTTTACATTTATAATATTATATATATATGTCATAAATAATATATATTTATATACTTATACTTATACCTACCCTACCAAACTACTCTACCTACTCTACCCTACCTACTCTACCCGACCTACCCTACCTACCCTACCTACCCTACCTACCCTACCTACCCTACCTACCCTACCTACCCTACCTACCCTACCTACCCTACCTACCCTACCTACCCTACCTACCCTACCTACCCTACCTAAAAGCATCAGTGTTATCCAATATTTAAGAGAACCAAACCAGTACCCAAATTACGTAATACACGATCAATCGGAATTTGAATCGTTTTGAAACAAATTGCTAATCCATTGTCCCTTATCACACATCCCACGGATATCGCAAATGAATTCAATAACTTTTTTGTAGATGTTATTGAAAAAAATATAAATAGTAACGTTACTTTGAATAGTAACAATACTTTTAACAATTTAACTACACAATCATTATATATGCAACCAATCTTGCCTGTTGATTTAATAAAAATTATTAATAACCTTAAAAATACAAATACTGTTGGCTATGATGGAGTAAATACTAAAGTTGTGAAATGTGTCAAAGAAGTTATAGCACCACCACTAGCGCACATTATTAATTTATGTATAGCAAATGGTGTTTTCCCCAATAGTCTAAAAAAAGTAATTATTAAGCCCTTATTCAAAAGAGATGATAAATCAGATGTAAAAAATTATAGGCCCATTGCTAAAATTCCAATTTTTTCAAAAATGATCGAGAAAGTAATTTATAATTCAATATATAGTTATTTTGAAAAGAATAAGTTATTTTGTAACGAACAAAAAGGATTTCGAAAAAACACTAATATAAATATGGCATTGTTCGACCTCCTTTCTTATATTATGACGTCTGTCGATGAAAGATCTCCGGTATGTGCTTTATATACGGATATGACAAAAGCATTTGACTATGTAAATCATAAGATTTTGCTAAAAAAACTATATGGATATGGAATTCGAGGAAATATTCTAAAACTCTTGGAGTCATATCTTGATAACAGATCACAGTGCACTGAAATCTCACAATTATGCCAAAAAAGTAAATTAATAACAATTCATAAATCTCAGCAAAGAACTATAAAATACGGGGTACCACAAGGTAGCGTGCTAGGGCCGCTACTTTTCTTAATTTATATAAACGATCTCCCAATACTCATAACTCAAAATATGGTTCTCTTTGCTGATGACAGTACAGCCATTGTAAAATGTAATAATCCTGACTATTACGAGAATGATATAAATGATTGCCTCAATAAAATAATTAAGTGGCTTTTTAGCAATAACCTAGTAATTAATTTAAATAAAACAAGAGTAATGCACTTTCGTCAAAGATGTGAAAAACCTCCAGTTCATGTCATATATGACGAGTGTCCAATAGAAGATACGGACAAGGCAAAATTTCTAGGTATAATGATTGATAGTAAGCTAACATGGAAACCCCATATTGAAGAGATTTGTCTAAAACTAAATAAATCTGCATATGCCCTGTTCCAGCTATCGAAAAAAGTTAATACACAAACACTTTTATTAGCGTATCACGGATTGGTTGCGTCTGTTCTGAGGTTTGGAATAATTTTTTGGGGGCAATCTTCTGAAAGAGAGTCGGTTTTTAAAGCACAAAAACGATGTATTCGATCCATGTGTGGCTTAAAAACTACCGAAACTTGTGAACCTCACTTTAAATCACTAAAATTACTAACATTTCCAGCTATGTACATTTATGAAACTGCTTTGTTTGTTAAAATCAATTTAAATCTATTTCAAAAACTCACTGATGTTAAAAAAACTCCAATGCGTTCTCAATATGCAAACAAACTGTGCGACAAAAAATGCAAAACAGCTTTAATGAAAAAGAGTTTTTTTGGCATGGCTCCGAAAATTTATAATAAAATACCCGATATAATTAAAAATTTACCCTTAGTTAAATTTAAGAAGCTTGTCTACTCATTATTAATAGAAAAATGTTATTATACTGTAGAAGACTTTATGAATGATAATAATTTTTAATATTTCTTAAGCGATAAACACTTATACACATGCTTATGTATACAATGTAATTTTAAAGACTGCTTTGAGATTTTTAAGATATTTTTTTATATTAAGTTCATTTTAATTATAATTTTTATTAAGTTATTTTAAAATAGTTCCTTTTCGCATGTTAGAGTTTATTTTTGTTTTCTTTTTATGTTAGTAGTATTATTATTTTATGATTTTTTGTTTTACTTCAATATTTGTACGCCTTCACGGCAAAACATAGCGCACATGTAATAATCTAAGATCTTTATGTAAATACCTATGTTTCACAAATAAACACTAATTCTGATTCTGATTCTGATTGTTTCATAAGTTCGAAAAAAAATCTGCTCAACAACGTAAATAATGCAATGAATGTTGTTGAACTATCAACAGGACTATTCTACACTACATTATTACTTGCAAACTTAAACTCAATCTGTACCAGTCACTTTTAACTAACTGCAATTCAATATTCTAATCCAAGCATGCTAAATCAACGTGTAGTCGCATTTCAAAGTTAACCCGTTGCATACCGGATGTAAATGAGACATTCGATGTAACCACACTCCCGCCGTCTGGCACTATCGACGCGACGCGAAATTAAATAGAATGACAATAATTAGTTAAAGTGCTGCCTGATCTAGTTTATTAAGTTTTAGTTTTGTAGTGATTATACATGATTTTGTATTATCTTTATTAACTATGATTTTGTATGTGATTAGCTAAATCAGTTATGTAATATAAATATTATGCCACCTACTAGGCCAAAGTAATCTACGAATGTTGCATCATCGGTTCCAAAAATAAAAAATATATAAAGATTTGAAAAAAAAAGTATGCATTTGATAGCCCAATTCTTGAAGAAGGCTATAGGCTACTTAAGATCACGCTAGGACCCTTAGGAGCCCAGTAAAAAGATAAAAAGTCTCAAAGAACGCTAAGCGAAAACGAAGTAATAGCGCGGGCAGGCAATACGATGCGACGCGATGGGGTGGGTTCTTTATTTTCATAATTTCATAATTTCAAATAGGCCCGTATAAGGCACTTTTGAACGTCAAAAATTTACAAAAATAATTAATTGATTCTAGTTGCCCCTTCCAAAAGGTAGTTTTCGTATGGAGAAGAATGGGCAAGAAACTCCACCGTTACTCTTTTAAAAAAAGGCTGCTCAACGCAAAGTTTATCCAATACGGTGCAACTAAAGGTACAAGTCCGTAGCAGCAGCAGCGGGTCGCCGCGACACTCTGGTCTTTGTATTTCTATTAAATCGAATTGAATTTCTATGAAGTCGCCTGCTGCTGCTGCCTGCAGTCGACTACGGAATTGTATCTTAAATCTGAAGCTGCTGTGATTGGTTGACTTAAATAAAAACAGCAAATTTAATTTTGAATAGGCTTTCAGAAACCAGGGGGGTGTTTCTCTTGACAGCCGAGGTGTTTTCTAAAAGCAATGAAACTAGCCAAACACTTCGCGGTCTAGTACAGAGGTTTTGCATATTTTATATATTTTATTTGATTTGAATGGCATGAGTGTGTATTTTGATTTTATTTGATTAAAATGTTTGAGGATTATTATTGTGTATGTGTGATTTTTATAAATCAATTTCATGTTTTAACTTAACGTAATGTTTTGATTTTGTCTGAAAAATAAATGAAATATTATTTTACTTTGAAAAATATAGCTGAAATAGCTTGTATGATGTGAGATTCGTGGCTGTAAATGCACCACGCAGGAGAAACACATTGACGTAAACGTACGCCAAAGCTTTTTTTAATAATAATGAAACATAAGACGTTTAGGTACAGTCACGGACTTTAATTGATGAGCCACTTGCCACTGTTATTATTTTAGCCGTGTAATCCAAATCGGGTTTAGTCGGTTATACTCGGACATCCAGACACGGAAAGTCATACGTCTTCGTATTATAGAAGATTTTTTTTCTAATATCTCTGTCATTGATTGACAGGCGTGTCATTTGGCTTAGGATCGCTTGTTATTAATGTTACACTTTCATGCAATATTTACGGTTGGCTAACCTGAGAGCCAGAACTACAAACTTGACAGCAGAGTCTGGTGACTCTGCTGTCAAGTTTGTAGTACTGGGTAGTCCCAAATTCAACCAATTGCAGATCTAGCAACCGTAACCTAGCGACAGTTGTTTACCTGTAGCTTAGCGATAGTAACGTTTAGCGTACGGAAAAATTATGATTGGTCATTTCGACATCGGAAAATCTCGGACCCACGATTTTATCCGAACGCATAGCGTCCAAGATGATGTTCATGACAATTAAGATACTTTGGTCTTTAAATAGAAATAACGAGTATTTAATTAGTTTTTTATTCAAAGGAGGTCAGTATCAAATAGATTGGATAAATGTATGCAACATTGTATTGATTTATCATTGACAACTTATAACTCAATCTTCATCCTCTATGGATAAAACTATTTTCTATTTTTGTTGACAAGCATGCGGTTTGAGTTCGTGTTTAACCGTGTAATATCGTGAATGTATAAAACTGCAAAATCGTAAAGTTTGAAAGTGGCTCATCAATTAAAGTCCGTGACTGTACATATATATCTTAAAATATGGTTCAATTTATCACAGGCTTGTTCTGTTATAATTTTACTTTTAAAATTTATGATGCCAATTAATGTGAAGAAAATTTAGAAAATAATAATAGTATTTTGTGTTATTTTTTTAATATTCAAAACGAAAATTACAAAATGCAAATATGTAAAAGATTCCAGTTGATTAAAAATAATGCCACCATCAATTTACATTGCATTAGGTAAACAAAAAAATAATAATAACAAAATTAAGGCCTTATTATTCACGACAGGTTCATTAATATTGTAATGGATGTAAAAGTTTTCAAGTGGAAATCCTCGTGGCCTTTTCTTTTCAAATGTTTAATGGATCCCACTCTCTTCATACTCGCATAATTTATATTATAGGATTTTATTATGCCATTTTTAACATACTTTAGTTGAAATAGTATGGAGATATTCTTGGTAAGACTTGACTAGGTAACAATTTGTGTGATTGAGAAACATATCGTAAGATACGGAGTGTTTGGCTAAAAAACTGGTGGTTGTACCATTTCGTATCTGGAAACTGTTGTTTAGCATAAAAGTTCAATACTGTGTCAAAAACAATTGTAAGCTTCTATAAAACTAAGATATTTGCATAGTTGATCGCCGTCAATAGTACCTATTTATTGCCTCATTGATTTCAAAGGGTCTTAATTTGTATCTGTACTTTGGCTGAATACAATAAGACCTATTAAACACATGACTCAAAAATCAAAATCTTGGAATCCCAAAGGATGTTGCGACCTCCTATTCATCAAAGCTGGCAGTGCAGCCTTCGGCATGATAGATATCCTTCTACTCCGAGCAGAGCATCTTGCACTCTCTTCAACTCGAGCACCGGGCATTATCGAGAACCGCCTGTAATCAACACCAGATAAGATTAATTGGCCGAGAGAACAAACTAGATAGCTACAGAAGGTCAGTTCCACACAACGAAAAAAATTGCGCATGCAAATATAGACAGAAACAGGTTGAAATTTCCGATGGATCGTAGCGCGTATGGTCGCTATTACAAATTCCATTCGCGACTGCGCTTGCAATCGCGGTACGTGAAGCGTGTCTAAATGTGCGTGCGTTTTCCCTCATTGTATGGAGCTGACCTTCTGTTTCTATCTATTCAGCATCGAGAGGCTGTCATGTGCGACATATGTGGCCGTTTCATGGTTTCGAGAATAGTTCGCGTGTGTATGTAAGCTGATAATTGTCAATTAGTGGTAAGGGCTTGATTGGTGATTTAGTGGCGTAGATTTGGAGATCTGATTTGTATTATATGTCTAAGATTTCAACTATTGATGAATGAGTTTAGTTACGTTGTAATGACTACCCCAACTCGACTAAGCGGTAGAGGGGGGAGAACATGCTGTTGTTTTGCACAAATTATAATGAGAAGCATTAGAGATTGCTTTGCGATCGAAAAAATTGTTTTACCTCCTTTCTGCAAGTGTTTTTATTGCTACACTCCTGCTAGTTCACAGAACCTACTTAATTTATATACCATCGTATAGATAATTTAATGGAAATTATTTCTGTTCTTTTCAAAAATTGATTTAATGCATCAAAAACGAAAAAAACTAGTTTAAAAAAAATCCCGTTTATCAAGTGTGAAACACTGAAAATATTATTGCTTGTGAAAAAATCAATTAATAAAGTAATTTTTTTTTAATAGATTATTTTCAGCCATAGGAGGGACCCTATTGAAAATGTATCTTTTATTCAAAGCAGTCGGCGATCACTATTGCCAACTGGTACTATCTAATGTAGTCGGGTAATACGAGAAAACAATAACAAAAAAACACTTCTATTTTGCTCCGGTTCAGATAATAACGAGTAGAAATAAAGATTTTCAGGTTTAATTAACTGTTTCTATGTTAGTTTAAAGAAATGTCTTCATTTTTGCGCTCTGTGCGATTCATACATCTTAATACACAGCAACGCCCCATAATTTTACTAATTAAAATATTGTGTTTGTATTAAAAGTAATACAAACACAATATGTACCCTATAAATTCACTGAATTATGAAATATGCGCCACAAAATCAGTTTACCGAAAAAATCGTACAGTGACAGCAGTTGACAGCCGTTGTCATCCAACAGACTGTGTAGCTAACCAAAACAGTTTTACAAAAAAGTTCGCATACGCAAAGGAGATAGAGAAAATAAATATTTTTATCTTGTTTACTCTTACTACTGGGCCCACGGAGGACAGAAGTGATTGGACCTATAGGCCGACCGCTTAACTGAGTCCGCGTCTGAAGTAGCTGCGCGGTGCGGCAGGGGTGACAGTTGTCACAAGTTGCCGTATCACTGAGCTCTCGCATCAGGACACCACACGCCTCCCGCACCGCACAGCTACCTCAGGCGTGGACTCAGTTAAGGGGTCGGCCTTTAATAATAACGTCGTTGTCTCATTTACTATTAATAAAAAACAATAAATTTAATTGTTTTGCTTTTACATTTTTTCTGTTTTGCACTTTTGGATTTTCCAAATACTTTCATAATATAGCTTGTTTAAATTTTATTCATCTTCATCTATATGAATAGATGATGGTTTTAGTAATAATACCTACTCACAGCAGAGAAAAACTTTGGGAGAAGCTTATGTCAAGCATCGGGCTATTTCCAGTTCAAATTTACAAATATTATTTATTCTTTCACTTGAGTCGTTTTTCATCGCCCGTCTTTCGCGGCACTTGATGAAAACGATCAGATATTTGTAGAATAGGATAGGCAGGCAGGATTTTATAAAGTAAACATTATTCACCTGGATGCAGGAATGAGAGACATCCTCTTGAAGAGATGTCTGGCAGCTGACCGTAAGTCATCGTCTTGCATCAAGCCGACCAAGTCCTTCTCGCGTTTCTCAAGAGGAGCATCTGCAGCTAGTACTTCACCTTCCAATGATACGTTGACACACTGGTAGAGAAATATTTGTCATTTTATTTTGGGTTTTATTGTTCTGATCTGAAGGTTCTGTTTACGGTATAAGTTGGCAAAGTGACTGATCGTGAACCTGATAGAAACTTCTAGATACCTGCTATAATGTATCGATTGATAGTCAACTTAAAAACAAAACAGAAATGTCCAATACAGTCTGTAGTTTGACTCTTCAAATCAGAGTATACTTATGCTGCTTGGCGAATAATAAATAAGTCACCGAATGTTTTTTCGGATGATATCCTTCTTTTATGTCCTCCACATCCGTACCCTGTCTTTTCTAAAAAATGGACCACTAACTACAGCGGATGTATGTGATAAAGTTCCTAAAAAAAAACAAGTTCCCAAAATGCACTTCTATATTTTCGCTCGAGGTATTTCGTAAACAAAAATAAGAGCATAAAAGTCGCTGGACTGAAATTAGCTTGAAGTTTTAAAAACGTTAAGCGTTTTCTTTTATTTCTGATACCTTCGGACTTGCCGGCTTAGGTCCGCCATGTAGCACTTAGCTTATCAAAAGCGAATTACGTGAGGATTTTAGGCACCAACTTTTTTGTCTTTCAGACTCGTGTATCTATTGATGTTCTTTTTTGAGTCTAATTTGATGAGTACGATCGACTTTAATTTCAAAAAAGTCTGGACCATTATAATAATAGAATTTTCTTCTTATAACGAACCTACGTGAGAAAGTTCAAAAACAAAAAGCCAAGCTTCAAACCACAAAGCAATAAAGTTGAACCTAGAAACCATAACAAAACAGCCGCCAACTGCCTTTAAACGTCCAACAATATTCTCTATGCTATGAAATTAAGTACTAAACAATGTTCTATAAAGTACTTAAAGTTTTAAGGCGCTTACTGTGTCATAGAAGTCAGCAACTTCATGGTATCCGTAGGAGCGAGCAAGCCCGGCTGCTTCCAGGAGAACTGCACGAGATTCAGGCCGATTGTTCTGCAGAAGATGGCAGCGAGCCAATAGGAATAGGGCATTTAGAAGCCATGGACGCTGATTGGATGAGCGAGCCTCTGTTGAATTTAGAACTTGTTGTGATTGGCATAATTGTGTAACTAATCGTGACGCATACAAAAAAGTTTTATCCCTTTTAATATAGAGATCTTTAGAGTCGATATTTCAACCGTCAGATAGCTGTTATCTGAAGAATAAACATATCTATTCGATATATTTTCTATATTATCTATGACAGCTTTTTGTCAAATCTCAATTTTTATTCCTCATTTAAAAGAGTATAGAGTCTAAAGATTGATAGATAGAAAATCGGCACTTAAAAGAATTACCATTAAATTAAAATAATCGACGAACTTCCGATTATGATCCGCTTAAAAAATTTGCAGTGCTAGGCAAGTATTGCCTATCTTTTCACACAAGAATCTTCCTACTACTATGAACAAGTAATAGATACCTACACTATGGTTGAAGCCACACATCCATTAAATTGATGGTAGTAACAGATGTAAATAACATTTATCTGCTTTAACATGTATTTTGAAATCAAAGCTTACAAATCAATTCAAAGTCACGGAGCGTTCTCTAAATTTGTACGGTCTACCCACTGCAGCCAATATCAAATCAAATACACAAAGTTGTGGAAAGTCACTCGTACTTTGAATAAGCAATGCTGTTCAGGATGTTACTGTCTGTGAACTCAAAATATAATTATCGAATGATGGAATCGAATAATGAATTGTTTAACTGTTTTACCCTTCAACCTATTGTAGTATATGTATTACTCTGGCGGCATCTACATCGCCACATACGAACTAGGCATCAAAGACCTGACATCACACAAAATCCTGACGTCACACAAATCCTGCATCGCGCAATTAGAGTTTACCTCCCTATTCTATAGAGCATGAGTGAACATTACATTGCATTGCATTTACATTGTTCCTCATAGCACAAAATTGGTGACCCGGAGTATGAATGTCAACGCAGCCTTCGTGCAACTTCTTCAGCGTGACGTCATCATCATTATCACACTCGCAAGCTTTCGTGTGGCGATTCACACAGCTAGCCAGCACCCACAACTTCAAAAACAGTTATCCTGACCACCAGCAAGCAGCGAACACGCATTTCTGATCATCGATCTCAGCCTCATCACCTCTACTCACTGGGAAATCACCGCAGACAGTTCCGACTCACCGCGGACTATGCGGCACTCGGTTCCGACTCGAACCTCAGCTGGCACTGTGAAGCATCGCAAGATACAAACCTCAGCCCACTATCGACCTCCGGTCTCCGGAGGGGAGTGATGTGGCGGCATCTACATCGCCACATACGAACTACGCATCAAAGACCTAACGACAAAATCTTGACGTCACACAAATCCTGCATAGCACAATTAGAGTTTACTTCGCGAACACCACATATATAACTTCCCCGACATCAATCGTTGGGCAGTTGCCCGCCAATCACGACACCCTTCTGGTCGGAGGAGCCTTCCTTTTCTATAGAGGATGAGTGAACTTTACACCTTCCTCATACCTCTAAACTACCATTATTAATTAAACAGAATGTATCAGAACGTACTCTGTTTACAGCACCATATCATTTATTAATAAACCTCTCATATAAAATTCTCGACGTATTAAAATTAAATAAATCTCGTATTCTTGTGTGTATAACGTTGCGATGTTTATTCATTACTTTAATGCTCTCAGTGTAGACCTGGGATTTCAGGCTGGAGCTGTGTTTCAATCTACTTAGCATGCTTCCCGTATTTTACAAACTCTCGTTTATGCATGCTTCAGAATCTATACAAAGTGAATTATCTAAAGAGAGTAAAGAGAAAAAGACTGCAGGTATGGACAGGGACCTCAAGTCAATATTTTCGAAGGAAGTTAAACAATTTAATATAAAAAGACATTCGTTCGATCGTCGGAGGCTAATTTATTTCCTCGAATCAACGATTCATTCACTGGCCTATAAATTCTTGGGGCACGAGTACTTTAGTGCTAACAAAGTGATAAATTCCGTTCTACTGAAAGTGTCTCAACTTACCGGTTTGACATTTGGAAGCGTAGACTCTGGCTTTTAAAGGTTGCTTAGTGTCAACATTGAGACGAGCTAGTTCGTGCAACAAGTAACATCGTTCTGAAGCTCGTGTACTCATGGAGAGCGAACGCTCCAGGGTGCGGATGCGAAACCTGGGGACAGTATTAGTC
The DNA here is from genome assembly GCA_949128155.2 of Xanthia icteritia. NCBI lineage: Eukaryota > Metazoa > Arthropoda > Insecta > Lepidoptera > Noctuidae > Xanthia > Xanthia icteritia. Next base: position 10,610,753 of record OX421939.2, read on the forward strand.
TAGTATTAGATTCCACTTGGTAACAATACAATTTGGAAATGGGCCCAGACCGATTTTGGAGGAGCATGCAAAAAGAAGCGGGTTCCCGATAAAGACAAGTCGGTGCCGATCGCTGTGGCTCTAATAGTCTCAGTAGAAACAGCTAAAGATACCTAACAGTATCTTTCCGAAGATCAATTTGCAGCGATCTGTACCAAGAATCGGGCCCAAAAACCAGCTTCTTTGCACAAGCACCCATGGTCAAGAGTTCAAGACCGACCGCAAATCAATTAATTTTCTACTACGTTACTACCTACTCCGTACGATTCATTGCTACGGGTCATGGCCACACTAAGCCATTTCCCAATGGCCTTTATTGTTAGAGGATTCTATTTAAAAACATAATATAATTTATTCAGAGACATAATGCACAGACTACATAGACATACTACGACATAATGAACAGTTTCACAGACAGCAAAAACAAAGATAGTGTTGTGATTGATTTATGTCACTGCTTGTGAAGACTTCGCAAAAATCCTAGTGATATTTAGACGTACTCTACTAATAAGTAAAAAGCAACTAATTTTATAACACCACCATCTCTATTATTTTCTTTCGTGAGAATTATGATCTTGATAAATATACGTAGGTAGGTATAAAAAAAAAAACATAAAGGCTACCCACAATCGGAAAACCACATATTATTTTTGATGACAGGTTATCTTAAGGCATATAAAGGAAAAGATAAGCCACCACGGACATTAAATTACATAAAACGCTAGGGTGGGAATACCGCTGGCTAAGCTACGTCGCAGATAAAAGGCCGAATTAATTAAAGAAAGCTAGGTCAAGGCAAAGTTACGTAATCCCTAGTCAGTCTAGTTACCATATGTTACGAGAGACCTAGTGTGCTTTAAATTTTACAAGTATTAGATTTTGAAGTAGAAATTTACATAAGTACGTACTTACAATAAATTAACGACTCTGGAGATAGGACAATTTGGACTGTGTGATACGTTCCTTTTTACCCAACTGCGCCACAGCAAAGACTTTTTGCTTTTTAGTTCTCAAATAAATATTCAACACACTTTTGTGAGAATATTTAATAGTCACACCCCACCAAATTCCTAATCAGAGGCTATTAAAACAACTGTAGATTTAAATGGAATATTGAAATTACTTAGCGTCTCTGGGCGGCGCGGGCGGGCGCACTCGCAGCACGGAGTCGCGACTCGGTTCCCGCGAAACCGACATGCCCAGAAGAATAAACGCCCTTCGTTCCCGATCCGACTCGCTCATACTTTCTCGAACGCGTTTCTGAACATAAAATAAGAGAGATTTTTCACGGTCTACGTGACTTGGCAAACAAGCTCTATTAAACTTCCCAGCTTCGTAATGCCGATGGCTACACAATTTATAATAAAATACAGAAATGAACCTACCTGGTCTAGGAAAGCGTTTCCAACGATATTGTGGAGCTTTTGCAGGAATTTATCTTTTCCCGGTAATAAGTTGGCTGGTTTTCTTGTTATTTGTTCCATTCCGAACTCGGCTTGCTCTAAACACTTGGCGGTGTCTCGTTCTTCGTAAATAGATTGAGTTGTCTGTATGAGGCGACGTGCGTCGGTTGCGTGTTGCAGTTGCGTGTGCGTCAATTGCTCTTTCCGTGCTCGTGACAGGCGAGCACGAGCGGCTGCCTCTGACGCACGAGCAGCGTACAAGGGTCTACGCTCACGTAGAACAGCCTGATACATATTAAATAAACGATCAAAACTTACAAATCTCACATTAGAACAAGCTGAATCATAATGTGTTCCAGCCTCTCAGACGACGTGACAGGCTTACGCTATTTAAATGATAATATCTGTCTGAAAAAATGGACTAGGCGAAAACACAGACAGCACAAAAAATGTGCTAAATAATACTGGAATATAATACCCAGCCATCGTGTCATATTTTGCTCCAAAAATTGCCGTTGTTATTCAGTTAAGCTTACAGCTATGTAAAGAATTTTGTGAACACCGAATCAACTACAGGGCGAGATTTCAATCTGAACAAGTGCTATAAATTTCAATTTAGCTAGCCGTTTATAAAGAATGGCGGCGTGCAATGTGTACCCATATTTTGTGGGTCAACGGGTCAGAGGTTAATTTTATAAAGTTAAGTTAGAATGGTGCTAGCGTACTTGTCGTTTCTCCAAATCGGCGAGAGCTTTATTGGCCAATTCCTGCAGCTTTTGTGATCCTTGTTTATTGGCAGAGACCAACCGTTCGTCCTTACATAAGGCAGTTAAGAAATATTTGTCATGTGCCATTCGCTCCAAATATTTCGAAGCCATTAAACGGGAGATTTGTTCGGCTCTCTGTTTTTCCGCGCGGGATATTTCTTGGACCTAGAATTACGGTTATTGCCAACATATTTTTTATTTTCCGTTGTAAACAAAGACGTATTCTGCACTTTAGTAAACGAGATATAGACGTTATTTACACGGAAGTAGCAAAATAAATCTTTAGGAATATATCATTACCCACACAATAATTTATTTTGCAAAATTGTGAACTGTCGGTAGCTTCAGGCTGATGGTGATATCATAGAACTACTGAGTTGTATATTCTCGACAGACTCTAGATACTATGTATTTTCACAGATAGTTCGCCTACTATTTGCCTTCAACGTTTTTAATATTTAATTTTAAACGCTAACGTTTCCACGCAACTACACAACAATAACAACCACCGTTTATCATAATAAATATCAAGCATCAAAAACAACGAAGTAGTTTGTCGTGTTTTGGTCACTAAATTCATAGCCGCCAGCTGTTATAAAATATGGGAAAAGTTCTAAACCTGTTGTTCCTTTTGCGGTTGCATACGTCCACGATGCACCAGGACTTTAGGAGCATCTTCGTCGTTGGACTTCCTCTTAATCTCCACGTTGCTTAGCAACGACACAGCTGTTTGCAACACTTTGCTTGCCGTCTTCCCAGCACATTCTCGCACCTAATAACATTTGCAGTAAATTAGTAACCGTTGTAACTTGATCTTCAATTGTGTCGTGTCGTGACCTAAATGACACAGAGGGTGCTTTAAGTTAGTTACGGTAACAAATGGACTGAGTAGAAGAAGACTTTTAGTACTATAGAGGCTTTAACCAACATGGCTTTTATCCAACCTCCACGTATGTTACACTTATAAAGTTCATGTCATTAACCTCTGTTTCATAAATAGAAAAAAGGGTAGACAGTCAGCTCGAATAGCTAACAGCACCGTCTTGCTGTAAAATAAGTGTTATTTTAATTTTAAATAATTATCCTATTCCTGTATTCATATCAAATACGATTTAATTCTCTAGTACCTTTTTTTTTATGGGAAATTATCAAATAACTTTTCCCGTTCTGGGTGGAGCGGGAGGGCGTGTCAGGCTCTTACTGACTAAAACCCACCCGTGTTCCTTCAGTTGCCTGTACATTGCCACGGTACGGTATCCCTTTCGGACTTTCCCGCGACCCCGGCAGGCCTAAACTACCTAAGTATTCAAACCTCTGGTACCTTACGATCTCTTATAGTACCTACTTAGTAGTTCTTATAAAAAGAACTACTAAGTAGTTCTTCTGTAATTGTTCATCCAGCAGTCGACTGCCAATGACATGGAATATAAGATCGTGAAAGAGTGTCTATACACACACTTCCACTGACATAATATATCATCATGTCTGAAAGTATTCCCCAAAAGGCAGGCATAGGTGTTTACATATGTAATACACCCACACCTCGCGACTTATGTACGTTACAAGTCCATAGAATAGGGGACGAGGCCTATTGCCATTAACCCGTCACAACTCCAGACTTTCAAAAACCGTTGACAAATTAAAACAAAAAAGAAATTTCGTTTATTCATCTTCATACTTACTTATCTGCCTTGAGGTAGATCATTACCGGCACTTTTGAATAGTCATAACACCGTGCCAAACAAAAGTTTTAACCTACTGAAAAGGCCTGGCAATTTTTTTAGAGAAAATTTCCTTTTCTACATTTTGGTGAGAAAACATTCCATTAGAAGATAGCTGAATAGCGTGAAAACTTGGTTATTTTTTCAGACAGATCTAAGCGGAGTATCTTGGACGTTTTACTGAAAAACAAATTGAAAGCGGGACGTCTCGAGATTATTTTATCAAACGATTTAAAATTGGTATTCGGAATGTTTTTACTAAACGGTCTGCTGATTTAAATTTTAGATTGCTGTACGCAATTGTACGACTAAACGATTGATTTAAATGTTATCATAGGTTCTATGAGAAGGGTAAAATTAAAAGAACCATAATTACATTTATGTCATTAATACCTATAAGATATAGTTCATATGACTGTAGTATGTACAGAAGCATTGCTTTTCTGTCCAAAAAATATTAAAATATCTTCCAATCCCGGATCTAATCTAATCAAAAAAGTATGTTCTAATTATAGCATTTTTCAGACAACTTCGTTGAACAATTTAAATAGCTTATATTACCGTTTCTTCAGCACTTCTTGCGCACTCAGCGAAATCCGGTGGGAACCGCCTCATACGCTGTCCGCGATGCGCCAGGACCAAGGAACGTTCAAACGCGCATTTTTCGTATTCCGTCTGCGCCCGAATTTGTAAGGCCCTCGGATTTTTAGGTTCCAATGCTGGGTAGAAAATTGGATATTATAATTTGGATATGCTTATTTTTTGCGGCGAAATTAAAAACGGACAATATTTTTTTTTTATTGTACATTTAGTCCGTATCCTGTCAACAGGAAAAGTACCCGAAAGGCATTCCTGATTCTTTCCGCACTTTTAAAACTTTCAAGCTACCTATATGAAAATTTCACGTCTAAGAAACTCGTTAAAAAGTTTTAAAACTTTTAGCACGAACTTCACATTATAAATCCGTATTGGCCGTTATTTGCACTAACTGTTAATACAGGTACAAATATGGTAATGGGTGGTGTGTACCGGCTGCATGCGCCGCGTCAGCCAAAGCGCCGCCGTAATGTGTTGATTTCGCCCGAACCAAACTTCGCCCGAGCAACGAGCGAACATCAGAAGGCTGTAAATAAAATATATTATGTTCATATTTAGCCGCTACCGGCTGGAGAAAAAATTGAACGTACACACGTTCAATTTTATCGTCATGCTTAAATATGTATGTTTTATATTCGGATGAACGAAAAAACGGTCGGATATAAGGTGGCTTTAGTCTTCCGCTTCTGTATGCTTGAATATAAGTGGTGAGATGAGATAATCAAACCAAAGTTTATCTCAAAACTGAAGGCGAGATGATGCAAATTATAATGTTTTGGTAAATTTGATTATACGGGAACACTGTATTCGTTTGAAAACATGATAAAATAGTATGAAAAACATAAGAAACCTTTACATAGGTGCTACGTATACTTATCTAATTGACACACATCATACTTTAAACGACATTATTGGTGTTAATTTTAGAGACTTCCGGCTTTCAAACACTTATAAAAACAGGAAATATTTATCAATAAGTTTTAAGGTAGTAGCAGGATGTAGTAGGGTTAGCAGCGTAGTGTGGGACGCCTCCCCGGCTAGATGGACCCACGACCTCAAAAAGGTGACTGGGACAGACTGGATGCGGAAGGCGGAGGACAGGGTGTTGTGGCGCAGTATATGGGAGAGGCCTATGTCCAGCAGTGGACTGTGATAGGCTGAGTTGATTGATTGATTGATGTTTTAGGGCGATTCTACGGAAAAAACATGAACACTCTACTGTTACCATTTCCAATAACGTTACTTACGATTACAAAAAAAAAAAAAAAAACATGTGTATGTATGAAATTATTACTTCTATTGTGCTATTTGCACTGAATAACCTTTTTAAAATAATCTGCTTTTTACTTGTTGAACCATAAAAACTGCTTAAGAGGGGTGTGAATAATATTAAATCAATAAGAAATTAATGTTAACTTATTTAACCACCTAATTTAACTATTTATTTTCTTGTTTCAAGGTATCCAAAGAATGACCCTCCAACATTAGTGATGCCATGGGAACCGGATAGGTGGCAGCACCTGTCGTCGGCACAATAGATGCAGCACGTCGAGTGTTTAACAATCAACGAGCCTGATTGCTTCGTACTATTTGACCTCCATTAACTGGCTTTGTTTATTTCACAAAGGACCCCTTTTATTGCAGTAATTGTATTTTTGATAAGATCAATTTGTCATAAATTGAATGCACTGTTCAAAGTGTTCGTTGATTTTCTGCTTTATTTTTATTTATTTATTTATCTATTTCTTCTTTATTTCTCTATTATGTCTCTATTAGAAATACGAGTTTTTATGGATAATCCACTTTGGGCATTGTAATGTATGTATGCATAATGGTAATATGTGTTTCTATGTTTAAATAAAATAAGCCACCTATTTCGAATACTTAGAGACTTACCAACCAAGTTAAGCGTCGTGCAGACTGGCGCGACGTGACACCGGTAATTATTTTACCGTGAAGTTTACTTAGAAATTGTAAAAGTGGTTGTTAAAGTCGCGTCGCGTTAGTCTGCACGAGGCTTCACACCTCTGTTTCCTCTTGTTTCAAAAGAGACGGTCGGACCGAGTGGAACGGGCTTGTAGTTCAAAACATATATGTATTTGTTTGTTGTGTTTGTTGGCTTATTTGAAATTTTATACACTGCACAGACACACGTACGATACAGGAACGATACATATACGTGTTATTTCTTCGCTGAAAATATTTCTGTATCAATGAAACTAAATACTGAAACGTAAGTTGGCTTATTTGGCACCTTAACATTACACACGTACGATACAGGAACGATAAATTCACGTTTTAGGACTACACTAAAAAAAATATGCGGGGCAGTCTTTGGGGACTGTCGATAGAAGTGAAAACAGTATACATATAGCTCATGGGAAGCGTGCGGTGACGATGACGCGAGTTTCATGTTTTTTGTTCACGAAAAAAGTGCTCAACGCGCCTAAAGAAGTTTTCACTTCAACATGATGTTCCTCTGAATCCGTTCCTCGTAATATAGTCGCGCAGAAATAAAATATGAACGATAGAATCGCGCGTCCCAAGTTTGAATTAGAACTTGGAGTTTTCCAAGCAAATATTATCAACAGATTTGGTGCCTCTAATTACATGTTTATTGATTGGAAATAGATTCTCCAGTTGTTTGTTTTTAACTCACATTCCATCGAAGGGCTTCATTGTACGCTTGTGTGGAGTTCTCGAAGAGTTCCAAGCGTTGTAAGTAATTGCTGGAAAAACAAGTCAGTTAGAAATGCTAGAATAACTTAGAGATTGTTGAGATTGCTTTGAAGTTTAGAAAATCAACAGTGAGTGTATGTATGTAGAATACGGATTGTTTATTTCTTGGCTGTGTATATTATTTAATGAGGAATTTAGCAAATAAATAGTGCCGTGCGCTGAAGATATCGGATATCTCCTGTTTTGTGTGGGCTTTTCCAGACCCATTTCCATTAACTATCTAAGTATAAGCTAAATAAATATTTTCTCTGTAAGCATATTTTTTACCGGTATGTATGTATGTAAGTATGTACATATACCCGGAGTACTTTTTTTTTGAGTGGGTTATTATCAAATAACTTCTCCCGCTCTGGGCGGAGCGGGAGGGCTTGTCAGACTGACTAAAACCCACCCGTGTTCCTTCAGTTGCATGTACGTTACCAGGGGCCACGGTATCCCTTCCGGACTTTCCCGCGACCCCGGCAGGCATTGGTCCGAGCGGCAGGGGTGCTTGGACAGGTCCTCTAAAGGCAAGGCATACCCGCGGCCACGGCCTCTATTTCGGCGGTAGCGGAGGCATTTCACCTCAGGCCTCCATTGGACGGAATGTCCGAGATGCGGGCGGAGGTCACCCGCTTGAGAGCCGCCATGGAGCTTCTCTGAAAGGGCGGAAGGTGACCTCGTATGCCACCACCGCAGCTGCCGCGGCAAAATCAAGCTCGTCGGGGCAGACCAAAGGCGGGGCGGCTACACAGGCGGCGAAGGCCCCAGCCCTAGTGGCGAAACGGCCGCCGCCGCATCCTAAATCTCCTTCGGCTGACGCCGAATGGCAAGTAGCCGGGGAAAAGAGGAAGGCGGGTAAGGCAGCAAAGGCGGCCAAAAAAAAGGCGAGACGGCAGCGGCGCAAGGAACGAAGCGTCGCGGCTAGGCTCCGCGCCCTGAAGTCTGCAGCTGTAGTGATTACACTACAGCCAGAGGCGGAGAAGAAGGGCGTGTCCTACCGTGGCGTGTTTGCCAAGCTGTGGGCAGCGGTGGGTCACTGCGACTGGGGCCCGGATGCTGTAGGCCCCCGGTGCGGCCAGCGGCCCGGCCGCTGACGCTCTGGCCGAAAAGCTTAGGGCTTCCCTAAATGCGGACGAGGCCCGAGTGTCTAGGCCCACCAAATGCGCTGACATGCGTATTCTGGGCTTGGACGACTCAGTGACGGAGCGACAGGTGGTGGCCGCTCTCGTTAGTACTGGGGGGTGCTTTGCCGAGCAGGTGAGGGCAGGCACCATCCGTCCTGACTTCACGGGGATACGAGCCGTTACGGTGAGCTGCCCTGTGTCGGCGGCCAAGAAAATAGCCGGGGAGGGCCAAAGGCTCTTGGTGGGCTGGGTTCCCGCGCAGGTCAAACTGCTGGAACCCAGACCTCTAAGGGGCTTCCGCTGCCATTTCGGCAACTACAAGGGAGCTAAATGCACCTCGGAGGTGGACCGCAGCGGTCACTGCTACCGCTGTGGTCAGCCTGGTTACAAGGCCGGCTCGTGCGACGCCACGCCGCGTTACGTCGTATATGTGGCAGATGGCAAGCCAGCCGATCACCGGATTAGGAGCAAGGTCAGGACCCACCCGCCAAAGCCAGAGGCAAGCCCTCCGCCACCGCCGTCACTGCCGCAGCCGCCGCCACCGCCGCCTTTGCTGCCTCCACCACCATCGTTGTCGCTGCCGCTGCCAGCGCTGCCGGCAGGGCCCTCACAGAGGGCTCGGAAGGCTGTTAAGAGAAGACTGGGTTGCGTGGCAGCACGTTTCGGGGAGATTGTCGTGGTAGGGATATACTTCTCCCCGGGCCGAAGTCTTGCCGAGTTCCACAACTCCCTTGTGGAGTTGAGAGTCATCGTCGTCGGGTTCTGTTCCCTCCCCGTGCTCGTCCACGGGGACTTCAATGCCAAGAATGTGGCTTGGGGTTCCCGGTATACGGACACACGGGGCAGGATACATCCGGAGTCACACGTAATCTGTTGGATTTATGCCCTAACACGTGTGACTCCGGATTTTTAATTTGTCTGTGTGTGATGGCTTGTTTATACCTTTTTAGATGACGTATGCTACGTTGGGGTTTAGTATGTAACTTTTGTTTTTATTAAAATAATAATAATACATCTATGCTAAGCAAAAATCGAACCATTAACTTAAACTCGGTTTCTCATTCTGTTCATTAAACGTAATGAATGTCATTAAGTCTTTCGACGAAAACTATAGTAAGTTACTTCAAAATAATTGAATATTAATATAAAGCTTCATATAACTAACTATAAACTTAGCTCATTAAAGCCACGCTGCGGTTTTATAAACTTTCAGCACACCATTATTCTGAGCCAAATTCTGGTTAAAACAGTAATTTGGCACTAATTCTAACCCTGTTGATGCCATTAGAGATTATATGTATGGTGGTTATGAACAGCATAAGTAACTATGTCAATTCTGCCCAAAACCACAGGACATTAATGTATGAGCTTGGGGTTAGTGCTGTGTACAGCCTATATTATTTAGAGGATTCTGGATTTCCAGGATGACCAGTACAACCACAAAGCTGTATAGTTCATCCACAACCGACGTGTAACAAGCGAAAAAAGTAATAAAAAGAAAATACGTTTGGAACCTTTTTTTTAATTAACTCGGTACTAAATGAAGTAATCAATCATTGTCGGGGCAATATAACCTGAATTGGCAGGTGAAGGCTCTAGTGGCTCTCTGTTATACGGGATACGGGGACAGATAATAGGGCCGATCAACGACACTCTATGACTTCATTTTATGAGGGACCCGATCATTCTATCGTGGGCCGTTCAAGTTGAGCCTCTGTTTCTATACGACTGAACAAGAATACGTGTTATGAACTGGATGTATCTTGTAATCTATCTTTTGTGAATGAAAGAGTCAGAGAATGACGCTCAAATGAGCTCTAATAAAAAATAAAGGAAGTTTTGTTGCAAAGTATTTTATCACAAACAGCTGCTGTTTAATATTATAGCATCGCGTTACACTGTCGCTCACCTGAGATAAACTACAGTACCGAATAGACAATTTGTCACTACATTCCAAAGTGCGAAACTTCAGCTTTGTTTGCTTAACATACCCTCTTTCTCGGAACACGTTCACCGCGTTACATATGGGTCTCTCTTCCGCCTCTAATTTTGTCTTCATGCTTCTCAGATTCCCCTTTGTCTCTTCTAAGATACATACACTCGCACGTCATAACTACACTGACTGTTTTTCGTCGCAACGTTACGAATTCACGATTAAATCTAGGTGACCTCGATTCCCTCAAGTATATAAAATTTGGGGTTGGCGACGACGATCCGAATTATTATATTCATGGAATTAAAATTTAGTATCAGTTATTATCTTTACGACAGAATTTATGAGAGATAAAAATGATGTTAAATCCGAATGGTTTCTGGAATCCGTATCAGAATAAAATATTAATTTTGAATACTTAAAATGAAACTGCACGTGCAGCCAGCAATAAACTTGGTATTATTTAAACGAAAGGATGATCTACTAACCCTTGAGTTCTAAAAGCTTCATTAAGTCTCTGGTCAATAAATCTCCTAATATAGTATTTTAGCAAAGTTATTCATTGACCGAAAACATAAATAGATAAAAATCAAATCTGAAGTCTAATTATTTCATTAGACTTCAGATTTGATAGCAGATTGAATTGAAAAGAATTCAATTATTGTGTTACGTACTGCAACTGTTTGTTAGTTTTAAATTATTTGCTAAAAGGAAGAATTTTTCGCTGAGAAGAAATAGATGATTTCTTTTGAATTCTACTGTTTAACACAAAAGAGGTGCAGATAAGAAAGTGCCAGTAACACTGGTAAATGTACAAACATCAATCTGTAACGTTTGTCTGAAAACGAACCGTTCACAGACAAATGTAAAGTTTTATTGTTATTCATCAGTCGTAAAATATCTATGGCAGCCATTTTCTTGTCTTTGATGACGAAAACTACGGGAAGTATTAAAAGTCTTTCGCTAAGAACTTTAAACTTGCAACTCTGATTCCGGAACTTCGTTTACGAGAAGAATTTAGTGTTTGAAAAGCTGAAATTGTTTTTCGCGAACATTTTAATACTTATATGCTTTTATGAAATACGAGTATCTCTTGGAATTTGAATATGACTGGTATACGTCGTGTAGCATAAATAATGGATAGATTTAATTTATTGTAGAGGGACAGCTAAAAAGGATATAACTAGAACCAGTGTCATCATTGTACAGCTTTGCCTTTAGCTTTATGCAATTATTAAGTACCTAACACTGTTTTGTTCTCCAAATCTTTGACGATGTACATTTTGATCAATATTTTTATGTCATGTATAAAAATCTAAATTTATGAAACATTTTCTTTCAAGACAGCCCCTCGTCCGCTGGTCCCCACTAACTAGAATTTTATATTTTCAAGACCATAACTTTCAGCAAATCAAAAGCCCATCTTTATAATAGTGGCAACGCGTCACAAAACTTAACAGCATATGTCTTGAGCCATTTAATGCTCCATGAGCCGCATACAATGTTCATCGTTTACCTTTTATAACTTATTGGACATAAAGAATAATATTGAAAAGACCTTAAAATTATATGGAAGATCTTTCTTTATGACTAGTACTAACGGGATTCGATCGCGGTCCACAGTACAGGGCTTTAGGCTTTGAATTGATAGGAGAACGTGGTTCCTTTGAAATATCAACGAAGGTCTACACTCTACATGATGAAGAAAAGATTTTAAGAAAACTATGGTAGAAGCGGTTGCTACGCGGTTGCTACGGCGTAGCGGAATAGCTACGCTTTCGTAGTCGAGAGCTTATGAATTAATAAAATATTTTTTATCGTACTTTCTTGTTATCTTTGATAACTTTATTGTTTTGTAAAGCTAGACACAATAGTATGTTTTTGTCGAAAGAGTACCATTATATATCTACCTAGGTATTCCGGATGCTGAATGGATGACCACACTACTGATATCTACTTATTTTATCCAAAACGCTATGTAATGATGTACTTTTAGTACTTACCTATCTACGACGTTCTTTGATCATGTAGAAAAGTCAGAACATCGAGCGATCGTCGCGTTCCTGTAAAGTTGTCAGTACATACGTGTACGTCACACTGCTATGAAATTGCGAAACATGAAAAGTCGCTCTGTGTAAGTTCCGTTGCACTTAAAGCCGATGTAGATGTGTGTATGTTGAGTTTTTATTACTGACGCAAGTTAAAATATGTTATATTACTTCATATTCATGTGTTTATGCAGCGTAGAAATAAAATTAGATCAACATAAATTGCTTCAGCGTTGATTGAAATCAGACTATTTTGCCTTTCGCATACTATTACAATAATTATAATTATAGTTATGACACAACTAGCACTTAACACCTATTTTCTTGTAAATTTTGACTTTCAAAAGTGCTTTTTAATGGCCTACTTGAAATAAATGATTTGACTTTGACTTAGAGCATTGTTCTAAATTAAATTTGAGCCCATCATCAACTGCTCCATACAGTTAACATAATTCGACAAAATGTAGGGAACAGCTGATTTATTTTTCGCGATTTCAGGTTTGGTCCTATTGTTAAAGTTGTTGATTACCTTGTAGAATCATAAAATGTATTAATAGATCTCTCGTCGAAAATATAGCTTTTTCATGAAAACATCACGTTTCTCGGCTTTAATAATATATAAGCACTGACAAAATGTACTTAAGTATTTTGCGTCTAAATACTTTAAGTAAATAATTTAATTTGAAATTGTATTACTCAAAGCCCTCTTAGCTAGGATCTCAGGCAACTTCGATACTTTTTCGCTGTTCTTTATTTTACAGGATTATCCCCAATGAATACTAAAAAGTTTTTAGTAGATGTAGGCTCGTATTTTTTGTAATAAAACTTTAAAATGGCGGTCTGAAAGTACCTTACCTATTGTTAAACTATTGGTATTAATGCTAGTAGAAGTTTGTATAATGAAGCCATGCTCAAATAACTTACAAAACAGACTGAATTAACATAATAATTATTGTTTGTTATTAGATAAATAAATGAGTACTTTGAGTACCACCAAACTAACTTAGAACGAATTATAAATAAACTACGAGATGTTTATTCTCAAGCAAGATATTTTCATAATTTATCAGTTATTTGTCTTAAAATAAACAATAAAATTAAATCTGATCTATAATAATTGTAAAAGGATTAAATACTAAGTTGGAACCCTTATCCAGATTTTAAAATAGAATCACCATCTGCCTAGCCATTTCCCAACTATATTGGTGTCAGCTTCCAGTCTAATCGGATGCAGCTGAATACCAGTATTTTACATGGAGCGACTGCCTATCTGATCTCTACAACCCAGTGACTGAGTAACACGATACCCGTTGGTAAACTGGTTGTCAGACTTTCAGGCTTCTGACGACCCGTAACAACTGTCAAAGATCTACAAATGACAGCCGGGACCAATGGCTTAACGTGCTTTCTGAGATAAGGAGAGGGGATTTTAAAATAGAATGCTATTGAAAAAACAGACACGAATAACCTACATTTACATAAAATGTACCTAAAACACTATGAACAAAACACTACCAAACTAGGTATTTGATGGATGACCACCGCACGCCGCATTACTTCAAACCGACTTAACATTCACTGATTCAAATAGCATTTGGGGAATCAAGCAAGAGACTTGGATCTATTTTCCATGTGAAACTCGTTCGAGTGAAAATAGTGACGTAAATATAACGAACAAAGGGTCAGGTGATTTTCGGATCAAACATTTTAAGTCTGATGGCATGTTCTTGGCTTTGATAAAGTATAAAGTATCTCGTATGAGGTGAAGCTATTCCCCCTTTAGAGGTATGAGGAACAAGGTGTAAAGTTCACTCATCCTCCTTAGAACAGGGAGCATCCTACGACCAAACGGGTGATGTGTCTGGCGAGCAACTGCCCGGTGGTTGAAGACGGGAGCTTGTATATACGTAGATCGCTCGGTAAACTGTAATTGTGCGATACAGGATTTGTGTGACGTCAGGATGTTGTGTGTCGTCAGAATATTGGATGACATCAGGTCATTTGATGCCCTGCCGGGGTTGCGGGAAAGTCCGAAAGGGATACCGTGGCCCCTGGCAACGTACAGGCAACGGAAGGAACACGGGTAGGATTTAGTCAGTAATAGTCTGACACGCCCTCCCGCTCCACCCTGAGCGGGAGAAGTTATTTGACAAACTCCCACACACAAAAAAAAAAAGGTCTTTTGATGCGTAATTCACAATGTTGATGGTGGTGGTGAGTGGCAATGTTGATGCCGCCACATCACTCCCCTGCGGAGACTGGAGGTCGATAGTGGGCTGAGTCTTGTATCTTGCGATGCTTAACAGTGCCAGCTAAGGTTCCAGTAAGTCGGAACCGGGTGCCGCACAGTTTACGGTGAGTCGGAACCGTCTGCGGTGATTGAGTCGATTGTGGTGATTGATATGATTGCGGTAATTGTGCTGATTGCGGTGATTACCCAGTGAGTCGAGGTGATGAGGCTGAGGTCGATGACCAGGAATTCGCGTTCGCTGCATGCTGGTGGCCAGGATACCCGTTGAAGTCGTGGGTGCTGACTGGCTGAGTGCCTCGCCTCATGAAAGTTTGCGGTAGTGATGATGATGATGAAGTCACGCTGAAGTAGCTGCACGAAGGCTGCGTTGACGTTCATACTCGGGGACACCAATTTAGAGTTATGATGAACAGGGTGTAAAGTTCACTCATCCTCTATTGAAAAGGGAGGATCCTTCGACCAGACGGGTGTTGTGTCTGGCAGGCAACTACCCAATGGTTGACGTTGGACAGTCTTGTATATGTCGTTCGCCCGCTAAACTCTAATTGCGCGATGCAAGATTTGTGTGACGTCGATTTTCCTTTAATTTACATACTCAGTTGCCACATTGAAACTAATTTAGGAATGACAAAAAAGTTAGGACTTATGCCCACGTTGATAATTGTCTACTACCCTTTTCCACAGACTGTAGGTGAATACTTGTGAATTCGTTGAGAACTGCACGCAAACTGGGCTGATCAACTCGTGAAACACCTTTTACTAAACGCTTGTTTATTGAGCGGCCCGCCGTCAGGTGGTGGAAGTGAAGTCATGAAGCTTTTTCCAATTTAATAAAACGCTGTCGATAACAGTCGGGGAAATCAATTGATTATCAAATTGACATATTACGTCAATTTGCCGTGTTATAGTTATTTCATACAACTCTCTCAGAATGGCAGTTGTGATTTGAATATACGGACAATTTAAGTTGGTAATCACTTTGATAAACAATTAATTTCCCTGATTTTAGTTCAAATTCCTAGAAGTTAATAATTTGCTGTTTGAAATATGCTAGGTACTTCAAAGAGTAATACAAAAATTATACGACTTCTCTTCAAGATTATAATCTTCTTGATTTTCTTCCATATGTTGACTTTACCTACTGTTTTATGTTAAAAAAAATATATTATAAACTACACTACACATATTCAAGTTTGCCTTGCTATAACGTACTCGAATATACGTTGAGACACTAGCTGGATGCAACTAAGTTTCACAAGAAGAGCTTCGACGTCCATATTAATGTATTTAACCAACACATTTTCGACAACAGAGTAAATTATAATGAAGCTTGCTTCAAGCGAAACTCCCCAATTTATGTTGCTACGTCAGTAAAATAAGAAAATTATGTGTAATTTACTGTTTGGCTCATTATTTATAATGATTTTTAGAGTAAGCGTAGAGCTCCTTATAAATATACTTGTCCTAAGAAAGACTATAAACTAACCGATTTTTTATGTCAAACAGCATAATATTAAAGGTAATTACAGCGCTACAAAGTTTTTTTGACGCATGGCTAAAATCGGAACTAATGCCGCCATCTTGTTTATTCAAGACATTTCCATGGAATTAGTATGTATATGACATTTCACAAAACAATTGCAGAAACGTAATTCAAACGTCAAAAGATCCTTGAAGCAATGTACCATCGCAGACACTGGCGGTGGACCACTTTTCAACCTTATTACTAAGGGCATAAGGGTGAAAAGTGGTCGACCGCCATTGTCCGCGGTCGTACATACAGGTAGATGACACAACTTTTTCTCAGGGTTGGCAACTCATTTGGAAAACTGCGTAAGTAAATCTTCAGACATCCCATTGTCCTTTTATGCCAACATTCGATTCGATCAAAAAATTTCTAATTCATCACATCTAGCTGAAAACTAAGCTTCAGCTCTCATAAATTTATTTAAAAAGGTAAAAATGTTTAATAATAAGCCTTCTGGTGCCCCAGTTCCGGGAAAGCAAACGCTAATGGAAGTTATTTTATGTTCAGAGTTGAATTCCAAAGAAAGATACGCTCTGCGATCGTAACAGAATAATTAATTAAATTTATTTCATATTTAAATACCGAAATAACGTTATGTTAAGTAACATTTGAATTTGAAATGAAACGTAAAACCATTTCCAAGCAATTAGAGACTTGAAATTACGTAAACGATTCATTTGGAACGATAAACATAGAGAAGTATATCCAGGTAAAGTTGTAAGTGGTTTCAAAAAATAAATTGCAATACCTACTTTCATTAAAGTTTACGGGTAAAGTCGAACGTTTGCCAAGTTTCCTTGTTAAGCGGAAAGAATTAAGTTCTGAATTCCCAAGAGAAGAAAGCATGGTGTGGTACAAGATGAAGTTTGTTGATTAGGGCGCGCCCTTTTGACCGTCTTTCTTTGATAAAGGCAGCATAATGAGCACTTGGGTCGAAACTGACCCTCACGCAAGCCACACACTTATTTATGTTATACTACATAAATAAAAACTTACCTTTTCAAAGACTTACGTTTATTTTTATTCCTACTCAATACATCAAAAGTCTGTGCCCGTTTTATTGAATTCTGTATCTCAGCGAAGCCTTATCTTTACTTTTGAAGTTTGATAAAATTGTATTTGAATATAAAGTAGACCAAATTTAATGACGGAGAATTTTTGCACTTCGAAAATTTGAGAAGAATTTCATATTACATCTCAGCAAATTTTTATTCTTAAGTTACTTCATAATTGAAACAAAATTGTGTTGGTTTAATAAAATATTATTTTACGTAACCAAACGATATTACAATTTTCAATCATCAATTTTGAAAGGTTCTTACGAGCATTGTGTTATGATAAAGTGTATTTTCCAACTGTGGAAAATGTCTAGAAACATCACCCTATATACAGGGTTTTTGTTTATATGTCGGCAATCCGTTAAGGGGATGTAGGAGAGGTCACTTACAACCAAATAACCGCTGATGACCCCTATGCCAATGTCAACCATTTTCGAGTAATTGGACATTCTATATTTTAAAATGAATGAAATTAAAATATAAAATGTCAAATAACTCGAAAATTGTTGACATTAGCTTAGGAGTAAAAGTGGTAATTTGGTTGTAAATGACCTCTCCTCCATCTTCTTAATGGATTGCCGATATATTACCAATAACCCTGTATATCACGTATCTGGCTAGATTCATCATACAAACAAAATAAGTACCTATATGACGAAATCATGTCTTGTTAATAGCTGTTTCACTCCTATGCAAATGTCAACAATTTTCGAGTCATTTGACATTTTATATTTTAATTTCATACGTTTTAAAATATAAAATGTCAAATTACTCACAAATGGTTGACATTGGCATAGGGGTCATCAGGGGTTATTTGGTTGCAAATGACCTCTCCTACATCCCCTTAATATATTGCTGACATATATACCTAATAACCATGTATTACCTAATTTTAAAATCAAGTTTATAATAAACCTCTCTATATCTGCAAGTTAATAAAAGAAAAACCTTTTGTTAAGTTTATAAAGAATGTTTCTTACTAAGGAATCTTGGAGCACAATGAATATAATAGCTATTTGAAGTTATTTTCCTGTACTTAATGTTATGCAAACTTTTAGAGACAAGATTCGTTCGAGCTTTGGCTTGTGTCCAAAATTGCCTTCATTCCTCCTTTTTACTTGGTTTGCAAGACAAACATACAATTAACTTGTCACATAAACTACAATGATTATGTAACCCATGGCATTTATCTGTATAAATTGTTATAGGCTTAGTTAACGATCCATAAAGTATCTCACCTTTGACCTATATACCTACGCTCAATGAAACTGAAATGTCAAAGCTCTTAAGCTTTTTGGTGACCCCGGAACCTAAATAAACTTGAAGCAATAATAAAATACTGGTGACATTTATACGTAGTCTGATTTGATCTGTTGTATCGCGATTTATCTGTGAAAATCAATAAAATCTTCCCAATCACGAGTGGATTTTGTGATATAAATAAAAAGTTCAAGATTCCATCAACACGATCCCCGTCCTTAATACAAAAGGTATTGAACGGTTTGTTCTCGATGCAATCTGATTCGAAAGAAAAGAAACAGCTGAACTATTTGTTCCATCACTTTCACCACATTAGACTTCAGACAATATTAGGTCCAGGAAAAACCAATAGTTCCTCACTCGCGGTACATTTAACCAAAATACTTCCACCATCTTGAAATAGGCTCACTCACATTAATGTGGCTTTAGCCTACCGCAGCGATAACATATTACACATTTCGAGGTATTATTCGCGTGGTACCTACCTAACTTTTCAGGACAGAACGCACCTGGGTGTTGTCTGCTATGTATGGTAGATATCGGTGTGATAAACAAGTTCGGGATCAACTTTGTATTTGTGTTTTGTTTCTTACGTCACATTAGGTTTTGTGGAATGTTTCCCAGATACTTAGGATATTGGTGTTGATTGGATTTTACTTCGAACTTTTCTTTGTTTTTACGAACATTGACAAGTGACTTCCTAGAAAACTATACGTTATGTACATAACTTTGCTTCAGAGCTTTTACTTTTTAAATTAAATTCTAATTATAATCAGCCTTCGTATGCTTCGAATGGAAAAGCACCACTTCAGAATTTCTTGAAAATCCGATAAACTCGAGTAATGTCATCATAATTTATTCAATGATTTGTGCTTCCTCCATATAATCATAAGGCACGAATCATAATTAATGACCACCAAATATTCTACTTTAACACAAAATTACAAGTATTATATATAACTGGTATTTATTCTACGAACCTGTACCCAGAAAGATCTAATATTAATAACCCAGTTGACGGTTTAAGAGAATCAGTTCCACAATATATAGCTGAAAAATAAAAAAAACATGCCAATTAGGCCACGCTATTAATTTTACCGTTTTCCCGCGCCGTTATCTATTGAGTTACGAGCAATTTCGATATCAATTTATCTCACCGGTAAATTCAAACTGATATTGCTTTGTAGATTTATTAAGTGCTTAACGCGAGAAGACTCCCATGGAATACTGAAAATTGATAAGGATACCATTTAGAGAACATTTTTTGAATCATCATTTTAATATTGACTGTTTTTTTGTGTGGTTTACACTTAAAGGGAATGGATGAAGGGGCAACAAAGGAGTTATATGGTGTAGGTAAAGTTGTAGTAAATATACAGAAATATTATTTTATACGGCTACACATTTAACTAGAGCGGCTAGGAACATGACCTGCCGTTACAATCAGAAAACTTACCTTTGACAGAAACCTAACATTATACTTACTTTCAAAGCTAAATACCTTTATCCCTTTAAGCAACAAGAAGAATCAGAAAAATGTTAACAGGATGAAGTCTTCTATTTACCCAAGAGACAAAAGAACATTAAGTAAAAAAGGTCATAATATAATTAAGCCTACCAAATAAGTACCTACTTGTCGCTTTTCGTTGCCGGACGTAAGGTTTCTAATAATCTACCTTACAAACGTTGTGTGTACGTAAGTAAAGACAGCGTAGTTTAAAAGGGGTGAGGCTAAATAGCGAGCATTTGTTCGGTCCAGCGTGAAAAAGGACCCATCTGCCGGACGTAAAGTGAAGTCTTAAGAGGATGCATGCTGAAAGTTGGCAACGTCGCAAACAGCCGTCAAAAATTTCGCTGTTTTGATAAAATCAATTTTACTATGTATATTAAAATATGGATATTGGTTCTGTAGTGCACTAAAATATTGATCATGAATTGCAATTGTAACACTAAATTAGGTAGGTAGGTTAGGTTAGGTAGGTATTGTAAAAGTTTTAGGAGTTAAAAAAGCGATAGGAAAGTTTCCATAAGTTTTTTTTTCATTAATCATTATTTTAGTTCACTACAGAACCAAATCTCATGTAATAATTATAAAATAATCAAAACAGCATAATGATTGGCAGATATTGCTGCCGACTCTCTTGTACATCGAACTAAACAACTAAATTATCACTAAAATTCTTTACTTTTGGCTATGAGAATCTTAAAGATATTCCGAAAAAGAAAAAAAAACACCTTTTTAATCGCGATTAAAAATAGTCAGATAAAAAAATAAAAATATAACTTTATTTCGGTTACGCAACATCCATGTTTTAGTAAACAAAATGATAACTTATATCTATGTTAGAAAACTATTTGGAGACAAGGCTGTTGTTCGAAATGCATCTAGTTAGACAATCAAAATTTTATATGAAAAACATCAAATTCAGAATAGCAAAATTGCCATTTATCACTAAATTAAAAACTCAATGCCATCTTAGTGCTGTCAAACTAAAATATAGTTAATTTAGTTAGTCCCTAGACTATTTCAGAATGGGAAATTGTCGTTTGACAGGAATTAACTAAATATTGGTGATTTTTAGTCTAGTTTAGAGGCATTTGTGACAAGAGAATCGGCACCACTTACGACATTTCCTACTTCCAGAATGCACCCTCTTGCCGAACTGTGAAACTAAGCACCTACTTGTTTACTATGTATATTTTAAAACATTGAAGTTCAATAGGGTAATAATGTCCCAGAATGTTTTAATCTCGTACGGATTCTACCTGCGCTTCGAGCGCTTTAGTTGAATAGACGTTAAATCTCCTCCCTGAAGTTTGGCAACGTACAGCGCAGCGCTGCAAGTATGACTGTAACATGTATCTGTTTATACAGTAACGTACCCGAAGGATTTATACCTTGTTTGCGTAATAATGTGTTCGGAAACAGTATGCTGCATGAAGTTAAGTATACATATAGTACCTAGTGTAACTATAGAAGCTAGGCTATGTCGGGCGATAGCAATCTTGGCCTTTCGGATTGCTATCTATTTCGCGAGAACTGGGGTGGAAAGATAAGAGATAATACTGTGAGATTGGGCAAAGAAATGTGGGATGTAACCCAAGTGATTGGATCAGAGATTTGCATACGCAATGCCTTAGGTACCTCGATACAAATGTGGTTGGGGTCATTTTTAGTACTGCTTTTAACAAATAATTCGATATCGAACAAATTTGAACTTCGCTTGAATATTAATAACATTACCTAATATTTACTGAACCCAAATATTTTTATCTAATTAAATTATATTATTATAATATACTAGTTTCCTCAAGTATTGGGCTAGCAACTGCAAAAAGTTTTTTTTCTAATCAGACTCGTATAGTTTAGCGTGGCACAAAGATTAGCGCGGTAAAACAAACAAATTCAGCTTTATTATATTAGTATAGACAAAGACATTTATTATTCTTGTTTAAAAAGGCAAATTGTGTAAAGTTAGTCTCACGCAAACAAACAAATATTTGTTTGCTAACAAAGACATGTAAGGCTATGGTCTCTTATAAACGCCGTCGGCCGCTTACAGAGTCACGCCGTACACCGAATTCACGAGGCTTACTATAGAAATGTACTGTTGTGGTCTCTTTCACACGTCCAAGTTGGCGACCTGGCGTCGCATCTCTAGTTATTTCGAACCATTACAGCGTCAACTACGTCCACACGACCCCTGGTGAGCAACGACTGAAGCGCCGTCGTCCACTACAGACGTATTGACCGCCGACGCTGTGCGTAGCGTTCAGATGTCGATCGGAACGTTGACGCTGAAGTCAGACGTCCATAATTATAGCATAAAATAGGAGACCAAAGCCTTACGGATTTTATACCTACGGAGATGCGCATGAATGAAAACCCTCCATCTACAATCTACTCGTATGTTAAAATAATATTGGGTAAGAATATTTGAATTCTCTCAGTTCTCAACTAACATTATTAAATTTCTTATAACTACGTTAATACCGAGGTGGAATATGAAATAATTAATTAGTTTTAATGAAGAAATACTGCGATTTAATGAGATATTTTTATAATAATTAGGTACTGGGTTAATTTTATGCCCAGTCGTAACTGATAATTAAAATATAGTAGTGCAGGTAGAGAGTGCTATAATGTATAATAGCACTGTTTTATTTAACAAACAGCTTACTGTACAAAGATAAAGTTTCAGAGTAAGCTTTGCTGTTTTATCTAAAAGCATACCACTTTATCTTTACCACTTCAGGAAAGTCCGAAAACTGAAAATATTGTACGAAAAACTGTCATATGCCTAAGAACACAACGCCATCACCATGTATAATATCTAATCCTAAGCAAACAAAGCCCACAAAATCTAATAGAGTAATATTATGTTCGCCTACAAATTCTAATGAAAGCATTTGCTTGTTTGTGGTGTGAAGCGAGACTTGAATAAAATTATCAGAAAGTCAGGCGCCCCACCATCGTCAATTTCTTGATATCAAGCCAAGTCGCTGAGTAAGCAGTAATTGCATAAATTAGCGCGAGCACACGATCAAAGGAGCCAAATGGGGGTACGGAGTGCCTACAGCCTACACTCGCCCTACTGGAGCGTTCCTTACAATATAGCAGCCGTTGAACAATTATATTGATATCGAACTACTGACCCGAACACAATGCTTAGAAGTATGCAGGCACCTTGGTAAGGGAATGTGTATTAATACATATATGACTGCCTCGTTCATCTAGTGGTTGCAAGCGCTATTGCTAAGCATGAGGTCCTGGGTTCGATCCCCAGGTCGGGTAAAGAGTTATTGGGGTTTTTCCATCAGGAATTTGTCAGTAGCAGCCTGGAGTCTGTATTAGTGCCCGGTTGATGGCAATAGGGTGGCCCCTTATTACATGGGACTTCAACATAACTGGCGAAATGTGGGTGTACTATAGGCACACCTCTGCCTAACCGTTCAGGGAAAACAGGCGTGATGTTATGTATGTATTCACATATGAACCGGCGTCCCCTTTTTACTTGATTAATCTTGGTGACCACATTCACGGCTGAGTGGAATTCCAATAGGCACGAGATGCGTCGGTACTGTTCAAATCAATGTAATTCCGACTATGGTGACCGCATTCTTGGCTTCTTAATTGGGTTGTGTTGAGGACGCGTGCTCCTCTCACCTGTCCTTATGTGCCTGACGTGGGAAACGAGGAAATGAAGCCAAGATATCTACGTGTACTGAATAATTTCCATGTACCATGCCAAAAGTATTCAATCGGAATATACAGCTTTGCACGTAGGCGACAGAAAAATGTACACCTACAAAATTATAGAATGCTGTGTTTAGTAAGTTTGTGATTCATTGCATAAAAATAAGATATTATAACTTTTGCAAATAGGATTATAAAAAAACTGAAAAGTTTTGAGGATTCGCCCAGTGGGAAATTTGACTTGAGAACAAAAAAAGAAAGTTTAAGATGGGTTGGAAATTTTTAGAAATATCTTGCCACCTTGACATTGTAAACTGAAGCTCAACCCCGAGCTTAACCATAAAGGCTTGAAGTTCACATGGCACCAGTAATTAAATTTGCCAACAAGGTTTACATATATTGTGGACCAAGTCCTATGTGATACAATTTTGGAATAAAGCGACACAACTTTGCGTAACAAACTATTCCTTGATGGAATTTATTTGGCAGACAACGGGACGCCAACAGTGTATTTCATGTTAACTCAATTTTTCTTGAGTTTGTTAAACAAGGATTTTATTATCTTTTCAATCTTTTCGCCGGAAACAATTGTGAGAAATTGAAGTTGGAGCTTTTGTATTTTTACTTTTTAATAAAATAAATTGGTTTGGTTTGTTTGTCACCGATATCTTCTAACAGTGTTACTGGTTTGAGCGTGTATTTTTGATATAGTAACATAGTGGGTATTTTTGTCTACTTTAGCGACTTACATATACTTATGCAGCCTGCTTTCACTTACAGGATATAGTTTTTCGGCCCCTGTATTATAGTTACTATTAGTGCTAAAAAAAGTAACCAATTTATCATCAACGATTTTATGAAAAACAAGCTGTTTCATTTGATATGTCGCACGGTATTCATATTTTTTTTTAATTTTGAAATTACCCCCATAAGTGCCATATTCAAAATACATTTTATTTACGTTACACGTTCGTGTTTGGGTCACAGGAATTCAGATGTGTACGAAATTTCGAACTTAATAAATTGCTCCAGTAGATTCGGAGCGAATTGGCTGTGACAGACGGACAGACAGGCACGCGAGTGATCTTATAAGGGTCCGTATTTTCATTCGGACGTACGGAACTCTAAAAAAAAACAAATTATATACCTAATTACAATTCGAGGTGTAAACTACATCTGTTTTTATTAAGTAAAAAAATGTACTATTGACGCTGCAGGAGCTGGTCCTCCCACTTTTATGTTTGCTTGCTCTCGAGTAAGCAAACTTAAAAGTGGGAGTAAAGTGTAAAGTGGTTTAAAAATCAACGTGAAACTGATTTTTTTTGGTTGCTTGTCAGTTTGACTCTAGTGATGTTACTCAGTCATTAACGCTTTTTTCAGTAAGTTTGCAAAACCTTTTTTTTCAAATTTTCCCACTAAAATGACCCCCAAATTCAAAATTCTACTTAATAATACTTAATTAATCTGCGAGCATCAAAGATGATCTGAATGTAGAAAGGGAACAAAGAGCATTGGCGGTTCAATGCAACATGCATGTCCGTAGGTTTGCTCGTTGCGCGTGTGAAGTAAAATTGACGCTTTTTAAAGCATATTATCAGACATTTTACACGTGCAGCCTCTGGACAATTTTTACGCAGAAAGCCATCAATGTTCTTCGAGTTCAATACAACAATGCATTCAGGATGCTGTTGGGGTTGCCACGCTTCTGCAGTGCGTCGGGAATGTTTGGTGATGCGCACACTAATGGCTTCGCAGCGATCAGACGTAAGCGTGCCGCGTCGCTGCTGCAGAGGGTCCGGGGCAGCTCGAACAGTCTTCTGAATGTCATTGCGGGGAAATTTGATTGCCCGCTCGTCCATTATTTGTCCAAACTGCATGTATACTAACATAGTTATTAAGGTTAATGTAATACTAACAAATTATGTAGATGTTTGTTCTGAAATTTAATTATTATAATTATATATATATAATCGCCGAACAAAAAAACACTATCTCCTTTGACCACTGTATCTTTTCAGTCTGCCGTGACACGATATACCTAAAGCTCACATTTCAATGATTGACGTTGAGTTGATTTGCTGTCAACTCTTGACAGTGTGCGATGGCTCCCAAACAACCTTCATTCAATAAGATTACAAACAAAATGTTACTTCTTAATACACAGAATTTGTTGAAATTTCGTGTATTTTTAATTGTAAAATAAACGCCCACTGCACGTATTGTAATGGCGTCTGTATAAGACCTCGTCAACATGTTTGTCGAACGAGAGCGGGGTAATGAAAATATTTCATTATTCGTGTTTCGCTGGCTGATAGCTGACGAGGTCCCATCTTCTTTGTTCTACTAGCTTCGTTGGCAATGTAACCCTAGTATGCATTGTTGACTGGGAGCTATCCATTTAAGTATCAAATTTCGGGAGTATGGATTTTTCTGGTTAAATAATACGTATTTAGGTAAAATGGAACTTGATGATAGGCCTACACTGTCCTCTCATACCTATTAACACTGTAATTTGAAAACATTGTAAATACCATTTACTTTTAAAAGAGTAACCGTGGAGTTTCTTGCCGGCCCTTCTCCATAGGAAACAACCAATTGGAACCGTGCACCTAGCTTCTGACGTTTCATAAGTGCCCTTGCCTTTTTTTTTTTAATTTTGAAAAGCGTCACGATGTGGTGCAATATCGTTTTTTTATAATAGAGCATTTTGCAAACAACGCTCATTCGTACTTAAAGGAATCAATTTGAGATAATTAAATAGGACTTAGATACTAAAATCAAGTAATAGAGTGAAAACTCAATTTCTCGATTTTTGTAAGTCCTACGTATGTTTGATGATAGTTTAAATCTAAAATTACTGGAAGTTACTATTGACTTACAGGTTCAACAGAAATCTAAAAACAGGCCTATTTCAATAATGTCTTGGAAGAAACTTCGCAGTAAACAAAATATTTTTAGGAATTGGCCCTTACAGTTCAAGATATATTAACTCAGATCAAAGGGGAATCTTAACATTTTTGACTGGTAATTCTCTATAGAAATAAGGTTTTGAATACCAGGTATTTTTGCAGACTTATCTGAATAAATTAAAGTTGAAGTAAACCTTCAAAGGTACTTTTTAGTCTCGTCAAAGCCATTCATTCTATTATAGCCTGTATTACTTAGGGAGTGCGCCAAGATAAAAATATTCGACTTGTAATAGTTACATAAAGCCTTCTTTTTTTTGGGTTTGAATTTATCAAATAACTTCTCCCGCTCTGGGCGAAGCGGGAGGGTGTGTCAGACTCTTACTGACTAAAATCCACCCGTCCTCCTTCAGTTACCTACCTGTATGTTGCCAGGGGCCACAAAATCCCTTTCAGACTTTCCCGTGACCCCGGCGGGCATCGGCCTTAGCGGACCCCGTCAGTTGTGCTGACATCTTGATGAGGCGCGCGTGGAACACAACACGCCGTTGACCCGGGCCTGCAGTGCTATTCTGTAACCATCTCACCGTGAAAACTTAGGTGAAGTGAGCTCGGGGTGAGCTGTCAGTCCCTAGCAGCAGGTGGAATGACAGCTCACTTCACGTTCACTTCACCTAAGTTTTCACCGTGCGATTATTACAGAATAGACCGGCTGGTCTTTATCGGACGGCGAGCAACCCATTGCTCACCGTCCGCAGGCCCGCGCCTACGGTGACTGGGAATCGGCCTGGGATTCCCGACGCGTTTCTCAGGGCATCTCCTGTGGCGGCTAGGGGCGTGAGGACGCGAAATTTGACACTCCCTCACGCGTTCCGCCTCCTACTTCGCGAGTATTACTGTTTCGCAGAAGAAAGTGACGCTTTCCCATGTCCTCTTGCTCCGTACCATGGCCTGGACCAGGGTCGGACGCGAGAGATCACCGCCACCGATCGCCTCCACAAGGATACGACGGTGCCCCGCCCAAGCTGGGCAGACCTCCACCGTATGCTCCACCGTATCCTCCGGGCGATCCACACAATGGTGACACCCGGGAGTTACATAAAGCCTGACGCGTATATTAGTTGGTTAATGTTACAAAAAACTAATAATTCTGATAAAACTAAACCAGGATCAATAAAAAAAAATAAAAAATTGTGTTAGGTATTTACTTTTCATTCAAATACTATTTTCTTCACACCCTATATAAACATCATCCGTTAAATCATCGGTCATCTTAAAAAAAAGCCGTCAGAATGGTTCTTGTAGCATTTATCATTGTCCAAAAGAGCGATTCCTTAATGGTACATTCCCTGCAGTTTTCTCAATTAATTAATTTTCAAGACAGCTGTTTCCCGACAGTTTTGTTCTTTGTTGTAGTGTTGTTAAAACGGAATTGTATCAGTAGTGGAATGCGGGTAATCTCTTCATCTCGTTGTTTCGTTTTTGGTTTGTATCAAAATGTATTATTGTAGGTACTAAGAATTTCTTTGTATGGTAAGGTTCGTATACAAACCCAGGT
Source organism: Xanthia icteritia (assembly GCA_949128155.2). NCBI lineage: Eukaryota > Metazoa > Arthropoda > Insecta > Lepidoptera > Noctuidae > Xanthia > Xanthia icteritia. The sequence continues at coordinate 10,638,864 of OX421939.2, forward strand.
GCTACAAGTACAACCTACCTACAGGCAACCAGCCCTTGGAAAAAAGGCAATAAAAATATTATTTCGATAAGTGCGGAAACGAAACACCCGATATCGGAACACATTCTACCCATCTCAGTCAGACGTCGATGGAAAGGAAAGGTTTTAAATAGCTTAAACCACGGTATAAATATAAACTAGATGGCATAACCATAGACTCGGTTACATGACCGGCTAAGTTCCCTCTGAAACTGAATATTATCATATGTTTTACCTGTTTACATCACAGTAATTTACCGCAGCAGTATTATACCGTGATATACACAGAATATTTGTTTGTCTAAAACTTTAAATTAAGTTTTTTGTTCCATCACCTATGTTGTAGTGTAGGGTGTAAATACATTGAAACCAAATCTGTACATGAAACTAAAGTTAAATTGTTACACCTATTACATGTAGCCTATATTGCCTGGAGATGGTATTCCGTGTCTGGTGTACGTGAAAGCAATATAGGTCGAGGTTATTGCCAATCAAGTAGAATTCCAAATACCAGTTCAGAATGTCCTGAGACAAAAAGAATAAAAAAGGTTCTTGAAAAACATTCTGTAAATCTTAAAAGGTTCCTACTAATTATTGTTTTCAATTAAAAATAAAACTAAACTTCAAAACCCAACCTTACTTTCAATACTCTGTATATTCAACATTAATTAATTAATATCAGGAAGCAACAGACCGAAAGAAAAAATAATTATATTTTTTCTGAATTGTAAATACGCAGAGAATAACCGACGTTATTGCTACAGTATTTTGGACCACATTCATTAGAATGTGTGTCAATACTGAAAGTAAGTAGGTTTTCTCGTTCCATTTCAGGTAAAAGCTTTTCCTAATATTCGTGGCTCGCAAATATGTTATTGCTCGGCGGGTAGGCAAATGTTTAGCCATCGCTCATGCGGGCCTGCATGTAAACGATACTTGTGGCATATTGGCAAAATACATTAAGCCTTCTAATGTATGAGATTGTCAAGGAACAAATATATTTTAAGGTGTTTCTCTCTTTGCTAGATAGAAACAAGAATTGTTAAGCATAAGAAAAAAAGTAGCGTCAACAGTTATTTATTTATTTTTATAAAGGCTTACCAACTAAACACACACACAGCATTAACCTAAGTTGTAGGAAAGCACTGCACTATCAATTAGCGTACTAGAACAAAATACAAAAAAAAAATCAACATCAAGTAATAATAAACAATAAAAAAAGAAAACTTATTTCAGTAAATATTAAAGGTACGTTACATGAATTCATTAGTGATCCTACCTTAGTCCATAAACAAAAAAACACAATTTTCGATCGTCTATTCGAAGTCTCATAACTGAATTTAAAATCGTAATCGTATCGATCGTAATATTTGAAATATATAAACCCAACTTACAAGGATGATGATAATATCTAAACAACATTCTACCATAAAATCGTTTTCAACAGAAATTCGGTAACCCATTCCACATTTTGTATCCCAACAAAATACCCAGTTACACAAATTCATCGCAAACAAAAATACATTTGACATGTTCACTGAAAACGCTCTTATCTATCCACGGAATCCAATCTGCGGGTGTGCTGAGATTGAAATCGTGTAAACATAAAGAGAAACGAATATACACAAACAAACAGCTTCGTGCGAGTGTAATATATAAGATGACAACTAAATGGCTCGATACACGGAGCACGGAATCGCCGCACCGGCAGCGTCTAGAGATGGCAGTGTTAATAAAATGAATGGCGCCGAAAGTGTTTTGAGCATGCAACTTCTGCCACGGACTGCTATTTAAAGCTGTCATTTTCTGTTATTTGCTGTCATACGTCAGTTGTTAGTTTGTAAGTTTTAAGCGAGCCATCCACCGCCAGCTAAACTAAGTTAGTTAAAGGTTGGTTTAGTTTAGCTCGTCGGTTTTTCATACATGTGCGTCCAGCCACATGTATAAAAAACTGGCGAGCTAAACTAAACTAACTTAGTTTAGCTGGCGGTGGACAGCTCGTTTTCTGCCCTGGCTGGAGGCCTTCATTTTTTGAGGCACCCACAGGAAAGTCCGATTAAACAGTCGACAACCTCCTAGGTTGATTTGGGAGAGCCCTTAAAAAAGAAACGGCATTTGAGTCGTAGTCGTAACGTTTACACGCTTGGTTTGTCAGTGCGTTCATTATAACTTGACCCGTGACGTGATTGTAAGTACTGTTCTGTCAGTCGCCATTTTGAACTCTATTTGTATTGAAACTAACACTTCAAAATTCAGTGCTACCAATTACGTCACGGGTCAAGTTATAATGAACAAACTGTATGGCAATTGTTGACAGTACCATTGCACCTTTAACAGCAACTGCCGAGGCGTCTCCTTGCTTTCCATAATCAGCCTATAATGTTCTCACTGCTGGACACTGAGTCAGGCAACCTCTCTGTGAGGGGCAGTGGGCCATACTCCATCAAGCGGACCCAGTGCGGGTTGGTGAATGTCACATGTCTTCGAACTTTTGGTTCTAGGATATGCCGGTTTCCTCACGATGTTTTTCTTCACTGTTTGAGAGCAGTGGTGATGAAATTAAATACACAAAGTAAAGTGTCTGTCTGGGTCCTTGCTCTGTGGCTCGATAAAACATGACATAAGTTACCGATACTATCAGAATTTTTCTCTAGAAACCTTTTGTCTTTGTGTAAAAGTTTTGTGTGTTCACGAACGTAAGTGTGAAGTTTACATACCATTATATATTCTGTATCTTCGACATTTCTTTGCCTTGTTTCGTTTCGCTTTTTCCCCAGAGGTATCGTGATTGTAATTTAAATAATATTTAAAACTTGTATTTTCTTGTACCCATATTATAGAGAAGTATTACTTTACACACAAAATAATCTTGGGTTTATTGCTGAATAAAATCTTACGCCTGAAAACAGTTATTGACTATTTGGGATTTGTTCAGGTACTGAAAAGCGGAGCTATTTTCAAGAGGGTCCTTATTACGTAAGCACCAATAAAAAACACGTTTAGACTTTGTTAAGACTTGCGCTTACTGTTTTGGGTAAAGAAACTTCAAAATGATTATAAAAAGATATTGAAAATAAGTAAGTTAGTCAATACTAAATTACTGCTAACTTGAAACTAACTTGACTCTTGTGTAAACGCCAACCCCAAGTACTAAGGAACCATAGCAGACAGAAGATGTAATCACGCAGTTCCTCTTTACAAATATTAGGACACTCCATACTACTTGTTGTATCCTATACTGTAAGCGCCGCCAACCCCAAGTACTACGGAACCATAGCAGGCAGAAGGCGTAATTACACAGTTCTTCTATACAAATATTATGTCAATATTATCCATATTGCTTGTCGGTGGATTTTTGATATAGTTTGTAGTTCATTTTATTGTAGTTAGCAATAACTATAAAGATGAGGACAGACTTTTAAAAACGTTTTCCTGTAGCTACAACGGTAAAGGTACTTTGTCTTTACTGTCCCGTCTCAAAAATCCACGCTGTATATTCTGGGATAGTTCACTGCTGACAACGTTGACGTTGTAGCGGAGTAGTAGTGGCAACCGGTAATTGTTTTACCCGAGCAAGATGACTGGCCATGTATTTATTGATCGACTTGCCCAGAATAATTAGTTTTAACCCCCGACGCAAAAAGAGCGGTGATAAAAGTTCGACCGCTATGTGTTTATGGCACCGTAGCTCTTAAACGGGAGAACCGATTTGAATGAGGTTTTTTATTTTAAAGCAGGTTTTATTAAAATCGGTTTAGCTGTTTGAAGATTATCAACTCTTTTCTTGTAGATGAATGGATGTGAGGGTCTTCCACATGTCTGATCGATTTGGAATTTGGTATTCTGTTACTTCAACGATATAAGAAGAACACCTTGAACTGATGCTGCAGCATCACCTGGAATTTGCAGGATACTCAACTCCATTACCCACTTACAGCACAAGTATCGCGTTTGGAATGGTCTCAATGGTTATAGATAGATGAGGAACAGGGTCTGGTGATGGAGTAGGAAAGAGAAATGAGGAAATATTAGTGTCGGGGGTTTTTAAAATTTTTATATTATTTCACTTGTTGCTTAGAACTCTCGCTAGCTAAGCTTGGTAAAAATACTTTCTAGAAATGAGAATCCGTTTACGGCATACCAAATATTCAGTTTTTCCTGTAACAGGGAATATTATTTTGTTTGAAAATGGAGAAATTCACTAAATACTCGATTTAAAATTAAATCTAAACTCATTCTATATCTTAGCCCTATTTGTTTTTCTAGATTCTAGCCATTGCACTGAATTAAACTGTTAGGTTTAGTAAGAAAACAACATTACTAAACAAATTCTTTGCTCAGCAAACAGTCCTCCTCAAATAACATCGTGTGACATAATCCGTTGGAAAATAGAACAAACTGGTAGCACTGGCGCAGTAGCAAGATTGACAAGCTGTGAGTTTCGGTACAAAATTAAAATCACTTTACTAGACTGTGTGCAAGCCCATTTGGAAGTAGGAAAAAAGGGTTCGTACACGTATAAAAATCATAAAACTCACATTTTTGTTTTATACCATTCCAGTCACGTATTTCAACGAGATCACGTTCGTCTTTTGTTTTTTTTTTGTGAAGACCTAATCTGTGATTTTTGTTCTGTATACCCGTAACACATGCTCTTGATAAATTGCTAGTTCTTGAGTGAAGCCGTAAAAAATAAATTACTATAAGAAATTGATGTATGGATGTGACTTATGTTCTTGATTTTTTGCGATCGTAGTAGGTAAGTCGTAAATATTGTGATTTTCTTTTTTCGATTAACGAATTTATTGGACTCAATACCTACGCCCTTTTCTGTAAGCTACCCCCCCTCAGGCCGATAAAACCTACAATAGGGACACAATAGAGCCACGTTTGTCGGGACCAGGTATCAGAAAAACCCATTTCCCGAGTTGCCTTTCATAACGCGATCAGAATTCGTACTTGACAAGTTTTAATACCGAAAAAAGGACAGCCCTTTCAAAATTCACCCTTTTTGTACCCAATTAGTATTTCATAAAACGTTCAAAAGAAGCTATTGAAACTTGATTTTTCTTACACTTTACCGCCTCAGTGATGAGAATTTTGGTGTTTGTTTGGGTCTCCGTGGACGAGGTAAAGCAAATAGCGTTGTTTACTGAAGGTGGCAAAGTTTGCGGAGAGATCAGTCTTACGACCGTCGAGCTAAGGATCCTTCCACCTTTCCGAGAGCCTTCTTTACACGGGATGTTTGTCCGGCACGAATAATTACAAATCATTGCAAAGGCTTTTGGAGTAAGACGGGCGAAATTGAACGGGAAGGAAACGGTGATGGTTTAGGCACAAAATAGTGTTTGTGTAGATGTTTTTAGCGATTCTATAACTATCCAAATTCGATAGGTATTTGGATAATTCAAAATTTAATAGCAATAACAGCCGCATGGGTCGATCCATCAGGTTAAGCTACGCTTGCCGGGGTTGGTCCGTGGATGGGTGACCATCTTTACATACCGAGACTCCTCCGTGCCTCGGAAAGCACGTTAAGCCGTTGGTCCCGCCTGTTATTACGAGTCGTTACGAGTCGTCCGAAAGTCTGACACCAGTCTTACCAGGGGGTATCGTATTGCCCAGTGACTGGGTTGTGGAGGTCAAATAGGCAGTCGCTGCATGTAAAATACTGGTATTCAGCTGCATCCGGTTAGACTGGAAGTGGACCCCAATATAGTTGGGAAAAGGCTAGGTAGATTGATTGGTAGGTATTTTTAACAGAAGGTGGAAATAGAAAAGCTATATCTACTCGAATCGTATATCGCCGCCGTGCAGTGAAAGCGGCGTAGAGCGATACTTCATTGATTTTTGTTTTATTTATTTGTTGAGAAGAAAATCTTGAAATGGATATTGAGAAAAAACGTGCACAGACAGTTAATGACGGCCATTTTTCAGTGTTTTTAGGGTTCCGTCACTCAAAAGAAAAAAACGGAACCCTTATAGGATCTCCTCGTTGTCCGTCCGTCAGTCTCTCAAGACCCATTTTCTCGGGAACGCGTGGAGATATCAAATTAAAATTAATATCAAATACGTAGCTCTATTTTCCGCTTCTTAGTCAACGCAATAAACAAATACGGCCATTTATGTGGAACATTTTAATACTCGCAAATAAATCAAAACCTACAAGGTACTTCCTGTTGAACTAGAATCACGAAATTTGGCAGGAAGCAAGTTCTCACAGCACAAGTATAGGAAAAAGTCCGAAAATTGATAATTTGTAGTATTATCAGATATTTTTTTTTTTTTGCGATCACAAACTTACGTTTGCAGTTGGAGAATTGACCGTGACGTATATCGATGTACGTATATGTATGGGAGAACATGTTTCTCAACTACTAAGTTAAGTTTCCAAGAAAACTTGGAATAAATTCATCCCAACTACGGATCCCTTCATTTTGTTTTCCTTCCTTCATCGTCCTTACTTCAGTTTGTTGCAATCACGAGGTTTTCACTGCGTAATGAAGACATGAAAAGAAGGACAGCAATAACTATTTTGTTAGTATTTTCACAAAAAACCAGTGAAAATCTTAGTATTATTAATAAATCGATGGAAGTAACCACACCCTTACCAAAAGTACCCTATCCTTAGCATTAGAAAGGTCAACAGGAAAACAGAACCAAATAATAATGACTACACGCCGATGTTATTCACAACGAAGATAATAGCTACACAGGAAATTGAATATAATGAGTATTTCTTTCATCCAACTATTATAACGATAATGATGATGACCCACGCACTAATCACGACGGCTAATAGATAACATCTCGTTTGTAACCTTTTCAGTGATTCTATGTTTCTATGAGGAAATGATTTTACTTTGGTAATCACATACTCTTTTTGGCTCGTTTACGTTCATACATCTGGTCATACACGATGGTTGCGAGTACTGCGCACCTGTACTTTCTGAAGAACATCACCATTAAGGTCAGTATAATTATGTCCTACTAGAGCGTCCCTTCCCGGCGGATCCACTCTCATTTATCTGACAAAAGGAGTATGTAAGAATTGTAGCAGGTGGCGTTCTGTAGTTTCTGCTTACCCACTTGGGAAGAAGGCGTGAGTTTATGTATGTATGTACAGTACAACTATTTTCTTAATATCCCTCGGCAAACTTCGTGTTTCGTCAGTCGTCGGATTTGTATCAGTTTCACTTTGCACTTGGTGCAGACCGGACGCTCTAAATCGACTTGAAAGTCGATTGAGAGCGTCCGCGACTGCGACTGACGAAACACGAAGTTTGCCGAGGTACATTAAGTAAATAGTTGTACTGTATGTATGGTAATCACCTGTACAAACGTGATATCTATCTAAATTTATTTGAAGGTTAAAGTAGTAGGTATCTTTTATCAGTCCAACTTGTTAAGGGAAACAATCAAATTGCAATTGTATTAATATTATCAATCGCTTCAATTGCATTTGCTAGACGATCAATTTGCACATCAATGTGCATCAATCACGTAAAAATTGACAATTGCCATTGATCGTTTCGGGGTTTATCGTTTAAGGTTCGGTTCATCATATCAACCCAAATGCTCAACATAGTTCTCCTTATTACCGCTATAATTAAAGGTTGAATTAATAATTTTCATAATAGATAACTGCTCTTTGCACCCAGCTCACAGTTTTTCCTAATAAGTAAATACTTACCTACTTATTCGAACCCAGAAAAGGCCTTTCATCATCATCAGTATATAGTAGTTCACTGCTGGACATAGGCCATTCCTATTGCACACCATTCAACTCAATTTCCGGGAACTCTCATCCAGCTGCTACCAGCCACCCTCCACCTAGCCTGAGGGCGTCCTTACGTTTGCCGATTCGCGGTCTCCACTCAAAAACACGTCTACCCATCTACCAACAGTCATTGATTCTACGGCTAATATGGCCCGCCCATTGCCATTTCAGCTTGATTATTCTGTGTTTTGCTTATTCTGTGTTTGAAAAGGTTTTTGCAGCTTTGTAATCCAATATTCACTTTAAACGGCACCAGCTTGGCTTCCACACACCCACGATGTAGGTAGAACAACAAACTTCATTTGATTCAAATAATCTAATCGATATTTTTAACTTAGGACGTTTTGTTTGACATCATTATTAATCTTTATTGTTTTGAAAAGAACTTCACTAATTTTATATTTTGGTGACCTCTTTGGGGAAACCGAAGGTTTTGTCTGTGCAATTATGGACGAAGTTATGATGACGAACAATTACCGGAGATTCATTGTGAAGGATGGCACGGTTGACATCTGTCGGGCATGCCACCGTCCGGGAGAATCAATCCGACACATTATCTCCGGGTGTTCTCGTCTAGCTAACGAAGAGTACTTGCATAGACACAACCTTGTAGCCAGGATTATCCATCAGCAACTTGCTCTGAAATACAGCCTAGTGGAATCGGAAGTGCCGTACTACAGGTATGTGCCCGACCCAGTTCTCGAAAATGGAAATATCACATTGTACTGGGATCGATCCATCATCACTGACAGGACTATTGTTGCCAATAAGCCTGATATAGTGGTGGTGGATCGAGGAGAGCGGCGCGCAATGATTATTGACATAACGGTCCCGCATGACGGGAACCTCGTGAAAGCAGAGAAAGATAAACAGATTAAGTATCTTGACTTGGCTCGCGAGGTTGTCGACATGTGGGATGTGGACTCAGCGATCATTGTGCCGATAGTCGTATCAGCCAATGGCTTAATTGCCAAGAGCCTCGACCAACACCTTAGGAGGCTCTCGTTGGGCAGCTGGATTAAGGGCTTGATTCAGAAAGCGGTACTTCTGGACACGGCTCGTATTGTTAGGAGGTTCCTCTCTCTGGAGCCCTGACCGCCGGTACCTTGGATCCTGTTCCCGATACCGGTGGGCTACTATTTTTTATATTTTTAAATGTGTTTATTCTAATATTTAAAAATATAATTTATATGTAAATATTGAAATAAAGGAAATAATAATAACCCCACCGCCGTATCTCTACGTTGACGTCGTGGTGGGGCTTGCGCGCTCCAAACTCTAGATCTGTGCCGGTAGAGTTTGCTTTTCCGGAACAGGTCTAGGATGAGAAACCCGCAGGGTACCATGTGGCGAGCTGTTGGGCAGTAGCGACCCCACGGACCCTATCTCCCGGGAGGTCTTATTTCTCACCTCTGGCTTGCCTTGATTAGCCGGCTGGAGTGAAAACTGATGAGGAACAGAGCTCCCACCTCTTTCTTGCCTTTATTGGCCGGTTTGAGTGGAGATTCGCAAGAGCAAACGTGCTCGGATTTTGATTTTTTTTGTTGTGCTCGGCACAGTCTCGGTAAATTGTGAGTCTCGTAAAATAAAATAAGTACACAATAAAAATTAAAATAAATTAGTATAAAATGCTTTTTATTTTTGTTGCGCTGATTAAATGATTTAGGTACCTACTCAAACATGTGTTTAATATTTTTCCTCGCCAGAAGGTGACAAGATAATTCGTTCCATAACTAGGGTCCCACTTAGGCCACGAAAGTGTATTGTATTGTTGTTCCAAACATTTTGCTCCATCAGCGCAAAAAATCCTTTCAGCCCTAAAATTCTAAAAAAAAGGTTGTATAGAGCAACATTGTGAAACGACTTACAAGATAAGCGAATATTCTCGGTCACCCAAAAAAATGAAGATGAAAAATCGTAGATAAGTTGTTGCTAGAAAAGCAAAACAAAGAAACGACATTTCTTTGTTATTGAATTAATTAAAATTGTTTGTCCACTCTAACTCAAGGACGAATGACAAAAAGTATGAGAATTTATTCATTTAAAATTGCGTTGTGATAGTCGTGAGAGCTTTAATTAATTTTAATCCGTTTCTTTCTTTTGCCTGCACATTTTTCTAATTAGATTTTTTAAAGTAAACTGGTTCTTCGTCGTCTCGTAGGCTCATCACGGAATTTTAACAAATTAAGCTGTTTTCTTTGTTAAAATTCAAACAAAACATCGTCAACCTTAGCTTAACGACTCAATCGATCATGATGTCAGTTAGGCATAATGATAATTTATCATCTGTAAGCATACTTTGCAAAATGACACGACGCGGTGGCGACGTAATGTTCCATCCCGACCACCTTAGTATAAAATTTGAATTTAAGATTTATTATGTAAATGAGGATTAAGCAATGTTATATTTACAAACAGCCATATTGAGGTTATATTTACATTTCGTAAGCAATCATTGTTACTAAGTAAAGTCATTAATCGTATCGCACGTGCCTCGTTTTGGGAGTTTCCCTTTTTGAAGCAGAAAAGAATGAGTCACTTTATTTTCGTGAAGTTTGTACTTCCCTTGTTACAAATGGCAGTCATATCTCGTATGCATATGTCGACGTGGGAAAACACAATATGCTTCCGACAAATTATCTGGGAACTTGTTCATAGTGTTGCCAACCGGCTCTGGGGGATGAAAAATGATACAGCTTCTCCTCAAACCCCGCTCACACGGCGGTATTCTAGAATGATGTTCTCTTAAAAAAATAGGGTTACTTCTATTTGTCGGAGAGTTCTGAATAATTGTATGTTCCTGTTTTTTTTTAGTACGCTTCGAAGATTTTAATATGCATCTGAGGATTGTTATAGTTTTAAGCGATAATACTATTCAACCAACTTAGGGTACGGTGAAATCTTTAAACATAGCACACGGGGGAACACTTAAAGAAAACTTCAAAAAACTTCCCTAAATAGTTTGTAAAGGTAGAGAATAAAACAAAAGTTTTAGTGGAGAAGTTTATTTTTAACGTTTGTTCATAAATTGAGATTTCCGAGACTCGTAAAGTAAGCTTTACCAGTTCAGTGTTACACATCTAGCTTTTCATATGGCGAAAACAGAAACTATTGAGAGCACTACTTATGCGATAACAGACAACAATTAAAGAGTTAATTACATGCGTACTTGTTAAGATTTATAGGCAATTACTATACATTTTCGGGCATAGGCATAAACAATGAAGCGCCTTTATATTTATTAGCACAATTAAATGTTCATCAGCTGCAGTCATTACTGGGGCTTACACATCGACGCAACGTTCTAGCCTAGTTTTCTTCATAAAACGATCGAATGCCGGCGCCACCCTTGTTGGTCCCGTTTTTATCTACAAAAAATATGTCCCTTAACAGTTCATTGGCTTAATTTACTGTTTCATTACGCACTATCTCACAGCCGACACCGCGACCACCACGTTTCTTCTACTCTTACTTTTATTTAGTTTAACAATTCTATAACTGAATTTGTGTTTTTCATGATATTCAATACTATTATTATCTCCTCTTCCATTTATATTTTCTTTTGTGTCAGCTATCTTTAATTTTCCTTTTACTTTTATCCATCTGTCGTTCTTCCAGTCGTATTTTCTGCCCATAGCTAACAGGATGTCTTCAAATTTAGGCCAGGGTGATTTTATTGAACTAGGTTTATTAGGCTTATCATTGTTTAAGGCTTCATATTTAATTGTATTGTGATCATTGATTGAATGTTGCGAAGGCATTTCATTAGTCATATTACTAGTGTTGGCGTATAAAAAATTCCTTTCTACTTTATCGATGTGTTCATCATTCCCGGTTTCTTTTTTACGATCCAGTATATTTGTTACATGTTTGTAGTGTATTCTATCAACATTATTCCCCTTGTATCGCTCGTCTGGATATTCATCGTAAAAGCTTTCTATCTCGCGCTCAATTTTTTCTGCAAAGAAAATTGAAATATGTCAGACACACTTTTTGCAAGCAATTGTTAGGAAAAGGGTAGAACTTTTAAAAGGAACAAATTTTCATGACATCGTTTGTAAACAGTTTTGTTTTCTTGATGCTCCTGCCGTGAATAAATCGGACTTTTAACGAATTGAAGTGAAAGATGACGATACCAGTTTGCTTTAGAATGGCTGTATTAAAATAAAGAAAATATTATCTCGCTAACAAATGACTGTCTCTAAAGAATAATAAAAAAATATTTAAAATGCAATCATGTTGTGGAACGAGGAAAATATGGTGCAAGAATAACAATTTATATGCAAATACGGCTTCAACCTAGACTTGCTTTTTTAAACAAGAATAGTTGTGTAGTAATTGCTATTTGTATTCGTTAAAATAATACAAAACAGTAGATAGCTGCTGCTCAAAGCTTGCTCCCTATTTGTGTAACACAATTCAAGCACAATCCGAGAGTTTTGAAGGATATTGCTAATCCATTGCTGCATAGGTTTCCATTACTCCAAAAGTTTATCAAAGGGTTGCTTAACGAGAGTAGAGAGGTATCGTCATTAGCGCGAGTTTTCACTG